>CM070775.1:118265282-119659032 GCA_036346955.1 Dipus sagitta
CGTATGTATGCAGAAGTACATAGCCTGTGAGCCCCTGAGTGGAGACCAGAGGAAAACACCAGGCGCCTCCTCTGTCTCTCTTCCACCTCACTTGCCTGAGACAGGGTCTCTCACTCACTGGGGAGCTCCCTTGTTTTACAGGTAGACTGGCTGGCCACGGCGCCACAGCAGGCCTTCTGTCTCCATGCCCCTCGGTGCTGGCATTATAGGCATGCATGATCATGCTTCGCTTTTCATGTGGCTGCTGGGGATTGAAGTCAGGCCCACGTGTTTGCACAGTAAGCGCTCTTAACACTGTGAAATCTCCCCAGCCTAAAAGTAAATGTTTTGTTATCCAGTTTACTGCCTGAGTTTGTCTCCAGTCTAGTAAAGTTTTCACTTAGAAAAAATCCTACTTGCAAATATCTCTTAGAATACTAGTCTATATGTTTTCCTACTTTCTTTATGAATATGGCCGGTTAAAATCATTGAAATTCCTTTTAGATATACTTACCTCTTTAGCCCACAAACCTCATTACACATCTAAAGTATGTCTGTATATCTCATATTCTTCTGTAATTGCATCTTTTTAATTTTTTCACCTATTTGCAACCAGAGAAAGACAGGGGAGGGAGAGAGAGAGAATGAATGAATGGGCACACCAAGACCTCTAACCGCTGCAAACGAATTCTAGATACATGTACCACTTTGTGCATCCAGCTTTACCTGGGTACTAGGAAGTCTAACCTGGGTAGTTAGGCTATACAGGCAACTGTCTTAACTGCTCAGCCATCTCTCCAGCCCCTGTTGCCGCATCTTAATACATTATTACCTTTATTATTCTCTCTGCATTCTTCTATAAACATCTCATTAAATGTCTTTATACATTAGTCCCCCATTGCTCCTGGGAGATATGTTTCAAGATCCCCCCCAAAGATGCACTATTAATACTGAACCCTATATAGTACATCATTTCATATAGACCCTTCAGTGTTGCCAGATAGTACCAGGGTTAATTCTTCTATGCCCTGGTGCCTCCTCTGGATCACTAATCTTGTGCTTTGGGGTCATTACAATAAAATGAGGTTACTTGAACACAGGATTGCAGTTGTTTGACTGTCACTCTGCTTACTAAGATGGCTGTTCAGTGACTAATGGGAAGGTAGTGTGTAACAGTGTGAGTACTCGTAAAAACTTACGATTCATGCCCCAGGAAGGACAGAGTGGGTTGGCATGGGATGCCATCACACTACTCAGAACAGCATTTCAATCATATTAGTATCTCTGTATTTGATAATCACAGATTTTTTTGATCTCTTAAAGGTGCTGTATTTCCTTCCTTTTTCATGTTTTGTGTGTTTTTCTGTTGCATGGCATGCAATCTGCATCATCTTTTGGTTTTATTTGAAGATCGTCTTATTTCACAGCCTACTCCTTTGTGTGTATGTATGTATGTATGTATGTCTGTGTATGATGCACACAGTATGTGCAGGATAGAGGACAACCGCAGGTGTCATCCTCAGACATATAGTGTCCCTCTCTTTCTCATTGGCCTCACTGATTAAGCTCCACTGGCCTGGCCAGCAATCTCAAAGGGTTCACCTGCCTCTACCTCTCTCTGCTGCTGTCACAGATGCATCCCATCATGTCTGGCATTTACATGAGTTCTGGAGCTCAAATTCAGGTCTATGTGCTTGTGAGGCAAGCAGATAAGCCTGTGCTCAGCCTGCTCTTGAGAACATAATGCTTACTACCCTCCAGAGAAGAGAAAAGGTTAGGAAGCTGGGGATATAGCTCAGTTGGCAGAGTGCCTGCCTAGAATGCACAAAGCTCTGGGTTTGATCCAGGCATAGTCGTGCACACCTGTAATCTCAGTACTTAGGAGGGAGTGTAGAGAGAGTCAGAAATTCAAGATTACCCTTAGCAACAAAGCAAATTCAAGGCCAGTCTGGGTTATATGAGATCCCTATCTCAAAAAAGAAAATGTTGTAGCAGCAGCAACATCCAAGCAAACACAGTGTAGAAACAGACTTATGTCTGATTAAAGTCACTAATGTGACACCAATGCTGATGGAACAGAAAGTAACAAAAATAATGTAAACTATGAAATTTAATTTTATTTAAGGTAAATGTAAAAATATAATGAAAGAAATAAAAGAAAGGGGCAAGGACAAGGAGAACAAAAGAAAAAGAAACAAAAGAAAAGAAAAATAAGCAAGTATTATGAAAAGAGAGAAAAAGAGCAAGAGATTTTTAAAAATCTGATTGCTTAATAAAAAATGTATAAACAGGGGCTGGAGAGATGGCTTAGCGGCTAAGGCATATGCCTGCAAAGCCTAAGGACCCAGGTCCGATTCTCCAGGTCCCACATAAGCCAGATGCACATGGTGGTGCATACGTCTGGAGTTTGTTTGCAGTGGCTGGAGGCCATGGTGCATCCATTCTCACTCTCTCTATCTCTCTCTCTCTCTCCCTTTCTTTGTCTCAAATAAATAAATAAAAGAGACAAATAAAATATTTAACAATGGATAAACAAAATTAGATAAATGCAGGAATAATAAACCATAAAACTTTTCTAAAATAGCCTGGGTGATGGCTCAATGGATAAAGTGCTTGCTATGCAAACCTGAGAACCTGATTTTAAAACCTCAGACCCCATGTGAGAAAGCCAGAAGCCTTGGCAGACTTTAGTTCCAGCATGACCACATCAAGAATGGAATCAGAAATAGGAGAATTTGCCACAAGTTTACAGGCCAGTTAGTCTGGTGATCTCAGTATTGAATGACAAATAAGAGACTTTGCCTTAAATGAAGTGGAAAGCAAGGAATAACCCAGGAAAATTGTCCTGTGACCTCTACACAAGTACCTCGGTACATACCACCGCCTGCACCTCCCACACACACTTACAAAAATCAAAGACTTACAAACATCAAAATACTGGTCTGGAGAGATGGATTAGCAGTTAAGGCACTTGCCTGCAAACCCTAAGGACCCAGGTTCGATTCCCCAGATCCCAAGTAAGCCAGAAACACAAGGTGGCGCATGTGTCTGGAGTTTGTTTGCAGTGACTGGAGGCCCTGGCGTGCCCATTCTCTCTCTGTATCTGTCTCTTTTTTTCTTTATTTCTCTCTCTCAAATAAATAAATCAATGAAATATTTTTAAAAATCAAAATAATAAAAAGTAAAAGTGGGGGATGGGAAATGTGAAAGGTGAACAAAAAAATGAAATGCTGTATCAGTTTCTTTCTGGAGTCTTTATTTATTTATTTATTTATTTATTTATTTATTTATTTTGGTTTTTCGAGGTAGGGTTTCACTCTAGCCCAGGCTGACCTGGAATTCACTATGGAGTCTCAGGGTGGCCTCGAACTCACGGCGATCCTCCTACCTCTGCCTCCCGAGTGCTGGGATTAAAGGCGTGCGCCACCACGCCCGGCTCTTCTGGAGTCTTTAGAATTTGAGTCTGCAAGGTAGAAGGAGCATTTGAAGGTGCAGATTTGTGGCTGTCCTTCCCCTTAGGCTGTTGCTGAGCCCAGACCAATCACATGTCAGATGTTCAGAAGAACTATTTTCACTTTAGAAGCTTCCATTAATGTACAAGGAGCCTCACTTGGTTTGGCCACACTTGGTTTGGAGACTGCCCAATTGGTTCACTCTGGGATGGCTAATGTTCTTGCTAAGGGTGTGTGTCACAATTGCACTGAGGCTGGTGGAAACAAACACAACACTGAGATCTATACAAGCAGACCAGAGTCTGCATTCAAACTGCCCTCAGCATTGAACACCGCGATGGAAGAGTGAGTCTGTATACGCACTGTGCCACTGGGGCTCCAGACTGAGTCTGCAGAAGTCAGATACTTCGCTGGAGCTTCAGCGTTCTCAGTGCAGCCAGCAGGGAGCCTCATAACAAGCAGGTGGCTCCAGAAGTTGAGCTGTCTGCTGACCTCGGGCTTCAGGCCGGTCAGCACCTGCAGTTGTCTGTCCGTAGTTCATGGGCTTAGCTGCTAGCCATTGACAGTGGGAATACCACCCATTGTGCCCTCGTGCTGAAACCAAGCCTCTTGTCACCTGAACTTTGCTAGTTGCCAGCTCTTCTCTATCACTGTCTCCTGTGGCTGTCTTCCACTTAAGAGTTGTGGCCGTTTATTCTCCGTCTCCCTGGCTTGCGATTGTTCCTTGTTATTGGGTACACAGGCTACTTCAGTCTTTAAAAAAATCTATCTATCTCAAGATGATGCCTAGCAATAGTCTTACCTTTAAGATTGCTGACATTCTGTAATTCAGAAGTATGCCTATTTACGTACATATTACAGAGTTCCTCATCACACTGAAGGTCTAATTTTCATAGGGAGTAAGGTAAGAGGAAAGTAAAACAGAATGGGTATTATCTCCTCAGACTCAGACTCAGAAAGCAGGACCCTAGCTTCTTGGCACATGGCCTAACCATCAGCAAAATAAAATGCTCACGGCAATCTGTGAAGGGCTGCAAACTCCCACCACCAAATGCTCCTAAGCCAGTGTATTAGTATAGTAATCACATACTGGGGGAGCGTCTTTTGCTTATTATAAACAGGGTTTTCGTTGGAATGGAGCAACTAGGGGAAAGATTCCCCTCATGTTTTCCTGACTGTAAATCCTTAGGTTATCACTGCTTCATCTGTTGACGGCTATTTCTCTACCAGATGCTAAACGTAAATGATCCATAATATTCAGGTAAGAAGCTACTAGGTCCCATTAGATTTGAGGGCTGAGGCTATTTTCTCAAATCACATTCCCAATCCAGCATGGTGGCATGTGCCTGTAATCCTAGTATTTGGGAAGCTGAAACAGAATGATTATGAATTTGAGAGTAGCCTGGGCCACATAGTGAGACCTTTCTCAAATAAATAAATTAATAAATAACTAAAACTCATATGCCCAAAGTTTATTCGACACCAATGATGTTAGGCTTCACCTATTGGTAAAGGGAAGACAAGCTTTAACCTGCATAAAAAATCCGTGATATATACATGAGTGACTCTCTCCTATGGAGAAGTAATTTGCAGCATTTTTTACATTCCCAAGTGAGTTTTTTGGCCAGACATTGAATGATATCTGATATTGACCATATGGTAAAACTCTCCAATTGTTTAGTCCTAAACTCTACTAAAAGACATGGTATAGTTGGTATGGCAAAGAGTTGTATCTGATGTTTTTCCTCCATTTCTTTTGTATCTGCTACCAACTGGGATCCCTTACCATTTTCCAGTGGCTTGCATATTTCCCTTCAAAAATTTTCCCCTTCTCTTTAGCTTTTAGACCAAAACTTGAGGCAAATGCATGATTTCCATTGGTATGTTAATTTAAATAGGCCCCAAGTACAAAAGCAGAAGTTACCCCCTAAGCATCTGATTTATTTTAAAAATAGCAACCCCAGCCTGAGGAGATGGCTCAATGAATGAAGTGCTTGCTATGCAAGCATAAGTACCTAAATTCTGGTCCCCAGGACCCAGGTAAACAACCAGAATACTTAGCAGGCCTCTGTAATGCCAGCTTACCATATGGAGAGTTAGAAACAGAAGTTCCCAGAAGCTTGTGGGCCAACTAGCCTGGACAACACAGCTGTGAGCCACTAAAGACCCTGCCTCAAAGTTACAAGGACTAACATCTGAGGTTGCTGTCCGACCTCCATATGCTCGCTGTGACATGTGCTTGGGCACACACAATAGTAACCCCTATGTTTAGCATGCATTCAGAATAAAAGGCTGACTAGTTATGTATTTTGTCAAATAAATGTGAATAACCAACTACAAAGAACCTCTATCCAGCAGAAATGTTTAATCTCATGGTGCGTGTCTGTGCGCGCACACAGGAGCGTGAGTGGGGTTAGAGGACAGCTTTCAGGTCAGTGCGGGCGGGGCTTTTCCATCTGAACTTGCTCTGCTGCTGCTGCTCTTCTTTGCTGGCCTTAAGCTAACAGGAAATTCTCCTGTCTCCACCTCCCATCTTGCTGTCAGCGTGCCGGGATTACAGAAGCCCACCACAGCTTCCGCCTTTTCATGTGGAAGATGGAACCTGAGCACTCAGGTTTGAACAGTGAGAGCTTCATCCAGTCAGCCGTCTCCCTGACCTAATGTTTCACTTCCTCCCATGCTACTTGAATAAAGTCTGTAAAGACTACCTGCACAAATGTACTATAAGTATGACTTTCTAAACGTAGTTTTTGTTGAGATGAAAGGAATAGTGTTTTAAATCCCTTTGTCTTTTTAAAAAAATAACTTTAAGCCAGGCTTGGTAGCGCACACCTTTAATCCCAGCACTCGGGAGGCAGAGGTAGGAGAATCGCTGTGAGTTTGAGGCCACCCTGAGACTACATAGTGAATTCCAGATCGGCCCAGGCTAGAATGAGACCCTGCCTCAAAAAAACCAAAGAAATAAAACTAAAAATAACAACTTTATCCAGATATAATTCATATACCATACTATGTGCTCATTTAATTGGATAATTTAGCCACGCATGATGCCACACATTTGTTTGCCCAGCACTGGGAAGACCAAGACAGGAAGATTACATATTTAGGACCAGCCTGTTTACAAAAAAAAAAAAAAAAAAAAAAAAAAAAATGAGGGTACAGGATAAATGGTTTCAGTATATCCACATATATGTTAACTGTAACCATAATCCATTTTAAAATATTTTCATTACATTAAAAAAGAAAACTACATATTCTAGGGCTAGAGAGATGGCTTAGCGGTTAAGGCTAAAATGCTTGCCTATAAAGCCAAAGGACCTTGGTTCAATTCCCCAGGATCCATGTAAGCCAGATGCACAAGGTGGCGCATGCGTCTGGAGTTCATTTGCAGTGGCTGGAGACCCTGGCATGCCTATTCTCTCTCTGTCTGTCTCTCTCTCTCTCTCTCTCTCTCTCTCTCTCTGTGCCCCTCTCTCTCTCAAATAAATAAATTAAATTAAATTAAACTTTAAAAAAAACTACATATTCTAGACTGGAGAGATGTCTCAGCTTGCAGGCTGCTGGTTTGGGCTTGATTCCCCCGAGCTCTCATAAAGCCAGAAAGCACAAGCACAAAGGAGCACATGTGTCAGGAGTTCCTTTGTAGTAGCAAAAGACCCTGGCATGCCCATTCTCATTCTCCCTCTCTTTCTCTCTTTCTCTCTCTCTCTCTCATAAATAAATTTTTATGAACCTACACATCCCATTTAGCTGCATCCTCCTGCTGCTAAAAGCCACTAATATACTTTGACTATTCTGGATATTTCATATAAATTGGGTAATATATGGTGTTTTATGACCTACTTCTTTAACTTAGCATAATATTTTCAAAATCTATATATATATATATGCATATATATATGTATACATATATGTGTATATGTATATGTTTTACCATGTATCCATCCATGTTATAATGTACCAGCATTTAATTTTTTGTTTATTTTTATTTATTTGAGAGTGACAGGGAGAAAGAAGCAGAGAGAGAGAAAGAATGGGCACACCAGGGCCTCCAGCCACTGTAAACAAACTCCAGACACGTGCACCCCCTTGTGCATCTGGCTAACGTGGGTCCTGGGGAATCGAGCCTCGAACTGGGGTCCTTAGGCTTCACAGGCAAGCGCCACTAAGCCATCTCTCCAGCCCAGCATTTAATTTTTTAATTAGTTGAAAACCTTCTATCTTAATCATTATGACTATTTAATTCAATAATGTTAAGAGGATTAGCTTTGTTGTGAAATAAATCTCCAAAACGTTTTCATCTTACAAATTCTAAACTACACTCATTAGATAATTCTCCTTTTATTCTTTAATCTAACACCTAGTAACTACGCTCTACTTTCTGTCTCAATTGATTTATTTAAATGCCCCATAGAAGTCAAATCCTAAGAACTTACCTTCATGATCAACTTCTTTCACTTGGAATAATGCCTTCAGTTTTATCCACGTTGTAGTGTGTGACTGGGTTTATTTTCTTTTTTAAGGCTCAATAGCTTTTAATTCTCCATTGTATTTGTATGCCACATTTTGTTTATATATTCATCCATTCACAGACATTTGAATTTCTTTTTTACAGTATTCATTTTTATTTTTACATATGTATATTAGGGTATTATACAGCTTTCAAAGCTAACAGAGTCTTCATGTATGTGTATTTAAAGCATAACAAAAATAAAAGTATTTCACAAAAGAAGTTCATATTATAATACTATTAAGCTTTGAAGCATAGAGTATGCATTTGTGGGTTAGAAACAACACATTTTTAAAGAATAAATATTTAATGTGGCTAAAAGCATTTTGGTTGTAATAAATACAGTAAATGTTAGCAGCAACACCTGCAACATATTGATGCAAGAAAGGTGCTTATAATAGGTCTTATGTAGAATGGCAGAGCATTCATAAGATGGCTGCCATATCTT
This sequence comes from Dipus sagitta, assembly GCA_036346955.1. Classification (NCBI taxonomy): domain Eukaryota; kingdom Metazoa; phylum Chordata; class Mammalia; order Rodentia; family Dipodidae; genus Dipus; species Dipus sagitta. The sequence continues at coordinate 118,273,672 of CM070775.1, forward strand.
ACTAAATTTACAATCACTGCACATTGGTTAGCACTTTATCTATATAGGGATGCTCTTTATTCAACAATCTCTAAACCTCACCATACAAAACAATTACTCCCCATTTTCTCCTGGGTAACTTGTACCAGTGTGTAAATAAGGTCTAGAATCAGTGGTACCTTTTATTTTACCTGCCACTCAAATCAAATGTTAACATAATGTAAAATTTACATATGAGTAGAAACATAAGGAGAACATTTTGTAGGTGACTATAAAAATTAGAACTTATAATTAATCTCATAATTCTTTAAAATGATTCCATTCTACTGTCGGGCATGGTGGTGCACGCCTTTAATCCCAGAATTTGGGAGGCAGAGGTAGGAGGATCACCATGAGTCCGAGGCCACCCTGAGACTGCATAGTGAATTCCAGGTCAGCCTGAGCTAGAGTGGAACCCTACCTCAAAAAAAAAAAAAAAAAAGAAGATTCCATTCTATGCTGAATTTGGTTTTACACGGCAACTTATTAAGAAAAAAAAAATGAACTTGAGTTAAAAAAAATATGCCTGGGGCTGGAGACCTGACTTAGCAGTTAAGGCACTTGCCTGCAAAGCCTAGGAATCCAGGTTCAAGTCTCCAGATCCCACACATAAGCCAGATCCACATAGTGGCACGTGCATCTAGTGTTCATCTGCAGTGACTAGAGGCCCTGGTAGGCCCATTCTCTCCCTCTCTCTCTCTCTCTCTCTCTCTCTCTCTCTCTCTCTCTCTCTCTCTCTCTCTCTCTCTCTCTCTCTCTCTCTCTCTTTAGTAAATAAATAAAAATATTAAAAAGTATATACCTGAAATAAAGATTCCACATGTAGAAAATAACAATGGATTTCCTGACCATTAAATTCTTCAGCTAATGCTTTTTAGTGGATAGTTTTACTAAGAGCTTTAATCATTACTTTGAAGTCACTGTGAGAGGTTAAGCTAATGAATGTTAGATCTATGTGTTCTTAATAGGGGCAAGAAAAAGCAGATTGTTTAAACTAGAGGATATTTCACCACAGTTAAGTCTATTACATTACAACAAACATGACATAAATGGCCAACAAATATAACCTTACTCGTGCTTCTGGGTAGTCTACTGATGTTCAGTGCAAGTCTGGGATGCATCCAGCCTTTATAAACACAATCAATCAAGTTTCCTTCATCTGACATTTGAATTTCTACTCAGCCTCTTCTTTTTTTATTTATTTGAGTGAGGGAGAGAGAGAGAGAGGCAGAGAGAATGGACACACCAGGGCCTCTAACCACTGCAAATGGACTCCGGACACGTGCCACCTTGTGCATCTGACTTATGTGGATCCTGGAGAATCAAACCTGAGAATCAAACCTGGGTCCCTAGGCTTTGCAGGCAATTGCCTTAAGCACTAAGGCATCTGTCCAGCTCCACTCAATCTCTTTCTGATGTAAATATTTTTTTCCTAGTCCCTGCTTTCAGTTCTGTTGAATATAAACCCAGCAGCAGAATTTCTGAATCAAATGGTAATTCTGTTTCTCTTTTTGAGGAACTGCCATGCTCTTTTCCATAGTAGTTATGCCATTTTACAATCCCACCAACAGCATAAAGGTTCTAATTCTATATCTCACCAAAACTTATTATTTTCTGTTTTATTTGGTTTGGTTGGGTTTGGTTGCATTAGGTTGGGTTTGGTTCAGTTTGGTTAATAAAAGCCTCCTAAGGGGAATAAATGTGGTGTCTTGTAGTTTTAATTTTCGTTTCTCTGATGGTTATTACTGTTAAACATCTGTTCCCATCATTACTGGCTATTTATGCCTCATATAGGAATATGTCTATTCATTTCCTTTATCCATTTTTACTTGTTATTTTGCTTTTGATTGTTGGGTTGTACAATAGCTCTTCACATATTCTGGGCATTAATCCTTTATCACACATATGGCACACAGCTGTTCCTTGCATTCCACAGGCTTCCTTTCAGTGTATGTTCTTTGATGAGGATAATATTCAAATTTGATGTGGTCTTATCTGTCTGTTTGCTTTCATATGCTGTTGGTGTAATAGCTAAGAAATCATTGTCAAGATGGATGCTCTGAACCTTCATGTCTGTTTCTTTCAGGATATTTTAAACAGGTTTTTAAACATTTTATATTTTATTAATTAGAGAGAGAGAAATGGGTGTGCCAAGGCCTCTAGCCACTGCAGACAAACTCTAGGCACATGTGGTGCCGTGTGCATTTGGCCTACATGGGTCCCAGGGAATCAAACCTGGGTCAGACTTCGCAGGCAAGCATCTTAACCACTAAGCCATCTCTCCAGCCTCTCTGTTAGGAGCTTTATAGTTTTAGGTGGGTTTATTTAGTTTTATTTGAAAAGGGTCTCACTTGGTAGTCCAGGCTCTCCTCAAACTGTGGTCTTCCTATTTCTACTTTCCAAATGCTGGAGATTACAGATATGAGCCACCCTACCCAGCTTTAAAATTTTAATTTTAATTTTTTTTGTTTTGTTGTGTTTTGCAGTGCTAAGCATCAAACCCAGGGCCTCATGGATACTGGACAATGTTACACCATTGTGCTATACTCCAGCCTTAGTTTTAGTCTTATGTTGAGGTCTGTATTAGTCAGGGTTCTATAGAGGAAGAGAACCAGTAGAATAAATTTGAATTATAAAAGAAGTTATTAGATTACTTCATGGCAGTCCAACAATATCTAATGGCTTGAGCTTTGAGGAACCAGTAGTTGCTCAGTCCATGAGTCTGTATTCCTGGGCAGTCCCAATCCTGCACTTACAGTGGGGAGAATTCTTGGAGATCCATTAGTTTTCAGGCCACATTGGAAGGCTGATGAAACTTAGTTCCAGTGCGAATAAATGGTAGTCAGAGTGGGATAGATGCACTTATAAGTAAATAGTGAGGGCAACCAGGTCAAAAGCCTTCCCCAACAAGTAGCATAGGTAGCCAGGAAATAAAGGGGCTCTGTTCTTTTGGAGCTTCATGTATATAGTCTACTGCCTACCTGAAGAGCCCTGCACTCTGGAGGAAGGACTTCTTCCTTAGTTAATCCTTCCTGGAAACAACCTCACAAACCCACCCAAGATGACTTTCTTGATTCCTAATCTGATCAAGTTGACAACAGAATTTAACCATCACAAGTCCAACTCTTGTCAACTTGACACCAAACTACATTTCCTCATGTTGTGCTTAATTTCCAAATGAAGACAATAATGAGACAGTTCATAATTCTGCCTAACATAACTATCCCATGTTCAATCAGAAAAAAAACACCTATCTTTACCCCCAATGGTATGGCAAGATCTCATGAGGAATGCTTAATCCTTAATATCTAGTAATTTAAATAAAATTTAATAACACTTAACTACTGATATTATCATAATTAATAGTATTTACATAGTAAATAAATAGAAGAAAGAAAACAAAGGCATGTTAATATTTGTGTATATATGCAGTCTTAACAACATAGGACAGAAACATTCATGACAATTATAATCCTTGTTTCTATAATTCATTATTTGATCATAACTATGAATTATAACCACCTTCTTCTACTATCCTTTTGTAGTTCTTAAACCCTCAGCAAGCACTTCAGTGGGTCTTGGTTCTTTACGTATAGGGGTGACCTATACCTTCCTTCCTGAAAGATCAGGGCCATTTATTACACTGCCTTGATTGAGTTGTTGCAGCTTCCCATTGACCTTGATCGGAAGACAAAATCACACTAAGAGGCACCCTACAGGATCTCCTGCAATCCAGATATACTCTTCGTTTTCTGCATTGGGGAGAAACAGTCCCAATTCCCCCTAGGTAGTCTGATCAATCACCCCTGCTCACACTAATTACTTTCTTAGCCTCTTGACTCAAGGGCATCAGGAGCCCAAAGTAGCCATGGGGAATCTTAACTTCCAGTTCAATGAAATATCTTTTGTGCCTCCTAGCAAAAGCACTCCTCACTCTGGAACTAAGACCTCTAGGTCGGCAGAGCACAAGGTTGTGGGAACAGGAAACAAGCAATTGGCTGATGGGTCCTTTGGGGGCAATGTTAATTGATAACATTCCAATTTCCACCCCATGATCCCTGAACCCATGAATCCTGGCTATATGAGGAAACAGTACCATGTATTGGATGCTGATTCAGAGAATATACAGCCTTCTAGAGAACCCTGCCCCAGCCCTGCAAGCTGTTGCCACCTTTGGACTCTGCAACTGTTACTTTAAAAAGGCCATTCCACTGTTCTATCAAGCCAGCTGTTTCAGGGTGGTAGGGCACATTGTAAAACCAGTGAATTCCATGATCATGAGCCCACTGCCTCACTTCCTTGGCTGTGAACTGAGTTCCTTGGTCAGAAACAATGTGCTTTGTGGAATACCGTGACAGTAGATAAGGCATTCTATAAGCCCACAGGGGGAATTTTGGCAGAAGTATTACGTACAGGAAAGGCAAATCCGTACCCAGAATAAGTATCCCAGTAAAGACAAAACATTGCCATTTCCATGACAGAAGTGGTCCAACCTGCCACCAAGTTGCCGGCTGGTCACCCAGTGTTGGTGTCGGCTGCTGGCAGATTTCCACTTACCAGGAGCTGTAGCCAGATCAGCCTTAGTTAATGGAAGCGCATGTTATTAGCCCATCCCTGCCAACATAGCCACTTTGCTTACAGGCCCATTGAGCAATGATGGGGTGGGGGGAGTTAACTGATGTCCAGAATTAAGGACCTACCTTTAGGTCTTATGTTGAGGTCCTTAATTCATTTTGAGGCAATTTTTGTATATGCTATAATGTAAGAGTTTACCTTCCTTCTTTTGCATATATGTACCCAGTTTTATCAATATTTTTCAAAGAAACCATCCTTTCCCCATTTAAAAGTTTTTTTTTAATTTTTTTTTTGTTCATTTTTATTTATTTGAGAGCAACAGACAAAGAGAGAAACAGGCAGATAGAGAGAGAGAGAGAATGGGCACGCCAGGGCCTCCAGCCACTGCAAACGAACTCCAGATGTGTGCGCCCCCTTGTGCATCTGGCTAACGTGGGTCCTGGGGAATCGAGCCTTGAACCGGGGTCCTTAGGCTTCACAGGCAAGCGCTTAACCGCTAAGCCGTCTCTCCAGCCCCCCTTTCCCCATTTAGTGTTCTTGGTGCCCTTATCAAATACCATTTGACCATAAATGCAAGGTTTATTTCCAGGCACTCTTTCTGTTCCACTGGTCTACTTCTCTGTGTTTATGTCATTACTGTAGCTTTGTAAAGTATCTAGAAAAGAGAATGTGTGAATTTTCCAATTATGTTCTCTTCTTCAAACTTTATTTGGTTGCCTAGGAACCCTTCCTGGAACTAGGAAGATGGCTCAGTGGATAAAGCACTTGTCACAAAAGCATGGGGACTAAAGTCACACAAGCACAGGGACCCCAGCACCCACATCAATGCCATATGAGTGTTGTAGCCGATCTGTAACCCCAGTACTTGAGAGGTAGAGGCAGGGGATCACTAGCCAAACCAGCAAGCCCTGAGTTCAAGTGGGAAACCCACCTCAGTAATAACGTAGACAGCAATCAAGGCAGGCAGTCAATATCAAACCCTGCCTCCATTTTCATGTGTCCAAATCTTTCAAGAGACAATCACTGTTCCTGTTCTCAGAGCACTGTAATTCATTCCCTTCCATTTGAAGCCACTATGATGTCAGAACTTGACAGTATCAATCATCTTTCAAACTTAGCCTGCTTAGAACTCAGTCATTCTTCTCAGAGTAGGAGAATAAAACAAGTATACTGAGCATGCCCTGTTTTTTGTTTGTTTGCTTTGTTGTTGCTGTTGTTTTGTTTTTGTGCTACTAGCAAGGACTTAGGGTGGAAAATGGCTATATGCAAACTGTTGATATTTAGAGACAACAGTTCATATAGGTTTTTGTTAGTGATAATGATAACATATATATTTACTATTTAAACCTATTTTTAAATACATATGTATTTGCAAGGAGAGCAAGAGATAATGTGTGCTCCAGGGCCTCTAGCCACTGCAAATGAACTCCAGATGCATGCACCACTTTCTTTTAATATTTTATTTTATTTATTTATTTGAGAGAGAGAGAGAATGGGCATGCCAGGGCCTCTAGCCATTGCAAACAAACTCTAGACATATGCACCATCTTGTGCATCTGGCTTATGTGGGTACTGGGGAATTGAATATGGGTCCTTAGGCTTCACAGGCAAGTGCCTTAACCATTAAGCCATCTCTCCAGACCTACATGCACCACTTTGTTGATTTGGATTTTTGTGGGTACTAAGGAATCTAACCTGGGTCTTTAGTCATTTCAGGCAAGCACCTTAACCGCTAAGCCAGCCCAAATACATGTTTTTATATATTTAAAAGCTATAGGTAAAATGTCATTTCACTACATTTTCATTTTCCTATAATCATCACCAACATCCATCTTCAGAGCTTTTGGGTCTTCTCAAACTTAAAATCTATGTACCAATGAACACTACCAAATACCTTGTATAAGTCAAGTCCTACATTTATATTCTTTTCTCCAAGCTTCTGGCAGCTAGTGTTCTACTTTTCTTTTTGTTGTTGTTGTTGTTGTTTGGTTTTTGGTTCTTTTATTTTTTCTGAGGTAAGGTCTCCTTCTAAGCCCTGGATTACATGGAATTCACTCAGTCTCAGGGTGGTCTTGAACTCATGGTGATCCTCCTACCTCTGCCTGCCCAGTGCTGGGATTAAAGGCGTGCACCACCATGCCCGGGTTCTGTGATTTTTAACTGCTCTTTAAGAACCACACATAAGTGAAACTATCACTGTTTGATCTTTTGTGGCAGGCTTAATTCCTCTACCATAATATCTACATATTTTGTCCATGTTATAGCATATATAAAAATGTTCTTGGGTTTTTGTGGGGTTTTTTTGAGGGGGGTAATCACACCCCATGTGCCTGCATGCAGAGGCCAGAGGGGGACATTGGGTGTCCTCTGTCACCCTTCCTCCTTATTTTCTTGAGACAGAGTCTCTCAGTGAACCTGGAGCAGCTGGGTTTTTTGGTCAAACTGGCTGACCAGGGAGCCCCAGTGATTCTCCTTTCTCCACCCTCCTCAGCACCAGGGTTCCAGGCATATGCAGTGACACCTGACTTCTCTGTGAGTACTGGGGATTGAACACATATCAGGTCTTCATGCTTGTATAGCAAGTGCTCTACACACCGAGCCATCTTCCCAGCCCCCTTAGTTTTTAAGGCTGAAAAGAATTCCTGTTCTCAAAACATTATGTTCATTCATTTACATTTCAAGACACATGTAGTTTATCATTCATCTATCAATGGAAACTTAGTTGTTCTGTCATTGGAGAATGTGATTAATGCTTCTGTCAACATAGATGTACAAGTACCTGTTCATGTTTCTGCCTTCAGTTCTTTTGGATGTATACCCAGAAGTGGAATTGCTGGTTCACATAGTAATTACTCACTTAAATTTTCAAAAGCGAGGCGTGGTGGTGCATGCCTTTAATCCCAGCACTTGGGAGGCAGAGGTAGGAGGATCGCCGTGAGTTCGAGGCCACCCTGAGACTCCATAGTGAATTCCAGGTCAGCCTGAGCTTGAGTGAGACCCTATCTAAAGAAGCCAAAAAAAAAAATTTTTTTTTGAGGAGGTTTGGAGAGATGACTCGGCAGTTAAGGCACTTGCCTGCAAAGCCTAACCACACTGGTTCAACTCCCCAGTACACACATACAGCCAAATGCACAAAGGGGCACATGCATCTGGAGTTCGTTTGAGGTGGTTAGATGCCCTAGTGTACCTATTCTCCCTCCCTCCCTCCCTTCCTGTCTCTCTCTCTCTCCCCCCCCCCTTGCAAATAACTATAATATTTTTTTAAAAATCAACACTGAAGATATGGCTTAACAGCTGAAGTGCTTGCCTGAAAAACCAAAGACTCGGTTTGATTCCCCAGTACCCACATAAAGCCAGTTGCACAAGGTGGCTCATGCATCTGGAATTTGTTTACCATGGCTAGAGGTCTTGGCATGCCCATTCTCTCACTCTATCTGCCTCTTTCTCTAAGTAAAACTTCTTTAAAAATGTTTGTTTTTTGAGGTAGGGTCTCACTCTAGCCCAGGTTGACCTGGAATTCACTATGTAGTCTCAAGGTAGCCTTGAACTCACAGCAAGCTGCCTACCTCTGTCTCCTGAGTGCCAGTATTAAAGGCATGCACGACCACGCCCAGCTTAAAAAAATTTTTTAAATCAAATCATAAATGACTCAAACTTAAATGGCTCAAACATTCTGAAGTAACAGATGCCTTATATTTTCATGTATGTCCTTCTAGTGATACATAAACGTGCATATTAATATAATTATAATTATACAGCACATGTACAGTTGTGCTTGTTTTTTAATTATGTTTTTAATTTTTTATTTATTTATAATACCTATATTATTTATCTTTTTGTTTTTTCCATTTTTTACTAACATAAGCAATTCTGAAATACATGTACCTGAAGATTATTAATTCAGTTTCTTTGGAGAGTTCTATAGTGGAAGTTATTGGGTTAATGGCTCTAAAATTGTTTGAGATTTTGCTTTCATCTTAAAGAAAATCATTTTGGGGTTCTTAAGGGACTGACATATCTTCTGAACACCTTTGATGACTGTATAGTGACTCATATTCTGATAACTGCTACAAGCATCACTGTGAATTGACTTGATATATTTAAGACAGCAGGTTACACCTTTTCTTTCTGTCTCCCATTTCTTGGGACAGAATTCAGAAGGTATGATGAGCACATTTACAAGCTGTGTCGTAACAGCACTCATGCCCGTCTTATGACTGCTTGCTTAGCCTATGCCCGAACATTCATATTTTCTTATTTTCTTTCAGATGGAATGGGGCGAGTCCTTGCTCAAGATGTATATGCAAAAGACAACCTACCCCCATTTCCGGCATCAGTAAAAGATGGATATGCTGTCCGAGGTAAGTGTTTGTTGTTGTATGTTTTAAGTACCATCAGACTCACACTATACATTCTTCTGAACAGTTTTGGCTCAGCCAAGGCTCCTGATTATTGTTACATCCATTTCCTTCATGATTGTCAGAATAACTTCATTCCCAGTTAACTTACCTATTTTTGACAGAATCATGATTAATATTTTACTGTAAAAGTACTGAAGAGTTCTATTAGAATTCTCCCTTACAAATAAGTAAACAGGAATCAAATAAAATACACTTACTATAACTTACTGCTTAAGTCTCTGCACATGCCAGATAACAGTAGCTTTGTCTGGAAATTTTCCAAATACTTGGAAGTTGAAAACACTTACTTGGACCAGAAAAAAAAATGAACAGATTCCCAACACAAGGATTTAGTGGAGTAATGAGTTCTCTTACTTTAAACTCTATCAGTAAGATGAAAAAGCAAGAAGAGGGAGACCTAATTCTTTCTAGAAGGTGCCATATTTCAAAGCTTTGCAACCCCAGATGGTACTGGTAGCTTACACCCTCAGTTTCCTAAAACTGAATAAAGCTTATAAGCAAATACTAAATAGCATTTGCCTGCCTCAAGTCCATTCTAATAGCTCAAGATAAAAATGCAGCTATATTGCTTAGAAAGCGTTAGTCATTTTTTTTATTTTTGCTTTGTTGTCTATGTACATGATGGTTTAAAATAGGTACATTGTAAACTGGGCATAGTGGCACACGCCTTTAATCCCAGCACTCGGGAGGCAGAGGTAAGAGGATCGCCTGCAAGTTCAAGGCCACGCTGAGACTACATAGTGAATACCAAGTCAGCCTGAGCTAGAGTGAGACCCTACCTCAAAAAACCAAAAAAAAAAAAAAAAATACATACATTGTGACACAGTTCAGTTGAGGTAATTAATATGCATTACCTCATATACTTATTTCTTTTGATGAGAGCACTTAAAATCTTCCTTCTTAGCCGGTTTTGAAAGACAACATATTTTTATTATGCATTGGTTATTAACACAAAGCTGATGTTGAAAAAGTGTCCAAAAAAGCCCCAGCTTACTGGAGCTATTTAGAAAGCAAGTTCCTCTTATCTATTTTTTAACTGAAACATAAAAAGTATACATATTAAAGAGGTAGCATGTAATGTTTCAATATATATGTAGATCATTGTATAATATTTAAATTGGACTAAACTTGTCAGTTTAATTTGTGTGAATGTATATGTGTGTGTGTGTTAAATATTTATTTATTTATTTATTTATTTATTTATTTATGAGAGCAAGAGGCAGATAGAATGGGCATGCCAGAGTCTCTAGCCACTGCAAACAAACTCCAGACGCATGTGCCACCTTGTGCATCTGGTTTACGTAGGTATTGGGGAATCAAACCTGGGTCCTTAGGCTTCATAGGCAAGCGCCTTAACTTCTAAGCCATCTCTCCAGCCCTACTTATTTTCTTTTGTTTAAAACTGTGTTACTTTTAGTTATATAATACCAAAACAAAAACCCTCAAGTGATATCTCTCAGTAGAGAAGGCCTAGAAGTTGCCTAGCATGCTGCTGAGCCTCATTATGTCTTGTTTGCAAAGTGCTGCTCGTGCTGTAAGACATGTGACATGTAACAGAGGCATACCATATAACATGACCCTCATGACCTTGGTTAGATCTCAGAGTAGGAAGAGATGTAATACATTATAGCAGAAGGAGAAAAAAGTTCTCAGAAGACAAAAAGGCAGGTTCTTAGAGCCATGCTCAAGTTTTCAGTTTATTCTCCTCACCTTGGTCTAGAACTCAGGAAAACAAACTACCAGTGATGATGGTTCTCTGCCACTGCTAAGTGTATCACCTCCTCCTGTGTCTTCCTTTACTTAGTTCCATTCTCCCTACTCCCTTTATTCTCCCTTTTTTTCTTCTCCTCTGCCTTTACCATAGGCCTGCCAGTAATAACCAGTGGCACTCGTGAGCATTGCTAACCCTCTAGGTGTAAAGAGGTTGCTAACTTGCTCTGGATCTCTAAGAGTTAGCCAGTATCCTTCAGAAACATGTGGGATAAAACTCCAAAGCAGTTGAAGGATCACTTGCTTTAAGGTATGTGGGTTGAAAAATCAAGATAGTAATAAAGTGACTCCGAAAATAAAAACAAGTTGGTTGTGTTGACACACACTCATAATCCCAGTACACAGGAGGGTGAGGCTGGAGAACCATGTGTTCTAGGCCATTCTGGACTAATAGCAGGTGCAAAATAGCCAGAGGTACATAGCAAGACCCTAGGAAGGAAAGGGAAGGGAAAAAAGAAAAGGGAGAAAGGAGAGGAGAGGAGAAGGGAAAGGGAAAGGACAGGAGAGGAGAAGAGAGAGGAGAGGGAGAGGGAAAGGAAAGGAAGAAGGAGGGAGGGAAAGGAGGAAAACAAAAAAAGTAGAAACAGCTTTCAAAAAAACAAGAAAGACTACATTGGGGATTTACCTCGGTGGTACAGTGCTTGCCTAGCAAGTACAAGGCCGTAGGTTGAGTAACCAGAAACCTGGTGAATGGGAGGGAAACAAGGAAGAATAGGAACTAGATATGGCTCAGCAGCACTTGCTGTTGAGCATGAAGGCCTGAGAGGGCCTGATTCACCCTGAGTTTGATACCCTAGCACTTATATAAACAGCTGCCTATGGCCATGCATGCCTATAACCTCAGTCCTGTGGGGTGCAGAGACTGGAAAATCCTCATGCAACTGAAAAAAAAAAAAAAATGGCAATGCCCAGCTCAGAGACTGACTCTGTCTCAAGAAAAAAAAGAAAAAAAAAAATGGATGAGCAAAAAGAGCAACACACCCAAAGTTATCTGGCCTCTGCATGTGCATGCATATATAGTGCAACTATATACACACTGCACCACACACAAAAGGAGAAAGAGAAAGGAAAGAAAGATAGAATAGAATAAAATAGAATGGAATGGAATGGAACGGAACGGAACAGAATAGAATAGAAAAATTTGATAGAAAATTGCTTCTCTGTCTCTATAAGAAATAATGAACACTGGTATTGGTAGTGGTTAGGCCTTCTGTGGTTTATGGGTTTTGTTTTGTTCTGTTCTGTTCTGTTCTGTTTTGTTTTGTGGCAGGGTCTCACTGTAGCTCAGGCTGACCTGGAACTCATTCTGTAGCCCAGGCTGGCCTCAAACTAGGTGGTCCTCCTACCTCAAGCTCCCAAGTGCTGTGGTTAAATGTGTGCACCACCACACCTGGATTTTGGTTTATTGGTTTTTTTACTTAAATTTTCACTTGTGAATTTTTCTATATTCACTTGATCCTATAGGTCATTACTCCTCAAAAAGTATACTACAAAAACCCAAAGTCTCAGTATCACCTTATTCATTTCAGACTTACTGAATCAGAACCTATTTTTACAAAACTGCCACATGATTTGGATGCACATTAAAGATTAGGAAGTACTTTTACACAAGAACAAATAAAATGTACTTCTCTTGTTACCAAGAACCTTCTATGCTGTTAGCTAACTGAGCCTTCCTTGCTGGCAATACCCATACATGTTTACAGATGGAGCAGGTCAGGTCAGGAGAAAGTGGAGAACATAGTTCAAGTGAACAGGTATTCTCTCCCAAGTCAGTACACCTTGCCTGATAAAAAGGATCTTGCTTCTTAGCATCAGTTAAGAGCTCTTTCAGATGCTGACCTGAAATTTGTACGGCTTGCTGCTTTGCTGCTCTGAGTGATTACCAGCCATTCATGATTCAGTGCCGCCATGGAGAACATTGATGCAAGCCTTTTGAGTGTGTGTGGATGAAGAAGACTCAAGGGGGGAGGGTTTCTGAAAGTAAATATAAGTGACATGCTGCTAAGTATCTCGTAATCTGGCTAGAGGTCAGATGCATACATTTATGGAATTACTTAAGAAAATTTGCAAAACATAAATAGTAATAAATACAAATCAGTTTGCAAACTTCCCTTATATTTACAGGAATACCAAACCCATTTCCTTATTCTTTTAACAAATATTTACCAACAATCAGCTAGACATTACGCTGCACAGAATGACATAATGTAAGTCATACAGCATCAGTAAGAGCAAACTTTTTTGAGACAGAGAGAGAGAGAATTGGCATGCCAGGGCCTCAGTCACTGAAATTAAACTCCATATGCTTGCTCCACCTATAGGGCATGTACAACCTTGCACTTGCCTCACCCTTGTGCATGTGGCTAATGTGGTATCTGGAGAGTCAAACATGGATCCTTAGGCTTCTCAGGCAAGCACCTTAACCCTAAGCCATCTCTCCAGCCCAAGAACAATTTTTCTAAGCATTACTACTATGGCGTGAATGTTGATTCATGTTTTGAAGAAATCATTCATGGACCAGTTGAAAATATATAGAGAATGGCAAATGTAGAATTTTGTATTAGGCAACATTTGTATGTTTATTCATTCATGCCTTATAAAAGAATTTTTAAGAACCACACATTCATCTATTGAATACTTTGAACATTTTATGTAAAGTATTGAACATTTTTACTTGTATGGCAAAAAGTAGAAGGTTCTCTGGGACTTATACACAAATAATGTCAAATAAATTTGGACGCTACTTAGAATTGTTTCAGGCTACACTATAGAAATAGGTGACTTGTATAGAGGGACTTCTTTATCAAGAAGGTGTCATTTGAGCTGCATCCTAAAAGCCAGTCTCGAATCAGAAGACATTGGTAAGGAAAGAACAGTACAAATAGTGGAAATAGCATTTCCATGGGATTGCAATACGAGTCATCTTAGTAATCAAGGAACCACAGTGCTGGAAATTAAGAATGCCTCAAGTGTGAGGCAGAAAGAACGTGTGAATGAGAAGCCTTTGTGCATAATGCTCTCCATAATAATGAAGCATTTCCCCTTGATATCTCCCTCTTTGTGATTCAGTTTTGTTCTACTTTAAACCATGCTAATTTCTTCTTGTGCAAGAAATAAAAAGGAAAAAAAAGTGTCTGCTGCTATGGGAGATAACAAGTTCATAATTATTTTCCTTACTACAGAAATAATTAAAAACAAACTTGTTCACATTTGAGATGCAGTTGGTATAGAGTTATGAAAGATAATTGATGTGTTAACTTTCTACAATAAGAATATCATTTGCTTTGAAATACTGCAAAAGTGGGGAAATATGTTAAACAAAATTAATCAAATGGTAATAATTGTTGAAGTAGTGACTTCTATCTCAGTTTTTAAATGTTCCTTTAAAAAGTGCTTTTGAAAATGAACTTGTGAAAGTGGTATGATGAAAGTATAATGCAGGTAAATTCTTGTCATTTTCATAAGTATTTATTGAAAACATAACAAGTTTCAAAAATACAAGCCGGGCTGAGATATGGGCAGGAAGCCCATGCTCCTACATGGGCTTGCTCCCCTTCTGCTTCCACATGGCAGCCATTGACTGTACCTTCTTTTCTCTTTCCTTCTCTGAATTTAAGTCTCAAAAAATACAAGAAATCTAAGAGTTTTTTCATGAATATGATATCTATAAAGTATAAGATACGACATAGAAGGGACCCATTGTTAATTTTGCCCCTCCCTACAACAGGTTAACCAAACCCATCTGAGCAAAAAATGACTTATAAAATACTGTTGGGCTGGAGAAATAGCTCAGTTGGTGGAGTTCTTGCCTGGCATGCAGGAAGCCCTAGGCTCTAACACCAGCACTGCATTAAACAAAGTGTGGTGGCACATGCCTGAAATCCCAGCGCTGAGGGTGTGGAGGCAAGATAAAAAATACTGCCTTGTACTTACATGAAGAAACAGCCAGGCATGATAGTACGTCTATAATTTCATCAGTGCAGAGGTCAAATCAGGAGAATTGCAAATTCAAGAACTTCTTTGGCTATATGATGAGTTCCAGGTCAGCCTGTGCTACAAAATGAGACCTTGTCAAGAACAACAAAAGAAAGAAGGAAATTAATTCATATGTCCTTTTTAAAATGGAAAGCATTATTTATCATTGTTATTATAAATATAATTAAATATTCATATATAAGGCTTCTTCTCTCTTTATATAGGCCTCAAAACCCTTGCTACATTCAAATGACATGAAATAACAGTCATAATAAAAAACTAATTAGGGCCAGGTGTGGTGGCGCATGCCTTTAGTCCCAGAATTTAGGAGGCAGAGGTAGGAGGATCACTGCCTTTTCAATGCCACCCTGAGACTACAGGGTGAATTCCAGGTCAGTCTGGGTTAGAGTAACACCCTACCTCAAAAGCAAACAAACAAACAAAAGAGTAATTAAATAGGTATTACCTTTCCAAAGTATTGATCTAAAGCCCAAATAATCTATCAGGAAAACACTTTAAAATCTCCAGGATTTTTTTTTTCATTCAGCCATTATTTTACTGTGGCTAGGTCAAGGAGCATTAAACTTAGATAAAAAATTATTTTCTGGGCTGTAGAGATTGCTTAGCAGTTAGGGCACTTGCCAGCAAAGCTAAAGGACCCAGGTTCAATTCCCCAGTACCCACATAAACCAGATGCACAAGATGGTGCATGCATCCAGTTCATTTTCAGTGGCTGGAGGCCCTGGTGTGCCCATTCTCTCCTTCCCTCTCTTCCTCTCTCTGTCTCTCTCTAATAAATAATAAATAAAATATTTTTTAATATTTTCTATTCCAGCTCTGAAAATGTCTTCTTAATTAAAAATAAATAAATAAATAACAGCCCAAAGCTGGGAAGGTGGCTTTGGTTAAAGATGCTTGTTTGTAAGCCTGCCAGCCTAGGTTCAATTCCAAATCACTCATGGAAACCCCATGCAAAAAGTAGTGCAAGCCTTCTGGTGTTTGTTTGCAGTGGTAAGAGGCCCTGGTGCACCCATACACACACATATGTCCAAATAAATTGAAAAACATAAATAAATAACCCTGTTGGGCATGGTACTGCCCACCTGTAACACCAATATTAAAAAAGCAGAGGAAGGGCTGGAGGGATGGCTTAGCGGTTAAGGCGTTGGCCTACAAAGCCAAAGGACCCAGGTTTGATTACCCAGGATCCACATTAGCCAGATGCACAAGGGACGCATGTGTCTGGAGTTCGTTTGCAGTGGCTGGAGGCCCTGGCATGCCCATTCTCTCTCTCTCTCTCTCTCTCTCTCTCCCTCTTTCTCTGTCAAATAAATAAATAAGTAAATAAAAATAAAATATTTTTTTAAAAAAGCAGAGGAAGTTCTAGGCCAATCTGATTTACATGGCAAATCCCTGGTGAGCCAGGACTATGCAGTGTGACTTTGTATTTAAAATACATTAAAAAAATAAAATAAAATAAAATACATATATAGGGGGGCTGGAGAGATGGCTTAGCGGTTAAGGTGCTTGCCTGCAAAGCCAAAGGACCCAGGTTTAATTTCCCAGGACCCACATAAGACAGTGCACAAGGTGGCACATGTGTCTGGAGTTCGTTTGCAGCAGCTGAAGTACCTTGCATGCCCATTCTCTCTATATATATCTGCTTCTTTCTCTCTCTCAAATACATATATATATATATATATATATATATATATATATATATATATATCCTATAAAAATAGAAATAAATAACCAAAGGGCTAGAAGCACAGCTCAGTGATACAGCATTTGTTTATCATGAAAAAATCCCTGGGTTCCATTTCCACCACTGGAAAAATAAAATCGGATGGATGGATGGACAGACAAAAAGACAAACGGAAAATATGTACTCCAGTTCGGCAGTAGCACTTCCTCTGACCTTTTATACTGGGAATTAAAGCCAGAGCTGCAGCACACCCTCTGCCCCCAACCCGAGCTTGTCTTAGACACTTCATCTTTTCTGTTTAAGTTGCTTCACTCTGTGACTCACTTTCTTCAAAAGTAAAAGCAAGAGAAAGTATACATCATGTTTACTTTGTTGGTTATTCTGAAGACTAGACTGGAAGATAAATAAGAATATGTTCTGAAGTCATTTAAAATTTTCTAGGAAAGTGGAGAAGTATGGCTATGCATTCTGATATATCCGTATGTAAGTGCATAAGGATGCACACATTATTACAGATACATGCACATAGATGAGATAATATTCTTTAGGATAGACCAAAAGAGCATCCTATTAGAAAGGCACAAGTGTGGAATTTTGTTGTTGTTGTTTGGTTTTTTTTAAGGTAGGGTCTCACTCTAGCTCAGGCTGACCTGGAATTTACTGTGTAGTCTCAGGGTGGCCTCGAACACATGGTATCCTCCTACCTCTGCCTTTCAAGTTCTGGGATTAAAGGCGTGCACCACCACACCCGGCATTAGTGTGGAAATTATAGGATGATAGGAAGATCATCTCTAGGGACAATAAGAAAAAGCACAAATAGGAACAGTTCAGCTGATCCTTCAGACTTATTGAATACCAAAAATCAAACCAGTAGTAAATAAGCCACTGTATATTCTAGGAACTCAAATATACATTCCATTTTCATAAAGTTTATTGAATAATTTAAGTGAAATTGAGAATTCCAATACTGGGTTCTTGGTCCTTGCTATAAGTCCATACTGATGTTTATTCTCTGCTTTGATGCATCTCACAGCTGCTGATGGCCCAGGAGATCGATTCATCATTGGGGAATCACAAGCTGGTGAACAGGTGAGATTTACAGGCCTGAAAGGCACTGAAGATTTTAGCTTCACAGGCTTGGGCATCTAATTCTAGGCTCCTCACATAAGCATTGTAGAAATCTTTGAGAATAATTAATCAGAAGCCTATCAAAGAGATGAAAGGATGGTTCCCATGAGAACAAAAAAAATATTTCTTTTTAAAAGTATTTTGTTTACTAGGCCGGGCCTAGTAAACACCTTTAATCCCAGCACTTGGGAGACAGAGGTAGGAGGATTGCCATGAGTTTGAGGTCACCCTGAGACTACATAGTGAATTCCAGGTCAGCCTGAGTTAGAGTGAGACCCTACCTCAAAAAAAAAAAAAAAAGCCAAAAAAAGTATTTTATTTACTTATTTATTTGTTTGTTTATGTATTTATTTGAGAGACACAGAGTATGGGCACACCAGGGCACCTTGCCACTGAAAATGAATTCCAAACACATGTGCCACTTTGTGTATCTGGCTTTAGTAGGTACTGGTGACTTAAATCCAGGCTGTAAGGTTTTGCAAGCAAATGCCTTTAAAGCTAAGCCATCTCTCCAGCCCAAAAAATATTTCTAAATATAAAAAACTTACATCTACTAGTATATGGTATAATGTTGTTGTTATATTCCCCCCATGGGCATTTCTCATGGGCTTTTTCTAAACCTGTGATTGAGTGATTCTTTCTTACTACAAAAAAAGATTTTTCTGGATAGAACCATATGTATCTCAATGCTTAGATGCTGAAATAAGAAAACGAGGTTTACTACCATTGGCATTCTTTCTGCTACATGTTTCCTTAACCTCTGTGTACTGTCACAAAGTACATGATAAGCCAAAGAAGAAAAGAAGACATGGAAATACCAAAACTGATACCTCTAAAACGTTATTTCCAATGTTATTTTCATATACTGCTTACGAAAAGAACAACTAGGCTTCTTTTTTACCCATAATTTATTTAACTACCTATTTTCATCAGCAATAGACATGCACACATCCATTTTTTAACAAAGCCACAAAATACCAGTTGTTCAAGAAGCATTTGTCTGATCTTCAGTTGAGTCTATCCAACACTTATTTATCACACACACTGATTTTTACCAGGTTCTGGGGTAAAAGACATACTTTCTGCTGTTAAGGAGTTTAGTAGAGGAGACAATACAATACAAATAACTAAATATCTATAGTATATTACATGTTAAGTTAATGATATCAGTCAAATGTTGTAGAGCACAAAAGAGATGTTGAACATTTCAACCTGCGAGGTTTTGTGGATGACATTGAAACTCAGCCTTAGAGAGGTTTGCAAAATCAAAAGAGAGAGGGGGCATTCTAGGCTGACTACAGCATAGGTCACAATTCAAAGGTGCTCAACAGTGTGGCTCATGCTGTAGTGTCAGCATTCAAGAGGATCTCTGCAATTTTAGGGCCAGCTTGGGTTACATATTATATTCTAGGACAACCAGAACTGGTGAGGTCCTGACTCAAAATTTAAAAAAACAGGTATTTCTAGGAAAAATTACATGGCATGCTTAGGAAACCTCAAATAGTCTGTGGTAGCCACAGCTTGGGAGATTAATAGCCTCTGGACTGGATTCATTATGGTTATCTCCAACCACACTATGGAACCAAACACACAAGAATAATGAAAATTTTTAAATTTTTATAAAATGTTTATTCTATTAAATCCAATGCATTCATAAGTTGTTAACACTAAATGTTTATCATTTTTAAAAAATTATGAAATTTAAAAGTTGCTGACTTCCTGTAATATCTTCTAAAAGTTTGATCAAGCTGCATCAGAAAAGTAGGTTTTTTCTTCACATAACCTGTTACTGTCCTTTATTTGTAACTTATGTGTCATATATTATAATAAACCCAAAGATTTTGCAAAAGCCACATTGCTTACTCACTGAAAGTATTATACTTGAGCATGTCATATGGCATCTGATTAAGTTGAATTAGTACTATTTTAGTTGGCTCTTTAATTGTAGCCTGTATTGTGTACTCTGAGCAGATATATATCTTGTTTCGTTCCCTTGTTCTTTTAATGTAGACTGTCACTCTTGCCCAGGCTGGCCTGGAACTCACTCTGTAGCTCCAGGCTATTCTCAAACTCAGAGCAATTCTCCTGTGGCTAGAGGCCCTGGCATGCCCATTCTCATTCATTCTCTCTCTCTCTCTCTCTCTCTCTCTCTCTCACACACACACACACACACACACACATACATACATACATACATAAATAAATGAAAAAGAAGAAAGAAAGAAAGAAAATACAGGGCTAGGGAGATGGCTCAGTGGATAAAAGTGCTTGCTACAAGCCTGACGGCCTGGATTTGCCCAAGTTTGGTCTCCCAGTACCCACATAAAGCTATATGCATGAAGTGGCATGTGTCTGGAGGTGGTTTGCAATAGCAAGAGGCCCTAGTGCACACACTCACTCTATCTCTATCTACCTCTATGTCTCCTGCTCACAAATAAATGAAAATTAATAAAAAGAAAGAGAATACAATGAAATGGTCCTAAACAGTGGAGTAGATTAAGAGATGCCCCAGATAGTAAGTAATATCTGAAATTGTACAGTACAGTTTTTAATATTGGCCCTAAACTTTTCATTGTAAATCTTATACATTGTTTTTATATTTTTTTTTCTTGGTTTTTTGAGGTAGGGTTTCACTCTAGCCCAGGTTGACCTATAATTCACTCTGTAGTCTTGGGGTAGCCTCAGACTCGCGGTGATCCTCCTACCTCTGCCTCCTCAGACCTGGAATTAAAGGCGTGCGCCACCACGCCCAGTCCTGTAAAGCTTATACATTCTTTTGATGGAAATTTATGTTGATATGTAACAGTTCTGAATCAGCCTAGAATGTCTTTTGTTCAGTTAATGAAACGGAAGGCTTTCAGACACTTACCCAGTGCTAAATCTTCATGTGCATCTTTCTCCACTGACTAGGGGAAAGGCAGGGAGAACACTGAGGTTATAAACCACGAGGCAGTGCATACTCAATGTACTTCTGATATAACAACATAACAAAAGGAAGGGCTGTCTTGAAAGAAGAGTGTCCTCAGTGGAACAGGGGCAAGGAAAGGAATCAAAAGAGGTTGACATGATGGGAACACAAGCAAATTACAGTCTTTTCATATATTAAATAAAGATTTTAGATAAACAGATAAAGGAACCACCCAAGAATGTAAAGGACTAGTTGTTAACTGCAGGGTCATTGCATTACCACCTCCAGGTCTGAAGGAGCAGAGGGGAACGGGAGTGTCTAAACCTGCAGAAGTGAATAGCTGAGCTGTGGCACAGTCTGCATAAAAATCACATGAGTGCTGGAGAGGTGGCTTAGTGGTTAAGGCACTTGCCTGCAAAGCCTAAGGACCCTGGTTTGATTACCCATTACTCACATAAGCCAGATGCACAAGGTGGCACATGTGTGTGGAGTTAATTGCAGTGGTTATAGGCTCTAGTGTGCTCGTTTTCTCCCTCCCCCTCCCTCCCTCCCTCTCTCTCTCTCTCATATAAATAAATTAAAATAAAATATTTTTAAATCACATGACATTAAATGTAACGTTTAACCATGTTATGCATATTGTTCGCTAGTGGTCATTATATGTATGTTGTAGTGTCTTAGCATTGGTAAATACTCATAGACAACTTTGAAATTTTATCTTTTCTAACTTGGAAATTGATATTGTGTTGGAATTTCTTTTAGGTAAATTTATTTTTATTTTTATTTTTATTTATTTGAGAGAGAATAAGCATGCTGGGGCCTCAGGCACTGCAAACAAACTCCAGGTGCATGTGCCACCTTGTGCATCTAGCTTACATGGGTCCTGGGGAATTGAACTTGGGTCCTTTGGCTTTGCAAGCAAGCACCTTAACCACTAAGCAATCTCTCCAGCCCTAGAGTAAATTTCAAACATTCTTTTGTCCATCTCTGACCTAAATCTTGACCTCTGACAAGTGACTCTCCTGAAGCTTGATCAGTCTTATCAGATAAATTGTGCAGTTATTGCTTTTCTTTGTTTTTGAAGAAGTTAATAGGGCAGGTCCTGACATCCATATAAGAACTTAGACAATGAAAATTTTGTTTTTCAACTTCAACACAAATGATTAACTCAACCACAAACACTGGGTCATTTTTAAATTATTTGAATCTACATGTTAGACCTTTATTTATTGATAAGTAAACTAATACTGGTTTTAGGAAGATTTTTAAAGAGCAAGAATTGAATAACTTTTCTGGCTACCCTTTAATTAACCAAAAGTTGAGTTAACAAAGTACAGCATTTGTCAAATATCAGAACTTCAGTAAATTGCCAAAATAAGGAGTTTTCATAGTTGTCAATTATAATATCCTGCAAGCCATCATTATTTTTCTGACTCTCAAATCACTTTCTGGTAAAAAATAATTATTATTATTATCCTCTTATTTAAGAAATATTTTACTTATTTGCAGGGAACGAGAGAATGAGTGCACAAAGCTTCCTGCCACACCAAACAAATTCCAGATGCATGCACCATTCTGTGCATCCAGCTTTATGATACTAGGGAATTGAATCTGGGTCATTAGGCTTGTAAACAAGACCCTTAAATGCTGAGCCATCTCTCCAGCTCAATTCACATTATTTTGATGAGGAGCAATAGTGACAAATGTAAATGGCAGTTCTTAAAAACAGGGTACCAAGAAAGTACCTTAAAGTACATATAAAGTTAGCTTCAATCAAATTGCATCATCTTTGGTATGAATGTACCTGCTTATGACAATTTCTGCTGTATCATCCCAATATAAATAAGACTGTAAGACTCAGTTTCCATTGTTTGTTTCCAAAAATGGTACATCCCTTACAGATTTTCATTTGCAGCAGCAAAGTAACCAACTATCTATTTCATGTTTTTCCTTCCAGCCAACTCAGACAGTAATGCCAGGACAAGTCATGCGAGTTACAACAGGTGCTCCAATCCCCTGTGGTGCTGATGCAGTAGTACAAGTGGAAGATACTGAACTAATCAGGGAATCGGATGATGTATGTCACCACCAGGTTCCTATGGCAGTACTGGGAGTAAAACTCATTGTCTGCACTGCTTTTAAGACTAACCAAAGGTGGGGGTGAGGGGATACAGAGTTTAACCTTTAGTAGAATAAAAAATAATATTAAAAATATTCTTTGTTTCCAAGAGACACATCCTTGAAATATGTATGTGTTTAATGATGCAATAACTGGAATTTTCTTCAAAGTAATATTGGGGAAGAATTAGGTGGGAATTATCAGTGGGATAAGATAGACAATGACTTAGTGATCACTGGAGCTGTGTGTTAGGCACGTGAGAATTAAATATACTTGTGAACGTATTTGAAATAGTTAGCAATAAAGTTTTATTTAGTTTTGCAAAAAAAAAAAAAGATTAACAAAAAGTATCTTAGATCTTGGGATTTTTGTTGTTTAAGTTTGTTGGGATCATACATTATAATATGTAGGTAGGTTTCTATTCTGTTGCTATATTAGAATTTGAACCATGCTTAACATAAATTTTATATGCAAATAAGGAAAAAAATTAACTCACAATGGAAGAACCATGATATCAAAGTTGACATGCCTTTTAGCTGAGAAATTGGTTACAACAGCTAGCTTCTGATAAAATGTAAAGGACTTCATGAAATCAAAATTTAATTAAAAGGACTAACAAAGAATATTTGGACATATTCTTGAACATTACACTAAGCCAAGTATTTTTCAGCAAAATGACCCCATCGCCTTTAATTTTTCTGATCAGGAAAAAGCTGTACCACCAAATAGCCTTGGAATACTGAATTCGTGTTAGCTCCCTCTCCACTGTCTTAAATAAATGATCCTGGGATATTTTGTGTCTAAGTAGGCCCTTTTAAAAAAAAAAATAAGTTATTTATTTGAGAGAGAGAAAGAGAAAGATACAGATATAGAGAGAATGGGCATGCCAGGGCCTCCAGCCATTGCAGACAAACTCCAGACACATGCACCATCTTGTGCATCTGGCTTATGTGGGTCCTGAAGAATTGAACCTGGGTCCTCTGGCTTAGCAGGCAAGTGCCTTAACCACTAAACCATCTCTGTAGTCTAAGTAGGCCTTTTTCTCAATGAAACTTGTAGCAGTTCTTGGAGCTAGAGTAGTAACCACTAACATGTAGGAAAGTTACAACTAAAGTTTTAATGACTGGCAGTCATACTTGTTTTGTGTTTTAAGGTATCTTATATTTTTAAGCTGATATTAAAAATAATATATTTTTTTATTTTCGTTCATTTTCTAAATTTTTATTTATTTGACAATGAGAGACAGAGAAAGAGGCAGAGACAGACAGAGAGAGAGAATGGGCGCGCCAGGGCCTCCAGCCACTGCAAACGAACTCCAGACACGTGTGCCCCCTTGTGCATCTGGCTAACATGGGTCTGGGGAATCGAGCCTCGAACCGGGGTCCTTAGGCTTCACAGGCAAGCGCTTAACCGCTAAGCCATCTCTGCAGCCCAAAAATAATATATATTATTGTAGTTTGAGTAGATAGGAAAATTTGGCCATGCTAATAGGCAACCACTTGTTTTGGTCTGGGAATTGTCTTTGTAATCACCTTCCCATGTAGGGATTATAAAATTGAACTCTTGACATACAGATCATATTGCTTGCTGTTAGAACTGCCCAAGTAGAGATGTATTGGAATCAGGAAAACCAGCAGAGCATTGAAATATAGAACACATACATCCTTAGACTGCCAAATGACAATACAGTATTATTCACAGCCCACAAATGCAGAACTTCTGATGCCATGAGTTTACAGAAATCTACTACCTCACTGTAAGCCCTTCAACTGAAAATTCTACAGGTATTTGGGAACCTTGACATGATACTGAACTTGTGATTCTTGGGAAAAGAGAGAAGGGTTATTGGCATTTATATATGTATGTGTATGTATGTGTGTGTGTGTATATATATATATCTCCTTGAGAATTCTACTTACAAAGTAATATTTGATAATTGAATTAGTACATTTTTAAAACCTTCAGAAAAATATTTAGTTATTTATTGGCATCAAACCTCTTAATTTAAGTATCTGAGAAGCTCATTTCTATTGGTCAGAAATTCTGTTAGATTTTTCAGTTTGAAGTTATATGGCCTCTCTAATTATAGGGCACTGAAGAACTTGAGGTGCGAATTCTGGTGCAGGCTCGGCCAGGCCAAGATATCAGGTAAGTTCATAACACAGCAAATGTTTAACCCACTTCCATTGCTACATGATCATAAACTTAGGAGAGCATGACTATTACAAATCCACAGATATGTCTATTGGCCATTTGTTTTCAAGCTTTAACAAGAAGCAGTGATATTTTCTGAATTTTTTATCCCATATCTGCCCTGCCTTTTTAATGAAAATGGTAAAGGTAAATGAAGTTGTCAAAAGCAACGTGAGTTGGGCATGGTGGCACATGCCTTTAATCCCAGCACATGGGAGGTAGAGGTAGGAGGATCAAAATTGCCCTGAGACTCCATAGTGAATTCCAGGTCCAACCCTACCTTGAAAAAAAAAAACAATAAACAAAAAGCAATATAAGAAGAAAGTAAAGTCATAAACCCATACAACCCATGGTTTATAACCCATAAG
This sequence comes from Dipus sagitta, assembly GCA_036346955.1. NCBI lineage: Eukaryota > Metazoa > Chordata > Mammalia > Rodentia > Dipodidae > Dipus > Dipus sagitta. Next base: position 118,298,855 of record CM070775.1, read on the forward strand.
TACCCAACCCCAACTCCTAGATTATCCACAAATTGATATTAACACAGATGATCCAAGAATCAAATATTTTCTTTAGTAAGCTGATACCAAGTTCTCCACAACTACCTTTAGTAAAGTGATAATCTACTGCTCCTTAAATACAAAGATGAGGCTACTGTCCTCCCATGGTTAGTGAATACACTTTAAATTATTTTTCTTATACTAGGACTTGTTTACCCAGATTCCACTGATACTGGCTTGCTCAACATCTTTTTGTAACAAAGCTGTGCTTCTTCTAGTCTTATGGCAACAGGCTAAAGTGCATATAGCCAAGGAGAATGGCCTCAGATCTGGCTTACTCTGAGTAATCTAAGTGAAAATTACTTATATAATTGTAATGTCATCAACATTATTCTCATTACAAAGATAACCAGCTATGGATCTCTATTAATACTACTACTTAATTTCACACAAACCTTTGCCTTTTATCAAAGAAAGTTTGAATTTGGTAATTTTAACTGTAATGTTATACAAAGAACTCTGTTAAGTAACTTTCAAATATGAAGTAACATATTCCTATTTAGCAATAGTAGGTACAATTTCTATTTTATCTTCTGTGGTATGATATAACTTTCTAAAATTATAAAAACTTAGGAGTTTTTACAACCTTTTATTAGTTTGCTCCTGCCTCATCACTAGACCTTTTTTTTTCTCCCCTCGTTTATCTCCCTTCTGATACTAAAGTTTTCCTCTAAGTTGAGAAAATGTTACTCTTAGTCATACTACAAATGGTTCTGCTTTGACTTTCAGACCCATCGGCCATGACATTAAAAGAGGGGAATGCGTTTTGGCCAAAGGAACCCACATGGGCCCCTCAGAGATTGGTCTCCTGGCAACTGTAGGTGTCACAGAGGTTGAAGTTAATAAGTTTCCAGTGGTTGCAGTCATGTCAACAGGGAATGAGGTAAATAAACAAATAGACAAGCAAATACAATAAAGGGAAGAGCTTACAAGATAAGACCATTTCAGACATCTGTTCTGTATAATAAATAGAACATTGTAGATTATGGTTCTTAACAATGAAGCCACATTTCTATAACAAAGAAATAGTTCAAGTATGAGAAGGAAGAAGTTGAAACTACATACTAATATTCCCCTCCATTTGTTATGATGAAAGTTAGAGTAAGTGGCTTTTCACCACACTCAGTATATATAAACAAAGAATGTTAGCTGCAAGCTGTAGATATCAAATTGTGCAAACACAGTACTTAGTCCATTAGGACAATGATTTGTTCCTATCCTGCTGCTGGAATGTTGGACTATCCTTGTGTGGGAAGGCAGTGAATCAGATACCATGGCTAGGCCTTCTTGTTAAAGTTCCTTGCCCTTTTTGATCACCAGGAGGGTTTTGGTAATCCTTTTGTATTTGGGATTGCTTTATTGGTTTGTGTCCCTACTGATAACATCTCTAATGGCATGCTGTTATTTCAGGTTGGTTTAGAAAGGGAACTTTAGTCAGTCTTTTTTATGAGAACTCTTGAAAAACTTCCTGATGACTGTTAGCCTAGGTTGTATAAAATGCCAGTAAGGAGCTGTACAATCATACTAGAAATATGGGAAAAATCAATCTACTGGAAACTTAAAGCCATATTACAAAATCAGAAAATACCAATATGATAAAAAAAATTTTTAGATTATACTACTAATGAGTAGCAATACCTTATTTTTTTATTTTTGACACTTTTATACATGTATATTGATCTCATTCCCCCCATTATGCACCATCTTTCCCTTCTCACTAAAACCCTTCTTCTCGGTTAATCCTCTTCTTTATGATCCTTCTTTCATGCCCGTTATTTTTCTTTGATATTTTGAGTTAAAGTAGATTTGCTTGCATGAGCATGGTGGGAGGTTATTTACTGGAGTATGGGCAAATGACCATTGTCTGTGCCACTGAGGAACATACAGGATGTCTCTATATATTAAAAGCTTGCCCAATATTTTGTGACTCTATAACTTTGTAAAGGATGAGGAAATTATCACAAAATAAGGGGAGTAGGATTATCAATTCTAACACAAAATAGCTGATTTAGACGTTTTTTTTTTATTTCAACAAACTATATGTATTAAAATTTAGGCAGCCCTATTTATTGACTATAGGCATATATTCCTAACCTCGTGCATTTGTTCAAATATATATAGTGAGCATATATTGCATATTAAAATACTCATCAGGGCTTTTCTCAGTTAATATCCAGACTCCAGGGCTGAGGAATATACTTAGAAAGATGTTGAACCAGGATACTTAGTATCCAGCAGGGCAACTTGGGCTTTCTTCTTCCGTGGAGCTAGTACTCAAGTGATCCATAGAACCTCCCACAGCTCTTCTGTTCATTCTGCAAGTGACAGTTTAGATACAAGAAAGTAAGTTTCAGACAAACAGACTGTGGGAGCTTCCCTGACCCTGACCTAGGAACCCTATGCCTCCCATAGGAATCAGTTTCTTTTATAACAATCTTAGGCAGCTTCCAGGGTCCCCATAAATTACCATTATACACATGGAAACCCAAAGTTATAAATTCCTACTCGGTACATATGGTTCCTTTATAGTACCTTCCTGGCCACATGCATGATACCAAATACCATTTTAACCTGTTAGGAAACAAGCAAAATGTTGCCTTAAGAGGATCAGGAGTAAGGCCAACCTCTGCTACAGAACAAGTTCAAGGCCAGCTGTGCTACATGAGACCCAGCCTCAAAAACAAACAAAGAGAAATGTTGCCTAATAACAAGCTGACATTTCATCTTTTTTCAAATTTCCAGGGAAACAGAGCTAGAGAATGCACTGTCTGTAGAAAATAGGAAACAATAATAAAACTGACTAAATGTCATTTTGCTTTTTATTATCACCATGCACTGGCAATTCTAAACAGTGTCAGTGATAAAACACTCCTCTCTGCTGGGGTGAACTACTCTCACATCCCTCCCCACTTAACATGCTACTGATGCCAGGTGTATTCTCATGCTTCAGAGCAGCAAAGACAAGAGAGATGAATTCCTAGTTCATATACAGTTTGGATTCTAAGTGGGAAATAGTCAATAAACAAATAATGGTAAGTGGAGCAAATAACATTAAAGAAAGGTAAAATGGTAAAGAATTTTGATAGAAAGAAAAGAATGTTAGTAGAGAAAGGCATATGTCAGATATTATCTTTGGCGCTTGTCCAACATCAGCCCTGCTATACTCTTTCCATATTGCCAGCGTACTTCCAGTGGAGTGCATACCTGAAAACTAAGCGTCCCACGCTCTCTTACCAGCTGCTGTCTAGATAGGGTTTTTCCGAGGATGAGGTGTTTGTTTGTTTGTTTGTTTGTTTTGTTTTTGTTTTGAGACAGGATCTCACTATGTAATAGCCTGACCTGTGTTCAAATTTGTGACCCTCCTGCTTCAGTCTCCTGAGTGCTGAGACTTGAAGGGTGTATTACACTAAACATCTAGTTAGGTTTTGCCTTTTCAGTGCATTCACATGATATAAGGAGATGCCAAAAAGGTAAAAGCATTAGCAAAAGTATAGATCAAACTCTAGGCAGTCATTACTTTCCCCCATCAGCCTTAGAGACCATGTGATTTCCTGCAGTCACTGGCCTTTATGAGCACAGCCTTCTCCTTTAACTCCTCCATTTCATTTATTTATTTGAGAGCGACAGACAGAGAGACAAAGAGGCAGATAGAGAGAGAATGGGTGCTCTAGGGCCTCCAGCCACTGCAAACAAACTCCAGACGTGTGTGCCTCCTTGTGCATCTGGCTATCCTGGGTCCTGGGGAATCGAGCCTCGAACTGAGGTCCTTAGGCTTCACAAGCAAGCACTTAGCCACTAAGCCATCTCTCCAGCCCAACTCCTCCAATTTTTACAATACATTTACAAGCAATTCCCTGTATTAAAAATTCCCTTTCTCAAGCCGGCCGTGGTGGCGCATGTCTTTAATCCCAGCACTCGGGAGGCAGAGGTAGGAAGATCACGGTGAGTTCAAGGCCACCCTGAGACTCTATAGTGAATTCCAGGTCAGCCTGGACTACAGTGGGACCCTACCTCAAAAAAAAAAAAAAAGAATCCCTTTCTCACATTCCTTATTTGAAACACCTAGAAGAGATTTTTTTTTTAATTTTCCTATCTGTACCTGATTTGTAAAGTCATTTTTGAAGCATATTCCATGTGGAGGAAATTGTTCTAGACAGAGAGAACAAAAGGAAACTCCCTGGTATAGAGTGCATCCATATCATATCTGAGGAATAGCAAGGTCCACTTGGCACAAAAGAAAAATAAAAGGCCTTGAGGTTGGAGAGATGACAGAACCTACACCATGTTATTTTCAATGGCCAGTTTTGAGGAGGGTAACAATGAGGACCATAAGGGAGCATAACATATCTTAATGTAAAGGTTTGCTGGCTTCTTTCTCAGTTGGGTAAATAGTTATCCTTAAATGTACTTGGGCCAGAGCCTTAGAGTTCACATTGACTCCCCAAGTTTTTATCATAATCTACTTTTAATTACATACTGAGACCAGTTAGTTTTTCCCAGCTACTACTCTTCCTGGTATTTCTCTCTCTCCCTCTCTCTCTCTCTCTTTCTCTTTCTCTCTCTTATTCTCTCTCTCATATTATCATGCCATATAGAACAAAAGTGAAAATGGAACTAGGAGATGGCTCAGCAGCTAAAAGTGCTTGCTTCCAAAGCTTGCCAGCATTGGGTTCATTTCCTTAAGGACCCATGTAAACCCAGATGCACCAAATGCCACGTGCGTTTGGAGTTTGCTACAGCAAGAGACCCTGGAGTGCTAGCTAGTGTGCATTTCCTCCCTTTCTGCCTGCCCAACACAAATAAATAGAGAAAAGTAAAAATAACTCTTCAACCCCCTGCTCTCAATTCTCTTGAGTATATATTAATCTCTTTGTAACATAATGAAATTAGATCATGGTCACACTGTGTAAGAAAACTATGAAATACAAGTAAGCATTCATTCATTTGCTTAGTGTATACTGAGTACCTCCTATGTGCCATATGCCACTTTAGTTGCTGGGAATACAGTAGTAAACGAGAAAAGATCATCTCTATCCTCATGGAGCTTGCAGTCTAGTGGAATGCCAACAGAAAATAAAACACACATGCAACCTATACACATACATTTTAAAAAAAGATTATCTGCCAGGCGTGGTGGCGCACGCCTTTAATCCCAGCACTCAGGAGGCAGAGGTAGGAGGATCGCCACCCTGAGACTACATAGTGAATTCCAGGTCAGCCTAGGCTAGAGTGAGACTCGACCTTGAAAAACAAACAAACAACAAAAACAAGATTATCTGGGCTGGAGAGATGGCTTAGCGGTTAAGCGCTTGCCTGTGAAGCCTAAGGACCCCAGTTCGAGGCTCGACTCCCCAGGACCCACATTAGCCAGATGCAGAAGAGGGTGCACGTGTCTGGAGTTCGTTTGCAGTGGCTGGAAGCCCTGGCGCGCCCATTCTCTCTGCCTCTTTCTTTCTCTGTCTGTCGCTCTCAAATAAATAAATAAATAAATAAATAAATAAAAATAAAAACCAAAAAAAAAAAAAGATTATCTGCCACAAATATACTTTGTGTAAAAATTAGAGACTGTATTTTAAGAAGAAAAAAGACAAATCACTAACAGGTATCTATTGTTAGGTATCGAACTAAGTTTTTCCCCAACTCTTATCTCTCTTATCTGCCAACATTAATAGTGGTTAACAACTAGTTACATAAAAATAAACTATTTTACATTACTTTGAAATAGATAATGAGAGACTATTTCAACATTATGAAAAGCAAACATTCACTCTTGACCACTTAACAAGGATACACCCAGTAAGTTCTATTATGTTCTCAACATTAATCTAAAATTATTTCCCCATGGAAGGTTACTGTCCTGTTACTAAATTTATGCTCATCGTTTTTGCATATTAGATCATTCTTAAAATAAACTTTTTAACTTTTTATTGACAATATCTATACTTACAGACAATAAAACATGATAATTCCCTCCCCTGCCCCACTTTCCCCTTCACACCTCCTCTCTCTATCATATCCCCTCCCTCTCTCCATTAGTCTCTCTTTTATTTTGATGTCATCATCGTTTTCTCCTATTATGAGGGTCTTGTGAAGGTATTGCTAGGCACTGCGAGGTCATGGGTATCAAGGCCAATTTCATCTGGACAGTTGCATTGTAAGGAGTGGTACCCTGCCTTTGGCTCTTACATTCTTTCCGCCATCTCTTCCATGATGGACCCTGAACCTTGGAGGGTGTGATAGAGATGTTTCAGTGCTGAATACTCCTCTGTCACTTCTCAAAAAAATAAATTAAATAAAATAAATTGTTTTGTATGTGGTATAGCCAGAGCTTTTGGGGAAAGTGCCATACAAACCAAAGGCCAGAGAACAGTCTTAAAATACTACACAGAAATGTGTAAACAAGCAAATGCTTGGGCTGGAAGGATGACCTAGTGGTTAAGACGCTTGCCTGCAAAGCCAAAGGACCCAGGTTTGATTCCCCAGGACCCATGTAAGCCAGATGCACAAGGTGGTCCATCCATCTGGAGTTTGTTTGCAGTGGCTAGAGGACCTAGTATGCCCAATCTCTCTCTCTCTCTCTGTCTCTCTTTCTCTCTTTCCCTCCCTCTCTTTCTCTTTCTCTCTCCCTCTCCCTCTGTCAAATGAATAAATAAAAACTTTTTTAAAAAACAAGCAGATGCTTTAGAGTTGAAAGGCATTGTAAAAGCCATAATTTGAATTAGGACCAAAGATCATCTTTCATACATGTTTTAAAAATGGTTACCATAATTTTTAAAGTTCAGAGTTGGGATCTAAGTCAGCAGCAAAAGGTATTCCATGTGCAGATGTACTGCCAGACTCTTGAGTGACTGCAGACGTGCTGTGTGCCATCTCAGGTCGTGAGCAAGCTCTGACAGCTGGCACTCACTACACAAAGAAGCGCAGGAACTTCTCACCAGCAGTCCTTGAGCTCACCGCCGCGCGAGTCTGCTCTTCTGAGTTCTCTCTCAAACAGCACGGCTTTCCCACTGCTCCCTTCTAGCTCTGTGGATGCCAGCTGAAACCCTAAGCCAGCTTGCTCCTGACACGCTGGGACTTTTTTCACCTTCTTCTCAATAAAGCTCCTTTGCTTTACTCATGAAAAATAAATTTATATTAGTCTTTATCTACCCTACCAGAAAAATAACTGCTTTTAAAGATACTGTATATAATTTAATTTACTGTAAGAAGTTAATAAAGCCCTGTAAAAATTCAATGTGATATTTTTTCCACACAGCACATTTTAAGTTCAAGCACAGTATGTAAATGGTTTTATGAACGAACTAATTCAAATCTACATTTCCTCAAGTACCACTCACACACACACACACACACACACACACACACCCCTTCAGTTTACTGCAGTACTAGGGATCTACATGCATACTTTCACTTTCTGCACATCACAAGTAACATTGCCAACTGCACACTAATTCCATCTAGAAAGTTTTAGAATTTACCTTTCAATGCTTTTTTTTTTTTCCTAAGTATTCAGATTGAATCCTATTTTCCAGAAAGGCTAAATGATCAATTTTAAAAAACCAAAAATTTTCTCCTTCCTAAAACACTTCAGCTATAGCTGCTAAAAGGATTTTTGTTTTCCTTGGTCCTTTATTAGGTCTAATATTGATGCTGTCTCTACCCTTAAGGGTGCTTGAATTCTGAACGAAATGATCCAATGTATTAAAAGCACCAATAAAAAATATTACTTGAATGAATTAGTTCTGGCTTCTTAGCTATTTGTTGTTTGCATTTTTGAAGATCTTTTTCAGCCATATGTCTGTAGAATCTTAACTCTAGCCTTGAGGAAAAGTTAAAAAAAAAAATAAGAAGAGCCAGGCACAGTGGTGCACACCATTAATTCCAACTCTTGGGAGGCAGAGGTAGGAGGATAACCATGAGTTTGAGGCCACCCTGAGACTACATAGTGATTCTTGGGCTAAAGTGAAACCCTACCTCAAAAAACCAAAAAATAAAAAATAAAAAAAGAAGAAGAATGCCCTTTTGTTGTTGAAAAAAAATTCTTAGATGCAGGCTATATAACTAATTCAGATAATATCTTAGGTCCCTGACATTTCCATAGGATTAAATCTCTGAAGAGTAAACAAAAAAAGAAAAAAGAAAGAAAGAGAGAGAGAGAGGAAGGAAGGGCGAGCGTGCCAGGTGTGGTGGTGCACGCCTTTAATTCCAGCACTCAGAAGGCAGAGGTAAGAGGATTGGCATGAGTTCGAGGCCACCCAGAGACGACATAGTGAATTCCAGGTCACCCTGAGCTAGAGTAAAGCCCTACCTCGAAAAACAAAAAAAAGAAAAAAAAAAATCTCTGAAGAGTAGAAATGAAGAGGGAGGTTTCATAATTAACCTGTTTGTCATTTAGAGAAGTTAAGACAGAGAATCTCTTCCTGAGATTGAACAAAAGACTTCTTACCTGTTTTTTTAGAATTTCATTTGAGGCTTTGCATAATAACAAAATGCTAGTCACTAAATATCAAGCATGTTTGCCCCTTTTTTTCTAAAAGTACTTTCAAGTGAATAATTATAGTCATGTTAAAAGTAATTTCAGGGGCTGGAGAGATGGCTTAGCGGTTAAGGCACTTGCCCACGAAGCCATGTTCAACTCTCCAGATCCCATGTAAGCCAAATGCACAAAGATGAGGCAAGAGCAAGGTCACACATGCCCGCTAGGTGCCCAGGGATCTGGAGTTCAATTGCTGTGGCTGAGGCCTGATGTGCCAATTCTCTCTCTGCCTCTCTCTCACTCACTCTCATTCTATCTAAAATAAAAAAATTAAAAATAATTTCAAGTTGTTCTTTGGACTTTTCACTGACAACCTCCATATACAGAGACAATATACTGTGATCACAGTCCCTTTTAAGTTGTTCTTAATGAAATTATGCTTTTTAGAAAGATAAATGCAAAAAAGATCAAACAAAAGCCAAAGTATTGCTAAGAGGTAGCACAAGTCTATCATTTGATGAATCTATGAATTCATTAGCTAAACCCAAAAGTTGACCTCCTGACATTTGACCCTGAAAATTAATAGACTACAATGGGTAAGAAAAGATATCTTCCAGAACTAATTCCTGAAATATAGACAAAACTAAGAAAACATCTTATAGACACACACAATGTAACCAATACATAGACAGGGTGCTCTAACAGATCCTCACCAAGGAAAACAAAAATTATTACAAATCGGATCAAATAATCAGAAAGTCCTAGGAACTTTACTCTTATGGCAAACAAATAAATGACAACTAATTTTTGGAGCTCACTCAAAGCATCATAACACAAAACCATCATAGACACTCCCTAAGCAAAGAAGCTCAGAGAATTCAGTGAAGTGCAATATAACCCTATGAGAGCCTGGCAGCAAGGCTTCTTGCCCAAGTCCTGATAGCACTTCCATAACTACCAAAGTCCTATATAGAGACGACCAGGTAAAATTATTGATCATACCAAACTGATATATCGAAAATTCTGAGCAAGAGAGACCATCACCTTGACATTGTAATTCAGGAAAAACACAATTTTTCCTCTGCTCTTCTGAGTTTCTATCTGAGGGCCCTATAAAAAGAGCTAGGTTAACAAGAAAAAAAGTTTGTGAACATGTATACCTTATGTAGACATATGGCAGATACCAATGGGGAAAAAAATGAGTGACTTTCAAAAAGGTGATTAGAAGTCTGGCTTCTATAGCATCTAGAGCAAACATATTGTTAACATAGCAATAAGACAAAGTAAAAGGACCTGGAGTCAGCTTGTGGGAAGGCAGTATATGAGAAACTAATTATAGATAAAGGCTAATGAGTAAATTTTGTTATATACATTCATCTGGTGCCACCTGCAGACTAACAAGGGTCTAAGGATTTTTCCTTCCTCAAAAAGAAGGGAGGAGAAGCCATTTGTAAATTTTTTTTTGTTGTTGTTCATTTTTATTTATTTGAGAGTGACAGAGAGAGAGAGAGGCAGATAGAGAGAGAGAGAGAGAATGGGCACGCCAGGGCTTCCAGCCACTGCAAACGAATTCCAGATGCGTGTGCCCCCTTGTGCATCTGGCTAACGTGGGTCCTGGGGAATCAAGCCTTGAACCGGGGTCCTTAGGCTTCACAGGCAAGTGCTTAACTGCTAAGCCATCTCTCCAGCCCCCCATTTGTAAATTTATAACCTGATTTTAAGCAAATAAAAGGACAGAGTTTTGGGGGAACTGGTTAATTTGTTGGCTTTTTTGGTTGTTTTGAAGCAGAATTCTAAGGCCGTGCTGGCTAAGAGCTGCTAGATAGCTAGGGATGAACTTAAACTCCTGCTCCTCCTCCCTCCACCTTGTAAGTGCTGGGATTTACAAGTGCGCACCACCATTTCTGGCCTCAGAGAGCTTTTCTTGTATTTGTTTCTTCTCAGTTGCTCTCGTCCTTATACCAAAGTGACATTTTTGAGGTTAGCATATTTTTCTGTTGTACAAAATTTCAGCATTGTTTGAAAAGAAGGAAGTTGGGAGCTTGGGATACAGTTGTCAGTAAAGTGCTTTCCTCATCGCAGTACCCACATAAAAATACCAGGTGCAGTAGCCCACATTTATAATCCCAATGTTGGGAAGCCAGAGAAAGATGATGCCAGGGGCTTACAGACCAGCCAGTCTAACTTCATTGGCAGCTCCAGGCCAATAAAATATCTTTTTTCAATAAAAGGGAGGGCTGGAGAGATTGCTTAGCAGTTAAGGCACTTGCCTGCAAAGCCTAAGAACTCATGTTCTACTCTCTACATCCCACGTAAGCCAGATGCACAGTGACACAAGTGCACAAGGTCTCATGTGTGCAGAAGGAGGCACATGCATCTGAGTTTGACAGCAGTGGCTGAAGGCCTGGCGCACCAATTATCTCCCTCTCTCTTTCTCTCATGTGCTCTCTCACTCTCTCTTTCATTTAAAAAGAAAGAGGGAGAGAGAGGGAGAAAGGAATAATATTCCTGTGGAAAAACACCCAAGGTTGTCCTCTGGCCTCCACACACATATGCAAGTTATATAAGGAAATGTAACGGATTTTGAGGACTGGGATCAGTCATGGGCTGGTTCTTATATACATGGTAGTAAGTAAGGTCCAGTTGGAGACTGGGCAAAACTTGTAAAATAAGTGAACTTACTGGAATAATCATTCTTATTTTGTATTCCATCTGAAGTTATTATTAAATCAATTTGTCCATGTCCTATCTTGGAACATACAGATTTGAACAAGCTTGTGTTAAATACAATTTCACTTAAGTAGTCTGAGGTACACGTCATGGTTTGGTACAGCTTATCTGCTATATAAGTAATAGTCCAATATTGTAAGTTGATGTGTCTGTTTTATTTTTCAAAAGGAAAGTTTGTAGGCAAGGTATTCAATTGCAAGACTTCTATAACAACTCATGTAATGTCATGAATGCCTAGAACTGAGGACTTGGGCTGTTACTATGAAACTGTGGCAATACCAATAACATTCTGGGGGAAAATGTAGGGTCAAGGAGGAGATGAATTAGAATTTTCTTGATGGCTAAGGTCTTTGGGAAGAGAGTAGACTACAAAGGGAAAAAAATAATGATCCAAAAGTTGAACATATATGAAAGCTGAGAAGATAATGGCACCATTAACAATACCAAAAACAGGAGGTTTTAAGTTTAATATGTACTCGTTAGGAAAGCAACAAGTTTTGAAGGTGTTAAGTATGTTAAGTTATGTTTTGTTTTACTTTGTATTTTTATCTTGTATGTGTGGTTTTTTTTTTTTCAAGGTAGGGTCTCACTGTAACCCAGGCTGACCTGGAATTCACTATGTAGTCTCAGGGTAGCCTCGAACTCACTCAGCCTCCTAAGTGCTGGGATTAAAGGCCTGTACCACCATGCCCCACTTATCTTTTTTTTTTTTTTTTTTTTTTTTTTTTTTTTTTTTTTGGTTTTTTGAGGTAGGGTCTTGCCCTAGCCCAGGATGACCTGGAATTCACTGTGGAGTCTCAGGATGGCCTTGAACTCACGGCGATCCTCCTAATCCTCCTATTTCTGCCTCCAGAGTGCTGGGATTAAAGGCATGAGCCACCACGCCTGGCTATCTTTTGCATTTTAACAGAGTGTTAACTATCATTCCTGGGTTGATTGGAAGTAATAACAGGAAATAAGATTCAGTTGTAAAGAGAAAACTTGTTAGTTCATTCTCATATATAATTTTCCATGTTTCTTTGAAAATACTTAAAATGCACTGTAAATCTTACCCCCTTTTAACCAACTATCATGTCAGTTTTACAAAGAACTAATTCTCCAATAATCTCTAGTTATTCTATTATCTCTGGAACTGTTTGCAATAATATAACAGACAAGGCAAAGAACATGTTCTAACACTTAGGGAATCTTAGCTGGTTGTTAGTACTATCCATGAAAAGAAATAATATAAACACATAGTTTTCTTTCCAAAGTAACTTGTCTGATTAATGAAGTCAAAGAGCTGCAGACCTTCATAAAATTATGGCTTCAGTCATTTTATTAATTAACTTGAGAAGATTAATCTATATTAAAATGAAAGTGGGTTACAATGTCATGGCATCTGATTAATTTAAATTAATACAGTATTTAAGGGAAGACTTCCAAGTGGCACTGAATAAGGCAGTTAGAGATTTTTGTGCAGCTCATTGTAAGAGGAGGATTTATTGAAAAGCTATTTTTTCAACATAAAGCGAAACCTCTGGTTACATGATATCAATGATAAGTTAAATGGAAAACTGATACAGGACTATCACAATGTCACATAATATTAGTAATGAGTGTAATGGAAGAAATGACATAGGAAGCTCTGAGCATTGAACACCCAGGATGAACAGGCTTCCTTCCACCTACTGACATCTCACTTGCAAGCAGACCTTTTAGAGCTGAGGGTACATGAGTCTGGTGTTCACAGTGCCAAAACAGCAAGAGAGACCCTGTCTCATACAAGGTGGAAGGTGAGGACTGAGATCACAAAGTTGTCCTCTGATCTCCACACATGTTCTGTGGCACACACACCATGGAAAATGTGCATCCGTGCTTATACTAGTCTGGTCATGTTGTAAAGAGATATGATGTACTAACACCTAGGAATAACAATATGAGAACAGTTAATGAAAAAGTAGATGCCTTTTCAACATATTATAGAGAAAATAAAGAAAATTAAGGCAAAGAGTTTGAGTAAAATGGATTAGAATCTAGTCTGAATCCAAAGCTCTTTCTAATACACACTCGCCCTCATGGAACATCCTAGCATAGAATTAGCACCTTCCTGGCTGTCCTCACAGACAGACTACTAGCAGATTTTTGATCTCTAAAGGACAGTTCAACTCAAAGTAATAGAATTGTGATTCTATATAGCTAAAGATAAAATAGCAAATAATATTAAAAGATAAAAGATAGTTATTTATAATAATCAGTTACTAGGAATGACCAGTTCTGTCCATAACATCATTGTCGAATTATAGAAAAAAGTGGTATAATATTTGGCCTGCTGTTCAGTCACAACTGAAATTTCTGTATATCTTTTATTCTATAGAAACATTTGCCAATTTTCTTTTATTTGCAATATTTATTCAACGATCCTCTGAGAATACTGTTGTAAATGCTATAAGTGCTAAATTTTATTCATATCTGTTTTCTTCCATTAGAATAAGTAGTGTTACCTAAGAAAATGATTAGTGGTTTTTTGGGGGGTTTTTTTGTTTTGTTTTTTTGGCTTCGTAGCTGCTAAATCCTGAAGATGACCTCTTACCAGGAAAGATTCGAGACAGCAATCGTTCAACCCTCCTAGCAACAATTCAGGAACATGGTTACCCCACAATCAACTTAGGAATTGTGGGGGACAAGTAAGTATTACAGTTTTGTTTTGAAAAGTTATTATTGTGCAAATATGAATTTTTGGACTACTAAGTAGGTGGAGTTGGTGCTAAAGAGACAAATTTAATATTGTAATCTTTGATCACACTCTTCAGAAGCCTAAGAACTCTAGAGGGGTATATGTACTTTAGGAATAAACATTTTCTTGGCATTGGTATTACAAGAGAAATATTTTACTTTGCCAAAGATGTGTTAAGTTTAGAGATCTTTCATGCTATTGGCTTTATGCCAGTGGAACTAAAGATGATGGTGTTATAAATACTTTTACTTTACAGAAAAAGTTTAAAAAATAGCATAATTACCTGATTCTTTGACATTCAAGTATAAATGTTTTCCAAGGACTTGTATAATGATTTTGTATCCTTGTTATGCGTTTTTTTCCAACTTCACCTACTCAAAGTACAAAGGAAGTCACTTTGACTACAATTGCCCATTAAGAGCATATTGTCCCCACCTACTATATCAACTCAACACTCTAGAATATTCTCCAAGAATTTCTGTCAGTTTCCTTGCTGCCTCACATGTAATCAAGAGGTCTGTGCTTTCTGCACATGCCAGCACTAAGCAAGCAGTGCTGCTCAGCCTTTTGCACCTCACCCTATTTCCACTTCTCTAGAGGTTTTGCTGTTTTCAGTAGTACTTAAACATCAGCCGTATCAGTCAGAGTAATAGATACCAGGTCTCTGTCACCCATCATCACCTCTCTCTCCCTTATCACTTCCTTGTCACTGAGTTAACATTGTACAGGAATCCTTCCTTTAACATGACTACTTTTCCCTACTGTGGGTGAGTTTTTCCCACAGCTGGGCCTTGGCTGGCTTGGCCCAGGCACAGCAGGGAGCGCCCCTCCCCCCCGCACTTATTCTTTACATGGGTCCTTTATCCTCACCAGCTCCCCGTGTGGTAGGAGCTCCTTGAACTTTCTTTTCTCTTTTCTTTCCACACTTTTTCCCCCAGGCCCTCCATGTGGGATTTTTAGCCACACGGGTGCCTTTCCTTGGCTCTGTACTTCCCTCAATAAATATAATAATTTAATTAAAAAATATATGACAACTTTTCCCAGATCAGTATGCCTTTGAAGAGGCTGTACTCTACTACTTTGGAAGGTATGCTCTAACAAAGCATGTTATCAGCTATCCTAGATGGAAAATGGACACAGTGCAAACCTTGGACACCAACATCACTTTGACAGTAATTTTTTAAAGTTCTCTCCTAATTTTTTCCCTCTGAGGACATTGGAATAGAGGTTGTTTGATGCATTTTCACCTATCAGTCCTTCTAATGTCTTTACCATTTGTATGTACCTGTTCGTTAAGTTCTAAACATTCATAGCTAAGAGCCAGACAACTTAAAGCTCATGCTGAATAAATTCAGTGTACAAATTACCTAATAGTAGGGTTCCTAGTCCTAGGAAGAGAGTAGAAAGGACCCAATGTGAAGAAAAGGAAAAAATATAGTTCTTTGAATTTGAACTTGAGTAGTAACCTGTCTTTTCATATAAATTTTAAGTGTCTAAACCCTATAGACATAGCTTTAAGGAATATAAAAATCAACATTGGGTAGAGAGGAAAAACTTTTAAGAGGCCTAAAAAGCACAGAGATAAGATGATGAGGCCTATAACTCCAAGAACCAAACTCACCAGGTTGGAGCTGGTACTGACTCTATGTTTAAAACAGGGAGAGAAATAGCTCAGGAGTGTTCACAGCATAGAACTGGTACTAAGCTCTGAGACATGAGGATAAAGGGGATTGTTTGTTTTTTTTTTCAGTTTTTTGAGACTGAGTCTCTGTATAACCCAGGCTAGCCTCCAACTTGAAGTCATCCTACCTCATGTGCCTGGGCCATTGCACCCAGGTTTATATTTTTTAGAGATACTTAATATATTTTGTGTGTGCTGGACCTAATCTTACTAAAAAGGCTAAAACATGTCTGAAAGGTTCTTGTGTTGGAATGCTAATGTTTACTGTATATAGTCCACACTGTTGATTTGATAGACGTTTCCTAATAATTAGTGTTGAAGTTAAATTTAACTACAAAATATACCCTGAAAGCAGCAGAAATAACAACAAACTATAAACTGGTATAGGCAATCCAGAGAAGTGTGCCAACCTCTACTGAATATCCTTTTATTTTATAGCAATACTTTACATCAAACTGAGAAAAAATTGTGAATTTTCTTTTCTGAAGGGATTAATGCTAGTCTAGGCTTTTCTCAGTCTTACAGTGCTGTATTCAAGAAGCCCAAGTGAATGGCTTAGGCTCAGAGGTGGAATGTGGGAGGCAAGAATTTATAACTAGTCTGCTGGAAATCTGTTCTGGGAATTAGCAAAGGAAACACAGTACATGGCTGCACAGCCTGTTGATATCCTATATCTGTCATCTCCTTCATACTTCCTCCTTTATAGCCCTTTTGTTTGTGCTTGTTTGGATGGTTGGTTGGTTGGTTTTTGGTTTTTCGAGGTACATTCTCACTTTGGCCCAGTGTGACCCTGGAACTCACTCTATAGCCCCAAGCTGTCTTTGATCTCACAGTGATCCTCCTACTTCTGCCTCCCAGAGTGCTGGGATTAAAGGTGTGGACCACCACAATTGGCATTAGTTTGTTGTTTTGTTTGTTTGTTTGTTTGTTTGCTTGCTTGCTTGCTTGCTAGGGGGTTAGTTATATAGCCCTTTCTAATGAAAGTAAATATTGTTGTACAGAAGCCTCTGTGAGAGTTCTCTGGGCAACAAGCAGGGTCATGGGAGAAATTCGTCCTGTGTCTAAATTAGGGAGAGAAATAGTGCACAAGTAGTCTCAAGTATTGAACCAGTACTGAGCTAAGACAAGCGACAGGAGAGAGTGACACATCTAGTCTTATCTTTTAAAAAGGCTTGTGTCTGGCTTTTAAATTCTATATGATTCTGTTTTTCAGCTCTTAATTCTTATCAGTTGAGCTAGGAAGATGGTTTGGCAGTTAAAGGCACTTGTTTATCACTTACTGTGATTTTTACAATCAATGTAAAATAGAAGAAAGTAAATCTTTGTAACCATTCAGATGACTTGAATTAAAGTTTGTCTTTATTATAGCTTTTACTTAAAAACAAAGTAACTTAATAGCACAATGAGAATTACAGGAGTGCTTCAAATATCTGAGAGGGGACAAATGTACTTGAGAAGCATTCATTTATAAATATTATGTCTATATTAAAATATATTCCCTAAGACATATGTTCTCACACTATATGGAGCACAGTATTGTTGAAGTTTCTAGTTTTTTTTTTTTCTTTAAAAAACAATTTTTTAATTTCTTTTTTTGTTTGTTTAGTTTTTTGATTTTTTTGGTGGTGTTGTTTTTTTTTTTCGAGGTAGTGTCTTACTCTGGCCCAGGCTGACCTGTGATTCACTATGTAGTCTCACAGTGGCCTCGAACTGACGGTGATCCTCCTACCTCTGCCTCCCAAGTGCCTGGCAACAATTTTTAAATTTTTTTATTTATTTGTACGAGTGGATGTGTGCGTGTGCATGCACATGCATGTGCATCAGGGTCTCTTGCTACTGCAGTCACTATCTGTCTAGCTTTATGTAGGTGATTGAGGAGCTGAACCCAAGCCAGCTGACTTTGCAAACAAGCACTTTTAACTGCTGCTGAACCATCTCCTCAGCCCCGAAAATGATATAATTTGACATCAAAAGATTTTAAATAATTTGTCCAACATCGTACAACTAGTTGGTGCAGAAGTAGAAATACAACCTAGATTTCCTGAGGTTGACATCAACAGTTCTCCTCTGTCATTATGAAGAGAGAGTACATAAGTGTGTCAGAACAGTAGCACCATGAGCTGCAGTGGTCAGAAACCGTCTCATAAAGGTGAGATTACATACACACTTGAAGGATTAATAGGATTTAGATAGAAAAAGTGATGATGTCCCTCAACTGATGAGTGGATAATGAAGATGTGGCACATTTATACAATGGAGTTTTACTCAGCAGTAAAGAGAAATGAAGTTATGAAATTTGCAGAAAAGTGGATGGATCTGGAAAGAATTATACTAAGTGAGGTAACCCAGGCCCAGAAAGCCAAGCGCCACATGTTCTCCCTCATATGTGGATCTTAGCTAGAGATGATTGGGCTTCTGTGTGAGAAGGAAAAAACTCAGTAGCAGAGGCCAGTAAGTTAAAAAAGGAGATAGAAAGGGAGGAGGGCTTTTATTAGGTTGGTATTGTATATATGTAAGTAGGAAGATTGAGATGGGGAGGGGATATGATGGAGAATGGAATTTCAAAGGGGAAAGGGGGGAGGGTAATACCATGGGATTTTTTTGTTATCATGGAAAATATTAATAAAAATGGAGAAAAAAAAAAAAAAAAAAAAAAAAAAAAAAAAAAGAAAAAGTGATGAATTAATCCAAGTAGGAAACATAGGATGTGAAAAATAGAGAAGTAGAAACAAACAAAGAAGCAGCTGGAAAGTACTGAGAAGAAATGACAGTGGTATATTCAGCACTAGTCAGACATCACCTATCAGACCCTCCAAGGCTCAGAGACCATTGCAGAAGAGATGATGGGGGAAAAAATGTAACAGCCAAAGGAAGGGGAGGAGTTCTTTGTAGTATTATCCTCCAGATCCAAAGTGGTCATGGTATTCATGACCTCACAGTAGCAGACACTACCTACACAAGATCTGCATAATAGGAAGGAAAAAAATGATGACATCAAAATAGAAGAGAGATTAGTTGAAAACAAGAAAGGATTCAATGGAGAGGAGATTTGGGAGGGGGGAAGAGAAGATTGTGGGAGGAGATTATGATCATGGTATATTGTCTATGTATGTGGATCTATATATATGGAAGTTGTCAATAAAGTTTTTTAAAAAAAATAGAAATAAATAAGGGCTAGAGAGATGGCTCAGTGGTTAAACATGCTTGGTTTCAAAGCCTGCTGGACCAGGATCAGTTCCCCAGTACCCACATAAAATCAAATGCACAATGTGGCACATGTTTCTGAAGTTTGTTTGCAGTGTTAAGAGGCCTTAGCATCCCCAATCTCTCTCTCTCTCTCTCTCTCTCCAATCCATGATTTCCTCTGAAATAAATACTTGGGGGCTAGAGAGATAGCTTAGCAGTTAAGGCACTTGTCTGCAAAGCCAAAAGACCCAGGTGTGATTCCCCAGTACCCATGTGAGCCAGATGCACAAGGTGGCACATGCACCTGGAGTTTGTTTGCAGTGGCTGGAGGCCCTGGTGCACCCATTCTCTCTCTCTCGTCATTGTCTTCTTCTCTCTCTCTCTCTCTCTCTCTCTCTCTCTCTCTCTCTCCCTCTCTGTCTCTCTCTCTTGAATAAACAAATTAATAAACAAAATACAAAAAATACTTGGCATGCTAAAATAGTACTTCACTGGGTTGTTGGGCATGTGACTAATTCCTGTCAGTACAACAGCAATTCTAATGACAACTACTAATATCCAACCTTTGCTAAAAGCTTAGTTTGTTCTGTGCACCACTCTAAGTTTTTTATATGTGTTGGGCCATTTACTCCTCATAATAATTCTGTTTTTCTTACTTCACAGATGGAAAATTGTGGCATAGAGAAATTAAGCACTTGTCTAAAGTTTTTACATGTAGCAAGTAGCAGCGCGAGGATTTAAGCTCAGGCAGTCTCGTTACATCGAGAATCTATAGCATTCCTTCTTCCTCTCTTACCAAGTAGTACAGAAGGTGACAGTACATTCTGCTACACACGCATTTGAGAGTTGGGAGACACATGCTATCACATTGAGAGAGCACTTGATTTCTAGTTAACAAATGCTTGCTGAAAGGACCTTAAGTAAAGGAAGGATTGGTGGAAGGATATAGGGTTGTCACAATGAAACCCAAAAGCAAGAATAGAGTTGAGGGGCTGGGGAGATGGCTCAGCAGTTAAAGGTTCTTGCTTGCAAAGCCCAGCCCAGGTTCAATTCCCCAGTACCTACCTAAAGCCATATGCACAAAATGGTTCATGCATTTGGAATTCATTTGTGAAGTCAAGAAGCCTTGGTATGCCCATCCTCTCCCTCCTTTCTCTCTCTCTCTCTCTCTCTCTCTCACACACACACACACACAAATAACTCAATATATATATTTTCAGAAAAAGAAAGAATAGAGTTGAGCCTTAAGCAGGACCAAAAAGAGGACCTAGAAAATCAAAATCCAGGCTTATTCATTTCAGTCATCTGTTAGATCTCCAAGAGGGACAAAGGCAAAAGCAGAGTCAAGTAATACAGAGGGGGGACACCTCTCACCTTCCCAGATAAGAAGTGTCACTTTAGTCATTCCCTCTACAGAGTCTTTGCATATCTGCTGTTTTCTTTTCTTTTCTCTTTTTGAGGCAGTCTCACTAGAACACCCAGGCTGGCCTTAAACTCTGAGGTGCTAGTTTCACAGGTATGAAGCACCATGCCTGACGCCTTCTGAACAGTCTCATGTGATCTTCCACGGCAATATTCTGTCTGGGTGTGTCTGGGATATCCGTAGGCAAACCAAAATAGGCATCCTACCATGCCGCATGCTGTCCTCATATACTGCATTGTTAAAACAACAAGCCTTGTGAAAACACAGGTAGTCACTGCTCAGCACTTACATGGACCTTTTTTGACATTAAGTTTTGCTATTATTGAGCAGAGACACTTGTTTCCCTTTTTGCACAGAATATATTGATACACGCATGTTGATGTGTCCTCACTGATAAAGCAATTTAGTTTTAAATCCTTGTGTGTTCATTTGTCTTTGTTTTTCTAGCCCAGATGACTTACTCAATGCCTTGAATGAGGGTATCAGTCGTGCTGACGTCATTATCACATCAGGAGGCGTATCCATGGGGGAAAAGGTAGGAAAACATGAATATTTATTCTCTTTGACATAGGTATCTGGTATTCATAACCAGGCCCCTTCAATGCAAAAAGAAAAAAAAAATGGAGTTTCAGAAGTTGCTGCTTTCTCTACAAAAGATACTGTGGGGGTAGGTCAGGCTTACCCCTAGAGAATCCCAAAACTTGAAGAATGGTCTTTCTGTCTCAAGGACTTCCCCTTCTTTTCCACCCCTGTTTTTTTTGGGGGGGGTGGGTGGTTTGTTTTGGGTTTTTTGTTTGTTTGTTTGTTTTGTTTGTGTGTGTGTTCACATGTGTGTTTGGTTTTTGGGTTGGTTTGTTTTTGTTTGTTTTTTTAAGCAGGGTCTTAACTCTAGTGCAGGTTGACCTGGAACTCACTCTGTAGCACTGCCTCAAGCTCACCATGAACCTCCTACCTCAGCCTCCCAAGTGCCTGGACTAAAGGCATGAGCCACCACATCCAGTTCTGTTTTTTATTCACTGTTACTACATTAAGACTTCCTTTTCATGTCAAATGATGCCCAAGGTAAAGGCCAAAATCCTTTAAACATTTGATTTCCCAGAAGCAGTCATCTCAGCCACCATATGTTCTAAAACGTAACCAAAGTCCTTTAGCCTCCTCTTACTCACAAGAAAGAGGGGAGTGCTAGGCATTCTTTTTGCTCTTCTTTATAAAGATAATAAATGATAATAATAGAGACATATATATGCATATTTTAGGAATAAGTTTACTTATATATGATATATACTTAATCCTATAAAATTTCAATTTAAGCATTGCCACATCACTAAGTTTATATATCTTATTGAAATATTTTAGTTATATACTTATGAGATCCACTGGATGTTATTATTAAAGTTAAAAATTCCTTGCTACAATAACCAGTCCTATGTTATCTCAAAAATATTTCAGAACTATTTCATAGAATTTTTACCAGCCTATAACCCCCCTTCCCATATTTTTCTTTATGTTATAGTAATGATGACTTAAACTGAAAAAATATAATGCTGTGATAATAGTTTTATCAAACTTAACACATTTTATCAAATCAGGCTCATTTTAAGTTTAGCATGATTCTGGCCTCTCTAAACTGCCAAAATTTATAGCCTAACTCTAGTCAGTGAACTCTATTGACTCTAAGAGCAAATGTCAGAATTCAGTAACCTGAACAGAAAATGGCATTTCACCCACCAAAAACCACAGAAGAAAGTAATCTCAATCTAAGGCTGCCATTTCAAGTTGTATTCTGGAGTAAAGTGTTGAAGTATGGGTAGGTGTTCTTACAGACATGGATGGCCCTGTAAGTCTTTCCCCAAGATCCTCCCAGGAGCCTGGAGCTCCAGATAGAGCTCATTGCTGCAGATCGCTCCTGAGGTCCACAGACTGGGTCTCACATCTACACGGTGGCAGAGCTGCAAGAAATAATTTGCATCACATCTGTTTTTATTACCATGAACTTGCTCTCAATTTCCTAAGAGCACATCCTGAAATCAGGACTATTTGAATTTATCTTAATTCCTAAATGAGGTTAATTATGGGATGTTGCCTCGTAGGCAGACCTAAAGCTTGTTGTTTTCTAAAGTACTTCTAGAAAGGCAGGATGTTTATAGACACCCAGTTTGAGTAGAAGTAGAGATTGCATGCTAGACAAGCACTCTGCCAGCTGAGCTATATTCCCAGGCCATGTTTTTGCCCATTTTAAAGTCTCTTAACTTCCCAACAGTGTCTCTGCCACTCATATGATCAAACTAATTTCAAATATCCTTATTGACCATGAAAGGTTTGCTCTGATTTGAACACAACAGTATTAATAGCCATATAACCCACCCTTGAATTTTTTAATCTAAAAACATGTCACTAAAGACTATATAGAAGTGGCCAACAATATTCCAAATAAGCACAATAAAGGTTTTCCTTATCATTTTATTCAGCCCTGTGTCATTTTTTTTAATTTTTTTGTTTGTTTATTTATTTATTTGAGAGCGACAGAGAGAAGGAGGCAGAGAGGGAGAGAGAGAGAGAGAGAATGGGCACGCCAGAGCTTCCAGCCTCTGTAAATGAACTCCAGATGCGTGCGCCCCCTTGTGCATCTGGCTAACGTGGGTCCTGGGGAATTGAGCCTCGAACCAGGGTCCTTAGGCTTCACAGGCAAGCGCTTAACCACTAAGCCATCTCTCCAGCCCGCCCTGTGTCATTTTTGTTCTGCTAGATTGTGGGCTAGCAGTCTGCTCTCATGAAACTAACAGGGAGCTAGTCTGGAAATGTCAGTAATTAATTTAAGTCCTTTTTCCATAATGCACTGAAATGTCAAGTAATCATTGACTGTATTGTAGCAGACCTTTAGGCAGTTACTAGAATAGAGCATAAACTTTCTATAGATTTGATTCTTAATGATGCTGTTTAATCTACTACAGTAACAGAGAATATTAAAATTTAAGAAAAGTAAAATTGTGTACTTGGATGTGCAATTTCATTTTGTTTAATTGGAGGTTGTTTTGTTTTTGTAGTACTGGTAATCAAACCCAGGACCTCACACATGCTAGCCAACACTCTACTACCAAGCTACACCTGCAACGTAACTTCATAAAAGTTTTGTTGGACCAAGTGTGGCACACACATCTAAACCCAGCACTTGAAGGCTAAAAGAGGAAGACTATGAGTTTGAGGCCAGCCTGAACTGCACAATGTGACCCCATTTTTTAAATTACATTTTGGTGAATGTTTCCTCAGTTGGTAAAATGAGAAGGGTTTTATCAAATCTCCAGGGGTTTCCCATTAAGCAAACTATGTTAGTTAGTTTACAGCACTATAATAAAATACTTGAATTAAAGAAAGAGCCAGGTGTGGTGGCACCCACCTTTAATCCCAGCACTCTGGAGGCAGAGGTAGGAGGATCACCATGAGTTCAAGGCCACTCTGAGACTACATAGTGAAATCAGACTGAGACCTTAACTCAAAAAAACAAAACAAACAAACAAACAAAAAAGAATTAAAGAAAGACTTTATTGTAGCTTGTAGTTTGAAAGGTCTCAGTCCACCATGGCAAGAAGAGCCTGACTAAACAGAACGACTCACATCAGGGCAGATAAGGAAGCCCTATATATTGGGCTTTCTCCTTTTTACCTTTTATTCTCTCTTGGCCCCAAACCTTGGGGTGGTGCTGCCAAATTTCAGAGCAGGATTTCCCCACTGTTTCCTCTCTGGAAACATATAAACCCAGAGGAGTGCTTTGTTAATTTCCCAAACATTTATCAGTCCAGTCAGATTAGCAATCAAGTTTAACCAACATACAACTTCTGAAATACTCATATTCATACCAGTTTGTCTGTATGAACTAACCTAGTTACTGAGCATTGCTTGTCAGATATAATGGGTTCTCTCATGAAACTCAAAACAACAGCCCATCAAACTAACCTAATTATTTACAGCATCTTTTTTTTTTTTTTTTCTGGTTTTTCAAGTAGGTTCTTGCTCTAGCCCAGGCTGACCAGGAATATACTATGTAGTCTCATGGTGGCAATCCTCCTACCTCTGCCTCCTGAGTGCTGGGATTATAGGCATGCACCACCACACCTGGCTCCAACATGTCTCTTTTTTTTTTTTTTTTTCTTTTTTTTTTTGGTTTTTTGAGGTAGGGTTTCATTCTAGTCCAGACTGACCTGGAATTCACTATGTAGTTTCAAGCTGGCCTCAAACTCACTGTGATCCTCCTACCTCTGCCTCCCAAGTGCTGGGATTAAAGGTGTGTGCCACCATGCTCAGCTTCCAGCATCTCTTAATATAAGATAAAAGAATCAATCTGTGGTCTTCCAGTGGCCTGTAGAACTTTCAAAGATACTATTACATGTAAAAGATACTCTGGGGCTAGAGGGATGGTTTAGCAGTTAAGGCATTTGCCTGCAAAAGCCAAAGGACCCAGGTTCAATTCCCCAGGACCCATGTTAGCCAGATGCACAAGGGGGCGCCCACGTCTGGAGTTCATATACAGTGGCCGGAGGCCCTGGTGTGCCCATTCTCCCTCTCTCTCTCCCTCTTTCTCTGTCAAATAAATAAACTAAATTAAATTAAATTAATTAAAAATATGAGTCAGGCATGGTGGCACATGCCTTTAATCCCAGCACTTGGGAGGCAGAGGTAGGAGGATCACCGTGAGTTCAAGGCCACCCTGAGACTACATAGTTAATTCCAGGTCAGCCTGGGCCAGAGTGAGACCCTACCTCGAAAAAACAAAAATACATAAATAAATAAAATAAAAATAAAAGATACTCTAAATTTTCTGCTTTTATAAGGTAAAAGTCAAAATAGTTATCAAAAAATGAGCAATTGATTAAAACAGGATTGTAAGTGAGAAACAATACTTGGTTAACTAATTATTCAAACCAACAAAAAACTACTTGAAAATATGCACAGAAGGTAACATTCTTATAAATAATGTATTTGAAACCTATTTAGTTGCTCATAAATAGAGGTTCTTTGTTCTTTGCTTCTATAAATAATCAGACAAAATAAACAAGAACCAAAAGGGCAGATTACATAAAATAACCTTTCTTTTTGTAGGGGAAACATTAATTAATCAAAGAAGTTCAGTAGGGCTGGAGAAATGGCTTAGTGGTTAAGGTATTTACCTTCAAAGCCTAAGGACCCAAGTTTGATTCCCTAGTACCCACATAAGCCAGATGCACAAGGTGGCGCATGCATCTGGACTTTGTTTGCAATGGCTGGAGGCCCTGATCTTACCATCCCCCCCTCTCTCTCTATCCCTCTCAAATAAATAAAATTTTAAAATAAGTTTATTAAAATTCAGAGGCCTCGGGCTGAGGATATGGCTCAGTGAATAAAGCACTTGCCACATAAACACCAAGCATGAGCACCTGACTTTGAAGCCAAACTCTAGAAGGCATCTGTAACCCCAGTCCGTCTCCAGCAAAATGGGGGGTAGAGGCAGGAGAGTGCCTAAGCCCAGCAAACACAACAGTGAACACCCAAATGACCCTGCTTCAAAACAAGGTAGATGGTGAGGACCACCACACACACACCATGGCATACATATGCCTGCACTTACACATATGAACACATATACATCATACACACACATGAACCGAATTAACTCACTATACTTTTCATGTATTTCTCAGCTGCTGTCATATACAAGTCTTACAAAACAAGGCCAATAAAAGTCACTTCAAAAGTTTTAACCTTGTAGCCAGGTGTGGTGGTGCATGCCTTAATCCCAGCACTTGGGAGGCAGAGGTAGGAGGATCGCCAAGAGTTCGAGGCCACCCTGAGACTACATAGTGAATTCCAGGTCAGCCTGAGCTAGAGTGAGACCTTACCTCAAAAAAAAAAAAAAAAAAAAAAAAAGTTTTAACCTTGTGCTGGAGGGATGGCTTAGCAGTTGAGGCATTTGTCTGCAAAGCCAAAGGACTCACGTTCGATTCCCCAGTACCCACGTTAGCAAGATGCACAACGGGGCGCACACATCTGGAGTTTGTTTGCAGTGGCTGGAGCCCTGGCGCACCCATTCTCCACCCCCCCTCCTTCTCTTTCTCTCTGTCAAATAAATAAATAAAAATAAAATATAAAAAAATACCTTTCAGCCGGATGTGGTGGCACACGCCTTTAATCCCAGCACTCAGGAGGCAGAGCTAAGAGGATCACTGTGAGTTCAAGGCCACCCTGAGACTACATAATGAATTTCAGGTCAGCCTGAGCTAGAGTGAGACCCTACCTCGTAAAACCAAAAAAAAAAAAAAAAGTGAAAAGTACCTTAAAAAAAAAAGTTTTAACCTTGACTCTTCTTTCACTCTAAAACAAGTAGACACTTTATTTTAAAACAGAGTGGTCTCCAGGCCTTTAAGGATCCTTGAGAGCTTTTAACTAGGCCTAAAAAGTAAAAACTATTTTCATAATAATAAAACTTTATTTGCCATTTTCAGTCAAGCTTAATGATGTGTGATTTCTCATCAGAGTGAAGGCAACAGATATGAGTCTAGCCAGCCTATTTTAAGCCAGACATTAAAGAGATTTTCAAAATTAAAAAATGATGCACGAACATTATGTTAACATGAAACAGTTTCACTGTTGACATTTTCAAATGAACCAGCAAACAAATATATTTTTTAATTTCTACAACAGCAACTATTGTTAAATATAACTCACATAAGCTGAAGCTCTTAAGGATCCCTAATGGGTTATTTACCACAGAGCCTTGCTGTTACCTAAGCTGGCCTAGAACTTAATCCTCCTGCCATGTACCACCAGGCCCAGCCAGAATGTAACTTTATTCAGCCACACACATTCTTTGACATGTTCTTAATGTTGCAGTGATAAATAAACACATCCATTAACATCAGTACATAGACTCTATAGCATCCAAAAATGAGCAAATTGGGGCTAGAAAGATTGCTCCATGGTTAAAGGCACTTGCTTGCAAAGCCTGACAGCCTGGGTTTGATTCCCTAGTACCCACATAAAGCCAGATGCACAAAGTGGTACATGCATCTGAAGTTTGTTTGCAGTAGCAAAAGACCCTCTTTTCCCCATTCTTTCTTTCTTTCTCTGCCTGTCTGTCTCTCTGTCTCTCTCTCTGTCTCTCTGTCTCTCTCTCTCTCTCTCTCTTTCTCTCTCTGCTTGCAAGTAAATACATGAAATATTTTTTAAGCATGAGGAAATTATATTTTTTAAAAAATATATTAAAGGGCTTATGTTCATGTTATATGATCTGTATGTATGGAGGTTTTCAGTAAAAAGTTTAAAAAATTAGCTTTATACACAGTAATCAGTGATTTAGTATTCTATTCGAGATTATGTTAGTATCTAATAATTATTCACTAATTAACCCTATCAGTTCAAGATTTTAGGTTATTTTAATAATCTTGAAAATAATTTTCAAAGTGACATACAATCCCAAGTATATAAAATGAATATGTGTAAGATTTTTATTTACTTCAATAATGCAGAAGCCAGTAAGATATAACTGTCTCAAAGGAGAATTCAAAGAACACATGCATACACGCAATTAAAAATGCTGAAATAAGTTCATCAGTAGGTGCAAAAGTGTTCTATACCCTCAGGCAAATAATTAATTACATCTCTGTCAGATAGTTCATTTGCATTTCTCTGGATAAACATTAGGTTCACTATCTTACCTTGGGCTGCTATATCAAAATGCTATAGACTGAGTTGCTTAAACGACATTAGTTTCTCACAGCTCTATAGCCAGGGTAGAAGTATAGACTGGTTCTGGTGAGGGCTGTAGATAGCCAACTTCTCATTGTACCTTCACATGGCAGAAAGTGATTGAGCTAGTTCTCTGGCCTCTTCAAAGGGCATTAATCCTATTCTTCAGGGCTCTACACACACGCACACACATACACATTCCTGAGTGCTCTACACACATATGACCTCCCAGAGGCCTGACTACTACATGGACATTAGAGTTTCAACATGTGAATTTGGGGACAAAACACCTGACCAAAAGTAGCTTATGAGAGGAAAGGGTTTATTTTGGCATACGGTCTCAAGAGAGAGTTTCATCCTGGCAGGGAAAGGATGGTAGAGCAGAGGCTGGACATTACTGCATCAGCAGCAGGCAGAAATCAGCAAGAGAGTGAGGTGCACTCTGGCTAGGGAGAGACTGAGCTACAAAGCCCCAAACCCCAGTAACACACAGCAAAGCCACACCTCCCAAATTGCCACCAACTAGAGACCAAACATTGAAAACACATGACTTGATGGGGTACATCTGAGTCAACCCATCATATACACAAAGCATTTAAAACCATTTGCTGAAGCCACTTGTGGTGACAGATAATCTCACCACTGAATAGACTGTTTCAGGGTTATGCCTACATAATTAGCAAGACTGTCATAAAAAAAAAGAAAAAAAAATAGTCACTAATCCCCAAAGTGTTAGGAGGAAATGATGGTATAAGAGACCAAGAGGCCAAGCATAAAAGAAGCTAATGAAACAAGCCAAAATTTTGTCAATCTCAGGAGTTCGAGGCCCATAGTAAAGGAAGAGCACTGGCAAATATCTTGGACTTTTAGTTTAAATCTTTAATAAGGGTCAGTGCCCTAGGAATAAGGATGAACTGGAAATAAATCAGCCTTTAAAAGAACTGAAAGTAACTATCAAATTACCTTACTCCTTGATCAGCTCAGGATAGGCTGAGTTGACCTTAACTGATTGCCAGAAGAAATTAAAACCATATATTCTAGAGGAATAATCAGTTCTTAGCCTTTTGGCTAGGATAAAGTACATTCTAGAGAAATTTGTCATTATCCAGAGTCTCCTTTGTTTCTTCAATAATTAGGCTTCCTTTTTTATAATTATCAGATATAGAGCAAAATAAAAGTAAATATTAAAAGAAAAGGTTTATAAAAGAGCTCTAATACTGATGCTTATATTATTCAATAAGATGGAGAAAGATCTCTGACCCAATTCAGCAGAGGTGCTGATAGGGACTTCAGATGAAATACTTTTTTAAATGCCAGCCACCAGCAGTGGGAGAAATCAAGATCAGATGATTCAACCCAAACTCTCAGAACCAAGAAATTTTCTTACTTTTGTAGACTGTTAAGTGTCTCTAACTAGAGATATGAGGCCTTGCTCCAAGATGGACTTGACTAAGGTTACTTACACATAAGTGGCCAAGGAAAGCACTGAATAGGTTGTTGACTCCAGACTGCAGGAAGCGAGTCCTGTCCTATTGAAGCGCCTGTGTTCTTGGGGTCACAGGAGGAAGCCTGACAGTTCTCTCAGTACCATACATGAGAAAGGAGCCCCAGAGAGGGCATGACTACTGTCTGTAGCACCAGCATCTGTCCTCCTAAAAGAGCAGCTTCGGTGATCTGCTTCTATCATCTCCAAGCATATATTATCTATATGGAATATGTAGAAAATGTAAGTCAAGGGGCTAGAGAGATGGCTTAGCAGTTAAGGCGCTTGCCTGCGAAGCTTAAGAACCTAGGTTCAATTCCCCAGAACCCATATAAGCCAGATGTACATGGTAGCACATGTGTCTGGAATTGCAATAGCTTAAGGCTCTAATGCACCCATTCTCCCTCCCTCCTTTCCTGCTCTCTCTCTCTCTCTTTCCTTGCAAATAAATAAATAAACATTTAAAATAGAAAATGTAAGTTAATAAACACTTTAAAATGCATATGTAGATATGCATATATAGTTTAAAACTGTGAAAGATATGTAATATGTAATAGCATTAAAAAGTAAAAAAGAGGGCTGGAGAGATGGCTTAGCAGTTAAGCGCTTGCCTATGAAGCCTAAGGACCCTGGTTTGAGGCTCGATTCCCCAGAACCCACGTTAGCCAGATGCACAAGGGGGCGCATGCGTCTGGAGTTCGTTTGCAGTGGCTGGAGGCCCTGGCGCGCCCATTCTCTCTCTCTCTCTCTCTGCCTCTTTCTCTCTCTGTCTGTCGCTCTCAAATAAATAAATAAAAATAATAAACAACAAGAAAAAAACAAAAACAAAACAACAACAAAAAAGTACTTAAAAAGAAAAGTAAAAAAGAACTGGGCATGGTAGCACACACCTTTAATCTCAGTACTCGGGAGGCAGAGGTAGGAGGATCACCATGAGTTCGAGGCCACCCTGAGACAACACAGTGAATTCCAGGTCAGCCTGAGCTAGAGTGAGACCCTACCTCAAAAAACCAAAAAATAAATAAATAAATAAATAAAGTAGAAAAGGCCAGGCATAGTGGCACACACCTCTAATCCCAGCACTTGGCAGGCAAAGGTAGGAGGGTCATTGTGAGTTTGAGGCCATCCTGAGACTACATAATGAATTCCACGGCAGCCTGGTCTAGACAAACAAGAAAAGTAGGAAAAAATAAATGGAACAAACATGCTTTAAGTTTTCCAGGAAAATGATTTTTAAAATATCAGATTATGGTAGGAATGTATCAGGGATTCATATAACTTCCAAAATAACCAGTTAGATAGCAAGAATGTATATAATCAACAAGCTAATTGGAGGGGGAAAAAAAACTAGCAAGTACTTGATGAATCTTAAAGTTCTGAAAGTCAAAGAAAGAAAACAAAAAAAGTAACAAATGGGAATGAGGAGATTGCCCAGTGGTTAAGGCATTTGCCTGCCGAAGCCTAAGGACCCAGTACCCAAATAATCCAGATGCACAAGGTGGCACATGCATCTAGAATTTGTTTGCAGTGTCTGGAGGCCCTAGTGTACCCATTCTCTCTCTCTCTCTCTCTCTCTCTCTCTCTCTCTTCTCTCTCTCCTAAATTAGCAAATAAATATTTTTTAAAGTAACAAATGGAAAACAATGATAATTTAAACTAAAATACAGCAGTAATCATACTACATGTAAATAAGATGAATCCTCCAATTAAAATTATCATTCTAGGGACTGGAGAGATGGCTGAGCAGATAAGCGCTTGCCTTCAGAGCCTAATGACCCAAGTTCAATTCGCCAGTGCTCATATAAAGGCAGATGCACAGAGTGGCGCATGCATTTGGAGTCCATTCACAGTGGCTAGAGGCCCTGACGTGCCCATTCTCTCTGTCTCTGCTCTTTCTCTCTCTCTCTCCTTGCAAATAAATAAATAAATATATACTTTAAAATTATCCTTCTAAATTTTAAAAAAACATGTGGGGCTGGTGAGGGGGAGATGGCTCAGTGGTTAAAGGTGCTTGCTTGCAAAGCCTACCATCCCGGGTTGAACTCCCCAGGCCCCACGCCAGTTGTACAAAGAGGCGCATTCAGGGCTGGAGAGATGGCTTAGCGGTTAAGGCACTTGTCTGTAAAGCCAAAGGACCACGGTTTGGTTCCCCAGTACCCATATAAGCCAGATGCATAAGGTTACAACATACATCTGGAGTTTGTTTGCAGTGGCTGGAAGCCCTGGCATGCCCATTCTTTCCCTCTCTCTGTCTCTCTGTCTCTCTCTCTCTTTCTCTCTGTCTCTCTCCCCCCTTCCCTCTCTCAAATAAATAAATTAGTTAATTAATTAATTAATTTTTCAAAGAGTGTATCCATCTGAAGTTTGTTGCCCTAGTGTATCCATTTTCATCTCTCTCTCTCTCTCTCATCAATAAAATCTATGTGTTTAAGTCAGCCAAAAAGTTTCTTTCTGCAACAAGCAGAGATTTATACAGAGAGGCGCAGCTGGAAAAAACTTCTGGGAATAAGTGACTGTTGTGGTGCTCTAGGCGGAGTCCATCTCCACAAAGCAGAATGCTAGGGAGACCCCACTTCACAACCCAAAGGCCCAAGGCAGCCACCAAGAATGGGAACAACCTTGTTTTCGTTGTGTAAAGGGAATTAGGTGGAGAGCAACAGTTTATAGCACAGTTTTTAAGACCTAATTTATTAACAGCCTTTCTCAGACATAAAATTGTATCTGAAAAGAGAGATTAAAAACCCATTAAAGAGGGCTGGAGCCGGGCATTGTGGCACACGCCTTTAATCCCAGCACTTGGGAGGCAGAGGTAGGAGGATTGCCGTGAGTTTGAGGCCACCCTGAGACGACAGAGGGCTGGAGAGATGGCTTAATGGTTAAGGCATATGCCTGTGAAGCCTAAGGACCCAGGTCCAATTCTCCAAGTCCCACTTAAACCAGATGCACATGGTGGCATATATATCTGGAGTTTGTTTGTAGTGGCTAGAGGCCCTGGTGTGCCCATTCTCTCTTTCTCTCCCTCCGTCTCTAATAAATAAATAAATAAAAATAAAATCTTTAAAAAAAACATTAAAGGGGCTGAGGACATGGCTCAACAGTTAAAGGCAGTTGCTTGCAAAGCCTACTGACCTGGGTTCAATTCCCCAGCACCCATATAAGACAGATGCAAAAAATGTGGCACAAGTGTCTGGTGTTGGCATTTACAGCAGCAAGAGAACTTAGCACACCCATACACATAAGTAAATAATTAATTTCAAAAGCCCAAGTAAAGGTGTTACACATTAATGTAGGTACTTTGCTTATTTAACTTCCCTTACAAGAATTGGGGTGTTTGTTTGTTTGTTTGTTTGTTTGTTTGTTTGTTTGTTTTGCCAACCCTGGTTTGATTCCCCAGTACCCATGAAAACCCAAATGCACAAAGTGGCACATGCATAGGGAGTGCATGTGCTACAGCAGGAGTCCCTTGTGTGCCCATTCTCTCTCTCTTCTTACATAAATAAATGAAAGTATTTTAAGATAATAAAAATAATAATAATAATAATAAAGATATTATTTTTTTAATATTTTTTTATTTGTTTGACAGCGAAAGTGGGAGAGGGAGAGAGAGAGAATGGGTGCACCATGACCTCCAGCCACTGCCAACGAACTCCAGACATGTGTACCCCCTTGTGCATCTGGCTAATGTGGGCCTTGGGGAATCGAACCAGGGTCCTTTGGCTTTGCAGGCAAATGCCTTAACCGCTAAACCATCCCTCCAGCCCAAGATACTATTTTCAATCTTGTAAATCCATTTTATTTTCTTGGAAGCCTAATGTTAACATGTTTGAAAAGTGAACTGACTGTTTTTGATGTTTGCAGGACTATCTCAAGCAGGTGCTGGACATTGATCTTCATGCGCAGATCCACTTTGGCAGGGTTTTTATGAAACCAGGGTATGGAAATAATCTGTCTTCTGTGAGGGGTTATTGTGGATTTCTTTAACTTAACAAATTTTAAATGTTTTCTTTTTACATTTTCTATTGTAGTCTAACTATTCTAATCAAACAAAATGTTTTAGTACTAGAATCCTTTGCATAAGTACAGTGCCTATTTGAAGATTTCATCTTCCTTATGAATCATGAGTTTGACATAAACAAGGCAAAGTAACTTTTTAACTTTTCCCCTTTTTAATTATAATATCTAATGTCTTCCTTTTTTCTCTTTGTTCCTACGCCCACATTGTCTTTTGAAAAATAGTTTAGTATGAAAATTTTCAAATACTCAAGAAAGTAGAAACATAGCAACATAAAGTTATGGTTTATGGGTAAAAATAGTTCATAGTACCTTTTTGATGTAACATCATTGTATTATGACAGAGTAGATTGATTATGATGATAATAATCATCAAAAATGCCAGTAATGAGTAAATGATATGTTTTTGAAAGATCAGCCTACAAAAATGGAGGAAAACATAATTTAGGTAATTGAAATTATTTTTTCATTCAGGCAGAATTTCAGCATTCCCTAAGGATTTTACATAAGTTGAATATCATTGATACGTAAGATTTATAACCAGAATTTTATGTAATAATGGAAAAAGGTTACTGTTCCAAACTGTCTGTTCCCTCCGTATCACTCGCCCCTCCTACATTCCCCATAAGAGTTTATGTCAGTGTAGTTTTAAAAGGATTAAAAAGCACTCATCTTAAACAAGAAGCAATTAGACATTGTTATCGGGTAGTAATCTTCTGGTAATAAGAATGATTGTTGTGTATCTTCAGCAACAATAATATAGATGGTGTTAAGTAGAAGGTGGGAAAACTTGAAAACCATTTTTGGAATATGTTCTTATGACATTGGCAAGATGGAAAAAAATGAGGTACAAAAACATAGGAGGCTTGGTTACTTAAAAACAGAAGGTAGTAAAGACAAAACTATTTAAAATCTTCTGACATACTTCAGACCATAAAGGTTCAAAGACAAGTCAATAGAAGAGTGTTTATGTGACCTGAATGATAGCCACATAACAAGAAAACTGGATCATTGAATTACTTGTTGTATTTCTTAGCAATAACAAACAAGTAACCTCTTTTTTTTTTCTCTAGCTTGCCAACAACATTTGCAACTTTGGATATTGATGGTGTAAGAAAAATTATTTTTGCACTACCAGGTAAGAATCATCAAAATTATTTTCTTCTGGAAAAATAACAGAAATTTTTAGGCTTCTCAGATGACTTTCTGTATTTAGATAACTTGATTTGAAGGCTGAAAAGACTTACTAACAAATCACTTAACTTCTCTGAGGCTTTTTCTTCCCTTAAAACATGGGACTAACACCTGCTTCATGGGGTGGTTTGGAGTCAAATGTGAGAGTATCTTCCAGAGCACATTTCAAACCCTAACATGAAAATCAAATGTTAGCTGTCACTAGTTCTCTTTAGAATAGCTGCCTTTTCCTTATAGAAAATTATCAAAGCAGTCTAATCACCTCTTACACCTGGAAGTATTGTTGACCAAAAAAGATTGGATCCAAAAACCAGAGCCATGTGTGGTGGTGGCACTCGAGGCCAAGGCAAGAGACAGTGACTTTGAGACTAGTCCTGGACTACATAGGAAGTTTGAAGCCAGCAAGGGCTACGTAGCAAGACTCTGTCTCAATCCAGACAGACAAAAATCTGCCTCAGGTCTTTGCCAGACTCGGGATAGTTTACGAGGGTGGCAGGGCTACCGACACCAGTACATCTCAACCAAAGCCTACACACCATCGGTGTAACAGCATCTCTGTCGCTGCCCCTGTTTCTGTGTAAGCAAAAACTCACATGTTCAGACTGTAGATGAAGCAAAATGGTCTAGTTTATAAGAATGTTTTTGATTCAGGGTATTTTTTATTACATTAAGCCATGCATTTAAAGTCTTTATGAATCGTGATAAACTTTGAAGCAGTCTAGAATTTTTGTATATCTACTTGTTATTTTTTAGGTGTGTGGCTCATGCCTCTGATCCCAGAATTACAGAGCGTAGGGCAGAAGGATCCCCACAAACCGTAGGGATTCAGGCCAGCCTGGGATATAGAGTATGATCTAGTCAAGAAACAACAGCAACAGAAATCTCTCTAATAATTCAGCTCAAGCCTCAAGTTTTTAAATATTATTTATTTATTTGAGAGACAGATAGAACGGGTGCACCAGGGCCTGTTGACACTGCAAAAGATCTCCAGGTACACCACTTTGTGTATCTGGCTTTGTGTGGGTACTGGGGAGTTGAACCTGGGTTGTAAGGCCTTGCAAGCAAGAACCTCTAAGCCCTGAGCCATCTCTCTAGCCCATGTCTCAAATTTTTGACAGAGATTTCTTCAGAAAATTATCTACTTATCCTTTCAGACTCACAAATCTCATGGATTTTGGGTACTTGTTTGCTTTATGTATTAAATAAATCTCAAAATAGAGTCATTAAAAATAGCGGCAGGGAGAAAAATTTTAAACTTTGACAGCATTTAAAGCACTCTCTACATAAGCATAAAAGAGATCAGATTTGTGCCATACAGAAAGTTTTGAGAAAGTATATAAGTAAAAGAGTCCTCAAAATGTATATATGACATGAAACTAACTCCTTAGGGCCTTTAATATTTACTTGGGTACTCTGAAAAACATATGCAGAAATGGGCTACTATTCCTCACTTCATTTTGTCTAGAAGAGACTTTACTTTTTCTTCAGAAGTTGTGATTTAGCCTAAAGATTATCAATGATACTAAAAAAAAGAAAAATTTCGTTGGAACTTATTTCACCATTTCTACCAAGTGCCGTAATTACTGAGCAATCTCCCCAGGTCCTCGCCATTTCTTAAGAAATGTTGATGTACCAAAGAAACTACATGCCCATCTTCAAATTGCTTTTACTTAAGTGGCCTGGCTATCCATGACCTCACAGTGCCTGGCACTACCTACACAAGGCCAGTATAATAGGAGAAAAAGATGATGACATCGAAATAAAAGAGAGACTGATTGAGAGAGGGAGGGGATACAATGGAGAGTGGAGTTGTGAATGGGAAAGTGAGGGGTGAAGGAAGTATTGTGGTTTATGTCTATAA
This sequence comes from Dipus sagitta, assembly GCA_036346955.1. Lineage (NCBI taxonomy): Eukaryota > Metazoa > Chordata > Mammalia > Rodentia > Dipodidae > Dipus > Dipus sagitta. The sequence continues at coordinate 118,335,392 of CM070775.1, forward strand.
TTATGGAAGTTGTCAACAATAAAAATTTTTAAGTTGCTTTTATTTGAAACTATCTGCTAAGCCTGAATGAACCAAAAGAGGGCAGCAACAACTCACAGATCCTTGAAAGAGCAAAGTTATTTAGTTCACAAAGATTTTCTATTTCTAAACTGTATTTCTGCTTTCTTTGAAGGCCATGTATTTAAACTTTTTCAACAATCTTAACAAGTTTAGCCATTGTAAGAACTTTATATAGTTACCTGAATTTTTTCAACTTGTGAAAATTGTATATTCAAAGCTAGGCATGGTGGCTCAGGGCTGGGGCAGGAGAATCACTGTGAATGTAAAGCCAATTTGGCAAAGGAGTGATTTACAGGTTATCCTGGGCTCTGCCTCAAGAATTTTTTAAAAGAGAACTTATATGTTGACTATGAAAACTAAGAGAAGCTGTAAATAAAGAAATATTATCCTTAATCATCACCACTACCCAGAAATACCTACAATTTATATGATATGCCACTTTTGGGTATTAGTCTTTCTTGTTCTTTTTTTTCTACAATGCAACTTATTTTTTAATAATTATTACATAAATACAAAGTACTACATCAATTTGTAATCATTTGCTAATACATTTTGAGATAAGGGAAAAGTAAATAAGAATCTGCTGTTCTGTGGGGTTTGGTGATGCATGCCTGTAATCCAGTACTTGAGAAACTGAAGCAGAGGACTATGGCTGAAGGCCAGCCTGGGCTATGTAGATAAACTGTATCAAAGGGGGAAAACTCAGCTGTTACATTACATACCTCCTTTTGCTATTTAAATCATTAGTACTACTCAGTTTTCTACATCTCAAAAAAAAGAACAAGTCCCGCCTCTCAATAATATCCCTAAGTACAAATGGTTTTAATGCTCCAATTAAAAGATGCACACTAAAGTCAGGTACAGTGACTCTCACCTATAATCCTAGCACTTGAGTGGTGAGGTAGGAAGATCTCTGTGAGATTGAGGCCAGCCTGGGCTACAGAGTAAGTTCCAGGTCAGCCTGGGCTAAAGTGAGACACTACTTTAAAAAAAAATGCACACTTGCTCACTATGTTAAAATACAACATCCAACTGGTTTTTCTCTTCAAAAAACACACCTCACTAGTAAAGACACAGATTGAAAGTGAAAGACTAGAAGATGACATGCCAAGCAAATGGAAGTGAGAAGCAAGCAAGAGAATACAAAGTCAGGCTGAGGAAATGGCAGCGATTAAAGGTGCTTGCTTGCAGAGCCTGCTAGTCCAAGGAACGATTCCCTAGGTGCAAAAAATCACTAATGTGTTCATTGTTCATTAGCAGTGGCAAGAAGCCCTGGCAAGATCATACACGTGTACACAAATAAGTTAATATTAAAAAAAAAAAAAGAGTACTGTAGCAGACAGCTTCAGGTTCACTGAGGCAAACTTCCAGGCCAGGCACACTTATGGAGGAAGGAATTTATTGAAGCTTACAGATCTAGGGAAGTCCCATATTGGCAGAAGAAGCTGGCCTTCTTTCACAGGACCAAACACACAAAGAGAAGCACAAGCCTAAAAGTCAGAAGCCACACAGCACAGCACACTTCAGGAACTCCAGCTAGGCACACTTTGCATATCTTTAGATTGAAATCTCAAACCTCCCACCATACCTTAAGATCCGCCCAGTGACACCACCTCCAGCCATGTGGCTGCAGTAGCAAACTACAAAGTAATAAAACACTGAATATATTGGGGGCCATCTATTCAAACTACCACAAGTACCTAAAGTCATATCTGACAAAGTAGACTTAAAGCCAAAATTGGGCAAAAGAGGTAAAGAAGCTCACTACATATTAATACTGGGAACACTGCATGAATAAAATGTAATGAGCATAAATATCTATGCACAGAAGGCTGATGCACACAATTTCATAAAACAAATACTACTGGACATAAAAGAACAGACAGATAAATAATGGTGACTGACTTCAATACACGATTCTCATTAATAGGGAAATCATCCAGATATAAAGAACAAGGAAACTTCTGAGTTGAACTGCACAGTAGAGCAAATGGGATTAATAGACATCTACAGAATGTTCCAACAAGCAAGTGCATACTACACATTTTTCTCAGCAGTTTATGCAGTTTTTTCCAGAATAGATCACATTTTAAAGTTGTGAAACAATACAAAAATAATTTATTCTGTCTTATGTTGCAATGAAATAAAACTAGAAGTCCATAGTAAGCAAAACTGTACAAACACATGAAGACTGAAAAGTATGCTCGAGTGATCAACAGGTCATTGAAGAAATGTGAGAAAAGGACTGGAAAGATGATTCAGTGGTTAAAGGCTCTTGCTTGCAAAGCCTGACAACTCAGATTCAATTCCCAGTACCCACATAAAGACAAATGCACAGAATGGCACATGTGTCTGGAGTTTGTATGCAGCAGGAGGATGCCTTGGGATGCTCATTTTCTCTCTCTCTCTCCTCTCACTCTCCCTCCCTCTCTTCTCATCTCTCTCTCAAATAAATAACTATTTTAATAAATAGAGACTAAAAGGGAACAGATAACAATGAAATCCAAAGGATCATTAGAAAATACTTAGAAAAATCTATATTCTAATGATTTAAAAAATCTAAAGGAGTAGATTTCTAGATAGATGTGGCCTATAAAATTAAACTAAGGATATAAACAACATAAACAAATATATAACAATATATAAAACAATATATAACTAAGATGGAAGCAAAATAATCTCCCAACAAAGAAAAGCCCAGGATCAGATGATTGATTCCTAAATTCTACCAGACATTCAAGGAGGAACTAACATCAATGCTCTCCAAATTATTCCAAAGATAGAAAGGGAGGGAATGCTACCAAATTCATTGTACACATCCATTGATTGTCCTGATACTAAAACCAGGTAAGGATACATGAAAAAGAAAGAAAGAAAGAAAGAAAGAAAGAAAGAAAGAAAGAAAGAAAGAAAGAAAGAAAGAAAGAAAGAAAGAAAGAAGAAGAAAGAGAGAGAGAGAAAAGAAAACTAGATCAATTGCCCTGATGAACACAGATGCAAAAATTCTAGCCAGGTATGGTGGTACATGCCTTTAATCCCACCACTTGGGAGGAAAGATAGGAGGATCACTAAATTTGAAGCCAGCCCTGAGACTACATAGTGAATTCCAGTTCAGTCTGGAGCTAGAGCAAGATCCTACCTCAAAAAAAAAAAAAAAAAGTGAAATACTTGCAAAGTGAATATAACAATACTTTAAGAAGTCATATATTATGATACTGTTGGTTTTGTTCCAAGGATACAAGGGTAATGAAATGTACATAAATCAATAAAGGTAATAGAGCATATAAAATCAAGTACAGAAAGCACATGATTATCTCAATGGATGCAGAAAAGACCATTGAAAAAATTCAACATTCCTTCATGAGAAAAGCCCTGAATAAACTAGGAGTAAAAAACATAATATGATAAAGGTTTTACATGACAAATCCTTAAAATTAAGAATGAGATAGGGGTATCTAATCTCTCCACTCATTCATTATAGTGTTTGAAGTCTTAGAACAAGGCAAGAGAAATAAATAAAAGGAATACAAATAGGCAAAGGAGTCAAGTTATCCCTATTTTCAGATGATATGATCCTATACTTAAAAGGCCCTAGGAGGCTGAAGAGATGGCTTAGCAATTAAGGCACTTGCCTGCAAAGCCTAAGGAGCCAGGTTCAATTCCCCAGTACCCATATATGCTAGATGCACAAGGTAGCGCATGTATCTAGAATTCACTTGAAGCAGCTGGAGGCCCTGGTGCACCATTCTTTCTCTGTCTATCTGTCTTCTATCTCTCTCTGCTTGCAAATAAATAAATACTTTAAAAAAAGGTCCTAGAGAGATGGTTTAGCAGTTAAGGCACTTGCCTACGAAGCCTAAGAACTCATGTTCGAATCTCCAGGTCCCATGTAAGCCAGATGCACAGTGACACAAGCATGCAATATAACACATGCACACAAGGGGGTGCGTGCGTCTGGAGTGTTTGCAGTGGCTAAATGCCCTGGCGCACCCATTTCCTTCTCTCTCTCTCTCTCTCTCATAAATGAATAAAATATATAAAAGTTCCTAAATACCAGAAAATGCTAGTATGATAAATACTTTTAACATAGAAGCAGTATATAAAATCAAAATACAAAAAGCAGTACTTTTTATATACAAATAAATGTGCTGAAAAAGAAACCAGGAAAATAGACCCATCCCCAATAACTTTGAAAAGAAAATATACCAAAGCAAGGAAATGAAAGACCTCTGCAATGAAAACTTTAAGACACTGAAGAAAACATTCAAGGTGATATAGAAGATGAAAAGACATCCTGTGTTCATGGATTAGCAGAACTGGTATTGTGAAAATGGCCATATTGGGCTGGAGAGATGGCTTTGCCAGTTAAGGCACTTGCCTGAGAAGCATAAGGACCCAGGTTCAACTCCCAGAATTCACATAAGCCAGATGCACATGCATCTGTAGTTCATTTGCAGGGGTTTACCCACTCTCTTTCTCTCTCTTTCTCTCTCTCAAATAAATAAAAATAAATTTTTTAAAGAAATAGCCATATAACTGAAAGTAATCTACAAAGTTAATATAACCCCCATCAGAATTTCAATGACATTCTTTAAAAAAATAGAAAAAAAATCCTAACATTCATATGGAAGTTAAAAAAAAGACCTGAAAAATGAAAGTAATGCTGAGCCAAAGAGCAACATTGGAGGTATCAGATATCTAATTTCAAATGATACTATCGAGCCATAGTAAATAAAACAGCCTGGTACTGGTGCATACACATACACAGGCACAAAGACTCAGCTTAGGTGTCCCTCAACAGAAGAATGAATAAAGTATAGTATATATGCACAATGAAATTTTATTTGGCCATAAAGTAAATGAAATTCTGTCATCTGCAAGAGAAATTGATAGAATTGGAATCACCATGGCAAACAAAATAATAAGCCAGACTCAAGACAAAACATTGCATATTGTCTCTACTTGTAAAATCTAAATTTAAGAAAGAAACAAAGGATATTGAAGTAGAAGGGGAACTACTTTGCAAGAGGAAGGGGACTAGCATTGAATGGAGAGAAGAAGAGAGGGCCATGAGTGGAGAGTATGATCAAAGTCATTATATACATGCATGAAAAGGTCATAACCTGAGCTTCTCTTGTGTACAATATATATGTGCCAAATAAGCAAAAAAGAAAATCTACTCTTAACTACTTTGTGGGTAGATGAGAATTGAAAGTATGGTTTTATGAAGTCAGGCGTGGTGGCGCACGCCTTTAATCCCAGCACTCGGAAGGCAGAGGTAGGAGGATCGCCGTGAGTTCAAGGCCACCCTGAAACTCCATAGTGAATTCCAAGTCAGCCTGGGCTAGAGTGAGACCCTACCTCAAAACACCAAAAAAAAAAAAGTATGGCTTTATGTGACAATAGGACAAACTGAACATTATCTATTAGAGACTTAATTAGCAGTATTCAGGGTAAGGAAACCTGAAAAATCTAATGATATTTTCCATATTAGTAGAAAACACATACTATAAAAAAGAATTAATAGCATAGGTTCAATACCCAGGACCCATGTAAGCCAGATGCACAAAGTGGCACATGCATTTGGAGTTTGTTTGCAATGGCTGGAGACCCTGGCATGCCCATTCTCTATCTACCTCTCTTTTTCTCTGCTTCTTTCTCTCTCTCTCTCTCTCTCTCTCTCTCTCTCTCTCTCTCTCTCTCAAGTAAATAAATAAAAACATTTTTTAAAGAATTAATAAAACTAGGATTTTGGAATTACAAGGGATCATGTAGTCTTAACTCTTCATTTTATAGATAAGTAAAATCAAACTCAAAAAGGTTTGGGTATGTCTGATTTGGTGGTATACACCTCTTATCCCAGCACTTGGTAGGCTGAGGCAAAAGGATTTCCATGAGTTAAAGGCCATCCTGGGGTTATACAATGAGTTCTAGGCCAGCCAAGACTATCTAACAAGGCTGTTTCCAAAATAATAATAATTAAAAACAAAACTTTAGAGGCTTACCAAGGTTGTTAATAATACCACACAAGCAACCACATCTGTTACTGACAGCCCAGTTTTTCATAGCTCACCCTTTTTCCCTTCAAGATTTCTTATTGGAAAAGTATAGTTGAATTGATCAAATGATTTGTATACCTTTAAAAGAATTTAGTATTTACAGCAGTTCATTCCAGCTGTTCAACTGCCAGAGCAACACTGCAGACTAGATAGTTTAAACAACAGTAATTTGTTTCCTAACAATCGTAGAGGCCAGAAGTCCAAAATCAAGGTGCCAGCAGTGCTGGTCTCTGATGAAGCCTTTCTTCCTGGCTCATAGTTGACCCCCCTTCTACTCCCCAAATCTTTCCTGTGTGCATGTATACTTCTAGACTTTCTCCTGATTTTTATAAGGGTGCCAGTTTAATCAATTTAGGAACAAACCTTATGTCCTCACTTAAGTTTAGTCACTACTTTAAAGGCTCTTTTCTAAATACAAACACATTCGGGGTTGGGGCTTCTTCATGAATTGAGAACAGCACAATTTAGACCCTAACAATATACATCTTGAGGGCCTTCACATTCTAAATCATTTGGTGCTTGTTTTGTTTTGTTTTGTTTTGTTTTGTTTTGTTTTGTTTTGTTTTGTTTTGTTTTGAGGTAGGGTCTCACTCTAGTCCAGGCTGACCTGGCACTTACTCTCCAATCCCAGGCTGGCCTTGAACTCAAAAGTCTGAGTAAAGACGTGTGCCACCATGACCGGCTAATATTTTCTAATTTAAAAGCATCTTTCTGGAGCAAGAGAGATGGCTTAGCAGTTAAGGCATTTGCCTGCGAAGCCTAAGGGCCCATGTTGAATTCCCTAGGACCCACATCAGCCAGATGCACAAGGTGGCGCATTCTTCTGGAGTTCGTTTGCAGTGTCTAGGGGCCCTGGCATGCCCATAGTCATTCTTTCTCTCTCTCTCTTTCTCTCTCTCTGTCTTTCTCTCTCTCAAATAAATTTTAAAAATGTTTTTTTAAAGCATCTCTCTGGCTCAGCAGTTAAAGGCACTTGCTTACAAAGCCTGGTGGTCCAGGTTTGATTCCCCAGTTACCCACATAAAGCCAGATGCACAAAGTGGCACATGTGTCTGAAGTTCATATCCAGTGGCAGGAGGCTGCTCTGGCATGTCCATTTTCTCTTCGTGTGTGTGTGTGTGTGTGTGTGTGTGTGTGTCAAATAAATAAAATATTAGGAATATTTTATTTTATTTATTTATTAAAGAGAGAGAAAAAGAGGCAGATAGAGAAAATGAGAATTAGCACGCCAGGGCTTCTAGCCACTGCAAACAACAGACATATCTCACCACCTTGTGCATCTGGCTTACATGGGTACTGGAGAATCGAACCTGGGTCCTTAGGCTTTCTAGGCAAGTGCTTTAACTGCTGTGCAATCTCTCCAGCCCCTAAATAGAATGTTTTTAAAGCATCTCTCACAAAAAAAAAAGGATCTTGGTACAGATAATTATACATAAATTTCCTTATGCTTATCAGTATTTTCTAACTTTTTGGTACTAAACATATTAATACAATAATTTTAAATGCTTTAAAATAACAAGAAGATAATGAAACATTTGCTGCATGGCAGAATGTGTACTTCACATGCACACAGCCCTGGATGCAGTCCTCATTAGCATCCCCCACTCCCTATACACACATACACACACACAAAAGCTTATCAAGGTTAGTAATGACTTTCAATGCATGGCTGTTAGGAAAACAAAGAAATAGTGTCAGAGAGCTTTTGATTATAAGAATTGTTTATGTTTTACACATCCTCTGTGGCATGTGGTTGATTATACCTCTTTGGTCAGTCTCCTGGATTCACGGTGATTCAGAAAAGGAAAACGTGGTTAAGTCACTTTCGTCATGTTCTATTATACCTGAAAGGTATAGACAGATATAATTATTGGGCACATTTTCATGTGGTGTAATATAAATAACTACTTGGTTGACTTTCAGGGAATCCTGTATCAGCTGTGGTCACCTGCAATCTCTTTGTTGTGCCTGCACTGAGAAAGATGCAGGGTATCTTGGATCCTCGGCCAACCATCATCAAAGCCAGGGTAATGTTTTCTAATGACAAGAAACCAAAATGAAAGCTGATAACAATTACAAACTGCCAAAAATAAACATCTAGATTTTTATATTAGTTTTGGTGGTAAAATGTGATAGTGTTCTCCCATTTTTATGGAAGAAAGAGAAGAAAAACCCCTTTTTTTCTTAAAACATGACTTCTAAAATAAGTCATTTTCTCCAGCTAGAAGTTTATAAAAGAATGCAGAAGGCAAATCTTCAAATTTGGAGTGAGCACATAAGAACAAAGCAGTAAACAGAATTTAGCTGGCATCCCCCTAATACTAGAGCCAGGTCCTAAGTAGTCTTAACATTGACCTTCTAAATACTTAGACTTTGTGGATGAAAGAAAATGAACAGAGCTTCTCCTGTCATTGAAATTATACTAAAGAATCGTATAGCTGGGAGATAATGCTTAGAAGAGAATCAGATTTTCTTTTAGTAATTACAGTGATGGTCCTAAATTGAACAAGATTTTTAAAAAGCCATCAGTGAATAAAAAGTCAGGTCAAAGTCTTCGCTTAGATTTACAGTCAACTTAGTAAAGCAGAATTTACAATTTTCATATTTAATGAACTAAGGAAATGGGAAAAATCCACTGTTAGAAGAGACAGATGACTTACCTGACTCTATAAAGCTCTTATGAATCCTTATACTTGTTTCTCATTTTAACATCCACCATTTCTTCCTTAAAACTAAGCTTTTGGCAGCCATCCACTATAACAGCAATGATGAAATGGTGATGTTCGATACATTGTTCATATGCTATCCATTTCTTGCCAGTTCAGGGAATTGAGAACTAGTACAATAGTCAACTGTCTATCTCCAACAGCAGCACCATTGGAACAATCAGCTTGAGTCACTCATGCCTTCCCATTTGTCCCTTTTAACTTCCCAGTGAGTCCCATGCCTCCACTAACATGACTACCATTATTATTATTATTATTTTTATGCACAGTCTCACTTTATCCCAGGCTGACCTGGAACTCTGTCTGTAGTACCAGGCTGGCCTCGAACTCACAGTGATCCTCCTATCTCTGCCTCCCATGTGCTGGGATTAAAGGATTGCACCACCACACCTTCCCCCCAACTCAGCTAACTACCACTTTAATACATGATCCTTTTCACTTCCTGGAAGCATGAAAATCTTCTCTGTCCTTCCTGACCCAAAATATACCTTGTAGATACTTACTACTGCCTCCGAAACAGCAGACACAGTATGTGCTGCTTTTAGGAAGTGGAGTTGATGGTAAATGTTAACAATTCTGGACTCTGGTATCATCCTATGGGTAGGGAATACTGCATTATTTTTTAAAGGTCAGCATAGAAAATGTCATCCTTTTGTATTAAAGCATTTGTTTAGAATATATACTTCTCTTATGATTAGAGTTAAAATGCTTTCGAATTTCAGTACACAACCAGAAACATTGTCCTAGCAATTGAAAATTACTGACGGAATGATTCCTTACAAGGACACTCTAATGTGATTCTTTACTATCCTCCTGTAGTACACTGTACTGCCTTTGATTTCATTTTTTCTGTGGAAACCTACCTGAGCTAATTACTATTAGTATTAAGAACCAAGCTAGGCCCAGGCACTCATGCCTGTAATTTCAGCACTAAGAAAGCTGAGGCCAGGTTATTGCCATGAGTTTGAAGCCAGCCTAACTACAAAGTGAATTCGAGGCCAGCCTGGGCTACAGAATGAGACTATGCCCACCCCACTCCCACCCACCAGAAAAAGAAAATCCTCATTCAGGTAGTGATTTTAAAAAATGAAAAATAGGACAATACCTTTATCGGCAATGGGACCAGATCAGTCTGGGAAACCCAGCATGTTGGTTCTCTACCAGACTGTTCCACTTCACTTTAGCGTTACTGTTCTTCACACCACAAACACCTGATAAATGCTTTGTTACTGACATAAGCAATGAAGTACTGTTTCCAACAAAAATTGTGTGTGTCAAGGCATTTTCACTTATACAGAGATGTGTGATTTTGATAAGATTAGGGACTGGTATTTTGGGATGCTTATTACATGAAAATATGACCTAGCCAGGCATGGTGGTGCATACCTTTAATCCCAGCATTCGGGAGGCAGAAGTAGGAGTTTGAGGTCAGCCTGGGCTAGAGTGAGACTACCTTGGGGAAAAAAAAAAAATCAAAGAACTGCCTATAACTTTAAGAAGTATATATTTTTTTAACTTACCAGAACATGAGAAAAATAACTAGGCTGTATACATTTTAGAAACAGGAATTTGAAATTGATCCACTTCAACATATATAAGGATGTTAAATTTATGTGATAGGTTTTGGATAGATGAATTCCAGGCCCTCTGATATACTCCTGAAATTTATAGCACTTCCCAAAAAAGTTAGCATAGCAAAGCTCCTTTAAGCATTTTTTGGAAGCAATCACTAGATCCCAGCTGAAGTGAAGCCTGTATAATGTCATGTAGGAATAATAGAAAGTGGCCCACAAGTGCATTGAAAGTGCGCTGGAAAGCCCGTCAGTTCATGAGCCCCACCTCAGTCCTCTGGTGTGTGATGCCATATACCACACAAGTTTTTTCAGCACTATGAACTTTTTTCCCCTTAATTTCTTCTTCCTGTCCCTATATCTCACTCTAAGAATCCACAAACTTCAGTTGAAGCATGCCTATTCTCCCAGCATTTAGGATGCTAAAGTAGGAGGATCAGGTATTCAAGGCCAACATGGGGGCTACATAGTGAGAATCCATCTCACAAAACCAGAAAAGAAAAATATACTACAAAATCAGTTCAGCCCTCCCTTCTTTGTCCTTCACTTTTAATCCCAAACCACTAAATACAACTATGGAATAATATAAAGTTATATTATTGCTTCCAATTTATAGTCAGTAGGGACCAAACTTTACCTTATGTATAAGGATACTCATATCCTATGGATCAACTTCGTCCAGCCCTGATTGCAGTGTTCCAAAGCTTCACCATGCTCAAGCCTCTCTAGCATTCCATATCCCCTGAGTTTTGTAGCCACTTGAGCCTGAGGGTTTGTTGTTGTTGTTTTGTTTTTTAATTGTTAGTCCTTGCATGCCCTAAATTCAATGAAGATGCCTTGGTTCTTGTCCATGAATGTGGGTTTTCTTAAATTAATTTATTTATTTATTTTTGAGCAGAGAGATAGAGAGAAGAGAGACAGAGAATGGGCACACCAGGACCTCCAGCCTCTGCAAACTAAGTCCAGATGCATATGCCACTTTGTGCATCTGGCTTTACGTTGAGTACTGGGAAATCAAACCCAGCTTATTAGGTTTTGCAGGCAAATGTCTTAACTACTGAACCATCTCTCCAGCCCCTCTTCCCCTTTTTTGAGGCAGGATCTCACTCTATGCCAGGCTATCCTAAAACTCACTCTGTAGCCCATGCTGGCCTTTAACTCACGGTGTTCCTCCTGCCTCAACCTCCCCAGTTCTAGGACTAAAAGTGTGAGCCACCACACCCAGCTAAGCCTGAGTTTTGAATGATGGCTCCAACTTTTCTCACTAACTTTCAGCATATTTATTTCTCTTCTTATTTTGTCTCCTCTTATATCTGTTATCCCTTCTTTTATCCATTATCTCCTCTTATATCCCTCTTACATACCCACAGGTAGGTTACCTACCTGTGCCTATAATGCTTCTCCTTCCTGACGGTTAGGTCTTCACCACTACCATCTCTATATTTACTCTGGTGAACTCCATACTTGAAAGATGAAGACATCACACCCCCTGTAAGGTCTTTCTCCAGAGTCACTTTGGGATAATTTCTCTGTAAGATAAAGAGGACAAAGAATAAAGACAATTATCTGCCTTTGTAATTAATAAATTTTATGTTTAGAGAACTTATAGTTCTCTAATATTGAGCAGACAAAACAGAAAGTTCCCATAGCACCATGTCCCCACTATAAGTATCCAGCAATAGAGAGGTACATTTGTTGAGTGTTGAGTCTGCCTACATGGATAAATCATTACCACCCATAGTTTATAATTTACACTAGAGTTCACTCTTGCTTTTGCATATTCTATAGGTTTCAACAAATGTATCATAACATATATCCATAATACAAAATCATTTTACTCCCCTAAAAATCCCTTATGGGCTGCCTACTCATTCCTCCTTCCTCAGCCCCTATCAGCCATTGATCATTTTACTGCCTCCTTACTTTTGCTTTGCAGAATGTCATACAGTTGCACTGACACAGCATGTAGCTTCCTCTGTGTCTTGATAGCTCATTTTCAGTGATGAATAATAAGTACATTATTTCCTGGATGTATCATGGTTTATTTACCCATTCACTTATTAAAGGGCACCTTGGTTTCTTCCAAGTTTTGACAGTTTGGAACAAAGCTGATGTAAACATCCAAGCTTTTGTGTAGACAAGTGTTTTCTCTTGTGTAAGTACCAGGAAATGTTTTTGCTGGTATGAATATGTTTCTTCTACAAGATGTCACCCAACGGCCCTCAGATAGTTCTTCTAGCTTACATTTCCACAAGCAGCGAGGGGGGCTCCTGCTGCTTCACATCCTTGCCAGCATTTGCCGCCAAGCTTCAGATTTTAACAATTCTCATAGGTATATGCTTGTATCTCAGTGTTACTTAATGTACAATTCCATAGTGATGTATGATACTGAATACATTTTCATGTCCTGACTTGCCATGTATATATCTTCTTTGGAGAGGTGTGTCTGTTCAGCTCTTCTGTCCAGTATTCAAAATTGAATTACACATTTTTGTGTTAGTTTTAAAAGTTGTTTGTATAATTTGGATAATAGCCCTTTCTCAGATGTGCCTTGTAAAATTTTTCCCTCAGTCTATGGCTTTTCTTCTCATTCTCAAGATATTTTTAAACTAGTTCTCTCCATTAGACATTTGTATATAAAGTATTCCATGTAATGCTACAGAAAATATGCAAGTTTTTTTCTCCTGGGTGATGACCATATACCAGTTAAATATTCAAAGAAAATAAAGGAAACATTCCTACTCCACAGTCTCTTAATGACTAAACAAAGTTTCCAGAAGTAAAACGTCAACTATTTATGTTTACTCACTTAAAAGTGTGTATCATTTGAAAGCATTGAAATTCTAGTAAACAAGTGACTTCTTGAAGTAAGTGATACAATATGTCACAGCAATAATGCCAATCTAATAAATATTAATTAATAAAATAGTCTTTGTGTCAATAAAAGGCTCTAGTTTCATTTGTAGCTGCAAAAGAAACAGCTTCTTGTGAGGAAGCTATGAAAAATTTTTCATTCACTTCAATTTGATGAAACTGGCTATTATTTCTTAAATTTACTTAAATATCCTCCTTTAAGACAACAAATTGTAATTTTTAGATTGGCTTAAAATGAGTTTAAAATGTTAGAATCATAAGGCCTCAATCCATTTTGGGCATAAGTATTATAACTGCATCTTCCAGATCAAGAAACAGGTGTAATAAAGCAAAATCGTATGCTAGGGCTGGAGAGCTGGCTTAGCAGTTAAGGCGCTGGCCTGCGAAGCCTAAGGACACGTATTCAACTCTCCAGATCACACATAAGCCAGACACACAAAGGTGAGGCAAGTGCAAGGTAGCACATGCCCACTAGGTGTTGCAAGAGTGTAATTGCAATGGCTGAGGCCCTGGTGTGCCAATTCTCTCTCTCCCTCTCTCCCTCTCTCCCTCTCTCTCTCTCTCTCTTTAAAAATAAAATTAAAAAAAAATATCATGCTAGTATAGAGCACCAGGTAGCAATAAAGCTAGGTGAACAATCTGGTGTCTGCTGTCATCCCAATCCAGTGCTTATTCCACCATACTATAGGACCCAGTCAGAGATTGAGAGAGAAGCACAAAATTACTTAGGCAGACTGGGAAGCTGCTCTGCCAGTAAATATAAACATAAGCAGTACAAGTACATAGTGAGAAAAGGAAAGTGCCAGGGCTAGGATGATGGCTCAGTTAATAAGGTGCCTAGCTTAAAAGAATAAGGACCCAAGATCAGATCCTCAGCACCCACATAAAAGCTGGAGGCTGCTTCTAACATCACAGCACTGGGGAGGCAGAGACAGGAGGCTCCGCAGGGCTTGCTGGCTAACCAGTCTAGCTGAATCTGTAAGCTCCAGGTACGGTGAGAAAGCCTGTCTCAATAAGGTAGAAGGCAAGAAAAACACCTGACATTGACTTTTGGCCTTCACACACACATTGCACACATGTGCAGCTGTGCGCACACATGTAAGCAAAAAAGAGAGAGAGAAAGAAAAACCAAAGCCTTTCATGCTGAAAATACTTTCATAAATAGGTAGCTGAATAGTGCCTAGCACATATTAGATCCTCAATAGGATGGATGCTGAATTTGTTTATATATCTGCATCTTTTATTTTCAGTATCAAGATACTGCTTCAATTTCTCATTTCAAAGGTCCTGAGTTTTTGTCTTCAAAACACATAAAAATAGACTTTATGTTTTTCATCTGTCCTTTACCTACTATGAAGGCTTTTTAACCTTCTTTTCTCGTGTTAACAGAGCAATTCAGCCCCTGGACTTCCTGCACTAAACACAAGGTGGAAGTGACGGGAATAGTAAAATACCAAGGATATTTTCCAGGCCCACTGAATGACTTCCACCACCTAGAGTCTTGAGAAGTGGTCAGGTGACCAACTTCACTTTCTTTTCCTTTTTAATTCTGTAGTTATCATGTGATGTAAAACTGGACCCTCGCCCAGAATACCATCGATGTATATTGACTTGGCATCATCAAGAACCACTGCCTTGGGCACAGAGTACAGGTTAGTCATTCATACCTGCAGGTATGCCTACGCATGAATTCTATTAAAATACATTTTTATAAAGTCTTCTTCCTTGGTTATATCTAACTGAAATTATTGTACACTTTTTTCTCTTTTGACAGGTTAGAGGAGTTAAATTGTCCCTAAATAGAGTTTGGTTATTTCATAGAATTGCATTTTTGAGATAAGCATTTGAAACATAAATCTAGAATTACAGATTTGATCTGTTAGTTCAAGCAGCTCTGTCATCTTAAATGTAAGATGGAAACCTGATTTATAATGTGCTCTCTGTAGACTCTATAATGCCCTAGATTTTAAGAACAAATTTTAAGAACAAAGAAGTTATCATTGATAATTCAGAGTTCTAGCTGTGAAGTCTAGAGCTCTCCAACTTTTTTTTTTTTTAGTTTTTTTTCTTTATTAGTTAGTTTTGTATTCAGTAAATACAGTCAGTTTGGTACCATTATTAGGCTCATCCGTGACCTACCCCCTCCCCTTGACCCCTCCTTGTTGAGGTATATGGGTCATGCATTGTGGAGTTAGCCCACAGTTATGGGTAAGCTAAATGTCTCTGCATATCATGACCCAACATGTGGCTCTGACATTCTTTCCGCCCCCTCTTCCGCAAAATTTCCCTGAGCCATGTTGGGTTCATTTTTGGTCTGCTTCAGTGATGAGGTGTTGGGGGCCTCTGAGACTCTGGTAGAGCTCCCCAACTTTTCTAGACATATTTTCTAGTCATATTTTGACTGAAGCTTTAATGCAACTCAACAAAAACTGAATCACCCTGTAAAAAAATGATCCTATATCAAGTGTACACATCAACTTAGTATAGTGACTAAGTACAGGAGCCTTGTCATCGGAGTCTTGCATGCAAATTGGCCTAGTTAGCAAGATCTTTACAGATTATCTAAAACCAGCTTGAACCTTGTAAGAGCCAAATAAGAGAGTTAAACAAAGTGTCATGTTCCTTGTCTGATACTAAAGAAAAAAATCAGTTATCACTTTTATATTTTAAGTTTTAAAACCCTGTCTTTTCAGCTAAACATAACATCTCATCCCAAATTGCAAAATTCTGTGGCATTTGGCATAATGATTTTAAAAATCCTGATTTTATTCTTTGAAGCAATATTTATTTTAAAAAGCTGAAAGATATAGCACATGTAGATTTGGAAAGAGTGCCAGGAGGACTGACTGTCTCTCTTCCTCCTGAAGCCCTGCATTCTGACTGCCGGGCTCCAGCTGTGCCTCGCGATGTCTGTGCTGCCGTAATGAGAGTATTTCCTTCCAGGTAATCAGATGAGCAGCCGTCTGATGAGCATGCGCAGCGCCAATGGATTGTTGATGCTACCTCCAAAGACAGAACAGTATGTGGAACTCCACAAGGGCGAGGTGGTGGATGTCATGGTCATCGGACGGCTATGATGGTCACAGCAGGAGAGAGCTTTGATGCATGTCCACATATCATTGACTGTATCCTGTAATATGCAACGGCACAGCTAGTTTTTCTGGTTTGGATAAAAGTTGATCTGTATAGTCAACATCTTGAACTATATTTCAAATGAATTTAAATACCTTTTAAAGAAAAAAAAAAACACCTAAGAATAAATCTTAACAGACAACTCTATTCTGATTATATCAAAGCAAAATTTTCCTTTCTTGCAAATTGCTTTGTGTGTTCAATGCTAGGTCTGATAGCGATAGCTTTTAGTAGACAGCGGTAGGTGCCTGCAGAACTTGTGTTTTTTCTCATCGTTAAAATCCAACTACTTATGCTCTTAATCAAGGCTGTCTGCTTATTTATACTAGTGTAGGCGACACTTGGATTTCCCTTCTTAGTATGCTTCACAAGCGCTCTACAGAGAGCTGTGGCTTTGTTCTTTATCGCGTAGCTCGTGTCTATGTGCACCGTGCCACAAGAAGAGGGACTGGGGGAGGCCCGGCCCGGCCCTGCCGCAAGGACAGCCCTGCAGAGGACCCAGGGCGCTTCTCACCCTGTCAACCTCACGGCACAGTACTCTCGGGCAGTAACTGGATACCTTTTATTTGAACAAACTGGGGAAAAATGCTTCCTTAAGTGCTGACAGCCTTTTTAACCAACACATTTAAAATTGTACAGAACAAAACAATAAAATCAAAGACTGATCTTGTACAGATATTAGTGTTACCAGCATTCATGTGGAACTCAAGAGCAAAGACAAAATAATGTTAAACAACTCTGTACCATAACATTTTCTGTAATGATACTGAAACTTAATGAATAAAAAAAAATCTTGATCATTATTTAAAAATTATTGTGTTCGCCTTGTTCTTTAAAGAGAAGACTACATGCCATTCTGACGGAGCTCTGAGGGATGAAGACGATTGTCTGTCAGGGGTAAATGGGGTGAGGGAGATTCGGAACGTGCTTTGATGCACCTCTGAATCTTCCTATAGTGTAAGGAAGCAGGAGGCGGGCCCTCGGCTTCTCTGTCTGGAGATGGCCGGGTCAGTGAGCCGGTCACAGCAAAGCCCTCGCTGCAGAGAGGGTCCTCATCGCAGGTGCTATAAAAGCAAAATTCAAATACCTGGTTTTTTGAAATGAAGGAAACACCAATGAATGAACCAGAAAACTACAGATGAGTGGCTGGAACTTGTTTTCAACCATGTTTGAAGGAAAATAAGAAATGGGAAAATTTTGTGCTGCCCATGGAAAATATAACAAATAGCATAGGGGTATAGCTAAGTGGCAGAGCATTTGGCTACGGAAAATATACCAAATAAGATATATTCAATCTTCAGTGGCTGTTTTAATAAAAACTTTGAGGAGCTTTTTAAATGATGGTAATAGTAAGACACTAACTTATAGATATGTTTTGTATGTACAACTGAAGAAAAGATTACCTAGTTGAAATTAAATGAACGTGTATACAGTGTTCTTTACCTGCATTCATTGAAGAAATGGGCATATCCTATGTGCACGGGTACATAATATATTATACTATTTATAGAAATGAATGAGTAGCTGATATTGCGTTCATCATGGAAAGTAGAAAACATGTGCAAGTAGCCATAATATTTTATATATTTGATAAGATATGATAGAGTGTGTAGATTGTGATGAATACCATAACTCAGTCTTAAAGGGTTAGAGGAATTCAAACGAAGGAGTAAGATGGCATTTCAGTAGGTCTTGAAGGAAGGGCCAAATTTTGCAGAAAGAAGGATATTCCAAAAATGTAATTGTGGACTATCAATGGTTTTTTTTTCCTTTCTAGTTACAGTCAGTCAGTCAGTTGGTGTGTACGTGTATGTGCACACGTGCATGGTAGAGTGAACCTAGGGCTACAAGCTTGCTGGGCAAGTGTTCCATCACTGAGCTAAGCTCCAACCCCAATAATAATAATTATTATTATAGAAAAGAAGCTTCTAAGAATGGATTTTTGCTTGTTTAGCTCCTCATATTGCTTTGGATCCTTAGATTTCCCAGCATGTATACAGCTGTGTAGGCTCAGTTAAGTGTGTGTTTAACAAAATACACTATGTGGAGCATCTCTATGCCAGACATTGTTCCAAGCCCTTTTCATGCTTAATTTTCACAACACCCCTAAAGTTCTTATTCCTGTACTATAGATGAGGCAGGCAGGGCACAGAGGGTTTTAAAGAATGTGTCCACGGACACAGCTAACATAGAAAAAGAGGATTCAAACAGCAGTGTGGCTCCAGAGTTCACTAAACTGCATGCGGTGGTTTGAATCAGATGTCCCCCAGAAACTCATATGCTTTGAATGTCTGATCCCCAGCTGGTGGCAAGTGGGAAGGTGGAGCCTTGCTAGAGAAAGTTACTGGAGGGCTTAGGGGTATCATAGCCAGATCCTCTTCACTCATTCTTCCCTCCTGCTGTGGCAGAGGTGATGTCCTGCCTCTGCTCATGCCATGTTTTCCCCTGCCGTCATAAAGCTTCCTCTTGAGAGTGTAAGCCTAAATAAACCCATTCCTCCATCAGCAGGCACTGCCTTGTGCATCAGGCTTTGCGTGGACACTGGGAAATCTAACTCAGGTCGTTAGGCTTTGCAGTTAAGCACCTTAACTGCTGGGCCATCTTTCCAGCCCTGGATACTTTTTCTTTCTTTCTTTCTTTTTTAAATTTTGGTTTTTTTGTTTTTTCTTTGCGGTAGAGTCTCACTCTAGCTCACTGACCTGGAATTCACTATGTAGTCTCAGGGTAACCTTGAACTCATGGTGATCCTCCTACCTCTGCCTCCTAAATGCTAGGTTTAAAGGTGAAGGAGCATCCTGCTTTATTTGCCCTCTGGATTAACAAGTTAGTGGCCCACCTGGTACTATGGACTGTAACAAATGCAGGAAAGAGAGGGTCATTGAATTTGCAACATGGTTTTGCTTTTGAACATGGCCATGGGCAATGTGAAGCAGGCTTGCTGGATTACCTATGTTGGGGCCAGATGGAACCAGATGAGGGTGAACTGTGGTTTGCAGTAGAGACCCAGGGAGTTTTTGAAAGGCCAGGACTGTGAGATGGCCACTAAGGAGAGCTGCTGGCTTGGGATGCATTCATCCTCGGGCTAGGAGAAGCCTAGCTGGAGGGGTGGAATTGGAGACTGGATAGAGATATCAGAGCTATAGAACTTGATTGTTTGCCCTGTTTGTTGATGCCTTGCTGTGCTGTTTTGTTTGTTTTGTATGGATTCAGTTATGCCCAGTGCCATCTTTTGCAGTGTGAATGCTTATTCTGTGCCATTATGTGTTTTTTGGCTGGTTGTTTTGTTTTGGTATTACAGCTCAGTTAAAAGACCTTTGGACCTAGGCGTGGTGGTGCAAGCCTTTAATCCCAGCCCTGGGGAAGCAGAGGTAGGAGGATCACCGAGAGTTCAAGAAGGCCAGCCTGAGACTACATAGTGAATTCCAGGTCAGCCTGAGCTAGAGTGAAACCCTACCTTAAAGAAAAAAAAAGGGGGGGGCCTCTGGACTAGGAGAATGTTCCCACAGCATTAGGATTATGGGGACTTTTAAAATTAGACTGAATACATTGCATTTTACATCATGTAAGGTTAGCAGTTTATGGGGACAGGGCTAGAATGTGGTAGTTTAATTCAGGTGTCTCCTATAAACTTATGTGTTCTGAATGCTTGATCCTCAGTTGATGGGCAACTTGGGAATTGGGACCTTGCGGGAGGCATGTTGTTGGGGGTGGGTTTACAGGTGTTATAGCCAGCTTCCCCTTGCCAGTGTTTGGCACACTCTCTTGCTGCATTATCCATCTGATGTTGGCCAGGAGGTGGTGTTCACCCCCTGCACATGCCATCATTTTCCCCTGCCATCATGGAGCTTCCCCTTGAGCCTGTATGCCTGAGTAAGCCCTTTCCTCCCATAAACTTCTTGGATCAGGTGCTTTCTGCCAGCAATAAGGAGCTGACTACAACAAGTTACTTTTGATCAGGTATTTTGTTCCAGCAATTCAAAGGTAACTACAACAGAAAATTGATACCAGAAGAGTGGAATTATTTCTTCTAGAACCCGGACAGTGTGACTTTTGATATCTTGAAACTGATTTGCAGGAGAAATATGGAAGGATTTTGAAACCTTGGGCTAAGAGATGCCTTGCTGTGCTGTAAGCAGAGCTTGTTGGACCATTCTGTTGGGAGTTGAAAGATCTAAATGTAGAAAAGAACTGTGAAGCTTCGTTTATGAGGAGACCTGGCACACCTGAGCTAGAGGCAGTTTGTGAGACCAGCTGCATTCTGCCTGTGTCCTGAGAACTTGAGCAGGTTGAATTTAGAAGAAACGGACTGTTGGGCTCTGAAACGGCCCAGGCATGAGGCCTAGTGGAACTTCCTGAGCCTAGCTAAAGTTTGGTGACCTGTCTCTGGCCAGACGTGACTCAGCAAGACGCCTAATGGCTTCTTGCCTGCTACTTCCGCATGGGAGTTAGAATTATCATTTCAATAGTCACAGTTTACTATTGGCCCTTACCTTTCCCCACCATCCTAAAATCCCTGCCTTCGTCCCCAACATTATATAGGCAACTGTTCACAGCAATAAATCGAGTTCCTGCTTCGACAAGACTCCCGACTCAGTGTGGTTTTTCTCCGGTGGCCAGGAGAGGTCTGAGTCGTCGGACGCTCATCTCCTCCTCAACCCCTCGGGAGGAACCAGCAGGCCTGGTCCTTCCCTCGGCACTACCTGCCCCCGCCGGTGGAGCCCGGCATCTGGTGCCCAACGTGGGGCTCTGAAAGCCCCAGCAACGGACTAGTATGAACACATGGACATTACTCAGAAAGAAATGAAAGTTTCAGACAAGAGACTGCAACTCACTTCAGCTATAATTGTTTGAGAGATTATCAGCATTGAAATTTGGCCAGCTGTTCTGCATTGGGACACTAGGATAAATGCTGAAGAAGTTTTCCTGTTTGCAGAGTCAGCTTTATTCCCCCTGTATTAACAAGTTTGGTAGCCTACTTGTTATTATGGAAGTAAAACAAATGGAGGGAAGAGGAGGTCATTGGATTTGTAACAAACACTTTTTTTTTTTTTTTTTTTAAAGAAATGGCTACTGGGTGATGTAAGGCTGGTTCTTAGAGTCCCTACATGGAGACCTGATACAGCCATGAGGATGAACTATTTATTGCATGTAGTTGGAGACTCCAGAATTTTTGAGATGCCAGGACTATGCAATGGCTGCCAAGACCTGCCAGCTCAGGATGGAGTTGTCCTCAGGCTGTGAGCAACCCAGCTAGAGGGATTGAACTGGAACCCCAAAGACTTCATCACTGGTTTCAGTTGTTGGACTTAGAGCTACAGAATTTGATGTTTGCCTGGTTTGCTTCAGATCTTCCATTGGTTCAATCTTGCCTTGCATTGCCCAGTGTCATCTTTTGCAGTGTGTACGTTTACTCTGTGTCATTATCTGATGTAACTTGTGTTTTAGCTTTACTGGCTCACAGATGTGACCTTGGGCTTAGGACTTTTGAACAATGTTGGGATTGATTTAAAAAAAAAAAAAACTCGAGTGACTTTTAAAAGTTGGTCTGAATGCATTTTTACATCTTGAGATGGTTGTGAGTTTATGGGGGCGAGGGGCAGAATGTACTGATTTGAATCAGATGTTCCCCATAAACTCGTGTGTTCAGAATACTTGGTCCACAGCTATTGTCAGTGGGGGTGTTAGACCCTTGCTACAGGAGGTGTATTACTGGGGTCAGGCATAGAGTGTTATAGTCAGCTCCTTGTCAGAGCTTGACTCACTCTCCTCCTGCTGTGGCAAGGAGATGATGTTCAGCCTCTGTTCATGCCATTCTTTCCCCTGCTATCATGAAGCCAAATAAACCCTTTCCTTCCATGAGCTGCTTTTTGTTGGGCGTTTTGTCCCAACCACACAAAGTAATTAAAACACTATAGAAACAAAAGTTGGTATAAGATCTATAAAAAGTAGACATTTAAAGTTCAAATTATAAAGTTCTTGACCAGCAAATTAAGACATCTAGATTTGTTCTAGTGATAAAACTGTTAAATAGTCTTAATAAAGGAAGTACGATAAGAGTTATTGTTTTAGGGATAATGCTCTGGAAGCTTCTAGAAGAACCAAGAAGTATTGAGGACACCAGTTAAATGTGACAGAGGGAGCTGTAAAGATGGCTTGGTGGTTAAGGCACTTGCCTACAAAGCCAAAGGATCTAGGTTCAATTCCCCAGGACCCACGTAAGCCAGATGCACAAAGTGGTGCATGCATCTGGAGTCGGTTTGCAGTGGCTGAAGGCCTTGGCGCACCCATTCTCTCTCTCTCTCCCCCTTCCTCTATCTCTCTCTTTGTCTGAAATAAATAAAAGTAAATATTTAAAAACAAAAGTGACAGAGGCTGCACAGGTGATGTCTATCAGAAATGATAAATGAAGGTCAGGACAAATGGATGCACTGCTGAAGATAAGAATGTAAAGAATAGGGCTGGAGAAATGGCTTAGCGGTTAAACGCTTGCCTGTGTAGCCTAAGGACCCCGGTTCGAGGCTCGATTCCCCAGGACCCACGTTAGCCAGATGCACAAGGGGGCACACGCGTCTGGAGTTCGTTTGCAGTGGCTGGAGGCCCTGGCGCGCCCATTGTCTCTCTCTCTATCTATCTGCCTCTTTCTCCCTCTGTCTATTGCTCTCAAATAAATTAATAAAAATAAATGAAAAAATTTAAAAAAAAAAAAAAAAAAAAAGAATGTAAAGAATAATCCCAGCACTTGGGAGGCAGAGGTAGGAGTATTACCAAGAGTTTGAGGCCACCCTGAGACTACATAGTTAATTCCAGGTCAGCCTGGACCAGAGTGAGACCCTACCTCAAAAAACCAAAAAATAAAAAGAAAAAAGAAAAAAGAATGTAAAGAATATGGGCTGGGGAAATGGCTTAGTGGACAAGTGTGCTTGTTAAGTAAGCATGAGGCCCTAAGCTTGATCCCCAGAACCTCTGTTAAAGTTAGTCATGGTTACCCATGCCTGAACCCCAGAAGAGGATAAGTGGTGGTGCAGAGAGAAGGACCACTGGGCTCATTGGTCAGCCAGTCTGTAAAACAGCTACAAGTTCAATGAGAGACTCATTCATAAGGCAACATGGCAAAAGACCCTCCGGAGAACATCAGATGTCGTCTCTGGCCTCTGCATGCACACACATGAGTCATGTGCATCTGAACACACACACAAAGAAAAACAAAGAATGGAAAGAGTAGTGATTGATTACAAGTTCTAAGAAGGAGAGTAGAGAAGTGAGAAATGAATCCAAATCTTCAGTCTTGGCTGACTGAGAAAATGTTAAGCCACCAATGAGAAAGCTGGAAAAGGAGGATATAACTGTGGAGCTCATTCTTATCTGAAAGAGCAAACAAACAAGATGCCAAGAAGACAAGGTCTCAGGTGTTAGAGGAAGAAGCCATGGAAGGAATGCGAAGAACCATCTATAGAAGAGAAGACACAGGAGCGCAGCATCCCACAGAACAAGGAGAAGAATCTCAAGGAAGGATGAGCCACTGAAAATGCAAAAGAGGGGCTGGAGAGATGGCTTAGTGGTTAAACGCTTGCCTGTGAAGCCTAAGGACCCTGGTTCGAGGCTCGGTTCCCCAGGACCCACGTTAGCCAGATACACAAGGGGCCACACGCATCTGGAGTTCGTTTGCAGTGGCTGGAGGCCCTGGCGCGCCCATTCTCTCTCTGTGTCTCTATCTGCCTCTTCCTCTCTCTGTCTGTAGCTCTCAAATTAAGAAAAAAAAATTAAAAAAAAAAGAAAATGCAAAAGAAATACCAAGACAGGCAAAGCCTAAGAAGTGATGAGGCAGGTCACTTACAAGCTGTAAGAAGGCAGCTTCAGTCACTGGCTGAGAACAAAAGCCAGATTGCAAGATAGAAATTGAATATAAGTTATTTGGAATTTGTGCATGAGGAAAGACAAGATGGTGTCTTGAGCTAATAAGGTAAAAAGAAGAATTTTGTTCCTTACAGGTTTTGAAAAAGGAGAAACAATGGCAATAGGGATCTAAAAAAAATAATAATAATAATAGTAGGCTTCTAAATGGAGAGGAAAAAAGGAAAGAAGAGCTGGATTTCAGGAGCAGGAATGGCACAATAAACCTGAGGAAGAAAATGGACCTGTGAAGAGGCTACAAGGGGAAGTTAAAAGTTAAAGATGAGGGGCTGGAGAGATGGCTTTGAAGTTAAGGTGTTTGCCTGCAAAGTTAAAGTATCCTGGTTCAATTCCCCAGGACCCACGTTAGCCAGATGCACAAGGGGGCGCATACGTCTGGAATTCATTTACAGTGGCTGGAGGCCCTGGCATGCCCATTCTCTCTCTCTCTCTCTCCCTAAATAAATTAAATGTTTAAAAAAAGTTAAAGATGAGGAAATGGCTTTTCTTGATGCAGTGAACTACGGTGTCATTTAATAAGCTCACATTCATTTGACATATGGTATGTTACAAGTTTCTTTGCCTTAGAAGTCCATACTTACAAGACCAAAAGAGGTTTTCATATTCTTAATTATAGCTCTGCATTAATTAATCAGATTTTGGATTGCTGTGTTGTGTGGGTTTTTCAGACCATATCACACAATGAAAAATAGCATAAGCAGATTATGTTTGTCAAGTAAGTGTTGTTAGGTGATGTTACAAACATTCTTTGGATGACTCATTTTTAAAACTCTTCGCTAACAAATGAAACTTTGTAGCTCTAACCAATTGCCATCTCTTGCATCTTTAAGAAACCCTAGCAAGGTAAGTCTTTATCATCTTCAGTTATATAAAGTAGGGGCTTATATAAGTATGGATTTCAATGCAAATAAACTTTATCTTATTTCAGTGATGATGAGTCTAGATGAATATATTTTAGCATGCTTGTAAGAAATAGAGTACTCAAGCCAGGTGTGGTGGCGCACGCCTTTAATCCCAGCACTTGGGAGGCAGAGGTAGGAGGATCGCCATGAGTTTGAGGCCACCCTGAGACTACATAGAGAGTTACAGGTCAACCCGGGCTAGAGTGAGACCCTACCTCGAAAAATCAAAAAGAAAAAAAAAATAAATAGTGTGCTCGACTCTCTAGAATTACATTGCTACAGAGTTTATTAATAATAACTTTGCCTAAAACCACAGATTAAGGAATCACTCAGTTCTGGCCCTTTTTTCTACTTTTGCTTTGTCTGTCTGTTTTTGACATAGGGTCTCACTATGTAGCCCTGGCTGACCTGGAACTTGCTATTAGGTTAGACTAGTCACAACATTGCAAGAATTCTCCTGCCTCTGTGTCTGAGCACTAAGATTACAGGCTTGTACTACCATGGCCACTTCATGTAGTCTTTTTAAAAAAATATTTTGCCAGGTGTGGTGGTGCATGCCTTTAATCCCAGCACTCAGGAGGCAGAGGTGGGAGGATCACTGTGAGTTCGAGGCAACCCTGAGACTACATAGTGAATTCCAGGTCAGCCTGAGCTAGAGTGAGACCCTACCCCAGAAAACCTATGTGTGTGTGTGTGTGTGTGTGTGTGTGTGTGTGTGTGTGTGATTTATTTGTTTATTTAGTTATTTATGAGAGAGAGAGAGAACAGGTGTTCCAGGGCCTCTGGCCATTGCAAACAAAATCTAGACATATGTGTCACCTTGTGTATCTAGATGGCTTACATGGGTACTAGGGAATTGAACCTGGATCCTTAAGCTTTGCCGGCAAGGGCCTTAACTGCTAAGCCATCTCTCTAGCCCTCATGTATGTAGTCTTTTGTAATAATTCAATGTATCTAGCAAGTATCCACTAAGTTCCTATAGTTGCCAGGCTTCACAGTAGACATTAAATATACAATAATGGGTGAGACTTTTCTGATATACAAAAAGGAGATCCAGTGATAGGTTAGAGGTGACTGAGGTGAGTCCTAATCAGATTCTCTACTGCTGCCAGAGTCTACACATTTTTTTAAGGCAGAAACTATACTAAGGGATATAATATGTGGATTTTTTTTAAGTGAAGGAAGAAGCTAAATAGATTCTGTTGGGAGCCTGGGAAAGCACAAGGAAACAGATATCTGAGAGGACTACCAAAACCTGCTGAGGGCAACAGAGAAACCTTAAGATCATCAGCTCTAGATCAGAGGTTCAACTCTTTGGAGCAAGGCCTCAGAACTCAGAGAGGGAACCCTGCCCACCTGGTTTTGGAGAGTGGAAAGAAAAAAAACAAACCACAATGTAGAACCAATTGCTGTTGCCAAGGTGACACGGAGATACAAGCTGACTGGGAGAAGCACAGTGCTTTCTCCTACACTTTCCAAACGCCCTGCAGTCTAATACAACCTAGGACTGGGTCCAGCAGAGACAGCAATGCTGGTTTGCAGAGCTCCAGCCAAAGCACCACAGGACGGAGCTGGCCAGCACCGTGCATTTGGAGCTGAGAGATCATCACTCACCCGAGCGATCGACACAGAACTCTCCAGACCGATGACGGTGGTGCTACCTTCTGAAAAATGGAAAATAAGCCCCACGTGAGAGGAGTCAGGAAGGAGCACTCTAGAGAAGAGAGCTAAGGAAGGCAGCTTGAGGAAGGAGACAGAGAGAGGGAGAAGTGATCTGAAATACAGCTGGGGAGAACCAAGGCCAGCGCAAAGCCCTGGGCTCGCCAGCGGGCAGGCGGTGCCCTGTAACACTCAGTACACACCCACACATGTGGCATGTGTCACGAAGCCTGAAAGCGTCCAGGAAGATCCTGAAGGTTAGCAAAAGGAAGAAGGCAGATACTTAGTAAACACCAATTGAGCGCAAGGCTTCCTACTGAACAAGGGTTCCTGTAAACAAGTCTCTCATTGGGTCTCCCACACCTGCTTCCTGCTGAAGGGTACCATTGTGCATCCAGCTTCGCAAAGCAGAAACTTCCTGAGTCATCTTACTTCTCAACCCCCACACATCCAGTGAGTCACCAAATTCTGACTACTAATAGTAGCCAAATGAATCCCCTCCTTTCTCATGCCCTCTGCTACTACAGAATTGCTGTCATGCCCCCCAAACCTGTCCTTTGACAACTGCTATTAGAGTGCTCAATTCCGACACGCACCTCCCTGAGTAAAACCACAGCAGGGCCCTGTGATGGCGTTCAAAGACTTCTATAGTCTAGTCCCTCCCTCCCCCAACTTTATCCCCCCCCCCATGACTTAAATAGACCATTTGCCTGTAGTTATTCCCTCAAACAATGTCATGTGACGCTTCCTGCCCATGCTCCAACTGACTAATCGCAAGAGTTTGCTGCCTAGGAGTGTAGGACAGTCAGTAGTATGACATCGGTCTGCTGTGCATAAAGCCCTGGGTTTGAAAAACAGGTTTGTTTTTTGTTGTTTTTTTTTAAAACACTGAAGCATTGCCTCCTCTAGGAAGCCATCCTTAAATGATCACACTGGACAAGGTGCTTATCAGTATTCCCAGCGTCCCCTACGTACCCCACTATCACTGCATCACGTTCAAATAGTTTGCTCACATCCCCTTCCCCGGTAAGTTTCTTGAGAGCAGAGTCTCTTCATCTCCACCTTCATAGCCCAGCATGGCTTGGGGCCCACTCAGTAGCAAGTGTTCACTACTGAACACAGCACTCAGCAGGAAGCTAAGAGGACCCTATGCAGACCCATAAGTGGTCTGCCAAGATGCCGCAAATTCAGACTTATGACATCATCCAAGCAGTTATAAATACAGTTTTATATGTTGAGCGTATGAAAAAGCATTACTATTTTAAAGGTAAATACTGAAATGTTCTTGTTTCTCCTCTTGGAATTTTTTCACTTTTTAATGTATCAGTAAGTTCAAAAACTGGAAGGAATGCCAAAGGACTTTGTCAAGCTACTTCTCAATTAAAATAATGTTATCAATGCTAAAGAAATAAAATCAGATTTACACAAAAACATTTCCTGGCCCAGGGGCAGAAATAACAGGATCATAGCAAGTGGTGTTAATGCAATAAAGATGCTATATGAAGAAAAGGGTGGCTGGGAACCTAGCTAGCAGTACTTGAGTATGACTAAAGGGAAATTCTGTCCATCTGAGCAGGGCACAGCCCATGCCTGTAATCAGAGCCTTTCAGAGGCTAAGCGAAAAGAATTGTTGCAAGATTTAGCCAATGTAAGCTACGTAGTAAGATCTTATCTCGGAAAAAAATAAGAAAGAAATTTGTTCATCTGAAGATGGCACACAGCATAAACTAGACAGAGAGAGGCTGCCACCTTTGTAGAGCGAGCTGGTGAGGGGTGCAGGCTATTCCCACAGCCCTTCATTAGATATTCAAGTTATGCACAGCCTTCCACTCTGTTTCTGGTAGTTTCCTGACAGGTGTCCTGTAGGAGTGTCCTGACATCCACACCTGGTTCTGAACGACAGTTACCATTCTGGTCACGGGAACAGCATCACTTGGACAAGCTGTTTATTCTGAGAAACTGAATATTCTTTTGGCTCTGTCCAGAGCAAGCTCTTGACTCTAGAACATAGTGACCCTTCCTAGTCTAAGTGTTTAGGTGCTTAGAGCTTATGAGCAGGGGAAAAAAAAAGTAGTAAAACAGGCACTCATCTATAGCACTCGACTAAAACATTCAGAGTGAAGAATGCAAGAAATGAGAAGGTCTTAAACACACACAAAGCAAGGACAAACAACTGACCATATCCTCAAGAGAGAAGGCCATGGTTATTTTTGTATATTTTTATATTTTTATTCATTCATCTGACAATCACTGAGTGTCTGCATAGCAAGTGTCCAGAATACACTAGAGGAAGGAGCAAAGGCAACATAGTCAGGCTACACATCTGCTTCTCAACTGTTTCTAAGCAGAGTTGCTCTATAAGAAAGCTCTTTTTTGTTTGGTGGTTTGTCTGTTTCCTTGCTTGTTGTTATTGGTTTTTTTTTTTTTTTTTTTCTGTTGTTGTTGTGAGGGGGCTCACTCTAGCCCAGGCTGACCTGGACCTCAATCTGTGGTCTCAGGGTGGCTTCAAACTCACAGCGATCCTCCTACCTCTGCCTACCAAGTTCTGAGATTAAAGGTGTGCGCCACCACACCTGGCTTGTTTGCTTATTTTTCGTTTTGGTTTTGAGACAAAGTCTTACTCTCTAATCCAGGTTGGCCTCCAACTCACAGTCATCCTCCTGCCTCAGCCTCCCAAATGCTAGGATTACAGACAGGTAGGTGAACCACCACTATGGCCAGCTTGAAGTTTTTCTTCAAGTGCCTGAAGTAGGATAAATGGCTACTAATTGATTATCAGTTGAGCAATAAATGATGTATCTCCAACTTTTTCAGTATATTTTTCCAGTCACACTCTCTAGATGACTTTTCTCCTGAAGAACCCGCCCCCCCCAAAAAAAAAAAAAAAAAAAAAAAACTTCATAGAAAGCTCCAGAGCTGCCACCTGCCAGCTGTCTGGACTCTCAGGGAAGCTGGCCCCAGTCATCTCCAGTTGATCTCCTGCTGCTCGGCTCTTACTTCAGAGTTACATCAGCACATTGTGATGCAGGAGCAAGAGAACAATGCCCAGGCAGCCTGCTACCAAGTGGTTAGTTGCCTGCGCAGTAGAAAGAAACACCTTCTGCTAAAGAAATGTGAAAGGAGGAGTAGAAACGTGATATTTGGAGCTTATTCTCCTATTCGACATCCAGGAGATTTCCAGAGACCGATTTCCTCCTCGCCTCTATGTAAGTGTGGGTCAGGTTACAGCATCCTGGGGTTGTGCCTGAGGGAGGAGGGAAGGCATCATATCCAATACTGCTCATTTAAGGCTGCAGTATCTTCTTCCTTTCCATCTTCCCCTTGCCTTTCTAGTTTCATTTCTTGTACCTCAACCAGCACAATCAAGAAATTCAGACACTTTTAATAGCTGATGACTGAACTTCTTTATTTCCTCAGAAATAATCTCATTGACAGTTTAAGATGAAAACATGCTGGGTTAGGGAGATGGCTCAGTGGGTGAAGAGCTCACCTCTCAGTACCTGATCCCCAGGCCTCACATGAAAGACCTGGAGCAGGCTTCTGTAATCCCAATGCACCCCAGGTGAGAAGGGAGGCCTAGACAGAATTTCCTCTCATTTGCAAATAGAGTGGTAAACAAGGAGAGACCCTGCCTCAAAACGAGGTGGAAGGCAAGGACCATGCTGAGAGTTAGCCTCTAACCTCTACGCATCCAATGTTGCACACTTACACCTGCACACACAATGCATGCACACATATAATAAACAAAATAATGAAAAAGAAATGAAAGTGTACTTTCTGAGTTACTTTTAAATTTCGACTTTTCAAAACTATTACCCCAATTTTCTTCCATCAATGATGGAGAATTGAATAAATTTGTTGGAAGACTATCATTTTGTTTTGTTTGGTTTTGTTTCTTTGAGGTAGGCTCTCCTGCTAGCCCTTCACTATGTAGGGAAGACTATCCTTTTTAGTAGTCAGGTGGGAGAGAAGATCTAGAATACAGGGCCTGCTGTACAAAGCTGAAAAGTTGGAGGTTGAGGGCAACCATTGTGAAGAGGGTCCACCATAGTCAGACCTCCTCAAAGGTGCAACCAGAATTATAATGGACCTATTCTAAAAATATGCTTATTAGTATATTTAAAGTCTCAGAATCTGAGCCATACATGGTGGCACATACCTTTAATCCCAGCACTTGGGAGGCAGATATAGGAGGATTACTGCGATTTCAAGGCCATGCTGAGACTACATAATGAATTCCAGGTCAGCCTGGGTTGAAGTGAGACCCTACATGGAGAAAAAAATAATTAGAAAGTATCAGAATCTGGACGTGGTGGCACATACCTGTAATAGCTACTCAGCAGGTCAAGGTGGGAGAATTGAGAGTTTAGGCTACCCTGAGCAATACAGTGACCATGTATTAGTTTTTTAAAAAAAATTAACAGGGCTGGGAGATGGCTTAGCAGTTAAAGCACTTGCCTATGAAGCCTAAGGACCTAGGTTTGATTCCCCAATACCCACATAAGCCAGCTGCACAAGGTGGCACATGTATCTAGAGTTCATTTGCAGTGGCTAGAGAGGCCCTGGTGCACCCATTCTCTCTCTCTCTGTTTCTCTCTCTCTCCCACCCTTCTCTCTCTCTCTCTCTCTCCCACCCTTCTCTCTCTCTCTCCCACCCTTCTGTCTCTCTCAAATAAATAAGTAAATAAATAAAATACTTTTTAAAAAATTAACAATCTTTTAGGTAAATGATATGCTCCAAAATGTGTGAAGGGCTGGAGAGATGGCTTAGTGGTTAAGCACTTGCCTGTGAAGCCTAAGGACCCCAGTTCGAGGCTCGATTCCCCAGGACCCACGTTAGCCAGATGCACAAGGGGGCGCATGCATCTGGAGTTCATTTGCAGTGGCTGGAGGCCCTGGCCTGCCCATTCTCTCTCTCTCTCTCTCTCTCTCTCTGCCTCTTTCTCTGTCACTCTCAAATAAATAAGTAAAAATAAACAAATTTTTTTAAACGTTGTAAAGAATTAATCTCAAATACCAAGTATTACTGAGATGTTTGAATGATAAGTAAAGGCCATCTTTTAAAACAACAAACAAGACCACATGAGAATCTAAGAGGCGAGGTATGGATGTTAACTGTAGAAGTCTTTTAACTTTGCCATGCTTGAAATTTGCAATAAAAAGCTGGACAGAAAAGACCATATAAGAATGAGAAGCAGGGCTGGAGAGACAGCTTAGCTGTTAGGGCGCTTGCCTGCAAAGCCAAAGGATCCAGGTTCAATTCCCCAGAACCCACCTAAAGCCAGATGCACAAGGTGGCGCATGCATCTGGAGTTTGTTTGCAATGGCTGGAGGCCCTGGTGCGCCCACTTGTGCGTGCGCTCTCTCTCTCCCTGCCTACTTCTCTATCTCAAGTAAATTAATTAAAAATAAAAAAAATAAGAGCCGGGCATGGTGGCACACGCCTTTAATCCCAGCACTCGGGAGGCAGAGGTAGGAGGATTGCCATGAGTTCGAGGCCACCCTGAGACTACATAGTGAATTCCAGGTCAGCCTGAACTAGAGTGAAACCCTAACTCAAAAAAACAAAAAAAAAAAAAAAAAAAAAAAAAAAAAAAAAAAAAGAGAGAGAGAGAAGCAGTGAACGTTTACAGAGAACATTTTAGGGCCAGATATGGACATCCTTCTGAATCAGGCTGCCAGAAAACCCAACTGAAATACTTCTATGATGACTCCCAAGGCTCACACTCTTCCCTCTTCCTGGGTTCCTTTGACACTCAAACTGCCACATATCCAAACTTCATGATGATTCCATTTGTTCCTAGGCAAACGCCATCAACAACAGCATGAACGTTCCCCATCTCCATACTGTTCTCAGCCTTCTTCATCCGTGACGGCAAATGGAAGAGGAAGTCTGAGGGTAGCATGGAGAGACTAGAGGCAAAGCCGAAGCGTCTGCACCCTGCTGCTGACATGCGTATTACTTCTCTGGATTTGTTTCTCAGATGCATGACTGGCAGTGATGGCTGGCCTGTAATCAGACTCAATATGGAATCTCTGCCTCTTATTAAAAGTAGTCGGCAGTGCTTTTCAGATGAAAATTATACCGCAATGCTGAAGAAAAGTGCAGTCTGGCATACCTGTCCACTGGATTAGTGTCCATTCAAATGGAACTGGGAAAAGAAAACAGAAAAATGACTGAGGGGAGTGAAAAGCACTGGTTAAAAGAAACAGCGGCCATAAAGGTGAAGCGTCACTGTCTCAAGCAGGATGTGCTTCCTTCACGCCGTCCTTGTTGCTGCAGAGCCATAAGAGCCCTGCTTTCACCTCGCACTGAACCTTGCCCCTTTAAGTCTACAAGACATTGGCTGGGCCTAACAAAAGCAATAAATTGTTGGGAAAATACAAGGTATGATTGGGAATATTAATATGCAATTCTGGCAGAACAAAAGATTCTGTGCATCCATGAAATGAAGCTGCCTTGCCCACCTACAATGATCTATGATGGCTCTCTGCTTTTATCTCCACTGCAATTCACAGTTAGTTCTCTCTCTCCATATATGCACTCATCAGTGATTCATGTGATTAAAATATTTTGTTTTATATTGTAGACTTCTGCACACATAATATCAATAGAGGATGATAGTATGAACTATGCAAAGGAATTGTTAGTTCTGTTTAAAAATATTCATATGGAATCTATAAATGTTCAGCTTATATAAATAATTATGGAAAATTTTATTGGTTACATCACTGTGCTCTAACCTCTCATCATAAAGGCTGTGGTCATACTATTTTCTTGGACAAGCAATGGCCACAAGATGGTGTATAGTAGACAGATGCACAGTTTGTGTCCTTCACTTTAATATACCTTATGCTAAGTCTGTCTGGGCTGTGCAGGCATGGTGACCTGAATTGGGATTCCCAGAGTTCATGTAAAGGCCTGGCGTAATAGTCAGTGTCTGTAAACTCAGCCCTCCTACAACAAGATGGGAAGCAGAGACAAGAGAACTCCAGAAGCTTGCAAATCAGCTAGCTTGACACACGCAGCAGTGAACGGATACCCTGCATGAAACAAGACGGAAGGCAAGGGCCACCACCTGAAAGTTGTCCTCTGACCTCCACACATGCGCCCATATTCACACACACATAAAAGCATATCCATAGAAAGTGATTAAAATTTATAAATTTAGATTATAGTGATGGTTAAAAACTATAAATATAGGGCTAGAGAGATGGCTTAGCGGTTAAGCGCTTGCCTGTGAAGCCTAAGGACTCCGGTTCAAGGCTCCATTCCCCAGGACCCATGTTAGTCAGATGCACAAGAGGGCGCATGCATCTGGAGTTCGTTTGCAGTGGCTGGAGGCCCTGGCACGTCCATTCTCTCTCTATCTGCCTCTTTCTCTCTCTGTCTCTCACAAATAAATAAATAAAAATGAACAAATAAATTTTTTTTAAAAACTATAAATATAGCTGGAAAGATGGTTTAGCAGTTAAAGTGCTTGCCTGCAAAGCCTAAGGACTCAGGCTCAATTCCCCAGTACTCATATACGCCAGATGCGCAAGATGGCATATGCATCTGGAGTTTGTTTGCAGTGACTGGAGGCCCTGGCATGCCCATTCTCTTTCCTCTCTCTCTCTCTCTCTCTCTCTCTCTCTCTCTCTCTCTCTCCCCCTCCCTCTTTTTCTCTCAAATAAAATATTTTTAATTTTTTATTGTATTTTTATTTATTTATTTATTTGATGGGGGGGAGAGAAAGAGGCAGATAGGGAGAAAGAGAGAATGGGCACACCAGGCTCTTCAGCCACCTCAAATGAACTCCAGATGCGTGTGACACCTTGTACATCTGGCTTATGTGGGTCCTGGGGAATTGAACCTGGGTTATTTGGCTGTTCAGGCAAACACCTTAACTGCTAAGCCATCTCTCCAGCACCAATAAAATATTTTTTAAAAGACCAAAACTAGAAATAAACTAAGAGTCATTAAATGTGTACCTTTTTAAAATTTATTTTATTTTATTTATTTGAGAGAGATAGAAAGAGGCAGAGAGAGAGAGAGAATGAGCATGCCAGGACCTTCAGCCACTACAAATGAACTCCAGATGCATGTACCACCTTGTGCATCTGGCTTACATGGGTCCTGGGCACTCAAACCTGGGTCCGTAGGCTTCACAGGCAAGAGCCTTACCCACTAAGCCATCTCTCCAGACCCCACTTCTTTATTCTTTGAGACAGGGTCTCTCATTCAACCTAGAATTCACCACTTAAGTTAGATTAGGTTAGCCTGTGCGCCCCAGGAATTCTCTGTGCTACAATTACAGGTGCAGGCTGCCACGCCTAGCATTTTACATGGGTTCTGAGGATCTGAACCCAATTCCTCAATGCTTGCCAGGCAACCACTTTACCCACTCAGCTACCTCTCCTGCCCCACCTGCTTCATTAAACCACTAGGCACAATTACTTTGGACACAGCTTATAAGAGATTATGATACTTCAAATAGCTTCACATCATGATTGGCAGCTGCTGTTTCTTTTTATATATATGTTATAGGGAAATATTAATATACTATGTGTAAAGTTAAAATCTATTTATAAAACTGGAAAGATCAAAATGTTAATACGTCTTCAGATCTTGAGAGTGAACCTAGTAAATAGTTAATTTAGTGGTTTAATTCTGAATCATTGAGTGTGTGTGTGTGTCTGTCTAAAATTGGTTTCATAGAACCATTCCTCTATCCTAAAAACAGTGAAAGCTCAGCTACTCATATAATTAGTTAGCTAGGATAATTAGAGAGGTTGGGGAATATAGATGACAGATATCAAATCAGTTACAACAAAACTAGTCAAAATTCTACACACTAATCCAAAAGTGTCAAAATAATTTCAGGACAAATATATAAAAACAAAATCCATTATATTAAAAATGATAAAAGGGGCTGAAGAGATAACTCAGCAGTTAAGGCACTTGTCTTCAAAGCCTAATGATTCCCCAGTACCAACGTAAAGCCAGATGCCCAAGGCAGCGCATACATCTGGAGTTTGTTTGCAGCCACTAGAGGCCCTGGAGTACCCCTTCTCTCTGTGTGTCTA
Organism: Dipus sagitta; assembly: GCA_036346955.1. NCBI lineage: Eukaryota > Metazoa > Chordata > Mammalia > Rodentia > Dipodidae > Dipus > Dipus sagitta. The sequence continues at coordinate 118,371,355 of CM070775.1, forward strand.
TCTCTCTTCTGTCTCTCTCTGCTTGCAAATAAATAAATAAGACATTTATTTATTTGAGAGAGAGAGAGGGAGAGAGAGAGAGAGAATGGGCATGCCAGGGCCTCTAGCCATTGCAAGCGAACTCTAGATACATGCACCACCTCGTGCATCTGACTTACATGGATACTAGGGAATCAAACCTGGGTCCTTAGGCCTCACAGGCAAGCACCTTAACCACTAAGCAATCTCTCCAGTCCAATAAAAAAAAAATTTTTGAAAACACAATAAAAGAAGGGCAAGGGAAATTGCTCAGTGGTAAAAGGCACTGCTTGCAAAGCCTGACAGCCCAGGTTTGACTCATTTGGTTGCCCATGTAAAGTCAGATATACAAAGTAACACATGCATCTGAAGTTCATTTGTAGTGCCAAGAGGCCCTGGTGTGCCCATTCTCATTCTCTCTCTCTGTCTCTCTCTTTCCAAATAAATAAATAAAAATGATTAAAGAATCTGGTACATTTTCTACTCCTTAGCTGACCTCACTTCTTTTTTGTTTGTTTTGTTTTTGAGACAGGGTCTCATGTAGCCCAGGCTGGCCTTGAACGTGCTATGCTTCATAGTCATTAATTACCTTGAATTTCTGACCTTTTGCCTCCACTTCTAGAGTGTTGGAATCACAGGTATATAATCACAATGGCCAGGTTTATAACGTATTTGTTTATTTATTTTTTAATGTGCTAGGGGTCAAACCCATGGCTTCATTCACATTAGGCAAGTGCTTTACCAACTGAGCTACAAGCCCAGTTCTGACTTCATTTTTGTTCCAGGGTTCAAAAGAGGAAAAAGGAGCAAGACCCACTCATGACAGTCCTCCTTCCCTTCTCTTCTTTTCCTTTCCCTTCCCTTCCCTTCCCTTCCTTTGAACTTCTCTGTGTCCTGAATCTCCATCTGCAGCTGTTCCCCTAGGAGATCAATCGCCACCTGCTCTCTGGAGAGATTGTTCTTAAATTTAAGGGATTTTGGCGGCCACACAAGTGACTGCTCTTGGAAGGTTACTCCTAGTGACCATGTGCATATCATGATTAGCAAATCTATAACCAGAAAACACACCTCCAACATGTAGATGTTTTTACTTTCTCGGAGTGACTTTTTTCCAAAGTTGTATACCCCACACAAATCCAAATGAACACAGTTGACTGTTGTATCTCCTCAGGTCTAAGATCCATCAATTATTTTATGAACCGCTGAGAGAGAAAAATGCCACTGCATGCCCAGTGCTTTCTTACTACTTAGCCTTTCCCTCTCACGGGGTCTCTGCTTCCGTGCACATTTCTTCAAGGAGTACTCAAACCTTCTTCCAAGCCTCTGACACAAGTTCTGCTACTTTTGTACTGGGACTTTCTTAATCTTAACAGAAGGTGCTAACAAAAAGCTTCAAATAACCTCAGGAACACAGTTTCAATGGCAGTTAATACAATCTAGGTAGTACAGTCTATTGGCCACATTACCACATATCTTTGTCATAGGATCCCAAAAGTTTACTGTTTAGGCCAATTATTAGTATTTGGAGTATGGGGGGGGGGGGGTTCAAGGTAGACTTTTACTATAGCCCAGGCCAAGCTGCAACTCACCCTGTAGTCCCAGGCTGGCCTCAAACTCACTGTGATCCTCCTACCTCTGCCTCAAAAAGTGCTAGGGTTAAAGCTGTGCTTCACCACACGTGCCTTGCCAGGCTCTTTTAAAAAAAATATTTATTTGTTTATTTAGTTATTATTTATTTATGGGAGATAAAGAGAGAAAGAGAGAGGGGAGGAAAGTATGGGCATGCCACCACTTGCCACTGCAAATGAACTGCAGATGCATATGTTACTTTGTGCATCTGACTTTAAGTAGGTACTGGGGACTTGAACCCTGGCCAGCAAGTGCCTTTAGTGACTGAGCCATCTCCCCAACCCCCACCCCAATTATTAGTTCTGGTTCCACTCACAGAACATCCTCATGAGTGAGGTTCATCAGTTCAACACAAACATGGAAACAACCTGGACTGACTACACACAGAGAAGGCAGTGGATGGTGTAATGGAGCAGAACTTCTCGGTTCATGATTGTTGGGGGGAGGGAGATTAGTCCAGAACAAGCTACAGCCCCTGAAAAGAACACCCCAGAGAACTTAACTTCCTCCAACTAAGCCTCACCTCCAAAAGTCTACACCACCTCCCGATAATGTCATCACACTATAAAGCCTTTAATATATTAGTGCATTGTTTAGGTTAAAGCCTTCGTGGTCCAGTCCTCCAAGACTCTAGCACACTAAATATCCAAACCATACCATAACCACCTGGCATAGACTCGAAGGCCTAACCAAGCGAAATGGAAGGGTTAGGGTGGAAGTTAGCTTCCTCTGTATAATACTTGATTTTCTACTTTTGTTTCTACCGCAAAGGCTTCATCATGAAAAGGAGGAGGTTCAAACTGAAGTGAGTTACGAACTTCATCTCCACCCAGGACCGTGGCTCGGCCCTTCCTGAGTTGAGGTAAGAGTTGATGGTCCTTAGGGATGAGACCAGAGACAGCTGGAGGCCCACACTCCTTCCTCGGCTCTTCCTGTTCTACCTACCGCTCTCTTTTCCTCTTCCTTTTCTACTAAGAGGCAGGGGTACCAAAGATGCTTCCTACAGTGATCAACTGCCCTATATTGCTAGAGGAGGCCTGTGAACTAAGAGTCTGAGCTGCACACGACAGTAGCGGTCACAACTCTACTGTGTTCCTTGGGTGCTCCTAGTATAGGTTCCCACCTCTTCCTGTCCCACCCAGGTGACAGAACTATATCATGCAGGAGGGAGAAAGAACAGGAAAGAGGAAGGGCATATTCTGTGCTTTCTGTTCTTCCTCTTCTCTTTTTTCATACCATTCTGATGGAGCCTGACGCCCCTCCCCCACTCTTGCCAGCTCTCTCACTTACCCTGCCAAGCACATAAGGCAGGATCTAACTTTGTGTGACATCTGGGCGCTCCTCTGTTAGCATATGAGGGTCCGAATCCTGGTTTGGGATTCCTGTGTGAGGATGAAAAGGTTACTTGCCCACTCTAAGCCTCATTTGCATGGTCTATGAAATAATAGTCTCACTAAATAGTACATTTCAAATTAAATGATAGGAGATATAAACCCTTTATTGCCTGCCCTGTGGCAAGCACTAATTAAAATTTTAAATTATATGTTCATTATATTTCTAATTATTATTTCTCATCATCTCTGTTTTAAGTGGTGGTCATGGTTTTATGGTTTTGTTATCTGTCGTTTTTCTTTCATGAATGCAGGAGGTTTTTGTGGTGTTATTCTTTTAGCTTCTGTACTAATTCAGTTTCTTTACTTTCTTGCTCATCTTGAGTCATTTTACTCCCCCTGTGAGCCAGTGTTGAGATATGTATGGTAAAGGGACCCACTGACTTGTCAACAGTGAAAGAACTTGCGGTTGGAGTTGAGATTCCCACAGCTTGCTACACCTAAGGCCACGTGCTCACAGCATGAGGCTGAAAGGGATCTCTGTCTCTCCTAGTCCTCTGTGGAGCAGCAACAAGACATACTCACTAGTCACCCTTTTGTTTGAAGGCACCTCTAAGAAAGGACTAAGATGGGACTTACCACCTCAGTGATAAATTATTGTTGCTGTAATTTACAATTTCTTTTTTAAGATAAAGAATATTTGAAGTTTGTACTTTTTAAATTTTTCTTTTATTTATCTATTTGAGAGAGAGAGAGAAAGAGATTAACAAAAAGAAAGAGGCAGATAGAGAGAGAGAATTGGCACACCAGAGTCTATAGCAACTGCAAATAAACTCCAGATTCATGTGCCACTTTGTACAACTGGGTTGACGTGGGTACTGGGGAATCAAACCCCAAGCTGTTAGGCTTTACAAGCAAGCACTTTTAACCACTGAGCAATCTCTCCAACCCCCAATGATTTATTATTGATCAGTGATGTTTAGTATATTTTTGGATGTTGGCTTTATTTTTTTTTAATTTATTTTTGGTGTTGGAGAACAAACCTAGGGTGGCCTTGTGCTTACCTGGCAAGTGCTCTACCACTGAGCTAAATCTCCAACCCTGATATTGGCTTTTTGGATATATTCCTTGTAGAAATATCTATTTAAGCAGGAAGGGTGATCTTTTGAATATATGAACACGTCACATTTTGGAGATTTGTTTCCTTCCAACAATTGTTTTTAATAGGTAAAGGAAGAAACCCAATGAGAGAGCAATTATTGCCTATTGAAACTGTTTCAGAGAAAGAAAGCCAGGGTTAAACAGTAGAGGATGAACTATTAATGTTCACTACTTACCTCCCAACCAAAAGCTAAAGCTCGGGGCTGCAGAGATGGCTTAGTGGTTAAGGCACTTGCCTGCAAAGCCTAAGGACCAAGGTTCAATTGCCCAAGATCCACGTAAGCCAGATGCACAAGGTGGCGCATGTCTGAAGTTCGTTTGCACTAGCTAGAGGCCCTGGTGTGCCCATTTTCTCTCTCTCTCTCTCTCTCTGTCTCTCTCTCATAAATATTTTTTTAAAGCTAAATTTCAGTCATGGCTGAAGAATATGGAAGAAGTGTTCTCTGTCTAGTATAGTTTTGACATGGTACAGAAAAGGATTTTAAAATCCTGAATCATTACTTGATTAGAAAGACAGAAAAATAATGGTTTGAGGTAGGAAGCATGCATTGAGAAGTCTCCTGGCTTTTCATAACCACCCTAACAAGGCTTGTCAGCCACATACCTTGGTCACTTTTTACTACTGGCATCTGTTTTAGAGCTTATATAGGTGCCATGATTCAACTTTTTTGTTTGTTTGCTTACTGACTGTCACCCATGGAGTGTTAAATACACGAGACACAAATGGTCTCACCCGGCTTAGATGTATCTAAAGTGCCTGGCACAATGTCAAGCATATCACAGAACACTTATAAAAATTGCAGGATTAGGGCTGGAGAGATGGCTTAGCGGTTAAGCACTTGCCTGTGAAGCCTAAGGACTCCGGTTCGAGGCTCGATTCCCCAGGACCCAAGTTAGTCAGATGCACAAGGGGGTGCACGTGTCTGGAGTTCATTTGCAGCGGCTGGAGGCCCTGGCGTGCTCTCTCTCTCTCTCTCTCTCTCTCTCTCTGTGAGTGTGTGTGTGTGTGTCTCCCTGCCTCTTTCTCTCTCTGTCACTCTCAAATAAATAAAAATAAAAAACAACAACAAAAAATAAACAAAAATTGCAGGATTAATTAATAAGAGGTATGTACTAATTTGTTTTCCATTCCCTCAATTTTCCGACTTTTACGCATGAGCATGAAGAAGAACCGTGGGAAGCCAGCGGATGAGCAAGATGCCCTCTGCGTCCCGCAGCATCATAGCCCAGGACGTCTTAAAAATATGCTGGATGGAGGAGAGTACGCCCCTTTTGTATCTCCTCCCATACTAGAGAGCAATTTCATTCAGGTAAATAATGCTTAAGTTCCATTAACTTCAATATCTTACTTTCTCAAAGACAACTGAAAGGGAGGAGAATTGTAAATGTGGTGAGGACTGTGTTGATACCATTAAGAATAACAGTTCTGAGGCGGGTGTGGTGGCGCACGCCTTTAATCCCAGCACTCAGGAGGCAGAGGTAGGAGGATCACCGTTAGTTCAAGGCCACCTTGAGACTACATAGTGAATTCCAGGTCAGCCTGGGCTAGAGTGAGACCCTACCTCAAAAAACCAAAAAAAAAAAAAAAAAAAGAATAACAGTTCTGAGCCGGGTGTGGTGGCTCACGCCTTTAATCCCAGCACTAGGGAGGCAGAGGTAAGAGGATTGCTGTGAGTTCGAGGCCACCCTGAGACTACATAGTGAACTCCAGGTCAGCCTGGGCTAGAGTGAAACCCTACCTCAAAAAAACCGAAAGAATAACAGTTTTGGAACTATAAATAGTCTGAAATAATCAGTGTTAAAGGGACAGTCATTTCAAATGTTCTCAGCAAAGTCACTGGCAGTAACTATACCCTAATTCTACTGTAATTGTCATTGCGAAATAATCTCACAGTTAAACACAATGATTTCTAGAATGTCATCATGGGAAAACATTCACATGTAATTTCTTAGACATGTATACATATACATACATATGTATAGAGTATGTATGTGTATATGGTGTGCGTTACGTGTCGTGTGGTGTGTATTTGTGAGTGCAGGCGTGTCTGTGCCGTGGCACACGTGTAGGGGACAGAGGACAACTTCTAGATGTCAGTCCTCACTTTCCGCCTCCTTTGAGGCCGAGTCTCACGTGCTCACTGCTGCTTTGGGCAGGCGATCTGCCCCTGGGCTTCTTGCTGGATTCTCCCGTCACCAGCAGCAGCCTCCTCCTCCCCTGTAGGAATGGCTGGGGTACAAGCACCAGGAACAGTGTCTAGCTTTCACATGAGCACTGGGATTCCAAACCCCGGTACTCAGACATGCATGGCAAGGGCTCGATCAACTGAGCATCTTCTCAGCCCCTACACTTATGTTTTAAAGAAAAACACCAGGGACTGCTGAAGAAGTATCTCACGTGGCACAGCCTTTGCCTACCACATGCAAAGCCCGAGTTCAAATCCCTAGCATTCAAAAAATAACTACATGTGGAAAACTAAAGATTAAAATGCATCTTAGCTCTTAGTTCTGAAGGGAGAATGTCGCTATCTCGTCAGAGAGAAAAGCTTCCTTCTCAAAGAATGCACCTACAAGGGCAGGGGAGAGGGCTCAGCAGTTAAAGGCATATGCTTGCAAAGCCTGTTGGCCTGGGTTCAATTCCCCCAGCACCTATATATAGCCAGATGCAAAGTGGTGTATGCATCTGTGATCCAAATTCTCCTGTGTACCATGGTACATGCATGCCAATTAACACACCCACCCACCCCCTACACACACAATAAATATGTTTTTTTGTTGTTGTTCTGTTTTGTTTTTGTTTTCCAAGGTAAGGTCTCGCTCTAGCCCAGAGGCTGAACTGGAATTCACTATGTAGTCTCAGCCTGGCCTTGAACTCACTGCAATCCTCCTACCTCTCCCGGAGTGCTGGGATTAAAGGCGTGAGCCACCACGCCCAGTTTAAATGTGGTTTTTTTTAATAAAAGTTTTTTTTTAAGGCACCTGCATTTAGACTGGAACTATATCAGTGCACCTGGAAGCAGTGTTTGTCTTCCTCTAAACACTAAACATCAGGATATTCAGGCAAAACCAAAAAAAAAAAAAAATGCAGAAAGGAGCTCAGCCGGGTGACCCATGTCTGTCACCGCATAGAAATAGTGTAACTTGTCTAACACTGAAAAGTGAGCCATTGCTTCTCACTCTAGCACACTCAGTTGCCTCCACAGAGGATGACTAGGGTTACAGACACCTCTTCAAAGGCAGGGACACCTCGTGCTGTGTAGACATGCTCTCTGACACACACGTGAGGACCAGCGTGAAGCCTCTGGAACGGCCGTCTCAGTGCCACACCAGAGCACGTGACAAGTCGTAATTTTATGTTCTTTGCCTTCCAGATGCTTCTTTCCTAGAAATGATCTCTCACTCTGTGCCCTTTTCAAAGCACTTGCCTCACCCTGGAGAGGGAAGGAGTTAGCAGTCTAGATCAGACCCAGTCCCATGTAACTGAGCCATGCCCTTCAAGATGCTCAACCTCCCCTGGGTAGTGTTCAACACAAGCTACCAAGATTCCTGACAGCAGGTTCAGATGAGAGAGAAAAGCAATTATGTAAGTAGGAGGGAAGCACACGGAGCACTCGCTCACTCTGAAAGACCTTGGTTCTCTTTTTGCTCTGCCACCCTCAAGCAAGACATCACGTGTATACAGGATAGTCGTGGCTGGCAGCGGCACAAGAGAAATGACTCGTCTTGGTGTATCTTGGTGAGAACTGAGAAACCTTTCCCTGCACAACCAGGAAGCTCTCAGCTGCGTCTCACCAGGCCTGATGACATGAGTCATGGGGTGTTACCATGGCAGCTTTAGGGTTATTAGAATTTAACCCTGAGCTGAGCCATCAGGTCTAAAATACAGACAATGAATGACCCAGGATTCTGTGGTCAGGAAGTAAAAAGGTGTTGTTTAGGATAGGCGATCAATAGCGTGGATCATAATCTCTTTCTGGAACTAGTTTCTTTTAAGTGGCAGTTTTTTTGTAGGGGGGGGACTAGGGAAGGTCCCCAAGGCTGTTGCATATGCTAGGCAAGTTCCTTACCATTGAGCCACATTGCTCAATATCCTTGTGGGGTTTTAAAATATATTTTACTTATCTACTTATTTGAGAGACAGACAGACAGACAGACAGAAGATTGAGAGAGAGAATAGATGTGCCAGGGCCTCTAGCCACTGCGAACAAACTACAGACACATGTGTCACCTTGTGCATCTGGCTTATGTGGGTACTGGGCAACCTGGGTCCTTAGGCTTTGCAGGCAAGCACCTTAACCACTAAGCCATCTCTCCAACCCTCTTGGAGGTTTTGTGCTTTTTTGTGAGCATATGTGTGTGTTGTGAGTGCATGTGTGCATGCATGTGTGCATGCATGTGTGTGCACATTTTTTAGGAGGTCCAGCATTTTCCATCAGTGCTGGGGATACAAATTCAGGTCTTCAAGCTTGCATAACATATACCCAGTGAGTCATCTCCTGAGCCTCAACTTAATCTGTCTTTTAGTTGAATTGAGAAACAAAAGTGTAGCGCCTTTCTGGTTTCCTTCATGACTCTGCCTACCCATTTTCTAATCTCTTCTTTTACCCACTTGAAAAGATTTTATTGCTCAGGTTTCTTGAATTCAGGGCTTTTCACACATATTGTCCCAACACCCAGAAATATCCTCTCTACCCACCTACATTGTTTAGGCCCTCAGCTAAGGGTCCCTTCCTCAGAGGAGGCATCTGTGACCCTGAATCGAGGAGTAGGCTAGAGCAGGACTACTGGCAAGTGTTCAGGAAGATTGTAAGTTGGTTGTTGAAGCATAGCTGTTATTATTGTTATATAAGGTTTCACTATATTGCACAAGCTGGCCACAAGTTCCTGTGTTCAAGCAATCTTCTGCTTCAGCCTTCTGAATAGCTGGGACTTACAAGCATGTGCCATATTGCCCAGCTTAATACAGCCATTTCTAAAAATTAAATTAGGGGGTGGAGAGATGGCTTAATGGTTGAGGCACTTGCCTGCAAAGCCAAAGGAACCAGGTTCGATTCCCCAGGACCCACGTAAGCCAGATGCACAAGGTGGTGCATGCATCTGGAGTTCATTTGCAGTAGCTGGATGCGCTGACACACCCATTCTCTCTCTCTCTCTCTCTGTCTCTCTCTCTCTGCCCCTTTGTCTCTCAAATAAATAAATAAAAATTAAATTAGGGCTGGAGAGATGAGTTAGCAGTTAAGGCACTTGCCTGCAAAGCCAAAGGACACAGGTTCAATTCCCCGGGACCCACGTACAACCAGATGCACAAGGTGGCACATGTGCCTGGAGTTTGTTTGCAATGGCTGGAGGCCCTGGTGCACCATTCTCTCTATATCTACCTCTCTCTCTCTCTCTTGTAAATAAATAAAATTTAAAAATAAAAATTTAAAGTTTTTAAAAAATTAAATTATATTGTTAGGGACATAGCTCAACAATAAATGCTTTGCATGCATAAGGCCCTGGGTTCAATCTCCAGTGCTTCAAAAACTAGTTATAACTAATAATGAAATTATATCCATTTACAATTACATTATATATAAAACAAAAGCAATAATGTATCCAAACTTCACAATTACTTTTTTGCCTGTGTATGTGTGTGATACGCATGTATTATGCATGTGTGTGCACATGTGTATGCACATGTACAAAGGCCAAATGTGCCTTCCTTAATCTCTTTCCACCTTAATTTTTGAGACGGGGTCTCTTGCTGACCCTAGAGCTCACGAAATCTCTTAGACTAGCTAACCATCAAGTCCCAGGGACCCCTGTCTCCACCTCAGCAGAGCTGGGACTGCACATGTGCGCTGCCTTGCCTGGCACTGAGGTGGGTGCTGGGTGCTGGAGATTTAAACTCAGGTAGGTCCTCATATTTTGCAAAGCAAGCATTTTACTCACACAGCCATCTTCCCAGCAAATGAAGTTTGCTTTTTATTTTTCATTATTTATTTATTTATTTATTTTGGTTTTTCGAGGTAGGGTCTCACTCTAGCCCAGGCTGACCTGGAATTCACTATGGAGTCTCAGGGTGGCCTCGAACTCACGGCAATCCTCCTAACCTCTGCCTCCCGAGTGCTGGGATTAAAGGCGTGCGCCACCACGCCCGGCTTGAAGTTTGCTTTCTGAAAAACTTCATTATGGGCTGCAGAGATTGCTCAGGAGTTAAAGTTTGCTTGCAAAGCCTGCCAGCCTGGGTTTGATTTCTCAGTATGCACAAAGTGGAGTATGTGCAGCAGCAAGAGGTCCTGGCACACACGCTCTCTCAAATAAGTAAATATTTTTTTTTTTTTTGAGGTAGGGATCTTACTCTAGTCCAGGATGACCTGGCACTTACTCTCTAGTCCCAGGCTGGCCTCCAACTCACAGTGATCCTCCTACCTGTGCCTCCCCAGTGCCGGGATTAAAGGTATGCAGTACCATGTCTGGCTAAAAATATTTTTTAAACCTCGTTTTATTATTATTGATGGCCCCAAGGTTATGGACACAAGACTTGAGCAAAGGTTTATGGATGATGTCACTTGGTTCTATGAAGTTTAAACAAAATAATACTGTGTGCCCAGCTTTCAAATAAACTTACGTATAAATATATCTTCCTAGAGCTCTTAAATGTTTACCAGCACGTCACCAGCTATATCCAGTTCCCATAGCATCCTGAAGCTATACTTGCTAACACTTTGTAATATTTATTTATTCAACATCTTCCATCACCGGCAGACCCCCCACAAACCAGGCTTCTGTGTCTGCTCACGCTAATATCTCCAAAACGTCACATGAACCAGTAAAGGAATGGAGGGGTCATGGTTCATTTCCCCTTCAACTCCTGACCTCCCTTGAACTGCTCTGATGAGCAAGAGTGCCAGGTTCATGACTCTTGTCAAAAACTCTCTTTTCCTGTCCTCTGTACTCAGGTCAACAGGAGAGGTGAATCCATATACTTGCATAACCGAGCAAACTGGGTGACTGTAGGCATCTGCTCTTCCAGTCCCGACTACAAGACACCCAACGTGATGCTGTTGGCACACTTGACCCCTGCTGCCCCAAAAGATACAGAACCACTCTTTAAAAGCCTCTTGACATCTCCCTCCACAGAGAAGCTGGTGCTCACCAGGTGAGTCCCAAGGCGGATAATCTCTCAGAAAAGGGATATTGTCCTGTGGCGCTGAAGATGGCGACTGCTCCCAAGGAGGGTCTCGCGTCCACTGTCCGACTGACATGGCCAAGGAGTGTCCTTCAACTCCAGAAAAATAATTTATTACAAAGACAGTCAAACTAGCAGTTAATTTTAAAAATAAAAGTCAACATAAATAACAGGAGCTGAAGACATGTGTTAAACTGCCCCCTCCCCAGCTCCAGTGTCCTTCCTTCAGCAGAATTAGCTCTGGTCTTGGCCCAGCCACTAACTTGGTCTCCAGCAAATTGTTTGACTCCTTTAAGCCTCAACTTTTCAAAACATTGTTTGTCTTACTGTGTATTGATTATCCTAAGTAACAGGTTTCACCGTGACATTTCATACATATATATGAAGTACTTAGATCATATTCCCCTCCTCCATTATTATCTCTCCCCTCCTGCACCCCCAGCCCACGTCTTCATCTCATACAGCCCCCCATTTTTTTCTTTCAGTCTTTTTTTAGTCTAGATTCCTCATATGAGAGAAAAAAATTCTTCATGAGAGAAAACAGGCAATATTTGTTGGGGTTTTTTTTTTCTTTGTCTCTCTCCGTCTGGCTTATTCACTTAACATGACCTCCAGTTCCAGTCATTTTCCTGCAAATGACATAATTTCATTCTTCTTTATGGCTGAATAGAACTCCATTGTGTAAACGCATTTCCTTCATCCATCCGTCAACTGATGCGGCCTAGGCTGATTCCATGACTTGTCTATTGTGCATCTGCCCTGACCATCATCGCTGTGCAGGTATCTCTGGCATATGCTGACATTTTGGCTTTATGCACCAAGGAGCAAGTATCACTCAATTCTATGGCAGTTCTATTTTTAGTATGCACAGTGGCTGCACTCATTTACATCTCCATCAGCAGCAAATAAGGGCTCTGTTTTCTCCCTGCATCCTTGCCAGCGTTTGTTTCTTGTTTTCTTGATAATAGCCATTCTTCCTCGGACAAGACGGAATCTCAATGTAGTTTTGATTTGCACTTCCCCTGATGTCTGGAGCCTCAACTTTTTAAACTTAATCAAGACGGGCAATTTCTCCTAGTGAATGATGAGCATTCTATATATATATATATTAATTTTTTATTTATTTGAGAGCAAAGGACAGAGAGAAAGAGGCAGAGAGAGAGAGAGAAAGAGAGAGAGAGAGAGAGAATGGGCACACCAGGGCCTCCAGCCACTGCAAAGGAACTCCAGACACATGTGCCCCCTTGTGCATCTGGCTAACGTGGGTCCTGGGGAATCGAGCCTCGAACCGGGGTCCTTAAGCTTCACAGGCAAGCGCTTAACTGCTAAGCCATCTCTCCAGCCCAAGCATTCTAATATTTCAGTGACATCAGGCACACGCCTGTTAACCGTCTCACTCTCCAAGCTACTATAAAATTTAAAAATAAAAATAAAATAAAATAAAATAAAATAAAAGGCTTTCTCTGGGTCTCGGAACCAAGTTCTCCAGATGATGTTACGTTTGCGTGTGTTCGCAGGTCTCTCCCTCTGCAGCTGGTGAAGCTCTCCGTGCACGACTGGAAGAACATGCGCCTGAAAGTGAAGCTAGTGAGCGGCCGGGCCTACTACTTGCAGCTGTGCGCTCCTCTGCGGAAGCAAGAAGCCTTGTTCTCTCGGTGGGTACGCCTCATCTCCGTCTTGAGTAAGGAGAGAGCCAAAGCGTCCAAACTGTCCGACTTCTCGAGCCTCTCGGAAATGACCAACAGCACGGACGTCACAGGCTCTACAGACATCACGGACGTGGCTGCTTTCAGGGAGCTGCAGCCCCCACCCAGACCCGCTCGCCCACCCTCCGCACATGTCCTGGAGAGCGCAGACTTCTCAGAGATCACAGACGTCACGGATGTCACCGATATCACAGATATTCCGGAAGATGCGGCCGAGGAGATTCCAGATATAAAAATTGTCACGGAAGTCACAGAACTCGTAGAAGCCATAGAAGTCCCACACACCTCTGGCGCCATACACGCCTCAGGGGTCACAGTGGTATTTGAAAACGATGACATAATAAGGGCCAAGCAGGAGGAAAAGGTATGTGGGCTGTGAGACTTTCATTCCCTGATGACTGAGCGCCGGAGCAGTGGCCGGGAGTGCGTTTGTCAGTCAGCGCTGATGATTAAAGGTTGTGGAGCTGACTGAGTCATGGAAACAATGAGAGCGAACCCCTGAGCCTGCAACACAGGAGTTCTAAGATGTTTCCATCAATAGGCAGTGATCATTCTCCCATCATGCCCACCCCAGAATCAGGAAAAGCAGAAAGCTCTAAAATGATGGAAAGAACCTATGGGTCAGAACCTGGAGACCTGGGTTAGACTCACACTCACCGCATGTGCAAGGGTTCAAATCAGGTATCAGAGGAGCGTCATACAGACATGAGCTGTTCATGGAGCAGGGAGAGTCACTTCACTCACACTCACCACGTGTGCACAGGCTCAGATCAGGTATCAGAGGAGCATCATATAGAACTAAGTTGTTCATGGAGCAGAGAGAGTCACTTCACTCACACTCACCGCGTGTGCACAGGCTCAGATCAGGTAGAGAGGCGCATGACTATTTGAATGATCTGGGAGTGGAGCAGGCCTTGGTTCCCATACCACCTGCCTCCAATGCCAGTCTGGGCTGTGTCCAACAGCCATACAACACCATGCCTTGCTCCTCATGTGAACCTGGGCACCTGTGCACACACAGTGAGTGTGAGTGAAGTGACTCTCCCTGCTCTATGAACAACTCATGTCTGTATGACGCTCCTCTGATACCTGATCTGAACCTGTGCACACGCGGTGAGTGTGAGTGAAGTGACTCTCCCTGCTCCATGAACTCATGTCTGTATGACGCTCCTCTGATACCTGATCTGAACCTGTGCACACGCGGTGAGTGTGAGTGAAGTGACTCTCCCTGCTCCATGAACTCATGTCTGTATGACGCTCCTCTGATACCTGATCTGAACCTGTGCACACGCGGTGAGTGTGAGTGAAGTGACTCTCCCTGCTCCATGAACAACTCATTTCTGTATGATGCTCCTCTGATACCTGATTTCCTCCTGTTGTTATTTTCAAAGGAAAATGTTCTGAAGCCTGGGTGTCTGCGAAATTCAAAAAGCAAGAAAGAGTTCCAAGAATCACCAAAACGTGTCACCATCTCAAACATAACACTGACTATTCAAGGTGAAAGATGTTTTCAGACCACTTTGACTCCCATAAAAAGTGAGGAAAGCATCTTCAAAGAGATGGGTGTTAAAACCTCTGAAGAAAAGATGACTGAATTTAAGGACACAGCTCTCAAGGCTTCAGAGTCCAGGTGAGTAGCACAGGATAATACTGTGGGCATTCTAAGGTACACAGTAACATAAACAGGTATAACTCAAGCATTTGTCTCTGAAGATTCTCAGATACATGTGACTGAATTATTGTTGGTATAAGCTAGAAGAAAATGAAATGGCACCATTGCCTCAATCACAGAGGAATGTTAATTTCTTCTCCACTGAAGCAACAAAAGTAATTTTCAATGGGAAAGTATGATTCATTCACTCAATATTTACCAGTCATCTTGTGAGTGCTGGGCATGGGGATACAACCATAAAAAAAAAAAGTCCCTATTCCTCGAAGTGTTTTGTTCCAGTGGAAGAGACAGATCATAAACAAACAATGCATTATGCCAGCTGGAATGTGCTATGATAAAACCTAAGGTGGAGATGAGAGAATGAAAGAAAGGATGGGGTGGGGAAGAGCATGAGTTGAGGAAGGCAGAGGGATATTTTACACACAGAAAGGGCAGATTATGAGAAGGGACATTTGGGCAAAGAACTGAGAAAGCATCAAGTTCCAGGGAACAGAGTTCCAAGCTGCATAGCCATTACAAATATCAGCCAAATAAATAATTTTGAATGCATACATATACAACATGCATATATGCATAGCAACAGAATGGGAAAAGAACAGGTTATCTTTATAAGTAACTGAGAGTAATTTGTGAGGGATCCAATGAACATTCTTTAAGGACAGGAATAGTAACTTTTTTTATTTTTATTTATTTATTTGAGAGTGACAGACAGAGAGAGAGAGAGGGTGCACCAGGGCCTCCAGCCATTACAAACGAACTCCAGATGCATGTGCCACCTTGTGCATCTGGATTTTGTGGGACCTGGGGAATCAAGCCTCAAACCAGGGTCCTTAGGCTTCACAGGCAAGTGCTTAACTGCTAAGCCATCTCTCCAGCCCCAGGAATAGTAACTTTTTACTCCAGATGACAAATTCTGGAAGAGGGATCAATCTCATTAATTATAAAGAAGTTAAGCAATTGTCAATCTGCTTTTCATTAGCTCTTTGTAGAGGCATACAAGCTAGAAAAGTAAAATTCCAAAAGTGTATACAAAGTGTTTTTTTTTTTTTTTTTTTTGTCCAACAGAATGGGAAGAAACCACAGTTTGAACATAGTTGATGAGTGAAGGAATCAATATTTGTTGTAGCTATTGGAAGACATTTCTTTTAAACTTTTATTATGCAATAGATTACCTATACAATTTAAAAAGCAAACTGATGCTAGCATGCATTCATTGGGAGGCAGTTGAACTAGTAACTAGAAAATGAGCTTTGCAGTTAGATCCTTGGGTTCAAATCCTGGCTACTCTATCTCACTAGCTTTGTGATCTTGGGCAACTTACTTAACTTCTTCAGGGATACCTATAGATGATGGATGATAGGCCAGATAGATAGATAGATAGATGATAGACAGACAGATAGATGATAGATAAATGTTAGATTAGATAGACAGATGATAGATTACATAGATAATAATACATAGATTAGATAGATAACAGATAGATAGATAGATAGATAAATAGATAGATAGATGACAGAGACAGAAACAGACACCAAAACCAACAGGCAGAGAAGGAGGGAAGAAGGAGAATGGACAAAGGAAGGGAGGGAGGGAAGGTTTACAACTTCACTTACATTGAATACAGTACAAGGATGGTTCTATTCCATGCAGAACTATCCTATTCAATAAACCAAAGCTAGAGAAGAACTGGGGTGGGGGCACAAAAGATATTAAATATTCTAACGCTGTTATAGCCTGTTAACTAATAGGCAAGAATGACCATATTTCATTTTGGGTTGAAGTCTACAGAAGGCTGAATTTAAAGGGTAGATTTAAAGTGATTTTTAAAACTTAAACCAAAGGAAAAATGTATTATGGAGTACATATAGCAGATAATCAATTAAGAGTAACAAAAATAGTCAAGCATCATGGTGCATGCCTTTAATCCCAGCACTCTAGAGGCAGAGATTGCTGTGAGTTTGAGGACAGACTGGAACTACAGAGTGAGTTCCAGGTCAGCCTAAGCTAGAGTAAGACCCTGCCTTAATTAATTAATTAATTAAAAATAAAAGTAACAAACATAAACACATATCATTGATTAGATAATGAAGAACAAAGCTGGTTTCTATAGGTCACAGAATTTATCCCTAGAACTTCTCAAAACTGAACATTTTTCCACTTGTCTTAGACTTTAGACATTTCCCTATTAGGAGTTCACACCCTTCCATGTCTCTGATTATGACAGGATGCACATGAATATCAAATGTAAGTGTGCTCTGTGGACCCCTTAAAGGAGTGGCTAGAATGGAAATGGTCGGAACATCGTAGGGTTCTGGGAAACCGAGTGACCAAAGCATAGAACGGAGTGGGGACGTGCTGGGTCCTAGTGAATGACTGCTGTCATTCAGAATTCGTTTCCAGTCTTGCAAAGAAAGTTGTCTACCAAAACCATCTTACCTAAGACTCGTTTAGAATTAAGTAAAAGAAAACCTGCCTTTCCTAGCAATGCAGTCACGAGAAGTGCAGAGACAGAAGTGTTCTTCTGGAGAGCCACAAACCCTGAAAGCAGAGGAACGTTTGCTTTAGCGGCCACACGCGGTATTTCTCATTCTTCCAGTATCGCTGATCCAAGTGCCAAGACCCTCAAGGCTGTTAGGACCTGATTCTCTGCTAGAGCCAAACAATGCTTGACATCTGAAGATCCCATTCCAGGGCCTCGCCAAGTGGGCTGCCTCTTCAAGGGGAAAAGCCCTAGGCCTGCCCCATCTTACTGAATTGGAAACAGGGAAAATGAGACGGCACTCTGTGTTTTTGGTTTTTCAAGGTAGGGTCTCACTCTAGCTCAGGCTGACCTGGAATTCACTATGGCGTCTCAGGGTGGCCTCGAACTCACAGCGATCCTCCTACCTCTGCCTCCCGAGTGCTGGGATTAAAGGTGTGAGTCACCAAGCCCGGCTAGCACTCTGTGTTTTAATCCACCTCCAAGCGATTCTAATGTAGGCCCAAGTTTGAGAACCATGGCCTTACTGAGAAGCCAGTTCTGTATACAGCATGGGTTGAGCAAGGATTTGTCTCTCCTGAGCCTGAGACAAAAATAAGGATTCTACTTTATAGCCAAGGGAAGAACCAGCCACTCGAATTCAATAGTTTCCATCTAGAGCTCTTCCTCTACAGCTAGGAGCCAGTTATGAAAACTCACAGCTCAACAAGAGAATTACTATTATCACCCTATCAATTGTTTTGCTTCCTACTAAGAGCACAGAAGTAGCGGAAATAGATAAATTTTCCCCAGGCCCCTGATATACTGTATCCTTCCCATCCCACATACTGGGGATCAAATAAACACAAGGCCTGCATCCCAGGCAAGCACTCTACCACTAACCTATGGTCCCAATTCTATTTTGTTTGTTTGTTTAAAGACAGCACTTCGATATGTAGCTCAGGCTGGTGTGGAACTTGCTATATAGCCCAGGCTGACTCAAAATGTCAGTCCTCTTGCCTCAGCTTCCCAAGTATCTGGGAAAATAGCTACACCATCACCCAACCTGCTGATCTATCATTTCTTGATAGTAATTGTTGGGTTATTTCAGTGGACTTAAACAATGACCAAGAGGGCCTGGCATGGTGGCGCACACCTTTAATCCCAGCACTCGGGAGGCAGAGGCAGGAGGAACACCATGAGTTCGAGGCCACCCTGAGACTACATAGTGCATTCCAGTTCAGCCTGGGCTACAGTGAGACCCTACCTCGAAAAACCAAAATAATCCAATGGCCAGGAAGGAACAGATAAGTCTGATGTGTTTTGAGGATAAAGAAAGGCAAAGATTTTTTCTTTTTTCTTTTTTTGAAATAGGAGAAAGGGAGAGTACAGAAACAGGAAGCATCAGTCAGAAGCTGAGGGGGGGCGGGGCGGGACACTACATAGAGTGAAACCAAAAGGAAGATAACTTGGCAAGGAGGGCACAAGGGATGGGGGAAGAGCGAAAGGGGGAAGAGAGACAAAAAATTGTTTGAAATCACCATAATGAAACTTTATTCTTTGTATGCTAATAATTTTTTTGGAAAGAAATCAAGAAGTAGAGAAGAGACAGCAATGCAAGAAGCAGAGGGATAAAAGCAGGCGTCACTCCATGGAGAACATACTGTGATTGTATATGAGTGTGGGACTTTTTCTTAAAAAAGAAAGAGGATGGGGCTGGGGAGATGGTTCAGCAGTTAAAGGCTTGCAAAGCCTGGTGGCTGGGTTGGATTCCCTAGTACCTATGTAAAGCCAGATGAACAAAGTGGTGCGCGCATCTTCGATTCTTTTGCAGCGGCAAAAAGCCCTAGTACACACATACTCTGTCTCTCTTTCTCTTTCTCTGAAATAAATTTTTTTTAAAAAATTAAATTAAGTTGTTTGAGTACTTTGTAAGATGCAAAATAAAAGAGAGAAAGAGAGGAAGGAAGAGAGGGAGAGAGGGAGGAAAGAACTGGGAGACATCTCAGGGCCAGGCGTGGTGGCATATACCTTTAACCCCAAGTGGGTAGGAGGATCTGTGAGTTCTAGGCCACGTTGAGACTATATAGTGACTTCCAGGTCAGCCTGGGCTAGAGTGAGACCTTACATCATAAAAAAAAAAAAAAAAAAAAAAAAAAAAAAAAAGGCCAGGCGTGGTGGTGGCGCACGCCTTTAATCCCAACACTAGGGAGGCAGAGGTAGGAGGATCATCATGAGTTTGAGGCCACCCTGAGACTACATAGTAAATTCCAGGTCAGCCTGAGCCAGAGTGAGACCCTACTTCGAAAAAAAAAAAAAAAAAAACCCAGCTAGGTGTGGTATGCACACTTGTAATTCCAGCACTGGGGAGGCAGAGACAGGCAAATCCCTGAGATTTCCTGGCTAACCAGTTTAGCCTACTTGCTGAGTTCCAGGCCAGGGCAGAGAAGCTGTCTATAAAAAAGGTGGATGTGCCTAAAGAATGACATCTGAGGTTGCCCTCTAGGCAGGACACACATGTACAAATTCCCCCCACCCACACACACAGAGCATTCATCCAATTTAGCAGTTTGTCCTAATAATTATTTGTCAGGTCTAGTCTCTCTGTCATCATCCTTCAATCCTATCTAATTCTCATCACTCAAACACAATGTTCCCTCTCACAGCCCAACACATCAGAAGCACTCCATAAATTAGTCTCACAAGATGAACTGCTTAAATCAGCTTTCCTTGTTCTTTTGAACATAATGAATGCCCTGAAAAAGTAATCAGCTAACTTCACTTTTTTTTTTTTTTTTTAGGTAGGGACTTACTCTAGCCCAGGGTGACCTGGAACTCACTCTGTAGACCCAGACTGGCCTCAAACAGTGAACTTCCTACCCCTGCCTCCTGGGTGCTGAGATTAAAGGCGTGCACCACCACACCCAGACTAACTTTACTTTTTAGTATAGCTTTAGGTTTACAGAAGAAATGAGAAGGTAAGATCACAGCTGCCTCCCTTCTCCCCCACAGTTTCTCCCATTAAACTTCTTACATGCGCATCAATGAACTGACAAGCGATTGTGTTGTAAAGCTCTGTGGATTTTGACAAATACATAGTAACAAGTGTCCACAATTACATCAGAATCGCTTCATTGCTCTAAATTCCCCCTTAGCATTAATTAGGTCCTAATTACCTTTTTTCAATTCTCAGAATCGAACCCAGGGCCTTCCACATGCCAGGCAAATGTTCTACCTTTGAACTATATCCCCAACCCTTAATTGCTTATTAAAATGTTTAAAAATCTCAAAGAGAACAGGATGAATAATGCTCTGTAGGCGCTAGTTTCGTTAGCCTGATTACAATTAGAAATGAAGAGACTCTGGCCATGTTTAGCAAAAGTGATAGAATTTTCCAGATAAAAAGAGGCTGTGTCAATAAAAACCAAAAACAAACAACAACAAAAAACAATGTAAAGATCTTGTAATTTAGCAAATCTTAAATTCTTTAAGGCTCTACCCCTTAGCATTCAGTGCCAATAATCTACTGATTACTGGGAGAAATAAACAGAAGAATAAAAACAAAACATCAAATTTTCATTCCAAGCAATGCTCCCATACTCAGTTTAATGGAGCACGGGTTCTTCTTTATTGCCTATTTGCATTAGAAACATAATTACTAGCTAGAGTCTAATTTGAGAATGTTAATTATGAAGGAAAGATGTAGTATGCTGAAAACAGAACGGAATTCACTGAAGCTTTAATCTAGGGACATTCGTAGGATTTAGTTAGGACTATGAGGTTGATGAATAAATTCTATGTTATTTTTCTCCTCAAAGACCATGACTTTCAATGACATTTTATAACTTAACTTTGGAACATTGAAAAAGAGCTCAAACATGACCTTACTAAATATTGTGCCCTTAAAATATGCTAGTGTTCGCTGGGCGTGGTGGCGCACGCCTTTAATCCCAGCACTTGGGAGGCAGGGATAGTAGGATCATTGTGAGTTCGAGGCCAGCCTGAGCTAGAGTGAGACCCTACTTCAAAAACCAGAAAAAAAGATATGCTAGTGTTTAAGGTGTAAATTAAGCAATTCAAACCTATATGAGATAAAAATGATGGAGACTTAAAATTTCCTATGCTGTCATCATTAGGTCTTAGACAAGTGAAGGATTTACTTTGTAAAGCATTCATATTCCTTCTCTTACCTGGATAATAGTGCTACCATGACTCTGCTTTACCAGAAAATAATAGGCTTTATTTTAATTTGCACCCATTTTGTAAGGTACATTGACTTTGTATTCCTCAGGCTCTTGAGATTTTTTTTTTTTTTAATCATTACTCTCAGCTTTCATTTAAATCACCAGGCCTATTGGCACAGGCTGCCTGAACCCCACTGACAAACTCTTCAGAAAATTACTATTTTAAATTTGCTTCCTGAAAGAGCCATTGTAGAATATGAACTAAATGTATTTGTCTGACCCCTTAATATGGATCATAATTGCGTCTTTACACAATTACCTGGGAAGATAATATCTAAGGGTAATTCGTCCCAAATCCTTTATTTTACTCACAGCAATATGTTGAAAATCTGCCCAAGAAATAATGATCTGGTGAAAATCAAATGACATGGGTGTACATTGTAGCATGTCAATGAGCTGAAGGAAATAGTAAAATTATTCATAATAATTTTTAAAGGTCACAATCAGAGAAAAACTTCTTTATCCAAAGACATTTCTGCAAGTCAAATTATCTGGAAGCCTACTAGCCTCTTATTTTTCCAATAAGCCGAAAGAAATGTTAATAGATGTAAATAAGGGCTGTCCTTTGCTGGCAAGAGTCCCAAGGACCGTCACCTGCCCTCTACCCTAGGCTGCAGAGATGGTCTGAAAAACTGGCAGAGGTTGGCAACTTTTGTTTTTAATCTCACCATTCCAGAATTTACCGCCAGGTTTTTATAAGACCCTATATTCCCAACACTATTGACCCGATATTGGTCGTCACCAAGAGGAAATGGCAGAGAGGCAGCAGGGCTGAGGAAGCCAGCAGCCTCATTGAGTGACTAATGAGAAATGCAATAAAAATAGATGATATGCTATTATATACAATTCACTTTTATGGCTACTATGGCTTTTTTTACTTCACTATTATAATCACTGATAGCCTAGGCTTGCTAGATATGATGTATGACCACTCCAAAGCATTCAGAGAATGACCAGTTATCTCATACCTAGTCATTCATTCCTAAATATTTGTGGTCACGGTGGCAAATTTTTGAAATGTGCTGTTTATTTTCACAGGAGCGTGAGAACTGACTCAGGCACTTCAGGTATGGAACACATCCCAGGACATGTACTGTTGTGATCCTTGGTGTCCATGAGTTCCCTCTGACTCTTGCCATGATAGAGCACTGAGGAACAAAGAGATTCAGCGAGACTTTCGTGACGCATTCCTCTCCTTGACTTTACTCTCTTCGGAGCACCCAGCCCTGGAGAAACCTCCTTAAAGCCTCTACCCAGACCTTTTCACGTGGCTGGCGAGAACCACTCGAAGGCTGGTTCTACAGGCAAAACCCAAACCACATGGACAGGGCCTCCCCTCCTTGCAGATTTGAAAGACTCGTCAGTAGTGAAAGTTTTGGTATATCTAAAAGTAGTCAGCTCCTCTTCTCTTCCCGCTTATCTTTAGCCTCTTGCTCACTGTCAAGTGACACAAATTTTGTTTTCATTATTTTTTATTTATTCATTTATTAGAGAGAGAGAGAGAGAGAGAGGGAGGGACGGAGGGAGAATGGGCACACCAGGGCCTCCAGCCACTGCAAACGAACTCCAGATGCATGCACCACCTTGTGCATCTGGCTTGCGTGGGACTTGGAGAATTGAACCTGGGTCCTTAGGCTTCACAGGCAAGCACCTTAACCACTAAGCCATCTCTCCAGCCTGACACTAATGTTTGAGGACAAAGCAGTTTCTTCACATAGCCTCATGTCTAACAGTCCTTGGCTTGTGACAGCTGACACTTGATGAGGCTATCTCACATGCCAATGTGGAGACCTGGCCTTTACTCGCTCTCTAACCTAGGAGATGCACTAGGCCTCAGCTATGTCATACTCATAAAAAAAAATTAAAAAAATTATGGGGCAGGAGAATTCGCTCAGCGGTTAAGGCTCTTGCCTGCAATACCTAACGACCTGGGTTCAATTCCCCAGTACCCACATAAAACCAGATACACAAAGTGGCACATGCATGTGGACTTCATTTGCAGCATCTGGAAGCCCTAGTACACCATTCTCTCTGTCTGTATCTCTTTTTTCTCTCTCTGCTTGTAAATAAATAAGTAAATAAAAATATTTAAAAATATTACGAAAGAAACACAGGGGAACATTTAACTTGGCTTAAGTGGAGAGGATAAAAATACTACAAAAACTGAGAATATTTGAAAGAATTTGTAGCTATAGTTCTAAGAGTCAGTCCTACCCCCGCTCATGCCCAAGTAAATGATTATAAAGTAGATTTTTTTTTTCTTTTAACACAAGTGGGATTTGTCTTTAGGACTTTCCATTGGGCATTGGTGTCGAAAATACCAGGTGAATTTCATTATAACATGGTTCCTATATTCCAATCTATAGTATTGAACCTAAGAAAACTGTAGGGAAATGCATTTGTAAGGAAAATATAAGATCTCCTTTTAAGTTTATTCAATTTTCATATATCAATTTTTACCTCAAATTGTATTTTGTAAAGAATTCCACTCAAAGTTTCAGAAATTCCAGAGATACTGTATAGGCCAATATTTTCCTTCTTGGCTGCTAATGACAACGATGGATCTAGTGGCAGTCTTACTGCTACTAATTATTATTAACTTATTACTAATTACAGAGATACAACCAGCACATTCAAGTACGAACTGAGATGTTCAGCTAGCCATAGAAACCTGAGGTCAATACAGGGTGCTAATACTACCAGTCTTTATTTTATATGCAAGTTTTTTTTTTTTACCAGACTTCTGTCACAAACTCAATTTTGCTCAGTTATACAAGCATTTATTCCTATGAATTATGTACAAAGCATTTTAGTAGGCTCTGGGAAAGATTTTTTTTTTTTTAAAGTAGCATTACACGCTACCAGCCTTAAGATGTGCACAAATAAAATAAATCAATGTCATGCATACTTTCAGAGAAAAAAATGGAGTATTTTTTTCGCACAGGAGGAGAAATCATGAAAGACAGTGAAGGAGGCAGTCTCCACGTTAGGAAAGGGGAGACAAGGGCATCGGGGATGTGTGGAAGGGTGAGCGCGAAGTCAAACAGGAAAAGCTCAACTTGGGAGTAGTGGGACAGCAAGGCAGGAGCTGGAAAACTATATGGAAACTATATGGAATATAGATCATGCTATAGAGTTTGCATGTGGTTGGTAAAGAGGATCTGCTAAAAGACAAAAAAGTGATAAAACTGGTATCAAATGATACCCTGACAGCAGTCTCTAAGAGAAGCTAGCAGAGGCTAGCAGTAGAGCAGTCAGGAAGGTCCTGTAGCAGTGCAGGTGAAGGATGGAAGAGTTTTGAACCAGGTAAGGGGCAGTCATAATGAAACAGGGTTATGAATACATGTCAAGTTACTGACATACTTTGTACAGCTAATATATAATAATAATAACAATAATAATAATAACGAGTTATTGACAGAGGGCCTGTGGGGATAAGAGAAAAAAAAAACATCTGAGAATGATAACTTGGGAGGCAGCATGACTAGGAAGTATATGACGATGAAATAAGCTAGGAAAAGGAATTAGAGGAAATTTTATAAAGATAAAAGAACTCAGCTTTTAAACATTGAAGTTTAAAGTTAGAGGCCCCCAGGCTTGAGTTTTAACTGTGCTTCCTCTGTTATATGAACATGTCATCTAACCTCTCAGGTCTGACTCAGTTTTTCTCACTATATACTGTTAAGTGCATACAGAGTGCTGGGCTGAGCAGGGTGTGGTTAACTGTCCCAAGGCCCTTCTGGCAACTGATTCTACGAGCTGATAGTCTCATGCTCGTGAGCATCAGGAGCTGAGCAGAGACAGCAAAGGCGTAGCAGAGTTCCACCTTGAGCTTGCTCGATCTCGAGGAGGGTACAGAAGACATGTGGCGTGCAGGCTTCCTGACCATTAACCATTGTCCCTGTTTGTTTTCTTTCACGTATTTTCTCACTCCTCTCTACTTTCCTTTCCCATGTCTTCTCATTTTCCCTTACTTAGGCTTGCATTGTTTTTCAGTTTTCCCCCTGATTAGCATTTCTTTCCCCCTTTTCACCCTCCTATAAGTCGTATTTTCCTTTCCCTGGGTTCTTACCCTTAATACTCTTTTCCCCAAGAAGAGCAAAGATTAGCCAAATCATTATCCCTCATCCTATTAAACTTAGCCTGAGCATAAACTAAAAATGTGTTTGTAATTTCAATATTTAATTTTTTTTTTCTATGTAGTTTCAGGGGTGGCCTCAAACTCATGACAATCCTCCTACCTCTGCCTTCCAAGTACTAAGATTAAAGGCATGTGCCACCACGCCTGGCTAAATATTTTTATTTATTAACTTATTTATTTATTGGAGAGAGAAAGAGGGAGATAGAGAGAAAGAGAATGGGTGTGACAG
This sequence comes from Dipus sagitta, assembly GCA_036346955.1. Taxonomy (NCBI): domain Eukaryota; kingdom Metazoa; phylum Chordata; class Mammalia; order Rodentia; family Dipodidae; genus Dipus; species Dipus sagitta. Next base: position 118,397,118 of record CM070775.1, read on the forward strand.
GACATCCAGCCACTAAGCAAACTCCAGAGGCAAGTACTACCATGTGCATCTGTCTTAAGTGGGTCCTGGGGAATTGAACCCAGGTCCTTTGGCTTTGCAGGCAAGTGCCTTAACCACTAAGCTATCTCTCCCCAAAGTAGCAAGAAAAAAAAAAATCCTGGTACCACTAAGCTTGTCTGATACTTCTTTACCCAGCCTCTGACAATGTTAGTTGGGACCAAGATCTCTAATTCTTTTTTTTTTTTTTTTCTGTCTTTTTCTTTTTTTTCTTTTTCCTTTTTTCTTTTTTTTTTTTTTTTTTTTTTTTTTCATTTTTTAAGGTAGGGTCTCACTCTGGCCCAGGCTGACCTGGAATTCACTATGGAGTCTCAGGGTGGCCTTGAACTCACAGCGATCCTCCTACCTCTGCCTCCTGAGTGCTGGGATTAAAGGCATGCGCCACCACGCCCGCCTTTTCTAATTCATTTTTTACCCCTCTGTGCAGTATAAGAGGATGAGGCTCTGGGGAGAGTGGTCCTTCAGGTGCACTGTTTCTATGACAAGGCTGTGTGACTGCTGGCAGATTTCAGGCCACACTGGTCTCTCTGGATCTGAGTCCATGTCTCTTCTGTCTCGACTTTTAGCATCTTACCTTTTAAGGCTTTATTCTCCTTAAAGTTTCCGATTTTACAGTATGTTCAAACAGTGGGTTATCTATGATGCCACAGTACTTTTCCTAAATGGGAAGGAATGAGAAAAAGATAAAGATTCAAGAAGAGAGAGGAAAATCACGTATGAGATATTCAGTGTCCTTCTCACCTCCCCTATGTCTCTTTTCTACTTTTCTCTTAAACATCACAAATTATGCCATTTCATGCCATTTGTGAAGCCCAAACTAAAAAGAAATAGGGAGGGAAACCCCTAAAAGGGAGTAGGTTTGTGAAGTCTAACAGTGAGCTCCACTGGAAAGCATATAAGCAGTTTTTGACGAGGTGCTTAGAACATGGTTTGAATTTAAGACCCAAATTAAGCTCTCTCTCCTTCTGTGCCTTTTTCTCTCCTGCCTTTGGTCTTCTTCATTCCCCACTTTTCCTCTAATGATCTCTTCCATTCTTCCCCACTCTTTTTTCCCTCTTCCCTCTGGCTCTCTCCCCTGATATCAAATCCTCTCCTGACTTCCTCAACCTTATTCCCCGTCTGTCTTCCCCCTTCTCAGGCTGTGAGCAACGAGAAGCGAAAACAGCAAGGACAAAATCAATGGGAAAAATGTATAAGATGACCTTAAGGTAAGTGACTTTCCAAAATCACAAGTCTCTGCAGACTGAAATGTCAGACGTGAGACTTTCAGCAAGTTAACAATCTTTTAACATGAGTCTCATTTACTTCCACTGTAACGAGTTAAAAAACAAACAAACAAGAAGAGGGGTTTGGTGTGGCTTCTGCTCTAGAATCCATCATGGGCCAAGAGGTGGCATAAAACAGCAGGAACAGAGGCTGCTTCTGGTGAGGCACAGGAGAGAACCGCTCCTCATGCCCACACTGCCTTACCTCAGCATGCTCCGTCCCAGCCTGTTTGCTTAGCCCGAGAAGCCAAGACCTCTGTCTTCCATGCCAAACTTAGACAAATACTTGTACAGCACCAATAGCAGTTATGTATAATTGGATAGCTTGTATACTACACAGTTTGGTGCACACCATTCAACTTGTAGTTTATGTATAATCTGATACTTGTACGACTGAAGTAGGGGCTCTGGACTACTGTTACTGGGGTTCCTTTGAAAGGCCTGCTTTACAGTGTATTTTTAAAGAAGGAGCTCCCAGGAGCACAGTTGTACAGCCAGTGTTTTTCCTACTGTCTCCCATGTCCGTGTGTGTGCGTGTGCGTGTATGTGTGTGTGTGTGTGTGTGTGTGTGTGTGTGTGTGTCAAGCGTGTGTTGAAACTCTGCAGCCACAGAATTGGGAAGGTTGGTAAAATAGGGGTGGCCTTGGTAGGTACCTACTTGCCCACACACTTTTTCCTTGCTTGTTTTTGAGGTTATCTCATTATTTAGCCCCAGCTGGCCTAAAACTCACTGTGGAGATCAAGCTAGCCTCAAACTTGTGACAATTCTCTTGTTTCTGTTTCCTGAGTGCTGGGATTATAGGTACATGCAACCACAGCCAGCTCTTAAATCTCAACTTCTAAAGTTGGAAAAGTAGGGGCCAGAGAGATGGCTTAGTGGTTAAGGCACTTGCCTGTGAGCCTAAGGACCTAGGTTCAATTCCCCAGTACCGATGTAGGCCAGATATACAAGGTGGTGCATGCATCTGGAGTTCATCTGCAGTGGCTGGAGGTCCTGAAACACTATTCTCTCTATCTGCCTCTTCCTCTGTCTCCCTCCCCACTCAAATAAATAAATAATATACTTTTGAAAAAAATTAAAGTTGTAAAAGTAGCTCCCAAACATTGGTACTGCTGCACAGACCCTGGATTCAATCCCCAGCACCAGAAAAAAGATCAAATATAAATGTTTAAATTACAAACACTGATCTATGGGATAAGATAGATTTTTTTTAAAAAAGGTACCTGTTCCATATATACATATACTTTTTTTGTTTGTTTGTTTGTTTGTTTTGAGGTAAGGTCTCACTCTAGCTCAGGCTGGCCTGAAATTCACTGTGTAGTCTCAGGGTGGCCTTGAACTCACAACAATCCTCCTACCTCTGCCTCCCAAGTGCTGAGATTAAAGGCATGTGCCACCCTGCCTGGCACATGTTATTTTAAATATATATATATTTATTTACAAGGAGAGTGTGAGAGAGGCAGATAAAATGGGCATGCCAGGGCCTCTTGCCACTGCAAACAAACTCCAAATGCTTGTGCCACTTTGTGCATCTGACTTCAAATGCATGAATACTGGATAATTAATTGAACCCAGGACAATCAAGCTTTGCAAGCCTTTAGCTGCTGAGCCATCTCCCTGTTCCATATCATTACAAATGAAATAATGTGGGAAGTTTTCATTTTACAGCTTAGTTCAGACAGATTAAGAATTTGGGGCTGGAGAGATGGCTTAGCGGTTAAGCGCTTGCCTGTAAAACCTAAGGACCCCAGTTCAAGGCTTGATTCTCCAGGACCCACATTAGCCAGATGCACTAGGGGGCGCACGCGTCTGGAGTTCGTTTGCAGTGGCTGGAGGCCCTGCCGTGCCCATTCTCTCTCTCTATCTGCCTCTTTCTCTCTCTGTCTGTCGCTCTCAAATAAATAAAAAAGAATTTGTAGGACTGGGGCTGGGGAAAATGGCTTAGTAGTTAAGACATTTGCCTGCTAAGCCTAAGGACCCTAGTCCAATTCCCCAGGACCCACATAAACCAGATGCACAAAGGGGCACATGTGTCTGGAACTCGTTTGCAGTAGCTAGAGGCCCTGGCAAGCCCATGCTCTCTTTCTCTCTATCTGCTTCTTCCTCCTTCCCTCCCTCCCTCTCTCATATAAATAAATAAATTTTTGTTTGTTTGTTTCTCAAGGTAGGGTCTCACTCTAGCTCAGGCTGAGTTGGAATTCACTATGTAGTCTCAAGGTGGCCTTGAACTCACAGCAATCCTTCTACCTCTGCCTTCCAAGTGCTGGGATTAAAGGCATGTGCCACCACGCCTGGCAAAATATTTTAAAAATAGAATTTGTAGGACTTGACTGGAGAAGTGGCACAGAGTTTAAAGATGCTTACTTGCAAGTCCTGGCAGCCTGGGTTTGAATATCCAGGAGTCAGATGATGCACAAAGTGGTGCCCATTCCTTCTCTGTCTTCTTTCTCTTCTCCCTCTCTCTCTCCCCTCTTACAAATAAAGAAATAAATAAATATTTTTAGGGCTGGAGAGATGGCTTAGTGGTTAAGTGCTTGCCTGTGGAGCCTAAGGACCCTGGTTCGAGGCTCAATTCCCCAGGACCCACGTTAGCCAGGTGCACAAGGGGGCGCCCACATCTGGAGTTCATATGCAGTGGCTGGAGGCCCTGGTGTGCCCATTCTCTCTCTCTCTCTCTCTCTCTCTCTGCCTCTTTCTCTCTCTCTCTGTCACTCTCAAATCAATAAATAAAAATGAACGAAAAATATTTTTAAAAATATATTTTTTAAAAAATATTGAGCTGGGCATGGTGGTGCATGCCTTTAATCCCAGCATTCAGGAGGCAGAGGTAGGAGGATCGCCATGAGTTCGAGGCCATGTGGTGACTACATGGTGAATTTCAGCTCAGCCTGGGCTAGAGTGAGACCCTACCTTGAACAAATAATAAGCATTTCTGGGGATGTAGTTCAGCTGACTGAGTGCCTGCTTAGCATACACAAAGCCCTGGGGCCTCCCCAACACCTCATATAGTGGGTGTGATGGTGTACAGCCTTATCCCAGCACTCAGAAGGTAGAGGCAGGGGGATCAGAGATTCAAGATCCCCCTCAGCTGCACAGCAAATCTGAGTTCACCCGAGAACTAGTTTATGAGACATTGTGTTGATGCATGCCTGTAATCTTAGCATTTGGGAGGCAGAAGTGAATCAGGAGTCCAAGACCAGACTCCACTACATAGCTAGCTTGAGGTCAGCCTTAACTACATGAGACCTTGTCTCAAAATACCTAATAAAGTAAAATAAAATACATAAATAATTTGAAATAATACAAAATTTTGAATAATAAAAACCCAGAATCTAAGCCGGGCATGGTGGTGCATGCCTTTAATCCAGCACTAGGGAGGCAGAGGTAGGAGGATCACCGTGAGTTCAAGGCCATCCTGAGACTGTGAATTCCAGGTCAGCCTGAGCTAGAGTGAGACCTTACCTCAAAAAACCAAAAGAAAAAAAACAAACAGAATCTTAATTCTTGTTTTATTTTTATTTATTTATTTGAGAGCGACAGAGAGAAAGAGGAAGATAGAGAGAGAGAATGGGTGTGCCAGGGCCTCCAGCCACTGCAAATGAACTCTAGACACGTGCACCCCCTTGTGCATCTGGCTAACGTGGGTCCTGGGGAATCGAGCCTCGAACCTGGGTCCTTAGGCTTCACAGGTAAGTGCTTAACCGCTAAGCCATCTCTCCAGCCCCGGAATCTTAATTCTTGAGTGGCCAGGTTCTTACTTAAGTGAAACAACTTCTGCAGCTTCCCACCTGCCGTCCCAGCTACTGGGACCCCGATGCAGGAGGATCACTATAACCAGGGATTTGGGATCAACCTGGGAAACACAGTAAGACCCTCCTCCTCCCCAAAACATAGCTTCTAAAACTAAGACCTTTAAGAAGTTGAAAGGTTTTTAATATTCTTTCAACCTCCAGATTTTAAAAATCTGGAGATGTATTCAGAGGGAGCAATTTGCTAAGCATTCACAGGCAGTACCGAGAGGCAACATCTACATGAGATCTAAACTGCAAAAGGATATTTATTTTTATATTATGAAGGGAAGCTGCATTATAAATATAATTTTATTTTGGGATTTTTCTTTTTCTTTCTTTTTTTTTTAGCAGTGCTATGTATGGAATGAACCAGGGCATCACATGTAAGTGTTATCCTACTGATATGCCCAGTCCATAATCTTATCTTTACAACCACTTATTTGTATTCATTTTAGTCTTATAATACTTAAAAGTAATACCTTTTAAGACGTTTTGCATTTAAAAATATATTCTACGGGCTAGAGAGATGGCTTAGCAGTTAAGGTGCTGGCTGGCAAAGCCAAAGGACCCAGGTTCAGTTCCCCGGTAGCCACATAAAACCAGACGCACAGAGTGGCACATGCATTTGGACTTCATTTGCAACAGCACTATACCCTGGAACTCTCTCTCTCTCTCTCTCTCTCTCTGTCTCTCTCTCTCTGTCCTACTATCTCTCTCTTCTTGCAAATAAATAATCCCAGCACCTGGGAGGCAGAGGTAGGAGGATCATTGTGAGTTTGAGGCCACCCTCACACTACGTAGTAAACTCTTGGGTCACCCTGAGCTAGAGTGAGACCCTACTTAAAAAAAAAAAGAAAGAAAGAAAGTGAATTCCTATTCTTCCTTTTCTTTTCTTTTTTCTTTCTTTCTTTCTTTCTTTTTTTTTTGAATAAGTATTTTAAAGGAAGCTAAATAACTATGTAAATTGTAAGATTTTTAATGTATAAACTCAGGTTAGAGGGTATCTTTGAGTTGGGGCTGTTAGAAAAATTTGCATTCATAATGATTTTCCTTTTGTCTTTTGAACATTAACCTAATACCATGTTGTTTCCAACAGGGAGTGCTGTGGGGTCATTGAAGGTGAGGACCATGTTCATTACATATCTGTTCTAGCTGAGTTCCTGGTGCTAAAAGACAGTATTTTTTGGATCAATATTATGTTGAGTCTCAATAAATAATACTGAATGATAATCAATTTTATTGTCATTTTTAAACAGGGTTTTAAAAATATTTTATTTGAAAGAGAAAGAGAGAGAGAGAGAGAGAGAGAGAGAGAGGATGGGTGCACCAAGGCTTCTAACCACTGCAAACGAACTCCAGATGCACCACCTTGTGCATTGGGCTCATGTGGGTACTGGGGAATTGAACCTGGGTCCTTTGGCTTCATAGGTAAGCACCTTAACCACTAAGCTGTCTCTCCAGCTCTTAAGCAGGTTTTTAAGAAACTCCCTATATTTTGAAAGATATGAAGGAGACTATGGAGCTGGACACATAACTCAGTGGTAGAGCATTTTCCCAGCCCAGCATGTACAAGACCCTGGGTATTCAATACTCAGCACCATGTAACTGAAAAAGAAAACCAAGAAACTACAGTCTGGCCCTGTCCAAAGAATGGTGTGCGTGTGTGTGTGTGTGTGTGTTTGTGTTCTGGGGCAAGCCCAACAGACTGGCTTTTTTTTTTTTTTAATGAGTGAGAGTGAGAGTAAATGAAAAAGAGAGAGAGTATTGGCATGCCAAGGCCTCCAGCCACTGTAATTGAACTCCAGATGTGTGTGCCACCTTGTGCACATGTGCAACCTTGCATTTGCCGTCACCTTGTGTGTCTGGCTTATGTAGGATCTGGAAAGTCAAACGTGAGTCTTTAGGCTTGGCAGGCAAGAGCCTTGACCACTAAGCCATCTCTCTAGCCCTGGTGTGTATTTTTTTTATTTATTTGAGAGTGACAGAGAGAGAAAGAGGGAGAGAGAAAGAGAGAATGGGTGCGCCAGGGCCTCTGGCCACTGCAAACAAACTCCAGATGCGTGCACCCCCCCTTGTACATCTGGCTAACACGGGTCCTGGGGAACCGAGCCTTGAACCAGGGTCTTTAGGCTTCACAGGCAAGCACTTAACCGCTAAGCCATCTCTCCAGCCCAGTGGTGTGTATTTTTTTAAAGCTGCTACTTTCTAAAACCTGCTAGTCATTCTTCAGCATGAGTTACATACACGGGCTTACTTACCTGCACAGAAATCCAAACTGTAGCTTTTTCCCCTGGCTTACAAGTGGTGAAAATGGAACTTAGAAGTCATTTGTTCAAGGTTGTACTGCTAGAAGATGTAGGAGATAGGATTTGAACCCAAGAAGACCTACAGCCAAGCAAAAGCAAATTGCAGTTCACATCTGAACTCACACACATTTAGAGATAAAAGTAGTTAGACTCTCAAAGGCTGTCGAAATCTATTTAACTCATATCTCACACACAGCTCAGTGGCATTTCTCCTGTAAGCTGACTACACAGGAAGTATCCTTGACGTCCATCTTTTCTTTCCTCTCGCACAGACCGCCCTCCAGAACTCTACACTACGGTATGGTAGCTACCAGGCATGCGTGACCATGAGCACTTGAAATGTGTGTCCTGTGACTGAGAAAGACAATTTTAGATTCCACTTAATCAATTCAAAATGTGAAACTGTAGAAGCGTAGACTATTCTTCAGTTAAACTTTACTTCTTTCCTTGGCAGGGGCATGCTGGGATGGAACCACTGAGCTTCGTCCCCAGTCCAGCAGGGTTACATCTTTCATGCCAACTGTTGACAGTGTTCAATTTGAAATATATTTAAGTGTGAGAAGCACACTAGATTTGTGAAATTACTGTATGAAAAACTATACAAAATGCCTCATTAATAAGGCATTTGTAAACTTTTTTTAAAAGATTTATTTTTATTAGAGATGGGGGGTGAGGAGAGAATGGACGTGCCAGGGCTTCTAGCCACTGCATACGAACTCCAGACGCATGCCCCACCATGTGCATCTGGCATACGTGGGACCTAGAGAATCGAACCTGGGTCCTTAGGGCTTCGCAGGCATGTGCTTTAACTGCTAAGCCATCTCTCCAGCCCTGTAAACATTTTTATTGACAACTTCCATAAACAATCAATCATGATCATAATCCCCTCCCAACACCTTCCTTTTCCCCTCCCAAATTGAAACCCTTCTTTCCATATAGTCTCTTCTATTTTTTTTTTTTTTCCTTTTTTCGAGGTAGGGTCTCACTCTAGCTCAGGCTGACCTGGAATTCACTCTATAGTCTCAGGGTGGCCTCAAATTCACAGCAATCCTCCTAACTCTGCCTCCTGAGTGCTGGGATTAAAGGCATGTGCCACCATACCTGGCTTCTCTTCTATTTTGATTTCATCTTTTTTTTTTATAAGTGAGACAGAGAGAGAGAGAATTGGCGCACCCAGGGCCTCAGTCACTGCAATCAAATTCCAGACACTTGTGTCACCTAGTGGGCATGTGAGACGTTGCGCTTGCCTCACCTTTGTGTATCTGGCTAACATGGGATTTGGAGAGTAGAACATGGGTCCTTAGGCTTCACAAGCAAGCGCCTTAACTGCTAAGCCATCCCTCCAGCCCAATTTTATCCTCCTATTATGCAGGTCTTGTGTGGAGTGCATCAGCCACTGTGAGGCCATGAATACCATGGACATTTTGTATCTGGAAGACAGTATTGTAAGCACACCTTCCTTTGGCTCTTACATTCTTTCTGCCACCTCTTCCACCATGGTCCCTGAGTTTCAGAGGGTGTGGTAGAGATGTCTCATTTAGGGCTGAACAGTCTACTGTTAACCTCTCAGCACTTTGGTGAGTTTTGAGTCACCCCACTGGTTACTGTCATCGGAAGAAAGAAGCTTCTGTAGCATTAATCTATGAGGTAGTGATGTAGGAGACTCAGGAGAAAGCTAGCTTCTTTAGACAGTTTCAGTTGGGAACAGAAGCCGAAAGAGAGAACCAGTACCACCCTGCCTTGGTAGGAATAGAACTCGTATCTATGGAGACTCGTCTACAACAGCTGCAGTGCTCTCTGCTGCCCACAGTCTAGGATGCTACCTAGATGGCTGGCCTTCACTACCCAGGTGGGGTGGCCCTGGAGCCTGCCCTTTGAATCTACAAACCAATCCCGTCTTCCCTTTATATACCTGAATCTAAGGAAATAATACACTTTTGGCTCTCTCTGCTTCTCCTGGCTCTGGTCACAGGGATACATGTGAGTCTGGCTCCCCATCCCCCAGCTTGTGTGGGGCAGGGAGCAGAGTACTATTTCTTGGCCTGGGTAATTTTTCTGCTTGGCTTTGTTTTATGCTTTGGAGTAACTTCTCACTTAAATTACATATATTATTTTTTTCTCCAGTCTTTGAATCTACCATGTGTGTGTTTCCCTTACACTCTAGATAAATCACATGGCTATCTACTCTAAACCCTGGGCCTACTATCTGTGTAATTTCTCTAAACGCAGGTTAACCATGGGTGTAACTCTCTTTACTACTCATTTCTCATCTGAGTTTCTTGGTCTTTGCTTTGACATTTTCCCTCTTCCATTCTTCCATTTGCCCTCTTAACTTTCTTCCATGGGGAAGCTCAGGGCAGCTGCTGTGTGTGTCTCTTCTAAGTCTCCCTACACAAGCACCTAGGTTCTATCTTCCGTGTTTATGGCTCTGCCCCAGCCATTTCTCTTGAATGAAGCTCAGGGACTACACTGTGTTTTCCACAGGAGTACATATGTGTTCCCTACTTTCCAGGTGTTTATGACTCTGTTCTAGCCTCCTTCCTAGATCTCAATTTTCCCTTAAGTAAACTCCACAATTGGTGATTTCTCTCTACATAAACTTAATAATTCATAACTTATCCTTTTGAGTCTGTTTTTACCAATTCTTTTTAAAAAAAAAATAAGATAGGACCCAGAATTGGGGTTCATAAACTTGAGAAACCCCTCCTAAACCCCAAAATCTTGCATCAGCATTAATATATGGGCATAAACATTAAGTATTTAGGGGGAAGTTTGGTGGGCATAATATATCCATCTAGCCAGACAACAGTAGTAGTCCCCCCCTATAGCTTATGACCTCCCCAGCCATAGGTTTTTCAGTACCAGGCACGAGTTTCCTCCTGTGGAATGGGCCTCAACTCCAATCAGAGAGCAGTTGATTTCCGTCATAACAGACTTGCCACCATTGCACCAGTTGGTACGCTTGACCTGGCTGTCCAGCTGTAAAGCTTTCAGGGCCCACTACTGGTTAACACTGTTAATGACTCTCCCCCCAGCAGATTACATAGCTCTTCCCAGCATCCTGACGGCTAGTCAACAGGGAGGAGGCTTCCAGCTCAGCTCCAGCTTGATTTCTCAGTGACCTGCAGCATAAGCATATGGAGTCTTAAGCAATAAGGTCTTATCCATCTAGGTCTGGTGGGCAACCAAGAGCCTTGGTAATAATATACTGTAATGTTTTGGGAGCATCAAGGATCTTTGTGGCCAAGAACTTATTAAAAGTTATCCCACCCCTGACATTGAAATTTTTCCTTGTAAAATATATTTATTTATTACTATAAGAGAGAGAGAGTGTGTGTGTATGGGTATGCCAGAGCCTCTTGCCTTTGCAAACACATGCGCCACTTTGTGTGTCTGGCTTTACATGGATACTGGGGTCATCAGTCTTTGCAAGCAAGGGCTTTCAACCACTGAGCCTCAGCTTGGCAAAAAAAAAATTTAATATATATTTTATTTATTTATTGGAGAGAGAGATAATGAGAGTGAGAAAGAGGCAGATAGAGAGAATGGGTGTGGCAGGGCCTCCAGCCACTGTAAATGAACTCCAGACACATGTGCCACCTTGTGCATCTGGCTTATGTGGGTCCTGGGGAATCAAACCTGTGTCTTTGGGCTTTGCAGGCAAGCACCTTAACCATTTCCTCTCTTGTTTTCTGCCCCTCTACTTACATATCTACTATGCCCTCCCCTTAAGCCCTCCCATCTCCTCCCTCTCTCATAGCCCCTTTCTAGCTTCCTGGTCAGTACTACTGACTTTTATTCCAGCTCACATAGAAATCTAAACATCTGAAGCTAGCATCTACATATGAGAGAGAACATGTAACATTTGACTTTTGGGGCCTGGATTACCTCATGTAGTATCATCTTTTCTGGATCCACCCATTTCTTTGCAAATTTCATTTTTCTTTACAGCTGAATAAAATGCCATTGTGTAAATATACCCTACATTCATTACCCATTCATCAGTTGAAGGGTGTCTAGACTGATTTCATTTCCTAGATTCAGGTTTTCTTTTTTTTTAATTTTTTGTTTATTTTTATTTATTTATTTGAGAGTGACAGAGAGAGAAACAGGCAGATATATATATAGAGAGAATGGGCATGCCAGGGCCTCCAGCCACTGCAAATGAACTCCAGATGCATGCGCCCCCTTGTGCATCTGGCTTACGTGGGTCCTGGGGAACTGAGCCTCAAACCAAGGTCCTTAGCCTTCACAGGCAAGCGCCTAACTGCTAAGCCATCTCTCCAGCCCTGGATTAAGTTTCATGTTTGATTACTTAAGTGAAAAAATTCAATATACTGGGTTAAATATATTGAAAATAAAATACTTCGAAATTTATGTCTTAAGCTCTTTTAATGTAAATTTTTAAAGTTTCTTTATTCACAATAGCCACTACTTTTTAATATATTTTATTTATTTGAGAGAGAGAGAGAGAGAGATAGAATGGATGCACCAGGGCCTCCAGCCACTGCAAATGAACTCCAGATGCATGTGCCCCCCGCTTGTGCATCTGGCTTACGTGGGTCCTGGAGAGTCAAACTGGGATCCTTTGGCTTTGCAGGTAAATGCCTTAACCACTAAGCCATCTCTCCAGCCCTTAATGTAGTTTTTAAAATAATGTGTAAAAAATCACATATGTCAGTAAAACATCAGGAGATTCCTGGTTTATTTCCATTGAGAAAAATCTTTTGCCCATTCTCTTGGCTCACAGCCCACAAGATTCCTCCTTCCACTGCTGACCTCAATATTGAATTTCTTTTCCACCTCCATAATCGGGAAAAAGATTTCCATGAAATCAAGATGAGACTGCCACTGGGAATGTGTTAAAATGACAAATATACATAAACCAACAGTTTGTAACTTGGAGATGACTGCCTCTTTATGGAAACTATTTCTTTGATACAGATTATCTGTAACAAATTGATTCTTTGGGGAAGAAATTCATAACTATGGCTGCTTATTACTGTCTAGTAAGAGCCCTTTAATTAAAAGGTTAGTGTACAAGCACCTTAGAAAGCAGCTTGGAAGATCCTTGCAAAGTTAAGACACTCTTACCAGACAACCAAACAATTCTACTCTTAGGTATTTACTCAAGAAAAATGGAAACATGTTCCCAAGAAGACATAATTTCAAAATAAGACTCAAGCACAAATGATACAGTGGTTTCATTCATAATGCAAAAAGCTGGAAGTAACCCAAGTGCCCATCAACAGATGAGTAGTTAAAGGAACTGTGGTATGTTCACACAGCAACAAAGAGAAACAAAGTAGTAATAAAGTGCCCACCAACAGATGAGTAGTTAGACAAACTGTGGTGTGTTCTCAAAGCAACAAAGAGAAACAAAGTAGTAATAACTGCTACAACCCGTGGGAATCCTAGAAGCATGTTGCAAGAAAAAGAAGCTAGTTAGGGAAAGAATATACATTAAATGATTTAATGAAAATTTGGAAAACAGCTAATTTATAAAGAGAACTGTGGCTGTTTGGTATAGGGTTAGGAAGGTGGGTATTGACTACAAAGTAGTATAAAAAAAGTTTTTGAAGATATGGAAACATTTTATCTCTCTCTCTCTCTTTTTTTTTTTTTTTTCTTTTTTGAGGTAGGGTCTCAAGCTAGCCCAGGCGGACCTGAAATTCACTCTCTAGTCCCAGATTGGCCTTGAACTACTCACAGAGATCCTCTTACCTCTGCCTCCCAGGTACTGGGATTAAAGGTGTGCACCACCACACCCAGCTCTGGAAACATTTTATCTCTTGATAGGTCACATTGGTGTATACTTATAATACCTAAAGGGGGTGTATTTTTATTAAATAGAAATTATATATATATATATATATATATATATATATATATATATATATTTTTTTTTTTTTTTTTTTTTTTTTTTTTTTTTTTTAGGTAGGGTCTCACTCTAGCCCAGACTGACCTGGAATTTACTTGGTAGTCTCGGGTGGCCTTGAACTCAGTGTTCCTCCTACCTCTGCCTCCCGAGTGCTGGGATTAAAGGAGTGCACAACCACGCCTGGCTGAAATTATACTTTTATACGTTAAGTTTTTAAGAGGCAGTATCATGGGTTTAGGAGATTGCTCAGCAGTTAGAGATACTTGCTTGCAAAGCCTTTTGAGCTGGCTTCAATTTCCCAGAACCCATGAAAAGCCGGATGCAAAGTGGCACAGGAGTTTGGCACTTTTTATGCAGCAGCAAGAAACCCTTACACCATGCACACGCGTGTGTGTGCACACACGTGCAAATAAAAATAAAAGGTAATATCATATACCTGTGTTCTATACTTTGGATCTTGAATGTCCCCCAAAGAGTCATGACTTGAACGGGGGGTCCCCAGCTGTGGCACTGTGTGGAGGAAGTAGACTATCTAGACAACTGAGTGTAGTGCAAGGCAATGTGGTTATTGGGGGAGTGCCCTTCCTTTCTCCGCCTCGTGGCCACCATGAAGTGAGCAGGCCTTCGCTGACATGTTTCCCACCATGATGCAGCCGCTGGTCCAAAGCAACAGGACCAAGAAGCATGAACTGAAAAATCAAAATAAACCTTTTCCGGGCTAGAGAGATGGCTTAGTAGTTAAGGCACTGACCGGTGAAGCCTAAGGGCCCAGGTTTGATTCTCCAGAACCCACATAAGCCATTTGCATATGGTGGTGCATGTATCTGGAGTCCATTTGCAATGGCTAGAGGCCCTCATGTGCCCATTCTCTCTCTCTCTCTCTCTCTCATAAATAAATAAAATATTTTTTAAAAATAAAAATAAACTTTTTCCTATATAGTTTATTTGTCAAACATTTAGTCACAGTGACAGAAAGCAAGGCTGAGGATATAGCTCAATGGTATAGTGCTTGCCTAGCATGTGTTAGGTCTGCATTCAATCCCTAGCTCTGCCAAAAAGAAAGGAAGGAAGGAAGGAAGGAAGGAAGGAAGGAAGGAAGGAAGGAAACCAACACACCTTTTAGGCTTAAAAATAGTATACATATATACCCAAACCTATTTGCTCTAATAATGTACTGAATATTTCTAAAAATAGTCTTTATGATCAAGGAAAACTCATAAATATTCCATAACAAGGTTGTTTGACCCTCTGTAATACTATTCTTTGTATCTTAATGCACAGGGCAGGTGTGTAGCATTTTCCACTTAGGTTTACCTAAGCTTTTATAATCCTACACCAATATTTCTTTATGTTATTTACTCTACATCAGCCTATTGTAAAAACAGCTCAATGTGACAGTGTATTGATTTCTTGGCACAGTGCTATTCAATAGAAGTCTGCTTGTAAAAATGCTCACCATCTATGCTATCCAATCTAGATAAGCATAGATTCTGGAGAAAATTCTCAACAGACACTTATTATGAGAAAATATATCCATTACTTACTCAACTTTAAAACTAAAGCTTTATGCTTTGGAAATCTTTCAGTGAAATGAATGCTTTTACAAGTGAGTGTATAAACGAGAGGGACACACAGACACCAGGCATCACAGCTGGCTAGCTAATTAGATGAGCTGTTCTAACTAATATCAACACTGTAGAAAAATCCCAGCTAAAGACCAATAACCCAGTCACGTGGCTGTTACACAATGACTTGAAGTGTTATTTTCCCAGGAAGTAGATCTTCGTGATTTAGATATGTCAGTTCTTAAATGTGAACTACTTGACTTAGAAGAGCCCTAAGACATAAACAGACTAAGACACTAGTGATACACACTTCCTCAGCCACTGGTACTGTCACAGGAGCTGGTGACAGGGAGATGGGCTTACCGGCCCCCCTAGCAGAAAGGCTGCCAGCATGGCGGGGAGCAGGAAGGGATCCATTCCCAGTCTGAGGTTTCAACTTGGAACACATTTTCCAATAGCCTGTCAGTGAAGTACTACAGGAGCCATAATGTGAATCAGACGATTTTGGTTTTGTGCTTTTTAGTTTTCTTTATGAATTGCTATATGAGTCTTATCATAGGTATGGTGGCGCATACCAATAGTCCCAGCACTTGGAAGGTCACTTTAGTCCAGGAGTTTGAGACCAACCTAGATGATGTAGCAAGGATGTCTCAAAAAAAAAAAAAAAAATTAGTAGTGAATTCCAGGTCAGCCTGGGCTAGAGCAAGACCCTACCTTGAAAAACAAAAACAAAAAAAGAAATTATTTGGAGGAATTCTTGTACCTTTAAACACATCATCACATCAGCAGATCTCAAGCTTGGAGAGCAGAGATCTGATGATCTTAAAAGCAACACATCATCTGAAAGAAAATCTCAGGCCCCAGGGACCTTTCAAGTTGGCTGGCAGTGAAATCTGGAGACACAGGCAACTGAATTTTGAAGTTATGAACTTACTTATGACACCTCTTGACAAAGCGCCATATCTAAAATGGTTCACTGAGGATGAAAAGTGACCTTGCAGGAGGGTGGCATTTCCCGAACTGTGCACAAGAAAGGAATGGGTGAAAAGACTGCAAGAAGGGGTGGTGCAGACGCAGGGGATTGACAGCGAGGCAAAGAATGCAGCTATTATGTGTGTGTGAATATAAGTAAGACAACAGAATGGTGATAATGGCTTGGATATTATTATTGTTTTTTTTTTTTTTTTACCTACATAATCCTAATGGTCATTTGCTTAGAAGGAAGTAAAATGATCCAAGGTCACAGGTAATGTTCCTCAGCGATGGGAAGTGTAGCCCAGTAGTAGGGCACTTGCCTAGCAAGTGTAAAAGCCTGGATTTGATCCCCCGGTACTACACAGTAGAAAGTAAAATAAAAACTAGCCAACCAACCAAACTCCTCAAAATATGGCTCCAAATACTGGCTGTTTCTTCCTAAGAGCAGAGTCTATTCCTTCCCCTTGGCTGCACTAGATTTAGTGACTTGTTCCTGACACCAAAGTGGCAGGTTGCTGGCCGAGCAGCTTTGGAGCCTAAATCATCAAAAGCCCCGTGGTTGATTTCGCTCTCAAACCCTTTGCTCTGGGGTTAATCCACCTGTCACAAGCTGGAGGGTGCCAAACGACAAGGCAGTGTAACCTCTGTTTAACTACTTACGTGAGCCTTCTTGGAAGCCAACCCTTAGTCTCAGTCATGACCACAGTGCCAGCTGTCATCCAATTTGTAACCTCAGGAGAAGTCATAAGCCAGAGTCACCAGCTGAAGTGCTTCCAGTTTCCTGAGTCACAGGCATGGGGAGATTTCATTTGCATGTAGTCATGGATCACAATATCTAATTTCTCTAATTCTAATATTAGAAGAGTGTGTCCTTCTCTCTGTATTTAAATGAGAACTTCCAAATTTTTGTTTTTGTTGTTGTTGTTTTCTTGAGGCAGGGTCTCGCTGTAGCCCAGGCTGACCTGGAATTCAGTATGTAGTCTCAGGGTGGCCTTGAACTCACGGTGATCCTCCTACCTCTGCCACCCGAGTGCTGGGATTAAAGGTGTGTGCCACCACGCCTGGCTAAGAACTTTCAAATTCTTTATGAAACAATGTTAACTAAAGTTTGAACACTTCTTGAAGCTAATTTATCTCTTCATTAAGCAAATTCACACATTTTACCAAGATTTTTTTTTGGTATATTCATTTCCTCTATCCATTCTTAATTTAAATGGGGAAAAAAATGCCTTTTTATTGCTGCAGCCAAGTTGTTTTCATCCAGTGCCCTGAACTGCAATTTCAAGGCTGAGAGATTCCTGTTTACTGTGTTTTAACTTCCCACATTTGTTTCAAATGTTACCTAGAAGCTTTCTTCTTTTTTTTTAATTAAAAAAAATTTTGTCATTTATTTTTATTTATTTATTTGAGAGTGACAGACAGAGAGAGAAATAGGCAGATAGAGAGAAAATGGGTGACCCAGGGCCTCCAGCCACTGCAAACGAACTCTAGACACATGTGCCCCCCTTGTGCATCTGGCTAACGTGGGTCCTGGGGAATCGAGCCTTGAACCGGGGTCCTTAGGCTTCACAGGCAAGCGCTTAACTGCTAAGCCATCTCTCCAGCCCCTAAAAGCTTTCTTCTGTAAGTATTCATTGAGTCAAGCCCTAGCAAGAGCTATACATTGTCCACATTTTCTTTAACACTGAGCCATCTCCCCAGCCCATTTTCACATTCGTTTGATTTAAATGGTGTGTTGGTTTGAATCATATGTCCACAATAAACTCATGTATTTTCAGTGCTTGGTCCCCAGATGGTGAGAATCTGGAAGGTAGAGACTTGCTGGAGGAGGTGTGTTGCCTGGAGTGGGCATTGGAGTGATATAGCCAGCTCCTCCTTGCCAGAGCTTGGCTCACTATCTTGCTGATGTTTTTTACCTGCTGTGGCACAGGTGATGTCCAGGCTCTGCTCTAGGCCATGCTGTCCCCTGCCATCATGAAGCACCGACCCCCGCCCCATGACTGTAAGCCAAAATTAAAACTTTCCTCCCATCAGCTGCTTTTGATAAGATCCTTTGTCCCAGCAGCACAAAGATAACTACAACAAATATTTTATATTCCCAATTATTGTTTGAAACATTCCTCTAAAAATCACTCAGAGCTAGGTATGGTGGCACATGCCTTTAATCCCAGCACTCAAATGGCAGAGGTAGGAGGATCACCATGAGTTTGAGGCCAGTCCAAGACTATCTAGTGAATTTCAGGTCAGCTTGAGCTACAGTGAGACCCTATCTTGAAAAACAAAAGACAAAAATATTACTCTGGAAGATGGAAAAAGTGTTCTTTTTCTAAATTGATCTAAACATATCTACTTGGATATTCCAGACCTCCCACTCCCCAACATGCGTTAAAACCTAGATGAGGACCAATCCCTATTACAAATCTGCTAAAGCCTCTCACATGGGAAGGTTGGGGCTTTTCAATGAGACTTTTTAAATGTTTTATATTTTATTTTATTTTTGAGGCAAGCCCAACAGACTGCCCTTTAAAAAAATATTTATTTATTTATTTGCAAGGAGAGAGAGTGAGAGAGCAAGAGAGAGAGAAGACACTCAGAGAAAGAATGGGCGTGCCAGGGCCTCCAGCCACTGCAAACGAACTCCAGACACATGTGTCCCCTTGTGCATCTGGCTCACGTGGGTATTAGGGAAATGAACCTGGGTTCCTTGGCTTCACAGGCAAGTGCATTAATTGCTAAGTCATCTCTCAGCCCAGACTGCCCTTTTTGTTAAATGCAAGAGTGAGAAAGGGAGGGAGGGAGAGAGAGAGAGAGAGAATTGGCACGCCAGGTCCTCCAGCCACTGCAATTGAACTCCAGACACACGTGCCCCCTTGTGAGCATTTGCAACCTTGTACGCTTATGTCACTGCGTCTGGCTTATGTGAGACCTGGAGAGTCGAACATGAGTACTTAAGATTTTGAAGGCAAGTGCCTTGACCGCTAAGCCATTTCTCCAGCCCCAATGTTTTATTTTATCTTATTTTATTTTTAATTTTTTTGTTTGTTTTATTTATTTATTTGAGAGCGACAGAGAGGAGGCAGAGAGAGAGAGAGAGAGAATGGGCGCGCCAGAGCTTCCAGCCTCTGTAAAGGAACTCCAGATGCGTGCGCCCCCTTGTGCATCTGGCTAACGTGGGTCCTGGGGAATTGAGCCTCGAACAGGGGTCCTTAGGCTTCACAGGCAAGTGCTTAACTGCTAAGCCATCTCTCCAGCCCTTATTTTTTATTTATTTATTAGAGAGAGAATGGATGCGCCAGGGCCTCCTGCCACTGCAAATGAACTCCAGACACATGCACCACCATGTGCATCTGGCTTATGAGTGTTCTGGGGAGTTGAATCTAGGCCCATAGGCAAGGACCTTAACCACTAAGCCATGTCTCTAGCCCTTCCATGACAATTTGATAACAGTCATATATTTGCTTCCACTCTTTTCCCGCAAGTTCCTATTTAAAATGATCTCATACCTGATCTGCTATTCTACATGCAATTCCTGTCCTCAGCCTGACTTCTCCTAGTCTGTTCCATGCCAGTGAAACTGACACAACTAAAAGTTTTGAATGCTTGGTTCTAAGCTGATGGCAATTTGGGAATTGGCGACTTGCTGGAGAAGGTATGTTTTAGGGAGAGGGCTTAGGGGTGTTATAGCCAGCTTCCCCTTGCCAGTGTTCAGCTCACTATCCTGCTGCTGTTTCCACCTGCTGTGGCAGAGGCGAAGCCCACCCCTGCTCATGCCATCCTTTCCCCTGCCATCATGGAGCTTCGCCTTTAGACTGTAAGCCAAAATAAACAACTTTCCTCCCATCAGCTGCTTTTGGTCAGGTGCTTTGTGCCAACAATGAGAAGGTAACTACAGCAGTTTGAACTTCATTAGAAAAAATTCCAACTTCTAAATTTACCTACTTCCTTCCTCCAGAGTTAAATTTCTCATGAACCACGTTTTATTTATCTAAACACCCTCAATCTGCCACAGGTCCACTTAGAAAGGTATAAACAAAAGTGTGATAAATGACTGACACCCTGAATATTGAATATCTTGTCTTGAGGTTATAATTCATTTTGTAATCAACCCAGGTATCATATTTCTATGTACCTGCCACTCAAATTTAGGAAAAGGCTTATGCCCCTTATGGTTTGAATACGAAGTGCCCCTCCCCCCAAATTTTACGTGTTGAAGGCCTGTCCCTTGATGGTGGCACAAACAAGAGATTGTTGGACCATGAAGGTTCTAATTTCATCAATTGGTACTCCATAGATAAGTTCACAGCTAACTGGCTTTTAGGAAGCAGGAGCTTCGAGAAAGTTGGATACTGGGGTGAACTGGGTGGAGGAGATTGTGTCTTTGAAAGGTCTAGTCCCCAGACGCTTTCTTTCTCTCTGCCTCCTGCCTTCCATGAGATGAGCTGTTTTGCTCCACTGCATGTTTCCATCTCCCAGTTTTGCCTCACTGGGGGTCCAGAAGCAATGGACCCAAGTGACCGTGGACTGAATCTTTCTTTAACTTCTTTCTCTCCCCGATGTTCAAGCATACATGTATAAATTAACTACAATCCCCATGTTGGACAAAAAAAAAAAAAATCACTTGAATTTATTCTTCCTACCTAACCAAAATTTTGTCTTCCACCATGTCTAATTTTTAAAAATTATTTTATCTTGGGATGACTCAGAAGGCATCATGGTGCTGGGAAGAAGTGACAGGAGTGCTCAGCACTGCAATATCTCTATCACACCTTTCAAGGCTCACGGTCTATTGTGGAAGAGGTGGCGGAAAGAATGTAAGAGCCAAAGGAAGGGTAGGACTCCTTACAAAATGCTCCCTCCAGACACAAAATGGCCTGGATATCCATGACCTCACAGTGCCTGACACTACCTACACAAGAGCATCATAATTGTAGTGGTTATGATCATGATATCAACATAAAAGAGAGACTGATTGAGAGGGGGAGGGGATATGATGGAGAATGGAGTTTCAAAGGGGAAAGTGGGGGGAGGGAGGGCATTACCATGGGGTATTGTTTACAATCATGGAAGTTGTTAATAAAAAAAATTGAAAAGAAAAAATTATTTTATTTATTTGCAAGGAGAGAGAGAGAAAGAGTGAGAGAGCACGTGATTGAATAAATATGGGCATGCCAAGGCCTCTTGCCACTGCAAATTAACTCCAGATACATGAGCCACTTTGTGCATCTGGCTTTACACAGTACTGAGGAATGGAACCCGGGCCGTCAGGGATTACAACCAAATGCTTTTAACCACTAAGCCATCTCTCCAGCCCCCCCCCCCACTCCATGTCTACCTTTAAAAAAAATACTTATTCTTTTGAGAGAGAGTGGGTGCCACTATGAACAAACTCCAGACACATGCACCACTTTAGGTTTTCATGGATACTGGGGAATTGAACCCTTGGTAGGCATGCTTTACAAGCAAGTGCCTTTAACTGCTGAGCTATCTTCCCAGTTTCATGTCAATTTTTTTTTTACTATTTATTTATTTATTTGTTTATTTTGAGGCAAGCCCAACAGACTGGCCTTTTTTTTAATGCAAGAGAGCAGGGTGTGTCGGGGGGGGGGGGATTGGCGTGCCAGGGTCTCCAATCACTACAATCAAACTCCAGATGCATATGCCACCTTGTGCGTATGTGTGACCTTGCGCACTTCTGTTATCTTGTGCGTCTGGCTTACGTGGGACCTAGAAAGTCAAACATGGTTCCTTAGGATTCGCAGGCACACACCTTAACTGCTAAGCCATCTCTCCAGCCCTGTTTTATTTATTTACTTGAGACAGAGGTAGAGGCAGACAAAGGAAGGAGTATGGGTGCACCAGAACCTCCTGCCAGAACAAACTCCAGATACATGGACCACTTTGTGCATCTGGCTTTGCATGGGTACTGGGGAATCAAACTCAAGCTATTAGGCTTTTCAAGAAAGCACCTTTAACCTCTGTGCCATCTCTCCAGCCCCTATGTCTATGTTTTTGAAGTTTTTTTTTATTTGGGGGAGGGGAGATAAAGAGAGAGAATTAGACTCCAGCCACTGCAAATGAACTCCAGATGCATGTGCCTGCATCTGGTTTACGTGGGTCCTGGGGAATCACACCTGGGTTCTTTGGCTTTACAGGCAAGCACCATCTTTCTAGCCCCCATGTCTATTTTTCAAAGCCAACTATTAGTTATCTTACTACTATAGGCACTCAACAGTCTTTACCCTCACCCCCAGTTAGCTAGTAAAGCTCCTCTTGACATAAGATTTTACCTTCTTTGAATCCAATAGTGTCTTAATTTCATTTGCATAGTTTCTGACCCTTATATTTTATTCATCTTCTCCCTTTCCCAATATTACTGAGAACTCTTCCTGGATAGGGAGTATCAGATGTTTCAAGCCCAATGCTCTGCGCATAGAATGAGTAAATGTTTGTGAAAGTTAAAACAAAAAACAAAAACAAAAACAAAAACAGCCGGGCGTGGTGGCACACGCCTTTAATCCCAGAATTTGGGAGGCAGAGGTAGGAGGATTGACGTGAGTTCAAGACCACCCTGAGATTCCATAGTGAATTCCAGGTCAGCCTGGGCTAGAGCGAGACCCTACCTCGAAAAAAAAAAAAAGTTAAAAAAACAAAACAAAAGACAGTTTAGTTATGTAGATTTGAGAGTAGTCATCTATCTGTACTCAAACTCTATAGAAGAATGCTTGGTGGCAGGAGGAATAAGGTCTTTAGTGGCACATTGTAGTCCTTGGCTCTGTCTTATTAAACACTAATAACTTTGAGAACCATTTGAATAGAATGCTGATTAGACTTGAGGGCGATGATCCAAGAAGGGTAAGGACAAAAAGATCCTGAGCAGCTGGAACGATGGCTTAGTTCGGAGCACCACAGTCCCCCGGGGACTTTAACAACTTACAGGGTCAGAGGAGAATAAGGGATCGGCGGAGAATAAGAGGACGAATGCAAGCTGCAAAGGACCTGAGGATATTGAGAACGATGATTCAAAGACAACCAAACCCGATGTGAGGAAATAAAGACATAACTGGCTTTATCAGGAGGCTCTGAGAGGGTTTGTTGTCTATTTAGTGTGTCCTGGGGGAAACTCAACAGGCTGAAGTCATGGATTGGGGCCCGATAGGACATTTACAAATAGAACTGTCAAGGCGGGATAGGAGGCCTCGGAAGGTAAAGTTCTTGTTATTCCAACAGACTTCAACATGGACTTCTATACGAAGCGCTGAAGCAAATGAGCTGTACAGGATTTCTGCTTGGAGCGTATTTCAGACTACTCATTCTCCCGTGCAGTCACTTTCTAGCACCTTCGGTATCGGGCCCTCTTCCAGGGCCTTGCGCGGGGTGGGGAGGTGGGGTGGAAACGGGTGGGCGTCTGCCATGTCGCTCCTCTGCTTTGTGGAACAGCCCCATCCTTCCTGGCAGGTTTTCAGAAGCTGGGTTTGGAGTGCTCTCGGTGTGGCGGGGAAACCCATGCAGGTCGTTTTAAGAACGAGTCTGAGGCCGTGTGACTCGACAGGACGCGAGGACCATCCTCGGGAGCTGCCACCCAGGGGAGCCGAACCGTAGTCTGCTGGCCGACTCCCAGGCCCAGCGGGTTCCCAGGATCCCGCGAGTCCCAAGCCAGGGGCGCTTTCGAGTTGGCGGCGCGCCCGTGCGCGCGCCCGAGGGACCGCCCCTCCTCTGGAAGGGCGGACCAATGAGCGGGCGCTCTCTGCGCGTGGGCTCCGGGATTGGACGAGCCGCGCCGGGGGCGGGGGTGGTGGGGGAGGAGCCTGGGATGGGCGCGCTCGCTGCGCCAGAGTCGCGGGGACGCGTGCGCGGTCTCGCGTCGGCCGCGGGGTGAGTGGTGGTGGTGTGTGTGGGGAGGGGGGAGCGGGGCGGGGGAACCGGTCTCGCGCGCGCGCTCTCGAGGTGGAGCTGCTGGAGGCGGCGACGGCGGCGACGGAGGAGGCTGGCGGTGGGCAGGGGGGTGGGGCGGGGACTGGAGGTGGGGAATCGGGAGTTTCGGGATCCTTTATCCGCCCGAGGGCTTGGTCGCTTCTGCGGCGTTGAGGAGCGGCGACCGCCGGAGCGCGGAGGTAAGAGGCGCGTCCCGGCGCGGCTGCGGGTGGTGCTGGAGGTGGAGGTGGAGGTGGAGGTGAAGGAAGAGGAGGAAGAGGAGGGGGAATCGTAATCAACAGGTCCCCGCGAGCGTGGCCCGGCCCCTCCCCTCCCCCACGCGCCGCGCGTCCCCGGGGCTGCTTGGGCGCGCTGCCCGGGACAGCGGGATCGGTGGTGGCCGCGTTAGCCCAACCTTTGTCCGTGCGCGCGGCCCGGGGGGGACGCACCGTGGCGCGGTGTCGGAGTTAGGAGCCCCGGGGACTACCCTCCGGGCGAGGTTGGGGAAACACTTTTTTTTTTTTTTTTTTTTTCCTTTTGCAAGGAGGAATGTGCTCGGCGTTCCTGAGCTTGAGTCAGCGCCTGGGATTCCAGTCGTGGCGTTCTCTAAACAGGTCTGCTGCAGTTCCTGCTTCCTTGTGGCTTGACCACTTGCTGTAAGAAAACCCAGTGTCCCCCGACACGCTCTCTCTGTCTCACTCTCGTCCTTGTCTCCAGGATGGCAGGTTGAACTTGGAGCAGCCTGTAAATTGTTGGCCAGTTACTTTCAATGAAAGCCGCTTTCAACGATCTTGGTTGCAAAATTATGTAACTTCCTAAGGATAAACTCACCTTCTCTTTAGTTGATTGACGCACAGTTAATGTGTATGGAATTTAGGGTTCGGTCTAAAGGGTTTTCGAAACAGTTGGCACTGTAAGGTCCTGTAGCTAAGGAGAGTTTTTTAGAACCGGTACATAGTGTGTTTCGTCTCTCGTAGAGTTCTAAGGAATTTGGATTGGGAAAGCCAAGTACAGAGCAAGAATTCTGAAGTTTTAATTTGTCAAGTGATGTATTAATATTTCCGATAAAAACAGTATCGTGTTTTAATGGTAGTGTTCTGGTGATCCCTTTTTAATTAGAACACGTTAATAACCTATTAAAGTCTACAATAGGAACAAATGATGTGTTTGTTTTTGGTGCCTTTGAAGTGTAAGTACTGGTGGAAATGAAAATTATTCAGTAAGTATTCTTGAATATGAACTGACTTTTTTATGCCTGTGGTTATAATATCTTAGGTTGTAAAAAGCTATCTAGACTATTGCACAGGCTGACATTAAAATTTATCAGCTTTATGGATGATACAGACAAAAATATAGAAAGGTTTTCATAATACTCGGTTTTAAAGATTGAAAGCTGGGCGTGGTGGTGTACCCTTTTAATCTCAGCACCTCCAGAGGCTGTGGTAGGAGATGGCTGTGAGTAAAGGCCAGCCTGGTCTACAGAGTGAGTTCCTGGTCAGGCTGAGCTAAAGTAAGACCCTGCTTCAAAAAAAAATTTTTTTTAAGGCAAAACAAAAAGACAGTAATTTTTGCCATGCTTTACTTGAACTACTAAATAAAACTCCTCCTCTTGAAATTGACAAGTAAATGTGGACTCATACTGGTAATTTGTTTTGGAATGTCAAAATAGGAAATGTTTATATAAATTCTAGTGAGAGTAACCCAAATCAGTACAGTGGTTTGGCTATCTGTATGATCTCCCTGAATTATTATTTTGATTAAAAAATATCATCACAATTCCTTGTAAATTTTTTTTAATGTTTATTTATTTATTTATTTGAGAGGGGAGGGGGGACAGATAGAGACAGAATGGGAATGCCAGAGCCTCTAGCCACTGCAAACAAACTCCAGACGCACCTTGTTCATCTGGCTTAAATGTGTACTGGGGAATTGAACCTGGGTTCTTAGGCTTCACAGGCAAGCTCCTTAACTGCTAAGCCATCTCTCCAGCCCTTAAATTTTTTTTAATGCATTTTTGTTTGTTTGAGAAACAAAGAAAGAAAGAGAGAGAAAGACAGACAGACAGACAGATAGATAGGGAGTGAATATGGGCACACCAGGGCCTCCTGCCACTGCAGATGAACTTCAGACACATGTGTCACTTTGTGCATCTGGCTTTATGTATGTACCAGGGAATTGAACCCCAGCCATCATTGTGCATCTGAATTTATGTGGATACTGGGGAATCAAACCCTAGCCATTAGGCTTTGCAAAGCAAATTCCTTTAGCCATTGAGCTTTCTCTCCAGCCCCACAACTCCCTTTATTGAAAGTAATATTGTTAAAGCCAACTGATCATAGATGTTAGTCACATCTATGAAATACCTTCATTGCACTATGTAGACTTATGTTTGACAAAACTCAGTACTGTAGTCTCACCACGTTAATATGTGAAATTCAGCCATTGCAGCATTCAGACTTAAACAATAATTCATGATTAATAGTTATTTCCATCCTGTAATTTAATACTAAATTTATGATTATGTTGTCATTTATAATTTTTCCTCAAGTAAAATTTATGTTTGTTATTTTGATATTGGAAATGATGCAGTAAACAATATATTGAAAATTTTCTCTAAGAAAAATCTCATAATAGACATACCAAGAAATTTGGTCTAATTTATGTATCAGTACAGGAAGATATCCTATTTCTCTGATTTCAGAATGTGTGGAAAAAAATAGTATCTTGATATATGTTCTTTAGAATAAAAACTTTTTATGTACCTACTGAATCATAAGAGTTGGAAGTAATCTTGCTCTTTATATAATCTGACCTCTTCATTTGCAGGAGAGCTGCCTGTAGTCTACTACAGTACTTGCTTGTCTCTATGCTCACAGTTCAGTGCTGTTCTCATTATCCACTCTGCAATGCTGCTCCCCACAAGGTCTTACTATGTAGGTAGCCCAAACTGGCCTCTAACTGGTGTTGATATAGTCCACACAGGCCCCCAATTCTTGAGCCTCCTGCCTCAGCTCCCAAGTGCTAGTATTACAAGAATGTGCCACTATGTCCAACTCTTCACTGTATCTTATTGTTAGATCAATTAATAAGCTATTTTCTTCAAATCATATAAATAACTGACAGGTTTTTTCCCCCTGTGCATGTCCCCCCCCTTTATTAAACAACTACACAATTCATTCCTTTTTTTTTTTTTGAGAGCGACAGACTGAGAAAGAGGCAGAGAGAGAGAGAGAGAGAGCGAGCGAGCGAGCGAGCGAGCGAGCATGCAAGGGCCTCCATCCACTGCAAATGAACTCCAGATGCAGATGCGTGTGCCCCCTTGTGCATTTGGCTAACGTGGGTCCTGGGGAATTGAGCCTCGAACCGGGGTCCTTAGGCTTCACAAGCAAGTGCTTAACCACTAAACCATCTCTCCAGCCCTCATTCCTTTTTTGAAGGGTTGCTTTCAGTTTTCAACTTTTCAATCTGTGTTTAATGAATATCCTTTTGTATGTTTCCTTGAAAGAATGTGGTTTCTGGGAATCTATACCACCTGTAAAGGAAAATAATAGGTTAGTGTGCATTTTCAACTTTACCATCTACAGCCAAATTATCTTTTTATTAAGGTGTAATTAATGATTTGCATTCCTGCCAATAGTATATGAGTGACAGTGATTTCTCATCCTTGTCCAACATTGGCATTACCACGTTTAAAAAAGTTTTTATGCTAATTTGTATGAAAAATTATATACTTGTTTCCTTTCTTTAAAAAATAATAAGACTTGGGCTGGAAAGATGCTTAGCAGTTAAAGGCACTTGCTTGCAAAGGCTGACAGCCCAAGTTCGATTCCCCAGTACCCACATAAAGCCACATGCATAAAGTGGTGTATGTGTCTTGGGTTTGATTGCAGTAGCAAGAGGCCCTGGCACATACATTTATTTATTTATTTCTCTCTCTCTCCCTCCCTCCCTCCCCTTGCAAATAAATAAAAATATAAGCCGGGCGTGGTGGCGCACGCGTTTAATCCCAGCACTCGGGAGGCAGAGGTAGGAGGATCGCCTTGAGTTCGAGGCCACCCTGAGACTCCATAGTGAATTCCAGGTCAGCCTGGGCTAGAGTGAGACCCTACCTCGAAAAACCAAAAAAAAGAAAAACCAAAAAATATATATATAAAAAACTATTTTTAAAAAATGATTTTAACATTATATACTACTATAGTCAGGATTACATAGTTTCATGTTTTTTGTCTTAGGCAACCTTCCTCCACTCTTTATCCCTGACAACCAGTGATCAGTTTTCTCTCCATATAATTTGTCATTTTTTGTGTATCATTTAAATGGAATCAGTAGTATTTAGTTTTTATGATTGCCTTTTATTTGAAGTTTTTACTTTCTTACTATTGTGAAAAATTCACATATTCACTGTTCATAAAGACATGCAGAGTCTTTTTATTTTAATTTTAGTGTTTTTGAGAGTCTTGTTATGTTGGCTAGGTTGGCCTTGAATTAGAGGTGCTCTTACCTCTGTCTTATACTCCATCATGCTCAGATTATACCTTTTGGCCAGCACTAGCATTGGTCTTTGCAGTCCTCCGGATTTTCTCAATTCTGTTCATGCCTTCCCTTCTCTTTTCTCTTGAGCTCCTTCTCTTCTTGTGAGTCTGTGTAAACCTACGAAATGCTTTTACATGCTATCCTTGTTTAAGGACCATGTTAATCTCTGCATTGTTCTGTCTTTAGTATACGTGCTGCCTAAGCAAGCACTGTGTCTGCTGTTCTTTCATTTAGCATGCTTTTGAGACTCACCTATGTTGAGTGTATTCACAGTTCCTTGTGATTTGATTATTCCTTTGTATGAATAAATGTATCGCTATTTATTTATAAAACACTGAGTTATTTTCAGGTGTTTTTGTGACTATGGGCAAAGCTTTCATAATCTGTGTGAATACGTTTTTCTGTGAACATATCTTCATTTCTTTTGGGGAGGTACGCATAAGTGGGAATCCTGGGTCATAGGAGCATATGTGTGTTAAATTTTTTAAAAATATTTTATTTATTTACTTGAGAGAGAGAGAGAGAGAGAGAGGGAGAGAGAGAGAGGCAGACACAGAGAGAATGGGTGCGCCAGAGCCTGCAGCCACTGCACACGAACTCCACATGCATGCACCACCTTGTACATCTGTCTTACGTGGGTGCTGGGGAATTGAACCGAGGTCCTTTGGCTTTGCAGGTAAACGCCTTAACCTCTAAGTCATCTCTCCAGCCCACGTGTACTCAATTTTATTTAAAACAAAATAAAAACCTATCTATGTTTGGCAGCATAATAGTTTTTAAAGATGTTCTAATGATTAGAACCTGTGAATATCTTTGATTACTGACAAAATTGAATTAAGGTTGTTAATCAGCTGGCTTTAAGATAGGAAGATTATCCAGGTAGGCGTAATTATCACAAGTCTTTAAAAGTGAAAAGAGAAAGGCAGAAAAATAGAGTCAGGAAAAAGCGGAAAGAAAAAAAAAAAGCTGGTTATGGTGGCGCACACCTTTAATCCCAGCACTCGGGAGGCAGAGGTAGGAGGATCGCTGTGAGTTCGAGGCCACCCTGAGAGTACCCAGTGACTTCCAGGAGAGCCTGAGCTAGAGTGAAACCCTACCTCAAAAAAAAAAAAAAAAAAAAAGAAAAAAAGAAAGAAAGAAGGAAAAAAGCGGAAAGAGAAAAGCGCGAGAGTAGAATCAGAAAACAGTTGGCAGCAATAGAAAGGCAGCCAGGGAATGTGCTTGGCCCTCACAGGCTCACAGGTGGAAAATGATAGGAAGTGGACTAATCTTTGGCACCTGCAGAAAACAAAGCAGCTCTTCTAACATCCAAAGTTTAGCCCAGGGAGATCCGTGTCAGGCTCTAACTTAAAGGACTGTATACTCGAAGGTGTGTTGCTTTAAGCCAGTAGTGAGGTGGAGGTGATTTATTATGGCAGCGCAGGAATTTAATGCACCGGCAGGCTTCTCTAAGTGGCTGAACTTTGCATTCCTGCTAGTAAGGTATGAGAGTTCAGGTAGCTTTACATCCTTGTCAGCACTTGCTGTGGTCACTCTTTTTCCTTCTTACTGTGTGCGTGCACATATGTGTGGAGGCCAGAGGACAGCCTTAGGTGTGTTGACTCAGCTCTCTACCTTTTTAAAATAGAGTCTCTTACTGGCCTGGAACTTCCCTAATTAGCCCCAGGGATCTACCTGTTTGCCTCCCTCCCTAGCACTGGGTTTACAAGCATACCACCCCATAAGGCTTTAAAAAATTTTTATTTTATTGTGCATTCTAGGGAGTCAGACTGGGATCCTCAGGCTTGTATCCTGTCGTCTTTTCTTTTTAAAGCTTTTAAAATTTATTTATATATTTGAGAGAGAGAGAAAGGCAGATAGAGAATGGGCACGCCAGGGCCTCTAGCCACTGCAAATGAATTCCAGATGCATATGCTACCTTGTGCATCTGGCTTATGTGGGTCCTAGGGAATCGAACCTGGGTCCTTTGGCTTTGCAGGCAAACACCTTAACCACTAAGCCATCTCTCTAGCCCCTGTCAAGTCTTTTTAATTTTAGCCATTGTTATAGGTGTATCTCATTGTATTTTTTTTAATTGAAGTTCTTTTATGTAATGATATTGAACATCCTTTTGTGTGCTTATTTGCTTTATTACATCTTTGTGAAATTTCCCAATCATTTGTCTGTTTGTATTTATTTCTTTCTTTTGGGATAGCATCTTACTTTGTTACCCAGCTTGGCCTTGACTTCCTGGTCTTCCTGCCTTAGCTTCCCAAGTAGCTGGGACCATAGTATGCACTAGCTTGCCAGGTTTGTTTTATTTTCTTGTTGAGATTTGAGAATTGTTTTTATTTGTTTGATACTATACTGGGAATCAAACCCAAGGCCATGCTCATTGTAGGCACATGCTTTACTGCTGTGCTACATCCCAGAGTGAGTTTTGCAAGTTCTGTGTAGTCTTTAGTAAAAAAAAAAAAAAAAAAAAAAAAAAAAAGTTTGTCATGATTTTCTCCTGCCTGTGACCTACCTTTACATGTTTAAAACAGTGTCTTTTGAAGTATTGGCCTTTTAAACTTTGATGCAGCCTAAATTACCAATTATTTATTTAAAATTTTTTTTTGTTCATTTTTATTTATTTGAGAGCGACAGAGAGAGAGAGAGAATGAATGGGTGCGCCAGGGCCTCCAGCCACTGCAAACAAACTCCTGCACCCCCTTGTGCATCTGGCTAATGTGGGTCCTGGGGAATCGAGCCTCGAACTGGGGTCCTTAGGCTTCACAGGCAAGTGCTTAACCGCTAAGCCATCTCTCCAGCCCCCAATTGTTTATTTTATGGATCTAATCTGTGGTTTATCTCTAAGGAATTCTCTGTGTTACCCAAGGTCACTGAGGTTTTCTTCTACAAGTTCTATATTCTTGCATTTTTGCCATCAATCTCTGTTTCACTTTGAGCTTTTACATAAAGTGAGGGGTACAAAGTAGTTTCTTTTATTTGTCCATTATTCCATGACCACTGCAAAGACACCTTGCTGATTGAATTACCCCGTTGTAATTGGTCTTGTGTTTTACTGATTGTTTACCCTCTTGCTACTAACACATTGTCTGGATTATTTTTTAAAATATTTATTTGCAAGCAGAGAGAGAGACAGAGACAGAGACAGACAGACAATGGGTGTACCAGGGCTTCTAGCCCCTGCAAACGAACTCCAGGTGCTACTTTTGTCCATCTGGCTTTACTTGGGTACTGGAGAAGTTAACAAGGGTTATTAGGCTTTGCAGGCAAGTGCCTTAACCACTGAGCCATCTCTCCAGCCCTGTCTTGATCATTATATAACAAACATTTTAAAAAACTATTATTATTATTTTTTTATCTTAGAGAGAACGGGAAGGGGGAGAGAATTGGCGTGCCAGGGCCTCAGCTACTGAAATCGAATTCCAGATGCTTTCTCCACCTAGTGGGCATGTGTGACCTTGCGCTTGTTTCACCTTTGTGCGTCTGGTTTACATGGAATCTGGAGAGTAGAACATGGGTCCTTAGGCTTCACAGGCAAGCACCTTAACCGCTAACCCATCTGTCCAGCCCACAAGTATGTTTTAACATCAGTCAGTGTTAACATATTCTTTTTTAAAATCATTGTAGTTATTTTAGTTCCTTTGCCTTTCCATATAACACCTAGATTTAGCTTGTTGATATCCACAAAAATACCGAGTCTTGTAATTTATTTATTTTAATTTTATGGTACTGGAGGTTGAACTCAGGGTCTTGCAATGCTGTGCAAGTGTTTTGCCACTGACCTGAGTTAGTTTATAATTCAGCATTTCTCTTCATTTATTTTGCTCTTTGATTTCTTTCATGATAGTTTTGGAGTTTCCAACACTTATTAGATCTATACCTAATTATTTCCTTCTTTTGGTCCTATTGTAAAGTGAGTTTCTTACTTATCATTAATATTATATAAGCTTTAATACTATTGATTTAATTAATTTTTATATATTGACTTTATGTGTTGTTTTTGTGCTTGTTTTGAGATAGTCTTGCCCAGTTTGGTCTTGAATCCAAAGTCTTTTGTTAGCTTCTTAAATATAGGGATTTAGGCATGTACCACCATTGCACCCAGCCTTTTCTTTATGGGGGCTTTTGTTTCTTTTGAGACAGAACTCTCACTGTGTAATCACGTGCCCTGCCTCTATTTCCCCAGTGCTGGTATTGCAGGCTGGGATGGAACCTAGGGCTTCATGCATGCAAGGTGGACGCTCTACCAATTGAACTACATTCCTAGCCCGTCTTTGCATTTTCCAAGTAAACAACTGTATCATAAAGAAATTTTATTTTATTTTCAGTCTGTGTTGCAATTACCTTCTCATTGTTGGGACAAAACACCTGACTGAAAGCAGCATCTGGAAGGAAAGGGTTTACTTTTTAAAAATTATTTATTTATTAGAGAGGGTGAGAGTGAGTATGAGTATGGGTGCTTGGGGCCTCCTGCCACTGCAAATGAACTCCAGACACATGTGCCACTTTGTGCATCTGCCTTTATATGGACTCTAGTTTATAATTATTAAATACAGAAAATGTGTATCACTGTAATCACACATTCCTTATACTGGGTTTATTTATATAAGTTGTTTAAATGGATTTGGATAATGAATTGTGGTTTTTTTGTTTGCTTCATAGATGTTTTAATAAAAATCCACATATCTTTCTATGGAAGAAAACATTAAGCTAGCATATTCATTTTGTGAAATAATATTCAGCAGTAAAAAGAAGGAAATTGTTAATGTATGCTATACCCTGGATGTATCTTCAGAGATAATGTGAATTGGAAAAAATATTTTCAAGAAGTTATTGTGATTTCATTTGTATAGCATTCTTGAAATGACACAATTATGAAAATGGTAGGGGTGATAGGGAGTATGTGAGACCATACAAGGTGATATGGAGGTCTTCATGATAGAGATATGTGGGTATGTGTGTGTGTGTGTGTGTGTATGCATGTAGGCATGTGTATTCGATGACACGTGTGGGTGTCAGTCTTCACTTTACATCTCCTTTGAGGCAGGATTTTTCTCGTTTTCATTGTGCTTTGTTGTGCTCATTGGGAGCTTCTGGGAAATTCTGTCTCTGCTCCCCATCTCACTGTCAGCTTTCTGGGATTACAGAAGCCCGCCACAAGCTTTTTCACCCAGGATCTGGGGGTGTAACTCAGGTACTCGGGCTTGAGCGGCAAGCACTTTCTCCTTTGAGTCATCTCCCCAGCCTTGATCTTCTGTGTCTTGACTGTCAACTGTCCGCATGGTAGTTGTGATACTGTTCTGTAGTCTTCAGTGCCATGCCACTGGGGGAAAGTTAGTAAAGGGTAGGTAAGATCTCGGTTATTTCCTACAACCGCATGCGAATTTAAAGTTATCTTGGGCTGGAGAGAGGGCTCAAGCAGTTAAAGGCACTTGTTTGCAAAGCCTGATGGCCTGGGTTTGATTCCCCAGTACCCACATAAAGCCAGATACACAAAGTGGTGCATGTGTCTGTAGTTTGTTTGCAGTGGCAAGAGGCTCTGGCATGCCAATTCTTTCTGTCTCTCTCTGCCTCTTTCTCTATGTTTCTCTTTCTCTTAAATAAATAAATAAAAATAGTTAGGTTATCTTTAAATGTCTAATTTAGGAAAAAGAAAAAACCTGAATAAACTTAGATAGAATGATGTCTCACTGATTATATCTCCAGATATAGAATCTGGTGAAATGCCTAAGAAGAACTGTTTTCCCTGCAAAGGATGGGGCCTTACAAAGAAGAATTACAGGTAGATAAGGAGGATAAATTGAATTTGCATGCCTGAGAATTTCTGGAGGTACCGCAGACGTTTATCTCTCTGCCTGGTTACACTACCATCACTGTTAGTCTGTAAGCAGTCCCTATACACATCACCTCTTCTAGTCTTCCATTAGCATTACTGCCTAAAAGAGACATTAGATTAATAATTGGCAGAGTTCACCTACATAAAAAGGTAGCTTACACTTAAAGCAGCCAATGTCCTTACCATAGGTCAGGAGGGTTGACAGTATCCAAAAAGGGGAAGAGGTGTAGAACAGAGTTATAACCATGCGGTGTATGCTCTGAAGGAAAGGAACAGAGTTTTTATGTGAGTAAAGCAAATGGACCTTACCTCTAATGGTGTAAGGAAAAGCTTCTTCTGAGAAATTCAGTTGGGGGCTGGAGAGATGGCTGAGTGGTTAATATGCCAGTAAAGCCTAACGACCCTGACTCAATTCCCTGATACCCACATAAAGCCAGATGCACAAAATAGTGCATACATCTGGAGTTTGTTTGCAGTGGCTAGAGGCCTGGGAGTGCCCATTCATCACCTCTCTCTTTTTCTCTTTATCTGCTTGCAAATAAATTAATTAATGAAGAAATTCAGTTGAAACCACATATGGTGATTCATACCTAAAATCTCAGTACTTGAGAAGTTGAGGCCATAGTTTGAGGCCAGCCTAAACCAAAGTGAACCCTATCTCAGAAAAGAAAAAAAGTAACACACAAGGCGTGTACTAGGAAAACAGAGTCTTAATAAGATGATAGTTTGTGTAGCAGTCTAGGGGACCGAATGTGCGTCTGATAAAGTGAAAAGATCACTGTGGCTGCAGTATTGAGAAATACAATTTGAGAACAAGTTTTAAGTTCAGTCTGTAGATAAGGATGAGATTCTCTAGAGATCAGGTATATAGTCAGGAGCTCCATTTACTATAGTGACATGTTTGGTGTTTTGTTTTCCTACTATACAGCCTAACAAACCAGGCTGGCCTAGAACTCACCCTCCTCCTGCCTCAGTTTCCTGAGTGCCAGGTCTACAGGAATGCACTACTGTATCCAGCTAGTGAATTGTATTTTGAAAAAAGATAAACTGATATACTTTGGGGTTTTTGTTTGGGAAAAAAGATAGAAGTTAAAAGAAAAACCATCTTCCTTCCTTATACCAGAAGATCAACTGAAGACTCTTAGTCAGTGACATAAATGTTGGGTTGGTCCGAGCAGTATGATTTTCAGTGACTGCATTAAAACATGTGAAGTAAATGTAAAATAAAAAGCCAGCCTCTTTTTTTTTTTTTTTTTTTTTTTTGGTTTTTCAAGGTAGGGTCTCACTCTGGTCCAGGCTGACCTGGAATTAACTATGTAGTCTCAGGGTGGCCTCGAATTCACCGTGATCCTCCTATCTCTGCCTCCCAAGCTCTGGAATTAAAGGTGTGGGTTACCATGC
Organism: Dipus sagitta; assembly: GCA_036346955.1. NCBI lineage: Eukaryota > Metazoa > Chordata > Mammalia > Rodentia > Dipodidae > Dipus > Dipus sagitta. The sequence continues at coordinate 118,432,631 of CM070775.1, forward strand.
CCAACTGTCAGACTCTGTTTTATTTTGAACAATACCATGATGATGATTAAGGTTTCAACAACTTCATAATCAAGCTGTTTAATTTGTTCATTTTAATAAATTTGAATCTATCAAACCATTTAACATTATGTAAATTCCAACATTTGGTCTTTTTGTCTTAAGTTTTTATAGTTTTTTTTCAGCTAACAAGTCTCAAAGACCCTAAAAATGAGGTTTTAAGACCTCTTAGATTTTACTTTTTGGTCTTTTAAAGCAAGGGTGGACTACATTTTGGAACTATTTTAAGCTTTGTGCTCTCTGTCATCTTTGTTGCAGATACTCTTGCTGTTAGAGTGCAAAGGTAGCTACACAAATGAACATGACTGTGTTTCTTTAAAACTTTATGGTTATATAATACTTTATGACAGGAATATATTCTGGGAAATGTGGTAGGTCATTAGATGATCTTTTTCAGTGTGTGAACATTATAGGGTGTACTTATAGACGCCTAAATGACAGAGGTCAATCACTCAGTGACGCTTCTTGGTGTAGTCAAGAGATACAGAAAACATGAGGTGTATGCTGCCAGTGTAACATAGCATAATGTTACGCAGTATCTTTAGTAAGTCAAAGTACATACTAAAATAATGATTGAAAGTATAATATAGGGGCTGGAGAGATGGCTTAGACATTAAGGCGCTTGCCTGCGAAGCCTAAGGACTCATGTTTGACTCTCCAGGTCCCACGTGAGGCAGACACACAGTGACACAAGTGTATAACATCGCACATGCGCACAGGGGCACATGCATCTGGAGTTCAGTTGCAGTGACTGGAGGCCCTGGTGTACCAATTCTCTCTCGTATAAAAAAGTATAATATAATAAAATATAATCCACTGATAGTTCATTATCATCAGATGTTAAGTGCTATACATTATTGTATGCACTATATTTTTATATGCAGTAGGTTTTACTTACATCAGCATCACCACAGACATGATCTATTATAATATTTGGGATCACTCTCTTAATGTAGCCTGTCTTTTGGGCTGGAGAGATGGCTTAGTGGTTAAGGCGTTTGCCTGCAAAGCCAAAGGACCGAGGTTCAGTTCCTCAGGACCCACGTAAGCCAGGTGCACAGGGTTGTGCATGCATTTGAAGTTCACTTACAGAGGCTGAAGGCCCTGGTGCGACCATTCTCTCTCTCTCTGTCTGCCTTCTCTCTCAAATAAATAAAAATAAAATAAATATTTAATGTGGTCTGTCACTGGAAAGTCTTTATGCAGTGTATTACTATACTTAAAAAATGCAGGGTGTGTCAGGCTTGACCTTTGGGCTTTGTTTACATACATCTTCTTTATGGAAAAAAAAAAGCAGTGGGGGAAATGACAATATAGTAATAGATGTTTAGTTTAAATTTTGATGAAGTCTAATTTTGTTAGTTTTCTAAATGGATTTTGGGGGGCTTTGTTATTACACACAAGGACTATTTGCCCAGTCAAACATACAGATTCACCCTTATTTTCTTATGAAAGAGTCATAGTTTTATATTTTTAGATTTAGATTAGATTTAGATATCCATTTGGGGTGAATTTTTGTGTAAAGGGTCAGGTATGAGTTGAGTTGAGTTTTTCTGGTTGTTAATAATCATTTGTTGAAAAATAATTTGCTCTCCAGTGATTGGCCCTTGTCTGTTTTTCAGAAACCACTGGCTGTGTCTGTGAGGGTCTGCTTGTGATGCTCACATCCCGCTGATCCGGTGTGCTCTGTCACTCCTGCAGTCTTGGCTACTCGTGCTTCTTAAGTCAGGTATTCTGAATTTTCTAGCTTTAGTCTCTGAAAATTGCTTTGACTTTTTTAGTCTGTATATTTTTTAGAATATGTGTATTGACCTTTATAAAGTTCTTTTTTGATTTTAAGAGGAATTGTACAAAACCAGGATATTTAAGAAAAACAAATATTCAGTAAAATGAAAATCTTCTGAGGAATGTAGAAATAAGATGAAGAGTGAAACTATGTAAGAATGTATAGGTTTTTTACTCTGCACAATGTTGTATATGCTTACTTAAATATCTGAGGAAGCAACCTTTCTTTTTTTTTATTCTAATACTACATTTTGTTAAGTTAAACTTTATTCAAAAGCCTAGTAGTAGCTTTTGAAGCCTCAGCCTAATACATTGGCCCCTAAAGAACTATATCCTACTAGTTCACCATCTTTTTGGTTGTTCCTTTAATGTATCATGTATGTGATCAAATCTACTCTTTGTGTATAGTGATCCTTTGACATACACAAGGGATTGATATCTACAATCTGTAGTTACTTGAATTCTTTACAGAAAATAGTATCTGCATATAGCTTCTATACATCTTTATGCTTTAAATCATTTATCTGTAGGATACTTTTAAAACTTAATACAGCCAGGTGTAATGGCATATGCTTTTAATCCCAGCACTCAGGAGGCAGAGGTAGAAGGATTGTTGTGAGTTCAAGGCCAGCCTGAGACTACAGAGAGAATTCCAAGTTAGTCTGGGCTAGAGTGATACCCTACCTTGAAAAAACAAAAGAAAATGCATGGTAAATGCTTTGTAAATAGTTGTTACACTGTATTGTTTAGGAAATAATGAAAAGTCTGTACATTTCAGTGTAGACAGTTTTTCTTTCCAGTACTTTTCATCCATAGTTGGTTGAATCCATGGGTGTGGAACCTGTGGATAGGGAAGGCAGACGGTCGTGGATTGCCTCTTCCTTTCAGGCTTTGTTTATGCCGTGCCTGTACATAGAACTTTGGCATTCTAACTCTTTTTACTTTATCTTCAGTATGAAATATGTCTTTATTGTGAACAAATACAATTACATATTTTGAATTTATGTTTCTCAGAGACTCATTTGCTATTCTTTGTATGCTCTGATTTGGGTGTATATACATATATATTCATATTTATATAGACACATATGGTGATTTATATATACATACACATACATATTCCCCTCTCTTTCTCTTCCTCTCTCTACCTTTTTTGGTTGTATTGGGGATTGAACCCAGGGCCTTACCATATGCTAGGCAAGTGTTCTGCCACTGAGCTTTATCCTCAGCTCTTTTGTTCTGTTGTTTTAAAAGTTGGTTGAAGAGGCTGGGAAGGTGGCTCAGTGCTTAAAATGCTTGCCGTGCAATCTGAGTTCGATCCACAAAACTCACATAAAGTTAAATGCTATAGTGTTGGCATTTGTAATCCCAGTATGCCAAGGGTAGGAAGGGAAGTGGAGACAGGAGAGTAACTGGATGCTTGCAGGCCTGCTAGCCTTGTGAATGCAGTGGCCAGCAACCAGAGACTCTGTCTTACACAAGGTGAAAGGTGAGGACCAACATCCAAAATTGTCCTCTGATCTCCACACACAGTCAGTGGCATGCATGCACGAACACACCCACAAAAATTGGCTGAGATCCAGGAAGTCCATTTCATGGCTCACAAATGGATCCTATCCTACATCTTGAAAACTTCTGATGTGGTGTAGACTACTTTCATCATTTCACTGAATAGCCTATAAGGCTGTGGTTGTGGTTCTGTGAGAGAATGCTTCCTTGCTGCTTCCAGAAACTTTTCCATTATGTTTAGTTGATATGATGCCTGACAAAAGTAAGCTTTAACTCTTTATATGCTCTTCCTTTGTAATAAACTTGTAAGGAGAGGGTAGTGGCTATTGTTTTGTGTTCATTTTACTGTGCCCTGTAGTATCAGACACAAAATATTTCCAGTCCAAAAAAATCTAGAAAATAACTTATGTACCAAATGGCCTTTTTTTTTTTTTTTTTTTGTCTTAGACTTAGAAATTAATTTGGGGTTGGAAATGTAGCTCAGTTGGTGGAGTGCTTGTCTACCATGGACAAAGCCCTGGGTTTGATTCCCCAGCACTGCAACATTGGCACATGCCAAAATCCCAGCACTGGAAAGGGGAGGTGGAGACAGGCCAGCCTTGCAGGATACATGAGACCCTATCTTGGAAAAAAATAAAATTAAGATGGGGGATAAAGTAGAACAGAGGAAGTGTTGAAAAGAAATTATGATCAGGGTACGTTGTATGTATGTATGGTGGTTGTCCATTTAAAAAGTTAAAAAGAAAAATGGCTGGAGACATCACTTAGCAGTTAAAGCACTTGCCTGTAAAGCCTAAGGAACCAGGTTCAATTCCCCAGTACCTATGTAAGCCATATGCACATAGAGGCACATGTGTCTGGAGTTACTTTGCAGTGGCCATTCTCTCCCCCCACTGCCTCGTTTTTTTCTTTCTCAAATAAATAAAAACAAATATAAAAAGTTTAAAAATAAAGAAAAAAATAAAAATAAATTTGTCTCACCTTGAAAACTATATAAACTCAACTCTATTCTGGACATAAATTTAACTGTTTAACATGAGACAAAATATCCTAGTGTTAAGCCAGTTGTTTTATTAATCAGATGGTCCTTTGGCCCCCTGCTCTGAAACACACACACTGTAGAATCAGGGATTCACAGGAATTAGGTCAAGATTTATAAATGAGTAAAATGAAACTCTGATTATTTCATCCAAAGTTCTGTTGTAAGTGACAGCAAAGACTAGAGAATTGGAATTTAAATTTATTTGATCCCAAACCCTGGTTTTTCTGCTTTGTCTTTAATATAACCTTAAGATTTATTGCTTTTAATATTTGCTTTTTGGTAAGATAAGAATCATTTTGAGGAAAGCCATCTTCAACTGTACTTAGTGTTTGAAATATATGAATGAAAGTGAAGAATCCTGATGAAATTATTGTAAATAAACTGCTTATGGGTAGGAGCTGTGTCTTTAATCTTAGTATCTCAGTACTTGATATGACTGTGATGTAATGTTTCTCTTTGCCCTCTGTTCCTGACATGCAGCTTCCAAACCCTTTGGAATTTCCGTATTGATAAGAGTGATAGAGACACTTCCTCCCCCAGTCTCTACTTAGCTATAGGTGAGGGCTGGTCACTATGAAGATCAAGATATGATTAGAAGTTACCTCTACCTCTGGAGAGGTAAGAGAGAGTAGAGAGATAGTCACTGGTGAGCAGTGATTACATTAACCATGTGTATCAGACAGCTTCGGGTTCCCTGAGATGAACTTCCAGACCAGACACAATTATGGAGGAAGGGATATTTATTGAAGCTTACAGATCCAGGGGAAGTTCCATAATGGCAGAAGAAACTGGCCTGCCTTCACAGGACCAAGCAGAGAGAGAGAAGTACAAGCCTAAAGCCACACAGCACAGCACACTTCAGGAACTCCAGCTAGGCACACTTTGCATATCTTTAGATTGAAATCTGAAACCCACCACCACACCTTAAGATCCACACAATGGCACTGACTCCAGCCAGGTGGCTAAAGATGCAAACTACAAACAAACAACTGAATATATTGGGGGCCATCTATTCTATTCAAACTACCACACCATGCCTGCGAAATGAAGCTTCCATCAAAGACCATAAATGATAGTATTCAGAGATCTTCAGATTTGGAGAATCTATCAAGGTGGACCTGGAGAAGGCTGGGAGCTCCACCTTCCTTCCCTTGTGTTTTGTCATTTGACCGTTTCAAAGTTGTATCCTGTAAAATAAGCCAGTTACAGTAAGGAAAGTGCCTTTTTGTGTTCATGAGCCATTTTAGCAAATCACTGAACCAGGAGGAGAGGATCATGGGAACCTCTGATAACAGCTGCATGGTCAGAATTAGAGGAGGCTGAGGATTGTGGTTGACATCTGAAATGGGGCAGTTTTGTGAGAGCTGAAACAAACTCCAGGTAGATGGCGTCAGAATTGGATTGAATTGAATTGTAGAATTCCCAGTTGCTCTCTGGAGAATTGGATATTCTCCAAGAATCCCCTCCAGGTATGAGAAAGAGACTTTCATCTTTTTTTTTAAAGCTTTTATTGTCAATGTCCATAACATACGCATAATATACCCTGACCATAATCCCCTCCCACCATCCTCCTTTGTCCCCCCTTCCCTTATTCTCTGCCCACTGAACCCCTTCTTTCCAACTAGTTTCTTTCCTTTTTTTTTTTTTTCTTGGTTTTTAGAGGTAGGGTCTCACTCTAGTGCAGGCTGACCTGGAATTCACTCTGTAGTCTCAGGGTGGCCTTGAACTCATGGCCATCCTCCTACCTCTGTCTCCCACCACACCCAGCTCTCTTTTATTTTGATGTCATCTTTTTTCCCCCTCCTATTATACACAAACCTGCATCTTTGATGTCAGAAGTATTGATTGCAAAACACCTCTGGATGGCACATCCAATATATTTGAATCCAGTTTGCACTTTTATCATTTGTTTAACCTTTTGCTTTGATTGTGAGTTTAATATCAGAGGCTCTTCAATCTAATTGCCTCTGATGAGCTGAGAATTTGAAATTTAAAACACAATTCTGTTTGGGTTGGTCATAAATTTGAATGGGGAGGAAGTCTTTCATATGTTCTGAATTAATGTTCTCTACAAAGATAGAAACTCTCATTGTTGGTTTGCTAATGACTTTATCTTTTCTACAGGTACCTGTTAAAAGGTAGCATGATTCAAGTATAGGGTTTGCACTAGTTGACAGTATTGTCACATATACCAGAGTCAGACTTTACTGAAATACCTTCTAGACTTCTCGGTGAGTCTGAGCAAGTTAACTTAAGCTGTCATAACCCATTATCCACAGAATGAGACTATTAGTGCCTAACTTAGTGTGCTTCATTTTGTGAGTTAATTGAAATGGTATGTCAGTAATAGTAGACACAGTGTCTGGTATATATTAAGCACTCCATGAATGTTCTGTAAGTAGATAAGCTCCCAACCTGATTTGTGACATTGAAGTGAGTAATGAATTTATAAAATGTATTATATACATTTTAAAATTATAATTTTTTGTTGTTGTTGGTAGTGGTGGTGGTAGTAATTTTTATTTTTTGGTTTGTTTTTTGAAACAGGATTATCCCTCTGTGTCCCACACTGGCTTCCAACTTGCTATATATAGCCCAGGCTGGCCTCAAACCTGTGATCCTCCTCAGTTTCCTCACTGCTAAGATTACTAAGGTTGCTGGTGTGTACTACTACCATGACTATATTTAACATATATGTGTGTGTTTATATTTAAATATTTTTATTTCTTCTTGAGGGAGAGAGAGAAAGAGAGTGAGTGGGTGAGTATGGGCATGCCAGAGCCTCCTGCCACTGCAAATGAACTCCATACACATGCACCACTTTGTGCATCTGGCTTTACATGGGTACTGGGGAATTGAACCCAGGCTGTCAGGTTTGTAAGCCAGTGCTTTAACCATTGAGCCATCTCTCCAGCCCCTATTAAGTTGTATTTTGAGTAGATCCTTAACTTGACTTACAATTTTATACAAGTATGTAAGTTGGTTATCATAGAGTCAATGGTGAGTATTTATTATTGTACATGAAGTTAGCCTTTTCATCTCTGCAGCAATAGTGAAATCAGTGGGGGAGAATACTTTAAACAGCTTAAGTAGTGAGTTCAAGTTCTATTCAGCTCTATCAGTTTCTTTAGCAGACGCTCAAGCATTATTCTGAGTTGCTTTTCAATATATTATTTTCATTTCTTTTTTTTTTTTCTGCCATGCTAGCGATGAACTGAAGGCCTTGCACATACCAATGAACTGTACCCACAGCTTACAGTACATTTTTAAATGGGAGAGCTGAGTTTCATTGTGATAATTTCAGTCTTTATTTGGATAAAGTATTTGGCTAATTTTACCAGTGCTAATGTGTTTGTGTTCATTTTGTAAAAAAAATTCATTTGGGGCTGGAGAGATGGCTTAGCAGTTAAGTCACTTGACTGCGAAGCTTAAGGACCTAGGTTTGATTTCCAGGTCCCATGTAAGCTAGATGCACAGGGTGGTGCATGCGTTTGGAGTTTGTTTGCAGTGGCTGGAGGCCTTGGTGAGCCCATTCTCTCTATCTGCCTCTTTCTCTCTTTCCATAAATAAAAAAGCTATTTAAAAATATTTATTTATTTCTTTATTGCTTATTTGAGAGAGAGAGAGAGAGAGACAGTGGGTGACAGAATCAGCACACCAGGGCTTCTATCCACTGTAAATGAACTCCAGATATATGTGCCACCTTGTGCATCTGGCTTACATGGGTACTGGGGAATTGAACCTGGGTCCTTAGGCTTTGCAGACAAGTGCCTTAACCACTAAGCCATCTCTCTAGACCCTGTTTGTGTTGATATTTCTTTCCTTTTGTTTTTCTTTGTGTAATGGATGTCTTGGGCCTTATATTCATTTTCCTTTATACAAGTTTTCTTAGGATGCTCTTCCTCTGCAGTTAACTCTTGTGGCATTTTTATAGTTCTGGAACAGCACTTAACAATTAACATTGTATTGGTTTTTTTGTTGTTCTTCTTACTTGATTTCCATGCTACATTTTTAGTCCAAGCTGATCTGGAATTCACTATGTAGTCTCAGGCTGGCTTCAGGCTCACAGTGATCCTCCTACCACTGCCTCCTGAGTGCTGAGATTAAAGACCCTGAAGTTTTAAGTTTCTTAAAGATAAGGACACAAGGTTATAAGATTGCTGTTAGCTATGTAGAAAATATCTGACCACCCTGGCTGAACCACTTAATGAGACCTTGTCTCAAAAAACCAAAACAAGGGCTTAAGAGATGGCTCAGTGGTTACAGTGCTTGCCTACAAAGCTTACAGACCTGGGTTCAATTCTCTAGTACCCGTGTAACGCTAGCACAGTGGCACGTGCATTTGGAATTTATTTACAGTGGTTGGAGGCCCTACCGTGTCCATATTCTCCCTCTCTCTCTTTTTGCTTCTTCTCCCCTCCCTCTCTTTCTCTCCCATATCTCTTTCTGCTTGAAAATAAAAAAATAAAAAATATTTAGGGCTGGAGAGATGGCTTAGCAATTAAGGCACTTGCCTGCAAAGCTAAAGGACCTTGGTTCAATTCCCCAGAACCCATGCAAGCCAGGTGCACAAGGGGCACATGCATCTGGAGTTCATTTACAGGGCTGGAGACCCTGGCACGCCCATTGATTCTTTCTCTCTCTCTCTCTCTACCTGCCTATTTCTATATCTGTCTCTCTGTCTCAAATAAATAAAAATAAAAATAAAATATTTAAAACAAGAGCATAATTGCTGTACCTTACCAATCTTCTCCCACCTTTAAAAAAACATATTTACTTATTTGAGAGAGCAATAGAGGCAGACAGAGAGAGTGAGTATGGGTGAACCAGAGCCCCCAGTATGAGTGCACCAGGGTCTTTTGCCACTGCTAGTGAATTCCAGGCACAAGTGCCGCTTTGTTCATCAACTATGTGGGTGTTGGGGAATTGAACCCAGGCTATTTGGCAGGCTTTGCAAGAAGTTATCTTTAACTGCTGAGCCTTCTCACCAGCCCCCAAGTAATCTTTTTCTTACCAGTGACTAGCCATTATTTTATACCAAGTGAGTACTTACACATTAGAATAAAGGCATTGCTAACCCTTTCTAACTATAGTGTTTACACAATTGTTATCTTCTAGATGGACTTAAGAATGCTATTTAGAATAGCCTCATATATTCTCCTCTAGGATTGTGTGGTCAGAATCGGAACATTCTCTTAGCAATACTTTGGTACTAAAGGTTCCTTGGATTCTAAACTTGGTGACATTTGTATTCTCATTAGTCTTCATTGACAGGACTCTTCTTTCTAGTTCTGGACAAAACCCTATTTTGAGTCCTAAAAATGTTACTGTCACTGCATGGATCTAATTTGTAGATAACATTGGATATGTCTTTATTAGTTTTAGCTTTGGTTAATATTTCTGTCTTGGCAACTCTAAAGTGGTTAAATATAATTAATAGATAACTTTGGATGTATCTTTATCAGTACTAGTTTTGGCTAATATTTCTGTCCTGGTACCTCTGAAGTGGTTATTTGATATTTCTTCAGTGACAAAGCAATCTTACCGTCTCCTAGTATTTTTATTTGTATACCAGTTATCTGGGCAGAAGTAAGTAATCATCTACTACTTTGCTGACCTTTGAAGCATGTTTTAAACTCTAGTAGGTTATAAATCATTCTATGGCTTAAGTTGGAATATCTGTACTGTTGTTTTAGAGACCTGGAACTTTAGACTAGCATGTGTTAGGGAAAGTAATTGATCAGAGGAACAGAGGAAATCTCTATTGAATACACCCAGGACAAAGCAGTAGCTCTGTGAGTTTGATAATTGGCATTATTTGAATATTGGTCATCATGAATTATTAACATGATAAAAGAATGACAATCAGAATTATGAATCTGACATGGTTTTTCTCTTTTGGTGCTGAGAATCCAAACCAAAGGCCTCATGCATACTAGGAAATGCCTTCTCGCTGAGCCACATCCCCAGCTTTACATTTTATATATGCATATTTTTAAAGATTTAAAAAATTGTTTATTTATTTATTTATTTATTTGAGAGACAGAGAAAGAGGCAGAGAATGGGCATGCCAGGGCCTCTACCCACTGCCAACAAACTCCAGATGCACATGCCACCTTGTGCATCTGGTTTATATAGGTACTGGGGAATCGAACCTGGGCTTTTTAGGCAAGTGCCTTGTCTGCATAGGGTTGTGGTGATTTGATTCGGGTGTCACCCATGGACTTGGGTGTTCTGGGTGCTGGGTTCCCAGCTGATGGAGATTTGGGAGTTGGCGCCTCCTGGAGGGCGGTGTGTTGTAGAGGGCAGGCTTGTGGCCAGTTTCCCCTTGCCAGTGTGTGGCACACTCTCCTGTTGCTATTGTCCACCTTATGTTGGCCGGGAGGTGATTTCCTCCCTCTGCTCATGCCATTGTCTTCCCCTGCTATGGTGGAGCTTCCCCCAGTCTGTGAGCCAGAATGAACCCTTTTTTTCCACAAGCTGCTCTTGGTCAGGTGATTTCTGCCAGCAGTGCGAGCCTGACTGCAACATTGGTGTTCCCCTCAAATTTAAAACCTCCATGTTTGTTTTGATGTGTGTGTTTGGTTTGTATGTATATGCATATGCATCAGTGTGGAGGTCAGAGGACAACTTTGGGTGTCAGTCCTCGCCTTCCACTTTTTTTTGAAGCAGAGATTCTCATTTAGCACTACATTCACCAGGCTAGCTGGTTCATGGTCTTCCAGGTGATTTCCTGTGACCACCTCACTTCTCGTCCTACTCTCATTGGGATTATAGATGTTAGTGTGCCAGTGTCCAGCTTTATGTAGGATCTGATGACTGAACTCAGTCATTCAATGCATTCGTTCTTATGCACCAAGTATTTGTTTCACTGAGCCATCTCTCCAGCCCAAAGCCTCTTGTGTTTTTTTTCTCAATTTTTATTAACATCTTCCATGATTATAAAAAATATTCCATGTTTTTTTTTAAATCTATACATATATATTGCATTTACAGCACATGCTTTTTGGTGTGAATTTTGCAAGTAATGCAAATACTTGAAATTGAAAAGTAGGAACTATGAGATCTGTTATCCTCACTTCTCAGAGTTACTAGTTGGAACAATATTTTGTATATTTCATTTTTGTTAGTAACTTAATAAACAGTGGCTTTTGCATTTTTAAAAGTGGACAATATAGAAATAAACTTGATTTTTTCACTTGCCTTTGTATTACATTAACTCATATAGAGCTTGATGCTATAACACCCACATTAAACAAAAGTAAAGAGCTGCATGTATAGCTAGCCCAGTGGTAGAACTGGCTTTGGGAAGGAGAGGTGAAATTAATCGTAATAGTATATTGATAATGAATCTTTCAGATTCATTGTATATTTTATACTGATGGCTCACCTCAGTTAGAAAAGTGAATTTTCATTAGAAATATTCATGTACTGCAAAACAATATTTTGGTTAGTGATGGACCACATATTAGTTGTTTCATAAGATTGTAATAGAGCTGAAAATTGTCATCTAATGATATAATGTAATAAAACTGGCTACTCACATGTTTGTGGTGATACTAATATGAGCGACCTACTGCAATACCATTCATATAGAATTATAACACAGTTATGCAAAAGAGAATAAATTATTGCTCCTGGTTTACTATACTATTCTTTATGATTTTAGGATGTATTTCTTTTAAACATAAATTCTGGTAACCACCAGAGAGATGCTTAAGGTGCTGGCTTGCAAAGCCTGAAAGCCTGGGTTTGATTCCCCAATACCCACATAAAGCCACATGCACAAAGTGGTGCATGTGTCTGGAGTTCATTTGCAGTGGCAAAAGGCCCTGCCATGTCCATTTTCTCCCTCTCCCTTCCTTTTCTCTCCCCTTCTTTCTCTCCCTCCTTTTTCTTTCCCCCTTTCTCTCCCTCCCTCTCTCCCCTCCCTCTTTTCTTGCAAATAAATAAACATATTTATTTTAAAAATATGGTAAACAGTATGTCGTCATTTAATAGCAGCATCGTCTCATATGTTGCATGTTTACCATGTGTCTTGATTGGATCAGATGTCTACATTGAACTAACCTTTACCTTCTGAGCCAGTGTGTATGCTTTTTGATGTCTCCATTACAATAAAACTGCCTAATGACATGTTTCTCAGAACCTATTCTCCTCATTAAGTGCGAAATAACTGTGATTGGTCTGCATTTACATTTAATTAAGTTTACACTTAAAAAGTAGATCACATACCCAATTTTCTCCAAAATTATTTAAAAGCTTTCTAATAATTGAATCAAGTGTAAATTATTAAATTTAAAATTTAGTTTTTCAGTGTAGCAGTTACCTTCTCATTGCTGGAACAACACACATAGGCAGAAGGTGCTTAGAAAGGGTTTATTTCAGCTTACAGTTTCAAAGGGGATCCTTATCATGGTGGAGAAAGCCTGGCAGAGCAGATAACAGACATCATATCTTGTCACATCAGCTGGGAGGAAGCAGCAAGAATGGGCTAGCTGGCATTGGCTAGTGGGGCTAGATTATAACATTCCAAGGCCCCTCCCCAGTGACACACCTTTTCAGTAAGGCTTCATGTCCCAAAACTCTACCAGCTGGGAATTAAGTATGAGGCTATGGGAGACACTCTACATTCAAACTATGACATTCAGTTACTCTAGCCAGTTTTTTTTGTTTTTGTTTTTGTTTTGTTTTGTTTTTTTTGTTTTTGAGGTAGGGTCTCACTCTAGCACAGGCTGACCTGGAATTCACTATGTAGTCTCAGGCTGGCCTTGAACTCACAGTGATCCTCCTACCTCAGCCTCCCAAGTTTTGAAATTAAAGGCGTGTGCCACCATACCCAGCTGTAGCCACAGTTTAAAAAATATATTTATTTATCATTCAGAGAGAGAATGAATGAATAAATGAGAATGGGTGCACCACGGTCTCTAGCCACCGCAAATGAACTCCAGACGCATGCCCCTACCATGTGTATCTGGCTTACATAGGTTCTGGGGAATTGAACTGGGGTCCTTAGGCTTTGCAGGCAAATGACTTGTCTCTCCAACTCTCTAGCCACATTTTAAATGTTCATTATCCACCTATGGCTAGTAGCTACCATGTTTGACAGTATGGCCTTTAGCAACTTTATGGTATAATATAATGTAGATTTCTGTAATTTATTCAGTTTCCTATTGATGGGCATGTAGAACCCTCTCCCAAAGTAGCAAACAATGCTTCAATGAGTACCCTTATAGAAATATATAGGGTAGATTTCTAGAAGACTAATACATCAATTATTTTACCATTTTTGTAGAAACCTTTTCCAAAAAATTAATATAAAGTAAAAAGTATATAAGTCTGCTTCCCTATATAGTTCACAATACATTATAGATCATACCAAAACAAAAACCTTATATAAAAGTATTTTGTATATATGTATTGCTAACCTTTTAAACTATGATTTTTAAGTTACTATATATATTAGTATATATTTTAAGTTAGTATATATTTTTTGAGGTAGGGTCTCACTTTAGCCCAGACTGACCTGGAATTCACTATGTGGTCTCAGGGTGGCCTCAAACTCTCAGAGGATCTACCTCTGCCTGCCAAGTGCTAGGATTAAAGGAGTGTGCTACCACACTTGGCTGGCATTTTATACATAGATGACATATTTTGTTTTGTTTACCCACCTCCCCTGCTGTCCCTATGAACCCTATTACACCTTTTATTTATATCACCCTTTTAAACTTTCTACGGTTGAAAGAAAAGATTTGTTCTCACTAAATATTTCCTTGGTGTGAGCAACAACGAGAAGTCATTAGGAACTGTGAATGTAGTAGCTCAGTTGGTGGAGCTCTTGCCTAGCATAAGCCAGGGATAACCTAGGGAAGTAGTTGTGAGAAGTTCAGATTGGAGGCAAAGAACCAATATATCCAGGGTGTGAGCTGCTTTAGTAACTGGGAAATCAGGGTCTCAAAAAATTTACTCTCAGCTGGGCTTGGTGGTGCACGCCTTTAATCCCAGCATTGGGGAGGCAGAGGTAGGAAGATCACTGTGAGTTTGAAGCCACCCTGAGACTACATAGTGAATTCCAGGTCAGCCTGGGCTAGAGTGAGACCCTACCTTAAAAAAAAAAACTACAGCCAGGCATGGTGGCGCACGCCTTTAATCCCAGCACTTGGGAGGCAGAGGTAGGAGGATTGCTGTGGGTTTGAGGCCACCCTGAGACTCCATAGTGAATTCCAGGTCAGTCTGGGCCAGAGTGAGACCCTACCTCGAAAAACCAAAAAAAAAATTTTACTCTCATGTACCCTTTCTTGGAAGCTATTCAAAGACTCCCAAGAAGAGGTGAATTGATGAGGAAAGAACAGAGATGTGGGGCTGGAGAGATGGCTTAGCAGTTAAGGCATTTGCCTGCAAAGCCAAAGGACCCCAGTTCGATTCCCCAGGACCCACATAAGTCAGATGCGCAAGGAGGCGCTTGTGTCTGGAGTTCCTTTGCAGTGGCTGGAGGCCCTGGTGCGCCCATTCTCTCTCCCTCTCTCTGCCTTTCTCTCTCTCTCTCAAATAAATAAATAAAAATTTAAAAAACTTAAAAAAAAAAAAAAAGAACAGAGATGTGGAGACAATTTTCCAGGAAGAGGAGATGATAATGGTTCTAACGTATACACTTAGAGAAGGAGTTGAGATTGGAGTGTGGTTCTGTAGGAGTCCATGCAGGAAACAGATTTAAAAATTAACCTTACTCAGGTGCTAGAGAGATGGCTTAGCAGCTAAGACATTTGCCTGCGAAGACTAAGTACCCAGGTTCAGTTCCCCAGTACCCATGTAGGCCAGACATTTACAAAAGACAGATATCCCTAAATTGATAAGAATTAGAAAGGTGTTTAATGGCTTACATTAAGTAATCAGTAAGAGCACCTCCTTTCCTACCCCCTTTTTTTAAAAAAGTGACCATTATTTTTACCTTCATTCACTTTGGGCTAAAGTAAAACTAACAGTATGGTAAATACAAAATTTAGGTATAGAAATAAGTAAAGCAGGGCTGGAGAGATGGCTTTGTGGTTAAGGCATTTCCCTGTAAAGCCTAAGGACTTAGGTTCGATTCCCCAGTACCCGTGTAAGCCAGATCCATAAGGTGGCACATGCATCTGGAGTTCATTTGCACTGGCCAGAGGCCCTGGCACGCCCATTCTATCTGCCTTTCTTTCGTTTTTTTTTCAAATATATAAAATAGGGCTGGAGAGATGGTATAGTGGTTAAGGCACTTGCGTACAAAGCCAAAGGATCTAGGTTCGACTCCCCAGGACCCACGTAAGCCAGGTGGTACATGCCTTTAATCCCAGCACTCGGGAGACAGAGGTAGGAGAATTTCCCTAAGTTTGAGTCCAACCTGAAACTGCATAGTGAATCCCAGGTCAGCCGGGGCTAGAGTAGAACCCTACCTTGAAAAACCAAAAAATAAAAATACAATCTTCCTTCTCAGTACTTTATTATTATTTTGTTGTTGTTGTTTTGTTTTTCGAGGTGCAGTCTGAGTGTATAGCTCAGGCTGACCTGGAATTCACTATGGAATCTCAGGGTGGCCTCAAACTCACAGCAATCCTCCTACCTTTGCCTTCCTAGTGCTGGGATTTAAGGCGTGCACCACCACACCTAAGATTTTTTGAATTTCTCTGGCATCTGTTGTGATGTTACCTTTTTCATCTCTAATTTTATTAATTTGTGTCTCTTCTCTCTTTTGGTCAGATTTGCAGCAGGTTTATCAATCTTGTTTATCCTTTCAAAGAACCAACTCTTTGTTTCATTGATTCTTTGGATTTTTTTTTTGGTTTCTATTTCATTAATTTCTGCCCTAATCTTTATTATTTCTTCCCGGCTACTGATTTTTGGTTTGCCTTGTTCTTCTTTTTCCAAGGCTTTAAGGTGAAGCATTAGGTCGTTTACTTGCGACCTTTCTAATTTCTTAATATAGGCACTTAAAGCTATAAATTTACCTCTTAGGATTGCCTTCATTGTGTCCCAGAGATTTTGGTATGTTGTGTGCTCATTATCATTTTACTCTATAAATTTTTTTGATTTCTCTCTTGATTTCTTCATTGGCACATTCATCATTTAGTAGTGTGTTGTTTAATTTCCATGATTTTGTGTATGCTCTATAGCCTTTCTTGCTATTGATTCCATTGTGGTCAGATAGAACGCAAGGAATTATTTCAATTTTCCTGTATTTAAGATTTGCTTTGTGTCCTAATATATGGTCTATTTTAGAGAATGTTCCATGTACTGTTGAAAAGAATGTATATTCTGCAACATTTGGATGAAATGTCCTGTAGATATCTGTTAGGTCCATTCCTTCTATGACCTCATTTAGTCCAGATGCTTCTCTGTTTATTTTTTCCCGGGATGACCTGTCAATTGATGAGAGTGGGGTGTTGAAGTCCACTGTGTTTGGTGTTATCTGTGACCTCAGTTCTAATAGCGTTTGTTTGATGAATTTGGGGGCCCCCATGTTAGGTGCATATATGTTTAGGATTGTAATGTCCTCCTGATGGAGGGTGCCTTTAATCAATATAAAGTGACCTTCCTTATCTTTCTTAACTAATGTTGGACTGAAGTCTACCTTGTCAGATATCAGGATAGCAACCCCTGCTTGTTTTCTAGGTCCATTTGCTTGAAACACCGTTTTCTAACCTTTCACCCTAAGATAGTGTCCATGCTTTGTAGAAAGGTGGGTTTCTTGGAGGCAACAAATTGAAGGATCCTGCTTTTTAACCCAGTCTGCGAACCTATGCCTTTTGGTTGGGGCATTGAAGCCATTGATATTAAGAGATAATATTGAAAGGTGTGTATTCATTTTTGCCATTTTTTTGTAGTTCTTCCGGTTTTACCTTTGCTCTCTTGTATTAATTAGTATTTGAGTATTGTTTGTTTTTTTCCCGGTTCCTTATATGTGTGCTTTTCTTTTTCTTCAGCATGGAGGATTCTTTCAAGTATTTTCTGTAGAGCTGGTTTTGTCTTCAAATACTCCTTTAGTTTGCTTTTGTCATGGAATGTCTTTATTTCTCCATCTACTTGAATGGATAGTTTTGCAGGATAAAGTAACCTTGGTTGACAATTGTTATCTTTCAGGATTTGGAATACATCACTCCACGCCCTTCTGGTTTTTAAAGTTTGTGTTGAGTAATCTGCTGTAATCCTGATAGGCTTGCCTTTGTAGGTAACTTGATTTTTCTCTCTGACTGCTTTCAATATTTTTTCTTTGGTTTGTGTGTTTGGTAGTTTGGTTATAATATGGCGAGGAGAGGTTCTTTCCAGGTTTTGTCTGGCTGGTGTTCTAAAGGATTCCTGTGTCTGCATTGGGACCTCTTTCCCAATTTGGGGGAAGTTTTCTTCTATAATTTTGTTGAAGACACCTACTATGCCTTTGGAGTGAAATTCTTCTCCTTCTACTATGCCCTGAATTCTTATGTTTGATCTTTTCATAGTGTCCTGAATATCTTGACATTCCCACTCATACTTTTCTATTAGTTTGTCTTTCTCTTTGTTGGACTGTATTAGATCTGCCACCTGATCTTCTAGCTTAGATATTCTGTCCTCTCCTTCATCCATTCTACTGGTGAGATTTTCTACAGAGTTTTTTATTTCATTAACTGTGTTCTTCATTGCTAGTAATTCTGACTGGTTTTTCTTTATTATTTCTATTTCCTTATTTATGTCTAGTATTGACCTCTTTATTTCATTAAATTGGTGTCCTGTGTTTTCTTTGATTCCTTTGATTTCCTCTTTTATTCCTTTGATTTCTTCTTTGACTTCTTTAAACATATTTATAATCATTCTTTTGAAATCTTTCTCATGCATTTCCTCTAACTCGTTCTCACTCGAGGTCATTTCTGATGCATTAATACTTTTTGGTGGATTTATATTGTCTTGATTTTTGGTGTTTCTTGTGTTATAATGTATATATTTTTGCATCCTGGATTATTTAATGATTGGATTTTCTAGTTAGCTGGGTATTATTAGATGTATCAGTCAATCTGATGTTATATAACCTCAGAATATTTATCCAAGAGTATTGTGACAACCAGATCCTCTAACTGTCCCTTAGGGTGTGTGGTGCCCCACCCACAGCCTTAATCCTGACAACAAGGAGGTTAAGAGTTCTGATCTGTTGAGGGTTCCAAGCAGGTGAGACCCTTCCCTGTTGTAATCCCAGTTACCTCTGCTCCTGCTTGGGTTCAAATTGGTGGGGCCAGGTCCCTGGACCGCTATTCTGTTCCCTGGAGCTGGGCACTGGCGGTGGGGGAGGGGAGGCTGCCGATGCTGCTCTAGTTCTCTCACTGTTCCAAGTGTTCTTCTACCTTGTGATCTGCTCCTCGGTTGTTCACTGCCGTTCTCCTATCATGTTTCTTGAGTTTGCAGAGAGCTCTGGCGTGAGTGGAAAATCTCCTCACCTGGCTTTTTCTGCAGCTCAAGCCAAGCCTGGCGGCTTTCTGGCCGCCACTGCCGTGGTCTGCAGAGCTGCCGTAGCTGCTTCTGCCGGCCTGTGTGGGCTCTGGATGCTCTGGATCTCTCCTCCTCCTCCGCTGCCTTTTCAATTTTCTATACACCTCACTTTTTAGTAAAGGTGTGTATTTTGCTGCGTTTTTTTTTTTTTTTTTTTTTTTTTTTTTTGCTTTTTCCCCCCTAGGCTGTTTTGGTGTGGTACCTACACCACCATCTTAACTGGAAGTCCCCGATAATTATTATTCTAATAAAAATTATGTGAGTGCTTCACCATTGATAAAATATACTTAATCACAGTGGATAACTGAAACTGCAAAGCAGACGTGGGACCTGTGGCTAAGGGATAACTAATATACTGCACTGAGTATGAGCTCATCAGATACAAATTAAACACTTAATTCTTCTTTAAAGAGCTTGAAATGGACTTGGTTCAATAATAACCATTCTGATTTTAAGGTAGAAAAATCAATGGTACAGCAGAATACACATAGATTAAGTATCCTTGAAAGTTAGGTTGTGAATTGCTCGCTGCCTGTACCTGTGAAAGGGGACCAGCTTCTTCCACTGTGATGGAACTTCCTCTGGATCTGTAAGCTTCAGTAAAACCCTTCCTCCCATAAAATAACAAACAAGCAAGCCGGCATGGTGATGCACACCTTTAATCCCAGCACTGGGAGGGCAGGGCAGAGATAGGAGGATCCCCATGAGACTACATAGTGAATTCCAGGTCAGCCTGGGATAGAGTGAGACTCTACCTTGAAAAATAAAAAATAAAAGCAAGCAAACAAATTGAACAGAGAATTTTTTTCCCCCTGGGGGTAAGAAACAATGTTGTGGAGAAAAGAAAATGTAGGGTGTGCATAGGAAGTACTAAATAGCTTGATTTGGGATACAGGGGAGAGAGAAATAGGTGGGAAAAGCATTCAAGGATTAAGTCCAAGGGAGTCATAAACATCAGGCTAAAGAATTTCCAATGGGTCCTAGGGAATAATTGTTAACAAACAGACTTCAGGCTCAAGCAGATTTTGTTCCCTGTAAAGTAAGATACAATTGACCAAGAAGATTTGGAGATTTGGGAGACTTAAATGAGATTATGCATGCAGGTGCTTAGCCCAGTGAATGAATGCTGTCTAGTAAACCGTTTTTACAAAGGAAAAAGCTGCAAAAACTTACTTACAAAGGGACACTGTCATGGTAATAAGGTGCTTTCAGGAAAGTTTATTTGGCTGTACTGTGTAAAATGATCCACAAAGAAAGAGATTGACGTTGGGAGAGACTTAGTTAGGCAGCCCATAAGAAAATACCCATGTAAGAGAGAGTGGTATACACACACATACATACATACATAGACATCTGTGACTAAGGTACTGCCATGAAAAGAGGGAAGCTAGTTGTATAACAGATGGTGTGGAGGTGAAATAGGTGTTAATATATATAACTAATCGTAAATATATTTAGGGGGCTGGAGAAATGGCTCAGCAGTTCAGGCACTTTCCTGCAGAGCCTAACAGCCTGAGTTCCATTCCCTAGTGCCCACATAAAGCCAGATGTACAAAATGGTGCATGCGTCTGAGCATTTGCAGCGGCTGGAGGCCCTGGTGTACACCCATTCTCTCTGACTCTCTTCCATCTCTCCTGCTAGCAAATAAATAGAAAAATAATTTTTAAAAAAGAGTTAAAAGATGTATTTAGGGCAATTAGGTATGAATTTCTAACTGCTGAAGATTTTCCACAGGAGGATAGCTAATTTATCTAAAAGGCTGGTTTATTGTACTTTAGGGTTTTCATTTATCCAGTTATAAATCATATGGCTTACTTTGGTAACGCATACTGAAATTGGAATAATACAAAAAGTAAAAATTCATATTACTATATAATATCACTTAGAAACTAAACATTGAAGCCTTGTTTCATTTTTCAAATATAGTAAGGAAATTCACACACTTTTCTGACATTTTGTGCCTGGAGTGCCTCTGCTGCCTTATTATTTCAGTTTTTATGAACAATAAATGGTACTGCAATAAAATAAAGTAAATAGTAGTCCTTTAACATATATAGTATGAAGCTGTCAGTTTAGGGAAATGGTAATATTCTCTGGTCATCTTTTGAAGGCAACAGAGTAGTGTACTTCTGTGGCTTTGGAAGGAAGCATGTATTCAGCATGGTGTCATTCTTGAGAAATGTACTCTAGCACTGTGGATTCATGTAAGTATTCCCCATCTGAATTGTAGTTTCTGTCTGTTACTCCTAGCAGTGTAACTCCCAAAAGGGAGATATCTGGCTTGCCTATTTTTTTTAGGGAAATTATGGAGCTCAAACTAGGAAATGTACTTTGGTTTCTGCTGTAGGAACTGAAACATTTAAGATACGAATGCATAAGTTACTTGGAAACAAGCATTTCTGGCCTATTTAGTATCCTATCCAGCAGTTAGCAGTCTGATAAAACTTTTGCTTGAAATACAGTGCTTTAGTGTGTGTGTGCACATGTGTGTGCATGTGCATGGAGATCGGAGGACAACCTTGAAGTTTTGGTCATCACTTCCCATCTTGTTTGAGAAAGGGTCTTGTTTGTTCCTGCAAACACCACACTAGCTGGTCCTTGAGCTTTAGGATTCTTGTTAACCTGCCTGCCATTGCTTAGGTATGCTGGGATTACGGATTTGTGTGTTCTTGCAGCTGGCCTTATGTGGGCTCTGGGTGGCAAAACAGATGCTTTAAACCACTGAGCTATCCCCAGCCCCACATACAATACTGTAAAAATAGAATTTATCATCCCCTTTCCAATACTTTCAAATACCCCCGTCTTCCCCACTCCTAAGATGTGGGTAGAAGGTGACCCGATTCTCTGTGTTTTCTTATTTTAAGGTCCCGTAATTATCCTAGGTTCAATTATTATACCCAGTATTTAAAAATTGTATTTGACTCCTGGTCTTAATATCCTATCAAATCATTCTTTGCAATAACCATTGTTGAAATTACCCTTTTCATTCCTTCTGCTACTTCCTTTATCCATCCATGTGTAAAGTATTATTATATTGTCTTCAATGGGCTACCCAGATTTTCGTCTAGTTAATTATGGTTGCTCTATGGATTTAACGTCCTCAAGAGACATTCTGTTCTTTTCTAGGATACATATAGTCTCCTATTGCTTGCAGGAGAAAATTCAAACAATTTAGCTTAGTATTCAGAGGCAATTCTGACTTTTATCTCCTATCTCTCACATTGACTGTGTTCTTTATCTAGACTATTCTTATTCGCTAAGTCTTATCATTCTTGATTGGTGGCTATGTATACATATACAGGGAAAAAATATATTGCAGATCATTTTAAGCTACATGTTTAAAAATTCACATTTATAGCCAGCTTGGAAATGGCATAAAATATCTTTCTTCCTACTTCTTTTCTTTTCCTTCTACTCTTTTGGATACATTTAATCTTTTATTACTAAGGAGTTGAAGTTGATAATGGGGCAGTTCAAGTAACCAACCATTTGATACCTTTGATACTGTTTGGCTCCCAACCAATTCCTACTCATAGTGTGTGGTCTTGGATATCTCCATAGGCCTTGAACTTTGTGTTTGTTATTAACAAATGGAAAATTTCCCATTGTTTAAAAACAAAATACTTGTTACTATTTTTGTTCTTACTCACTTTGTTCATTTGAAAGTGAGAAAGAGAACCCATGCATGCACAAGTGAGTGAGTGTATGGATGTGCCAGGGCCTCTTGACATTGCAGATGAACATAGGTGCCACTTGGTGCATCTGGCTTTACATGGGTACTGGGGAATAAAACCCTGGGCCAGCAAGTGTCTTTAGCCACTGAGCAATCTCCTCAGTTCCAAAATACATTTTTTAAAAATAAAATTTATTTTTTTATTTTACTTTTTTTGTGGTTTTTCAAGGTAGGGTCTCACTCTGGTCCAGGCTGACCTGGAATTAACTATGTAGTCTCAGGGTGTCCTCAAACTCTGCCTCCCGAGTGCTGGGATTAAAGGCATGCACCACCACTCCCGGCTTATTTTACTTATTTTTTATTTTAATTAATTTATTTATTTGAGATAAGGAGAGAGATAGAGAAAGAGAGAGAGAGGGAGAGAGAGAGAAAGAGAATAGGTGCACCAGGGCTTCCAGCCACTGCAAATGAACTCCAGATGCATGTGCCACCTTGTGCATCTGGCTTACATGAGTCCTGGGGAATTGAACCAAGGTCCTTTAGCTTTGCAGGCAAGCACCTTAACCGCTAAGCCATCTCTCCAGCCCCTATATTTGGTTTTACAAGGCAGGATTTCAATCTAGACCAGGCTGACCTGGAACTCACTCTGTAGTCCCAAGCTGGCATCAAACTCGTAGTGACACTCCTACCTTAACTTCCCAAGTACTAGGATTTATTTTATTTCTGAGAGGGAGGGAGAGAGTGAGTGAGTGAGTATGGATATGCCTGGTCCTCTTGCTGCTACAAACAAATTCCAGACACATGTGCCACTTTGTGTGTCTGGCTTTACCTGGGTATTGGAGAATCAAACCTAGGTTGTTAAGCCTTGCAAACACATGCTTTTAACTGCTGAGCCATCTGTCCAGCCCTAAATTAATTTATATATATTTATACAATATTTTATTAAGTAGAAATTTTGTATGGACAAATCATGTGTTGGTACCATCATTTCCTTCCTCCCTGCCCCCATTCCACTGAGGACCCTCCTGAGTGGGATTGCTGGTATACACCCTGGTGTTGTGGGTTACGAGTTGTGAGAATAGCATTCAGTCATTGTCTTTTTGTCCCTTCTTCTGCAAAATTCTCTAAGCCTTTGTGGGAGTATTTTAAGTCTACTTTAGTGTTGAGCTCTCAGTGGCTTCTGGGTTTCTGCTTTGGTATGTTTTGAGTATTCTCAGTGTCTGTCTCCATCACCCTGGCACAGGTTGTCAGACTGTCCATGGAAGCAGCTCTGTTGCTCATCTCACCAATTCCTCTGTGATTTATTTTTAGAAACTTTATTAGATTAAGAGAAGAGAAGAGGAGAAAGCACAGAGAGCTCCTGTCCATGAGAAGGCAGGAGAGGGTAGAGCCTCCCTAAATTAATTTTTTTGTATTTTTTAAATGAGAGAGAGAGAATTAGCATGCCAGGGCCTTCAGCCTCTGCAGTGGAACTCCAGACATGTGTGCCATCTTGTGCGCATGTGTGACCTTGCACACTTGTATCACTTTGTGCATCTGGCTATGTGGTTACCTGGAGATTTGAACATGAGTCCTTAGGTTTCATAGGCAAGTGCCTTAACCACTAAGCCATCTCTCTAGCCCCCCTAAATTAATTTTTATTGATAAGTTATATAATGTATTTTGTTCATAATCCCCTCCTATTATATTACCTTCTCTTGCTCCCACCTCTCTATCCCTCTTCCATTGAATCCTTTCTCCCAGCCAGTCCCTCTTTTACTTTGATGTCTTTGTTTTCCTTCACTCACGTGTGCATATGTGTGTCTGAGGCCCACTGAGTTTAATTTGGACTGCCTTCATGCGCATGGGTGGGGATTATTTACCAGAGCACGTACAACTTCACAGTAGGCTACACCATTACAGAAATTGTCTCCTGATTCCCCAGTAATTATTAACTGCCAATAACTAACTCCCCAGGAAAGGAGAGAGGCCCCATGGCCCTTCTCCCATCATCCCTAATTGTTGCAGTTAGCTTTGCATTGCTGTCAGAAAACACCCAACCAAGAGCAGTTTGTGAGAGGAAAGGGTTTCTTTTGGCTTACAGACTCAAAGGGAAGTTCCATAGTGACGGGGAAAATGATGGCATGAATAGGGGGTGGACATCACCTCCTGGCCAACGTCAGGTGGACAATAGCAGCAGGAGAGTCTGGCAAAGGGAAGTTGGCTCTAACACCCATAAGCCTGCCCCCAACAATATACTGCTTCTAGGAGGCTCCAATTCCCAAACTGCCACCAGCTGGGGACTTAGCATTCAGAACACGTGAGTTTATGGAGGACACCCGAATCAAACCACCACAATGATGGAATGTTGGTGAGTCCAATGTTGTACAGGTCTTTTGCAGGTAACAACAATCACAGTAAAGTCATGAATGCAACAGCTGAGGGTCATGTTCAAAAGACAGAATTCACAGCACTCCTCCCTATCCTGTGACTCATAGAACAGGAGAATAATGTGTACCATACTAGTCTTTTTGAACCTAACCTATTTTGCTTAACATGATGATCCCTAGGTCTGTCCATTTTCCTGTAGATGACATGATTTCATTCTTCGTTTTTTAATATTTATCTGGGGGCTGGAGAGATGGCTTAGCAGTTAAGGCTCTTGCTTTCAAAGTCTAAAGACTTATGTTTGACTCTCCCACATAAGCCAGATGCACAAGGTGACACAAGCACACAAGGCCACACATGCACACAAGGTGACACACGTGTCTGGAGTTTAATTACAGTGGCTGGAGGTCCTAGCACACCAATTCTGTCTCTCTCTTTCTCTCTCCCTTACTCAAAAAAAAAAAAAAAAAAAAAAAAAAGGCCAATCTGTTGGGCTTCCCTCAACTTCCCTCAAGGCAGCGTGTTGTTGGGGGTGGGCTTATGGTTGTTATAGCCAGTTTCCCCTTGCCAGTGTACGGCACACTCTCCTGTTGCTGTTATCCACCTTATGTTGGCCAAGGGGTGATGTCCACCCTCTGCTCATGCCATCGTTTTCCCCTGCCATCGTGGAGCTTCCCCTCGAGCCTGTAAGCCAATATTAACCTCTTTTTCCTAGAAGCTTCTCTGAGTTGGGTGATATCTACCAGTAATGTGAACCAGACTGCAACAAAAACATTTCAATAAAATAAAGAGTAATGAATTATGTGGAAGTCAGGTATCTCTTTAGTCTGTTAATTTTTTCTTTTGCTGTGCAGAATCTTTTTGAATTTCATTTGATGCTAATGTCAGTTCTTGCTATTACCTCCTGAGCTATTGGAGTTCTGTTTAGAAATTCATTGCTTATGCTTAGATCTTGAAGTGTTTTTCCCTGTGATTTCCTTTAGTAGTTTTAGAGATTTAGGTCTTAAATTAAGATCTTTGGTCTA
This sequence comes from Dipus sagitta, assembly GCA_036346955.1. Classification (NCBI taxonomy): domain Eukaryota; kingdom Metazoa; phylum Chordata; class Mammalia; order Rodentia; family Dipodidae; genus Dipus; species Dipus sagitta. The sequence goes on from CM070775.1 coordinate 118,458,574, forward strand.
TTTCAAGTTATTTGTACAGGGTGAGAGGTAGGAATCTAGTTTCATACTTCTATTTGTGGATGTCCAGTTTTCCCAGCATCATTTGTTGCAGAGGATTCCGCCCCCCCCCCCCCATGTATGTTTTTGGTACCTCTGTTAAGAATCTGGAGAGAGAGCTTAGCATTTAAAGGTACTTGCTTACCTACAAAACCTCACAGCCTGGGTTTGATTCTCTAGTATCCACATAAAGCCAGATGCACAAAGTGGTATATTGAGTTTGTTTGCAGCGGCTAGACTCTGGTCATTCATTCACACCCTCTCTCCCTCCCCCACTCCTTCAAATAGATAAATAAATTTTAAAAAAAGAGCCAGGCATAGTGGCGCATGCCTTTAATCTCAGCATTTGGGGGAGGCAGAGATAGGAGGATCACAATGAGTTTGAAGCCACCCTGAAACTACGTAGTGAATTCCAGGTCAGCCTGGGCTAGAGCGAGACCCTCCCTCAAAACAAAACAAAATAAAAAACAACAACAACAAGAAAACAACAACAACAAAAAACCAGAATCAGATAAGACTGAGGAGATGGCTCAGCTGTTAAGGTACTTGCCTGCAAAGCCTAACAACCCAGGTTTGATTCCCCAGTACCCATGTAAAACCAATGCGCAAAATGGTGCATGTATCTGGAGTTCATTTGCAGAGGCTAGAGGCCCTGGTACACCCATTTTCTTTGCCTGTTTGTTTTCTATCTCTTTCTGCTTGCAAATAAATAAATAAATAAATAAATAAATAAATAAATAAATACATTGTTTAAAGGAGTCAGATGGTTATAGCTTGGGTTTACTTCTGAGTCTCTTTTATCAGTTTCACACTCTTTATGCCACTACCAGGCTGTTTTAGCTACTGTGGCTCATTAGTGCAATCTGACATTGGATATTGTATTGGTGGCTTTTGTCATTATTACAAAATAGCTGACAGAAGCAACTTAAGGAAGGAAAGGTTTATTCTAGCTCACAGGTTGAAGGTACAGTTAATCGTGGCAGGAAGATCATGGCAGCAGGAGCGTGAAGCACCTGGTCAGATTACATCTACAGTCAGGAAACAAGAGGTGAGAGCTGGTGTTAGCTCGCTTTCTCCTTTTCATTCCGTTCAGGATGCCAGCCCATGGAATGGTGCTCTCCACAGTTAGATGGGTCTTGCCACTTCATTTAACATAATCTAGACACTCTCTCACAGACAAGCCCAGAGATTTCTGGCTGCTACGTGATTCTAAGATCCACTTACAGTTGAGGTTAATTCATCACAGCTATTGTAATACTTCCAACATTGCTTTTTTTTTCTTTTACCCCTCAGGATTATATTGAGTGTTTGGGGCTGTTTGCATTTCCATGTATATTTTAGGATTCAGGTTCTATGAAAAATATCATTAGAATTTTATTGGTGATTGTGTTGAATCTTTAGATCACCTTCAGTAATATGGTCATTTAATGAATACCAATCCTGCTTGCCCATGAACATGGAATGTTATTATCTTCTAGTGCAAAGGTCTTTCACCTCCTTGGTTAGGATTACTTACTCCTATGTATGTATTTTTTTCGAGGTAGGGCCTCATTCTAGCTCAGGCTGATCTGGAATTCACTATGTAATCTCAGGCTGGCTTTGAACTCACAGCGATTTTCCTACCTCAGCCTCCCAAGTGCTGGGATTAAATGTGTGCACCATCACACCCAGGTGTTCCAACATTTTCTTGCTGAGGCTAGTGTGAATGGAATTGTTTTCCTGATTTCTCTGAGCAAATTCATTACGTGTGTGTGCGCGTGTATGTATATAAAAAATATATATATATACACATAATGTCTGTGTGTGTGTGTGTGTGTGTGTGTGTGTACACGAAAGCTACTTATTTTGTCATGTTGATTGTTTTTTGTCCTTCTCGATGGAATTTATTAGAGCTAAAAGTTTAAAGTAAAAATCTTCAGGGTCTTCTGTTGTATAAGATCATATGGTCTGTAAGTAGGGATAGATGTAACTATACGTTCCTTATTTGTATTCCTTTATTTCTTTTGCCTTATTGCTCTGGCTAAAATCTCAAGTACTCTACTGCCTAGCTTCTTAAGCTGGGGCTTGCAACCCCACGTGGATACTCTAATTGAATATTCAGGGTTATGAAAAATTTGGTAACAGGAAGAGGTTTTGGAATGTGCAGTGATCAAAAATTAATTCAGGGACTGGAAAGATGGCTCAGCGGTTTTTAAAGGCACTTGCTTACAAAGCCTGATGGCCTGGGTTCAGTTCCCAGTACCCGTGTAAAAACAGATGCACAAAGTAGCCCGTATTCTGGGGTTCATGTTCGCAGTTGCAGAAGGCCCTGGTACACCCGTTTTACACCCGTTTTTTTCTCTTTCTAATAAATATTTTAAAAAATGAGTTCAGAATCAAATTTGTAATGAACTCAGGGTGTTTGTGGATGCACTGGTGTCTCTTGCATTGTGTGATGTCACTGCAGCCTTTGTTCCAAACACACAACATGTGTCTTTGCGCTGTGTGCCAGTGTGCCATGCAGCACAGACAAATGCCGCCCAAAACACCTCAGCTCAGACTCAAGACTACTGTAGGGTAGCAATTAGATGGTATTACTTTAGAATGTCTGATTTTAAATAGTTGTTTGAGCTTGATTCAAAAAACTCATCAAATAAATTTTGATTTGAGATTAGGGCATAATTTCCAACAATTTCTAAAATGGCCCTAACATACTTCTGCCATTTTGTACAACCTATTAAGTGAAAACAATGTTCTCAGCATTAAAGACTATTTTTAATTAATTAATTAATTTTTTTTGAGGCAAGCCCAACAGGCTGGCCTTTTGTTTTTGTTTTTGTTTTTAATGTGTGTGTGTGTGAGAGAGAGAGAGGGAGGGAGGGAGGGAAGAGTGGGAAGGAGAGAGAGAACTGGTATGCCAGGGCCTCCAGCCACTGCCGTCAAACTCAAGACATGTGCACCTGCTTGTGTACAATGTGTGACATTGTGCACTCACATTACTGTGCGTCTGCCTTAAGTGGGACGTGGAGAGTCAAATGTGAGTCCCTAGGGCTTGCAGGCAAGCGCCTTAACCACTAAGCCATCTCTCCAGCCTGGGGACTATTTAAAGCCAAAATATTATTCAACTCTGGAAACCATTGATGCTGTGCATCCTACAGTATCAAATATTCAGCCAAGATTTAATCCTTTATGTAAAAACAAAAGTGCATTATCTTGGTATATGATCTTGCTTTTTCTTTAATTAGTTGTAAAATTATATGCATAAAGAATTATTTTTAAATAAACTTCTTCATGATTTATTACCAGTGAAAATTTGATTTATGTACCTATTTTATTTACTTACATGCAGAGGAATGATGGTAGGAAAATACTACAAGTGGTCTCTAATTAAGCCATTGTGTTTCTATAAAAGTAAAAGTATTTTGTTACAGAGAGTAAAAACACTGCAGTTCACAATGTTCAGTGGTCTGCAGTCTGAGTTCAGGTGTTTCAGGTAGTGTTCGTGGATGTCATGTCAGCATGTACAGTGCCAGGTGAGCGTGCCGCGTGTTCAGAACTAGGACTACAGTGAAGTCATGCGATGCAACATAGGTTAGCTGTTTGATTTTGAATTAATTTTTGGTCACTGCCCTTGTGAAATCTTTTGTTGTTGCCAATTTTTTTGAGACTTCCACATTTGGTTATGTGAGCCCATATGAGTTGCAACTCACAGGGCCCCAGTATAATATACCATATTGTTGTGAAGTATTGAGTATTTTTTCACTGGATTTTGTAATTTAATTTTCTTGTTACTTTGGTCAGGGTTAGTATATTTTGACACATTATGTAGCAGGTTGGAACCTTCCAGGCCTGCTTTTTCTTTAGGTGTCACAAAATTGGGAAGATAGCTTAGAAGATAACTTGTCTTGTTAACATGAGGACCTGAGTTCAATTTCAGGTCCCCACATAAAGTGCCAGGCATGGAACATACCTGTAATCCCAGCACTGGGGAAGTGGGCCAGAAGGATCCCTGGAGCTGCCTGGCTAGCCAGTCTAGCCTATGTGGTAAGCTTAGGCCCAATGAGAGACCTGTCTCAAAAAGAGATCCCTGGCATTTCTGAGGAAAACACCCAAAGTTGTCCTCTTGCCTCACACACACATACATACAGAAGGGGGAAAGTGGGATACTACTAGACCAGGCATGTTGTTGTGAACAGTGGCGGATATTGGGTATACCTTTTATATTTATCCCTTCTTGTCAACAAATTGAAGTGGGTGGGAACAAGTGTTGTGGTTCCTTGTGTCCATGTCCACAGTTTGTGTTGTTGACACAGGCAGATTCCTGGGAGCAGGTTTTCAGGTATGCCTGCATCCCCAACTGTGCCTGCTTGGAGCTTTGAGCTAGCTTCCTAATCTTCAAGTATTATTCGCTGCAGTTGTGCGAGCATAGATTGTACGTAGAGCAGCATGCTGCCGCCTCCTAGCTGGGCTGGAACTGTAGCTCAGCAGCAGAGCACTTACACAATGTACTCAGAGCGTTGTGCTTGTTCCTACCACCTTGCAGAACAAAAAACAACAAGTAATAGTAATAGCAACAAACGACAGTGAATCATGTTCAGAAATAAAGTAAAACCTATATTATATACCAGCTACATTTACAAACTGTAGCAGCAGCAGCAGGGATGGTGTGGGCACGAATAACGTAATGAAAACTTAAAAAGATGATAAAGAAAAATAATTAACACAGAAGAAAATTGAAAGTGAACAGCAAAAGTTCAGTAGTCAAAATGTGGAAAGAGAAGGTTGGAAAGTAAAGGCTATAATTCCAGAGAGAATGAATAAAGAAATTTTACTTTTAGAAGGAAAGGAGACAGGCACACACACACATATCACTCTGTCAGCAAATATTAAAAAGGAGGAGAGGGGGAGGAAGGGAAAGATTTAATAAAATATTTTAAATTGAGAGTTTTAATACATGAACATACTGTAATATAATCATAATCCTCTCTCATTACCATCTTTTACCCCTTTCTACACTTCACTGAGCACTCTCCTCTGTTCCAAGTAGTTCTGCTTTTGTTTGAATGTCTCTTTTTTTTTTTTTGTCCTCCTCCATCCTTTACATCAGAATGTTGTTGAGCTCAGTAATGTGCAGGTCTACTAAAAACCGCCGTCTGTGCATGGTTGGTTTTGGAGCCAAGAGTGGGCACTCATTACTTCTACCAAGCTGCTGGCCTCCTTTCTGTGTTGTCTTGGGCTGTGAGCTCTTTGGAAAAATCAAAGGCTGAGGGATGGATGCTCACTCCTTTTTGTGTGTGTGGTTCACCCACCAGTCACTCCTTAGGTGTGATTTGGGTCCAGAATTGGTTAGAATGGCTTTCAGTTTTCCTTCCTGGCTAGTACAGGTTAGGACCAAGCCAAAGTTCCCTTTGGTTTACTCTAGATGGATTAATTGGACTTAAGGGCTGAGCTCTCCTGCCTTCCTGCATCATAGACACTCCTGAGAAGTCCACTCAGAGCATTCCCTCTGTAGTCCACCTCACTGTATAGCTGTTTCCATTTAAGTCACCGAGAAGCTGGAAGATGCTATTTGCTTCTTTTCAATCAATCATTTGTTTTCTCAGCTCTCTGATCACAGGACTCCCTGGAATACCTTTTTTAAAACACAATACTGATTGTTTTAAATCATAAATTTCCTAGTTTATAATTGAGTATATTTATGGGGTACAACCTGACCATTATAATATTTGAATACAATGTGAAATAGTTAAATCAATCTAATTAACATGTCTATCACCTCAAATGCTTAACATTTTTCTTTTCTTTTTCTTCTCTTTTCTGTTCTGTTCTTTTCTTGGTTCTAGGGATTCAACCAGGGTTGGGCATACTAGGCAAATAATAACACACAATAAGCTCACAATAAGCTAACATCCAGTCTTTAATAGTGGTGGTAAAAGCATTTGAAGTAATTATCTTAGCAATTTGGAAATGAATAATGTTCCATTATTTGCTATACTGATCACACTATTCAGTAGATCTCAAAGAAAGTATTCTGTCCTGTTTCATTCTGAGATTTTGTGCCCATTGGCCATCGTCTTTTATTTGTGCCCATTGGCCATCGTCTTTTATTCGCATCTTGCCACCCCAGCATCTTTAGCCACCATTCCTACTCTGCTTCCTGACCGTTTGATTTTGCATCTAGGTGAGAACCTGTGACTGGTTGATTTCAGTTAGTATAATGTTCTCCATTTTTATACATATTTATAAAATGGCACAAATTGTTTCTTTTTAAAGGTTGACTAGTTTTTGCAGTGTATATGTGCATGCACACTGATTTTTTTTTTTTTTTGAGGTAGGGTCTCCCTCTAGCCCAGGCTGGCCTCGAACTCATAATGATTCTCCTACCTCTGCCTTCTGAGTGCTGGTATAAAATTAAGTGTGCCACCACCCCTTACTTTATTTTACTATTTTTAAACTTATGTGCACATGCATGTGTGTACACATGTGCCATGGTGTGCGTGTGGCTATTAGAGGACAACTGTAGGGTGTCTGTGCTCTACCTTTTTGAGACAGTGTCTCTTGCTACTGCAAATAAACTGTCCCTCTGGTTCCCATTGTCACAGGTACATGCACTACTTTGCATACAGCTTTATGTGGGTGTTGGGAAATTGAGCCCCGACTTTTTAGTGTGTGTATATAGTATATGTGGTATGTAGCAGATGTACTTGCCCCAAGTGCATGTGTGTAGTGGCCAGGGACAGATGTCGGTGTCCTCTTCAGTAGTTCTTATGCCTTACTTCTCTGGTACAGTCTCTCAGTGAACTTGGAGCCCCTCATTTTTTCAGTTAGACTGATTGACTAGGAAACTCCAGCAATCCTGTTTCTTTCCTCTTAGCATTGGGGTTACAGGTAATCATCCTTGCCTTCTGGGCCATTTCCCCTGTTTTTTTAAAATATTTTTTATTTTTATTTATTTATTAGAGACAGAGAGAGAAGGAGAGAGAGAAAGCAAGAATGGGCATGCCAGGACCTATAGCCACCGCAAACAAACTCCAGATGCATGCGCCACCATGTTCATCTGGCTTATGTGGGACCTGAAGAATCGAACCTCGTTCTTAGGCTTTGCAGGCATGCACCTTAACTGCTAAGCCATCTCTCCAGCCCCATTTCCCCTATTTTTAAATGATTTTTTTTTGTTTTGTTTTCTTGCTGTTGAGTTGGGCTCCTTATACATTTTGAATATTAGGCTGTTTCTGATGTATGCCTTGCAGATGTTTTCTTCCCATCTGTACATTGCCTTGTTGCTTTTGCTCTGACAAGCTTTTTACTTTAATGCATTTGTCCATTTTTGTTTTTGTTGCCTGTGATTTTGGGGTCAGATCCCCCCCCAAAAAAAGTCATTATGACTAATGGATAGCTTTTTCCTCATATTTTTTTCTAGAACAGTTTTGCATTTCTGCTCTAACATTTAAGTCTTTTATCCATTTTGAGTTGATTTTTCTGTATGGTATGAGATAAAGATCCATTTTCATTGTTCTGTGTATATAGATAAGCAGATTGGGAATTTATAAAATTTGATAAATGACTTTTAGGATATTGCTGGTTAGTGCATTATAAATGCAGCAATATCTTTACTAGCTATTTTGCCCATGTTATCTTTATTTTTATTTTAGGTTAGTTATGTGGCCTGGAATCACAGGATAAGAGTAGGAACATGTCAGCTAAGGAATGCAGAAAGTGCTAAATCTTTGAGAGGGAAGCCCAGAAAGATAGCTCTTCTAAGCTGATGGCACTGCCTTATTGCTATCCAGCTGTCAAGAATGTTGCTCTTTTTCTGTCCATTGAGACAGGTAATTTATATGGCTTTAAATTTATGTGCTGCTCTTAGTCCTCTGAAATCTTTGGTTACCGGATTTTTACTTTTATCTTTGTTTGTCTCATACCTTCTGGCCTAGGATGTCCTGAAACTCACTATGTATGCTGGCCTCCAACTCACAGAGATCTTTCTGCCTGTCTCCTAAGTGCTGAGATTACAGGCAGGGCTGTCACCACACCCCATCAGTTGTTGCTTGATTGGTTGGTTTCTTTCTCTTTCTTCCCTCCTTCCCTCTCTCCTTTCCTTCCCTCACTCCTTTTCTTCTTTCCCTCCCTCCCTCCCTTCTTTCCTTCCTTCCTACTGTTTTTTGAGGTAGGGTCTCACTCTAGCCCATGCTAACCTTGAATTCAGTATCTAGTCTCAGGGTGGCCTCAAACTCACAGAGACCCTCCTACCTCTCAAGTGCTGGGATTAAAGGCATGCACCACTATGCCCAGAGATAGATTTAATATTCCGTAGTATCAACATATTTTATTGATGCAGTTTGTTTTAGAAATTTTAAATAGTTAAATATTTTTATTTATTTATTTTTAAGCAGAGAGAATGAATGAATATGGGCTCATCAGGGCCTCTAGCCACTGCAAACAAACTCCAGATGCATGCACCACCTTGTGCATATGGCTTTACATGGGTACTGGGGAATTGAACTCAGGTTGTTAGGCTTTGCAGGCAACTGCCTTAACTGTCAGGCCATCTCTCTTGCTCCCTAGAAAATTTATATTTTTGTGGAGAATGCCTTCTGCCTTTTTGCATTTCCTGAGTAATCACCAAACTGGTTTATTGTACAAAGCCCTAATTTTTCCTTTTCTAATTATTTCATATGAATGAAGTCATAATATATGCTCTTACATGGCATGTTCTTTAGACCATCTATGTTGCATGCCAGTAGTTCATCCTTTTTATTATTGAGTAGAATCCAATATTTTATCTCTTCACCAGCTTGAAGTTACTATGTACAGTATTAAGCATTATTAATACTGCTATTCACCTTTCATTTTTAGAAGTAAAAGTATTGTGTATGTGTTGTGTGGAAGGTGGAAGGGCTGTGGATCCTATAGTAAATGGATGTTTGGCTTTTCTTTTTAGATGTTTAACTTTTTGAGAAATTGTGAAAATAGACTTTGCCATTTTACATGCTTAGCAGCAGTGTTGTATGAGGTTTCTACACATCACATCTTTTCCAGTGCTTAGTGTTGACAATCGTTTCAATTTTAACCATCTTATTGTTTTTAGTGGTATTTCATTGTGCTATTATTTTAAAAGTTTTATTGTGATATAATTCACATGCCATACAATTCACCCATTTCACATGTACAATTAAATAGCTTTCATGAATCATATGACCATTACTGCAATTAATTTATAGCACCCCCTGAAGAAACACAGATCTTACCTATAATTCTTTTACCTACCCATCTCCCCTCCAACCCTAAGCAACCACTAATTTGTTTATGTATTCTGGGCATTTCATAAATGGAATCATACAATATGTGGCCTTTTGTGACTGGTTTCTTTTACTTTTTAATTTTTTATTTTTTATTTATTTGAGAGCGACAGACAGAGAGAAAGAGGGAGAGAGAGAGAGAGAGAGAGAGAATGGGTGCGCCAGGGCCTCTAGCCACTGAAGACGAACTCAGGATGTGTGTGCCCCCTTGTGCATCTGGCTAACATGGGTCCTGGGGAATTGAGCCTCGAACCGGGGTCCCTAGGCTTCACAGGCAAGCGCTTAACCGCTAAGCCATCTCTCCAGCCCTTTTTTACTTGTTTTTAAAGTTTATTTCAGTTGTATCCTGTTACAGTACTTCATTCTTTCTTCTTTACTCAATTTCATGTACAGATATATACCTTTTTATTTATACATTTGGACTTTTCTACTTTGGGTATTATAAATATTATTGCTATGGACATTTTGGGCACGTGCACGTGCATGTGTGTTTATGTTTATATATGTATGGTTTTCATTTGTCTTGCTGTATACCTGAGATGAATTGCAAGGACATATGACTTCATGTTTATTTAGCCTTTTGAGAAATTGGCAGACTACACGTTTAATGTGACTAAAGTATTTGACATTTCCAACAGCAGTAATATGCTAATACACACACACACACACACTTTTTTTTTTTTTTTTTTTTTGGTTTTTCAAGGTAAGGTCTCACTCTAGCTCAGGCTAGCCTGTATTTATGTAGTATCAGGGTGGCCTCGAGCTCACTCACGTTGATCCTCCTACCTCTGCCTGGGATTAAAAGGCCGTGCTGGGCAACATGGATATTGGTATTTTAATTGATGTCCATTGCAGACAGACGTGGTGATAGTGAGGTTTGCAACTTTGTACTAAGGAATCCTAGCTAACCGCAAAAAGAGTTAGATATCACTGGATTAACCTTTCTCTCCTTCCCACCTCTCTCAAAAACACTGAATTCTTTTACATTTGGTGAATTATTTCCTTTTTCTGTTTTGCAGACCCAGAAAGTTAGCTTGATCACTGAAAAAACAAAAAAGACCAAAGAAGAGAATCAAGGATAGCAGACAAGATTTTTCTATTTTGCATAATGTAAGTTCTTTTCACTGTTCTTGGCCTGAATCCTATGTTAGCTGACAAAGCTGTTTCTATGGAAACAAGTAGTCTAACCTCTCAGAATGTCCAAGGAATGCTGATCACTTAAAATGAGACTTCCCAGCTGCTGGTCAAAGGGCATTACTTGCTGGAGACAAGGAGGAAGGATGAATTGAAAGAAAAAAAAGTAGGATTTTCAACTCTAGTATAGGCAGTGGACATGAAATACATACCTCCATCACCCTCTACCTAAAAAGTGAAATTATATACAAAATTATTTTCCTACTAACCTATTTTGTTTTCCAGCACTTACAAATGGTTCTGTTTCTTGGTATTGAATTTTCAATGGGCCTACACCTGTTAGATTATTTCCTGAGTCATAAGCTTTGAGTTATATGTTCCATCTATCTAGAGCAGACTTTTCTCTCTGTGGCTAATTTTTAATTAGCCTTTGAAATGCATGTAGCACAAAGCAGTGTTCTCATATTGTCAGTGTTCTCTGTCTCTGTCAGTCCACCACAGACTGTTTTAGATGCCTGCCTCCTCTTTTGCGATTATGATACCTCCAGCTTAGTTGAACATACACTTCTTGGACATTTTTACATGGCAAGTCTTGTGCTAAGGACTAGCAATATAAAGACCTGTAGCTTTAATACATTTGGAATCTGAGGAGGAGGAGAGCAACAGGAGAGGAATAATCATTTATTGTCTTTGTTGTCTTTCCTACTAAATTGAACTCTGCAGAGGAGATAACCAGCATGGCATTTTAAGTGAATTGATATCAGCTGCAGAAAACTTTTTAACTTAAAGTCTAAATCCACATAGACAAGTATGATATAATAATCCAACCATGAGAATTCTGACCCTAGTCACCCAGCCCAGTCTCTCCTGCATGCTTTGTAAAGTTCTTTCACGATTTAGGTCAGTGACTGTGCACCCATTCTTAAGAGTTTCTAAGCAGTTTTAGTTTCAGTTCATAATTTTCACAGACTGCTATATATTGAATTAAAAACATTAAGTTTAATTTTAATATGTAGTAATTGTAAATAAAGAAGGTTAAGATTTCATTTTCTGGAAATATGTACACTGCTAGAGTTTTAAAATTAAGCATAGTACTGCAGCAACTCCTACACAAATTTCTGCTTAAAATGAAAACATTAAACAAGCTGAATTTGCATTTGTTTCTAATCAGCATATAAAGCTCAAGAACACCCAGTAGAAATCTAATAGTTTTCATTTTAATGAGAAAGAAGACAAACTGATAGCAAGTAGGTACTTATGTAGAGAACATAGTTATAAATAAAAACACTAAAATTTGAATGGAAGATAATAATCTACTAGAATTCTTTTGAAAATACAGTTTTAGTAGCTCATGTAATTTGTATCTATTTTCCTCATTGTTGACCCTACTGGTTTTCCTGGTACCCTATTTAGGTTTTTATTTTGCATTAAGCAGTTTAATCTTCTGTCCTTGATTTCCTTGTGATTTCACATTTGGAAGAAGCTTGGCTGGTTTTAGGAGAACTGCCTAAAAACTTGGACTTTGCTTAGTTGGCATTGTGCTTTAGCCATTTTATTTACTGAAATGGTTAACTCAAGGAGGTACTAGGTTTATTATTGTAAATATTTTTAAAGTCTGAGCAGAAGAAGGCTAATTAAATTTAACGTGTGGGTTTGCACACATAAACAATCTGCCTGTTTATGCCTAAGAAATGGCCTGATTAAAAGGTAGTGCCATTGAATAAAATACTTTCCTTGTTTAATGTATGTTGGAAGACTTTTAAGGTAAGAGAATCAATGCTAATAATATTAATACATGTATATTCATTTTATAACTTGCATACATTATCTTATTTAGAATTCAGTCTTGTGAATAACTTTTCTTAGTGATACTGAGATTTAGAGAGAGACTGACTGACCTTAAAAAAACAACACTTGACTGCAAAGCCTAACAACCTGGGTTCGATTCCCCAGTACCCACATAAAGCCAGTTGCACAAATAAATCTTTTTAAAAAGTGGCTACTGGGGATGGTGGCACATACCTTTAATCCCAGTACTCAGGAGGCAGAGGTAGGAGGATTGCTGTGAGTTCAAGGCTACCCCGAGATTACATAGTGAATTCCAGGTCAGCCTGAGCTAGAGTGAGACCCTACCTCAGGGGGGAAAAAAAAGTGGTAGGATCAAAATGAAATTCAATTTTCTTGTTTGCATAATCTTTAAGCAGAACAGTATGGGTTATTTTTTTAAAGAGTACTGACATATTTGCCGTCTAAATAAGTCCTGATAAAGTTAATCTTAATTCTTTTAAAATGTCACCAGTTATAAAGACTGATAAACTACACGGTCCTTTTCTCACTTGTACACTTTAATTCTTAGACATCTTTGCTTCTGAATTTTCTTGTTCTTTGGGCATCATCATCATCATAAAGCTTCCTAAAAATGAATTAATTTACCCCTAAGTGCTTTCTCTGTTTCAAGCTAGGCATCAGCTTGGCTTGTTATATTGCATAATGATTGCCATCACTTGTTTTAAGAGTTAACTAATCCGATGTGTATTGATTAAGCATAAAGTTGAGAAGCTTAGAGGGGTATTTTTAATACCTGTTTATACTAAAGCACGTATTCTCTACAGAATTAATACCCAAGCATATTGCTTTCTCACTTAGCTAAACTTTCTCGTGTATCATTTTTTTCTAGTTGTAAAATTGCCTAGTTATACTTCAAATTGAGAGATGAGTTTTATTTATTTTTTATTTTTTTTTGTTTTGTTTTTTTGAGGTAGGGTCTCGCTGTAGCTCAGGCTGACCTGGAATTCACTATGTAGTCTCAGGGTGGCCTTGAACTCATGGCGATCCTCCTACCTCTGCTTTCCAAGTGCTGGGATTAAAGGCGTGTGCCACCACACCCAGCTCTAACTTTTATTTTTTAATATCTTAAACCTAATACCTAGCATTGGTTTTTAAATTTTCATTTTAAAATGAAGGCAAAATCAGAGAAAGGTGACTGGATAGTGGAAAGGGTGAATGATGGGAAAATGTAGGTGGAGGACAAGAGAGGGTAATGGAAGTGTGAATATATATGGGCAATGTACAATGACATACAGCATGAAATATAGAAACTCATTAGTTTGTATGCTAACTTAAAAAAATTAAAGTGTGGTAGCTTTTACCAAACTTTTTTTTTTTTGCATCCTTCATAGCAAATTACATTACATGCTTATTAGGTATTTTCTGTATTATGTGGTAATTGGAAATGGGCTATGTAAAGTTTGCTTTTGTATTATCATTCTTAACTTTCTTTCCCCTATCTTTCCCCTTAGATTTTCCTCATGGACATTTTTCATAGCATTTTTATGTGATGTGAGAAGTTTTTTTTATTCTTTCTTTCTTTGAAGTAACATGGATTTTTTACTACAGAATCAAGAGAATTGGCTATATAGGAAAAATTGATATTTAAAAAGTGGTACAGGTTATTACAGATAACCATGACAACATCCCATATGAATGGGCATGTTACAGAGGAGTCAGACAACGGAGTAAAAGGTGTTGATCTTGCATCACTAGAGGAGCATCAGAAGCACCGAGAGATGGCTGTCGACTGCCCTGGAGATTTGGGCACCAGGATGATGCCAGCACGACGGAGTGCGCAGTTGGAGCGCATCCGACAACAACAGGAGGATATGAGACGTAGGCGAGAGGAAGAAGGGAAAAAACAAGAACTCGACCTAAATTCTTCCATGAGACTTAAGAAACTAGCTCAAATTCCTCCAAAGACTGGAATAGATAACCCTATATTTGACACAGAAGAAGGAATTATTTTAGAAAGTCCTCACTATGCTGTGAAAATATTAGGTAAGGAAAATTGTAAAATAGTTAAAAATGTTTTTACTTTAGTTTATGCCTTAGTATAAATGCATACAAGGAGGAACAGGGCTAAGAGAACATAAATAATGACCATTTGTGTGTGTTTCCAAGGTTGGGTCTCATTCTAGCCTAAGCTGACCTGGAATTCACTCTGTATCCCAAGCTGGCTTTGAATACATAGTGATCTTCCTACCTCTGCCTCCCAAGTGCTGTGATTAAAGGCGTGTGCCAACACGCCTGATGACAATTTGATTTTGAGACTAAGATCAGTTCTTTATAGTTTACTATTGACTTTTATTCATATAGAGTGAAAAATGTGATATAAATGTTCAGTCACTATATGATTTAAGATGAAAAAAATTTACATGTGACCTAACATTTAAAGCATTGAAATATACATACACACACACACACACACACACACACACATATGAATATATACACACACACTCAATTTTATATAAACTCAATTTTTATATTAAAATACTAGAAAGCAACTTTCATATTTTGAATTTCTGATTTCCTTACTTATGAACGTAATAACTATAATTGAAATCTTATTTGATGTTTTTGTTTGTTTGTTTGTTTTTTGAGGTAGGGACACTCTAGCCCAGGCTGACCTAGAACTCACTATTTAATCTCAAAGTGGCCTCAAACTCACATCAATCCTCCTACCTCTGCCTTTCAAGTGCTGGGATTAAAGGTGTGTGACACCACACAAGGCTGAATTCCTATTTGATATTTAAATAGCGGTTAGTAAGATAAATGAAACTGTTCATATGGCATCACACTATACTATATCCAAATTCTGTTGCATGAAAAAAATTGAAAAACTGGACTGAAGAGGTTTACTTACTTATATATAAAAGAGTTTTGTGACTATAACATGAGAACATTGGGTTAAATAGCTTCTCACTAAAGAACTTCTTTGAGGGCTAGAGACATGGCTTAGTGGTTGAGACACTTGCCTGCAAAGCCAAAGGACCCAGGTTCAATTCTCCAGGACCCATGTAAGCCAGGTGCACATGGTGCATGCTTCTGAAGTTTTTGAAGCAGCTGGAGGCCCTGGCACACCCATTTTTTCTCTCATAAATAAAAATAATTTTTTTTTAAAAGAACTTCTTAGCTGGGTGTGGTGGCATACTCCTTTAATCCTAGCACATGGGAGACTGAGTTAGGAGGATCGCCATGTGTTTGAAGCCACCTTGGGACTACATAGTGAATTCCAGGTCAGCCTAGGCTAGAGTGAGACCGTCCCTATAAAAGCTAAAAAAAAAAAAAAAAAAAAAAAAAAAAAAGAACTTCTTGAGCTGGAGAGATGGCTTAGCAGTTAAGGCACTTGCCTGCGAAGCCTAAGGACCAAGATTTGATTCCCTACTACCCACATAAGCCAGATGCATATAGTGGTGTGCCCATTCTTTCTCTTTTTCTCTCTGCTTCTTTCTCTCTTTTTTATAAATTTTTTGTTGTTGTTTATTTTTATTTATTTATTTGAGAGCGACAGAGAGAGAAAGAGGCAGAGAGAGAATGGGCGCGCCAGGGCTTCCAGTCACTGCAAAGGAACTCCAGACACATGCGCCCCCTTGTGCATGTGGCTAACGTGGGTCCTGGGGAATCGAGCCTCAAGCTGAGGTCCTTAGGCTTCACAGGCAAGCACTTAACCACTAAGCCATCTCTCCAGCCCTCTCTCTCTTTTAAATAGATAATAAATAAAAAGAGGCCAGGGCAACCAAACTGCTCTCTGAGCACTTAAAAAAAAAAAAAGCTGCTTTGAGCCTTTATAATGTTAGTAGGCATTTTGAATCTAGTGGGGTTGATGGTAAATATTCCCAAACCTAGAATATTTGATAAGTGAATTTACTGCCTGCCCTCTGTATGTACTAGTGTTTACTGAACTAGTGTTAGAAGCTAATCGAAGTCAATTTGGGAAGTTTTGTTTTACACAGTAATTCACACTCTCTTTAAGAGTAGACAAAGTCAAGCTGGGCATGGTGGTGCACGCCTTTAATCCCAGCACTTGGAAGGCAGAGATAGGAGCATCACCACGAGTTTGAGACCACCCAGGTCAGCCTGGACCAGAGTGAGACCCTACCTCTAAAAAGAGTAGACAAAGTCAAATGAAGTTCCATTTATTAGTAGTTACTATTTTTGGCATGTGAAAACAGAACTACTTGTTTGTTTGTTTGTTTGTTTTTAATGGAAGGAGGGTTTTGTTATCTGCTACCATTTTTCATTCCTTGTGTCTGGCATGCTAAGTGCTTTAGCAAACACTGTTCCTGTAGTAATCCTGTTAAGAAGGATTCTGTAATCTGTTTGGGAGATTTAAAATATTAAACCTCAGATAAAAAAAAAAATTAAACCTTAGTAGCCAGTGTGAGGGTTCACATTTGTAGTCCTAGCTGCTGGAATGCTGAGGTGAGGTGGCGAGTGGATTATAAGTTCAGGCCAGCCTGGGCAACATGATCTCAAACACCACCAACAACCAAAAGAAAAAAGAAAAAAATTGAACCTTAGTACCAAGCTAATTATTTGATTAAAGTACCAAGCTAATAATTTGTAGAGCCAAATATGAATTTGCCAACTCTAAAGTTTATACTTAGTACGAAAAATGGAGGGTTTGGGCTGGAGTGATAGCTTAGCAGTTAAGGTGCTTGCCTGTAAAGCCAAGGGACCCAGGTTCGATTCCCCAAGACCCACGTAAGCCAGATGCACATGGTGGTGCATGCATCTGGAGTTCATTTACAGAGGCTGAAGGCCCAGGCATGCCCATTATCTCTCTCTCTCTCTCAAACAAAATAAAGTTAAAAAAATTTTTTTTTAATGGATGGTTTGAATAGAGTGGCATCTAGTATGTACTTCACTCACCAGGCCAGAGCTGTAGCTACCCAGAGAACCATTTTAATTTGTCCACTGACCTCTATGTATGCTACATTTGTTTCCACAGAGTCTTTTTATTCCAAGACAATTTTCAGTGTATCTCTTCATTTGCTTTTCTTTGTTAAAACTTATTCAAATGCATATTTAAAACATTCATGCTTCTCTGTTTAAGAAATCATAGGTAATTTCTAATTAAAATTTGTTTTATAATTTTTGTTTATTTATTTGAGAGAGAAAGAGAGAGAGAGAGAGGGAGAGGGAGAGAGAGAGGCAGATAGAGAATGGATGTGCCAGGGTCTTCAGCTGCTGCAAATGCACTCCAAAAGCACGCACTGCTTTATGCATCTGGCTTAGGTGAGTCCTGGGGAATCAAACCTGGGTACTTTGGGCTTTGTAGGCAAGTGCCTGAACTGCTAAGCCATCTCTCCAGCCCTAGGTAATGTTTTTAGAGTTAGTGAAGTTTGATAAATGCCTTCAGATACTATAATTACAGTGAAAAACATGCATATGAAGGAATTTTAATGCTTTCCCCTGAAGGTTTTGTTAGAGTAGAAATACTTTATTCCCTGTTGCCTCTTTGTTTCCTACTGCCCTCACCCTCCCTACCTTCCTCCTCCTCTGATTCCTTCCTTCCTATCTAAAATAGTCTTTTAATATCTTTTTAAATTTTTATTTTATTTTATTCATGTAGGTTTTCTTTTTCTTTTGGTTTCCCAAGGTAGGGTTTCACTGTAGCCCAGGCTGACCTGGAATTCACTCTGTAGTCTCAGGGTGGCCTCAAACCTCGGCGATCCTCCTATCTCTGCCTCCCGGGTGCTGGGATTAAAGGAGTGCGCCACCACGCCTGGTCTGGCCCAGACTGACCTGGAATTCACTATGTAGTCTCAGGCTGGCCTTAAACTCACAGCCTCCCGAGTGCTGGGATGAAAGGTGTGCACCACCATGCATGGCTGTTAATATCTTTTTTTTTTTGAGGTAGGGTTTCACTCTAGTCCAGGTTGACTTGGAATTCACTATGTAGTCTCAGGGTGGCCTCGAAGTCACAGTGATCCTCCTACCTCTGCCTCTCAAGTGCTGGGATTAAATGTGTGCACCACTGTGCCCAGCTCTCTTCTTTCCATATTGTTTTCATTTTTTAATTTTTGAGATGTGTTCTCACTGTGTTGTTCAGTCTCAGACTACTTCTTGAGTTCATGTTAACCCTCAGCCCGCTTGTGAGTTGCTGTCCCTCCCTTTCTGCTGGCCTGCTTCTGGTTCTGTTTACGTATTCAAAGCAGACTTTTCTGTACGTTCAAAAGGCAGCTGCTGTTTTTCTTCAATTTCTAATACACTGTGGTTTTCATTAATTAATAACTGTACGCCCTTTGAATTTAACACTATTTTACATATTTTAAAATAATTTGAAAAGTAGTACTGGGAGATTTGCTATTTTGAAAAAATAAGTGATAGTGAAGTGTTAATACATTCAGTGCAAATGTCGATTATAGGATATGTGAAAAACTAGTATAAGTTGTTAGATACAGTCTCAGTTTTTAGATATATGTGTTTTAAATTTTTATTTAAAAATAAGACATGAAATCAGAAAGGGGTGACTGGATAGTGAAACAGGGAATTGATGGGAAAGTGGAGGTGGAGGACAAGAGAGGGTAATGGAAGTGTGAATGTGGGCAATGTACAATGACACACGGCGTGAAATATATGAAACTCAGTTTGATAACAAAAAAATAAAATCAAAGAAGTGCGGTAGCTTTTACCATTTTTTTCTTATTCATAATCTGCTAACACATCAAAACTACAACAGAAGTACTCCCTTAAAATTGTGTCTCCTTGCCAGTATTTTGATTAATATCCGCATGACAGGAGACACATCTCAGCCTTTTTCACAGCTAGAAACAGCAACCTTGTTTTAAATGAGAGAAGGATGGGATAGCTGATTTATTGCTTTGAGAGGGAGCCTTCAGTTACCAAACGAGACATCATTTATCTGTGAGTAGACAAGGTTCTTGTTAAGAATTTAAAATGAGACTAGAAAATGAGACTTTAAATTGGGTGGTTTTTAATGCAAGTGTTTGTAAGTTTAGCAGTGTATACTATAAATACAAAATGGAATTGATATAGCAAAGATTTAGAAAGAGTAAATGAATTTTGTTAAAAGCAGTCAATATCTTTTTAAAAAAATAGCAACTTAGAAACTTAATTTCAAATAAATAGTACTAACGTAATAAATTGTAAAAATTTTAATATATTAACAAGAGGTCTTAAAATTTCCATTGTTTTAAACTTTGCTTGATTACAGATGTATATTGTCTTTGTTCTCTTTTATCATCAAAACAAATCCTGAGAAACAAAAAATACAGGTTAGAGTGAGATGAGATGAGATGAGATGTGATGAGATGAGATAGAAAAGAAAAATTGGCAAATATTTCTAGATTATAGATTCCTGCTTTTGTTTCCTCTTTTGCAGACAATTAAATGATTTGGAGCCAAGGGTATGAACAAGTAAATATGTAGACAGAATAAAGGAAATAAACTAGAGGTTTGCTTTCTGTTCTATGTAATTGTGTAATTGTTAAACCTTTGAGAAGACACCAGGATACACACAGCCAGGGTGAACTGTTTTATGGTTAGGACACTCCTGAAATTTGTAGCTCAGGGCTTTCTAGTTTATACCATATACTTAAAGTATGAAGAAAATGAAAGACAGACGGTAAGAAAACTAGGGTGAATAAAAAAATAAGGCATTTCATAAAAATAATAGCATGTTTCCATCTTGATTAGTATGTCTGTGTGGATTTTTCCCAAGTGTCTTTGAATATTAAAATTGTTCAGTAAGAGCATTGAATTTTACAGTAAAACATCTTTTGTACCTTTCTTTCTAACATTAACTGAATTTTTTTGTTTGTTTGTTTGTTTGTTTGTTTGTTTGAGGTAGGGTCTTGCTCTAGCCCAGGCTGACCTGGAATTCATTATAGTCTCAGGGTGGCCTTGAACTCACAGCGATCCTCCTACCTCTGGCCCCCAAGTGCTGGGATTAAAGGCATGTGCCACCATGCCTGGCTACATTAACTGACTAACCATGGGGTATACTAGAAATTTGTCTGAGTGTAATAAGCACTTTTTTTGTTTTTGTTTTTGTTTTTCAAGGTAGTGTCTCGTTCTACCCCAAGCTGATCTAGAATTCACTATATAGTCTCAGGGTGGCCTCTAACTCACCGCAGTCCTCCTACCTCTGCCTCCCAAGTGCTGGGATTCAAGGTTTACACCACCATGTCCAGTTTTTTTTTATTTTTTTGTTTTTGTTTTTTCGAGGCAGGGTCTCACTATAGTCTCAGCCTGACCTTGAACCTAGAGAATGTTTTTTGACGGGGTAGGGGGGAACAGGACACGGATGGACTTGTTTTGTACATGGGGAGACAGGAAATGATAAGGTACATATAACAAGTCTGATAAAACTCAGTGCATCTAAAGGGATCTATGTGATGGCCTCCCAGGATGTCTTTGACACATATACTAACCCTTCATTCCACTTACTAAGTAATACTAATTTAACTTTTTCCCTTTTGCAGAGACTTGCTTCATTGTTCTATGGTGTGGTTAAAATGCTTCACTTAATTGCAGGGGTTTCAGAGACAACTGAGTTTAAATAATTCATATCTTCACTTAATCACTATTTATTTATGTATATGTATATGTATATAGATCCTGGGGAGCAAAACTAGGACCTTGTTAATATTAGCCAAACACTGTACCACTGAGCTATATTTACAGATCTAACATTCAATTTTTATTAGACCTGGAAACTATCAGAGAGCATCTAATGAAATTTATTTATGGCTATTAGCCAGTCATTTTGTCTCATTTTTAAAATCGCAGTTTTGTCACTACATAATTCACACACTATAAAATTCATACTTAAGGTACAATTCATTGACTTTTAGTGTACTCATAAGCTTTTACACAATCACCACTATGCATTTCTAAAATGTTTTCATAACTAAAAGAAATTATATACCCATTAATCACTCATTCTTCCTTCTTAGTCCTCAATAATCATGAATATGCTTTCTGTCAGCCTGGACTAGACTGAGACCCTACCTCAAAAAAACAAGCAAGAAAAATTTGTGAGATACAAGATGAAGGAATAACAACTTTTATTCAGGATTTATATGAGCAAACTTAACTAAAAGTATTAAAAAGGGATTTTATTTTTCCATGTGATTGTGTATAACACACTCTAGTTTTTCCCAGTTCATTTCCAGGTTTAATTTTAGTCAGAATTTCCAATAGGACTTTTGTTTTTGGAAGAATGGGGGAAATGGAATGCCACATATACCCCTCCAAAAAAGATTTATAAATAACTTTAAAAGGCAAGATAATTTTCATCTATTTACTTATTAGTTATTTGTGTGTGGTGAGAGGTATGGGGTGCACCAGTGTCTTGCAAGTGAACGCCCATCTGGCTTTATGAGTGACTGGGGAATTGAACCCAGGCCAGCAGACTTTGCAAGCCAAGTGCTTTTAACTGCTGAGCTATCCCTCCAACCATGTAAGATGATTTTTTAAAGTAGTGCCTCTTAATTTTAATGCCTTTTAAAATGTTTAATTTATTTATTTAGTTGAGAGGGGGAAGATAGAGAATGGGCATACTAGGGCCTCTAACCACTGCAAATAAACTCTAGATGCATGCGCCACCTTGTGCATCTGGCTTGCGTGTGTATTGGAAAATTGAACCTGGGTCACAGGGAAGCGCCTTAACTGCTAAGCTATCTGTCCACCCCAATTTTAATGTTTCACACACACACAAATCAGTTGGGGAACAGGAAAAAACTACCAATGGTTATTAATCACTTCGGGATAACCATTTCCTAGAAAAATGTGTGTGTGTACTACATATACATCTTAATAGGCACAAAACATATACAAGAGGCCAGAAACTTTCAGTACATTTTTTGGAGGTGCACATATTCATTACAGTTTTATGAATAACTAAAATGCTCATTTTCTATAATAAAAAATGAAAGGTCATAAAAATAATATTGGATATTGGTACTGATATTGCTAATATACTAGAACCTCTTGTAAAAGTTCTAGTTCTAAGAATTATATCAAGAAAATGTAGCCTCAGACAAATTTATGTACAGCAATGATTATTCTGAAATACTTATTATTACTTATGGCAATAAAAGTGGAAGCATACTAAATGTTTAACTTCAGTGTGCTGGTTATTGTATTAGCCATGTAAAATATTATATATATTTTAAAAGACAGTGTTTTGGGAAAGCAGATAACAATGTACTATTAAATGAAAAAATACTTAAGGAGAAAGAAAAATCTTCCTAGGTGATGGAATTATTGATAGTTTTAACTTTTGAGTATTTTCTCCATTTGTTTTTATAGCAAGACATATATTTTTTTATAATTAAAAATTAAAGTTCTGTTGTATAGTTTTAAGAATCGTATTAGATATCAGTAAAATGAACTTCACTGATGCTAAAATATATGCACTTTTTTTCCTAAAAATTTAAGTTTTTACCAGTTCAAGAAACTTTACCTTAAAACACATGTTATGACCAAAACAATTAACTTTGGGATACCTTTCTTCTCCTATTAGAAGTTGAAGATTTGTTTTCCTCACTTAAACATATCCAGCATACTTTGGTTGATTCTCAGAGCCAGGAGGATATTTCACTGCTTTTACAACTTGTACAGAATAAAGATTTCCAGAATGCGTTTAAGATCCACAATGCTATCGCAGTACATATGAACAAGGCCAGTCCTCCATTTCCTCTTATCTCCAATGCACAAGATCTTGTACAAGAGGTATGTATCGGAACATCTCGTTGACATTTACTAGGTAATTACTAGTGATAGTAAAGCAGGGTTAGTAGAAAATGTTGATGTGATTGCAGGGCTTGTTGGAAATAATTGCTACTGATCACATTAATAATTTATTATGGTAGGAAAATTTAGCTGCACTTATTTTATTGTGAAAAATACATATATAAGTCAATTAGAACTCTGTTGCATGAAGAGAGTTTTGTTTATAAAATTGTAAGTGTATACAGTTATGAGTTGAGATAGTAATCAATATGGCTTTATTAACTTTATGTATTATAAACTCAAATACATGAATAATGGTGAAATAAAATTATAATCCCTAGTAATCAAGAATCATAAATATATAGCTCCTAAGGTTTTCATCTTTAAAAATGGTATAGATGTTGTAAAATATTAAATTTCTCTTTGTGTGTGTGGAGTGCAGTGTGTGTGTGTCTGGTGTGTACACACATGTATATGTCCATGGCACGCCTCCTGTGCTTCCCTGTGGCAGGATGTGCTTATCTGTGGTGGCTAGAGCAGAATGTCAGGGGTCCACTACATTGCCCTTCCTCTTGCTGCTTTTTTGACCTGGAGTGGTTTGCTGATCCCAGAATTTGTGGTTTTTCCATGAGCTCTGCTGATTCTCAGGTCTTTGCTCTCCTATGGAGCTTGGGCTATAGACATATGTGACCATGCCTGGC
Source organism: Dipus sagitta (assembly GCA_036346955.1). Classification (NCBI taxonomy): domain Eukaryota; kingdom Metazoa; phylum Chordata; class Mammalia; order Rodentia; family Dipodidae; genus Dipus; species Dipus sagitta. Next base: position 118,482,263 of record CM070775.1, read on the forward strand.
TGCTTATATGGGTCCTGGAACTTGAACTCAAGTCCCCCAGGCCTTTTTTACATTGAAAATTTAATGGCTAGAGAGATTGCTTAGTGGATGAGCAAATTTATCTTTGAACTCTGAGCACCTGAGTTTGGATTCCCAGTCCCTAGCTTCTGTAGAAGAGAGAGAGAGACAGGGGAATTTCCTGTGAACAGAGCAAATGAATATCAAGAGAAACCCTGCTTCAAATAAGAAGGAAGGTAATGAGGACCAGCATGAACGTTGTCCTCTGACCTCCGTGCACTCTGCATGGCATGTGTGTGCCTGCACTCACACAAATGAATACATAGCAAGTTGAAGATTTAAATGGATTACAAATAAGCCATCTCTTATTCTGAATCTCACATATTATGTCATGTCATTATTATAGATTTTCAAGTTATTTTTGATATAAAACAATTATGGGGCTGGTGAAATGGCTTAGTGTTTAAGGTGCTTGCCTGCAAAGCCAAAGAACCCAGGTTTGATTCCCCAGGACCCATGTTAACCAGATGCACAAGGGGGTGCACACATCTGGTGTTCACTGGAGGCCCTGGCATGCCCATTCTCTCTCTTTCTTTTTCCCTGCCTATTTTTCTCTCTCAAATAAAGAAAAAAAATATTTTAAAAAATTCTGGGGCTGGAGAGATGGCTTAGCAGTTAAGGCACTTGCCCGCAAAGCCAAAGGACACAGGTTCAATTCCGCAGGACCCACATACAGCCAGATGCACAAGGTGGCACATGCATCTAGAGTTCACTTGTAGCAGCTGGAGGCCCTGGCGTGCCTATTATTTTTCTCTCTCTCTCAAATAAATAAATAAAAATACATTTTTTTTTAACTTCTGGAAACCCAACAAGCCAATGTGTCTCATTGAATCAATGTAGAAAATGACTGGGGGAAGGGTAGGACTTCAAGAGGTATAACCTATAAAATAGTGGTCCCAAAGGGAGATATTTCCTCATTGAAATATCTGTGATGGCAAAGACACTATATGCAAATGTGGTAGAGAGAAGTTTAGTGTAAGTTGAAGGAATTATTGTCTGTGGTTGTAGCTCAGTGGTCTAACATGTGGTCACACATGGCCTAGCATATGTGAGACCCTAGGTTCAATCTCCTACACCACAGGAAACCTAAAAAATCATCACTGTAGTTTTTATTTAAAAGTTTATATTTATATTTTATAAAATTTTAAATTTTATATATTTATGTAGGATACTTTTAAGTATCCTAAGTGATTTTCCTGAATTTTTTTAAGATAGAGATTGAAATAACCAGCATTGTTTTGATCTTGCATTGATTGTGGGGAGACATTATGGCAAATGTAAGGTACAGTGGTTTAATGCTGGACCTAAAAGGCATGTATAATGGCAGAATTAGTAAGGAGGCAAGAATCGGGAGATAACCCAGTGCTGGGGAGCTTAGACTTTGTCCCCTAAGTGACAGAGAAGTCCAGTGGGAACTGAAATGCTCACATTTCTATTTTAGAATTGGAAATATTTAATGAGATAGAAAAATAAAAGGTGGGCTGGGGAGAGATGACTCAGTAGTAAAAGTGCTTGCAAAGCCTGCCAGCCTGGGTTCAACTCCCACTACCTACATAAAGCCAGATGCAAAAAATGGCCCATGCACATGGAGTTTTTTTGCAGCAGCAAGAAACCCTGGCCCACCCCTCCACACACATGCACCACATACATGCAAATGAATTTAACAAAAAGAAAAATAGGTTATAATGATGTATTAGTACCAGATCAAAATGTTATACAGTACTTTTATTAAACAGCTTGAATACTATGATCTCATTTTGGTAAAAATAAGTTTAAAAGATAGAAGAAATACAGGGTTAGAGATTTAACTCAGTATCAGAATGATTGTATAGCATGTGTGAGGCCCTAGATTTAATATCCAGTACTATAAATAACAACAATAACAGCATTCATAGTAATAAAGACAGAAAAACCCTCTATATCAATAGGTTTCACATCATCAGATTCAGCCAGTTTTGCTTTAAAAAAAATTGGCATCTGTACTGAAAACACACTTTTTTCCTTGTCATTACCTAAACAATATTACAGTTTAAAATCATAACTCTCTGGCCGGGCGTGGTGGCGCATGCCTTTAATCCCAGCACTTGGGAGGCAGAGGTAGGAGGATCGCCGTGAGTTCGAGGCCACCCTGAGACTCCATAGTGAATTCCAGGTCAGCCTGGGTTAGAGTGAGACCCTACCTCAAAAAACCAAAAAAAAATCATAACTTGTCCATTGTAAGAGTTTCATGGAATTAGGAAAATAACATTTGTAGTACCACCATCTACTTACATATAGAACTCTAGTATTAGAAACTTTTTTTTTTTAGGTTCTAAAGCCTAGGGGATAGAGTAGTTTTAGTACATTGCTTTGACATACTTGTGGTAAAATAAATCCTCAAATTGTCTCATAGGTTTAATTGGGAATTACTATTAGAATAACCATAAAGTGTATAGAATTCTTGCTTTCATCATGGGTTACTCTTATTAAAAATTTCTATAAATAGCTTTACTTCTGTAAGATTTCTTTAATAGTGACAATTTTGGTTTTATCTGCAGTATTACATAATACTTTTTTAGGGATGTAATTGGGTTTGGGATGGAAAAGTGGAAAAACAGGTATTGACAATAAGCACACAGTAATCTTTAGAGGAAAATAGTGTGCTGAGAAAATTTCCTACTGAAATAATTTTGATAGAAGTGAAAAAGAATGCAAATAAATGAACTTGCAGCTCACATAATTAGAAACTAAAATATGAAATAAACTAGAGTAGGAAGAGAAGAATGAAATGACCTAATGGAAGGAATAGTGTATTTCATAGTACTAAAAGAACAAGAAAAGTGAAACGAACAAGAAAATAGACAAAGTCTTGTTTTATTAAGCTAACCCAGAATGTCAGGAAAGAAAAAAGGAACTGGAATGCAAACCTAGATGGAAGCTATCTCACCAGTCTTTGAACAGCTTTAAGTGACAGGTGCTATCCTGTAGATAAGGACATGACACTGCTTTAAATAGCCATTGTAAACCTGGTGTGGTGGCGCACACCTTTAATCCCAGCACTCAGGAGGCAGAGGTAGGAGGATCACTGTGAGTTCAAGGCCACCCTGAGACTACATAGTGAATTCCAGGTCAGTCTGGGTTAGAGTCAGACCCTACCTCGAAAAACTTAAAAGAAAAAAAAAAAAAAAAGCCAGTGTAATCAGGGGAGTTTATCTTAGGAGGCCAATTTGAGGAAAAATTTTATTGCAACTCTATATTGTGGTGACTCATATAAATTTCTATTGTTAATTTATAACTGTTTAAATTGTTATCTTGGATTTTAAATGTAGTTGTGTAAACATAGGATTATAGTATTTATTCTCTCATGTAATCAGTGTTACTATATTTTGAAAATTTCAAAATAATTAGTTCATTCATAGGCATAAATACAATCTTATGTAGTGTGTTTTTTAAATAAGGAATGTTGTTTTTATCCACGACAAGATTGAAAGTTCCATAGGAAAAAGTACACTCTTTTTTTCTCTCTCTCTTTTTTTTTGCTTTCTTACAAGTACTTCGTGCAATTTTGATTTGTACTTAAAAAAGTCTGTATCTATCTATCTATATCTATCTATCTATATATATGTGTAATGTACTATCGATATTTTCTGAAACCTAGGAAGAATACTTTTTGTTTTTACTTCTTAGGTACAAACTGTTTTAAAGCCAGTTCATCAGAAGGAAGGACAAGAATTAACAGCTTTGCTGAATGCTCCACATATTCAGGTAGAAATTGGACAGGATATTATATATGTATGAGTTTTCTGTAAGTTATCTCTTTTTTGTTTGTCATGCTTAGTCTCCTAGGGTTGGAAGAGACCTCAAAGATCAACTAATATTGATGTTTATTTTCCTTGCTGAAAAATAATTATTACTTCTGAATTATAAATTTTCACATATAAAATTACCCAAATTATTATTTTTTTTCTTTAGGCAAGCCCAACAGACTGGCCTTTGTTTTTTAACATCAGAGAGAGAGAGAATTGGCACACCAGTGCCTCTAACCACTGTAGTCAAACTCCATACGTGTGTCCACCTTGTGCACACATGCAGCCTTGTGTGCTTGGATCACCATGTGCTTCTGGCTTACGTGAGACTTGGAGAGTTGAACATTGGTTGTTAGGCTTTGCAGACAAGCTCCTTAACTGCTAAGCCATCTTTCCAGGCCCCAAATTATTTTTAAAATGAATTTTCTTTTAAAAAAATTTTTTATTTTTATTTATTTATTCATTTGACAGAGAAAGGGGGGGGAGAGAGAATGAATGGGCTCGCCAGGGCCTCCAGCCACTGCAGACGACTCCAGATGCGTTCGCTCCCTTGTGCATCTGGCTAATGTGGGTCCTGGGGAATCGAACCGAGGTCCTTTGGCTTTGCAGGCAAATGCTTTAACTGCTAAGCAATCCCTCCAGCCCTAAAACAAATTTTCTTAACCAGACAAAATTTCCTTGTTCTTTCACCTATTTTTTATATATTTTATTTAGGATATTTATGTCTTTAAATATATTTTACTTTTTTGAAGTTTAATAAGCATTTTAGATTTCATATTTCATTTCAGATTATGTCCTGATGTCACTACATCAGTTATCAGTAGCTCTAAAAGAACAATTACATTTGTACTTACATTAGAAAGTTTGGAAATGTGGGTATGCAGCAGTTGGTAGCACATTTAAAGATTTATTGATTGTAATACTGTGTCCTTGATGAGGTTAAAATTCACATTAGAAAAATAAATCATGCTGTTACTCAAAATGTGTGAATTTTGTTGAAACAGGCACTTTTACTGGCCCATGATAAGGTTGCTGAGCAGGAAATGCAGCTAGAGCCCATTACAGATGAGAGAGTTTATGAAAGCATTGGCCAGTATGGAGGAGAAACTGTAAAAATAGTTCGGATAGAAAAAGCTCGTGATATTCCATTGGTAAGTGTTCTCATGTCTGATTTGAGGGTCTTTCTATTAAAAAAAAAAACTCTTTTGTGAAACATGGTTGCATATTGTGTGTATATATATATAAATTTTTTTGTTGTTTGATTGTTTCGAGGTAGGGTCTCGCTCTAGCCCAGGCTGACCTAAATTCACTATGAAGTCTCAGGGTAGCCTTGAACTCATGGCAATCCTCCTACCTCTGCCTCCTGAGTGCTGGAATTAAAGGCACGTGCCACCATGCCTGGCTTATATTTTCTTGTTTTAAATAGTTTATTTATTTAAGGGAAAGGCAGATAGATAATGGGCACACCAGGGCTGCCAGCCACTGCAAACAAACTCCAGACACATGTGCCACCTTGTGCCTCTGGCTTATGTGGGTCCTGGGGAATTGAACCTAGGTCCTTTGACTTTACAGGCAAACACCTTAACTGCTAAGCTGTCCCTCCAGCGCAATAATTTGAATTAAGTTCTTTATGGTTATACATCATGCGTATTACTTATGCATAAGTGTAGTATGACTGTTTGAATAGGGTCTGACATATAAAAAACAAATTTGGAGCTGGAGAGATAGCTCAGTGGTAAATGTGCTTGCCTGTGAAGCCTAAGAACCCAGGTTCAGTTCCCCAGAACCCATATAAGCCAAATAGATGCACATGGTGGCGCATGCATCTGGAGTTTGTTTGCAGTGGCTAGAGGCCCTGGTGTGCCCATTCATGATGTCCTTCATGCTCGCTCTCTCTCTCTTTCTAATAAATGCATTTTTTTAAATTTTATTTTTATTATTTTTATTATTGAGGGAGGGAGGAAGGGAGAGAGAGAGAAAGAATAGGAGCACCAGGGCCTCCAGCCACTGCAAACAAACTCCAGACACGTGCGCCCCCTTGTGCATCTGGCTAACGTAGGTCCTGGGGAATCGAACCTCGGTCCTTTGATTTTGTAGCCAAACACCTTAACCGCTAAGTCATCCCTCTAGCCCAATAAATAATTTTTAATTTGATTATACACCGTAACACATTGAGTACATTTTTCTGCTGTGTGCTTCAAGAATCTGTGATTTTAGGGGCTGGAGAGATTGCTCAGTGGTTAAAGGCTCTTGCTTGCAAAACCTGATGGCCCAGGTTCAGTTCCATAGGACCTATGTAAAAAAAAGATCCACATTCTTTCTCTCTCTGCCTCCTTCTCTCTGTCTGTTGCTCTCAAATAAATAAATTTAAAAAAATAAACAAGGGCTGGAGAGATGGCTTAGCAGTTAAGTACTTGCCTGTGAAGCCTAAGCTCGATTCCCCAGGACCCACGTTAACCAGATGCACAAGGAGGCGCACGTGTCTGGAGTTTGTTTGCAGTGGCTGTGCCCCATTCTCTCACTCTCTCTCTGCCTCCTTCTCTCTGTCTGTTACTCTCAAATAAATAAATAAAAAAGATGCACAAGCCAGGCGTGGTGGTGCATGCCTTTAATCCCAGAACTTGGGAAGCAGAGGTAGGAGGATCGCCGTGAGTTCGAGGCCACCCTGAGACTACATAGTGAATTCCAGGTCAGCCTGAGCTAGAATGATGAAACCTTGCCTTGAAACACCAAAAAAAAAAAAAAAAAAAAAAAAAAAAAAAAAAAAAAAAAGGAATCTGTGATTCTATGATTTCAGTGTTCTAGTGAATAGAGTATATCTGAAGCAGATAATGTTTTGGGGAAAATGGCCAGCTTTCAAATTTAATTATGAATGTTACTATTGCTGTGTATGTATATTTTTTTTTCTCAAGATAATTGAAGGCTAGTATTACTGAATAGAAAAAAAATGGGAGGTTTTTTTTTTTTTTTCCATTGCTGGGGATTAAACCTGGGGCCCTGAGCATAGTAGACCAATGCTCTACCACTGAGCCACATCTCCAATGTAAAATTATAATTTAAAAATGAAGGGCTGGAGAGATGGCTTAGCGGTTAAGCGCTTGCCTGTGAAGCCTAAGGACCCTGGTTCAAGGCTCGATTCCCCAGGACCCACGTTAGCCAGATGCACAAGGGGGCGCACGCATCTGGAGTTCGTTTGCAGTGGCTAGAAGCTCTGGCGCGCCCATTCTCTCTCTCATTCTCTCTATCTGGCTCTTTCTCTCTCTGTTTGTCGCTCTCAAAGAAATAAATAAAAATAAACCAAAAAAAATTTTTAAATGAAGACATGGTTAGCAAAGACTTGTATGCTTGTCATTTTAAATTTTTATTGATAATTTTTGTACATGTGTATAATGTATTTTGGTTATAATTCCCTCCTATTGCCTTCCATTATCACCCCTTTCCCAACCCCCTTCTATTGAACCCCTTCTTTCTCTTTTCTACTTTGTTATCTTTTTAAATTTAATGTTGAAATTAGATGTTGGGGTTTTATTTTAGGGTGCTACAGTTCGCAATGAAATGGAGTCTGTCATCATTAGCCGTATAGTGAAAGGAGGAGCTGCGGAAAAAAGTGGTCTCTTACATGAAGGAGATGAAGTTCTGGAGATTAATGGCATTGAAATTCGAGGAAAAGATGTCAATGAGGTTTTTGACTTGCTGGTAAGTTCAAACAAGTAGATGAATAATTCATACCTTAAAAAAAAAACTCCTTTTAAAAATTAAACATAGAATAAAATAAAATGTTTTTAGAGCATTTTAAAAGTCAACTAGGAGCCAGGCGTGGTGGTGCACGCCTTTAATCCCAGCACTCGGGAGGCAGAGGTAGGAGGATCACCATGAGTTCAAGGCCACCCTGAGACTACATAGTGAATTCCAGGTCAGCCTGAGCTAGAGTGAAACCCTACCTCGAAAAACCAAAAAAAAAAAAGTTAACTAGTATAAACATAGACTACTGTTAGCCTCATTTTCCTATGATATAATTGTTTTGTAGTATTAGTTTTATTTTGGGATGGGTGCCCCTGTTTTGTTTTCTTTGAGATTTATTATACCAGTTATTTTAAATTTGAGACAGGGTCTTTCTATGTGGCCCAGGTTGGCCTGAAACCCACAGTCCTGCCTCAGCTTCCTGAGTTCGGTACTATCAGACCAGCTTCCCAAGAATATTTATTTGCTTCTGAAATAATGAATGATATAATTCATTAATTCATTCGGTAAATATTTATTGAGTGCCTACTATTATGTGGTAGCAGCTGGGAAATAGTATTAAAATAAAGTCAGTGTGCTCATAATTTTTATGTCCTTAATCTATAATTGTGAGTCCCCTAACAACCAACATACAATAGTAGCCATGCTATAGGTCTGCATATTAGCCACTAACTTTTTGTTTTAATATATTTCTATTTAAATGAATTTCAAAATTAAATTCCTTGATTCACCCCAGCTGCAATTTAAGTACTAAAGAGCAAAGTTCATTATGTAGCTAATGGCTACCATATTAAGATGCAACGTAGCACCTTTCTGTTACTGAGTGAAGTTCTGGGGGACACTGCTAGTATAACCAGAAAATCATTCATAGTTACCTATTGAGACATACTTACAATCAAAGTTGATTGATTAGTTTTTGACTTTCTGATTTTTGAGATAGGATATCAATCTGTAGCTATGTAGCCTAGGTTGTCCTTGAACTCATAGTGATCCTCCTATCTCAGCCTTTCATGTGCTAGGATTGCAAATGTGAGCCACCACGCCTGACTATAAACTAAGATTCATATTCTTAATTAGTATCTGTTATTACAGTAGAATCTTGCCTGATGTCTATTATGAAATCTAGAACATATTCCAATTCTTATTTCCAGTCAACTGCAGCTGATCATCTTTAGCCCATTTTATTGGCTATTGTCTTAGGTCACAACAGAAGTTGTAATAATTATTCTGTAGGCTGAAAGGACATGACTGAAACAGTGGTATGTTGGACAGTAACAGCGAACCTAGCAGCGAGGCTGTGTACAGTTAAAAAATAGAATGGGAAGGGAAATGCAGACAGCATCTGGGAGTCAAAATGTTTGCACATAGGACTGTGGGAGAGTTGTAGAATAATAGTCCAGGGTGGGGAGATTGATCCTAAGATCATGGAATGAGTGCAATGAAGATTTTAAACATAGTTCAATCTTTTCGTTGCAGTCTGATATGCATGGTACTTTGACATTTGTTCTGATTCCTAGTCAACAGATCAAGCCTCCTCCTGCCAAGGAAACAGTAGTAAGTGATTTTTTTATTTTGGATACTATTAACTTCTCCCTATCAGAAATGTCACTGTTTCCTGTGTTCAAGTAAAAAGAAATTCAGTATTTTAATTTGAATATAAAATGTCAATATTTCGGGATGGAGAGATGGCTTAGCGGTTAAGGCATTTGCCTGCAAAGTCAAAAGATCCCGGTTTGACTCTCCAGGACCCGTGTAAGCCAGATACACAAGGGGGTGCATGTGGCTGGAGTTCCTTTGCAGTGGCTGGAGGCTCTGGCATGCCCGTTCTCTTTCTCTCTCTCTCTCTCTCTCTCTCTCTCTCTGCCTCTTTCTCTCAAATGAATAAATAAAATATTTTTTAAAAATCAACATTTTAAATTTAGTAAATTCCAAACTTTCTTAAAATGTACAAAGTACTTCAGTTTCAGAATTTTTTGTTTTGTTTTGTTTTGTTTTGTTTTGTTTTGTTTTGTTTTGTTTTGTTTTGTTGAGGTAGGTTTTCACTCTAGTCCAGGCTGACCTGGAATTCACTATGTAGTCTCAGGGTGGCCTCGAACTCATGGCAATCTTCCTACTTCTACCTCCTGAGTGCTGGGATTAAAGGCGTGCACCACCACATCTGGCTCAGTTTCAGAATTTTTATGATTTTTTTTTTTTTTTTTGGTTGTTGTTGTTTCGAAGTAGGGTCTTCCTCTAGCCCAAGCTGACTTGGAATTCACTATGTAGTCTCAGGGTAGTCTCGAACTCCTGGCAGTCCTCCTGCCTCTGCCTCCTGAGTGCTAGGATTAGAGGTGTGTGCCACCACACCCAACATTTTTATGATTTGTGACATAGAAGTTTTTCTTTTCTTTGTTATCAATGAGTTTATTTAACTTAAGCATAGTTTAAGAGAAAGAGCAGTTTTACAATTTATGTACAACATTTATTTTAGAGCAGATTGCTCTGTGTTAAGCATTTAACTCAGCTCTATTAAGTGGCAGACTTTACTGCTATACAACCTAGCAATTTCTCTGTTGGGTATTGTCTTAGTCAGCTCTGTGCTGCTGGGATGAACATCCAAGCCAGACATAGTTTATGGGAGGGAGGGAGGGATTTATTTCAGGCATACAGATCCAGGGGACGTTCCATATTGGCAGAAGAAGCTGGCCCCCTTTCACAGATTTATTCAGAGAAGAAACCACCAACAGCACCACCAAAGAGCAGCCAGTCTCTGGAAACCCCAGGCAGACAGCTCAAGCACTCTGCATACCTTAGCTTGGAATTCTGGTCCTCCCTCAGTGATGCTCTCCCCCACCCCAGCAGGAGTCTGCCTGCTAGACATATGAGCTGCAAACTCAATTAGGGGACATATATTCAAACTACTGCAGGCATATATTCAAGAGAATTGAAAGCATACATTCATGGTAGAACTTGTACATGGGTGTTCTTAGAAATATTCGTAAGAGCCACAAAGTAGAAATAACTGAAACTTGTCACTAGATGATGAATGTTATTTGATTAAAAGGACTAAATTGTGAATAGATGCTATAGCATGGATGCACTTGAAAAACTTATGCTGAATAAAAGAAGTCATCCAAAAGGCCATCCAAACTGGGCATTCTGGCACACGCCTTTAATCCCAGCACTGGGGAGGCAGAGGTAGGAGGATCACCATGAGTTTGAGGCCACCCTGAGACTCCATAGTGAATTCCAGGTCAGCCTGGGCTAGAGTGAGACCCTACCTCGAGGAAAAAAAGAAAAGGTCATCTACAGGTGTACTTTACATAAAATACCCAGAAATAGATAAATCTGTGGGAGCAAAAAGTTGGTTTGTGGTTCCTGAGATGGAGAGAGAATGGGAGTAAATAAGTACTGGATTGGATTGGAGTGTAAAATGTTTTAAATTTGTGGTGCTAGTTCAACTCTGAAAAGCCATTCAGGTGTGCACATGGGTAAACTATAGCATATGAATTATATCTTAAGCTATTAAAAATGAGCCTTTCAGCTGGGCGTGGTGGCGCACGCCTTTAATCCCAGCACTCGGGGGTAGGAGGATCGCCATGAGTTCGAGGCCACCCTGAGCACCCTGAAACTACAGAGTGAATTCCAGGTCAGCCTGAGCTAGAGTGAGACCCCGCCTTGTAAAACCAAAAACAAACAAACAAACAAAAAAAAACAATGAGACTTTGAAGTGCTGGATTGACATGGAAGCATGAAGCCTGTTTTGTTTTGTTTTTATCAATTGCTTTTGTTAAGCTAACATACAATATAATGGGTTTTCATTCTGTTTTTCATACATGTGTGTCATTGTACTTTGCTCATGCGCATCCCTAGATGTGTTATTCCTAACTTTATAAAAGCTAGTATTTTGAGAAAGATTGCAGTTTTATTTTTCTCAGTGTTTTATCACAGGTGTGCTTTATATTTTGGCTCTCTGTTTTCTTGGATTTTTTGTTTTGTTTTGTTTTGTTTTGTTTCTCGAGGCTGAGGCTGACCTGAAATTCACTGTGTAGTCTCAGGGTGGCCTTGAACTCATGGCAGTCCTCCTACCTCTGCCTCCCGAGTGCACCACCACGCCCTGCTCATGTGTTCCTGGTCTATGGAGTATGTGGAAGTGGATCTTGCATCTGTGGCCTTACTTCTATGCACAATTCTTTGTAGCAACAGAAATAGGGAAATGGCCTTGCTTTCCAAATCCAGCAGCCTAGTTCTCTGTATGCTGTCTTTCCAACTCTCTCTCTCCTATGAATAAGCCTTGAATTCAAAAGCTGCTCTGTAAACAGATACTTGCACTGATACTTTTAAATGCTTATAATCATCCATCCTTCTGGAGAAAATGATTTTGTTTTTTGCAAATAAATGCCAGAGGTTGAGATATATTAACATTGATTTTTCGCTATTCATGTAGTCTAGAATTCTCTAAAATTCTCCCAGCCTGGTTTGTGGTGCACACCTTTAATCCCAACACTCGGGAGGCAGAGGTAGGAGGATCACTGTGAGTTTGAGGCCAGCCTCAGACATAGTGAATTCCAAGTCAGCCAGGGCTAGAGTGAGACCCTACCTCAACCCCCTCCCCCCCCAAAATGGATAAATGTAACCTAATATTGATGTTAATATACCTATTATTTTTAGTTAATGTTTTATGTTGATATCTGTTGCTTTTCAATATTTTGAAAATCAGAGTAATGAAGTAATAAGTTGAGAACACAGATTTTTTTTTCAATATCAACATGAAATAACCATCTGGGCATGGTCTTATACCTATAATCCCAGCCCTAGGGAGTCTCAGACAGAATTTACTGTGAATTCAAGGCTAGCTTGGATCAGTGACAAAAGGAATGAAATAACATATTGTTTGGTTGTTGTTTAACTTCTACCTTTAGTAATTCAGAATAAAAAGCTGGCTTACTCTGAGGACTAAAGAAGTGCTTCTTGGAAGGTTTGTAGAAAAAAATATAAATCCATTGTCTTGGGAGATACTTAGCTAAAAAAAAGAAATAGATTAAAGAGAGAAAAACTGATGTTAGACTTAACCATTTTTTTTCTTTAAAGATAATCTGATGTAACCCAGGTTGGTATTCAAACGTACTTTATAGCCAAGCATAACCTTTAATTTCTAATCCTCCTGCCTTCATCCCCCAAATGCTGGGATTACAGGCATCTACCACCATACCTGGTTTATATGGTATTTACCCACAGCTTCGTGCATGCTGGCAAACACTCTGCCTAAGCCTCTCAAAGTGCAGCATGTCATTAATCAGAGTCTTTTCAGAATAAAATAAGTGATGTTCAGTCCCCCCCCCCCTTTTTTATCAACAATTCTCAAACTGTAGCACCTCTTGCATGTTTTTGTGATATAGGTCAGTATTACAGGGATAGAAAAGATATCTTTCTGGTTTATTGTTTGCTTAAATACATGTATTTAAGATAAATGTAAAATAGACTGAGTTATACTGTTACATATGACAAAAATACGCTATATCAAGAGAAATATTCAGAGTTATTACGTTTCTTTTGCATGAGACACAGCAAATAACTGTTTTTTAATAGTAGAGGACAAGAGGCTTAAGTACATGTTCAGTTCACTTCCTGGTGGTGGAACATTTGTCCTAGGAAGCCTACAAATCATTCAAGCTGTGTGGTTTCCTTCTCTCGAAGATGTCTTTAAAAAAAATTGAACTTTCCAAACCAGTCTAAAATTTTAGGATTATTCCTTTCTGTAATTTAAGTAACATGGGGGAAGGACATATTGGATTTTTTTTGAGCTGAAAGGAACTCTTCATTAAGTTCAGTTCAGTGCTCTAATCTAGCAGAGGTGTGAATTGAAATGAAAGGGAATCACATTGTTATTAGTGGTGGAATATGCACAGAAAATTAATAGATTATTAAATACTAATAAATGTTAGCTATTATTACCATTCCTTATTTCATGTCAGGCACTAGAAAGATCACTGGGTTATAAGGTGAAAGACTATTGCAGTCAACTGCATTTGTGTTTAAGAGCACAGGTTGTAGTGTGTTCTTAAACTTCTCTCTTGTAAGAGATGAAAGAGAACAAATAATCAAGAAAATTCTTTTCTTTGTGGGTGAAGGAGAGGAGGAATCCCATAGTTGGAAGGTGATAAGTGAAAAATGACATGAATTAAGAGCCTTTCAGTTACATTTTAGTTAAGATTAGATAAAGCTGTCCTATAAGCACAGTATGTCCTCTGTATTCCTCTCCCCTGCCTATACAATGCAGGACTCCCTGTTGCTAGCCATTTAAATCAGGAGAGTCAGTGGGCAAGAGTGGATGGAAGAGCTTGTCTGGATGATATGGTTGCCTTCAGCCAAGATCATAAAATTAGATACTCCTTTTAATCAAAAATCTATCCTTAAATCAAGAATAGACCTCCCTAGGGAACTCTAGTTATATGAACAAAACACTCATGTTGGCAAGGTGTCTTTATCAAATTTGACTCAAGGTCATATCCGATTCCATTCATATAAAATAAAATACAGAGGAATCGGTGTTTCTGGAAATCAGGATGATGTTCACCCTGAAGGAGGTGGCTGAAGGGCACATGAGGTAGGGATTCTGTAGTCCTGGTGATACTCTGGTTCTTTAATTGGGTGCCAGCTACACAACACAGGAGTATTCAGCCTGTGGAAATTCATGCTCTGTGTGCACTTATGATTATTATCAACTAAAAGTAAACCCCTAAACGCAGACTAACATCTATATTCTACCTATTTTACGTTTTCAACTGGATCACATTTTAAGCCTCAGTGATACTATTTTTTAAAATGTTTTTATTTATTCATTTGCAAACAGAGAAGAGGGACAGACAGAGAGAATGGGCACACCAGGCCTCCAGCTGCTGCAAACACACTCCAGATGCATGTACCACTTTGTACATCTGGCTTTACGTGGGACCTGGAGAATCAGACCTGGGTCATTAGGCTTTTCAGGCAAGCACCTTAACCAGTGAGCCATCTCTCCAGCCCCAATGTCACTATTTGTATATTGTTTTCCTCTTTTCTTCTCTTCTCTTCTCTTCTCTTCTCTTTCTTTCTTCCTTTTTTTTTTTTTTTTTTTTTTTTTTTTTTTTTTTTTTGAGGTAGGGTCACACTCTAGCCCAGACTGACCTGTAGTTCACTAGGTAGTCTCAGGGTGGCCTTGAACTCACGGTGATCTTCTACCTCTACCTCCTGAGTGCTGGGATTAAAGGCATGCATCACTACACCCGGTCTTTTTTTTAAAAAAAAAAACTTTATTTTTATTTATTTATTTGAGAGAGAGAGAGAATGGGCGCACCAGGGCCTCCAGACACTGCAAACGAACTCCAGACTCATGTACCCCCTTGTGCATCTGGCTTAAATGGGTCCTGGGGAATCGAACCGAGGTCCTTTGGCCTTGCAGGCAAAACAACCTCTAAGCCATCTATCCAGCTTTGTTTTCCTCATTTCTTATAGCAGTTAATAAAATGTTTTCGATAGTAAATATTCTTTAAATAAAATTTTCCAAAGTGGCTTTTTTTTGGGGGGGGGTTTCAAGGTAGGGTCTCAATCTAGCCCAGGCTGACCTGGAATTCACTATGGAGTCTCAGGGTGGCCTCGAACTCACAGCAGTCCTCCTAACTCTGCCTCCCGAATGCTGGGATTAAAGGCGTGTGCCACCACACCCGACAGTGGCTTTTGTTTTCATTAGCATTATTTGACTCACTGACCCTAAACCTGCAGTGTAACCTATGTGGGGTAGAAACAACCATTGCATATAGTTGCTTGATTACATTAGGCGAAGGTAGATTTCTTAAAGACTTTGGAAATACCACATGCCAATTGTCCAGTTTCTATAAAATTAAAGAGAACATTAATTCTTTTATACTGCCTTAGATTACTTTATTATATTTTAGAAAGGTATATTGGGGAAATAGTATCAGAAATCATGTACATTTCTATAAAGTTCATTTGAGGTTTTTGTTTGTTTGTTTGTTTTCTTTTTTGTTTGTTTGTTTTCTTTTTACTTGCTTATTGAGAGAAAGAGAGAAAGTACGCCTCCAGCCCACTGCAAATGAACTCCAGACACATGTGCCACCATGTGCATCTGGCTTACATGGGTTCTAGGGAGTCAAACCTGGGTCCTTAGTCTTGTTGGGTAAGAGCCATTATCACTAAGCCATCTCTCTAGCCTCTCACGTGAGTTCTTAACTACTTCTGATGCCGAATAGCATTTCTTTTATCTTCATTTGCAAACCATATGCTTGGGGCTGGAGATATGGCTTAGCGGTTAAGATGCTTGCCTGCAGCGTCTAAGGACTGTGGTTTGATTACCTAGTACCTACATTAAGCCAGATGTACGAGGTGGCACATGTGTCTGGAGTTTGCAGGGGATAGATGCCCTGGCACACCCATATGTCCTCCCATCTCATGCATGCATAAATAAATAATAATAATAAAAGCTTTAAAAAACACATGCTTAGGAAGTACTTGAAATGTTAACAATATATCAAGGCCTACTTAGTTTAAAAACAGGAATTACAATCTTGATTTAGAGGAACACAAAAATTAAAGTGCAGTTGCATTGATATTAGAGCAGCAAGCTATGACAGCTCCAGGGAACTGACATTCACCTAAGATGAGGGGTGATGATTAAAGTCTGCCTTTGGGGCTGGAGAGATGGCTTAGTGGTTAAGGCGCTTGCCTGTGAAGCCTAAGGACCCATGTTCTGCTCTCCAGATCCCACATTAGCCAGACGCACAAAGGTGAGGCAAGGACAAGGTCGCACATGCCTACTAGGTGGTATAAGCATCCAGAATGCAGTTTCAGTGGCTGAGGACCCAGCATGCCAGTTCTCTCTCTCCTCCCTTCCTCCCTCCCTCTCTAAACAATAATTAAAAAATGTCTGCCTTTTCTTGTCTTGCATACTTTATTGTAGTATCACTGTTTTCATAGGATAGACCATTTCTATTTCTTCTGATTCTGTTAGCTGTTAACAGTAAGGTAGTTTGAATACTTTTGTATGTATTTGCAACCAATAGAAATGACAACAGATGAGCCTGAGCAAATACTGCTCCAAAATAGCATTACTTAACTAACACTTTTAGCTCATTTCTCTTTGATTCATTGAAAAATTATGTAAAATGTAAATGTATTTATGTTAAATGTTTTACTTCATTATTTTATCATTGTTTTATTTTTACCTTTTTGTTTTAGATCCATGTAAAAGCTCATTTTGACTATGACCCCTCAGATGACCCTTATGTCCCATGTCGAGAGTTAGGTCTGTCTTTTCAAAAAGGGGATATACTTCATGTGATCAGTCAAGAAGATCCAAACTGGTGGCAGGCCTACAGGGAAGGGGATGAAGATAACCAGCCACTAGCTGGGCTTGTTCCAGGTAAGAGACAATATAGTAAAGTGTGTAGTATTGAAAGGCTGAGGGTTATAGCTCAGTGACAGAGTATATACTTGGCTATGTAAGGCCCTGGGATCCATTCCCTGTACCCCTCCCCCCAATTTATTTTAAGGTAGAGACCTGAAAAGAAGATGAAGGCCAATTACCTTGAAAGCTTCACATTAAAATCTTAATCTTGGGCTGCAGAGATGGCTCAGCAGCTAAAGACATTTGTTTGCCAAACTTGACAGCGCAGGTTCTATTCCCCAGTACCCATGCAAAGCCAGATGCACAAAATGGCACATGCATCTGGAGTTTGTTTGCAGAGGCAACAGGCCCTGGTGTGCCTGTACTCAGTCTTACTTGACTTACTTTCTCTGTGTGTATGTCTCTGTCTCTCAAAATAAATAAATAAATAAATAAATAAATAAAATTCTTAAAAGCTTGTCCTGTGAGGAAAAACCATGTTTTTTTAAGCCATGTACTTGTATCATTGGTAACTGAAAGGTAGAAAATTTAAAATATAAATATCAGTCACACGTACACACAAAAGGAGAAGTTATAAATAATAAGTGCAAAGGCATATGTTGAATGGTGTCAGTATTGTTTTTTGATTATGTTTTATAAGTGATTAATAGTTCTTTAATATATATGGTAGGATTGGTTGAGCAGGGTTGAAACTCAAACATTTGTAGCCTCATATGTCAAATGATGTTAGAGATGCCTGGAATACAGTATTTGAAGAATTACTGCTAAGCTTTCCCTTGATTAAAAATACTCTTCTCCTTTTGTTTTAAATAGTTTTAAAAAATATTTTTCTTTGTAAGAGAGAGAGAGAGAAGGTGTGTGTGTGTGCGTGCGTGCGTGTGCACGCATGCGCAGTGTGCATGTACCAGGGCTTCTTGCTGCATCTGGCTTTACATGGGTACTGGGTAATTGAACCCTGGGCTGACAGGCTTTACAAGCAAGCATCTTTAACCTCTGAGCCATCTCCTCAGCCCTATTTTTAAATACTTAACAGATTTTTTTTTCTTTCTTATGTTAAGGAAAAAGTTTTCAACAGCAAAGAGAAGCCATGAAGCAGACCATAGAAGAAGACAAGGAGCCAGAAAAATCAGGTTAGACACTTACATTTGGCATTAGTAAGACATGGCGTGAGTTTTCACCTGTAAGTATGTTAAATTCACATACCACTTAGAACTGTCAAGAAAGGTGTATTCATTGAAAAAGTGATATAAGAGGACACATTTTCTTCAGATGGTAAGGAAATATTAAAATGCTAAAGATTATGTTTCTACATTATGTAATTAAAGGAAGGTAAGTACCTTGTTGAAAAATCACTGTGTGAACAGTATAGTAAGTGCTCATATGTCTTTAATAATTGGAGTTCTTCAATTTGAAATAAAGTAGAAATGTTTAAGGAAATAAATACCACACTTACAGTTTTTTTGTTTGTTTGTTTGATCAACAGGAAAACTGTGGTGTGCAAAGAAGAATAAAAAGAAAAGGAAAAAGGTTCTATATAATGCCAATAAAAATGATGGTAAGCTGTACATTCAGATATAGGTAGGATTTTATATATATACACAGCATCTGATTGATGATTTAAATTAAACTGGTATTTTCAGGAAGTGTTATTTCTAGTCTGGTTTTGAACTGTAATGTTATACATGTGTTTAAGAAAGTAATTTACTAGAAATTATTTTCTTTAGTAACTTTTTAAGTTCTGAGGAAGACTGGTATGAAAAGTAAATACTATTTAGCACATATAAGAAGTTGTAAAATGATTACTTGCTCCTAAAATTTTTTGTCAAAACAGATGTGTTGGTAGTAAAAAATAGTTTGTTGCTGGGCGTGGTGGCACACACCTTTAATCCCAGCACTTGGGAGGCAGAGGTAGGAGCATTGCCATGAGTTCGAGGCCACCCTGAGACTCCATAGTGAATTCCAGGTCAGCCTGGGCTAGAGTGAGACCCTACCTCAAAAATCCAAAAAAAAAAAAAAAAAAAGTTTGTCTACTATATCACATGTCACAGAGGCAACTCATGACCCAGTTTTTTTTTTTTTTTTAAATAAATTCAGTCTGATTTCATTACTTTTTTATGAGAGAGAGAGAATATTGATGTGCCAGGGCCTCCAGCCACTGCAGTCAAACTCCAGGCATGTACACCACCTGTGTGCTTGTGTGACCTTGCACTTTTGCATCACCTTGTGTGTCTGGCTTATGTGGGACCTGGAGAGTCAAACCTAAGTCCTTAGACTTTGCAGGCAAATGCCTTAGAGAGACAGAGAAAGAACTGGCAAGTTAGGGCCTCAGCCACTGCAATTGAATGCCAGACACTTGCGCCACCTAGTGTGCATCTGCTACTTTGCACTTGCCTCACCTTTGTGCATCTGGCTTCATGGAAACTGAAGTTGAACATGGATCCTTAGGCTTCACAGGCAAGCACTTTAACCACTAAGCCATCTCTCCAGATCCCTACTTTTTTATATATAAATAATTTTATTTATTTATTTGCGAGACAGTATGTGTGTGAGGATGGAAGAGGCAGATATATATAGAGAGAAAATGGGCACACCAGGGCCTCTAGCCACTGTAAATGAACTCCAGGCATATGTGCCAACCTTGTGCATCTGGCTTATGTGGGTACTGGGGAATCAAATCTGGCAGTGTCTTAACTGCTGAGCCATTTCTCCAGCCCTCATTACTTTTTTTTTTAACTATTATTTTTTTGTCGCTTTTTTTTTTTGAGCAAGAGAGAGAATGGGTGTGCCAGGGCCTCCCGCCACTGCACACTGAGTCCTGGAGAGTTGAACCTGGGTCCTTTGGATTTGCAGGCAAATGCCTTAGCCACTAAGCCATCTCTCCAGCCCCTCATTAATTTCTTGATTGCTCTTCATATTATTTGAATTTGCTGGCCCTACTCTGGTTCACATTAGAAATGAGCCAAAGAATAAATCGGAGATACTCCTTCTTTTAAGGGCTAAGGCTTGTCTCAGTAATGGGAAGCATTTGAGTCTAGCATAAACTAAACTAATGAAGATAAAATGTTTTAGATTACTGAGATATCCATATAATGCTAAATCAAAGTGCTACCATTCTGTGTGTACAGATTAGATGAACTCAGAATAAAGACAATGATTTTGAGAAAAGAGGGAATTACAATCACTATTCATAATTGTATCATTATTGTTGAGGTTTATTTTTTCTTTTTTCTTTTTAAAAATATTTATTTGAGAGGGAGAGAGAGAGAGGCAGATAGAGAAAGAATGGGCATGCCAGGGCCTCTAGCCACTGCAAATGAACTCCGGACACATGAGACACCACGTTGTGCATCTGGCCTGCTTGGGTACTGGGGAGTTGGAGCTGGGTCTTTAGGCTTTGCAGGCAAGTGCCTTCACAGCTAAGCCATCTCTCTAGCCCAAGAGAGATTTTTAATAACTATCATTTATAGTACCTGTTTCATTCCATAGCAGTAAGTGTAGGCTTTAATTCTCACAGTAAATGCTTTGATGTTTCAGATTAATATATCCAAGTTTTAGATATTAAAATTTTATGCTTAAATTCTTACAGCTGATTAAACTATTGAGTTGGAATTTAATCAAGTGGAGTTTGAGTCCCTGCTCTATGCTGAGCACTGGCAAAACTAAGATATGCCCCTGACATCTTGGAATTTGTAGCCAAGAGTCTGATTGCCACCTGCTGCCTCTGGTCAGGACACGGCAAGCTGCTAGCTGCCTTTGTGCCTCCCACTTGATGGCTTTGGTTTCACCTGGAATGTGAGCTTAGAAGTGCTATGTGCCTCTTACAATTTGAGTCCTGATTAAAGACTCGGGGTCAGTTTCTAGAATAAAGTACACACAAGCACAGAAAGGGTAGGTAGCATAGTACAGCTTACTTTCAAGTTGGATAAGGACAGGAAAGTGTCCCAGCACACTGATGCACTTTCTGTAGCCACTGTATGAAAATACTTATCTAAACCATGCTAAGCATATTCATTATGTTTGATCCTTACAATAATCCCATCAAGTAGAAAAATGACAGCTATTATAAGATTATTCTCTGAATACTCTACACTCTAGCTATTTTTTAGCAAGACATGGTAGCTTGATTTTTTAAAATCTGCTTTTCAAAGTCTAAGATTGTATGAATTTATTTATGAGAGAATAGATGCCTCAAGGCCTTTTGCCACTGCACATAAACTCCAGATGCATGTGCCCATTTGCACATCTGGCTTTACATGGGTACTGGGGATTCCACCCCAGGCTTGACAAGCTTTGCAAGCCAGAGTCTTTGACCGCTGAGTCATCTCAGCCCCGTCATGGTAGCTTTAAACACCTATAATCCTAGCACTTGGGAGGCTGAAGTAGTAGGATTGCAATGAATTTGACCAGTGCTATCTGAAAAAAAAAAAAAAAAAAAAGCTGGGCGTGGTGGTGCACACCTTTAATCCCGGCACTTGGGTGGCAGAGGTAGGAGGATGGTGAGTTCGAGGCCACCCTGAGACTACATTGTGAATTCCAGGTCAGTCTGAGCTACCACAAGACCCTACCTCAGAAAGAAAGAAAAAAAAAAAAAAAGCTAGTTATATAAAAATCTGTCTAATTGTATTAAGACATTTGCACACAGTACGAAACAAGATAAGCAATAAAAATTTCTAGAAGGATCCATTGTATTGCTGGTTTGGGTTTTTTTTTTTTTTTTTTTTTTTTTTTTTTTTTTTTTTTTTGAGGTAAGGTTTCACTCTAGCCCAGGCTGACCTGGAACTCATATTATAGTTCCAGGCTGTCCTCAAACTCCCAGTGATCCTCTCACCTCTGCCTCTTCCCCAGTGCTGGAATTAAAGGTATGTACCACTCTACCCAACTAATTACATTGTTGACTGGTTCATTTTCATAATACTTTGGAGAGAACAAAAAGATATAGGAAAGTGCTCATGATATACTCATGATGCCAAAACTTAAGCTTTTTAATGATAATAAATTGTACTTTTTTCCCTGGGGGGGGGTATCTTTATGATATGGCAATGATTATGTCTAAAAGTTTTAACTTTTTCTTTCCTAAAGATTATGACAATGAAGAGATCTTAACTTATGAAGAAATGTCACTTTATCATCAACCAGCAAATAGGAAAAGACCCATTATCTTAATTGGTCCACAGAATTGTGGACAGAATGAATTGCGTCAGAGGCTCATGAACAAAGAAAAAGACCGCTTTGCATCTGCAGTTCCTCGTAAGTTTGCATATAGTCCCATTTTGCTGTACTTTTCAATGTAACCACCTCAGAGCTTAGCTATACAGGGAAAATGGTCATCTGTTTTATTGAAACAATGTTGTCAAGGGAGGAGGAACTTGGTTTAAACAGATGTGTTGACAATGGTTTTTTACTAAAGATAGCTCTTGAGGAACTTTAGTTTTCTCTAAAAGTATGGTATTATTATTTTCTAAGTGAATTTCAGATTGGGTGCCTTTCCAAATGGAATCAGTTCCTGGTTCTTTGAGCAGATACTGAAGATAGAAATTTAGGCCTAATATCTGTTAACAAGTTTTCTTTGAAGATAATATAGTACTTAATCTTAAGGAAATAAACATTAGGAAAAGATGAATTGACTGTGTTTATTAAGATAAAGTAATTTAAAGTGGAAGCATAAAATGGATTAAGGTAACTATTAAGATACTACAATTTTTTTGTTCATACTCATATCTGAGTAAAAATGTCATTAAACATATGGGCCCTTCACATTTCCTCAGTTCATTATTCATATTGTGTTACAAAGTAAAAATTATTCCTGATTAAATGAATTTTCTCACTTCCCTACTCTGATCCATGCACTTTGTTTTTACCTGATTTTGTTTGCATAGATACAACTCGGAATAGGCGAGACCATGAAGTGGCTGGTAGAGATTACCATTTTGTTTCACGGCAAGCATTTGAGGCTGATATAGCAGCTGGAAAGTTCATTGAACATGGTGAATTTGAGAAAAATTTGTATGGAACCAGCATAGATTCTGTACGGCAAGTGATCAACTCTGGCAAAATATGTCTTTTAAGTCTTCGTACACAGGTAAAACTAGAAGTGTGGTGTTTAATTTAGAGTGTTTAATTTAGAGGGCATATTTTGCAAAGTAATCTTATAAGAACTATTTGGGTCCAAGAATGACTCCTAGTTAAGTTCTCACAGTTTTTTCATTCAGTCAAATATGTGGCTAAAATGAAGTATTTTAGAAACTATAAAAGAATTTTCAGGCTGGAGAGATGGCTTAGCAGTTACGGCATTTGCCTGCAAAGCCTAAGGACCTCGGTTCAATTCTCCAGGACCCATGTTAGCCAGATGCATAAGAGGGCGCATGCATGTGGAGTTCAAAAGTTGGGGTTTTAAGTACCATTCTTCCAAGAATTAATAAGTGTCAGAATGATTGTTCAATTTTATGTAAATAATGAAATCTCAACTAGTTTCAGTTATTTGATAGATTAAGCAAAAACATAAAATTACTAACTAGTGTTCTTAGATTTATATTTTTAAAGTAAATAGTTTTGAGATTTAAAAAACTTTTTTTGTGGTGGTGGGGTTTTTTTTTTTGTAGTCAGTGAATACATTAAGTTGGTACCATTGTTAGCCTCCTCCCTATCCTCCCCCTTCCACTGGGACCCTCCTTGTTGGGGTATATGGGTCATGCATTGTGGGGTTAGCCTTTAGTTTTGGGTAGGAGGCAATGTCTCTGTGTGTCATGACCCAACGTGTGGCTCTGACATTCTTTCCGCCCCCTCTTCCGCGAATTTCCCTGAGCCATGTTGGGTTCATATTAGTCTGCTTCCGTGTTGAGATCTTGGGTACCTCTGTGTCTCTGGATATCTGGCTTGGTAGGGGTTGATTGTTTTCTGTCTTATCTCCTTCACCGTTGTGCTTGTTCCGGGTTCACTAAGAAAACAGCATTCTTGCATGTTTTCTCAATTATTCTTAGTTTCAGCCGGGGCCCTTTTGAGGCATGGTGGGTAGTTCTTTCCTTAGGATCTGCGTCTATCTGAAAAAGAGAAGTGATTCTCTTTTTGTTTCTCTGAGATAGAGCCTCACTCTAGCCCATGCTGGCCTGGCTATTCACTCTGTAGTCCCAGGTTAACCTTGAACTCACAGTGATCCTCCTACCTCTGCCTCCCAAATGCTAGTATTAAAGGCGTGTGCCTTCATGCCTGGCCTGATTTTGAGGTTTTGAAGATTGTGTCTGTTGTGAAAAAGTTTTGCTTTTCCTGAATTATTCAGCTTCACTGTAGGACTTTCATTTAATGTGGTTGGATCCATTGCTGATTACAGTTCAAGCCCATAGTCAGTGGTCATTAAGTAAATATACACAGAAGAAAATTGCTTCTAAAATTGCTTCCTAAAACAGTAATTCAGTAAATTTAGTTTTTCTAGCACTGGGTTTATGCTGTTTCAATTATAAATTTTTGATTTAAGAAAACTGTTTTTACTTCTTTCAGAATTATTTATGTTATTTGGGATATTGCCATAGGATTCTTTTGAGTAGTTACTCATATTGTTTCTTTATATAGAAAAGGGCATGGCCCTATAATCTCTACTTTGGTAGAGTGCTTCAGTTTGATGTTAGTTAGTAATTAATGAAAAAGTTAGTGTGGAGCCCATAATCTCTTTAATTCATATAGTCTGTCTTCCCTTAGATTGGCATTTCCAGAATCTCCTTTGGCCTATGTACATGAAGGTTGTTTTTTTTTTTTTTTTCTTTCTGATTTTACTTTTTAGCCCCTGTCACATAGACAGTTGTCTTGATTCTAATTACTTCAAAATAGATTGTAATTTGGTTATAATAAACACTGGGCTACTACAGTTATATTTTTACATTTTATGTTATGTATTAACATGATTATATATCTATGCGATCTTACAAGGTATTTTAATACCAGACATTTGTAATACCTTGAATGTCTTTTAACTTATATTTCATTACATAAAAGATTAGGCTAACAAGCCGGGCGTGGTGGCGCACGCCTTTAATCCCAGCACTCAGGAGGCAGAGGTAGGAGGATCGCCATGAGTTCAAGGCCACCCTGAGATGACAGAGTTAATTCCAGGTCAGCCTGGACCAGAGTGAGACACTATCTCGAAAAACCAAAAAAAAAAAAGATTAGGCTAACATAATATATATGAATTTATACCTGTATAGTACATTCTTACAGTGAATAATACTATCGTAAAATATTGTGAATTGTTAGAAAATGTTTGGGAACATTTATGGACAGGTTTTTTAAATGACACAAATTATTGAGAAATAGCTAAATAATAGGAGTTCTTGTTTAAACCCAAATATCTTCACAGTCTTTGAAGACCCTGCGGAATTCAGATTTGAAACCATATATAATTTTCATTGCACCTCCTTCACAAGAAAGGCTTCGAGCATTGTTGGCCAAAGAGGGCAAGAATCCAAAGGTAAACTTGTCATGCTATTGTACTATTTCATTGACGAGAAACACAGTCTTGATCTGATCTGCCACAGTATTGAAAAGCTGCATCAGCTTGAGTTTTCAAAACAGTTGTTCTTCCTGAGATTTCACTTGCCATAAAAGTGCTGTAGTTGCAACCGGTGGAACTATGGCAGCTTGTGCATCTGGGTTATGTGAGTTCTGGAGAGTTAAACCTAGTTCCTTAGGCTTTACAGACAAGCCCCTTAACCACTAAGCCATCTCTCCAGCCCCTAAAAATATTTTTATTTATTTTCAAGCAGAGAGAGAGAGAAATAGATAGGGAGAGAGAATGGACATGCCAGGGTCTCTAGTTGCTGCAGATGAACTCCAGATGCATGTGCCCCTTTGTACATCTGGCTTTACATAGGTACTGAGCAATCAAATGTCAGTCGTTAGGCTTTGCAGGCAAGTGCCTTAATCACTGAACTATCTATCCAGCCCCAAGATTAAAGTTTGAAGGAACTTCAGAGGTTGAAAGTTTAGGAGAAATTACAGGAAATGTTTGGGTGCAGTAAGAATAGCCTTCTACTTTGAAGAGCTGCCATAGCCACTGAGCTGTCTCCCCAGCCTTATGTTTTTATGTATATAGTTATTATTTAATGACTGATAATACACTATTAATATTTTAATTGAAAGGTATTGGCTTTCTACTTAAATGTGTAAAATGAAAATAACTTCATATTTTAAAGTAATAAATGTTATTCCTTGTTTTTTGCTACTTTTAAGATATTTTTCTATTTTAGAAAGTGATCAGTTAAGATTGCTTCATTTGCTATGCCTCCTTAAAGGTAGTCATTAAAAGCGCTATAACAAAGCCGGGCGTGGTGGCGCACGCCTTTAATCCCAGCACTCGGGAGGCAGAGGTAGGAGAATCGCCATGAGTTCGAGGCCACCCTGAGACTCCATAGTGAATTCCAGGTCAGCCTGGGCTAGAGTGAGACCCTACCTCGAAAAAAAACAAAAACAAAAACAAAAGCGCTGTAACAGGGCTGGAGAGATGGTCCAGTGCACTTGGCTGCAGAGCTTAATGACCCAGGGTCAACTCCCCAGAACCTATGTAAAGCCAGATGCACTAAGTAGCACATGCGTTTGGAATTTGTTTGCACAGGCTGGAGGCCCTGGCATGCCCATTCGCTGTGTCTCTCTCTGTTTGCAAATAAATAAATGTATATGTTTTAAAAAGCACTATAACACTTATTTCCTTGATTCTAAACCCCCCACCATGGCAAGCAGCTTTCTCTACCCCACTCTACAGCATTTTTTCACTCTGCATCAACTTAACATTTCCTAGATTTTAATGTCTTAAACTATTTGTTTGTTGTTTATTTGAGAGTACAAGGAGTAAGAGAGAATGGGTGTGTCAGGGCCTCCTGCCACTACAAATGGTCTCCAGGCGCATATGCCACTTTGTGTATCTGGCTTTACATAGGTACTAGGAATTGAACTTGATCCAGCAGGCTTTGCAAGCAAGCACCTTTAACTGCTGAGCCATTTCTCCAGCCTAAACTATAGTTGTTTTTTAACATGCTAAAAACTATAGACACGAAGAGTTTTTGCATCCTACATTTTAGCATGATTCTGGTTGCTTTGTCTAGATTAAGTAATCTAGAGCCCTAGTGTTTTATACCCTTTTTGTGCCTTTACTGTAAACTTGTTAATTTAAAAAAAAAAAAAACTGGGAGTATCTGTTGTCTTTTATACTTGAGATGATACAAAAAGAAAAAAATGTATGAAACATGGTTCCTGGCTGTTATAGTCTAGTAAGGGAAGCAAGCTTAGTACTATAAAAGAATATAGCGTCCAGTCACTACTTAGACCAGGAACACCATATAGCTCCTCAAAGAAAAGATTGCATTTTAAGGGCCAGGCCAAGGAAAAGGAGACAAACTGAGAACCAAGGTGAGCCCTGTTCTGCTTGTTCAACATAATTTTCTTTTTTTTAAAGATTTATTTATTTTTATTTACTTATTAGAGACAGAGAGAGAGAGAAAGAAAGAGAGAGAATAGGCACACCAGTCCCTCCAGCTGCTGTATACGAATTCCAGATGCATGTGCCACCTTGTGCATCTGGCTTACGTGGGTCCTGGGGAATCATACCTAGGTCCTTTGGCTTTGCAGGCAAGCACCTTAATCGCTAAGCCATCTCTCCAGCCCCATAATTTTCTTCTTTGAGCATATACATTTATTTTGTGTTAGGCTATATTTTTTACAACAAAGATTATTACACCAAAGGACTTGAACTTCTACAATATGTTGAGCAACTTCCTCTATCACTCTCTACCTTAGTGAGACAAGACCTTTCACTGAACCTGAAGCTAGCTGATTTGGCTAGACATGCTAGCCAGTAAGCTTCAGGGGTCCTTCTTTCTTCACTTCTCCAACACTGGGATTACAGGTGTGCATTGCCATGCTTGACATATGTTTTTTGTTTTTTCAAGATAGGGTCTCCCTCTAGTCAGGCTGACCTGGAATTCACTATGTAGTCTCAGGCTGCCCTCGAACTCTTAGTGACCCTTCTACCTTGGCCTCCCAGTGCTGGGATTAAAGGTGTGCACCTCCACGCTCAACCATGCTTAACATTTTACATGAGCGTTTGGGACCCAAACTCATCTTCCTGCTTCCATGCACTTTACTGCTGAGCCACCTTTCCAGCCCCCAGTTTATTTTTGGTTTTGTTTTGTTTTGTTTGAGATAGGTAGGCTCTCACTCTAGCCCAGGCTGACCTGGAATGCACTATGTAGTCTCAGGCTAGCCTGGAACTCAGTGATCCTCCTACCTCTGCCACCCGAGTACTGGGATTAAACGTGTGCACTACCACGTCCTGCCCAAATCCTTTTTTTTTTTTTTTTTTTTTTTTTTTTTGAGATAGGGTCAGGACCTGGATTTCACTATGTAGTCTCAGGGTGGCCTGGAACTCATGGCAATCCTCCTGTCTCTGCCTCCCAAGTGTTGGGATTAAAGACATATGCCACCATGCCCAGCTGTCCAAATCTTTTTTTAACTTCATGAAAATTATGCTACTTAAGAAAGTGATAGTGTTACTCACTGGATGCAAAATGTACATCACTTTGTTAACTAATTATACTCTGAATCTGTTTCTGTAATATGAGGACTCAGAGTGGGTTGAGACAAAGATTGTATGAAATGATAGTTTTGCCTAGAGGTTAATTTTTCAATTGAAAAACTTTTGTAAAAGAACTTCTGAACTAAAACGTTTTGTCCCATCTGAGTCATGCATTGTAATTTGAACAAGAAATTTATATGTAAAGTAGTAATTAAGCCGGGCGTGGTGGCGCACGCCTTTAATCCCAGCACTCGGGAGGCAGAGGTAGGAGGATTGCCGTGAGTTCGAGGCCACCCTGAGACTCCATAGTGAATTCCAGGTCAGCCTGGGCTAGAGTGAGACCCTACCTCGAAAAACCAAAAAAAAAAAAAAAAAAAAAAAGAAAAAAAAAAGTAATTAATTAAAAGATGTAAGCTATTTTGTCATTATCAATGCCTTAAATATGGTAAAATAACTAAGCTCAAGCTTTGAGTAAGATATAAGTTTCAGCAGAAATGTCAGTGTGGAGTTGATGGTGAAGTTGAGTCCTTGCTGCGAAGGGCCATATTTACAGCATTCCAGAATGAAAAGTAGATAACTATATAAGAAACTGTCTTAAAATAAGCCAAAATTGGCATACTTTTAATGTGTTTTCCTACTGTTAGAGAAGCATGATTTAGTGATATGAATTTTTTGTGGCTCCAATTAGTATTGATGTGTGACTTTTATATTTGAGATATTTGTCTTCAATGTGTTATTAGCTATTTTGATTGACAGAGGTGATTTGGGACAGTTTCATTTTCATGAACTTGCCTGATGATCATAGGGTTCAGGATGAATTTTGCACATAGCCTAATCACTTGCATATTTGTAAAACAGCCATTTATTTTTTAAAATTTTTTTTCTGATTTATATTTATTTATTTGAGACAAAGAAAGAGAGAGAGAATGGGTGCACCAGGACCTCTAGCCACAGCAAACAAACTCCAGACGCATGTGCCACCATATGCATCTGGCTTATGTGGGACCAGGAGAACTGAACCTGGGTCCTTAGGCTTCACAGGCAAACGCATTAACCACTAAGCCATCCCTTCAGCCCAAATAGCCATTTCTTTACTCAGCATGTTAACGTATTCCTGCTGTATATAGTTTCCCAAACTCTGTTAGGGTACTTTTTTTGCATCTTAAAAATATCCTTTTGGGGGAGGTGGCTCAGTGGTTAAAGGTGTTAGCTTGCAAAGCCTGCTGGCCTGGGTTCAATACCACCCAAATAAAGCTGAACAGGTTCGATTCCCTAGGACCCATGTAAGCCAGATGCACAAGGTGGCACATGCTTCTGGAGCTTGCAATGGCAACTGAAGGCGCTGGCATGCCCATTTTCTGTCTCTATCTGCCTCTTTCTCTCTCTCTCAAATTAATTAATTAATTAAAAAATAATAAAATTAAATATATATTATATAACAATTATATACATTATGTTAATATATGTATAAATATAATGTATATATATTATATATAATATATAATATAATAATATGATATTATATATATATATATGTATTAAGCCCAGTTTGGTGGTCAACACTTGTGTCCCAGTGCTTGGAAGATTCTTGGAAGATTCACAAAGCCACCCTGGGATACATAGTGAGATTTGTTTCAAAAAATTTTTGGATATTTAAAACAATTATAAACAATTAAGATGCATATCTCCCTCCTCAGTATGTATTGTTAATGGATCTTGGGCTAATGCAGTTTTCTTAGAATAAAACCTATTGTGCTGGGCTTGGTGGTGCATGTCTTTAATCCCAGCATTTAGGAGGCTGAAGTAGGAGGAGCACTGGGAGTTCAAGGCCAGCCTGAGACTACATAGTGAAGTCCAGGTCAGTCTGGGCTAGAACAAGGGAGACCCTACCTTGAAAAAGAAGAAAAACCTATTGTATTCCCCCCCTCCAAAATGTTAATCCTACCTTAACCTGCAACACACACACAGAGCAGCCATTCTCCCTCTCCTCCCCTTCAGTAAGATTTCACTGTAGCTCCGGCTGGTCTGGAACTCACTGTGTAATCCCAGGCTGGCATCAGACTCACAGGTAAATCTTCTATCTCTGTCTCCCAAGTGCTGAGATTAAAGGCATGCGCCACCTTACCCAGCTAGAGCAGGCATTCTTTTTTTTTTTTTTTTTTAATAGGGTTTCGCTCTAGCCCAGGCTGACCTGGAATTCACTATATAATATCAGGGTGGCCTTGAACTCATGGAGATCCTCCTACCTCTGCCTCCCGAGTGCTGGGATTAAAGGCGTGCACCACTGCCCGGCTTGAGCAGGCATTCTTTACAAGAGCCAAGAGTAGAAGCACTTAGTCCAACCAGAAGGGTAGACTCTTTGTCACCTACTACTTTTTTAAAAATTATTTTTCATTTATTTATATGAGGGAGACAGAAAGAGGTAGATAGAGAGGCAGAGAGAATGGGCTGCCAGGGCCTTCAGCCTCTGCAAATGAACTCCAGATGCATGTGCCTCCTGGTGCATCTGGCTTACATGGGTCCTGGGAACCTGAGTCCTTTGGCTTTGCAGGCAAGTACCTTAACCACCAAGCCCCACATACTACTTTTTGTAAGAGGTTATGATGCCTGAAATGTTTGAAAATGAATGAATGTAGGAAAGTCAAAGTAATTGTTCTTTTCAGTCATATTAATGAGACAAAATGGAAACATGAAAACAAAAATACTAGTTTGAAAACTGTAAGATGCCAAAACAAAGGTGGTCCTATGATGAGGTTGGAAAGGAGCTCTTGTGGTCTAGAGAAAGAGGGAAAGCTATGTAAGGGCATGCCTGAGTCTTCTGCATTTTGATCAGGATGGTATGTTTTTAATTTTTTTTTTTTCTTGGTAGCCTGAAGAATTGAGAGAAATCATTGAGAAGACTAGAGAAATGGAGCAGAACAACGGCCACTACTTTGACACAGCCATCGTGAATTCAGATCTTGATAAAGCCTATCAGGAATTGCTTCGGTTAATTAACAAACTGGACACAGAACCTCAGTGGGTGCCGTCCACTTGGCTGAGGTGAAGAACAGTCCTGTGGCATGGTTGACTTCATCTGGCCAAGTGCCAATAGGAAGACGGCCTCCCCAGTGCCTAGGCAAGAATGAGGATAGGGTGGAAGGCAGCAGGGTAAGCTGCGGACCTGTTCTTAGTGCTCTTAAGCTAATAAATTCCCTTAGGTACTTTGTGCACATTCTTTATTCCCGACACATGGCTTTAGGGGCCCTTGCCTCCCTCACTTTGGAGGTTTAAATGAAAGTGTTGTTCAGAGCATTTCCATTTTATCCTGTTAAAATCTTTGTTTTCACCCACCTAAATCTTTCCCTCTTGATCAGATGTCTATGAGAAGTTTGTATGTATATACATAATATTCCATGTCTCACATAGATATAAATATTGACCTTATTTAACATTTAACTTAAATGACTTGATGGGAAGTTCGGGGCAGGGGTATGCTGTGCTTCTGTGCACTGGGAGAAACAGTATTTCTTTAGGATACTATCTATTCATCAGAAATATTTCCCCTAAAAAATATTGTGCCACTTTAGTTTGGAGCTCCTCATTAGGCTTGAATTTATTTGTATGTCCTTTAATTCTAAAAATAAATAAACATTCCATTAGAAGTAAACTTTTTAGCTTAAACCATTTTGAACAGACTATACACCCAGCAGCAGCAACAAAATATACTGACCTTTTAAAGATATAATTGTCTGAATTATTTTCTTAAATTGTTGCAAGTGATTTTGATAGCCTTGGTTCCTTGCTCTAATCTGCATAGTACAATAGAATGTTATATTTTTATGAATGGCAGGAGTTCAAATAAACTGTGTTGATTGTTAAAAAGATCTCTTCCACAAGATGCAAATAGTTTTTTATATACATGGAAGGACATAGGACATTTTTGACAGTTTTTGCATTTTTATATATGAGCACAGTATTAGTTTATTACTGTGCTATGTATGTAGGTAACAAACTGGAATTCTGCTGTATGTACTGTATACTAATATTTAATAGATCAACAAATAGTTGTATTTGAGCATTGGAATAAAATTTTGTAACACACACACATATACTAGGGGAATATTATGACAATTGACTTTGAGAGCAGAAGGAAGACCTAAAAGTTATTTGAACATTTTAGGAAAAGGACATTGGAGGAAATTTTGATAAGCATGTACAGCCAGGTTTTTTGTACCAAACAAGGCCTGCCTCATGACCAGATTGCCACCTCTTGATAAAATTATAAATGTTTAAGCTAATGGGAGTTTTGCACTCCCTATAGCTCTAGCTTTAAATGCAGTGTCTGAGACTGGCATGGAAAGTTAATGCGTAGGCTTTACAAGACTTTCAGGATAGTGTGATGTGTAACAAACAACCTCAAATGTGAATGCCTTGTTTTATTTTTATGACTTTAGCTACAGCATTTTATGTTCTCAAAGCTAAACACTGGAATGATACTAACTTGTCACTTAATGTAACACAAACAACTGTTATGAGTGTGTTTCCTCAGTGTCATGTACATAGTTGATTTCTCCTCTACATGATTTTATTGAAACAAACGTGGTTAGTTTGTGTTGTCTTCTTCAGTTGTTCAATTTTGCATGACTTCTTTAGTTAGCTGACAGATGTGTCTTATGTAGAAAGATTTTCAAGATAATTCTCCTTAGGAAGAAAGTTAACATTCCTAGGTTGAGAGAAGGGATGCTGTACTGTCTCCTCAGGTTTGATACACTCCAGCTTATACCAGAAAAATAAATGAAAAGTCGCATCCATTATCAGCATTCAAAATTAATATGCTTAGCACTTAAATATTTCAGTTTTTCTCCTCGGAAATAAATGGTAATTTGTGGTCAACAACAGAATTTTTTTTTTTCAAGGCAGGGTCTCACTCTAGCCCAGGATGACCTGGAATTCATTATGTAGCCTCAGGGTGGCCTCGAACTCACAGTGATCCTATCTCTGCCTCCCAGGTGCTGGGATTAAAGGCGTGAGCCACCATGCCCAGCTCCTCAACAATGGAATTTTGTTCTCTGCATATTAATTGAAAAAATAGATCTAGATGTGGTGATGCATATCTGTACTCTTGGCTCCTGGGAGCCTTAAGTAGGAAGATCAAGAGTTCAAGGCCTGCCTGACCTATATAACAAGACCGTGTCAAAAGTAAAAAATTTAAAAAGCAAGAAGAGGAACACTGAGTTTGAGGGAAGTTTTAAATAGTGTCATTGAGTGGTGGTAGTGACTGTTGTGCCCCTGCTGACCGCAGGGCCGTGTTGCTGTTGAGACTTGGACTCTTGACTTTCACGGGCAGATCCATGCCATCAGTTGTTCTTTAGCAAATCTGAAATGAGTTATTTTCAGCATCACTGAGGTCCTAGCTTTCTCCTTCCTCATCAGCAGGGGTCAGGGGATAGAATATGTCCTGAACTTTATTAAATCCTGTGATGAATGTACTGATATTTTAACATAGTGTGTTGACTTCCTGAAAAAAAACTATTTTAGTTTTACAGCCACTCTGACCATTTCTATTTTCTGTCTGTCTCTCTCTGGTTAATTGGGAGCTATAGTATTGGAAATCTCTTAACCACTTGCTGGGGATATAATGGTTGAGTGCTTGCCTGAGCATATACAAAGCCCTGGGTTCAATCCCCTCCAACACACCAACTGGGCATGATGGCACATGCTTATAATCCTGGCACTTGGAAGAGGGGGGCAGGAGGACCAGGAATTGAAGGTCTGCCTCAGCTATATAACAAGTTCAAAGCCAGCTTATAGGGGAAGGAGGTACATAATAGGTAAATTAAGGGTAGCCAGAGATTTGAGGGCATTGACAACAATATGTGAGATGCTGTGTTGGCATCTATGTCACATGGTTATATGAGACCTTATCTCAAAAGAAGAAGAAT
Source organism: Dipus sagitta (assembly GCA_036346955.1). NCBI lineage: Eukaryota > Metazoa > Chordata > Mammalia > Rodentia > Dipodidae > Dipus > Dipus sagitta. Next base: position 118,516,706 of record CM070775.1, read on the forward strand.
GGTTAATGAATTGTCCCTGGGAAATCCAAACAAGGATGTATCTTCATTTCCTAAATTTTCATGAGTCAGAATAAATAAGATATTAGTGTTTAGATTAATCCAGATTTGCTTTCTATGAAAATCTAATGTCTGGATTGTTTTCCTTTTCTCGTGGCTTAAGGAATAAGTATTGATAAGGAATGATTTGAATGTAATTTTGTAAATGTGTGTGGAAAATATAAACCAGGGATTTAGCCTTAATAAGGGTAATTATTCTGACATATTGTTAATCTCCATTTGTATTCTTGTGTATCTGCACTGTTATTTTGAGATGTCATACTGCACACTGTATTGTAAAAATAAAAGTTATATTTCAAATTTAAAAAGCTACTGCATTCTTTCTCCTGCCAGGTTTAATTCCACTGCTATTCAAGGTTTCTATTCATATGAAGACCATTCCTTTTCCAAGTGTTTGTCAAAGCAAGACCATTAGAACCTTTGAGTAGAACACAAATTACCTTTTAATGTGTTGTTTACCATGGAGGAGTGTCCCTTGTTGGTATACATGTTGATTGGTATTATTTCCTTATTCATTGAAACAAGCAACTGTTAAAGATGGTCAACTTAAGACTAAACATAGACGTTTTCAGGTGGAGAAAATATTTACCCTAAGTACAGCCAGAGACTGAAGGACATTGAGGATGGTGAGTTGGTTAAATACTTCATTTTTCCCATTCTCTATCTCTCAAGAAAAAGTTCTGCTCTGTTTACACAACCTGCAGACCCACTCCAGCTTTATGTCCTATTCCCAATCTTCTCCTTTGGATCAGATCCACCCACAAACTATTTGGCTGCTATTTCCTCTTGATTTCTTTTTAATAAATGCTAAGCCATAAAATCACCTGCAGTTTTAGTTGGACATAATGCACATGGCCTGTCATCTCAGCACTTGGGAAACCAAGGCAGGAGGATCATGAGTTCAGGACCAGCCTGGACAGAGACGATGTCTCAAAAATCATCTACAAATATATCTATAGGCAGTTTAAACAAGAAAAATAAATACCAGAGCTCTACTAAAACTTCATAAGAAATAGAAGTTCCTCTGATTCAGTGCTTTAAGGTAAATGTTGAAATTGAAATCTGAAAAACAATTTAATGATATAGCTTCCTACCCCGACCTTCAAATGACCATGCCTCTGACATCAAGTTCACTTGATTTGACCTATCTAAGCCACAACTACCCTGCATAATGAAGGTGGCAAAATTTACACCTAACCAAGGTATTAAGAAATTTAGGTGCTAAACAGTTCAGTGCCATCCAACTGGGAACTCAGTTGTTAGGTCCAATCACTACTGAAATGACACTGAATCTGATTTTTATTTGGTGAGCCACAAAAGGTTTCCTACAAAGCAGCTCCTCTGAAACGGCCTCTTGTGTTTTACCCTTAAATACCTAAAGAGCTAAGTATACAGGAGAGTGGAAGGATAAAAGTTACATGTGTAAAACTTTGGAGGTAGACTACTTGAATTTAAATTCTGGTTTCATCACTTTCCAGCATTTTCCCTTAAAACCAGTTGCTTAAGCTCCCTGTGCCTCAAAATTTTTCCTCCATGAAATGGGTTTTAAAATATACTTTTGGGTAGCTGGGCATGGTGGCACACACCTTTAATCCCAGCACTCGGGAGGCAGAGGTAGGAAGATTGCTGTGAGTTCAAGGCCACCCTGAGACTACATAGTGAATTCCAGGTCAGCCTGAGCCAGACTGAGACCCTACCTCAAACAAACAAAAATAATATATGTATATGTATACACATACACACACACTTTTGGACTGGGGGTGTGACTTGGTGGTAAAGTTCTTACAAAGAGTGTAGGAAGCCCTGAGTTTGGTCCCTAGCACCACCAAAAAGGAAACAAGTACTTTTATGGTTATTTTGATTATAGACACTCAAGATAGCACCTGGCACATAAGCAGCTCTACTATAAGAGCTAAATATTTGCAAGATCATTTAGCTCTCAGCCTAAAAAAAAAGCTGACTGCCTCTTGCTCTCTGATCACTTGGGAATTTCCAGCTGTGGGTGAGTTTTTCCCTCAGCTGGGCCTAGACTGGCTCAGAACCATCTGGGAGAGGTTCTGCTTAGGCCCAGCCGGGAGGGCCCCTAGCCCTTACATTCCGCATGTGTTCTTTATCTCCTCCAGCTCCCCACATGGGAGGAGCTCCTTGAACTTTATTTTCTCTGTTCTTTCCACACTTTTTCCCCCAGACCCACATCTGGTCACATGGACTCCAGAGCTACACAGAGCCCACATGGGCTTTTGGGCTCCATGTGGTGTACTTCTTCCCGCTTTATTTCCCCCCCGCCTCCCAGCCTTCCCCTTTATGTACTCCTTTGTAAAATCTGAATAAACTGTGGTATTTTAAAAATCATTCTCTTGGCCAGACAGGCCAAATGACTGAACGAGTGCAATAGTGGCATGTCTGCTCTGGGGGAAAACAAACTGCTCTCTAATTGGACTGAAGGCCCACTCTATGGGAGGGAACACATGCCTGGTACTAAAAAGCTAATCAAAAGCCTATGACAGGGGAGGTCATGAGCCTTAGGGGTATATATAAAGCCTGCTCTCGTCTTGTAAACGCATATATTAATCTCACCAAATTGCCCTGAAAGCACCACACTTAATGTTCATACTCATATATTAATGCTATTCTCACTTCTGGTTAGAGAAACTTCTCTTTTTCAGATGGCGATGACCGCTGTGATGGGCCAATGGGCCAAAAGGCAACATAGTGCTGAGAAGAAGGGATGGAGGAGTGTCCAGTACTGAGACATCTCTATCACACCCTCCAAGGCACAGGGTCCATTGCAGAAGAGGTGGCAGAAAGAATGGAAGAGCCAAAGAAAGGGGACCGCTCCTTACATACAACTGTACGGACAGAACTTGGCCTCAATATCCAAGACCTCGCAGTGCCTCAAAACCCTCATAATAGGAGAAAAAAATGATGACATCAAATTTAAAAAGACACTAATGGAGAGAGGGAGGGGATATGACGGAGAGCAGAGTTATGAAGAGGAAAGGGGGGGAGGGGAGGGGAGGAGAGGGAAATACCATGGTTTATTGTCTGTAAGCATAGAAGTTGTCAATTAAAAAAAACGTATTTAAAAAAATCATTCTCTTGGAAAAAAAAAAAGCTTTGACTGTGGTGTTAATCCTAGTGCCACAATTTCACAATTTAATCACTAAGAACCATTTCATGCCCAGAGTGTCTAGAACTGACTGCAGGACAGTTGAGTCACCAGATTAATCTTGCCAAATCAAATAGTACTAAACATTCCAGCCACCATCTGCTATGTCCACTCAAGTACCTCACCTCTGTAAATGAGACAAATTGCTTATAAAATACAAGCAGCTGGGCATGGTGGCACATAATCCCAGCAGGAGGCGGCAGAGGTAGGAGGATCACTGTGAGTCTGAGGCCAGCCTGGGACTACATAGTAAATTTCAGGTCAGCCTGGACTAAAGTGAGACCCTACTTTGAAAAACAAAATAAATATAAGCAATCTCCCTGTTATTCCAAATTGGGTATTCTTACCTAAAAATCCCCACTATTATGAAGACCACTTAGCTTACTGGCAATCATTTATAACTGTCTCAAACCTTTTAGAAAAACACTGAAATAGAGGATTACAAAATAAAGACTGGGCTAGGCAGATAGGATAAAGTGCTTGCTTTGCAAGCCTGAGTACCTGAGTTTAGAACCCCAGTACCAATGTAACAACTGGACAGTGTGGTGGACTTCTGTATTCACATCTGTATTGCACATCAGCAAGATGGGAAGCAGAGTCAGGAGAATTTCCTGGAAGCTTGTAGACCAACTAGCTGGCAAACAGCAGTGAATGAGAAATAATGAGACTCTGTCTCAAAAACAAGGTGGACCAACCCTTGAAAGTTGTCCTGCATCCTCCACACCTGCCAGGGCATGAATGTGTCCACACTCACGCATCACACACATACACTGAAAAACATTTTAATTAAAAAGGCTCCTCTTGCCGGGCATGGTAGCACATGCCTTTAATCCCAGCACTTGGGAGGCAGAGATAGGAGGATCACTCTCAGTTCGAGGCCAGCCTGAGACTACAAAGTGAATTCCAGATCAGCCTGGGCTAGAGTAAGACCCTACCTTGAAAAGAAAAATGCTCTTCTCTCTGTCTACAGAGAGCAAAATGGTGACTGACCTGAACACAAGAACACAACTACCATTGCTAGCAGTAAATTAATATGAAAACAGAAAAGACTTGTTTTTTAAATCATTTTACTCTTTATACATAGTCATATAAATTGTCAGAACTGATCTCATTACAGATAGTGACCTGTCATGCAAGGAAAAAAAATGACAGTTTTCCTAAAGCTTGAGAAGAGAAAGGCCACAGTAACAAGGATGTCCATGACAGGTTCAGCAACAGCGCCAAGGATTATAAGTGGGTAGGATTGAAGGCTGCTCCACAGTTGGCCTGAGACCACTGATGTTTCCTAAGGAGTATTTCCTACAAGGTTTGCTAAACATCACATGTAACTGCTGCAAATGGAATATGATGCTTCTGCGGAGTCAATTCTGTAAATTACAGGCAGGTTTCACAAATCTCATTCACCTGTCACAAATGGCTGCTGAATCATGATTTGGGAAAAGTAGCCCCATAGGGCATGCTGTAAATTTTACAACTAGTGAAATTCTTAGGCCGAAAAATAAATAGCCACACATAACAAAGCTACACACTGAATTGGAACAGTTAGTGCCGGGGAGTTCTGAAAGAAGCCGAACAGAAAAGATTACTCAAACAGGAGATCCTCATCCTTTTCCTCAGCCAGGAGGTTAGCAGGCTCCATCACCTCTCCAGCTACTTTCCGTTGCTCCAAGTCCTTCTCAGATTTTTCCTTAAGAATCTTTTTCTTCTCCTGTATCTTCTTTAACCTGCAATACAAGGGAGAATTCTCTGCTCTTTCAGTGCCTCTAAGAAAATTTAATTTCTTCAGGTTTTGTAACAAAAAGAAAACATGAAAAACTAGAATTGAATTTGATACTCCCATTAAGTTTCAATTTTAGTAACTCATAACCCATTTAAAAAATATTTGATGGGCTACAGTGAAACCCTATCGCAAAAAACAAAAAAATAAAAATTGAGGGCTGGATAGAGGGCTCAGTGGTTAAGGCGCTTGCCTGCAAAGCCAAAGGATCCAGTTTTGATTCCACAGGTCCCACGTAAGCCAGATGCACAAGGTGTCATATGTATCTGGAACTTGTTTACAGCAGCTGGAGGCCCTGATGCGCCCATTCTCTCGCTCTCTATCTGCCTCTTTTGCTCTCTCAAATAAAATATATGTATTAAAAAATATTTGAGGTAAAATACACTAATTTATGCTAATTAACTGATTTCAGAAGACCTATCTCAAGTTATATAAAATTTGAAGCCCATTCCTTAATAAACAGATTTTGAGTATAAAGATATTAAAAGTGGGGGGCACTACAGCCCTGAGCATCAATGAAGGGTACAATGTAAAAACCATTTGGTAATATTAAACATCATACACAGAAGCAACTCAAGATGTAAGACCACCATGTCTTCCCTAAACCCACTTTCATCTACCCTCCTCTTGTCCAAACTTAGTATACTCACACCTTTACACCACCAATTAATTTAAGGGTTACCCTGCTGGCTCTAACCCTTTATAATCAATTCATGAACATACATTATTTTTCACCATTTACTATGCTAATGGTAATATTACAAGTACTTTGTATCCTCTGAACATATTCAACATGAAGTGTTATTTTTGTTGACTGACTTGACTTCAGTTTCTTATCTCCATTTTATGTAGGAGACACCCAATCTAAATCATAGTTTCATTTTAAAGAATAATCCTGGGGCTGGAGAGATGGCTTAGCAGTTAAGGTGCCTGCCTGCGAAGCCTAAGGACCCATGCTCGATTCTCCAGGCCCCACATAAGCCAGATGAACAAGGTGGTGCACGCACCTGGAGCTCATTTGCACTGGCTAGAGGACCTGGCGTACCCATTATCTTTCTCATTCCCTCTCTGTCTTAAGTAAAAAGAAAAAGAATAATCCTAATAGTTTCTCTGAAAGGCCTAACTATTTAGAGATGCCATGTTTTATGTAAGTGGAAAACATGACACTGATCTGTCTCCATAGCTTTTGACAATCCAGTCAGCCCCACTGTCTGCAAAGAATCTATCCCAGATTTGCACTGGATGTCTGAAACCATGAATAGTAATAAACCTCTTGTATACTGTGCTTTTCCCACCCTGCCCTTTATCCCCAAGTTTCACATCCACAAATTAAATTAACTGTATATTGAAAATACTGTAATATGCAAACCTTTGACAAAGTTTAATATATAAATATGGAACAGTAAGAGATTAACAAATTTTCTCATAAGAATTTAGACCTGTCCTTAAAGGAAACATGGTATAACTTCTCTTTGGCCTATGTGCATTGTAAGCACCTCTACTCATACTTTGGAGTCATTAATTAAGGCTCATGTAACCACATGAACACAAGCTCTGCAATGCTCTAACAGTCAGCAGCCCATCTGAAAACAGTGGCTACTAAGTGACTGCTGGCAATGATGTGCGTATGTGATGTGGGTACAGACAAAAGAATGACTTACCTGATAGAATGGGACAGTGAGGTCTTATGCTACTTAGAACAGCATACAATTGAGAATCTCTATTATTATTTCTATAATCTTCCATTTCCATTAAGACTGCAGTTGATCATTGAAAGTTGAAATTACAGAAAGCAAAACTGCAGATAATAGAAGACTACTGTACTTCTTTTGGTTGTTTTGTGATAGGGTATCTTTTAATGTAACTCAGGTTAGCCAAGTCCACAATCCTCCTGCCTCAGCCTTCCAAGGGCTGGGATGACAGGCAAGCACCATCATGACCAGCATGTATTTCTTGCCCTTTATTTTCTGAGTAAAATACAATCTTATTCTAAAAAGCGTAAGTCCACTAGTTCCTCACCAAACTTTAAGCCTTTAGAATATGAAAAACAAAAAATGATCAGTAACTACCCATTTCAACAAACCTATAGAACTCTTCTCGCTCTCTCTCGTCCAGCTCTGTGATGATATAAGCAAGGGTACGTTCAATCCGAGGAATGATGACTACAGTTAAAAAAATATATATGTGAGAACTTCAACATCCCTTTTCAAAAATTACTAATCTTCATTTGTTTAATACTTATTTTTTTCTAACTGTAGAACGAAAATAAATTTAAGCAAAGAACATGGAAAACAGAAAATTACACACAAAAAAATAAAGTACAATCCAACTACCCAAAAGTGATTATTACTATAAATATTTTGGCTCACTTCTCGGCCTTTTGGCTAAGATCAAGTGTATAAATATTTTGGCATATACCCTCCTATTATCTTTCCTGTATACAAAGAGCATATTGAACCATAATAGATTCAACACTGAATATGCTATAGATATAAATGGATAGATAATCCTGACTCACAGATCCATGTAGTTTTTTTTTTTCAAATAATAAAACAAAAGATAGAAAATAAAATGCAACAGGCCAGACATTTACTTTTGGAAATCAAGAAGAATGGCCTAAAGGAAAGGGATTAAAGTTAAGTCTTGAATATATTCAAATATTAAATTGAATATTGTTCCATCAGTAGGAGGAACTAAGGAAAACACTCGCACTTTTGAAGAATAGAATTTCTTCATGTGTTCCGTCACTGCATGAACGACCAGAAACTCAGAACATTCTGTCATCATCACTCAGCACTGTCTGTCATACTCGTAGATCCCTCTCTTCTTTACACATTTTGTACTGCTGATACTTTTCTCTCTCCACATTCTGGGCAGGACAGTCTCATTCACCTTTCAATCTTCAGTCCTGTGCATGAGTCTGAGCAGTTGCCTAACACTGGGAAGGAACAAGTGAATGAACAAAGCTTTTCACAGCAGCTTTGACTCACCATGTTCAATGGCATTTACACGCCTGTTGGTTATCTTGATAGCTTCATCCAGTGTAACAAAGGAAGTCTAAAAGAAGAGGACAAATTAACAAACACAACAAAGTCTTCCTTAGATCCGTGTTTGCTGCACTTGTAAAAAATATTTGGAAACCCAAAAGAACTTATTTTCAGCCTACTTTAAAATCAGAAAATTCATGTGGAATTTCTATAGAGCTAGCAATACTTCCATCCTATTATAACTGGTTTACTTCAGACAAGAAAATCAAATCATTCACTAATAACCTAGCTACATATATTTACAGGTCACTAAGGAAACAAATGACTTGTATGCACAAATCACGTTATATTCACATTTAAATCTAGTAGGAGTGACTGTTGGTGTTCCCACCTAACAGTGAAAACATACCACTACACAACAATGTGTTAATAATTAAGGGTGGGAACAATTATGGTTGAAGTCATCTCAGACATGAGATCATGAGACTTGTTTCTCACAGGACCATAGGCACAGATGCAAATACAAAACGCAGTATGCTCCAACAAAAGCCCTGAATGTCCTCCACCTGGCTAGCTGCAGGAGTCTGCTGCGCGGCTGCTCACCTGCAGAGAAGCTAGTTCCACCAGTAGTTCCACTGCCTTGGCATAGTTCCTCTTTAGTTTAGCCAACTGTTCCCCACCTCTGGCTAAACCAGTCAGTTCATAACCTGAAAGAACCAGTCAGACAACATTTGTGATTAGGAATAATCCCCCATGAAATTCCCAAAAGGGAGACAATTCACAAAAATATCAAACACGGAGAGACAAATTCATTAACCTCTGTTAAATGTAAACACCAAACACAAAGTGCCCGCTTCCTCCCAGGCTCTGGAGGAGCATGCCACTTGCTACATTAGCTTTTCCTTGGGAGATGTGAATAGACACTTACATACCACATAGGGCACTGCAACAGACCAAGATCCTACTCATGTAGCTTGATGAACCAACAAGTTTATTGGGCTTACTTATAGAAACATGGGTGAAAAGTTATTTATAGGTGCACTGGTGACCAAAAACAGTTTCATCATCAAAAAATTTCACCTCAGCGTGGATGACAACTTCCACATAATTGCATAGATAAGAATGCACCCCTCTTCAATTAACCTTCCACCCTGAGCATCTCCTGACACCACAGGCAGTGGAGACAGAATTACATACAACCACGAAGTGGGTACACAAAGGTGTGACTAGCATCTCAAGTGAGGGTCTCATGATTCTCACCCCTCCTATCAGGTAGTATCAACAAGCTAATCTTACTGAGGGTTTATTGTAGGTAATCACAGTTGTTATTAAGATGACAATGGCTGATATGCTCAAATGACAGCATTCTACAACGTTATTAAACAAAGTTTTTCACAAGGATACTAGTGAAACTGTAACTAGAAATTTTCTTCCCCTCTTCCCCCCTCTCCCCTCCCCTCCCCTCCCCTCCCCTCCTTCCTTCCTTCTTTCTTTTCCCTCTCCCTCCTCTTCTCCCCACCCCCTCCCTCAGTTACTGGGGATAGAATCTAAGGCCCAACACATGCTAGACAAGCCTCTCCAGAAACTTCTCTTGCTTGCTGGATTAGCTAATGCACTCATATGGAAATTATATTGCATGATGCTGTTAGTACAATGAAGCTTTCCATTAGCAGTTATTTCTTGATAAGCCATACTTAACATTTTGTATGATTTTGTGAACTATCTCACAAACCAATGAGATATGAGTGCCACAAGAAAGAATATTTGTAAGCAGAGAAGAGAGAGAAAAGAAATAGAATGGGCATGCCAGGGCTTCCAGTCACTACAAACGAACTCCAGATGAATGCACCACTCTGCATCTGGTTTTATGTGGGTACCGAGGAATCAAACCCTGGGTCATTAGGCTTTTCAGGCAAGCAGCTTAACCACTGAGCCATCTCTCCGGCCTAAGAAAGAATATTACTACATGGAAAAAAGTTACTTTACTTTGAGAAGATTGAATTAATATTACTTCTCAACACTTACTGGCAAATGAGGAGTGCAGTGGGTGAGAATTACAAAACACCAGAAATGGGCTATACAAATCTGTAATTCAGCCGGGTGTGGTGGCACACGCCTTTAATCCCAGCATTCTGGAGGCAGAGGTAGGGCTGCCATGAGTTCAAGGCTACCCTGAGACTACATAGTGAATTCCAGGTCAGCCTGAGCTAGAGTGTGACCCTACCTAGAAAAAAAAATTGTAATTCAGATTGTATCACAGAATTTTTTTGTATAACTTATTGTACAAAAATCTGCATTCAAGCCAGATGGGGTGTCACACACCTTTAATCCCAGCGCTCAGGAGGCAGAGGTAGAAGGATCACTGTGAGTTTGAGGCCACCCTGAGACTACATAGTGAATTCCAGGTCAGCCTGGGTTAGAGTGAGACCCTACCTTGGAAAAAAAGGAGAGAGAGAGGAAAAAAAAAGACACAAACTCAGGCTACAGTGATGGCTCAGTAGTTAAAGGCACTTGCTTGCAAAGCTTACCAGCCTGAGATGGATTCCCCAGTAACCATGTGAAGCCAGATGCAAAGTGGTACATATGTCTGGAGTTCATTTGCAGTGGAAAGAGACCCTGACACACCCATTCTCTCTCTCAAATAAAAATATTAAAGTCTTATAGACACAAACTGGGGCTGGAGAGATGGCTTAGCACTTAAGCACTTGCCTGTGAAGCCTAAGGACCCCGGTTCGAGGCTCGATTCCCCAGGACCCATGTTAGCCAGATGCACAAGGGGGCACACACATCTGGAGTTCATTTGCGTTGGCTGAAGGCCCTGGCACCCTCATTCTCTAACTGCCTCTTTCTGTCTGTCACTCTCAAATAAATAAATAAAAATAAACAAAAATAAATAAATAGACACAAACAGAAAATTATAAATACTGCATCCTGTGTATAGTTTAAGCCAAAGACAACACAAAAGTCTAATTAGTGAATTTATAGTAAAAAAAAGAAACTTCACTTTTAAAAATGGCAAATAGAACCAAAACACATTGTAACAGAAATACAGAAGGTACAGAGAACTCAACTCTAAAACAAACTGCTAACATACCCTCCAAGGCTACTGAGGAGGGCCCTCAGGGAAATGGGGACCAGAGTAGAGGGAACATAAGATTATAACCTATGTAAAAATAAATACTTTTAAAAAATAATAAAATGGTAAATAACTGTCACCGACATATTTCTACATTAAAGTATCTTGGGCTGGAGAGATGGCTTCGTGGTTAAGGTGCTTGCCTGCAAAGCCTAAGGACCCAGGTTCAATTCCCCAGTACTCACATAAACCAGATGCACAAGGTGGCACATGTGTCTAGAGTTCATTTGCAGTGGCTGGAGGCCCTGGTGTGCCGATCCATTCTCTCTCTTTCCCCCTCTCTCTCAAATAAAATAAAATAAAATAGAATATTTGAAAAAAAGTATCTTAAGACATTCACACTTACTGTCAGTTCCTTCATGGTAATGTTCAAATACTGGCAAGGTAACACCTGTTCATGAAGATAATAAAGATGCTCATTAAGATTAGCAAGCTTGGCTTGAAGTACTCTGGTGGCAGGTGGGGGGGGGGATTTTATTTTATCGAACTGGGATCTGACTATTCTGAACCATCCTAATAGTCCAGGCTGGCCTTGAACTTTGAACTCACAACCTCCTGCTTCAGGCTCCCATGTGCTGGAGCTGCACACATGCACCACCACACCTGGCTGAATACTGTGCTTTAATCACTGTTCCTCTGAAGTCAAGAGATTAACTCTGGAATTGTAACCAGTTTCAATTAATGAATTTAAGAACTTGATTTCTCAAGTGTTCACTTCTACTCAGAAGTCAAACTCTCTTGAATAGTAAGCACCTGGCTGGTAATGGTTTTACCATCCATGAGGTTATTCTAAGCAGGAGAAACTGGATGGAAGTGTTCCCCAGCCCCAAGTGTCTGTGTTTAAGCTTAGTCCTTAGTCCTCAGCTCGTGCAGCCTTGCTAGAGGAGGTGTTGCTGGGGTGGACCTTGGGGTTGGTCATCAACCTAACCCACTGGATGCTGACAGCTTGCTCGCTCTTGCTGTTCTCTGCTGTAGATGTGTAACACTGTGAGCAGGTTCATGATGAAACTTCCTTTTGAAATTGCAAGCTTGAAATAAACCCTTTCCTCCCATAACCTGCTTCTGGTCAGGTATTTTGTCCCAGTAATGAGAATGTGACTGTTACACTGGAACATCAAGACGTTGTCAGGTAAGTGACTAATTTTAAAATACCACTTTTTTTTTTTTTCCCAGCAAGGATTTTGCGAGGGTTGAAATTTACCTGCTACATTATCTTTCTTTGCTCGAATCTTCACTTGGGCTTTATTTACATTTTGGATAACCGTGGTGCTGCAAGGGGAAAGAAAACAAAAAACCTTATTTACTTTTTAAAAGAAGTAAATAGGGGGCTGGAGGGATGGCTTAGTGGTTAAGACATTTGCCTGCAAAGCCAAGGGACCCAGGCTTGACTCCCCAAGAGCCACATCAGCCAGATGCACAAGGGGGCATATGCATCTGGAGTTCGTTTGCAGTGGCTAGAGGTCCTGACATGCCCATTCTCTCTATCTCCCTCTTTCTCTGTCACATAAATATATATATTTTTTTTAAAAAAAAAAGAGAGAAAGAAATAGGGCTGGAGAGAGAGATGGCTCAGCAGCTAAAGTGCTTGCCTGCAAAGCCTAACAACCTGGGTTCAATTCCCTAGTACCGATGTAAAGCCAGATGCACAAAGTGGCACATACGTCTGGAATTTGTTTGCAGTGACTAGAGACCCTCGTATGCCCATTCTCTCTCTCTCTCTCCTTGAAAAAAAGAACAAACTCTATAGGGACCTATTGGATAGTTTAAATGAAACCAAGAGTGAGATGCCACAGTTATGTTGTGGTTAATGGGCCTTTGTTCCAGGAAAAAAAAAAAAAATCCCTGCTGCCAGAGGAGGGCCTCAGAGAGCTCAGACAGAACAGCTAAACTGTCAGCCATAGAAAGCACAGAGTGATTTTCAAATTTGTGGATTGCTTGTGTTTTCAGTCAATGTGGGAATATGACTTCAGGGGTTCTTATTATATTAAATTTGGAGAGAACCTTCTAGGTTTGCTGTTCAGCTGGTTAAAATGGTGTTCACAATCCTTGATCCTAATTTCCTCTCACTTCATCCAGCTCCCCATCTGTTATCAAAGAATAAAGTGCTTTCCCCTTAAGTACCCTCAAACATACACTACTAATTCCCCTCTCTACAGGACAAGTCAAAGCACCCACAATCAATAGCACTGGCAAACAGTAAAGTCTTCACTGCAGCTGGCCTCATGGCCTGAAGGCTGTTAGGCCTCCAGAGGTGGGGAAGCTCCTACAATAAGGAAGCCTGAACAACCCCTGTTCCTAAGTATGTAACTTCCAGAAGGCATTTCACTCAAATAAAGAGTAACAATATTTATTTATCTCACAGGGTTAGAATGTGACTAGAGCAACAGATCGGCATAACCCATTTGCAAACCATTGTGTATGTTTTGTACAGCATGTACTCTTATGATATAAACATAAAGCTCCTGACTTTTAAATAATGGATTCATTCTCAAAAATGTATCCTAGCTGGGTGTGGTGGTACACGCCTTAACCCCAGCATTTGGGAGAAGTAGGAGAATCAACTTGAGTTCAAGGCCACCCTAAGACTACATAGTGAATTCCAGGTTAGCCTGAGCTAGAGTGAGACCCTACCTCAGGAAAAAAAAAAAAGTATCCTAGTTCAACAGAAACATAAATATAAGTGCATAAAAATGTTATAAAAACCTGAAATTTAACCTAAAGATTAGGAGAAAATGTTAATGTACCCTATAGTGCTACCATGGGAAGAAAAGGCAAAATGTAAAAAATCAAGGATAGCTGGGTGTGGTGGCACACGCCCTTTAATCCCAGCACTCAGGAGGCAGAGGTAGGTGGATTGCTGTGAGTTCAAGGCCACCCTGAGACTACATAGTGAATTCCAGGTCAGCCTGGGCTAGAGCGAGACCCTACTACGAAAAACCAAAAAAAAAAAAAAAAAAAAAAAAATCAAGGATACTGTCCTTCCTTCCAACTATGTAAAAACACACGTGGAAGGCAATGGATAGTGGTATTAAGGCATCAGTGTAGCAAGTGTTTTTCCATATTATAAATCCGTTGTCTTCAATGTTTATGTATTTTTAAATTAAAATGGTTTTTAATAAAATGAAAGCACCTTGTTATTTTTTTAACATCCTGTGCAGTCTTCTTACCTGAAGTCTCCTGCTGTGAACTTGGCCTCTGCCAGTGAAAAGGCAGCTTCTCTCATCACTTCACCCATCAACATTTTAGTCTGGACAAGTATAAACTAACATCAGATTCAACCAAATTTTTATAGAGAAATATATCACAATTAAGTTTCTTTCATAGCTTTCAATATTTTATGCTAGATGTGAAATATCAGAATTAAATGTCAGTTTAATAATGACAAAACATTCAAATTTTGAATGGTTTTTGGTTATGGACATCAATAATGTTATGAAACTATAATTTTGCAGGGTGGTACATGCCTTTAATCCAAGCACTAGGGAGGCTGAGGTAGGAGATTGAGAGTTCAAGGTCAGCCTTGGGCTGCAAGAGTAATGTGTTAAAAAATAAAAGTCAGAAGAGGTGGCCGAAAGAATGTAAAAGCCAAAGGAAGGGTAGGACTCCTTACAACGCCTGGATATCCATGACCTCACAGTGCCTGACACTACCTACACAAGACCATCATAATAGGAGGAAAAGATCATGACATCAAAATAAAAGAGAGATTGATTGAGAGGGGGAGGGGATATGATGGAGAATGGAGTTTCAAAGGGGAAAGTGGGGGGAGGGAGGGCATTACCATGGGATATTGTTTACAATCATGGAAATTGTTAATAAAAAAAATTGGAAAAAAATAGAAAAATGTAGCTGGGCATGGTGGCATACACTTTTAAACCCAGCACTTGGGAGGCAGAGGTAGGAAGATCGCCGTGAGTTCAAGGCCACCTTGAAACTACATAGTGAATTCCAGGTCAGCCTGGGCTAGAGTTTGAGATCCTACCTTGAGAAACTAAAAAATGAATAAAAAATAAAAATAAATGAATCTCAGAGACTTATATAATTTTTAAATGAGTACATGCTGATCTGCCTAACTTAAATTCATTGCAGTTAGAATTAAAATCCTAATGTAAGGCCAGGTGAGGTAGCACATGCCTTTAATCCCTGCACTCTGGAGGCAGAGGTAGGAGGATCGCTGTGAGTTCGAGGCCTCCCTGAGACTCCATAGTGAATTCCAGGCCAGCCTGAGCTAGAGTGAGACCCTACCTCGAAAAACCTAAATAAATAAATAAATAAATAAATAAATAAATAAATCTGTACCTTAGCCAGGCATGGTGATGCACACCTTTAATTCCAGCATTCAGAAGGCAGAGGTAGGAGGATCACCATGAGTTCGAGGCCACCCGGAGACTACATTGTGAATTCTATTCCAGGTAAGCTTGGGCTACAGAGAGACCCTACCTTGGAAAACAAACAAACAAAATCTCTACCTTCCCTTACACCTCTCCTCCCATCAAATAGGAAGAGGAGAAGAAGGGAAAGAAGGAAGATTCAGACATGTTCAACAAAAAGGTTTTATGGAAAAGCAAACCTATGCACTTAGCTCATAAAGTAACAAAATAAACAGTACTTTCCTACCCCATTTACACCACCTTAAGGTATGTAAAGGCATAGTGGCTCACACCTATAATCCAAGGCTGAGACAGAAAATCTTGAGTTCAAGGCCAGCCTGGACTATATAGTGAAACCCTGTCTAAAAAAAATGAAAGGGAGTGAGGATCTTAAACTTTATGTGAACAAATTAAAAATTCATCTTTTTTAAATTCAAGAGCAGGGAATGTAATGTAGCTTAATGGGACAGCATTTATGTGTGATGCATAATCTTCTAGGTTCAATCCCAGCATTGCCAAAAAAAAAAAAAAAAAAAAAAAAGGAAGAGACTTCTTAATCATCTTTTAATTCAAAAATGTACAGAATTTTTTAATATTTTATTTATTTTCAAGGAGAGAGAGAGAATGGAAGAATGAATAAATTATGGGTGCGTGGCAGGGCCTCCAGCCAATGCAATGAATTCCAGATGCATGCACCACTCTGGCTTTACGTGGGAAATTGAACCCAGGTTGTTAGGCTTTGCAGGCAAATGCCTTCACCACTGAGCCATCTCTCCAGCCCCTAGAGAAGTATTTTACTCATTAACCACCAGAATAGACACCTTCTTTAAAGTAAAAGGAGAAAAAATTCAGCAAGAAAATCACATTACTAGTAAAATAGAATATTGTTCAACCTTATAAAAATAAAAAATATTACTACAAAATAAAAGTCAGATGCCAATTTTAGCACAACAGGTTGACAACAAATAAAAATACTATATGCCCATTTAGGACAAATTTAATGAAACAAGCCCACTTATGCATCATTTGGTAAGGAAATAAATTAGAAGCTAGAGAGATGGCACAGTGCTTAAAGGCCATGCTGTTCCATGGGGTAAGAGAAAGAAAGAATAGAACAGAAAATGTTAAGGAATTTTAAATATTTTATTTCTTTACTTGTTTATTGGGGGGAGGGGTGGGAAAAAGGCAGATAGAATGGGGCACCAGGACGTCCAGACATATGTGCCACCTTGTGCATCTGGCTTACGTGGGTTACTGGGGAATCAAACCAGGGTCTTTAGGCTTCATAGGCAAGTGCCTTAACTACTAAACCATCTCTCCAGCCCTAGAGTTTTATGTATGTATATAACCACTACATGTTTATTATTTTACAAATTCATGTGGAGGTATATATTTATGGCATATACTTTATAGTCACAATACTTTCAGCATCTGTACAAAGTGGATGGGAGGAACTAAAAGGCCCATAAGCCAAAGTGTCAAGAATAGCTCCAGGAAATGAGAGATGGGCTGGGCGTGGTGGCACACACCTTTAATCCCAGCACTCAGAATTGATGTGAGTTCAAGGCCACCCTGGGACTATAGATCAGTCTCGGCTGGAAAGAGACCCTACCTCAAAAAAAAGAAAGAAAGAAAAAGAAATAAGAGATGTAATTAATTGTTGGGGGAAAGAAGAGATACAGCAAAGAAACTTCAGTTTTTAGTTTATTTTTGTTTTTGTTTTGCTTTTTGAGGTAGGGTCTCACTTTTGCCCAGAATTCACTCTGTAGTCCCAGGCTGGCCTTGAACTCACAGCAATCCTCCTACCTCTGCCTCTCAAGTGCTGGGATTAAATGCGTGTGCCACCACACCCAGCTAGTTTTTAAATTCTATATAAACACACAATTTACCCCAAAAAAGTACTGAATTAGAATCTACTATGTGCCCACACTACTTTGGGCACTAGAAATGTAGTGCTAAGAGGACAAAGTCCCTGCTTTCTGAACTTATATTCTCTAGCGGAGGACACTATCATGCAGTAGTACATGCTATATTTTTAAAAAATAAGATATGCAGAAGTAAAAATGGTGGTCACTTCAGATTGGTTGCTCAGCAATGGCCTCTCAGAACTCAATGGCCAGAAGAGCCAATCAGAACAAGTTCTGGGGAGACAAGCATGAGCTTATGCTTGCAATCCCAGCACTTGAGAGGCTGGAGCAGGAAGACTGCAGTAAATCCAGGGTCAACCTGACCTACAGGAGTCTTTCTCAAAGAAAAAAAAAAAAAAAATTATAGCTGAGCATGGTGGCTTTACTTTAATCCAGCACTGGAAGGTTCAAGTAGAAGAATCACATTGAGGTGGGGTAGAAGCTCTTAATAATTTCATGCCTTTCCTTTTCTGAAGTCTCTCAGCCTCTTCAAAAAAAAACAGAAAATTTTTTTTAAAAAGCCTGGGCTAAAGTGAGACTCTGCCTCAAAAGGAAAAAACGGTTTGCAGAAAGAGCATTTTAGGCCCCAGAGAAGGATTTAGCAAGGATGTTCTATATGAGGTTAAAGAGGCAGACATGGTCTAGATCAGATCAAGTGGCAGGAGGATGGATTTTATTTAACGAACTATCTGAAATTTAAACCCTTATGTTTAAATGCTAGCGTTTCTTTAGTACTACATATATGGGGATATTTGTTTTTGAAAGAAGAAAAATAATTTAATAAAAACTAGGGAGTGTGGGTTTGGTGTGTACTAAGCACATATGAGGCCCTAGGTTTAATCTCCTGTGCCATTAAGAAAGCAGAGGGTATGAGGACAGAGGAGGGGGGAAGGAAGGAACCAAAAACCAAACTTTTCTCCTTAGATATTTGTACAATAAATACTGCTCTGAGCAAAATTTATCCTACCTCTATTATCTTCTTTAGGATCTGTCGAAATCGAAGAGTTAAGGCGTCAGATTTTTTCTTCAGGAGGTTTCGACCTGTCTGTGCTCCTTTTAAACGAGCCTTCATGATGGTCTGCGCCCTATAACGTAAACAAAAATATATGTTTATTGTCACTGTTCAGCAGACACAAATACCTCTGCAGCAGTTTTTTCTCTGTTTGTCTTTTGTTTTACGAGGCAGAGTCTCACTCTAGCCCAGGCTGACCTGGAGTTCACTATGTAGTCTCAGGGTAGGCTCGAACTCATGGCGATCTTCCTACCTCTTTCTCCTGAGTGCTGGGACTAATGGCGTGCACCACCACAACCAGCTCTGTAGCACTTTTATATGCTGTCTTATTTACATGAAGTAAGACAATAACGAGTGTATACAGAGGCACAGAATAGCTGTACAAAAGAGTCACTGAATTGGGAAATAGGGCTGAGTAAAAAATAGGAACTTACGGGCTGGAGAGATGGCTTAGCAGTTTAAGATACTTGCCTGCAAAGCCAAAGGATCCCAGTTCAATTCTCCAGGACCCACAAGGGGAAGCATGCATCTAGAGTTCGTTTGCAGTGGCTGGAGGCCCTAGTGTGTCCATTCTCTCCCTCTCTACCTCTTTCTCTAATAAATAAAAAATAGGAACTTACTTTTTGACTGCTAGATTTCTTGTATTTTATTCCATAACCACTTATTATATTTTCTGTTACCAGTATGGCACTGAAGTGTTTCATGGTCATCAGTCAAAACACTAATATTAGTAAATGTATTAATTTGTAAGTGACTTTAGGTAACAAATTATATGTACAGCCAGGCGTGGTGGTGCATGCCTTTAATCCCAGCATTCAGGAGGCAGAGGTAGGAAGATTGCTGTTAGTTCGAGACTACCCTGAGACTACACAGTGAATTCCAGGTCAGTCTGAGCTACAAAACAAAAGTATGTATAAGACTTGTGGTATATATAACATTATAAGACTTCTAAGAAGTGACAAGTTAAACTTACAATTTTATTTCCCTACCTCACCCCCACACCCAGGCACCCCAATACCAAACTTAAATAAACACCAGAAGAAACTGACATTTCTATTCTTATTGCCAAATAAAATTTAATTTAAAAGTGTTTGAGGAATGTAATGGAATATACAGCACAGTGTATAACTTAGGCACAGAGCTTTGGTTCAGTGGATATTTCATATGGTGGTGTATAATCAACTGCAATGCCACATGTATTAGTAAGCCTTTTGGTTTTCACTAATGTATTACATATATTGAAATCTTCTCATAAGGCTCAGAGTCTAATTCTACAGATGGAAGAAACTTTAAACATTAGAGATTAGAAAAAGGAGGCTTGGAAAAGTAAAATGACTTTCTTAGTGAAAAAAAAAAAAAGGGCAGAAATTTAAACCAGATTTCTGACTTCAGTGACCCACCCAAGACTCAAACCTAGAACCACTATACCCCAACAACATACCACACGGCCTCCCATGCAGAATGTCAAGTAGCAGCACATGAACAGTTCACGCTTTGGAAGGCCGTCACAGACTCTGCATGGACCCAGTCACACCAGAAATCTATTGAAGCTGGTTCCATTTCCAGCCCAAACAAGAGCAATCCACTCCAATGTGTACATTTAACATTCTGCATTATTGACACTAAATATCACAATTAGGGCCCCAAGAGGTGGATAAAATTTAGGGGAAACCTTAGTTAGTACTGTAGATTCCAACAAGCTTACAGCATATGGATAAACTGATTAATAAATAAAGCTTCTTGTTTTGTTTTTTCAAGACAGAGTCTCACTCTAGCCCAGGCTGACCTGGAATTCACTTATGTAGTCTCAGGGTGGCCTCAAACTCACAGCAATCCTACCTCTGCCACCTGAGTACTGGGATTAAAGGTGGGCACCACCATATCCGGCTGATTAATAAAGATAAATTCACCATGTTGAGGGACCTGAGCTAGGCATGGGGTGGTGCCCATCGTAATCCCAGCATTTGAGAGGTGGTGGCAGAAGAATCACAACATGATAAAGAGTGACGTGCCAAAGCACTTCCAGGAATCTAGATCTTCCTGACTTCTGTGGACTCCAAATCTCTTGTGCCTCTTTTGTTTCTACTTGAAATTTGTTTTCTCCGGTGGTAAGCGAATGAAAACATTTCAAGTATTTATTTATTTGGGTTGCGGGGAGCAAGCCAGGGCCTCTTGCCACTGCAAATGAACTCAAGGCACATGTACCACATTGTGCATCTGGCTTCATGTGGGTAATGGGGAATCAACCCAGGCCAGGAGGCTCTGCAAGCAAAAACCTTTAACCCCTAAGCCATCTGCCCAGCCATGCAAACAACATTTTATAGGGCAGTATCATGAAGTGTACGGCAGGTGAGACCGAAGTCAGTACTGCATTTTCTAGTTCACTGCTTTTAAAAGCTGCTCGGCCCTATCAAAGAAAAAAAGAATTATGACCTTCAGCTAGAACAATGACTTTGTTTCCAGCTGAATCAAAAACACATGACTATGACAAAGAACCTGCTGTCAAGCTTTGGGGAAAATATTTACTTCCTGCACCTGATTTTCTTCTCAATCAGCAAGCTGAGTGCTCTCAAATAGTTTTCACCATTAATGAACCTATCATTTTTCTTGTCTAAGCCTGAAGAAGCCTATTTTGACTTGCAGTCTCAATTTTTTTTTTCGTCCAAGGTTAAGGTCTTGGGCTGAAGGGATGGCTTAGTGGTTAGGTCAGGTATGTCTGCTAGCTGACAATTATAAAAGTTAGGATTTTATCCTCCCACAGGGCCTGGGAGACAGAGACTCTACCCTTCCTCATGTCTACATTTCAAAGAAAAGTTCTCAAGTCCTTGAGGCACTTGTGAGTTGTACAAGATACATATTGACAGTCGTAAAGAAAGCCCTTTTAAGTAAATACTGAAAGACTGTCAAGGATCTGTCAATCAGGTGTTGACTAGAACAAATATTTAATTCTCCTGACACCTTTGAGTTTTTTCAGGCAGGCATTTTATTTTTATTTATTTCCACAGAACTGAGGATTAAACCCAAGGGCCTTGCACATGCTAGGCAAGAGCTCTAGTCACTGAGCATTTGACTCAATGGCATTTTACTGGAAAGCTACAGACATCCTAGGAACATCCTAAGAACACGGCTTTATACTTCTAGGAGCCATGTTAGAATGTAGTGTCTCATTAAAGAGATTTAGATGGAGCTATTATGTGGTAGGAGTTTAGCAATTACCGCAGGCTAGTCTTGATCCTTATCTATTTCACAGGCATTGCTTGTCTTTAAAACTACCTTGTTTCCCACTTGCCATTAGAAAGTCAGTGGGGTAAAAAGCATTTAAAAAAAAAAGATAAAAACCTTTTAAACCTCTTTTATTCAAAGCTACACACACCTGGCAGAAATAGACATCTGGACCAGGAGTTTGAATATACCTGTTTTAAGCGACTTCAGATTCTATGAGGAAAAGGACAGGATGACGGACAACACAATACCCCCCCCCAAAACGGGGCCATAAGAAAAGATGCAAACGTCAGAGTCAAAACTGATTTTTTTTTTCATTCACTAACAAAAGTAAATAAAAAGAGGAAGAGGGATCCGGCGGGGTGGCTCAAACGGCTAAAAGCGCTTGCTTGCAAAGACTTGACTGCCCAGGTTCAATCCTCCAGCTACTCACATAAAGCTGGCTACACACACACACACACACACACACACACACACTGTGGAACAAGAATCTGGTGTTCTCTTTGCAATGGCCAGACACACACACACACACACACACACCCCAAGAATCTGGTGTTCTCTTTGCAATGGCCAGAGACCCACACACACGCAAACCGATACTAAAAGGAGGACTGAGGAGGGCAGCAAATCTCCACTGTCCACAAGTCATGCACACTTGATCTTGGGACATGAATAAGGGGATCCAAGATTGGATCCAACTCTGGAGCGACTTATTCAATACCCACTCTGGCTTAGGAGCCTATATGCTCCCACCATCATCATGACAAGCTTCGCTTCTCGAAGCAGTTACCCCCAAAAAAACAAACAAACAAAAAAGGAACGCCTTTGCTTTACGTTGTCCCCACTGGACGGGGGGCATCTCTGAGACAGATATGGCGACGTGCCCGTGACGTCAATAAACACAGCGCGGGGCCCCACGAATGTCCTGTTGGAGGAATGAATGACGCGACGAAGCAGTGAAAGGCAGGCAGGGGCTGCAGCGTCCAGTCGGACTCTCTCGGAAGGAAACAAGCGAGGGGCGCTGCGGAAGCCTCGCCCCGGGACCCCCCGAGCGGCCCAGGCAAACATGGGAGTCCCTGCGCTTGGAGGAATCGCGTTCCGGGCAGATTTAAGTTTCAGAACCTACGAGCGCCACTCGTCGTCCCAATTCCTTTAACTTACATTCGAGAGGGAAAGATCTCAATCCGGTCCTTGCCCGACATTCTGACGCAGGTTGTAGGGCTCGGGTCCGCGCCCGGGCCAATCGCGACCGAATCGGCAGCTCGGCGGCTCCAGAACTGACCGGGCGCCGCGCCTCCCCCGCCGCCGCAGTCAGCTGATTTTGGTCAGCCCGCCCCTTGGCGTTGCTAAGAGGCAGCAGGGACACCCAGGTCCACTTCCGCTTCCTGCAATGCCTGCCTGAAGCGAGCGGCCACTGAGAAGTGCCCGGATGTCGAGGCGCGCGCATCGCGGAAGTCCGGTTCGACTCGCGGCTCCGCCCCTCGCGGCTCCTTCTGCGGCTGCGCCAGTCGCTGAACGTGCTGGCTGGACAGGCTTGAAGACGGTCGCTCTTCCTCTCTTCCCGTTTTCTGTCTTTAGTCACAGCGCCACCTCTTGGTGTAACCGCAACTCTTGAAAAAGGCGTCGTTCTGGAGCGGGGCATTAGAATCCTGCCTCTTCCGGAGCCTTTGGGTTTACTTAGAAAAGTCTGTAGATAGCTAGAAGACGAGATTGGCGCGCTTGCTCGTCTCCGGAGGACCCAGACTCTATGGTCGGTGGTGAGGAAGGGCTCGTCCCGTCGGCGCTTGCGCAGTGAGAGGAGGTTCCGCATGCGCCGTGGGGCTGGGCGAAGCGCACGCTGTGGAGGGTCGGCGTCCGGTGCGGGTGTACCCAGTCGGGTGTCTGCGACTTTAAAGAGCACGGCGTGGGACCCCAGCGCGGGATTCTCAGAGAGACCTCAGGTGACCAACCCCGCGGCTCGGTTTCCCCACGGAGACGTGCGGTGACAGGAGTGGGCGACCGAGGGCAGGCCCGGGCTAGCAGCCCTCCCTCCCTTTCCCTGCGCGGGAAGTGCCTGGACACCGTCGCCACCACCCGCGCTCTCCGTCCTGGGCCTTCTCCATGGCCGGGTGTCTCCATGTCCCGGGTGTGCCAGAGGCGAGTGGGCCGAGTGCGCACAGAGGATGCCCTTTTTCCGCCACACCAATGCGATCAAAACTTCCCTCTGTTCCCAGTGGAAACCAGACTGACCTCTTCTCCAAGGAACCAGTAGGATAGGCCACCATGTTTGAAAAGAGCTGGGTCCAAGAAGAGTTTATTACTAATCTGATAAAATTGAAGCTCGTTGCCTTTTTGTTCTGGTTTTGTCTTTCTGTAGAGTGAATCACCCCTTGAATTTAAACAGTCATACTACTGTGGGGTTTTTTAGGATCAGCCTGCCTCATTGGTAATAGGAGTAGAATGTGAGATCTTGTGCATAACAAAAAGCCTAAAATTAAGGAATCTTTTAGATTTAGGTGCAACGTAAGTCTTGGTTTGCCTCCCGATTGAGTTGTTATTTAAGGGAGAAAGCACTTGTCAAGTTTGTTACTTAAATGAAATTTTAGTTCCGTTTCTCAGTTCATCTGGTGACAGTTGTTGATTCTCAAAAGATCTAGTTGTAAGGAGGAGGGTTTTGTAGTAAACCTTAGAGCTGAACTAGTCTTCCCAGCACATGGATACATCATTTTATTTTGAAATGAGGACTTCCTATATCCAGCGTCAGTGATTTGACCATATGCTGGTTTTAGGAGTCATACCTACCATTAGTAAGGGCAAAATTACTAATAATGAAAGGTATTTGAAATTATCTTAGAAACCCAGCTTTTGAAACATGAATGATTTTTTGTTTTGTTTTACATATAACAGAGTGGGTGTAGTGGTGTACACCTGCCTGTAATCCCAATTATAAAGGCAACAGTAGGGAATCTTGAGTTTGAGGACAGCCTGGGCAACATAGTAAGACTCAAAGAAAGAGAGGAAGGCAAGAACACAACATACAACAATATTGTAGTACTCTTGATATATTGAGGCTCATCTGTATACAAAAGACACTCCAGATTTAGTAAGCAGACTAGGAACTCTTGTCTTTAGTACTTACTATTTGTCCTTGAGGATGTGTTTTTTAACATTTCTGTTCCTTGATTACTTGTTTGTTTCACTGTTGCTTTCATTAGCACCTTGTAGTATTGCCAGTTTTTTTCCCCACTCTGCTCTTAATTTCCTAAGCAAGACTTTTCCTTGTGTATGTAGTGTTTAGTACTTACTAACAACTGCAAAAATACTTTGCTCAACAAATTAAATTACAAAATGAGGCATAATACCTCCTTTGTCCTTAAGTATGTGTAGAACATTACACTTTACATAATGTTAAGAGCTGGAGGTAGATGGCTTTCCCAGGCAACCACAGCTAGTTAGTAGGAAAGCAAAGGTTGGAAAACAAGACCAGGGCTTTCTCAGAGTTCAAAAGTGATTTGCTTGACTAGATACTGTTGAAAGTCATAAAGCTTTGAAAATTATAAAAAGGGCTGAGTTAATATTTTGTGTGGTTTCTGTTTCCCTGATAGAAAAAAAAGGGGGGGGGTTAAGTAATTTGTTTTTAAAAAGTTACCAGCATTTCATAAAATGATGTGTTCAAAGTCTTATTGACCAATTCACAAGTTCTGTGTTAGGAATTCTTTTGTAGTTACTACTTTCTAGCTTTACTGTGAGTAAAATGCCATTAGCAATAGTCCACTTTTTACTTCATATTTTGCCAAGAGACTTGTGCCTCTAAAGTAGTCATTCCTATTGAAAGTCTTTTTTCATTCTCATGCACAAGTATTCTAGATACAGATATTTGAAAACAGTTGCCTCCAAAAAAAAAAGCCCTATTTAAAATGAAACACCCAGTCAGCTGTTTCCTAATGGATAATACTGGCCATTGAGTGTCTACTTTCTTTTGTTTACTAAATCCCTATTTTGTCAAGTTACAAGAAAAATACATCTCTACCTCATAAGTTGCTTTTGCTTGTGAAACAGTACTTTTAGTATTGTACAAATAATAATTTGGACTAATTTAAGATACATTCTTCCAACACTGAATAAAAATATTAGTTACTTTCTGTTGATGTAAGACGTTTCTAATTGTAACATTTATTAATAATCAATATTGCCTTTGAGTCCAAATTTCATAGGTTCAAATCCTGACTTTAATCATATATCATTATATAAAGGAATGATTTCTTCAACCCTTGCCTTGGTTTCTTTACCTGTAAAATGAGGAGAACTAGGAAGAAGGTGGTGTCTCAAAGAAATAGGCAGTGGCCAGACATTGTAGGGAATGGAAAAATGTATAAATCTTTCACAGGTATCTTTCCAGTGGGTGGGAGGTATTCGTGGTTTCCAGGTAATAGTTCTCATACCATGTTATGCTGAAAGTAGATGGTCTAATTCTTTTGTGGTTTTGAGGCAGGGTCACATTGTAACCCAGACTGGCTCTCCTCCTACCTAAGCCTCCTGAGTGCTGAGATTACAGGTATGAG
This sequence comes from Dipus sagitta, assembly GCA_036346955.1. Taxonomy (NCBI): domain Eukaryota; kingdom Metazoa; phylum Chordata; class Mammalia; order Rodentia; family Dipodidae; genus Dipus; species Dipus sagitta. The sequence goes on from CM070775.1 coordinate 118,542,884, forward strand.
CCACCTCTCCCAGCTAGATAATCTACTTCTAAAGTCAAGTATCAATGCCTTATTTCCCAGTTAACAAGAAAATAAATGAATTTTCACATATTTTTCTTTAAAATTTTTTTTATTATTTATTTGCAGGGAGACAACATGGCATACCAGAGCCTTTAGCCATTGCAAACAAACTCCAGATGTGTGAGCCACCTTGTGCATCTGACTTTATGTGGGTACTGGGTGATCAAACCCCAGCTGGCAGGCTTTGCAGGCAAATACCTTTAACTGCTGAGCCATCAATCTCCCAGCCCCCAAATATCATAATTTTTTCTTAGGCCTTTAGATCCTATTACTGCCTGTCTTCTGAACTCTTGACAACAAATAAGCAGGTTAAGGTTAATGGGAAAGCATGAAAGTCATCTCCACAATTAGTTTGAGTGCTTTTTTATTTTTATTTATTTATTTGAGAGAGAGAGAAATAGAGGCAGAAAGAGAAAATGGGCATGCCAGGGCCTCCAGCCACTACAAACAAACTGTAGACACATGCACCACCTTGTGCATCTGGCTTATGTGGGTCCTGGGGAATCAAACCGAGGTCCTTTGGCTTTGCAGGCAAGCGCCTTAACCACTAAGCCATCTCTCCAGCCCTTGAAAGCTTTTTAAATGTGCAGAGTTTGCTTTCCAGCTTGTGGATCACAAAGGGGATAGTGCTGAAAGCAGTTTGGGTGGATCAAAGGGAATAGTTTTAAATAATCTTGAACACATGGAGGTAAAAGAAAGTTGAGCTGTATGGAGATTTATAAAGCTATTCTCAAGATTATGCATATCTGTTTAATAAAATAAAAATAGAGGAGCTCAGGCATAGCTCATTGGTGATTTGCTTTCTAACATGTGCAAGGCCTAGTTTGTCAAAATAAATAAATTCTGGGGAATAATAGAAGCTGGGAGTAATAACAACTACAAATTAAACTTCATTTTTAAAGGATCAAGTTTCATTGATTTTTGATTAATGAAGTTTTATTTCCTTGACATGTGATAATAGAATTTTGGCTGTGATAACAGACTGAGGATACAGCTCATACAAGGCAAAGTATGAACACTTGCCTCATGTGCAACTAGGAACCCAGTTCAATCCCCAGAACCACAAAGAAAAAGGAAAAGATTGTGTATAACCTTTGGTATATTGGTTAAGGTTTTGGTTAGCAGAATATTCTTCCCTTGGGGCTGAGGTGATGGCTCAGAGGTGAAAGATGCTTGCTTGCTTGCTTGCACAGCTTGCCAACCTAGGTTTAGTTCCCCAGAAGCCATGTAAAGCCAGATGCACAAAATGTCGCATGGGTCTGGCATTGTCTGCAGCGGCAAGAGGCCCTAGCATGCCCATACTCTCTCAGCCTCTGTGTTTGTCTCCCCCTCCACACACACACAAAGTAAAACAAAAAATAAAAATATTCTTCCCTTTATATACTGGGTTTATAGCATGTGCTGACTTGGAGAGTGACTTAAGTTTTGTTAGTAGATAATATAAATTATAATACTCCTTTGATAGTACTAATACCTTCATTTGGTATTTAAAATGTTACTGGAAGGCTGAAGAGAGATGGCTTAGCAGTTAAGGCACTTGCGTACAAAGCTAAGGGACCCAGGTTCAATTCCCCAGAACCCACATTAGCCAGATGCACAAGATGGACATGCATCTGGAGTTTGTTTGCAGTGGCTGGAGGGTCCAACATGCTCATATTCATATTTTCTCTCTCTTTCCCCCTCCCTCCCTTCCTCTCTCTCTTCCTCTTTCAAATAAATAAAAATAAAATATTTTTTTAAATGTTATTGGAGGATATTAATAAATTGTGTTTGGTTGGTTTTCCTCATGTGTTTTGAAACAGTATCTTCTAAAAAAATATTGGTTTTTGCCCTCAAAAGTTGATCCTCCTGGTTTAACTTCCAGGGTGTTGGGATTACAGGTGTGCATTGCCGCACCCTACTTAACTAGTAGCATTAAAATAGTATTTTCTTTTAGTATTCCTTTAATCCTTCGGTCCCACGGTACTTTATAGGTAATCATTATTTTTTATGATTGCTCTAAAAGTGGTGGCAAAGAATCACTTAAGCTTTATAGAAATGTAGAGCAAAATAAAAACTGAAGCTTCGGTAGCCATCCATTTTCTGGTATTTAAGAAGTTGAAAGAAATGAGATGACAAATAACTTTTTTTTTCTTTCAATGGCAAGGGATATAAAATTGACTTTTATTTTAACCTTAACTAGATACTTGATTTTTGTTTAAATTGCAGAATGCCGGGTCTAAGTTGTAGATTTTATCAGCACAAATTTCCTGAAGTGGAAGATGTAGTGATGGTGAATGTCAGGTCCATTGCTGAAATGGGGGCTTATGTCAGCTTGTTGGAATATAACAACATTGAAGGCATGATTCTACTTAGTGAGTTATCCAGAAGACGTATCCGTTCTATAAACAAACTCATCCGAATTGGCAGAAATGAGTGTGTAGTTGTCATTAGAGTGGACAAAGAAAAAGGTAAGTGAAGAAAAAAAACTTCTTAAAAATTATAGCTAAAAGTTCATCTTTTTAAATGGTTTGTTAAAGTGTGTCTACTGAAGTCAAACTTTTTTTACTTAAAATCTTCCACATACAAAGTTACTAGAGAAGAATGCTAGTTCACTGTCAGCAAGACCTATTTAGGGCATAATTGGTATATCCCAGACTAAGTCGTTGTAGGTCAAATAACTTGAATCCCTTCCCCTAGTATTTATGGGGATAAATTGGCAGTAAGCCTATTGAGTGAATAGAAATGAGGCAAAAGTAAATAGGTTTTAGAAATACCTTATAACCTCTTTGTTTTTGTTTTGTTTTTTTTTTTTTTCCAGGTAGGGTCTCACTCTAGTCTAGGCTGACCTAGCATTCATCATGTAGTCTCAGGGTAGCTTTGAACTCTCCGTGATTGTCCTACCTCTGCCTCCTGAGTGCTGGGATTGAAGGCATGTGCCATCATGCCCAGCTTAACCTTTTTTTAAAAAATTATTTATTTGAGAAAGAGGCAGACAGAAAGACTGGGCATGCCAGGGCCTCTAGCCACTGCAAAAGAACTCCAGATGCATGCACTCCCTTGTGCATCTGTCTTACATGGTTCCTGGGGAATCAAACCAGGGTCCTTGGGATTGACAGGCAAACGCCTTAACTGCTAAACCATTTCCCCAGCCCCATTTTTTTTTTTTTTTAATAAGGAGAAGCAGGAGCGAGGGAATGGGCATGCCAGGGTCTCTAGCCACTGCAAACGAACTCCAGATGCATGCCTCACCTGTGCATCTGGCTTTACATGGGTACTAAGGAATGGAACCCAGGTCGTTAGGCTTTGCAGGTAAGCACCTTAACCACTGAGCCATCTCTCCAGCCCCCTTATTATATAAGCCTTGAAAAAGCAGTGTGTACACAACTGAAATCTAGTATGTCTTTTAGTAATTAAAGTGCTTGTGTCCCCAGATCCTACAAAATCTTTGATTCTATGTCTGCCATTATTGAAAAACTTTTTCCTTAACAGTGTACAATACTATTAAAGTGTTTTTTAACTTAAGCAGTCTTACTTTAAGTCATTGAAAGTTGTGTTAGTGGGGCTGGAGGGATGGCTTAGCAGTTAAGGCATTTGCCTGCAAAGCCAAAGGACCCTGGTTTGATTCCCCAGGACCCACGTAAGCCAGATGCACAAGGTGGCACATACGTCTGGAGTTCGTTTGCAGTGGCTGGAGGCCCTGGCGCACCCATTCTCATTCTCTCTTTTTCTCGCTCTCCCCCTCTTTCTCTGTCAAATAAATAAATAAACATAAACTACTTTAAAAAAAAAAATCGTGTTAGCTAATTTTCTTGTTGCTGTGATAAAATAGCTAACAAGCAACTTGAGGTTTAAAGGTTTATCTCAGCTTACTATTCAGGGAGATACAGGCCATCATGAAGAGGTCATGGAGGCAGTAGCATGAAGCAGGTGGTTCCATTGAGTCTTTAGTCGAGGAACAGAGAGGAATGGATGCTCATGATCCGCTTGCTTTCGTCTTTTTATTCAATCCAGGATCCCAGCCTGTGGTGGTGCCATCCACAGTTAGAGTGGATCTTCCCACCTCAATTAACCTAACCTAGAAACTCCTTCTCAGACTTGCCCACGGATTTATCTCCCAGATGATTCTAAGATCCTGTCAAACTAACAATCAGTGTTGACCATCACAGTGTTAGTTTTAGTTAACTAATTCTTGTCAAGTTTGATCAGTTGCTTATCAGTGATCTTCATCTGACTTTTATTTCTGAATCTCCACTATTGAGTTGACTGGTATTCTCTCTTCTATGTGGTTAATTTTTTATATGCTGACATTTAAATGTTTTTTCTCATGATCTTATATTGGTATACTTAGAAGATGTCATATAACCCACCCAAAATAAATACTTAATTTAAATAATTAAACTACTTGATTGTACTTAATATATAAACTTTCACATCACTGTCCAGAAAGGAACCAGAATAGTGTCTTTCCTCATAATTGTTGTTTCAAGATAGGGTCTCACTCTGCTCCAGGCTGACTTGGAATCACTGTATAGTTTTAAGATAGATAGCCTTGGGCTGGAGAGGTGGCTTATCAGTTAAGGCACTTGCCTGTGAAGCCAAAGGACCCAGGTTCTATTCCCCAGGACCCACGTAAACCAGATGCGCAGGGGCTCATGTGTCTGGAGTTTGTTTGCAGTAGCTGGATGCCCTGGCATGCCCATTCAAGTAAAAGATAGATAGCCTTGAACTCACAGTGATTCTCCTACCTTTGCCTCCCAAGTGCTCAGATTAAAGGTGTGCACCACCATGCCGAACTTCCTCATAATTTTTTATTATGTAAAGTATGCTTTCACTCTAGCCCAAGCCAGCCTGAAACTCACCCTGAAGCCCAGGTTAGCCTCCTATAATCCTTCAACCTCGACCTCCTGAGTACTGACATTAAAGATGTAAGCCACCATCCCCATCTTTAAGACAAGCACGTTTTTTTTTAAAATATTTTTTGTTTATTTATTTATTTGAGAGCGACAGAGAGAAGGAAGCAGAGAGAGAGAGAATGGGCGCGCCAGAGCTTCCAGCCTCTGTAAATGAACTCCAAATGCATGCGCCCCCTTGTTCATCTGGCTAACGTGGGTCCTGGGGAATTGAGCCTCGAACCGGGGTCCTTAGGCTTCACAGGCAAGCGCTTAACCGCTAAGCCATCTCTCCAGCCCAAGACAAGCACTTTTAAAGCAGATGTTATAATTGCTCAAACACAATAGAAAATATTCTTGTAGGGGATGGAGAGATGGCTCAGCAGTTAAGGTGCTTGCCTCAATGCCTAACGACCTGGGTTTGATTCCCAGTCCCCATGTAAAGCCAGATGCACAAAGTAGCACATGTGTCTTGCAGTGGCTAGAGGCCCTGATGTTCTCATTCGTATTGTACCCCTCCCCTTGCAAGTAAATTAAAAAAAAGAAAAAAAAAAACTTAAAAAGAGCTGGGTGTGGTGGCACACATCTTTAATCCTAGCACTCAGGAGGCAGAGGTAAGATGATCACCATGACTTCGAGGCCAGCCTGAGGCTACATAGACTAGAGTGAAACCCTACCTCCAAAAAACAACAAAAAGAAAAGAAAATATTCTTGTAAAAAATGAGAGTGATGCCAAGTATGGTGGTGCACACCTTTAATCCCAGTACTCAGGAAGCTGAGGTAGGAGAATTGCTGTGAGTTCGAAGTTAGCCTGGGCTAGAGGAAGCACTCAGGAAGACCCTACCTCAAAAAAAAAAAAAAAAATGAGAGTGACAAAAGGAAATCTTGGAAGAGAAATTAGAAACTTCTAAAAGGTTCTATCATAAATTCCACAAATGAACATATAGAAATGAAAATTATAGTCTGAAAATTTTACTAGACAGACTAACAGCAGATTGACAAATACCAGAAAGCTCAGTGCTAATGAACTGGAGAAGCTCCACACTTTTGTGTAGTATAGATACTAATAATACAAGCCATAAAGACATAAATACAAATAATTATACATGTGGGTACATCAAACCATTGGGGAAGCAAAATCTCTTTTTTTCTTTTTTGATGTGCTATTCTTTTTTTTCTCAATTTTTATTAACATCTTCCATGATTATAAAAAATATCCCATGGTAATAGATTTGTATGTACAAGGGAATGATGATAGGCGCTACTACGATGTTCTTGGAAATAATTCAGGCCAGAACATTGCATATTTTCAAGCTAATGAAAGAAAAAAAATTGCCAAATTAGAATCATGGATCCAAAGGTAATAATGAATGAACAACAAAGTCAAAATGAAGATATTTTATGTAAATAAAAACAGGGAGAATTTACTGCTGAATAAATGCCCAGAGTTCAGTCCCTAGCACCACAAATTGGGAGAAAAGTCAAAAGAAAAGACATTCAAATCCAGTAATTTATAAAGATTATAATAAGGCATGACCAAATGTACAGAAGCAACTGAATTGAGGAAGAATTACCTTTTTAACAAATGATGCTGTAGTAGTTGAGTAGCTATATGTAAAAAGAGAACTTAAGTGCATAGGCTCATCTTATAAAATTAGCAACCCTAGGACTGGGTAGGTGGCTAAGTGGATAAAGTGCCCATTGCTGCAAGCTTGTGCCCCTGAGTTTGGATCTCCAGAACCCACATAAAAGCTGGATTTTGGCAGGCATCTGCATTCCCAGTGCACCTACCAGTGAGAAGGGAGGCAGAGACATGAAAATTTCCTAGAAGGTCAATGCCAACTAGTCAGGCAGATGCATCAGTAAATAGGAGAGGTACTACCTCAAACAAGGTGGAAGGCAAGGACTAAAACCCAAAATCAGGGCTGGGGAGATGGCTTAGCTGGTAAGGTGTTTGCCAGCAAAGCCAAAGTACCCAGGTTCAACAAACCCCAGTAGCCATGTAAAGCCAGATGCATAAGGTGGCACATGCATCTGGAGTTCTCTCTTTCCCTCAAATAAATAGTAAAATATTTATTTAAAAGTCACAAAATTTGAGCCAGGCGTGGTACACACCCCTTTATTCCTAGCACTTGAGAGGCAGAGGTAGGAAGATTGCTGTAAGTTTGAGGCTGCCCTGAGACAACATAGTGAATTCCAGGTCAGCCTGGGCTAGAGTGAAACCCTATCTTGAAAAAGTCACAACCAATACTCTTAGAAAAAAGCAGCAATGAATCTTTTTGCCATGGGGGCAGGGGAGGCTACAGTTTCTTAAACACAAAGAATAATCTGAGAAATGAAAAATGACTTGGTTAATATTAAAAACTTAAGTTCTTTGGGCAACGCATAATAACTTAGAATACATGTATGTAAACCACTCATTTAAAAATAAGCAAAAGGGGGCTGGAGGAATGGCTTAGCAGTAAGGCGCTTGCCTGCGAAGCCCTAAGGATACAGGCTCAAGTGTCTCCAGATCCTACGTAAGCCAGATGCACATGATGGCACATGCATCTGAAGTTCGTTTGCAGAGGCCCTGGCTTCCTCTGTCTCTCTCTCCTCTCTAATAAGTAAGTAAAAATAAGCTAAAAATAAGAACAAGGCTCATTTGTAAAGACACTTGCAAAGCCTACCAGCCCAGGCTTCAATTCTCCAGCTACCCACATAAAGCTGGATAGGCATTTGTTTGCAGTGGCAATAGACATGCAAATAAATTTAAAAACAATTTAGAATGAATAAAAGGTTTGGATATAGACCGCACAGTGGGAAAAAAGTAGATGACGGATATGCACATAAAAAGGTGCTTAGTATCATTAGTCATAAGGAAATTTCAAGTTAATAACCCTGAATTTCAATCCCCCCCCCAAAAAAAATCAAAGCATGCAATGGCCTATACTTACAATCCAAGCTACTTGGAAGATTGGGGTAAGAGAATCACTTGAGGCCAGTACACATTTTATAGTGATTTAAGTGAAGAAAATGCTCAGAATCTAAAATAGAGACAATATGTATTATTGATACAAGAAAAATCATTTCGATAAATGCATTAATGCATTTAACAAAGCTCAGTACCCATTCATCATAGTTGGTATGCTAGAAATAATACTTCCTTAATCTGATGAACCTTTAGGAGAAGGCAATAGATATTTTCTTCCAACATGGAGAGTGAGGCAAGGCTGTGCACTTATTACTATTACCAGTTAGGACCAAAGTCCTAACAAGGTGAAATTGTGGCTCTCTGCTGTGTTTTTGCTGCTTGACAAGTTAGTTCTTTCATTTCTTTAGATTAAAGAACAAGGTAGGGTCTCTGAGAAAGTATCATGCACAATTGTTTTCAGATTTCGGTGAGAAGATGAGACATGCTTAAGCATCTTTCGTCAATTTGGTACAGTTATCTCTTGGTATTTGGCATTTTTAAATTTTTTATTTATTTGCAAGCAGAGAGACAATGAGTACACTAGGGCCTCCAGCCACTGCAAATGAACTCCAGATTCATGTGCCACTTTGTGCATCGTGCTTTACGTGGGTACTGAGAAATCAAACCCAGGTCATTAGGCTTTGCAAACAAATGCATTAACTGCTGAGCCCTCTCTCCAGCCTGGTAATTGGTGATTTTAATATTACTTCTGTTAACAATAGTGGGTTTTTTTTTTGTTTTTTTTTTTTTTTTTTTTTTTTTTGAGGTAGAGTCTCACTCTAGCCCAGGCTGACCTGGAACTCACTCTGTAGTCACTGGCTGACCTCGAACTCATGGCAATCCTCCTACCTCTGTCTCCCTAGTGCTGAGATTAAAGGTGTAGGCCGCCACACCAGGCTTTTTTCCTTAAAAAAAAAAATCCAGGTGGGGTGGAGGTAGAGATAGGAGGATCACCATGGGTTCGTGCCACCCTGAGACTACATAGTGTATTCCAGGTCAGCCTGAACTAGAGTGAGACCCTACCTTGAAAAGCAAAAAAAAAAAAAAAACCACCAAGAAAATTACTTAATTGCATGCATATGTGCCAGTGTTGTCACTCCAGTCAAATGCCTGTCTGGCTTTATGTGGGTGGCTGGAAAATTGAACCCTGGATGGCAAGCTTTGCAAGCAAGTTACTGCTGAACCATTTCCCATGACCTCTTTTTGTTCTTGAGACAAGAGTCTCATGTGCCAAGGCCGGCCTTGAACTCTTGATCCTCCTGCCCACACCTTCTGAGTGCTGGGATTGCACTGTCACACCTGGCTTGAAGATGGCCTCTCAGTCAGACTGTGGTGAATTCTTACTCTGCAGAGGCATAGGGAGAGACATTTGTTTGATAGGGTTTTAGAAGAGGATAATAAGCTTGGCCAACATAGTGAATTTGGTTATAAAAATGGTTACACTAGCTCTGTGACACCTGAGCAAATAAAATTTCTTTCAATATATTCTTATACAGGTTATATTGATTTGTCAAAAAGAAGAGTTTCTCCAGAGGAAGCAATCAAATGTGAAGACAAATTCACAAAATCCAAAACTGTAAGTTGATTTTGTTTTTCTTTTTTGGTTTTCCAAGGTAGAGTCTCACTCTAGCTCAGGGTGGCCTTGAACTCTCAGCCATCCTCCTACCTCTGCCTCCCGAGTGCTGGGATTAAAGGTGGGTGCCACCACACCCAGCTAAGTTGATTTTTTTTTTAAGTCAAATTAATTCACTACACAAGTAATAGACAGTATTTCTTATTCTTGGCAGGAAAAAAAAAATGACAAAAAGCTGCCTTTTCTATAGTAGATTTTGTTGTTGTTTTTTGTTCTTCATGGTAGGGTCTTATTCTAGCCCAGGCTGACCTGGAATTTCTGTAGTATATTGTTTCCCATTATTAAATGGAAAAATAATTTGAACATTTGACTTCAAAAACAAATTTAGTATTTTTTGTGTTCTAATATTTTGAAATATTTTTATTTTTTGAGAGAAAGAAGCACCAAGGTTGTAGATGAACTCCAGATGCATGCGTCACTTTGTCCACCTGGCTTTATGTGGGTACCAGGGAGTCAAACTGGGTTGGTAGGCTTTGCAGCAGCACCTCTAGCCACTGAACCACCTCCACAGCCCATGATTAATATAGTAAAATTGGTACTAGAGGTTAGTTTTGAGGCCATTTAAGGTTAAATTAACTATGGGGTGATTTCAGCTGGCTTTCTATTTATCAATCTCTTTTTTTATTTCACTGCTGAAAATTGAACCCAGGACCTCACAAACACTCTTATCACTGAGCTATACCCAAGCCCAAGTCCCTTAATTTTTAATGGCATTGTTTCTGGTTTCTCCACCCTTTTCTAAGGAGTTTTCTTCTTTTCTGCCATGTGTATTCCTGTCCTCAAAATGAAATCTTAGTTAATCCCAATAAAAGAAATAATAAAAGCCAAAGTTCATTAGACCATTACCCAGATCTCTGCCCTGGTTTTCTTTTTAGTAAAACCAGGCATTCTGAATTTAGTCTTTGGACGAATAGTTTTGGCATCATCTGACTTCATATTGCAAGTACAAAATTTTAAGCTGGGCATGGTGCTACCCACCTGTAATCTCAGTACTCAGAGGCAGAGGCACGAGGATCATGAATTCGTGCCAGTCTGACCTTCATATCATGATCCTGTCTCAGTCAAACAAGGACTGGAGATATTCAGAGGCAGAGCCTTTACCTAGCATGGATAGGTCCAGAGTTTGATCCTCAACATTACAAATGAGAGAAATGCGTGGCTTTAGGTCCCACTACGTTTGTGAGGCTCCACTCTTGTTTGTTTTTGTCTTCTTAGGTATTGATAAATGAGTATTTGCATAGCACAGTAATGTGCATCTAGAGCCCCAGCTATGTAGGGGGCTGAGACAAAAGGATTACCTGAGCCCAGCAGGGGCAACATAGCAAGGCTGTCTCAATAAATAAATAAATAAATAGTATCTCAACAAAACTATAAAATGAAGTAGCTAATTTAGGACTTTTCTTTACTCAGTTTTGATATATAAAACTACCTTTTAAAATACTTTCTCTATTCTGTAAGCCCTGAATTGCTTTTGGATTGAAGAATAATTGTTAAAATGATAAAAGATCAAAAGAAAAGTTAAGATCCAGCCTGGTATGGTGGCACACACCTTTAATCCCAGTAATTATAAGGATAGAAGGATCACCATGAGTTAAGGCCAGCCAGGGCTACAGAGTCAGTTGCAGGTTGCTAGAGTGAGACTGTCAGAAAGAAAAGAAAAGGAAAGGGGAAAAGGAATATTAGAGGGAGGTAGAGAAGGGAGGAGGCAGGGAAATGTTGAAATCTTGTATACTCATGATAATTTATTAAGTGTGTTTATATATTTGATTATGCAGGAGCTCTCTGAAATAAGAAAAGATTAAATTCTCCCTGTCACAAATGAGGAAACATAGTCAAAGGTGGTAATTTATTCCATTGTCAAGACTTGATCCAAGTGCAAAGACTAAATGTGTAATAATACTTTGATTTGTTATATCCATTAGAGTTATTTAATATGAGGAAGGGAACATTTCTATATGGAAAAAGAACTTGCATTTAGATCTTTAATTGTTGAGTTTTCTACTACTGTCCACTGAAATGTAAAACTATCTGTTATGGATCTCTTGTTTTGGAGTTGTTGAGCTCTTCATTCTGTTTGTAGGTTTATAGCATTCTTCGTCATGTTGCTGAGGTGTTGGAATACACCAAGGATGAGCAACTGGAAAGCCTGTTCCAGAGGACTGCCTGGGTGTTTGATGATAAGTACAAGAGACCTGGATATGGTGCCTATGATGCATTTAAGCATGCTGTCTCGTAAGAACACTTTTTGATTCTGCCTTGTTAGCTCAGCTTCAGGTTCTAGCTCACACATGAATGGTCTAACATTCAGTCGCACAATATCCTTACATTGAATCCTTGTCATATTTAGGTTAAATTTTTTTTTCAATATAAAAGACCTATGGTGTAGGATAATCCTATATGGTCAAATGTGTTAGGTGTCATATGATATGTATATAGGTTCATGATTTTATTTCACACTGTTCCCCTGGACATTTTCATTTTTTAGTTTTGTTATTATCCTAGATGATTTCAGTACCAGTGTGGATGTCTCATCCAAAACTAACTTCATGTTTAACTCAGTTACAATGACATTGAACCCATGCCATATTTGTCAGTCTTCCATGTGACCTCAGTCTTATCACCAGGATTTTCTCACTTCTAAAACTTTGAATTCACACATTCTTATTCTGTCACCACACTCTTCTGTTCTTCTAGCGCTGACATAATCCAGTTCTTAAGAATTAGGCTGGATCCAAATCCAATTTTCTCTGACTGTTAATCTTTCCTGACTTTCTTATCCAACATAGATATAACATGATCCATCATTTCAGTAACTTTCTTGCCAATGTTGTGAGCTTTTGCCCTCTTTTTCTTCTGTTAAATCCAGCTGTGGGTCGATGATCCTGCTTTCTCTGAACTTATAGCCTGCTGGGTGCTGCTAGGAAAACCAATCTTACAGGTTGGTGTCATTGCATACTATCAGCCTCAGCTGGGCCTTTATTGCTGCCCACATTCTCTCTGGTCCTGGTCAGTTCTTCCCTCCATTTTTGTAATGTCTGTTTTAGAGTTTCTCCATATTCTTTTTAAATCTATACTAGCCTCTTCCCTCACTTTTAGTTGACGTGTTCACGACTCATCTTAGTTTACAAAGAAAGAAGCCATTGCACAGGAACTCCTCCTTCCTTGCAGAGCATCTGAACTAACTTCTTTTTGTCCTACCTGTCGTATCCTTCCAATCCTCAAAACTACTCTTGAAACCTGTGCCTGTCTTCTGCTCAAGGATCTGTCTCCATTAGGTACTCCCTTTTTTGAATCTTCATCTTTTTCCTTTATTAGTTTTGCTCTATTAGAATAAAAATATTATCTAGTTTTTCCCATTAATGCTAAAAACTACCTCTCAGCCTTCCCTTGACTTTGTCTTGTATGTTGTGTTCTTTTAGTAACCAGATCCTTCAGTTCTCTGTGCATGTTATTTCTGCAGCTTTACTCACTACTCTTTCCTAAACGTTAGTATTGCTCTGAGGCTAATTGCTAGTCCTTGTTTGTGCTAAGAAGTACTGGTTTCAACTCTAGAATGAGAGAGCAAGACCTGGGTCTGTTAAGAGTCCCCAGCACACCAAATCCATACCAGTGAGTGAATGAGTGAGTGTGTGTGTGTGTGTAGAATAATAATAGAAGGGCTGGAGATGTTGCTCAGTGGTTAAGGACACATGCTTGCAAAGCCAGCTGGCCCTGGTTCAATTCCCCAGCATCCACATAAAGCTGGATGCATGTGTCTGGAGTTTGTTTGCAACAGTGAGAGTCCCCAGTGTGCCCATACATGTACACACTCCTGCAAATGAATAAGCAAATATTTTTTTAAGTTTATTTTTATTTATTTGAGAGAGAGAAAGGGGCGGGGGGGGGGGAGAATGGGCACGCCAAGGCCTTCAGCCTCTGCAGACAAACTCTAGACACATGTGCCACCTTCTGCATCTGGCTTACATGGGTCCTGGGGAATCAAACCTGGGTCCTTCGGCTTTGCAGGCAAGGGCCTTAACCACTAAGCCATTTCTCCAGCCCTGAATAAGCAAGTATTTTTTTAAAAAAAATAATAATATGTAGATGTGTGGTAGTAGCCCATCTTTAATCCCAACACTGAGACTAAGGTAGGAAGATCCCTATGAGTTTAAGGCTAACCTAGCCTGCAAAGTGAATTCCCCAGTAAGCCTGGATTAGAGTAAGACACTGCCTCAAAAAAAAAGTAACAACCTAGGACATAATTGTTGTTATTATTCTTACCTTATAGTTGAAGAAATTGAGGCAGAGGTTAAATAATTGGCTCTAGGTCACATCGCTGACAAATGGTGGCACTATTATTCAAGCCCAAACATTGAGCTCATTTCAAAGTGTACACCATTATGTTCACCATTAGCCACTGCCTTATCCTTCTGTTCTGCACTCCTCAGCCAGTACTTTTTGTGTGTGTTACTCTACCCCTGAGCCACAATCCGGCTCATTCAGTATATATTTGAACTTAGCTTACTGTCTAGCCCCAGTTTACATCCTAACTTGTGTCTCCAGAACCACCCTCCATTATCGCTATGCCTTGACATTTTTTATCTCCTTTTTCTTAACACTCTCTTGCTTCATCATCTATGTTGCAATTGTACACTTTTAAATAATCGTGATTCTTTGTAACATGTGCTTCATATTGCTCCTTATAAATAAACTTTTTGAAATAATTGGAAATAATGTTTTGCCTCCTTCATCCCCCTCACTCATCAGTTATAACCACTACCCAGACATTATTAGTCTATGTCATTATTCATATTTTAATAATTTTGCTATATGTACATGTTGTGTATCCCTAATCCAAAACTACAAAATGTCCTGAAATCTGAAAGTTTGAGTACCTACGTTATGCTGTAAGTGGAAAAGTCCATGCCTAACCTAAAGATAATTATCTTGAGGATATGAATATAATGCATTTATAAAGGACTGGGGAGATGGCTTAGCAGTTAAAGGTGCTTGCTTGCAAAGCCTGAGAGCCCAAGTTTGATTCCCCAATACCCATGTAAAACCAGATGCACAAAACGACATACGTATTTGGAATTCATTTGCAGTGGCTCTGGCTTGCCCATTCCCTCCTTCATTCTGTCTCTCTGTTTGCAAATAAATAAAATGTTTTAAATGCAGTTAACTTTTTTTCAAAGCATACACGAAACAAAGTATCATGTGTAAATTTGGATCCTCTCCCCAACGTACCTCATTCTGTAGCATAGATACTCCAGTATCTGGGGGGAAAAATCAAAAATATTTCTGGTCACAAGCCTATAGATCCACAAAGTATGTATATACAAATTTTAATCCCTTGTATTTTTATAGCTTGCAGTTTGCTTTATAAGGCTGAGCAAGATTTAAATAAATTGATAGATGTGCACTTCATGCATATTCTAAATCACTTTATTTTAATATGCTTATATATTCCTCTTTTAAGAAATACTTGGCTATTTTCCCCTTTTGTCCTATTTTTCAAACAGTATTGTGGGTGGACGTCTCTCTCTCTCTCTCATACACACACACGTGCGCGTGCGCGAAGGGTTTAGGTGTATTCTAGAAATGGAATTGTTATGTCATAGGATTAATTTGATGCATATCTATATATAACACACACATATAAATGCATCAGATGAAATGTGATATCCTCCATGAAATCCTTCCTGACCCCAGTAGCTGCTCTGGTGCCCATGGGTATATTGTATTTCTACAAATTTTCCCAAACACTTCATTCCTACCTAGATCATTAAGTTCCTTGAAGGTAGAAAATGCTAACTACATGGAAATACTTAATTATAGTAGGATGTTACTTACAATAAGAGGGTATAAAGTTGCTGGTTTTAGCTAGATCTCTCAAATTTTTCTTTTGATAATCAGTTGAATGTTTTCTGTTTGTTAGGCACTGCTAAGTGCTTATATTCTCATTTAATACAGTAGTCCTGTGTGATATGCTATTTTTATCCTCAGTCTATACATTTAGGATATTTTCATTAGTTATTGGAGTTATATTCATTATTCCATAGTATAATGTGTTTGGTGTTACAGTTATCAGTAATATAACCTTGACCTTTTGTGTGTGTGGTTTTTTTTTTTTTTTTTTCTTTGTTTTTGTCTTAAATCAGAGATCCATCTATTCTGGATAGTCTAGATTTAAATGAAGATGAACGTGAAGTACTAATTAACAATATTAATAGGCGTTTGACCCCACAAGCTGTCAAAATTCGAGCAGGTAAATTGCTTTTTAAATGATTTTTAGAATACGTTGCATTTACTGAAAAATAGGTTAAGTAATGATACTTCCAGAGTATATATTGCAACAAATTTAGATTCTTCTAAATACTAATCTAGCAAAAGTTTGGAGTTTAGGGCTGGAGAGGTGGCTTAGCGGCTAAGTTGCTTGCTGGCAAAGCCTACAGACCCAGGTTCAGTTCCCCAGTGCCCTCATAAAGCCAAGTGCACAAAGAGGTGCATGCATCTGGAGTTTTTTTTAAAGTTTGGAGTTTATCAGTTCTGAGAGTCAAACCAAGGCTTCATAGATACTGGATAGATGGTCTATCATAGTACCATACTCTCAGCTCAAGAATCTATTTTGGCATCTACAGATTCATTATAAAATGTATATTTTAACACAAGTAAAACTAGTCATATGAGTTCAGCTAATCTTAATTTAGCCCTTTAAAAATTATTTTGTTTTAGACTGTAAGTTCAGGATTCTTCTGTCTCAAACTCCCTAATGCTAGGATTATAGGCATGTACCACCATGCCTGGCTTAAATGTTTTTACAAAAATGGGGCCATACCAGCAGAATGGTTTCCAACTATTCTTTTTACTGTATATTTTGATTACTCTTCCATGGAGATCATAGGAACCTTCTCATTCTTTTTGACAGCTGGATAGTAATCCAAAGAACAGATAAAATGTAACACAAACCAGTGCCCTCTTGATGAACCCAAATTTGGCCAGTTTTTTCAATTACAAATGTACTTAACATATTTAACTCATTTACACCAAGGGTTCTTCAAGACAAGTTTCTAAAAGAATTGTTGGGTCAAAGGGTAGGGGATTTCTAAATCTAAAACAACTTACTATTAAAGTAAGTCTCTTTGCTTCTTATAATTTTGTTACCAGGTAGTTTGATAAAATAGAAATGATAGTTTGACTACATATTCAGATCTTGCACAGTTTTTGTTTGTTTTTGAGAGTCTTAATGTGTAGCAAGCATACTGGCCTTAAACTTGGTCCTTCTGCTTCAACTTCCCTATGTTAAGATCTCAGTTGTGAACCACCCTGCCCAGCCATATTCACATATTTTATTGTGAAAATAGGTGGGATTTATTTGTAATTATAGGTTAGTCTTTGAATACTAGTGTATCTTCATAACTGTTTCATTTAAACTTTTAAATACTTAGCATGCTTTCGGTGGTCAGCTTTTGAATTTTTATACTTTTAGATATTGAAGTGGCTTGCTATGGTTATGAAGGCATTGATGCTGTAAAAGAAGCCCTGAGAGCAGGGTTGAATTGTTCTACGGAAACCATGCCCATCAAGGTGAGTCATCAGTTTTCTGCCATCCTGCAGAATAACCACCTAAAACACACCAGGATCTTGGGGTGGTGGGTGGGTGAGTTGATTTGTTGGTGTTGTATGTGCTAGCAGTTAAAACAAGGGCCTTTGACGTATATTCCAGTCTTTTTTTCAATTATGTTGAGTAGAGAATATGGTTCAGTGGTAAAGTACTTGCTTAGTATGTTCAAGGCCAGGGTTTGATCCTCAAGGGAAAAAAAAATCGTGTCTCATAGTAAATGTGGTTTTGTTTTTGTTGTTTGTTTTTTCTCTCCAAATTGAGCAATGGCTTTTTGGTGATATTGTTGGTGGATATTTGCAACTATGTAGTGGCCTTTTGATGTTGGCACTGTCTGCTGTCACAATAGATGGGGATTCTTATTGTGAGTAGGCTGGCAATATTAAATCTACTTTACATTAAAGACTTGAATTGGCTAAAATGCTCATAGCACTCTGAAAAAAGGCTGATAGTCATTCATCAGCATACATACAACTTGACTGAAGTTAGGTCTGTACCTCTTACTAACAATATGACTATTACTCAGAATCTCTGAGAAGGATTTCTCCCCATCAATTTAGAGACAATTGCCCATTATGCTGGTATTGGTTGATTTGGCCACCAAAAACAACCAAAGATTTTTTTGTTTGTTTTCGAGGTAGGATCTCACTCTAGTTCAGGCTGACCTGGAATTTACTGCGTAGTCTTAGACTGGCTTTGAACTCATAGAGATCCTCCTACCTCAACTTCCCAAGTGCTGGGATTAAAGACATAGGCCAACATGCCTGGCAGATTGTAATTCTTCATGTTGTAGTACATGGTGAATATGCTGGATTAAGATCATTCTATCAATTAGCTGTTGCTTATTAACAAATGATCTACATAATTAGGAATTGAGATGGGATAATTTGTTAATGTATGAGATTATTGTTTTTTTGAACATACTACTTCCCTTTTTTATTACTGGCTTTTTTCAAGTGGGGCCTTACTCTAGTTCAGACTGACCTGGAACTCACTTTGTAGCCAGGCTAGCCTTGAACTCAAGGTGGTTCTCCTACCTCAGCCTCTCCAATGCTGGGATTAAAGGCATGCACCACCACACCAGCTTGAACATCCTAGTTCTCTAGATAACAGTCATGACTGAATTTTTGTCTTTCTCCTCTAGATTAATCTAATAGCACCTCCCCGGTATGTGATGACAACGACAACCCTGGAGAGAACAGAAGGCCTCTCTGTCCTCAATCAAGCTATGGCTGTCATCAAAGAAAAGATTGAGGAGAAGAGGGGTGTGTTCAAAATTCAAATGGAGGTAAGATTAGTCTTCATTTTTACTTGGTTAAAGTTTTTAAGAAACTGAAACTATTTGTGTTCTAAAATAACTGGTCACTGCCTTTTTTTTTTTTTAATTTGAGAGAGAGAAAATTGGTGCACCAGGACCTCTAACCACTGCAGTTGAACTCCAGATGCATGTGTCATCTTGTGGGCATGTGGACTGGCTCAAGCTATGGGTTCTGGGGAGCCAAACCTGGGTCCTTCAGCCTCTCAGGCTAGTGCCTTAACCTCTAAACCATCTCTCCAGCCCTCACTGCCTTTTAAAACATCAGATACGAACTGGCATGGTTCCTCATATAATTATGACTGTTAATTCCAGCACTTGGGAGGCTGAGGCTGAAGGATTGCCATGAGTTTAAGGCCAGACTGAGGCCCTCTCTGTCTCAAAAAGCTGTCCCCAGGCTGGAGATCTGGCTTAGCAGTTAAGCGCTTGCCTATGAAGCCGAAGGACCCCGGTTCAAGGCTCGATTCTCCAGGACCCACGTTAGCCAGATGCACAAGGGGGCGCACGTGTCTGGAGTTCCTTTGCAGTGGCTGGAGGCCCTGGCACGCCCATTCTCTCTTTCTCTCTCTCTCTCCCTCTCTCTCTCTCTCTCTGTCTCTCGCGCGCGTGCGTTCTACCTCTTTCTCTCTCTGTCACTCTCACATAAATAAAATAAATGAACAACAAAAAAAAACCTCTCCCCAAACAGTCATTGACTCAGAGGATTCCTAAAAGGCATTTTTATAGGTAAATATCTGTCAGCACTGGAATGTTATATTGTGGGATAAACATGCAGGGGGAAACAAAGGCAGGAGGGTGTCAAAAGTTCAGGGCAGCCCGGTATACATAACAGACTGGGGGGAAAAATAATTCATCTCAATAAGAACAGAACTTAGGGCTGGAGTGATGATTTAGCTGTTAAGGCACTTGCCTGTGAGGCCTAAAGACCCATATAAGCCAAACACACAAAGGTGAGGCAAGCGTCTGGAGTTCCGTTTTAGTGTCTGAGGCCCTGGCATGCCAATTCTCTCCTTTCTCCCTCTCTTGACTCTCTAAAATTAAAAAAAAAGAATTTTAAAACCAAAACCTAATTTCTATGTATATATGATGATTCATTCTCTGAGAACAAATATTAAATAATTTATTTTAAGCTCAGAAGATGCATTTTTAAATTTTTTTTATTTTATGCTGCTGCTGCTGCTGCTTATTATTAGAGGTATGGTTTCACTCTAGTCTAGGCTGCCCTGGAACTCACAGTGATTAGCTGTGTCTACTGAGTACTGGATTAAAGGCACATGCCCCCATGCTCAGCAAGAAGGATTTTTTTCTCTCCCTCTCTCTCTTGCGATAGGGTCTCACTCAAGTCCAGGCTGACCTGGAATTCACTCTGTAGTCTCAGGGTGGCCTCAAACTCACGGCGATCCTTCTACCTCTGCCTCCTGAGTGCTGGGATTAAAGGCATGTGCTCAAGATGGATGTTTTTACAGAACATACATTATCTTGACAATTATGATTGCTACAGTTGCAAATTTTTAGTTTTAGCTTATAAGAGTAGCAGACAATATTGTTCCATTTTAATATACTCATTTTTCTTGCACTCTTGTAATTTATTCTATTTTTCAGCTAATAAAGTTTATTAGTGATAAATCAGTACTCATGAACAGGTGTGTCTGAACTAAATTCTCAGTTTTTAAACAAACTGAAAATTGGGTCTGCGGAAATGGTTCAGTAGTTAAGCAGGTTTGCCACTTAAAGCATGTGGACCTTTTTGGGACCAGTGACTGTCAATTTCAACTTCTTAGGACCCACATAAAAAGCTGGGTGTGGCCATCCACATGTGTAACCCCAGTCCACAGTGGTGGAGACCAGGGGACCACTGGGGTGCACAGGCTAAGGGAGAGATGTCATCTCAAGCAAAGAAATTGGCAGATGAGCCATAAGAAAGTCACCCTTCATTCTTAAAGTTAAAATAAGAACTCTAGGCAGTAGTAGTGTTGAAAATCTATTACACTGTTTGACTACTTATTTTGAAATTATGCTCTTCCACAGCCCAAAGTGGTCACAGATACAGATGAAACTGAACTTGCAAGACAGCTGGAAAGGCTTGAGAGAGAAAATGCAGAAGTGGATGGAGACGATGATGCTGAAGAAATGGAAGCCAAAGCAGAAGATTAACTTGTCGGCAACAGTCCAGTTTAAGGAGCAGGAAGCGGTCTTGCTGACCGGAAACCCTAGACTTAAAAAGTTTTCCAGTATTGAAAACTTCAAAGCTCAATATTTTTTATTTCCGAGTATTTAAGTATTCAACAGACTAGACCATGAAAGGCCCTCCTAGATGTCAGCCATTTTCTCATAGAAGCTCAAACACATCAAGCATTTTTAAGGGAGTGGCTTGATTTGACCAAAAACAAATTTTTAAGAACCATTCTAGAATTGGGCTGATGATTTCCGTTTCTGATGTCTCCAGATTGGCTCCCTTTGTGTAGTTCAGGACCTCCATGAAATTTGCCAGGAGCACCCAAAACAATTCCAATCTTTCTATAAAAAAATGTATCAAGCAAACATCAAATAAATTTCTGGGATATTTAACTATAGGCTTCTTCTTCCTTGTCACCAGTTGGAAGCATTCTGAATGCTAAGACCTTACTTCTGTTATCCTTGTAGTCTAGACAGAGAATATAAGCATGTGACCAAACGAACCACACAATAGACCCTTTCAAAAAGAGAGTTCAGAGATTTTTTTTTTTCTTCTTTTTTGGTTTTTCTCACTGTGGCCCAGGCTGACTTGGAATTCACTATGGAGTCTCAGAGTGGCCTCGAATTCACTGCGATCCTCCTACCTCTGCTTCCTGAGTGGATTAAAGGCATACGCCACCACACCCGGCTAAAGAAAATATTTTTAAATGTAACCATAGTGAAACTGACCCTTAATGGGGGAAAGCCTTAAAATGCAGTTAAAGAATTACATTGTTAAGTGCCTTTTACCTATTTAAGGCTGATAACACCTTGTGGTATGAGACAATTTATCACATTGGGTCCGTCCTTGTTAGTGTGAACTGAATTACTTGAATTATAATTTGGAATAATAGGTAATTGTCTCTAAATTGAGTAGCATAGGGACTTTTTTTTCATCTTTATCTGCCAGGAGCCAGCAAATCCTCACTTTTTATAACAGGGATCTGGTTCTCTCCATATTTCCATAATTTTTCATCTTCAAGAACTAGTTCTTCTAAAGGCTTACGTACAAAATCAATTTTACAGGTAACACATTTGCATTTACAGCTGTGGCACTTGGGTGTAGGCAATCGAGTTACTTTGGCATTGCTTGTCTTAGGATACTGGAGCACTAGGTGTTATTGTATCTGCAGGCCCCCCCCCCCAAAAAAAAAAAAAAAAAAAACCACCTTAGCCAGCCCATGACTAAACCAAAGGTTATGGAGGTAGGTGTGACCACATATTCCTGTAGTTGATTGAGGCAGGAAGATTTTTTGAGCCCTGAATTTAGTGGTCAGCTTGAATAACTATAGCAAAGCCATGCCACTCAAAAAATGTAAAGGACTGGAACTTAGAGATAAGTCTGAGCCATTTGTGAAGAAAGCTTGTTTCATTTAGCAACTGTACTTAGCTTTCTTACAAAGAGCTAACTAACCACATGACCCACTTCCAAGAGGCAGCCATGATTACCAGTCTACATACCATACCACATTGGGAATACTTAGAGAATCTGATGTACTCCAAATTCACAGGGAATTTTCACTTCTATCTGAGGCATGAAGAAAAAAAATTGAAAAGCACATAGCATCAACATGTTACTAAAGCTGTGTGATGGCACACAACTACCCACCCCCTCCCCCAGCTACCTGGGAGGCAGAGACGGGAATACTGAAAGTTTGAGACCAGCAGGGGAATTTAGCGAGACCCCGTCTCAAAGGGCTGGGGCTCTGGTAAAGTGCACACTTACAGCCCTGAATTCAGTCTCTAGTACCATAGAAAAAAAAAATGTTAACCAATACGTCAGGTGCTCCTTTGGGAATTTTGTTTCTTTTGTTTACTGAAAACTTTTATACTTAGAAAGCCATAACCTTAAAACTACTTGTGATCTCCATGGTGTTTATTTTTAACCCATGTGGGCTTTTTTGCTCAACGCACATTTTTGTAAACTTATGACCTGACCTGAGCCAGAGAAGAAATCAGTACCTCACTTAACCAATACTATGATGAAAACAAACAACTAGAAGCATACAGGTTAACCTTCTGACCTAAAAGCAGGACCAAGACACTTGAGAATAAGAATATACGCCCCCAGCCATGAGATACTTGGACAGCAGAATTTACCCTGATCTTGGCTCTCCCATCAAAGCCTTTTTGTTAGTAATGCTGACTATGTTGTGCTTTCCACCCTCAGCCTTTATTAAGGGTCAAATGAATATTAACCCACATATCAAAATCAGCAATAATTGAGTTTCGTGTATGAGTTAATTGAAAATAATGACTAAAAGGAAATAACATTCAAGCCACTTCTATCAGTTTTACGGCAAAACAAAGCAAACTTCACATGAATAACTCTCAATTATTCGATGGGCACTACAGAGACACCCTAATGACTGCATCGTGCCTAGCAAAAGTTAACATTCAGCTGTCAAAACTAGTGAGTCATGACCTGGCTACTTTTACACCAGGAGCAATTAATTAAAATGGTTTGAAATCTATAAAGGCCTAGTACGTTGCCAACTGCACTGATTTGCCTTGAACTGATGGTCTTTTCTAACCCTGGGGAGTCCTTGTCTCCCATATAAGGAAGACAATTTGAAGGCAGGAAGCTATCAAACCAAGTGCCTGTGAGTTCCTGTCAATATTCTAAAAATGATGCCAGGGAACAGACCTTGACAAGATGCAAAGTGAAAACTGGCGCTTTTTAAAAAGAAGCAGTCTCAGGGTGGGTGTGGTGGTCCATGCCTTTAATCCCAGGCAGGAGGACTGCCTGAGTTCAAGGCTAGCCTGGGATTACAGAGTGAGTGCCAGGTCAGCCTGGGCTTACAGTGAGACCCTTAAAAAAAAAAAAAAAAAAAAAAAAAGAAAAAATACAAGCAGTCTCTTACAACATAAGGAATAAAGGAAACACTAGCTTGGAATTCCTGACCAGCAGTTTTAAGAAGACAGATTTTTACTTGAGCACTTTGGAAATACCTACTTCCCTTAAATAAAAGTTATGTATATTATCTATTCATTAAAGTCCAGGCCCTGGTACTTGGCAAGAATGCTAGGAATAGCATGTGCCAGATAACTGTATAAACTTGAAAGTAATAAAAAATGTTTATAAAAATTCCTGTATGATGGAGACTTCACTACTTTGGATTAACCTCCCAAGTGGGGAAGGTCCTTGGTGCCTATTTCAGTTAAAAACAAAAGTTCGTGCTTTGATTTAACCTTTCCCATTTGTATCACTGTCCTTTTAGAGAACTCTTGCTCTGCATCTCTTTCCTAATGCCATTTTTGTATAAGAAAGCTGTGGTTGTACCTATTTAAATGTGTGATAAATTGCTGAGTCCAGATTTATTTTCTACAAAGTAGAACATTTCATCCAAACTTGCCAGGATCTCCACTTTAAGATAAAGTGTATTGACAGATCACTTGAAATTATTGAGCTGGAAGAATGGCTTAGCGGTTAAGGTGTTTGCCTGCAAAGCCAGAGGGCCCAGGTTCGATTCCCCAGGACCCACAAAAACCAGCTGCACAAGGGCGGAGTTTGTTTGAAGTGGCTTGAGGCCCTGGTGTGCCCATCCTCTCTCTCTCTCCCTCTCTGTGCCTCTTTCTCTGTCAAATAAATAAATAAATAAATAAATAAAAAAAAATATTTTAAAAAAGCCGGGCGTGGTGGCACACGCCTTTAATCCCAGCACTCGGGAGGCAGAGGTAGAAGGATCGCCGTGAGTTCGAGGCCACCCTGAGACTCCCTAGTGAATTCCAGGTCAGCCTGGGCTAGTGAGACCCTACCTTGAAAAACCAAAAAAAAAAAAAAAAAAAAAAAATTATTCCATAATCAATTTGCATAATATGTATGGCCTTGTGGGTAGAAAACCTTTGAAGACATAACTGGTCAGAAGTTTTAACAGAAACAAATTTAAATTTTTTTATTAATTCCAGAGGTTGACATCACTTGACAGCTGCCTTGAGACTAATATTGAGTATGATAGCATGCCCATTGTTACTGTAAAAAGAAAAGGATACTACTGTAGTCCTTCCCCAAAGACATCTGTCTGGAAGAGCGAACGTCAAGATGCAGATACTGAATGGCTGTTCCAACTTTGCAGTTGGCAACAGGATGAGAGGGAAGGAAATAGCACCACACTTGTCCAAGGAAGTAGCTCAACAGTCTCATTCCAAAGCAGTGCAAAGTGTATGTTAAAGTCTCTTTTTTTTTTTTTTTTTTTTTACAGTGTTGGGAATTGATGCTGGCACCTCTGGACTGCCAGGCAGTCCACTACCAAGCCACACTCCCAGCCCATGTCAGTCACAACACACTCCCGTTCTCCAGGAAGTTTTATCTTTGTCATCAGGTAGAGAGGAACCCTGGTTCTCCCTCAGGTCCTTGTCATGTTAGCTTTTTGATAGCTTCAATCCACTCAGCTCGTTCCGCCTTGCTGCTGGCCTGAATATAATAGTGTGTGTCATCCTTCGTAATCACTTTGAAGAGATTTCCTTGGACATTCCCTTTAACCCCTGGGTAAGAAAAAAAAATCAACTGAGACACATTAAAACATACTAAAGTATTTCCCCCCAAAAAAGTAGTTAAGTGCCACCAAGCCAGGTGTAATGGCACACACTTTTAATTCTAGCACTTGGGATACAGAGGTAGGAGGATCACCATTTAGTTAAAGGCCACTCTGAGACTACATAGTGAATGAATTCCAGGTCAGCCTTAACTACAGTAAAACCCTACCTCAAAAAAAAAAAAAAAAAGTCCATCAGATACAGGCTTTCTCCCTTTCCCTCCTTCCTCTTCCCACTCTGTTCTGAAACTTACAAACCTGACAGTCTGGACATTCTTAGGTGCTCTCCTGTTCCTACACTAGACCTACAGTTTTATGCACATCATCAAAGAATCTAATCCAGGAGTGGTGATGTATGCCTTTAATCCCAGCACTCAGGAAATACAGGTAGGATCACCATGATTTAGAGGCCACCTTGAGACTACATAGTGAATTTCAGGTCACGCTGGGCTAGAGTGAGACCTTACCTCAAACAACAAAATAGGTGGGGGGGAGGGATGGAGAGATGGCTTTGTGGTTAAGTCACTTGCCTGCAAAGCCTAAGAACTTATGTTCGAATCTCCAGGTCCCAAGTAAACCAGACACACAGTGACACAACTGTACAATGTCACACATGCACACCAGGGGGCGCATGTGTCTAGAGTTTGTTTGCAGCAGCTGAAGGCCCTGGCACACCCATTCTCACTCTGCCTCTTTCTCAAATTAAAAAAAAAAAAAGTAATATGTTTATATAAAAAGCAGGCATAGAATTTGATGTTTGGCTTCAACTTGTTTGAGTTTGAACCTCAACTTTGCTCCACAATATGGGAATAATGCTATCTTCTTACCATAGCTAGCAAATGTGAAATTATATGAAAGCATGCCATCAACATCACAGTGCTGTATTCCTTAACTAAACTTAGGGAAAAGCTTATGGGCCATCAGCACAGACTGAAAAAACATTAAAAATAAGGACTATTGAGTTATATTCCTAAGACATTTAAAAACATCCCATATACCCTTTCCCCTCTAAAATTGGCTTCAAAAAACCACTATCTTGGGTTGGAGAGATGGCTTAGCAGTTAAGGCGCTTGCCTGTTAAGCCTAAGGATCCAGGTTTGATTCCCCAGTACCGATGTACACCTAATGCACAACGTGGTGCATGCACCTGGAGTTCATTTGCAGTAGCTGGGGGCCCTGGTGTGCCCACTCTCCCTCCCCCACTCTTGTCTCTCTCAAGTAAGTAAATAGATGACTAAAAAAAAAAAAAAAAAACACTATTTCAATAAGGGGAGCTCTGCTTGGTTCCCAAAGCTCACTCTTTCCTCACAGGGGCATTACTGAGGTGCTGATGGGAAGCCCTCAGATCTTTAGGCCAGGATCAAAGTTGCATCTTACCAGTGGGGACACCATTGTCCTCCAGAGCTGACACGAGTGACCCACGAAGAGAAAACCCACCCACTGGTCTGTTCTCTTCCTGCAAAAGAAGGGAGAGCTCTTCTATAACCAGCCTGGCAGGCTAAGTCACATCAAGTCATTTGTAAAAGGGGATGAGATGAACTTGGGCATGATGTTGACTAAGTTACATGAACCCATGAGGAAGTGTTTGACGAGTAGCAGCAGTGCCACTAATGCTGTTTGTTAGCAGATCTGGCCGAGTTGAACAACAAACTGATCCAGTACTCTGCTTCCTCAGCCCTTGTGCATCTTACCACCCAAGAGGGGGGAAAAAAAACCCTATATAGTATAGTTGTCATTTCTGCAAAATTGACAGATATTCCTGCATATTGGACATTGTTATGCAAGAATCTGTAATAACTTCATTATGAACAGTGGACCCAGAGAGAGATAGGACAAAAAAAAAAAAAAAAAAAAAAAAACTACAGGTATAGATGCCAAAGGAAGGAAAGTTCAGAGAAAAGAGACCCAGGCCGTGAGGGGTCCCTTACAAACCTCAGGGAGGAAGCTGAAGTGGCCTTGGGAAGCAAGCCCTGGGAGCGGGGTGGACAGTCACCGAGTGGCAGGAGGCCCTAGGATCAGGGTGGACAGTCGGCCAAGCGGTAGGAGGCCCTGGGATCAGGGTGGACAGTCAGCCGAGCGGTAGGAGGCCCTGGGAGCAGGGTGGACAGTCAGCCAAGTGGTAGGGGGCCCTGGGATCAGGGTGGACAGTCAGCAGAGCGGTAGGAGGCCCTGGGAGTGGGGTGGACAGTCAGCCGAGTGGTAGGGGGCCCTGGGATCAGGGTGGACAGTCAGCCGAGTGGTAGGAGGCCCTGAGATCAGGGTGGACAGTCAGTCAAGCAGTAGGAGGCCCTGGGATCAGGGTGGACAGTTGGCCGAGCAGTAGGGGGTCCTG
This sequence comes from Dipus sagitta, assembly GCA_036346955.1. Taxonomy (NCBI): domain Eukaryota; kingdom Metazoa; phylum Chordata; class Mammalia; order Rodentia; family Dipodidae; genus Dipus; species Dipus sagitta. The sequence continues at coordinate 118,570,397 of CM070775.1, forward strand.
GGATCAGGGTGGACAGTCAGCCGAGCAGTAGGAGGCCCTGGGATCAGGGTGGACAGTCAGCCGAGAGGTAGGGGGCCCTGGGATCAGGGTGGACAGTCAGCCGAGTGGTAGGAGGCCCTGGGATCAGGGTGGACAGTCAGCAGAGCGGTAGGAGGTCCTGGGAGCGGGGTGGACAGTCAGCCGAGCAGCAGGCAGTGTGAAAGCAAAGCCCAGGAGCAGATCAACAGCAAAGTGTCTCAGATGGTGGTGGGCTGACATCCTGGACTCATCAAGGGCACAAAACAGATCAAGCTGCAGTAAACGGGAGTGTTGGGACTTTTCTTGCTTCACAGAGGAGTCGTTGTCATTAGGAAGTATGACCGCTGTTCTGTAGCAAGGCCAGCATGACCCATGCGGAGGTCAGTGGTGCTTTTTGTAGTCCTGAGGGTTTGACCTCCTCAGGCAGGCCTTGTGCTATGCCTCTCTCTAGACCTTGGTCTTTCTGTGTCTGGTAGAGCACCACTGGGCTCTTTTATGAGATCTTGACTAAGGCCAGGAGCTCTTGACTGAAAACTCAGAAAAAAAGAATCAATGAAAACCATACATGTATCAAGTCTGACCAACCCAACTCCAGAGCCATTTGTCTTCTCTTTTGATTAGAATTAGATTAACTGGGCATAAGTTAGCATTTTTTAAAATTTTGTTTTGTTGATTTTTATTTATTTATTTGAGAGTGACCATGCCAGGGCCTCCAGCCACTACAAACGAACTCCAAACACATGCGCCCCCTTGTGCATCTGGCTAATGTGGGTCCTGGGGAATCAAGCCTCAAATCAGGGTCCTTAGGCTTCCCAGGCAAGCGCATCACTGCTAAGCCATCTCTCCAGCCCAAGTTAGCACTTTTTATCTGAAACTTAGAATAGTAATTCTTGGCTTGTTTTAAAAATAAATAACTATTACATGATAAGAAACTACAAACAGGGCTGGAGAGATGGCTTAGCAGTTAAGGTGCTAGCCTGCAAAAGCATAATGACCTCAGTTTGATTCCCCAGTGCCCTCATAAAGCCAGATGCACAAAGTGGCACATGCATCTGGAGTTCCTTTACAGTGGCTGAGGCCTGGCACACCCATATTCATTCATATTTTCTCTCTCTCTCTCTCTCTCACACTCTCTCTCCTTGCACATAAATAAAAATATATCTTTAAAAAAACCTACAAACACAACTGAAAGTTGAAGGAGAGCTGGGCATGGTGGCACATGCCTTTAATCCCAGCACTCGGGAGGCAGAGGTAGGAGGATCACCATGAGTTCGAGGCCACCCTGAGACTCCATAGTGAATTCCAGGTCAGCCTGGGCTAGAGTGAGACCCTACCTCGAAAAACCAAAAAAAAAAAAAAAAAAAAATGAAGGAGGCAGAATTCGTCAGACCTTTGGGTGCAAAGAAGAGGTGGGATGCTCCACTTAGGAGTCTCACCATTAGCACCCCTCACCACCTCTGCCCACACAGCAGGCTTTGGGAAGAGTAAAGTAATGAAGATCCTCCCCATAGGAAGTAGGCACAGAAGACCACTCGCTGAGCAGGCAAGCCATGTGAAAGAGCGGTGGAGCCTGCAAGCAGCCTGAGCAGCCGAAGCCATGGCAAGGCTGAGGGGTCGGAAGCACAGTGGCTGCCTGCTCTGCTGGAAGGAGTCCGGAAGGCTCACCGCATGGAGGGAGTACAGCACACTCACTTTGGAAGGGTCGTAGTAATGCAGGAAAGCTGGGTCCTTCCTCAGAACAAAGCGACGTACCTTCCAGTTTTTCCTCTTGTGCCCCTGTGGCAAAGGAAGGGTTCAAAGCTCATTAGTGACAGCTCTACATGCCCTGTCCGCTTCCATGCGTCTTTGTAATGAAAAAACCCCCAACAAGCCAGCCTGCTCCAGTGGGACTACATTCTAAAGACAGACTTCAGGAAACATAATGATGACAGTGACATGTTACAGACTTCCCTGGACGTGATCACTTGCTCGATGACACCTTAATAAAAACACATTTAATTGATGGGTTAAAGAGGACCAGCACTGAAAGAAAAAAGGCACTTTACCCTGACACACAAGGCGAAAAGAACTATGAGGGGGCTGGGCCAAGAGCTCTATCATAAAGTGCTTGACAAGCAAGCACAAGGCCCTGGGTTTAATCATTACTACTGGAGAAAAACCAAAAAGAAAAAGAAAAAGAAAAGGCAAAAACCTTTAATCCCAGCACTCAGGAGGCTCCAAAAAACTGACCTTTCTACAAAGGATGGACACTATCTTAGGGTGAAAGGTTGGAAAATGGTGTTTCAAGCAAATGGGCCTAGAAAACAAGCAGGGGTTGTTATCCTAATATCTGACAAGGTAGACTTCAGTCCAACATTAGTTAGGAAAATAAGGAAGGTCACTTTATATTGATTAAAGGCACACTCCAACAGGAGGACATTACAATCCTAAACATATATGCATCAAACACGGGGGTTGCAAACTTCATCAAACAAATGTTACTAGAACTAAGGTCACAGGTAACACCAAACACAGTGGTAGTGGGTGACTTCAACACCCCACTCTCATCAATTGACAGGTCATCCCGGCAAAAAATAAACAGAGATACATCTAGATTAAATCAGGTCATAGAACAAGTGGGCCTAACAGATATCTACAGGACATTAACTCCAAATGCTGCAGGATTCACATTCTTTTCAGCAGCACATGGAACATTCTCTAAAATAGACCACATATTAGGACACAAAACAAATCTTAACAAATAAAGGAAAACTGAAATAATTCCTTGTACTCTATCTAATCACCATGGGATCAAACTACAAATCAATAGCAAGAAAAAGCTATAGAGCAAATACAAAATCATGGAAACTAAACAATACACTACTAAACAATGAATGGGTCAATGAAGAAATCAAGAAGGAAATCAAAAAATTCATAGAGTCCAGTGATAATGAGAACACAACATACCAAAACCTTTGGGACACAATGAAGGCATGATAGCTTTAAGTGCCTATACGAAGAAATTAGAAAGGTCTCAAGTAAACAATATAATGCTTCATCTTAAGGCCTTGGAAAAAGAAGAACAAGGCAAAACGAAATTCAGTAGATGGGAAGAAATAATAAAGATTAGGGCAGAAACTAATGAAATAGAACCCCCCCCCAAAAAAAAAAAAAACAATCCAAAGAATCAATGAAACAAAGAGTTGGGTCTTTGAAAGGATAAACAAGATTGATAAACCCTTAGCAAACCTGACCAAAAGAAAGAGAAGAGACACAAATTAATAAAATTAGAGGTGAAAAAGGCACTATCAGAACAGATACCACAGAAATTTAAAAAAAAATCATAGGGACTTACTATAAGAACATATACTCCACTAAGTTTGAAAATCTGAATGAAATGGGTGATTTCCTTGATTTATATGACCTACCTAAATTAAATCAAGATGATATTAACCACTTAAATAGACCTATAACAAGTATGGAGATCCAAGCAGTTATCAAAAATCTCCCAACTAAAAAAAGTCCAGGCCCAGATGGATTCACCAGTACATTTTAACAGACCTTCATGGAAGAACTAACATCAATGCTTCTTAAACTTTTCCATAAAATATAAAAAGAAGGAATCCTACCTAACTCCTTCTATGAAGCCAGCATTCCAAAACCAGGCAAAGATAGAACAAAAAAAGAGAAAATTACAGACCAATCTTCCTCATGATCATAAATGCAAAAATTCTCCACAAAATACTGGCAAAGAGAATACAAGAATATGTCAGAAAGATCATTCATCCTGACCAAGTAGGCTTTATCCCAGAGATGCAGGGATGGTTCAACATATGCAAACTGATAAATGTAATACAATATATAAATGGACTGAAGGGCATAAATCACATGATCATCTCATTAGATGCAGAAAAAGCATTGACAAAACCCAACATCCCTTCATGATAAAAGTCCTACAGAGACTGGGAACAGAAGGAACATATCTCAACAATAAAGGCTATTTATGACAAGCCTACAGCCAACATAATACTAAATGGAGAAAATTTTGAAGCTTTTCCACTAAAATCACTCAAGATAGAAATTGCAGAATGTACCAGAAAATGGAAAGACATCACCTGTTCTTGGATTAGAAGAATCAATATTGTGAAAATGGAAATCTTACCAAAAGCAATCTACACATTTAATGCAACCCCCTTCAAAATTTCAATAGCCTTCTTCATGGAAATAGAAAAAAAAAATCCAAAAATTCACATGGCAGTACTAAAAACCTTGAATATCTAAAAAAATTTTGAGCAACAAAAATAAGGCTGGTGATACCACCAGACCTGATTTTAACCTATATTATAGAGACATGGTAACTAAAACAGCATGGTACTGGCACAAAAACAGACATGTGGATCAATAGAACAGAATAGAGTACCCAGTCCTGGTAGCTACAGCCACCTGATCTTTGACAAAAATGCCAAAAATATTCATTGGAGGGCTGGAGAGATGGCTTAGTGGTTAAGCGCTTGCCTGTGAAGTCTGAGGACCCTGGTTCGAGGCTCTATTCCCCAGTATCCACGTTAGCCAGATGCACAAGGGGGTACACACATCTGGAGTTCTTTTGCAGTGGCTGGAGGCCCTGGCGTGCCCATTCTCTCTCTCTTTCTTTCTTTCTCTCTCTCTCTCTCTCTCTCTCTCTCTCTCTCTCTCCCTCTCTCTGTCTCTCTCTCTATGTCTGTTGCTCTCAAATAAATTAATAAAAATAAACAAAAATTAAAAAAATATATTCACTGGAGAAAAGACAGCCTCTTCAGCAAATGGTGCTGTGAAAACTGGGTATGTATTTGTAGAAGGATGAAAATAGATCCTTATCTCTCTCCATTCACAAGAATTAAGTCCAAATGGATCAAAAACCTTAATATCAGACATGTAACTCTGAAACTGCTAGTAGAAAAAGTATGGGAAACCCTTCAACATATTGGTCTTGGCAAAATTTTTCTGAATGTAACCCCAGTTGCTCAGGAAATAAAACCATGGATCAACCACTGGGACCTCATGAAATTACAAAGCTTTTGTACAAAGGACACTGTGAATAGAGCAAAGAGACAACCTACAGAATGGGAGAAAATCTTTGCCAGCTATTTATCTGACAAAGGATTAATATCCAGGATATACCAAGAACTTAAAAAACTAAATAATAAGAAATCAAACAACCCAGTTTAAAAAATGAGCTATGAACTGGCTGTGGTGGCACACGCCTTTAATCCCAGCACTTGGGAGGCAGAGGTAGGGGGAATCACTGTGAGTTCAAGGCCACCCTGAGACTACACAGTGAATTCCAGGTCAACCTGAGCTGGAGTGAGACCCTACCTCGAAACAAACAAACAAACAAAAAAAGAGCTATGGAACCAAATAGAAAGTTCTCAAAATAAGAAATACAGATGGTATATAAACATCTAAAACATATGTTCTACATCCCAAGACATTAGGGAAATGCAAATTAAAAATACTTTGAGATTCCATCTCACTCCTGTCAGAATGGCTATCATCATTAAAACAAATGATAATAAGCCAGGCATAGTGGTGCATGACTTTAATCTCAGCACTCCAGAGGCAGAGATTGGAGGATCACCATGAGTTCGAGGCCACCCTGAGACTGCATAGTGAATTCCCAGTCAACCTGGGCTAGAGTGAGACTCTACCTCAAAAACAACAAAAACACAAAACAAATCAAAAATGATAATAAATGCTGGTGAGGATGTGGAAAAAGAGAAACCTTTCTACACTATTGGTGGGAATGCAATCTGGTACAGCCATTATGAAAATCAGCATAGAGGTTCCTTAGACAGCTAAAAATAAATTTGCCATATGACCCACCTATACCACTCCTAGGCATATATCCTAAAGATTCCTCTCACTACCTTAGAGATACTTGCATAACCATGTTTATTGCCTCTCTATTCTCAATAGCTAGGAAACAGAACCATCTGAGATGTCCCTCAACTGATGAGTGAATAATGAAGTTGTGGCACATTTATTCAATGGAGTTCTACTCAGTGGTAAAGAAAAATGAAATCATGAATTTTTCAGGAAAACAGATAGATCTGGAAAGGATTATACTTACTGAGGTAACCCAGGCCCAGAAAGCCAAATATCACATGTTCTCTCTCAAATGCGGATCCTAGCTACAAATGATTGGACTTCTATGTGAGTTGAAATAAAACTCAGTAACAGAAGTCAGTAAGCTAGAAAGGAGAGATAAAAGATATAGAAATGAAGGGAAGGGGTACTGAATAGGATGGTATTGTATATATGTAAATGGAAGAAGAGATTAATGGGGGTGGAAAGGCCTAAGTGAGATCAGGGGAAGAGATTGAGTAAAGGAAAGGTGGAGGGAGGGCTAATCAAAATCTGAGAGGGTATGAATAAGCCATATGGAAACCTATTTTTTTGACAATGGAATAACCAGAAGCCATAGATGGTTATTAGAAAATTTTCAGTGTCAGAGATGGGACACCTTCCAGTGAGTTGTTGGCCAGGGATGTCCCTGATGCTTCCCAAAACATTACAGGCCATTGCTGAGGCTCTTGATTTCCCACCAGGAATAGATGGTAAGGCCCTATTGCTGAAGACTCCACATACTTGGGCTGCAAGGTCCCTGAGAAATCCTGCTGGAGCTGAGCTGAAAACCTCTTCCATAGACCAGCTGACAGAAAACTGGAAAAAGCTATGCTGCATGCAGTTCAATGGGAGAGAGAGAAATCACCAGTGGAGATACTCAACAGTGGACACTGCAAGCCTTAAACTTGGCTAGCCAGGCCAAATGAACTAACAGGTGCAATAGTGGCATGTCTGTCTGTTATGGGGGAAACCAATCATTCTCTAATTGGCTTGCTCCATGGGAGGAAACACATCTCTGATACTGAAAACCTACAACAGGGGTAGTCATGAGCTCTAGGGGTGTAAAGTCTGCTGCCATCTGGCTAAATGTATACACTATGCTCACCAAACTGCCCGATAAGCACTTCTCTTAATGTTCAGACCTATATATTAATGCTACTCTCACTTTTGTGAAGCTTCTCTTTTTAAATGGTGGCGACCTTGCGATGACTCAGAAGGCATCATGGTGCTGAGAAGTGACAGAGGAGTGCTCAGCACTGAAACATCTCTGTCACACCTTCCAAGGCTCAGGGTCCATTGCAGAAGAGGTGGCAGAAAGAATATAAGAGCCAAAGGAAGGGTAGGACTCCTTACAACACACTCCTCCAGACACAAAATGGCCTAGATATCCATGATCTTGCAGTGCCTGGTACTACCTACACAAGACCATCATAATAGGAGGAAAATATGATGACATCAAAATAAAAGAGAGACTGACTGAAAGAGGAAAACGTTTGATCGAGAGTGGAATGGAAAAGGGGCAAATGGGGGGAGAGAGGGAATTACAATGGGTTTATGTCTATAATTATGGAAATTGTCAATAAAAAAGTTTAAAAAAAACAAAGAAAAAGACAGGGAGCAAGCAGGTGGCAACTGGACAGAGAACTCTCACAAGTCCACGTGAGGCCAAGAGCACCAACATTTTAAGGATCAACTGAGTTTAATAAAACAAACCTGCAGCTGTATATATATTTGTGCATTTTATATTGTGTGCACATATACAGTAAAATCATGATAGCATTCTGCACCAAAAAAAGTAAACAAGGGCTGGAGAGATTGCTTAACAGTTAAGGCATTTGCCTGTGAAGCCTAATGATTTAGGTTTAATTCCCCAGTACCCACATAAGCCAAATTCATGAGGTGGCACATGCATGTGGAGTTTGTCTGCAGTGGCTGGAGGCCCTGGTGTGCCCATTCTCTCTATCTGCCTCTCCTCTATGTCTCTGTCCATCTCTCTCTCAAATAAATAAATAAATAGTCTTAAAAAGTAAATAAGTGCTGTAGATATGGCTTAGTGGTTAAGGCTCTGGCCTGAGAACCCTAATGACTCATGTTCAACTCTCCAGGTCCCACATAAGCCAGGTGCACAGTGACTCAAGCACACAGTATTGCACATGCACATAAGGTGGTGCACACATCTGGAGTTCGACTGCAGTGGCTGGAGACCCTGGCGCGCCAATTCTCTCTCTCTCTCTCTCATAACAAATAAAAGGCCAGTCTATTAGGCTTGCCTCCAAAAAAGTAAATGATCAACTATAGTTTATAATAAAGTCTAAATGTATAAAATACTAATCTGTGTGGGTGGGGGTGAGAGGAAGGTAGAGAGACAATTCACAGACTACATCACGAACCTGCCTTAGCTTCTAGTCTGGATACCCTCAGGGTCCCTCCCATTGCCTCTCCCATCCCCTGTAGGGGCTCAGCCCCTCCTTCAGGGGGGTCTTCTGTCAGGACTAGCAGAAGCGGGGCCCTTGGGGTGTTTTCTTGCATGGATGATAAGTGATCTAACAGATGGGGATTCTGATGCACAAGAAGTAGGTGACAATATGTGAAACTGGATAATTCTGTACAAGTTGTTTTTTTGTTGTTGATGTTTGTTTTGTTTTTGTTTTCTGAGGTAGGATCTCACTCTAGTCCAGGATGACCTGGAATTCACTATGTAGTCTCAGGGTGGTCTCGAACTCAAGGCGATCCTCCTACCTCTGCCTCCCAAGTGCTGGGATTAAAGGCATGTGCCACCACACCCCTGCCAATTGTTTTTTTTTTAATGTGATAATTATATGTGTGTATGTTTTCTCCAGAACAACTCTTGTGTCTGGTATACATATGTGAAAATGAGTATTATGTGGTTGACATTTTTCCTGTGACTGGGAGGGAGCTAGGGTTGGGGGAGTCTTCTGCTTCTATGGATACCACTTACAAATGTATTGCAGGGCTGGAGATGTGGCTCAGTAGTTAAGGCACTTGCCTGCAAAGCCTAAGGACTCAGGTTTGATTCCCCAGTACCCACATAAAGCTAAATGCACAAAGTGGTGCATGCATCTAGAGTTCATTTACAGTGACTAGAGGCCCTGGCACACCCATTCTCTCTCTCTCAATCTCTCTCTTCCTCTCTGTGCATCTCTCTCTCTCTCAAATAAGCAATTTTTTAAAAGAACATATTATAGTGTTCTCAGCCCCTGTCCCACTACACTCGGGGCTTATTCCTGCCCCCACCAAATGTGACAACTGATCATCAAACTCCTTGCTCAAAGGCGGCCATACCTGCTTGGACAGATAGCCTTGTTTGACCACTGTGCCACTTAACTCCATGGTGCTGAGACTGATTTCCTCCTTGGAGCTAATCTTCTTCTTGTAGCTTTCAGCCTAGCGGGAAGGGGGAAGCAAGGATTTATTATGATAGACCCAGGCCCAGGTTATAGGGGCTATGAGAAGAAAGGGAAGTCTTCAACACAGAAGCCTCTTGGCCCCCTTGGGATGGAGCTGACCCCACAGCCTAGTCCTCTTCCCCTAAAGACTCCCAGCTCCTGCACTTTCCACACTCTCTTCCCTCAACGCTGTGGCAAGACGAATCCATTGCTGAACTTACAAAGGTGTACAGGGCAGTGGAGTCATCCAGGAACTGCTCGGCCAGATCCCCAGAACGCACAGCTCCCATGCTCCGCGCCCCTACGGGCCTGAGGTAGTTCTCCTCCATTAGCACAGAGGCCAGGGTCACGGCCTCCAGACGGCTGGCAGCGAAGCTGCTGGAGATGAGCCAATCCACCAGGGAGGAGCCTGTGTCAGGACAAGAGCAGCCCCTGTCACACCATGGATTACAGCCCAGCCTCCTCAGGGGCTCAATGACCGCCCCCCCCCCCGACCTTGACCTCCTAAAATCAGGCTGAAGGCCACATCTACTGCACAAAGGCACAGTCATAAGCACATGGTCATAAGTACATGTGGCCCGTGTAGGTCAGCCCATTCAGCAGGCAGCTCTTGCCTTCTACTAATACGAGCCCGGGGTCTCCATAGCCCAGCCCACCTCTGGGACAGGCAGGCTCACCCAGGAAGGTTTTTTTGTAGGTGCTTCCCTGCTCCATGTTGGGGCACGGCCGGATTCCGCTGCTGCTGTCGTGCATCTTATCCACAATGCGACTATATGGAAAGAAGGTTAAAAAGGGGCTCTGATCACACTCTCAGCTACAGAAAGGGCTAAGACTTAGTGCTAAGGATGTAAAGCATGGTATGCTACCACAAAGAGAGGAACTTTTGGACACTTCTCTTCTTGGTCGCCTAAATGTTCCACACTTCTTCTTCTTCTTCTTCTTTTTTTTTTTTTTTTTTTTTCGAGGTAGGATTTCACTCTGGCCCCAGGCTGACCTGGAATTGACTACATAGTCTCAGGGTGGCCTTGAACTCATGGTGATCGTCCTACCTCTGCCTCCCGAGTTCTGAGATTAAAGGCGTGCACCACCACACCCGGCTCTAATCTTCTTAAAATGTTTTATTTATTTGCAAGCAGAGAGATACAGAAAGAGACTGAGAGAGAGAGAAAAAGAAGGTGATCATGGGTGCACCAGGGCCTCTAGCCACTGCCAAAGAACTCCAGATGCATGCACCACCCTGTGCATCCGGCTTTACTTGGGTACTGAGGAATCAAACCCAGATCATTAGGTTTTACAGGCAAGTGCCTTAACCACTAAGCCATCTCTCCAGCCCCTCTAATATTTTTTTAAATTATTTATTTGCACATGTGTGTGCATGAGCATGCTAAGTGTCTCTTGCAGCGGCCACGGTGATGTAGGTCACTGGGGACCTGTGACATATCCCTGAGCATCCCACCTAAAATGGAAGGGGGGGTGTCTCAACCTCATTCATTGAGGTGGACTGCCATGGTAGAGGCCCCAAGAGATTACACAGCAGCAGGATGTGCAGACGGGATCTGTACAGGCAGAGAACGTAGTAGAACCTGGATAGGTGCAGGTGATGGCTCGAGAGCATAATGATGGAACCGACCAGGCCCGCTGCACAGGACATGGCTGCAGTGAAGCGAGGCAGGGAGAGGGGCAGGTGCACCTGGTACTCACTGCAGGCTGATGTGGGGAGGCAGCTTGAAGGAGTTTTTCAATATGTGAAGTTGCTGGACCTTCCCAGGCTGCCCTGCATGGATAGCCCCTGTTATCTCAAAGGCCCAGGCGTCCCTCTCCTCTCGAGAACAGGCTTCCAGGAAATACTCGGTGGAATTTCGGGTCTTCAACTTGATGAGGAGCTGTAAGAAGAGACAACTTGAGGAGCAGCAGGCAGGAGCACGCTGGCAGCAGAAATGACAGGGCCAGAGTGGATCTAGGGAAACTGACTGCCTAACGCCCCAGGCTCATCCACACCCAGCAGACGCTCTTTACACATGCACTCGGGCACATCCAGCACAGAAAGCCCATGGCCTCTGAAGGCAGCCTTTCCCTTCTGTGCAGATTAGCACAGAGCGCTTCCCCACACTCGGGCTCTGATTGCTCCTTACAGAACTACACTGGCACGCTCACCTCTTACGACGGCCTTTTTGCTGAAGGGGGAGATGCCCAGATATGCAGTCAGATGGAGCCGGTCCCAGACCTCAGCTCTGCTGCTTGGCTAGAGATGCCAAGGCATGTTAGTAACCTCACTGAGCCTCAGGTTCTCTGCCTTTGTCTACCTTGGCAGAACTTAACAGCAAAGCTTCCTTCCATCCTTATCACCAGCTTGGGCATCCCCCAAATATTTCACCCATTCTTTTTATATTTCCCCCCTTTGGTGTTTCAAGGTAGGGTCTCGCTCTAGCCCAGGCTGACCTGGAATGCACTATGGAGTCTCAGGGTGGCCTCGAACTCACAGTGATCCTCCTACCTCTGCCTCCCGAGTGCTGGGATTAAAGGCATGTGCCACCACGCCCGGCACATCTCTATCCTTTAAATCGGCATTTAGAAGTTTTCTTGGACAAACAGCAAGACTGTGAATCATGAGCCTATTAAATGTTATCTAAGTAGACTGGGTCTATCACTTCCACAACATTCATGTCATTCTAATTATTCTGAGTGCTGGAGATCAAACCAGAGCCTCCATCATGGTAGTTCCTTCTGATTGTGGGTTCCAGAAAAGTTAACTGCCAGTTTTTTTTGTTTTTCATTTACAGACATAAAATATTTCATCTAAATTAACAGCAAAAATGGTGACTAAGATATGGTTGGTTCGCTGTCACAAAGAATACCATGAAGAAGCTTCAAGTTAACATTCACTCACCAGCATTGTGGAAGAGTAGAGTTCAAGCAGGTCTTGAACCTGCACTGGCCTCCTGCAGTTCACCATTTTAATAGAAGGGCATACTAGAAATTCCAAGTGAAACCCATACAGTCTTTTCATAGCTTCCCTAACCATGAGTTCAGGGACTCTGGGTTATTGAGACCCAGAATCTTAAATGTACTTAGGAAATGGAAATTTTTCTCTTATAAATCATCCTACATATCTGTCAATCTTATAAGCTCCTACTATATGCCCAGACATTGTGCTGTGTGAAGATGCTAAAGAAAAGGGGAGGTGGAGTCGATCTTTGCTCACACTCAGTGCCCCGTCAGTTCTGTTGTTAACTTTCGTGTCCCACTTTTCATTTGACATTAAGTGATATCCCCAGGTTTTGGAAATAACAGGATGGCATTTTATTTGTGCAGCCTCCTAGGCTAGATGACATAAAAAAATTTAATTTATTTATTTATTGGAGAGAGAGAGAGAGAGGCGGATAGAGAGAATGGACATGCCAGGGCATCCAGCCATTGCAAACAAACTCCAGACTCATGAGCCACCGTGTGCATCTGGCTTACAAGGGTCCTGGGAATCAAGCCTAGGTCCTTTGACTTTGCAGGCAAGTGCCTTAACTGCTTAACTGCTAAGCCATCTCTCCAGCCCTGGATGACTATTTAAAAATACATTTATGTTAAATAACTTTTTTATTTTTATTTTTAAGTTTAATTTATTTATTTGAGAGAATCAGAGAGAGAGAGAGAGGCAGACAGTCAGAGAGAATGGGCGTGCCAGGGTCTCCAGCCACTACAAGTGAACTCCAGACGCATGTGCCACCTTGTGCATCTGGCTTACGTGAGTACTAGGGAATTGAACAGAGGTCCTTTGGCTTTGCAGGCCAGTGCCTTAACCACTAATCCATCTCTCCAGCCCCTATGTTAAATAATTTTTTAAAATATATTTTATTTATTTATTTGCAAGCAGAAAGAGAGGAGGAGGGAGAGAGAAAGTATGGGCATGCCTTACTTACAGGGACTCTTGCCACTGTAAACAAACTCCAGATGCATGTGCCACTTTGTGCATCTGGCTTACATGGGTACTGAAGATTTGAACCTAGGCCATCATCAGACTTTGCAAGCAAGTGTCTTTTACCACTAAGCCATCTCTCCAGCCCTTAAATAACTTTTATAATATTTTGTAAATTCTAATATTTGGGGTTTTTGTTTTGTTTTGCTTTGTTTTTCGAGGTAAGGTCACACTCTAGCTCAGGCTGACCTGGAATTATCTATGTAGTCTCAGGGTGGCCTCGAACTCATGGCGATCCTCCTACCTCTACCTCCCCAGTGCTGGGATTAAAGATGTGCGCCACCACGTTTAGTTGTTTTTATTTTATTTATTTATTTGCAAGAAGAGAGTGAGAGAAAGAAGAGACAGATAGACAGACAGAATGGGTACACCAGGGCCTCCAACTTCTGCAAACAAACTCCAGATGCATGAACCACTTTGTGCATCTGGCTTTATTTGGGTCCTTTGGCTTTGCAGGCAAGCGCCTTAAACTGCTAAGCCATTTCTCCAGCCTGCAAGTTCATTCTAAAAATGTGTGTAATCCTTCTTCCTTACTCCCTGCTTTAGGAAATATATAAGCTTATTATTAAAAAAAAATAACACAGGAGCTGGGCGTGGTGGCACATGCCTTTAATCCAAACACTCGGGAGGCAGAGGTAGGATGATCACTGTGAGTTCAAGGCCACCCTGAGACTACATAGTGAGTTCCAGATCAGCCTGGGCTAGAGTGAGACCCTACCTTGGAAAAAAAAAAAAAAGCAGGAACTGGGGAGGTTGCTTAGTGGTTAAGGCACTTGCTTGCAAAGCCAAAGGACCTCAGTTCAACTCCCCAGGACCCATGTAAGCCAGATGCAGAGGTGAGGCAAGTGCAAGGTTGCACATGCCCAGTAGGTGGTGCAAGCACCTGGAGTTTTACTACAGTGGCTGAGGCCCTGGCATGCCAATTCTCTCTCTCTAAAAAAAAAATTAAATTAAAAAGAATGAATGAATGAATGAATCATTGGGGATTAAGAGAGGTTTAACTATTTGCCCAATCATATGTCTGGTCCTTTGTACAATCAGGATTTGAACCCACATCATTCAGTTATAACTTCCCTGACTAGGTAAGAGGCTTGAGGTAGCTAGGGCTGGGCAGCAGTGCACTCACATACCGGTCGATTTTCGTACTCCAGGCAGGGGCAGGTGATGGTGCAGCCATCCAGGAGGATCCGGCCTTTAGGTGGGGTCACTCGCCGGCCTCCCTCAAGCTTGTAGTACAGCAGTGTGTTCTGCCGAAGGATGAACCACCGTGCCTTCCAGTTGGGGACAATGTGGCCCTGAGGACAAACGAGAAAACCCTGAGGTGAGGATGTGCAGGGAAGGATACTGTACTTGGAGAGGTGGCCTGTGGCTTAGGCAATGGGTCTGGGCTGGAATACAACATCCAACAAGGGAGAGAACAGCATATGTGCATGCACATGTGTGGGGGTGCACAAGTACATGTATGTGCATGCATATGGAGGTCAGAGCTTGGCCGTCAAACCCAGCCAGCATGTATGTGGATGTTGGAGAGCTGAACTTGAGTCTTCCTGCTTTACCCATTGAGCCACCTCCCCAGCCATGCAGCAGAGGTCTTTGACATTAATCTTCTCCACTTGGCCTTTTTTCTGTTTATAAATCTCCACCTCCACCCCATGCTGGGCTAAAACCCAGGGCCTCTTGCATGCTGGGCCCATGCATTGCCCTTGAGCTATACCTCCAGATGCTGGTCATGAATCTTGCAAGACACTGCAAAGTGTAAAGAGAAGTTGTCCATCTGTAATCCTGTTAGTGTGAGACAGCTACTGGCTGTTGTTAACATTTGGTATCCCCTTCTGCTCTTTTCCCTTTCGGAATTTAAATTGCCATTTAAAATTTATTTTATTATTTTTTTATGTTAGAGAGAGAAAGAGGCAGAGAGAGAGAGAAAGAGAGAGAGAGAGAGAGAGAGAATGGGTCTGCCAGCTGCCAGGGCCTCCAGCTGCTGCAAACAAACTCCAGACGTATGTGCCACCTTGTGCATCTGCCTTACGTGGGTCCTGGGGAATGGAACCTGGGTCCTTTAGTTTTGCAGGCAACCACTAAGCCATCCCTCCAGCCCTTAACTGTTTTTTTTTGTTTTTAGACAAGTGTAACTATGTCATCCAGACTGGCCTGCAACTTATGATCCTCTTGCCTATAAGTTTTGATCTGCATCTCTGACTTTTCCCCCACTTAGGACACAATTCCTAGAAAGAATGTTAGTGGTGCCTCTGGAACCATTAGGCAAAATAAACTTTGCCTCCCTTTTAGTTGTTGTTCTCAGCCATTTGGTCATGCAGCAGAAGACTATTATCAGCAATTAAGAATATTGACTGACAGCAAAGAAGAGAAGGAAGAAGGTAGATGAGAAAGGTATGTAGGGAGAAAATTCAAAGAAGCTGATGAACTTCATTGAAATATTCAAATAACCGGGCGTGGTGGCGCACACCTTTAATCTTAGCACTAGGGAGGCAGAGGTAGGAGGATGGCCATGAGTTCAAGGCCACCCTGAGACTACATAGTGAATTCCAGGTCAGTCTGAGCTAGAGTGAGACCCTACCTTAAAAAAAAAAAAAGAAAGAAAGAAAAGAAATGTTCAAATATTTGATCCAATAAGCCCACTGTGATGACTGTGATAAGTGAATTATCTAGATAGACTATGGAAAACATTTTGTGTTTTGAGTCTCTTTTAGGATCACTGCTTATAGTTGTAGGGGAAAAAGGAAAATAATATGGAAGAGTGACAGTAAAGTGCCTGGTGAATAACACTCCTGGGGACTGCAGTGGAAGGGTTCTGATGCCAACAGATGTTAGGCCACCAGTGGAGCCTGCAAGTCAGACTCAATAGCCTCAGCCACCAAGAGTGGGTAACAAAGGGTCTGAAGAGATGGCTTAGAGGTTAAGGTGCTTGTTTGCAAAGCCTCCTTAGGTTCAATTCCCCAGTACCCACATAAGCCAGATGCACATGGTGGAACATGCATCTGAAGCTCATTTGCAGGGACTAGAGGCCCTACCATGGACATTCTCTCCCCCCCCTCTGCCTCTTTCTCTCTCAAATAGATAAAAATAAATTTTAAGGGGCTGGAGAGATGGCTGAATGGTTAAGGCACTTGCCTGCAAAGCCAAAGGACCCAGGTTCAATTCTCCAGGAGCCACATAAACCAGATGCACAAGATGGCACATGCACCTGGAGTTCATTTGTGGTGGCTGGAGACCCTGGTATGTCCATTCTTTCTCTATCTGCCTCTTTCTCCCTTTCTCTCTCTCAAATAAATAAAATAAATCAGTAAAAAATAAATTTTAATGACTTGAGAAATGCTTAGTGGTTAAGGCATTTGCCTGTGAAGCCTAAGGACACAGGTTTCAATTCCCCAGTACCCATGTAAGCCAGATGGACATGATGGCACGTGTGTCTGGCGTTCATCTGCAGTAGCTAGAGGCCCTAGTGTGCCTATTCTCTCTCTGTGTCTCTAATAAATAAATAAAATATTTAAAAAACAATAAATTTTTTTTAAAAGAATGAATGAAAGTGGTCTTTTCCATGAGCAAAACACAGTGTCTATATGACATCACATGATACCTAAAATAAATCCAGAAATATATTAGAAAATATTTCAAATATTTCTAAGTATTTCTAGAATTGAAGTGTTTCTAGTATCTCTAGAAATTTTCTGGAAACAAAAACAACAGTCACCTTTAAGATGCGGGACTAAAACACAGGGATAAGAATGAAAACTTGCTGGGCATGGTGGCACATGCTTTTAATCCCAGCACTTGCGGGTAGGAGGATCACTGTCAGCTCAAGGCCACTCTGGGACTACATAGTAAATTCCAGGTCAGCCTGGACTAGAGTGAGACCCTACCTTGAAAAACAAACAAAAAAATAAAGAAAGAAAAAGAAAGGAAGTAAGGGAGGAAGGAAGAAAGAAAAGAGAAGAAAAGAAAGAAAAGAAAAACTTATTTCCATTTTATACCTTTTTGTATTATTCTGTTATTTTATTTGTTTTCTTCCTTGCCTGTTTTTTTGAGGCAGGGTCTCACTCTGTAGCCCAAGCTTGACTAGAATGTACTATGTAGCCCAGGCTGACCTCATGCATGCAATGCGTGCACTCTACAACTGAGTTATATCCACCCTAGCATTTATTGTATGTGTGTCAAGTGTTGAAAACTGAGCCAAGGACCTTGTAAATGCTAGGCAAGTATTCTGCCGCTGAGTTATACCCAATAGAATGTGTGTGTGTGTGTGTATGTGTGTTTGTGTTGAGACAGCAGGGTCTTACTATATTGCCTAGGCTGGACTAGAACTTATAATCCTCCTGCCTTAAGAGTACTGGAATTACAGGTATGCATCACAATACTCAGGTTAGAATGCATTGTTTTTATAGTACACACATTTGAGTTCAAATTAGTAAAAA
Organism: Dipus sagitta; assembly: GCA_036346955.1. Taxonomy (NCBI): domain Eukaryota; kingdom Metazoa; phylum Chordata; class Mammalia; order Rodentia; family Dipodidae; genus Dipus; species Dipus sagitta. The sequence goes on from CM070775.1 coordinate 118,588,087, forward strand.
TCTTAATGAGCTGATTAGGTTGGTCAGGTGAGGAAGGCTGACAAAGGTGAACACAAACCCATGGCCAGGGCTGGGGAAGGTAGCTCAGAGGTAGAGCCCTTGCCTCATACTTGCAAGACCTTAGGTTTGATCCCAGTACCAAAAACATTGCGATGCCTCCTCTTTAGAAGAGCCACATGCTTCTCCGAGGCTTAGGCCCTGAGTCCTGTGGGGGAAGGAATGGTGAATACTGATTGTCAACTTGACAGCATCTAGATGCACCTGGGAGACAACTCTCTGCTTATGTCTGTGAGAGAGTTTGTAGACTGGGTTCACTGAGAAGACATGGTTAACTGAGGTGAGAAGATGCACCTGGGCTGTGGGCAGCACCATTCCATGGGCTAGAGTTCCTGACAGAATAAAAAGGAGAGAGGGAAGAGCACCAAACTGTAGGTACAGTGTGACCAGCTGCCTCAAACTCCCTCTGCCATGACTTCCCCGCCATGATGGACCATACCCTCAAACTGTGAGCCACAATAAGCTATTCCTTCCTTAAGGTGCTTCTGGGACCTGGGTCCTTAGGCTTCGCAGGCAAGCGTCTTAACTGCTGAGCTGTATTTCCAGCCCCCTGATGAACTTTCTTAAACCATGTACCTTCTTAACTATGAATCAGAATAAATCCTTTCCTTAAATTGCTTTCTGTTAGATATTTGGTCAAAATGATTAGACAAGTAACTACTACACCTATTTTTTTTTTTTTTTTGCTCTTTGAAATTTTTATTAAGGATTTTATTGTATGAACATATTGCATGTTGGTCATATTCCTATCAGGTTATACTCTTAGGTCCCCCCTCTCCCTGCCTCCATTCCACTGAGGGCCCTCCTCGGTGGGGTTGTGGTATTCATTGTGGGGTCATGAATGCACCAGCCAGTCTCTCTGGGGAGACAGTGCCTCAGATACGCGTCCCCACCCTGTGGCTCTTACGCTCTTTCTGCCTTCTGAGCCTTGGAAGGCATGTTCTCCGTCTCTTAGTGTTGAGCTCTTAACAGCCTCTGATTTTCTGCTTTGATGAGTTTTGAGTCTCCTCAGGGTCTATTGCCATAAGCATGTTTAACATCTGTATGATCATAATTTCCTTAAAGATTAGATTATATGGGGAGAGATGTGGGTAGCTTATAAGGGTATGTGTGTGTCTGTCTGTCTGAGAGTGTGTTAGGAGCAATAGTTAGAAGTAGAAATGGGGCGGGCACTCAACAGTGACAAGATCACCATGGCAACCAGGGCCCAAGACCAGAGACTAACCAGAGACCCTCTGCGAGCTGATACGCAGATGAGCTAACCTTAAGGTGGCTATCAGCAGCCAGGATGACTGAGGAAAAAAAATGGGTATAAGATTTCCAGCAAAGGCTCTGGACACTGTCACTCAACTCAGAGAGGCAGACTCCACGTCTCTCTGTGCTGACCCCCGCCGCGAGGAGAAGCAGCAGCCCGTGGGACCCCCCCTCGGCAGCCTGGCAAGGAGAGGAGCAAGGCCCGGAGCCAGATGCCTCCGCCAGTGGACCAAGTGAGGTTGCATGTGAGTGCCCCAGGGGTTAGGGCTCGGAGGCTGGGGTAGTTGAGAGGATAAGGAAAAGGGGAACATGGGTGAAGAGTGAATAAAGTGTGTAAACTGAATTAACATATCCGCCTCTTGACAAATGAGTTTAGCGCTCAGGACAGTGTCTCCCTATGTCGTCTTAGCTAGCCTCCAGCACAGGATCTCCCTCTCTGGCCTCCCAAGTGCCAGGACAAACACATGTGCTTGACTTCATTTGGATTCATACATAAATCGTGTTTTGTTTATAAAGTTTTCACAGTATTTCTTTGGGACAGGGTCCTATGGATGAAATCCCTAGGCCAACACACGTTAGCATTGCGATATTGCTCAAGATTTGGGCCTGGCAGCAATGCCTAAATGCGCTTCCTTCCACCTCTCCTCACAGACCGACCTGTCCACCCCCCTGCTGCCCGCTGCCTTCTGTCTCTCACTCTCGCCAGACCTGGTACGCACCCTACGTTCTGCCTGGAGCTTCATTCTTTCTTGTCTAGGCAGGACTGGGAGCCAGATCCATCTTGCCCCTGCCTGCCTGCCTCCAGCTTGGCCCTCCCCTGGATGACTGTTCTGCTCTCGGGCTTCCAGCTCAGGCCTGTCCCACCCCGGGGCTATGAACCTTCCAAAGCCTCCGACTCCACTGCCACGGCTCCGTGACTTCCCCCAGTGAACACCGGGGTTGCCGTTGCCGCCTGAAAGGAAAGGGGACTTGGGAGTGGTGGCTGGGCTGGTGGTGATCACAGCAGGGGCCCGGGCAGCTCTCTCACTGGGCAGGGATGGCTGAGACTTCCACTTGCCTCAGGATCAGGCTGGAATGAGGTTGTGGTATTTCAGCCTAATCCTGGGCTGCTGACTCTCGGGCTTCTCAGCCCCACACTTCCAGAACCACCCTTCTTCCCAATGTCCTGGTGAGCTTCAGCCCCTCCCACTCTACATGGTGGTATAGTGGGGGAGTCGTGTAGCTAACCGCACCCCCCAAACCGACAGAAGTCCAAGAAGCCCTCTCTGAGGAGTTTGTCCTCAAGTTAACTCCACTTCCCCACAAGTCTCTACGACAGCCCACTGATCAACAGTTCCACCTTAAATCCCACCCAATTCAGTCACCTCAGAGGTTATAGTACAGTGGGAGACACAAGTTCCCCACAAGCTGTTGCTCTGACGCAACCTCCTCCACAGAGCCGGATGAACCATCTTATCATTTTAGTGACCAAAGCACAAAGTGGGCATGCAACTGTAGGCCTCTTGTATCCAGTCTGACCCATTTTCTGACACCAGCCTCCTCACTTATAACCTTGAGCACAGCACACTGTACTTCCCTAGATCAGATACTTGGAGACATAATGCAGACATCCAGAGGGCTGATGGGCTGAGCCAATGAAAAGGACAGTCCCTTCTTCATCCCGCCCCTCCTCCTACCCCACCCCCACCCCAAGGCTGTAAATTCACAACAGCCAAAAGGCTTAACCCTGGCTTTATACATCTGTGTGCTACGCTATTAGAGAAATGTTCAGTGTGAACATCAGTGTTAAAAATTCATTTTCTTTTAGGTGCTGGGGATCTTGTGCATACCTTCTCACCAAGTGCCCTACCACTGAGCTGCATCTCAGCTCTAAATTTAATTTTAAAGGTTGCTTGGGAGATGACTCAGTGGATAAGAGCACTTGCCACTTAAGCATGAGGACTTGCGGCCTGAGACTGCCCCAACCCCAGCCCCAAGTAAGAAAGAAGCTGGGTGTGGCCATGCATGTCCCAGACCTGCGAGGGGATGGGGCTAGAGGGGAGGAAAGATCAGAGAGTTGCTTGGGTTCACTGACCAAAAAAAAAAAGAAAAAAAAAGCAGTCCCAAGCCAGACATGGTGGCGGACACCTTTAATCCCAGCACTCGGGAGGCAGAGGTAGGAGGATCACAATGAGTTCCAGGCCATCCTGAGACTACATAGTGAATTCCAAGTCAGCCTGGGCTAAAGTGAGACCCTACCTTGAAAGAAAGAAAGAAAAAAAAAAACACTTTGAGGGAGAGAGACTGTTTCAAGAAACTACGGAGACGAGGAGGACACCCAATGCTCTCTTCTGGCTTCCACATGCGCAATGGGGCTTGCACATCTGCACACACATGAGCATATGCCACACACATCACACCACATGCCACATACTCTACACACACACCAATTAACTTAAACATATCAAACTTTCTCTTGCAGGTGCTCTCTCATCATTCTCTCCTTTTAGCCCCACATTCTGGGATTGTTTGGATTCTTGCTTACTGTGGCAGTCACACTCTGGGGAAGCTATTCCATCTTTCTGATGCTCAGTTTCCACACATGTAACAGTGATAGCAATATCCACCGCGCAGGTACTCCGTAGACAGAAAGGGGGCTTTGGACTCAATCCGAGTGGCTCCACCACTCACCACCTCCAAGACTTGACTTCTCTCCCTGGTGGTGGACGGGGAGGGAAGGAGTCTTGCTACTGAGAGTAGGAAGGTTGAGAGGACCAAACAAGACAGCTAAGTGCTCTTAGAGACACAGCTTTCCTCCTTTCTTCTTTCCCTCCTTCCTTGTTGTAAACTATACAGCTCATCTGGGCTGCTTTAAGTGAATTTTATTTAACCATTATATGCTAATTTTTTTTAAAACTGACACATAATAAATATATTTTTCAAGGGGTACAGTGTGACATTTCAATAATGACAATGTGGAATAACCAGATCAGGGTAATGGGCATATCCATCACTTCAAACACTTATTATCATTTCTTTGTGTCAGAAATGGTCAAAATCCTCTCACCTAACTATTCCGAACATTAGAAATTATTCCTGCTTTCCAACTGCACCCCTGGACCTGTTATCTGTTTAACCATCCCCTCTCCACACCCCCAACTTTTATGGAAAAAAAAAAGACAGACAGACAGACAGACAGACAGTGACAGAGGGGGTTCGGTATTGAGCCCAGAGTCACACGCGTGTTAACCATGGGCCCAGCCACTCACTAAACTACATCAGCAGCCCCAGGAGATGCACATCAGCTCCCGGGGGCGCACCCTAAGCAAGCGGGATCCCCCACCCGTGCCAGCGCCGGGAGGACCAGTTTCCTACAGAAAGCTCCCCGCCGTCTTTCGTGCCTACGTCCGACCGCGGTCAGCCGGACGGTCCCCTCGGGCACACCGCTCGCCACAGCTGGGCACCGTAGCCGCTGGGCGTCCCGGACGCGCACGCACTCACCCTCTTCACCAGGAAGCCCTCCTTGAGCACGCCGTCCTCCATGTCGCCGCCGCCCGCCCAAGTCCCGGGCCACCGTCCCGCGCCTCGCTGCCCGCTGCGCCCAGGAAGCCGCTCAGCCGCGCCGCGGGGCCGGGCGACGCCTCCCTGGCACGAGTCCAGGGCCCGAGCCGAGCCGAGTCTGGCCGAGCCGAGCCCAGCCGAGCCCAGCCGAGCCCAGCCGAGTCCAGCCGAGCCCAGCCCGGCCAAGCCCAGCCGAGCCTGGCTGGGACGAGCCGAGCCCGGCCGAGCCTAACCGAGCCTAGCCGAGCCTGGCTGGGACGAGCCGAGCCCAGCTAAGCCGAGCCGAGCCTGGCCAAGTCTAGCCGAGCACAGCCGAGCTGAGCCGAGCCTGGCTGGGACGAGCCTAGCCGAGCCTGGCCGAGTCTAGCCGAGCACAGAGCCAAGCCTGGCTGGGATGAGCCGAGCCTGGCCGAGTCTAGCCGAGCACAGCCGAGCTGAGCCGAGCCTGGCTGGGACGAGCCTAGCCGAGCCTGGCCGAGCCGCGGGGACCGCGCGGGCAGGAAGTCAGTCGGGGTCAGGATTAACGTGGGGATATTCCCGCCGGCCGGAGGGTGCAGAGTCTGCGGGCCTCGCCCAGCCCTCTCAGGCCCCGCCTAGATGGGTGTCCCAAGGCTGGGAGACGTCCCTGAGCCCAGAGGAAACGGGGTGGGCAGGGGGCCAGGGTGGCGGGAGAAGATCTGGAGAGTGGAAGTGACTGGGAGGGCAGGAAGGAGGGCCCGTGAACTGGAAAGGCACATGGTCTCCTGGAGACTGTGTACCCAGCAAACACACACCACCCCGTCCCAGAACCAAAGAATCCAGCAATTGGGGGCAAATTCGAAAAGTGGACTGGAGAGATGGCTTAGCGGAGCCAAAGGACCCAGGTTCGATTCCCTAGTACCCTAGGTGAAGCTAGATGCACAAGGTGGTGTGTGCGTCTGGAGTTAGTTTGCAGTGGCTGGAGGTCCTGGGGCGTCTGTGCGTTCTCTCTCTCTCTCTCTCTCTCTCTCTCTCTTTGTTTTTTCGAGGTAAGGTCTCACTCTAGCCCAGGCTGACCTGGAATTCACTATGTAGTCTCAGGGTGGCCTCGAACTCAGGGGTGCTCCTTCTACCTCTGCCTCCCAAGTGTTGGAATTAAGGCTACCACGCCCGGCCCCTTTCTCTTTCTCTATCTGCCTCTCTGTCTCTGTAAATAAATAAAATAAATATGGAAGCTATGGAAAGACCGGGGTGCCCTTCAAAACTAGCCCCATGCTGACTCCCAACCTACTCTAGTGCTCTGCCCCAGTACTGCCCCTGTGGGTCTGTAACAGACAGGTATTCCCCACAAACAGCCCCCCATCCCGGGAGATAAGGCAGGGTCTAAGGTATGGTGTTGCCAGATCAAGAGCCCCTGGCTTTTGAACCTCTCAGCAAATGCAAAAAGCGACAGGGTTTCCATTCTCTTTCCAAGAGTTTTATTTGCCAAACAGTAACTTCATGAGGTGAATTATTACGTTTTCCAGCTAAAGAAACGGAAACTTCGGGTAATTAAATTCCTACTCAAGGTTACACAGCCCTAGGGCTTTGCAACTGCTTGAACTCTGAAACTTGGCTGGGCTCAAACCAATACAGGAGAGGCTGGGAAAGTGTGATCTCTCCATCCGCTGCCTTCCTCCTCTTGGGAGGCTTAGAAGTGTTGGCCTTTGCTTTGGCCAGAAGGGCTGGCTCCTGAGTAAGCTCATAGAAAGGAGGAAAGAGAAAAGATTGCTCCTCTTTCCCGACGGTGCTCCTGCCTAGAGCCAGCTTCCTCTGAGGGAAGCCCCTGGCCCAGCCTACCCTTTCTGACTCACTGGACCTGCCTGTGAGTCCTCTCCTTTCTTCCCCAGGCTGTGTTGACTGAGCCACCAACCAACCAGAGAACCATGCTGACATAAGCTCAGCTCCACCACAGAGAGGAGGGTGGAGGGAGACAGAAGGAAACAGGCAGAAGTGAACAGCTCAGATTTGTCCAGGGGGCAGGATAAGAAGCCTCAGACCCATGGGACATGTCTTGCCCTTCCAGACAGACATTTCTTCCCTCTCAGGGCTGGAGGCTAACATACAAGGGTCTCTGACCCACGCAGCCTTCCTCCCCACTTTGCCATAAAGGACCAGGTAACGCCTCCCACGCCTTGTCTATGTGGAGAAAGCTATTAAGGTTAGCCTGTGTGTGTGTGTGTGAAGGTGATTCACAGCCTGGTGTGAAAGTCCACCATTAGAGTCATTCCTTAGTTTCAGATAAGAATTCTGTTGACATACAGTGGAGCCTTATTCACAAGGAATACAGTGAGTTTGTCAGAATGACTCTCTACCTTCAGAAAACATCTAATTTAATTATTTCATTTTGCATATAAGGACCACTACCCAGAGAAATTAAATGACTTGTCTAAGGTCTTTAACTAAAACTGAAGGGGGTAGAGTTAGGGTGGCTGAACTCCTGAAGATAAAAAGGGCAGGAAAAAAAATTTTTTAAATTTCTTGTCTAGTTCTAAAGAACTCTTTTTCCAGTCAGGACCCCTCCTGGGAGGGAGGTCTTTCATAGGATTTAATCATTGTGCTGTGCCTCAGGAAAGACAGGCACATGGGAAAGACATGCCTGATGGTGCTCACTAACTGCTATGATTTTCTGCTAAATTGCTCCATGAAAAATACACCTTTATATAACTGTAAATCATTCATGCATGCAGGTATTATAAAGAGTAAAATGAGCTAGGCCTATTATCCTAGCTACTTGGGAAGCTGAGACAGGAGGGTCTCCAGCGCAAGGCTCCAATGTGATAGCCTGATGCCACATTTTTAGACTACATGACTTTCAAATTGCTTGGCAAAGATAAATACATAATTTTCGAGCTGGAGAGCTAGCTTAGCGGTTAAGGCATTTGCCTGTGAAGCCTAAGGACCCAACTTCAATTCTCCAGGTCCCACGCAAGCCAAATGCACATGGTGGCGCATGCATCTGGAGTTCGTTTGCAGTGGCTAGAGGCCCTGGTGCGCCCATTCTCACTCCTTCTCTGTCTCTAATAAATAAATAAATAAATAAAACAGAAAAAAATAAATACATAATTTTAATTTAAACTGTGCCTGATACTTTCTCTTTTGTTTGGACTTTAAACAAATAAGATGTTGTTTATAGACACCTTTTGGTTTCTTTATTAATTCAAATAGTACAACAGATCTCTCCTAAAGTTTTTGTTGGCATTTGATTTACTTCAAGGTTATTTTGATTTTTAAAAGTCAGATTTAGCCTTGGTAACCAAACCAGGTAAGAACTTTAAAACAGTTGCTCCAGGTGACAACTTCTGTTTTATTATAATCAGAAAGCCCACCCACAAAAAAGGGACTAAAGGCGGGGACGGGGGGGGGGGGAGATGGATGTCACCAGAACATCATGATAGTAATGAAAGTTGCTCAGAAAAGGACATCTAATTGGATAAAGTCTAAAATATGTTTACCTGATGCCAAGATTTTTTTTTTTTTTTTTTTGGTTTTTCGAGGTAGGGTCTCACTCTAGCCCGGCTAACCTGGAATTCACTATGGAGTCTCAGAGTGGCCTTGAACTCACGGCAATCCTCCTACCTCTGCCTCCAGAGTGCTGGGATTAAAGGCGTGCGCCACCATGCCCGGCATGATGCCAATGTTTTAATCAGAAAATAATTGAATCTTATAGTTAAGGCCTCACTCATTAACAGCTCACTGATACTAATTTGTTATGGTTTGAGGGTTATAAAAACTGGCTTTAAGACTCTCAGTAAAGTAAATTAGGTTCCTCTGTTTGTCAAAGTTTTAACTATTGGAAAAACTGAGTCTTAAGATAAAGGTTCATGTATAAGTGTTTAATTTCCAAAGATGAGGACCTCATACCTAAAAGGTAGCATCTGTTTTATTCTAATTCTATTGAACGGTCATCACTAGGTTTAATCACTTAGGTTTAAGTGATTTCATTTCAGTTACTGTAATGTTTATGGTCCTGTTAGGTAAAATGTGTTGAGATAGCTTGCTTAAGCTTTATCAAATTTAAGTCATGTATAAAACATGAAATTGTTTTATGTTAATAAAAAGTTCTATGGTATCTAAGATCAATTACTATTGTTATGGGGCCATCAACTCATAGAATGTGAGGCAAAGTTTTATTGGGTAAACAAAAAAAAAAAAAATAGAAAAGGAAAAAAAAGTAAAAAGGATAGGCTGGTATCCCAGGGCTCCACTCCAGATTCTGAGTGAAATGCCCTGAACTGTTCAGTGTCCGTTTTTATAAAAAAAAACAACAACAACAAAAAACCAGAAACAGGATGGGAATTAAGCCACAAATCACAATTGACATGTGACAGTTACAGTCATAAAAGTAAATAAACGAACTTGTAAATAGGTCTGTTGGTCAGGTACAGGAAGTGCCACCTGGGGGGTGCGAGGCAGGCCTGTGACCAAGAGTCCTGCTTATCTTAAGGAGTTTGCTCAACAATGCAGGCCCCAGGAAATGCTGTTCATCCCAGCAGAGCCCTTTGTTTACCTGCTATTAGCAGAGCCTCCTGTTTGTCTTCCATCAACAGAGCCTCCTGACTTATATTTCTCTAGGCGAGGTACAAAGAAATGTAGAGAATATAACATTTTGCTCTCTTTACACTATCAAGATTAAGCTAAACACATTGGTTGTCAAATGGTGTTTTCTCTTTCAAAACAGATTTGCCAAAGGTTGTATTAGAACTTAGCTGTTTTGGCTCAACAAAGACCAGATTCTGCTCTATTGTACGTAAAGTAACTATCTCATTTCTGGCATCTCAAGTCCAATGGTTATAAAAAAAAAATTAACTATTAAGACATACTCCCTACTTTAGAGTACAGCCTCATGCTCAAACAATGGCCTTCATTTGAGAGAACTAATTTCAAGCTCTGTGGTTCTGTTTCCAATGTTCCCTGGGCAATTGGTACCCACACAGGTATCTGGGCTAATCAAAGATGTTTTCAAACACAGGTGCTAAGAAGACTTTATACTGCCTTACTTGTCCTTTTCTAACAATTTCTAGGTTAAATTAACTGGTTTAGATTTGTATTGTTTTCAAGACAGGTAACAGGTTCGGCCTGTATTTATAACTATTAGATATTTAAATGATATGTGCCCACTTTCTATGCCTCATATATGGCCTATGCTGCCACAGAACAACCAAATTTTAAAAGGTTGAACAAAATGACTTAAGTTCTTGCTCCATTCTTTAAATCTAAATTTTAGTAATTGAATGTGCTCTATATGTACATACATCCAGGTTGGTGTAACTTCCGTTCTAAGTATATTAATCACCTATGTAAAAGCCAAACCCAACTGGAATCATCAGAGCTAAAAAGGCCAGTGTTTTGGCCTATGCTGCCAGGTCATGAGGCCTCTGGATATGATGAGACACTTCTATACTGGCCCCCTGGTAAGTCACCTGTCTTCTTGGTCAGGGAGGATAGAGACCCAGAAACATAAAATCAGTATACAGTCTGAAACAGGAGAGTCACAACTGAGGAGCAAACAGTCCTCCTGGCTTCCCAAAAAAACAAAATAACTACTTGGCCAACATGGTCCTGACTCATCCTAACTCAAGACAAAAAATACCAGTATCAGAAAAGCTATAGGACTGTTCCTGGGTCCCTACAGTCTCCTTTGGAGAGCTACTGGTGACCTCCAAAATTAACCCTTGATTAAATTTTGGCTATCTACTTGGTCTTAAGCACTGAAAAAAAAAGTATAACCAAAGGTAAAGAGAGACCACAAATATATAAATGGCCTATTAAGTAATACAAGAGGTTTCCAAGAGGAGAAACAAACACTGCCTTAAGACATGTTGTCCTAGCTCTAATAGTTCCAATTCTATAATAATAATTAAAAAACATAGATGTCAAAAGGGTTATTTTCAAATCTAAAATATATATATACATGACTCTAACCAAAGGCCACTTAATTCAAAAGTTTCCTTATACTGGTAACAACAGTAAATCTCTTCTAACTTGTGCCAGGACATCCTTAAACAAATCCTGACACCAAAATGTATTTGTACAGCCTTTAATGACACCCAGTGGCTCTATGGTACCAATCTTTGGCCCTGGCTACCCCCAGGACAAATTTTAAAAGGTACACTCTGGAAAACTATTATACAAAATATGGTATCAAAGTTAAATGTTGTGTATATGTTTCTGATAACCCTGCTAATAGCTTGACTGTTTTACAAGCCATACAAAACTATTCACACAATATCAGACACTAATGTGCCATTCAATAAACAGTTCTGAAAAACAAACTTCAGCCACCTCGCGCTCAGATGGTCCCGAGACAATCCAACTCCATCTACCTGGGTTTCCTCGAATGATCCCCAAGGCCTAGAAGTCCACAGAAAGGATAACCCTGAAGATGATCAGTTTACTGTGTGCTCACTTCTCATTATTTTCTCCCCAACATTCTCTTTTAAGACCATCTTCCTACACTCCATCAATGCACTTCTGGGGTCCTTTAGGGTAGTTCCCCTCTCTGGGAGAGACCCTCTAATTGCCACAACTTCGTGTCCCATTCAGCAGAAAATACTTAACGATCTGACATCATTGCCCCTCGTCCTCTAACAGCAGTTAGACTGTCTTCTCATGAGAGGGGGGAATGAAAGGGATAGAGTTAGGGTGCTGGATCCCTGAAGGCAAAAATGGCAGGAAAGTTTCTTTTATCTCTTGCCTAGTTCCAAAGGACCCCTCCTGGGAGGGAGGTCTTTCATAGGATTTCATAGGAGTTAGCTAATCTCTTCCTGAGACAGCCCCTAGACTTAACCAACTAGCTGGTCCTCTGGTTCACCGGGGCCAAAAGACAGCCCACCACCACAAACTTATAAATGCCATTGCAACAGGAGGGCAGACACTTACTCTCTGATCACTTAAAAACTTCCAGCTATGGGTGAGTTTTTTCCTTGGCTAGGTCTGGACTGACTTGGCCCAGGCCCAGGCCCAGCTGGAAGAGGCTCAGCCCAGGCCCAGCCGGAGGGCCCCCTAATCCTTACTCTCCACATGGGTTCTTTATCTCCTCCAGCTCCCCACATTGCAGGACCTCCTTGAACTTTCTTTTTTCTTTCCACACTTTTTTTCCCCAGATCCATCTATCTGGTCACATGGACTTCTGAGCCCCTCGGGGCCCACATGGAATTTTGGGCTCCATGTGGTGCACTTCTCTTCTCCCCACTTAGATCTCCCCTTACCTTCCAGCCTTCCCCTTTCTGCACTCCTTTATAAAATCTAAATAAAATGTAATATCTTAAATTTTCTCTTAAATCTAAATTGCCAATTCTAGGCTGGAGGAATTGCTTAGCGGTTAAGGCATTTGCCTGCAAAGCCAAAGGACCCAGGTTCAATTCCTCAGGACCCATGTTAGCCAGATGCACAAGGTGGCACATGCATCTGGAGTTCATTTGCAGTGGCTGGAGGCCCTGGCATGCCCATTCTCTCTCTCTCTCCCCCCTCTTTCTCTCTGTCAAATAAATACATAATAAAATATTTAAAAAAAATAAAAGTGCCAATTCTTTGGTTAGTTTGCAGATATAAACTCAGGACTTGGGGTTCCAGAAAGCATCCCCAAACCCCAATTTCCCCACTATAAAACCAGGGCCAGAGGGCTGACTAAGCAGTTAAAGGCACTTGCTTGCCTATCAAGCATGAAAGCATGACATCTCCTTACCTCCCTCTCTCTCTCCCTCTCAAATAAATAAAATAAAATATTAAAAAATAAATAAAACCAGGACCAGAATACTTCCCCCAGGAGTCCCCAGCATCAGTTGAGAGTGGCTGTGCAGGCCTGGAAGAAGTCTGTCTGCAGAACCAAAAAACACTTTCAAAATCTGTTCCTGTAGCCCACTGTGGAGGCAGAGGCAGGAAAATCACGAGTTAGGAGTCAGCCTGGTCCACATAGTGAGATCCTGTAAAAGAAAGAAAAAAAAAATTATACATTTTTTTTTCTAACTATAAAAAATAAATTTGTGGAGTTAAGAGAGATGGCTTATAGGTTAAGGCACTTGTCTGCACAACCAAAGGACCCAGGTTCAACTCCCCAGTACACACATAAAGCCAGATGCACAAAGTGGTGCATATGTATTTAGTTATTTATTTATTTGGGGACAGGGTCTCACTCTAGCCTAGAACTCAGTGATTTTTCTACCTCAGCCTCCTGATTCCTGGAATTAAAAGCATGAGTTTTATCTGTTCTTTTCTTCTGTGTGTGTATGTGTGTGTGGTTGTGCTCTGCATTTGTGTACGCCTACATGTTCATACGCCTGTGGGTGCACATGTGTGTGGAGGCCAGAGGTTGACATCAAGTGTCTTCCTCAGTGGCTCTCCACCTTATTTTTTTTTCAAACTTTTATTAACAACTTCCATGATTATAAAAAATATCCCATGGTGCAATAGTGGCATGTCTGTCATGGTGGAAACCAACTGCCCTCCAATTGGACTGGAGGCCCATTCCATGGGAGGGAATACATCCCTGATACTGAAAACTTGAAACAGGGGTAGTCATGAGCCCTAGGGGTGTAACACCTGCTGATGTCTGGATAACTGTATATACTATGCTTATCAAACTGCCCAGTAAGCACTTCTCTTAATATTCATACCCTCATATTAACGCTACTCTCACTTTGGGTAGAGAATCCTCTCTTTTCAGATGGCAGTGACCTTGAGATGACTCAGAAAGTATCATAGTCCTGGAAAGAAGTGACTGGAGTACTGAGTAACATCTCTATCACACCTTCCAAGGCTCAGGGTCTAATGCGGAAGAGGTGGCAGAAAGAATGTAAGAGCCAAAGGAAGGGTAGGACTCCTTACAACGTGCTCCCTCCAGACATAAAATGGCCTGGATATCCATGACCTCATAGTGCCTGACACTACCTACATAAGGCCATCATAAGAGGAGGAAAAGATCATGACATCAAAATAAAAGAGAGACTGATTGAGGGGGGAGAGGGTATGATGGAAAATGGAGTTTCAAAGGAGAAAGTGGGGGGGGAGGGTATTATCATGGGATTTTTTTTTCTCAATTTTTATTAACATTTTCCATGATTATAAAAAATATCCCATGGTAATACCCTCCCTCCCCCCACTTTCCCCTTTGGAATTCCATTTTCCACCATATCCCCTCCCCATCTCAATCAGTCTCTCTTTTATTTTGATGTCATGATCTTTTCCTCCACTTATGATGGTCTTGTGTAGGTAGTGTCAGGCACTGTGAGGTCATGGATATCCAGGCCATTTTGTGTCTGGAGGAGCACATTGTAAGGAGTCCTATCCTTCCTTTGGGTCTTACATTCTTTCCGCCACTTCTTCCGCATTAGACCCTGAGCCTTGGAAGGTGTGATAGAGACATTGCAGTACTGAGCACTGTGGTCACTTCTTTCTAGCACCATGATACCTTCTGAGTCGTTCCAAGGTCACTGCCATCTGAAAAGAGAAGATTCTCTGCCAAAAGTGAGAGTAGCATTAATATAAGGGTATGAACATTAAGAGAAGTGCTTACTGGGCAGTTTGATAAGCATAGTATATACATTTAGGCGGACAGCAGCAGACGTTACACCCCTAGGGCTCATGAATACCCCTGTTTTAAGTTTTCAGTATCAGAGATGTATTCCCTCCCATGGAGCGGGCCTCCAGACCAATTAGAGGGCAGTTGGTTTCCCCCATGACAGACATGCCACTATTGCACCCGTTGGCTCATTTGGCCTGTCTGGCCAAATATAAGGCTTGCAGTGTCCACTGTTGAGTATCTTCACTGGTGATTTCTCTTTCTCCCATTGAACTGCATGCAGAATGGCTTCTTCCAGCTTTCTGTTAGCTGGTCTACATGGAGGAGGTTATCAGCTCAGTTCCAGCAGGATTTCTCAGTGGCCTTGCAGCCCAAGTATGTCTCCACCTTATTTTTTAAGACAGGGTCTCTAACTAACCTAGAACTCAACAATTGGGTTAGACTAGCTAGCCAGTGAGCCCCAGGGCTTCCCTGTCTTCACTTCCCCAGCGCAGGGACTCGAGGTGCACGCTACCACACCCACCGATTTTACATGTTTACAAGTGGGCACTAAGGATCCCAATTTGTGTCCTAATGCTTATGTGAGAAGTGCTTGACCCACTGAGCTGTACCTCAGCCCCCTGTTTTGAATTTTTTGAGACAAGGTCTCACTATGTAGCCCAGGCTGGCCTTAAATTCAAGATCCTCTTCCTTCAACTACCCACATGCTGGGATTATAGACATGACACCAACAGCTAATATATGTGTGTGTGTGTGTGTGTGTGTGTGTGTGTATAAATATTTTATTTTTATTTATTTGAGAGAAAGAGCGAGAGAGATACAGAAATAGGCAGGTAGAGAGAGAGAGAGAATGGGCACACCAGGGCCTCCAGCCATTGCAAACAAACTCCAGATGCATGTGCCCCCTTGTGTATCTGGCTTACACGGGTCCTGGGGAGTCGAACCTAAGTCCTTTGGCTTTATAGGCAAGTGCCTTAACCACTAAGCCATTTCTCCAGCCCTAAAATATACTTTAAAATTTTTTAAATTTAGTTTTGGATTTTTTTTTTTTTGAGGTAGAGTCTCATTCTAGCCTAGGCTGACCTGGAATTCACTATGTAGTCTCAGGCTGGCCTCAAACTCACAGCAATCCTCCTACCTCTGCTGAGAAGGAAAGAGAGAGAAAGAGAGAGAGAGATGGAGAGAATATGGACATGCCAGGGCTTCTTGCCACTGCAAATGAACTACAGTCACATACACCAGTCCATGCATCTGGCTTTCCATGGGTCCTGGGGAATCAAACCCAGGCCATTAGGCTTTATAAGCAAGTGTCTTTAACCACTGAGCTATCTCTCTAGCCCCAGCTAAATTCTTTAAAATGTTTTTTATTTATTTTCAAGCAGAGAGGGAGAGAGAACATGCTAGGCCCTCTAGTCACTGCGAAAGAACTCCCGATGCATGCACCACTTTGCGCATCTGGCTTTACATGGGTATTGGGGAATGGAACCCAGGTCGCTGGGCTTTGCAAGCAAGCACCTTAATGGCCAATCCATTTCTCCAGCCACCACCCCCTTTTTTTGTATTTTTCAAGTCCCACTCTAGCCCAAGCTGACCTGGAACCTACTCTTTAGTCCCAGGCTGAACTCGAACTCACAGCGATTCTCCTCTCTGCCTCCCAAGTACTGGGATTACAGGTGTACACCACTGCACCCAGCTGTTAAATGCTTTTTCAACTTGGGATATTTTAATTTGTAGTGAGTTTACCAGGATCTAACCACATAGTAAATCAGAAGACATTTGTATTCATCCATCATTTTACTCATTCATTTATTCATTTGCTGCAGTAGGCTTACATTGAGTGTGCCAGAAATACAAAGCGCAATGCAGGGCTGGGATGTACCTCGGTTGGTAGAGTGCTAGCATTCATAAAGCCTTAAATTTAATCCTCAGCACTGCATAAAACTGGGTGTGGTATTACACATGTCTAGTCCCAGCATTGAGGCGATGGAGGCAGAAGTATCAGGTGTTCAAGACCATCCTCAGCTGCATGAGGCCAGCCTGTGCTACATGAGATCCTGCCTCAAAAAAAAAGGGAAAAGGGGGGCCAGAAGGGTAAGGCATTTGCTGGCAAAGCCAAAGGAGCCAGGGTCAATTCCCCAGTACCCACATAAGGCAGATGCATGAGGTGGCACATGTGTCTACAGTTCATTTGCAATGGCTGGAGACCCTGGTATGCCCATTCTCATTCTCTCTGTCTCTCAAATAAATACATAAAACATTAAGAAAAGAAACAAGGAGTACAAAGCACAGGTTGCAAGTTGTCATTGACACTATACAGACATCAGTGTCACTCAGTGAAAGCTCACTGCCACATTCCCCTCTCCAGCCCTATGCCCCTTCTACCTCGAGGCTCCAGGAAGATGCCAGAACTCCTGGCTTTGAACATCCCCCTGACACCCACCTTCCTGTTCTACTGACAAAGCCGGAACATCTCCAGAAGGTTGTTCCTCTCTCCAAGTGCTCAGAAAGCCCCTGGCCAGGATCAGAGCCTAGACTCCCAGCCTTTTCTTACAGCCATCAATCCTGCCTATCCCCTAGAACCCAGCCTGCAAAGAGCCATTCCCTAAGCAGAGGTAGGGTTCGGGTGGAGCAGGACGCTGATGACTCAGCCCTTTGAGCTGGCAGGACCCAACCTGTTGGAGAGAGATAAGGGCCCCTCCCTGCCTCTCATGCCCCCTTCCCTCCCTTTCCTTCCTTGACTCCCTTCCCTAAATGTTATTCCTGGAAATGTGGCTTTCCTTTTTGCTTATTTTGTGTGGGCAAAAAACGAAAGGGGCAGAACCATGCTTTGGGCATGTCTGCGAAACCACAGGGCAGGAAGAGGTGGTGTAGCAGACAGCTTCAGGTTCACTGAGGTGAACTCCCAGACCAGGCACAGTTAGGAAGGAAGGGATATTTACTGAGGCTTCCAGATCCAAGGGGAAGTTCCATAATGGCAGAAGAAATTGGCCCTGTTTTCACAGGTCCCAAGAGAGAGATAAACAAACAAAAAAAAACCCCACAAGCCAAAAGCCACACAACACAGCACACTTCAGGAACTCCAGGTGGAACTAGGCTCTTTGCATATCTTCAGATTGGAATTTCAAACCCACCATCATACCTTCTCCAGCCCACCAGCTGCAGATCCAAACTACAAGCTAATAAAACACTGAATTTATTGGGGGCCAGCTATTCAAACTGCCACAGGTGGCCATGGTGTTCAGTGCTCACCACTGGGTATACCTCTGGTCACATCTGCTCTCCAGCCTCAGAGGCCTGAGGTTCTCTCCAGGCCCACTACTTACAACAGGGCTGTTGACTGCACAAAAGGGATTCGCTGAGAAGGCAAAGGACCAAGTACAGTCCATGTCCCACAAGGCAAGGCATGCCTCCAGCAGGGCTGTCTTCTCCCAAGGGTGTGTGTGAATGGGGGGGGGGGGTTGGCATCCTCTTAACCTTCATGCTCTGGCCAGGCTACATCTCAGCAGGACCACAGGGAGAGGCTTTTTCCTACTTCATGGAAAGGTAGCAGGAACTGTTGTTACCAGCGCTGTTAGGGTCAGCGCCTGGTCCCTGCCAGCCCCACCAAACTAGGCTCAGATCCTTGTATAGGGAAATGCAGAAAAAGGAAATTTATTCAATGTGGCAACATTGGGAGGAGGAACAGAGGTCCAGTGACTCCCCAAGTCCATCTCTGGGGTCCTAACATGATGTTCAGGTTTCAACAGAAGGCAAGAGGTTCGTATAACTCAGGTACGTCCCGCCCATCACCACGGCATCAGCTCCAGCCCACAGTGAGGAGGCCTGAGGAGCTGCCAGCGCCATGAAATCTCTCTCTGCAAGATAAACTTCCCCTCTGGCTGGCACCAGGGTCCTGGCGGTTTCCTTCTCCCAGCATGAGATGCTCTGGGAAATTCCAATTTCTTGGGGTCCATTGTTTCAACAGTCCAGTAGTCAAAAGGAGGGTCACAAGTGTCTCTTTAGGACATCTTCATTCTGGCCAGGACAGTGCAGAGCCCTGTCAGTTCCCCAGGCCCTTTTCGTTCCCAAGTTGGGGGATCCTCATTCTAAGAAGTCTCTTATGAGAGTGGAGCTGGCTCTGGGAGCCTGGACAATCCCAAGCACCTCAGCCCTCCCCTGCAAGACCAGCCCCCTGCTGAGGAGGACTCCGCACGAATCCCCGGGGTTCTGCTATTCCCAAGTGCTCTGGCTGGCTTGGGGGACAGCAGCCAGTCCAGCCTGGCCTCCACCTGCACCCTGAGGCTGACAGGACAACGTCCTAGTAGTGGTCCCCAAGCAGCCATCCCTCCCAGGGGACAGCCGGCCTGTTGCTAGGGTGGAACAGCCTGCCGGGGAAATGAAAAGAGGGGTAAAGGACATCCCCAACGCAGAAATGGGGCCAAAGAAGCATGGAAAGTGTAGAGATGGCTGCAGACTTCCTGGGGCTAAAAAAAAGGGAAGAGACTGGGGTGTAGGAGACAGACCCTGAGGACACTCAACACCTACCAAAGCAGAGATCCAGAGGCTCCTAAGAACTCCTCACTGAAGTAGACTTAAAACTCACCCACCGAGGCTCAGGGAATTTTGCGGAAGAGGAGCGGGAAAGATTGTAAGAGCCACAGGTTGAGACATCATGCCCAGAGGCATCCTCCCCGCCCCCAAATAACTGACTTCTGCTCCCAAAATGCATAACCTACAAGCCCATGGGGAATACCACTGAGGAGCGCCCCCAACAGAATAGGGGCAGGGACGAGGGAAAAGAGGGTACCAACACATGATGTATCCACACAAAGCATCTTCTTAATAATGATAATAATAACATTAAAACTTTCATACCCTTAACTATTATATCTTATTTATAGTTTTCAATTCGTGGGCTGAAATCTAAATTCTTTTGATTGATATGTAGACGTAACAGGTTTTTTTAATTTTTATTTATTTATTAGAAGGACAGAAAGAGAGAGAATGGGCATGCCAGGGCCTCTAGCCACTGCAAATGAACTCCAGATGCATGTGCCCCCTTGTGCATCTGGCTTACATGGGACCTGGAGAATAGAACCTGGGTCCTTAAGGCTTCACAGGCAAGCGTCTTAACTGCTAAGTCATTTCTCCAGCCCAGATGTAACAATAGTTTTAAAACAATAGATGAGAGTTTATTTAACGCATATGAAGCAATCGAAATATGTCTTAATGTTTATAAGCATTTGATAACGAAAATATGATTTAATTTTCAATGATAAATAGGAGACAACCTTATCAATTTCTGTCACTTGGAGCTGATATATTGTATGCATTAACATTCTATCTAAGCCTGAAGTGTGGGTATTCTATGGCTCATATACAACTATACTTTAACAATACATATGAATATATTTGATGAACAAAAAGGAAGAGAGGGCAGGAAGACTGAACTGATTGATTCTGAGCGACCCCGCCCCTTTACGGAGGCCCCACACCAAAACTGCTCTGATCAGGAATTCCCAAAAAACGAGTCCCTCTTTTTTTTAAAAAAAAAAATTATTTTTATTTATTTATTTGAGAGCGACAGACAGAGAGAGAAAGAGAGAGACAGAGAATGGCCGCACCAGGGCCTCCAGCCCCTGCAAATGAACTCCAGACGCGTGCGCCCCCTTGTGCATCTGGCTAACGTGGGTCCTGGGAAATCGAACCTCGAACGGGGTTATCAGGCTTCACAGGCAAGCGCTTAACCGCTAAGCCATCTCTCCAGCCCGCGTCCCACTTTTAAGGCCCAGGAGTTGCAGAACCGCATGGGTGGGCGTCCACCTGGGGCAAAAGAAGCGCCAGATAATTGAGACTTTGCAAACTCTCCTGCAGGAGCCTAAAGCAAAATTTAAGGAGGCACGCCACTCCAGGCCATGCGGGTGCAAGCCAGAACCCTTGAGACTGCGTGCCTCCTTAAATTTTGCACCCACGCTCCTTGCCTGCCACGTCACAACCGCAGTCCAGGGAGTGGGAAGTCTCGGTTCAGCCGTGCTTTTGATGCCCTGCGGGATGCCCTGCCACCCACTCTGTTCTGAAACTTGCGGACTCTTAGAAGTCCATCTCCAAAGCTTGCAGTAAAGACCAGAAATTGAGGCCTTTCATGTGCAATTAAGGATGTTTCTAATAAAAGCAAATACCAAACAACTGGCAGTTACGGGCTTTCGATCCGCTCTTGGCGAAGGGCAAATCTGACTCCAGGTCTGTACTGAGCCAAGCCGGGGACTTTGCATTTCTAACAAGCTCTTAGGTAACACTGATGCCATAGGTCAGGGACCACACCTTAAATGGCTTTAGATAACTATGGGCGAGTTTTTCAGCTCTAAAAGAAAGGACCGTGAAACTTGGGCCGACTGCACAAATTGCAGGGTCTGGGACCTGAAAGTGCCTGCCTCGGGTTCCAAATTGTTCAGAAAAGTCAGCAGAGCCATGAAGCAAAGCAGGGTCCTAGCGTGGTGGCGCTTACCTGTCATTCTAGTACTTGGGAGGCGCAGGTGGAAGAATCATGAAGTTTGAGCCCAGCTTGGGCTACCTAGTGAGACCTGGTCTCAAAAAACAAAACAAAAACAAGCCGGGCGTGGTGGCGCACGCCTTTAATCCCAGCACAGGGGAGGCAGAGGTGGGAAGATCACTGTGAGTTCAAGGCTACCCTGAGACTACATAGTTAATTCCAGGTCAGCTCTGAGCTAGAGTGAGACCCTACCTCGAAAAACAAAAACAAACAACAACAACAAAAAAAGAACAAGCAAGGATATGGGAGGGGGTGTGAGAAGATGGCTCAGGGCATTTGTTTGCAAAGCCTGTAGGCTCGGGTTTAATTCTCTAGTACCCACATAAAGCCAGATACACAAAGTGATGCATGCATCTGGAATTCATTTGCAATCTCTCTCTCTCTCCCTCCTCTCTTTCTGCTTGCAATTAAAAATAAAATAAAAAATAAAAAGGCCGAGACCCTTCAAAGCATTGGGAACCCTGCCTGAACTTCCTAAAGTTGTTTAGACATCTTCACAGTTAACCATGTACAAACCAAGTTTGGCATGAATGGTAGGTCCCTGAAAATATTCCAAGCTTAGGGCTGGAAAGATGGCTTAGTGGTTAAGTGCTTGCTTGTGAAGCCTAAGGACCCCAGTTCAAGGCTCCATTCCCTAGGGCCCACGGAAGCTAGATGCACAAGGTGGCGCATGCATCTGGAGTTTGTTTGCAGTGGCTGGAGGCCCTGGTGCGCCCATCCTCTCTCTCTCTCTCTCGTCTCTCTCTCTCTCTCTTTCTGCCTCTTTCTCTGTCTCTCTGTTGCTCTCAAATAAATAAATAAAAATAAACAAATATTTTTAAAAATCCGAGCTTCATTGCATCTGGAATACCTGATTGTGAGGAAACAGCCCTGTGACAGGAGCTAGAAGAATCAACGTTGTGAGACTGTAACCAAAGGCAAAGGGTCTGCATCTTGGTGAGTGCAAAGCCTAAACACCAACATGTAGAGAAAGATTTATTACCTGCAGCCTAGTGTGATTCGCTAAGCAATGCCCTCAAAGGAAGTGGGGGACTGGAAAAGCCTATGCGGTAGGGGTTAGTGCATTTCTGAGTATGCTCAATCTGAAGTCATAATTTAAGGAAATATAGTAGACATATTTGGGGACATGCTCAGCTTAAAGTTACAGAGCATCTGTTTAAAAGACTGCATCAGGGGGCTGGAGAAATGGCTTAAGGGTTAAGACGTTTGCCTGTGAAGCCAAAGGACCCGGGTTCGATTCACCAGGACCCACATAAGCCAGATGCACAAGGAACACATGCGTCTGGAGTTTGTTTGCAGCGACTAGAGGTCCTGGCACGCCCATTATTTCTCTGTCTCTTCTATCTCTCTCTCTCTGCTTGCAAATAAATAAATAAAAATTTAAAAATCTCTCTCACACACACACACTCAAACACACTTTAAAAAAACAAGGGGGGGGGGCTGGAGAGATGGCTTAGCGGTTAAGGCATTTGCCTGCGAAGCCAAAGGACCCAGGTTTGATTCTCCAGGACCCACATAACCTAGATTTACAAGGGGCATATGCGTCTCGAGTTTGTTTGCAGTGGCTACAGGCCCTGGCATGCCCATTCTCTCTCTGTCTCTCTTCTCTCTATATCTCTCTATCTCTGCTTGCAAATAAATAAATCAAATTAAAAAAATAAAATAAATAAAAAAATATAAAAAATTTAAAAAAAAACAAGGGGGGACTGGAGAGATGGCTTAGCGGTTAAGCGCTTGCCTGTGAAGCCTAAGGACCCCAGTTCGAGGCTCAATTCCCCAGGACCCACGTTAGCCAGATGTACAAGGGGGAGCACACATCTGGAGTTCATTTGCAGTGGCTGGAGGCCCTGGCGCGCCAATTCATTCTCTCTCTTTCTGCCTCTCTCTCTCTGACTGTCACTCTCTAAATAAACAAATAAAAGTGATTTAAATATTTTTAATAAAGATTGCATCAGGACTGGTGAGATGGCTTAGCTGTTAAGGCACTTGCCTGCAGTGCCTAAGGACCTATGTTCGACTCTCCAGGTCCCACGTAAGCCAGACGCACACGGTGAGACAAGCACGCAAAGTTGCACATATGCACAAGGAGGCACAAGCATCTGGAGTCGGATTGTAATGGCTGAGGCCCTGCAGCCATTCTCTCTCTCTCTCCCTTTCCCTCTCTCCCTCTCTCTCATAAAAAAATTACAGAAAATGAATAAATAAAAAGATTGCATTATAACCTTTCACCTGAACCTAAAGGAAAGGACACTTGGAAGCTGTGTTGGTAAGGTGTTTGCCCCTGAAGTTGCTTCCCTTAGGGACTAAAAGGGCAACTTGTAGTCTCACTCATGTCTCCAGTCAGGACTGGAGGACACTTCCTGCTGTGTTTCTAACTGGGCAAAACTAAGAGGTGATAACAGCTAGCAGGTAACCCTGCTTCACTGAGAGGTGCCAGGAAGAAGCCAGGTGTGGGGGACACATACCTATAATCCCAGCACTTGGGAAGCAGAAGGATCAGGAGTTCAAGGGCAGCCTCTGCTATGTACAGAGTTTGAGACTAGCCTGAGATACAGGAGACGGTGCCTCATAAAGAAGAGCAATCAGCAGCCAGGGACAGAAACTGACTGGACGCTAGCATACGGTTGGTCCTGTAGGGATGACAATCATAACCAAGGAGCAGAGACTGATTCTGAGCCTTTAGTAATGAGGGAGACTAGGAGAAAGCTAGCTTTGTTAAGGCAGCTTCAGTTAGAAATCAGGGCCCATGACGCTCCTGGTTCTCCTGATCCAAGTTCTGGGATTATAGGCATGTGTCACCACACCTAGTTCTCCTTGACATTTCTCAGAGAAGCAGGGTTACCTGGCTAGCTGTTATCACCACCCCACATGCCACCTTGCCCTGACACAAGAATAGGACACTTGGCACAAATGGAACAGTGTCTGATCAAGACTGATCTCCAGCACCCCCTGCTGTCCACAGTCTAGAGTGCTACCTAGGTAGATGGCCCAAATGGGCTGGGTCAGGTGGGCTGGCTCTGGGATCTACCGTCCAAATCTACAAACCAGTGGGGTCTCCCCTTGCCTATAAAGGCTGCTGTCTTCTTCCTGTGGCTAGCTCCGCCCTGCTCGGCTCAGCTCCGCTCTGCCCTTCTAGCTCTGATCTGCTCTGCCTGTCTTCGCTGGAGCCACAGCGATACACATCAGTCTGACTCCCCCTCCTTCCCTCCTCCTCCTCCTCCCTCTCCTCCTCCTGTTCCAGGAGGAGAAGAGTATAACACAGCTTCTTGGTCTGGGAGAGCTTTCCTGCTGGCCTCTGTTTTGTACCTTGGGGTAACTTCTCACTTTGATTGCACGCATGATTTTCCTCTGGTCTCTGAACCTACCACGTGTGTTTTTCCCTTAAGCTCCAGATCTACCAGGTGGGGGTGCTCTCACTAACTCCAGGCCTGCTACCTGTGTAATTTCCTTAAACTCGGGGTAACCATGAG
Source organism: Dipus sagitta (assembly GCA_036346955.1). NCBI lineage: Eukaryota > Metazoa > Chordata > Mammalia > Rodentia > Dipodidae > Dipus > Dipus sagitta. Next base: position 118,612,454 of record CM070775.1, read on the forward strand.
TGTAACTCCCTTCATTACTCGTTTCTCCTCTAAATTTCTGGGTCTCTGCTTTGATATTTTCCCTCTTATTCTTCCTTGAGCCTCACCGTTTGCCCTCTTAACTTCCCTCCATAGGAAAGCACATGGCAGATGCCACGTGTGTTCCTTCTAAATCCTACACAAGCTCCTAAATTCTATCCTCCACGTGTTTGTAGCTCTATTCCAGTATTTCCTTAAAAACCTCAATTTCAGGCTGGAGAGATGGCTTAGCGGTTAAGGCACTTGCCTGTGAAGCCTGAGGACTCCTGTTCAAATCCTCCAGATCCCACATATAGCCAGATGCAACAGTGACTCAAGTGTGCAGTGCCATGCATGCCCACAAGGGGGTGCACAAGCATCTGGAGTTCATGGACAGCAGTTGAAAGGCTTTGGTGTGTCCATTCTCTCTCTCTCGTTTTCTCTCTCTCTCTGTCTCTCAAAAATAAAATATATTTTTACAAAATAAAATAAATTGGCTGGGAAACAAAAAAAGTGGCTGGAGAAATGGCTTAGTGGTTAAGACACTTGCCTGCAAAGCCAAAGGTCCTCTGTTCAATTCTCCAGGACCCACGTAAGCCAGATGCACAAGGTGGCGCATGCGCCTGGAGTTTGTCTGCAGTGGCTGAAGGCTCTGGCATGTCCATTCTCTCTCTCTCTCTCTCTCTTTTCCTCTTAAATAAATAAAAAATAAAATATTTAAAACAAAATAAATATCGATTTCCCTTAAATGAACCTTATGAACTATACAATGTTTTCCACCTAATAGTGTGTTCCCTACTTCCCACATTTTTATGACTTATCTCTAGCCTTCCTAGATCCCAATATCCCTTAAATACACCCCACAATTTGTGATTTCTCCTTAAATAAACTTAATAATTCATAATTTAACCTTCTTGAGTCTGTCTTTATCAATTCTTTGTTAAAGATAGGACAGAACCCAAACTTGAGGTTCATAAATTTAGGGGAACCCCTCCTGAGCCCCCAAATCCTGCATCAGTAAAAACAGAAGATTACCCAGGAGCTGCACAGATGTTCCCAAATGCTGGGCCTCTGAGGTGGGCCCAGGTTGTTGTGCTTTGTGAGTTAGGCAGGGCGTCCCTGCTCTAGCCCAGGCTGACCCGGAACTTACCGCAGAGTGCTGGGATTCCAGGCATGCGCAGCCACACCCGGCTACGCGTTTGTAGCTTTTCCAGTCTCTTCCCTTGTTCTCGGCTGGTTATCAGAGCGTGCACCTTCAACAGCCAATCGGTAAATTGCTTCTCTCTGATAGACTCAAAAAAAAAAAAAAAAAAGATTTTAGAATGGGTCTTAAAATGAGGATAAATGGCATCTGATGGAAGAGGTGGAATGCATTCTAGTCATGTGCATTTTTAAAACATTTTCTGAATCGTGTTTTAACATCTTTAAGAGCCTAGCTGGATGGCTGAGGGTGGTAGACATATCTGTAGCATATGAGGCCCTGGGGACAGACAACTCCTTTTAGGGACAGTTAATTCTTAGAAATAAACAAGGAATGCACTTTTTTCATTTTATTATTTATTTATTCATTTATCAGAGAGAGAGAGAGAGAGAGAGAGAGAGAATGAGTGTTCCTGGGCCTTCAGCCACTGAAAACGAACTTCAGATGCATGGGCCACCTTATGCATCTGGTTCATGTGGGTCCTGGGGAGTCGAACCTTGCTCCTTTGGCTTTGGTTTTGCAGACAAACACCTTAACCACTAAGCCATCTCTCCAGCCTGGAATGCACTTTTTAAAAAAATATATTTTTTATTTATTTATTGGAGAGAGAGAGAGAGAGAGAGAGAAAGAGGCAGATAGAATGGGCGTGCCAGGGCCTTCAGCCACTGCAAATGAACTCTCGATGCATGGGCCACCATGTGCATCTGGCTTTATGTGGGTCCTGGGGAATCAAACCTGGGTCCTTAGACTTCACAGGCAAACGCCTTAACTGCTAAGCCATCTCCCCAGCCCCAGAATGCACTTTTGATATGCATTCTAAGCAATCCAGAGCGTCCCTCTACAGTCTGGTCTGTAGACCCCAGGAGCGGATAGTCTTCTACTTTAGTCATCCCTTAATGATTCCAGGGCCAGTTTCCAGGCAACTAGGGATGACCCTTAAACCTTAGAGCCTCTGGGAATTACTCAGACTAAACACTCCCAGTCTGTTCCTCCTACCTGCCTGACTTTTGCTCTGTGTATTGTGAGAGTTCTCTAGAGGAATGAAACCAAAAGTATGAACACGTGTTTTAAAGGGAAACATATTATAAAGGGATTTACTAGATTAGTTTACAGAATACAAGCTGGGCAGTTCAAGAATAGCTGTCCGCAGGCTGGAGTCAAGGTTACTTAGGTCTCTGCCAAGGTTACTTAGGTCTACTTCCAAATTCTGGGCTCTTAACCTCTGAGACGCCCTGACGGTGATTTTTTTCTGTGGAGATGGTCTCCCACGGAGAAGACTGGCGCTGAGGCCTTGTTGTACACCAAGTGCCTGGAACAAAGGAAAGAAAGAAGGAAGAAAGAGAGGAGGAGAGGACATAGACACATATCAGAGGGGCATAAACATTCAGTCCATAGCATCGACTGAACCCTTGTCTTAGCCCCTGACCCGAGGAAGCAAATCAGTATTTACATATTCTTCTCTCTGTCCCAAGGGCTTGCGCCCACTGTTGCATCTTTTAGCCCCTCGCTTTCTTTCTTTTAAAAAGTTATTTATTTATTTATTTGCAAGCAGAAGGAGATGGAGAGGAGAGAGAGAGAGAATGGGCACACCAGGGCCGCCAGCTGCTGCAAATGAACTCCAGATGCATGCGCCACTTTGTGCATCTGGCTTTACATGGGTATTGGGGAACCTGGATCGTTAGGCTTTCCAAAGCAGGCACCTTAAATACTAAGCCATTTCTCCAGCCAGTCCTCACCTTCTTTCTTTCTGCCTCTCCAGCAGTAGCAGGAAGGTCTTTCCTTCCATTTCTGGATGGGTTCTAGGGTGGTGACCTCTTCCCTGCCTCCATCCTTGCTGGTTCCCAACTTTGACAGGTTTAGAACTTCTATGACCCTCAAGGACCTCATGATGTTCCTTTTTTTTTCTTTTTTCTTTCTTTTTTTTTGGTCTGTGTGTATGTGTGTAGAATATGTGTGTGGTATGGTGTGCATGCTGTGTGTGTGATGTGTGGTGTATATGCATGTGTGTGTGTGCAAATGTCCAGTGTCCTGCTCATCGCTTCTCTGTGTGTTTTCTTTCCTTGAGATGAAGGTCTAGAAAGAGAGAACTCCACCTGGAGCTGCTGTCCTCAGGTCTCTACTCCTGAAAACTGCAGTTACAGATGAGGTGGCCATGCTCAGCTTTTTTTTTTCCCCTTTGCATGTGTGTAATATAATACGTGCTGTGCACACGTGTCTGTGTCCATGCCCTGTGTGCTTTCCTGAGGCGAGGTGCAGCGCAGTGACGGAATGCTCTCCTTCGTTGCTGTTCTGCCCATTCTTACTTGAGCAGGAGTGATCCTTGGTGGCAGCGGCGGCGGCAGCGGTGGTGGTGGTGTGTGTGTGTGTGTGTATTTTCCTGACAGTCCCTGCAATTCCCCAGGCGTATGGCATGCCCAGCTGTTTATGTGGGTCCTAGGGATTGAACTCAAGCTGTATCTCAGACCTCCTCAGGTCCTCCTGCTTACACAAGAAGTGCCTTTTGCTCCTGAGCTGTCTCTCTAGCCCCACACTGGACGGGTTCTGGGGAGTTGACCTTGGCGGGCTCTTACCAGAGAGGCTCTCCTGCTTACCTGCTGAGCCACTTCCTATCCCTTGTGCAAAAAGTTTTAAAGGAAGAGAAAGAAGATTCAAGTTAATAAAACTTAGAAATGAAAATTTCAACGATTTAAATTATTTAAATCAGAGGCCTATTAATATGATCTATTTTTAATCGCTACTATATGAAAGTATTGTCTCTTTATTAGTTTTTAAATTGGCATCCAAAATAATGGGTTTAAGTATTAAATTTTTCATGCATGTGTATCATTGTACTTTTCTTATATTCGTCCCTCCACCACTCTTTTCTATCTTCCTTCCCCTTCCTGGTGATCTGCTAATCGTCTTCCTTTCCTGTCATTCATTCAGATAGATCTAGATGTAGATGATATAGTTAGAGATAAAAGTTAGATGTGGATATGCAGGTTCTACATATAAGAGAAAGCATACAATATTTGTCATTTTAAACTTTATTTTTATATTTATTTTCAAGCAAAGACAGAGAGAGACAGAGACAGAAGAGAATGGGCATGCCAGAGCTTGTAGCCACTGCAAACTCCAGATGCATGTGCCACCTTGTGCATCTGGCTTTATGTGGTGTGGTGGTTTGATTCAGGTGTCCCCCATAAACTTCGGTGTTCTGAATGCTAGGTTCCCAGCTGATGGAGATTTGGGAATTAATGCCTCTTGGAGGCAGTACATTGTTGTGGGCAGGCTTATGGGTGTTATAGCCAGTTTACCCATGCCAGTGTTTGGCACGCCCTCCTATTGCTGTTGTCCACCTGATGTTGGCAAGGGGGTGATGTCCACCCTCTGCTCATGTTGTCATTCTCCCTGCCATCATGGAGCTTCCCCTTGAGTGTGTAAGCCAAGATAAACCTTTGTGCCACAAGCTGCTCTTGGTCGGGTGATTTCTGCCAGCAATGCGAACCTGACTGCAACACGTGGGTACTGGGAAATCAAACCTGGGTCCTTAGGCTCTGCAGGCAAATGCCTTAACCACTAAGCCATCTTTCCATCCCTAACATTTTTATTTAGCTACTTGGTGTGTGTGTGTGTGAATTTTCACACGTGTGAGTGTGGGCACAAAGACAACTTGCAGGTTGGGCCTTACCGTCCGTCTACTTTGTTTGAGGCAGGGTCTCTCGTTTTTGTTCCCTGCTGCATTCATCAGGCTGGCCCTGACCTCTGGGACATCCTCCTGTCTCCATCTCCCTCCTCTCTGTAAGAGTGGCAGGACTCCAGAAACCTGACAGAGGTTCCAGCTTTTATTTTGGGGTCTGAGGATCTGAACTGAGGCATCAGAGTTATTCAGCAAGCACTTGGTCCACTGAGCTGTCTCTTCAACCCCCAATCTGTTCTATTTTATTTAATGAGCTCCAGTTCCATTCATTTTTGTGAAAAGGCCAAAAGTAGTTTGCTCTTCTTTATGGTTGACTAAAACCCTATTGTGTATATAAGCCACATTTCTTTCTTTCTTTCTTTCTTCCTTTCTTTCTTTTCTTTCTTTCTTTCTTTCTTTCTTTTCCTTTCTTTCTTTCTTTCTTTCTTTCTTTCTTTCTTTCTTTCTTTTCTTTCTTGAGGAAGGGTTTCACTCTAGCTCAGACTGACCTGGAATTCACTATATAGTCTCAGGGTGGCCTCAAACTCACAGTGATCCTCCTACCTCTGCCTCTCAAGTGCTGGGATTAAAGGCGTGCGCCACCATGCCCAGCTATAAGCCACATTTCTTTATCCACTCCTCTGCTAATGGACATGGGGTAGATTTCATGCCTTTGGCATTGTAAATAGTGCCGCAATAAACATGGGTGTGCAGTTTATTTATCATATGCTAACCTAGATTCCTTTGGCTATATACGCAGGAATGGTATGGCTGGATCATACAGTAGTTTTATTTTTAGCTTCTTTGAGGACCTTCCATACTGATTTCAATAGTGGCTTCACTAATTTATGTTCCCACCAGTAGTGTATAGAGTTTCTTCCTCCCACAGTGTCTTTGCTAGAATTTTTCTTTCTTTCTTGATCATAGTCATTCTGGCAGGGTGAGATAGAATCTGAACATAGTTTTAAAAAATTATTTTAAAAAACTTTTAAGTGATGGAGAGATGATTAAGGCACTTGCCTACAAAGAACCCAGGTCTGTTCCCCAGTACCCACATAAAGCCAGATAGACAAGTTGGTGCATGTGACTGGAATTCATTTGCAGTGGCTAGAGGCCAGTGTGTCCATATTCATTCTCTCTCTTTCTCTCTCTCTTTTGCCTCTCTATCTCTCTCTCTCTCAAATAAATAAATAAAGATAAAAAGTTATTTAAAAAATTTTAAAGTTTTACTTTATTTATTTGAAAGAGAGAGAGAATGGGCATGCCAGGGCCTCCAGCCACTGCAAACAAACTCCAGACATATGCACCACCTTGTGCATCTGGCTTATGTTTATACTGGGAATTGAACCTAGGTCCTTAGGCTTCACAGGCAAATACCTTAACTGCTAAGTGATCTTTCCAGTCCTAACTTATTTATTTATTTGCAAGCGGGGGGGGCGGGAGACAGAAAGAATGAGAATGGACATGCCAGGGCCTCTGGCATCTGCACATGGACCCCAGATACATGAGTCACTTTGCACATCTGGCTTTACGTGGGTACTGGGGAATTGAACCTGGGTCCTTAGACTTTGCAGGCAAGCACCTTAACAGTTAAGCCATCTCTCCAGCCCTGAGCATAATTTTGATCTGCATTTCCCAATAGCTAAGAATATTGGACTTTTTCATATACTTATTAGTCATTTGCATTTCCTTTTTTTCTTTTTTGTTTGGTTTTTCAAGGTATGGATTCATTCTAGTCCAGGCTGACCTGGAATTCTCAGGGTGGCCTTGAACTCATGGTGATCCTCCTACCTCTGCCTCCCAAGTGCTGGAATTGAAGGCGTGTGCCCGGCTTCATTTGCATGTCTTTACAGAACTGTCTATTCAATTAATTTATCCATTTGTTGCTTGATTTCTTTTATAATTTAAATTTTTGAATTCTTTACATATTCTATATATTAATCCCCTGTCAGATAGTATGGTGGTTTAAATGTAAAATGTCTCCATAGCCTCTGGTGTTTGTGATTAAGTTTCCTACTTACTCCAAAGCTTGGAGCACTTGGGAGGTGGAGCCCTGCTGGAGAAGGTGTGTCACCAGGGGTGGGCCTTGAGGTGAAGTCCAGCCCTACGTGTTCAGAGTCAGTTTGTGCTTGCTGGGGCTGGCTGTTCTCTCTTTGCCATGGATGTATAATGAAATGAGCCAGCTTATTCCACCATGATGAGGCTTACCCTGGAATCAGTAAGCTTAAAACAACAACAAACAAAAAAAAAACTTCCCTCTCATCAGCTGCTTTTGGTTGGGTGCTTTGTCCCAGCAATGAGAAGGTAACTACAATAGAAAATTGGTACCAGAGGAATGGGGTTATTGCTGCTAGAAACCTGTGTGACTTTTGACCTTTTGGAACTATTTGGTGGGGGATTGTGGAAGGATTTGAAACTTTGGTTTAAAAGATTCCTTGCAGTGCTGTAAGCAGTGTTTGATGGACCACTCTGGTCAGTTTGAGAGATCTAAATGTAGTAAGAACTATGAAATGTGCAGCTTTGAATTATGAGGGTGTGGGAGTTTGAATGTAACTTGGGTCTCCAGCCACCTAGCTGGAGGAGGTGTCACTGGGGTGTAGATTCTAGGGTCCAGCCATAAGTTTGTTTGGGGGGCAGATCTGATTTCCAGCCCAAAGGTATGCAGAGCAGCCTGAGCTCTGGCAGGGTCCCTGCTGTTTGCTGCCCTTTTGCGCTTGCTGCTTTTGGCTTTTATGGGCTGTTTGTTTCTCTCTGCTTGGATGTGTGTAAGCACCTTCTTTTGCCACTGATGGAACTCCCCCCCCCCCCAAACACACACCAATCTGTAAGCTTGAAATAAATTCCTTCCTCCCATAAAATGTGTCTGGTTTGGATATTCAACCCAGCAATTTGGAGCCGACTACAACAGAGGGGAAGAAAGAGCTCTGTTCAGACTGGGCTAGAGGCAGTTAGTATGAAAGACTAGCTGTGCTCTTCCTTGTCTTGAGAACTTGTGCAGGGTTGAGATTAGAAGAAATGCATTAGTGTGAGCAGATGGATACGGCACAGGAGCAAATGAAAGTCTTGGGATGGAGACGCAAGCTCTGTTCAGCTACAGATGTTGAGAGATTACCACCGTTGAGACTGGACCAGCTTTCGTGCATTGGGGCAACAGAAAGAATGATGACTCTTTTGAAAGGGGCCAGAATGTCGAAGGTTTTTTTTGCTCTTAAAGTCAGCTTTATTCCTTTCCTGGATTAACAATTTGGGAGTGTACTTTGCACTATAGCAGCATAACAAATGAAGGAAAGAAAGGGTCGTTGGATTTGCAATGTGGTTTGTTTGGGAATGACCCCTTGGCAGTGTGAGGCAGGGTTACTAGAGTCCCTGCACAGAGGCCTGGAGGAGCCACAGAGATGAATCATGGTTGCAGTGAAGACCCCCAGGATTTAAAAAAATATATATTTTATCTTTATTTATTTATTTGACCGAGAAAGAAGGAGAGAGATGGGGAGGGGAAATGGGCATGCCAGGGCCTCCAGCCACTGCAAACGAACCCCAGATGCATGCACCCCCTTGTACATCAGGCTAACATTGGTCCTGGGGAATCTAACCTCGTTCCTTTGGCTTTTTAGGCAAGCACTGTAACTGTTAAGCCATCCCTCCAGCCCAACCCCCAGGATTTTTGAAGTTTCCGGGAATGTGGAGCAGCCTCCAAGGAGAGCTTCTGGGATGGTGTTTTCCCCCAGGCTGTGGGCAACCCAGCTGCAGGGGGAGAACTGGAACCACAGAGACTTTATCACTGGTTAAAGATGTTGGACTTGGAACTACAGGATGTGATGTTGCCTTGTTGGGTTTAGATCCTGCATTGGTTCAATCTTTCCTTGTAATGCCACCCACATAAGCTGTATGCAAAAAGTGGCATAGGCATCTGGCATTTGTTTGCAGGAGAATCTCTCTCTGACACAAACACACACATGCAACCAAGCACCTTTAACCACTGAGCCATCTTCCCATCCCCAAGATGTGTTTCTTGTGCGCAAAACCAGTCGGATCTTGTATTTGAATCCAAGCAGCAAGTCATCTGTGTGTTTTAGTTGGAGAGTTCAGAATATTTTTATTTAGGGTTATAACTGAGAGGAATCTGTTGATTCCTGTAATGGTGTTGGCTGTTTTCCTGGTTGGTTTGCATACTGTTTCTTTTTTTCTCCTGATTGTACAAGGGCTTTGCTACTCTGCTTGGTTGGACATGGTTGGTTCTTTCCTACCTATGACTTGCTCTCATGAAGTTTAATCTGTTCAGAGCTCTCTTGTTTGGGATTGTCTTTCTTCCTTAGGTGTAGGAGTCTTCTGAATATCTTCTTAAATGTTGGCTTAGTTATTATGAATTGCTTAATTTGTCCATGCCTTGAAAAGTCTTTATTTATCCATCAGTTTTAAAAGATAACTTTGCCAGATACAGGAATCTTGGAATCAGTTATTTACTTTCAGAGCATGAAATATATATTCCATGATTTCCTAGCTTTTGGCACTCAGACATCTGATTTTATGCTGTTAAGTTTGCTTTTTTTTGCTTGTTTGTTTGTTTTTTGTTTTTCGAAGCAGGGTCTCGCTATAGCTCAGGCTGACCTGAAATTCACTATGTAGTCTCAGGGTGGCCTCGAGCTCTCGGCAGTCCTCTTACCTCTGCCTCCCAAGTGCTGGGATTAAAGGTGTGCACCACCACACCTGGCTAAATTTGCTTTTGTTTTGTAAGTGAGTTGCCTTTAATTTTTTTTCTTTGTTCTGTAGTCTTGGTTTTTTTTTTTTTCTTTTAAAGTAAATCCCAATTAATCCAGACTTTATTATGTATGACATGTCAAATGACTACCACTTTTAGCCAAAAGGTTCCATTTATTCAATTAAGAAGTGTGTTGGGAGCTGGAAAGATGGCTTAGCAGTTAAGGCGTTTGCCTGCAAAGCCAAAGGATCCTGGTTTGATTCTCCAGGACCCACATAAGCCAGATGCACAAGGGGACACATGCATCTGGAGTTCATTTGCAGTGGCTGGAGGCCCTGGCACACCCATTCTCTCTCTCCCTCTCTCTCTCTCAAATAAATTAGATAGATAGATAGATAGATAGATAGATAGATAGATAGATAGATAGATATAGATATGTCAGGCATGGTGGCGCATGCCTTTAATCCCAGCACTTGGGAGTTAGAGGTAGGAGGATCACTGAGAGTTCAAGGCCACCCTGAGACTACATAGTGAATTCCAGGTCAGTGTGAGCTAGTATGAGACCCTACCTCAGAAAAACAAAACAAAGAAACAAACCATATATATATATATATATTGCATTGAAGCCAGGCATGGTCGTGCATGTCTTTAGTCCCAACACTTGGGAGGCAGTGGTAGGAGGATCAGTGTCTAGTCTTGATATTTTAACTGCTGTGTGTTGTAGAGATTCTTTTCTGGCCATGTCTACTTGGAGTTCTAAATTACTCTGGTGTTTGGATGTCCACTTCTTTCCCTCCATTTGGTCGATTCTCTGCTGTAATGTCATTAGGGAGATGCTCTACGCCTCTAGTCTTCATATAGCTCCTTCCTCTACACGGATTCTTAGGTTTGGCTTCTTGATCATGTCTCAGAGTTCTTAAAAGATGGGAGGCTGAGGTAGGAGGATCGCTATGAGTTCAAGGCCAGCCTGGGGTGGGGGAGGCTACAAAGTGAGTTCCAGGTCAGTCCAGGCTAGAGTAAAAACTTACCTCCAAAAATTAAAAATTACCAATTTTTAAAAATGCTTTTTAAAAAAATTGATACTAAATTATGGACAAAAGAAGAGAGAGAAAAAAATTTTTTTAAGTGACGAAGTTCTGGAGCAGCTTCCTTTCAGATGAGGTTTAGGTTTCTTTACTTTCCCACCATTCAGCCTGGTGCTGACCCCAGATTAGTCAAGGGTCAGTGTTCCACCCGGGCTGCATTCACTTTAAGACGTTTCCTTTTCTGCACACGAGGAGCCTCTGCTGGCCTCACTCAGCTTTGCAGCCTGTGGGCTGGACAGGTTGTCACTTGCTGCCGAGACTTCCCGAGTGTACACCCTGTGGTGGCCGATGTCCAAGCCCTGGGGTGTTCCCCAAATTCGCTGGAAATGGAAGGAGTGGACAGAGCATGGAGACCGTACTTCTCCATTCTCAGTGCTTGCAAACCGCACCCAACATTACACAACCTGCCGGAGGGAGGAGGCCGCAGAAATCCAGTGCCTTGCTGGATGGGGTTTCCAGCATTCCCAGTCCCACCCGCAGCTAACCACACAGCAGAGAGACAGCTCTGGAGGCCAAGTGGCCTGCTAACCACAGTAATGGTGCTGTCAGCCTCCATAGTTACTCTCAGGTGATGAGGTTTGCACCTCACCACAGAAGACAGGACCACCGACCACCTCACAGCCCAAGACTTTTTGCCGCCTGAACTCACGTGTCCACATCGAGCACCCCCTCTCCATGACTGCCTCCTGTGGCCATCTCCCACCCAGAAACTGTGACAAGGAGTCCTCCACCTCCCTCATTGTTCCTTGTGCTTGTGTTGGTCTGCCCCCAGAGCTGCTCAGTCTCAAACCGACCGTCTCCCTGTCAAGGTGGCACCTGGCTATATTCCCTTCACAGATGGGGCGTGACAAGACAGATTTCTTCTCCATGCTGTCTTACCACACAGGAGGAGTCACTGTCACGCAAAATCCCCTAGTGTGTTTAAGGATTGTGAGATCTGAGGGCTCATCCTGTGGCTCAGGCTGTGGGGTTCTTTTCACTAGGGTTGCCTGACCTCCCTTGGGAGTGGGGTTTTGCTTCCCCCACAGCAGGGCTGGAGCTGTGGGCTGCTTCCTCCTTTCTGCGGCATAGCCCACCTGTGGCCCCGTTCTCTACAGCTATTAGCTCTTTCGAGATTTCAGTCGCTCTTCCTCTCTGTCTGTCTTTAGGATAGTCTGTCCTTTCTTACCCCGACTCTTCTTGCTCATGGAATCACTCAGATGTAGTGTCTAATCTGCCATCGTCTCTCTTTTTTTTTTAAAATACTTATTTATTTATTATTTACTTATTTAAAAGCAGAGAGAGATAGGAGAGAGACAGAGAGAGTGGGTACACCAGGGCCTCCATCCAGCTGCTGCAAACGGACTCCAGGCGCATGTGCCACCTTGTGCATCTGGCTTATGTGGGACTTGGAGAATCAAACCGGGGTCCTTTGGCTTTACAGGCAAACGCTTTAACCACTAAGCCCCTTATATTCAATTTTGATCACAGTAATATGTTTGTAGGTTTATCCACATTTGTCCCCCTACATATACATACTTACAGATATTGCAAGCTAAGACCTGCATATCAGAGAGAACGTGGGATTTTGGTCTCTCTGCGTTTGAGTCACTTCACTTAATATAATTCTTTCCAGACCCACCCATTTTCCTGTAAATCCATTATCCATTCATCTTTCGCTGGGCATCTAGGCTGTTTCCAATTCTTAGCTCTTGTAAATTCAGCTGAAATTAACATGGATGTGTAAATATCTCTGTAGTGGAATGTGGAGTCTTTAGCATGTATGCGCAGGAGTAGTACGATTGGGTTATGTGGGAGGTCTATTTCTAGCTTTTAAAAAATATTTTATTTATTTATTTGAGAGACAGAAAGAGAATGGGCATGCCAGGGCCTCCTGTCACTGCAAATGAACTCCAGACACCTGCACCACTTTGTGCATCTGACTACCTGTGGGTACTGGGGAATTGAACCCAGGCTAGCAGGCTTTGCAAGCAAGTACCTTTAACCTCTGAGCCATTTTTCCATCCCCTATTTCTAGCTTTTTGAGAAACTTCCATGCTGATTTCCCTGATGGTGCTAGTTTTCACTCCGACCAACAGTGGAGGAGGGCTACTCTTTCCCCGCATCCTCGCCCGCACTTGTGGTCTGTTTTCTTCATGATAGCCATTCTGCCTGGGTAAGACGCTATCTCAAAGTTGTTTCAATTTTTGTTTCCCTGATGGCTAGAGATGCTAATTTTGTTGTTGTTGTTGTTGTTTGTTTGTTTTTCAAGGTAGGGTCTCACTCTAGTTCAGGCTGACCTGGAATTCACTATGTAGTCTCAGGGTGGCCTCGAACTCACAATGATCCTCCTACCTCTGCCTCCCCTGTGCTGGGATTAAAGGCGTGCGCCACCATGCCTGGCTTCTAAACATTTTCTTAAACACTCGTTGGTCAGTTGTGTTTCTTCTTTTCTGAACTGTCTGTCTGCTCATTAGCCAGTTGGTGATTGGTAGTTTAGTGTTTTGGGTGTTTAATTTTTGCAGTTCTTTGTAAACTCTGGTTAAAAAGGTCTCCCTATAAAGAAAAGCCCAGGACCACATGGATTCATAGCAGAAGTCTATCACATGTTCAAAGATGACTCAATTCCAACTCTTCTCAAGGTGTTTGACAATATAAAAAGGGAAGGAACACTTCCAAATCCATCATACGAAACAAGCATTACCCAGCTCCCTAAACCAGATAAACATAGCTAAAAAAGAAAACCTCAGATCAATTTTCTCTTTTAAAAATATTTTATTTTTTTATTTGCGAGCAGAGAGAGAGGTAGAGAGAGAGAAAAAACGGGCATGCTAGAGCCTCCAGCTGCTGGAAACAGACTCCAGACACATGTACCACTTCATGCATCTGGCTTTACGTGGGTACTGGGGAATCAAACTCAGGTCATTAGGCTTTGCAGGTAAGCGCCTTAACTGCTGAGCCATCTTTCTAGCCCCCAAGCCAATTTTATCCCCCCATATTCTTTTTTTGTTTGTTTATTTTTATTTATTTATTTGAGAGCAACAGACAGAGAGAGAAAGAGGCAGAGAGAGAGAATGGGTGTGCCAGGGCCTCTAGCCACTGCAAATGAACTCCAGATGCATGCACCACCTTGTGAATCTGGGTTTTGTGGGGCCTGGAGAATAGGAGCCTCGAACCAGGGTCCTTAGGCTTCACAGGCAAGCACTTAACCACTAAGCCATCTCTCCAGACCTCCCCCGATATTCTTTTTTTTTTTTTTTCTTCAAGGTATTGTCTCACTCTAGCTCAGGCTGACCTAGAATTCACTATGTAGTCTCAGGGTGGCCTTGAACTCATGGCGATCCTCCTACCTCTTCCTCCCAAGTGCTGGGATTAAAGGTGTGCACCACCACTCCTGGCCTCCACCCATATTCTTTTTTTTTTTTTTTTTTTTTTTTTTTGGTTTGTTTGTTTTGTTTTTTCGAGGTAGGGTCTCACTCTGGTCCAGGCTGACCTGGAATTAACTATGTAGTCTCAGGGTGGCCTCGAACTCTCGATGATCCTCCCACCTCTGCCTACCAAGTGCTGGGATTAAAGGCGGCTTAATTAACATAGATGCAAAAATTCTCAACAAGATACTTGCAATTCAAGACCCAATTCAAGAATATATTAAGAAGATTATCTATCATAATCACGTGGGATTTATACCAAGGATGCAAGCTTGACTCAATATACACAAATCAACAAATGTGATATGCCACACAAGTAAACTCAAAGATAGAAATCGCATGTTCATCTCAATTGAGACAGAAAAAGGCATTCAACAAAGTGCAACATGCCTTCATGTTGAAAGACCTGGGAAAAGTTGGAGGACATGGAACATACCTCAAAATAATACAATCCATACATAACACACCCACAGCCAACACTACGCAAGGTGGAGAAAAACTGAGACCATTTCCTTTAACACCAGGAATGAGACAAAGATGCTCACCCTCACCACTTCTATTCAATAGCAAGTTGAAGTCCCAACTAGAGCAATAAGACAAAAGGAGTAAAAATAGGAAAGGAAGAAATCAAGCTCTCTCTTTTTGGCAGATGCCAGGAATCCATATTTAAAAGACCCAAAAAAATCTACAAAAAAAAAAAACCAACCTAGAGTTAATAAATACCTTCAGTAAAGTTGCAGGATACAAAATCAATACATAAATATCACTGGCTTTCATATACACCAACAGCACATTGACAGAGAAAGAAATCAAGGAAAACGTCCCTTCTTCCCTCTACTCAGGCCCTCATTAGCTTCTGCCCAAATCTTTCTTTCTTCCCTCCAGCTCTCAGCTTAGGGGTCACTTTCTCGGGTTAGTGAGGCTTTCTGGCTCCTAGCCTTTATTTCCTATATTTAGTTGTTACTCAGTATCTGTGGGGTTAGGGAGGTTGGTTCCAGGATCCCACTCAGGTTCCCAAATCTATGGACATTCAATTTCTTTATATAAAGTAGTACATTTGCATATAACCTATCGATATCTTCTCGTTTCCTTTAAATTATCTCTAGATTATTTGTAAGACCTAATACAGTGCACATGCTATGTAAATAATTGTTTACTCTATTGTATTTTGGGGATGATGACAAGGAAAAAGTCTTAACATACTCAGTGCAGTTTTTGACCCATAGGTGTTTGAATCTGACTCTAGGGGCACCACTTTATTATATGTGCTCACACACACACATTTGTTCTTTTCCTCCAACTGCTTAGCTAAGCTTCTAATTATATAATTGTTGGGATTACTATGAGATCAAGGCTTCAGTCCCTCATTGGAATCTTTAGGCTCCATGAGAACCAGAATGATGTATAGTTTTGCTGGTGTTTTTAGCCCCTCACTATGAGGCCTGGGACAGACATGAATAAGTTAAATGAATAAAGCTGAAAGTGGTTACATCCACCCCAAGACTTTCTTCCCCTTTCCATAAAGAAGCTGGCCTTCCCAGAACTATAGTCTGTCCATCCTAGTACACCCTTAACTTCTCTCGTACATGGAAGAAAATGTGTATCAATTAAACGTTTTGGGTTGCAAGTAAACAAGAAATCAGCTGGCTTAACCCAAGAGAGATTGTTGTTTACTTACCAAGCAGTCTAGTAGAATTGGAGGGTTCATTGAGTGGCTCATTGTTACCTCCAAAACTCAAGCTTTGAGCTGGAGAGATTGCTCAGCAGTTAAAGCACTTGCCTGCAAAGCCTAATGACTCAGGTTCAATTCCACAGCACCCATGCTGTTGGCCTCTGAAAGGCCCAGGAGTGAGGCCTAGTGGAACTTCCTGAGCCTAGCTAAAGTTTGGTGATCTGCCTCTGGCCAGACGTGACTCAGCAAGACGCCTAATGGCTTCTTGCCTGCTACTTCCGCATGGGATTTAGGATTATCATCTCAATAGTCAGTTTACTATTGGCCCTTACCTTTCCCCACCGTCCTAAAATCGCCGCCTTCATCCCCAACATTATATAGGCAACTGTTCATAGCAATAAATCGAGTTCCTGCTTCGACAAGACTCCCGACTCAGTGTGGTTTTTCTCCGGTGGCCAGGACAGGTCTGAGTCGTCGGACGCTCATCTCCTCCTCAGCCCCTCGGGAGGAACCAGCGGGCCTGGTCCTTCCCTCGGCACTACCTGCCCCCGCCGGCGGAGCCCGGCACCATGTAAAGTCAGATTCACAAAGTGGCACGTGCATCTGGAGATCCTCTGCAGCAGCTGGAGGCCCTGGTATGCCCATTCTCTCTGTCCCTGTTCTATTTCTCTCACTCTGTCTCCCTCGGCTTGCAAGTAAATAAATAAAAATTTTAAAACTCAAGATTTGCTAGAAATGTAGCTCAGTGGTAGTGTGCTTGTCTAGCATGTGCAAGGCCCTAGGTTCAATCCCCAATACTGGCGAATAAAGGAAGAAATGCCAGGCTTGTCCTATTCCTCCTTTCCATCATTATTAATGTATGTGAGGCCACACCCATCTCACTTGTCCTAAGCAGAAGGGAAAGAACTAAAGAGGGTTTAGATGGGAAATTAACTTGCAAGACTGAATTTTAAAAATTAGGAGGTCAGACTGGAGAGAGATGGCTTAGCAGTTAAGCAGCTTGTCTGTAAAGTCTAAAAAACCCAAGTTCTATTTCCCAGTACCCATGTAAAGCCAGATGCATAAAGTGGCACATGCATTACAGTGGCTGTAGGCCCTAGCAAACGGATGCTCTCTCTGCCTGTCTTCTGTCTGTCCCTGCTTGCAAATAAGTTTTTTAAAAAATTAGGTGGTCGTCTGTAGAAACGTCTAGAACAGACCTTACAGCATGGGTTTGTAATTGTTCTTTTTTTTTTTTTTTTTTTGGTTTTTCGAGGTAGGGCCTCACTCTAGTTCAGGCTGACCTGGATGGCCTCGAACTCATGGCAATCCTCTTACCTCTGCCTCCCAAGTGCTGGGATTAAAGGCATGCGCCACCACGCCCGGCTTTGTAATTATTCTTGACTTGTGGCCTACCCTCCCCCTGAACCTTCTCCAGGCAATATCTTCATAACCGAAGTCTTGTTTTGGCTCTGTCAGTGGCGTCTAGCACAGCCCAGGAACCCATGGTGTAGCAGAAAAAGCTCTGAAAGAACCAAGAGTGGGAGGTAGAGAGAGGCCATGTGATCCTGGCCAGAAGTGGGACCCCAAAGGCCAGGCTGACTCCCAAGACCCCATAGTTCAGCTAGGATGTGCCACTGCTGTGGGCCCACATGTGCCTGCAAATAGACTTCCCCCTACCCCTGGGCCTAGCCCCACTCCTTCCCTGCAGAGCCTCCCTGGTTCCCCTCCGTTTCTTCATCCTTGAGGTTCCCTCTCATGGTCTTCCTTCACCCCAAGTCCCACTTGGAAACGAAGGACATCATCCTATGTTGCTCAACTGCTCTGTCTGGCTGGGGGAGACTAAGTCAATACTGACATCATTCTAATAGCTGGCTTATGCTGTCCGAAACAAAACATCTCTAAGTGGTTTACTCAAAACAGTACATTAAAAACCCAAACAGAGTATCTAATATCTAAAATATTCAGTGTGACTCTCTGATTACCTTTTATAGACAGACCATCAGAACAGCGACCTTGAGGAAATTCTCCGCACACAGAGAGAAGACTGCTGGGTCTGACCTGCTCTCTGGTTGTGTTACGAAAGGAAGGAGAGAACTGGATCTTGTCCTTGACCTTGGCCATGCTGATGTCACGGAAAGTTGAGAGTCAAAGGCTGGAGACCTTGGCTACAAGACCTGTGAAAGCATTGCAATCTCTGGAACTCATCCTATGGTGGGGATGGTGTGGGTGGCTGGCAGTTCACAGACTCCAAGGCTGCGTAGCTGGCAGGCAGAGAGAACCAAGGGCAGTTTGCAAGGGAGCTGGGACCACACTGCGTGAGGGAAGATGCGAGAGTGTGAGGGAGGGAGGCACAGCTTGTCTTACTCTCCGGCTGCGCCTTCCAGTCTTCTTACTGGACAGAATTTGATCGTCAGGGGCAAAGAGTCAAGGTCCTGGAGAAGTCAGCACTCCAGCTGCCCTCCCATCCTCCCTAGGCCTCTCTGGGTCCCGGGATCCGTTCCTCTGCCCATTAGGAGAAAACAGATGTGCAAAAGGAGTCAGAAAGACGTAGTGTTGAAGGTTGGTGGAAATGTTGCTGGACAAAGGACGGGGACGGTGCTGCTTAAAGTGATGACCACAGGGAGGCGGGTGGCTAGCTCCAGACAAGCTGCTCTATAATATTTGTGACAGTACCACTTAACTGTAACGCACCATAAAAATGCTATTGTAAAGTCATTGTAGAGGAGTAGGGTAAAGTGCTTGCCTGGCACCAACAAGGCAAAGCAAAGGAAAGAGACAGGAGAGGAAAAGAGAAAAAGAGAATGCTCAGTAAATAGCCTGTTGTTGCCAATTTGAAGAGAGCTTCCGGCAAATAACCAGTAGGGGGCGGACGAGCCCTATGTGGTTGAGATGGTCACTTGGCCAGCAAGAGAGCAGGCTGTGGCTGGTAGAAATGCTACCCGCTGCAGGTTCAGGGGTTCCAAAGAGAAGCTGAGCAGGCCGCCTCCGTCCAGTGCTTCTCTCCTTATGCCCCAGACACCCCGCCCTATATCCAAAACACTCAGAACTTTCTATCGCATGCTCAGTGCCCCACAAGAGCTCCATTTTCACATTGATCTGCCCCATCCATTTTTAGTTCTGAGTCCTCTGGGGTCTACTAAAATATCGGCTTATCTGAGAAACTCATTTACACGGAGGAGCTAATGGCTAATTTAGTCCTTCCAGGTATATCCAGACTTGAGGAGATTTGACCCCAAAGAATGGACTAAGTCTCAGATCTGTGCTTGGGGTTTTATACTAAGACGGTATTTTCTGCTCGTTACAGAACCGTTCCTAAAAGACTCTTGCATGTGTTTCCCAGGCTCAAAAGGGCTCTGGGATGCCTTTTCAGCCTCCACTTAGGCCCCAAACCTCCCCGTCAGTTCCGAGGTGCCTCTGACTGCTTCCAGGGCATCCGAAAAGCTATCCTCCCCTCAATACCAAGTACAGAGTGTCCTCAGTGAACAACCCAGGCTGTGTCTTCTCAAGATCATAGTAAAACCCACAGCCAGCACATACCCCTAATCATGCGGCCTGGCACTTTCTAAATGTTTACGCACGTTTAATCTCCACAACAGTCCTCTAAGGGGAGCTACTGTTATGAGCTCTGTTTCACAAATGAGGAATTGGGGACTCACAGACCAGGGTCACACAGCTGACAGTGGAAGAGCCAAGATTCAGACTTGGGCTATCTGACCCCTTAGCCTGACTTCTAAACTAGACAACAGAGAACTGCATTAAAAATATATTTTATTTATTTATTGGAGAGAGAGAAAGAGACAGGCACAGAGACACAATGGGCGCGCCAGGGCCTCCAGCCGCTGCAAACAAATTCCAGAAGCATGCGCCACCTTGTGCATCTGGTTTACGTGGGTCCTGGGGAATCGAACCTGGGTCCTTGGGCTTTGCAGGCAAGCACATTAACCACTAAGCCATCTCTCCAGCCTGAGACCTACCTTTTAATCTATCTCACAACCTTCTCTCTCACCAGGTCTCAGTCAGTGAGAGACACTTGGTATATTCAATGCTTTTCCTTCCTTCCAGCCAGTCTCGGGTCCCCTCTCTTTAGTATTATCTGCCAGGCTATCCACCAACATGCCCCTCTCCCCACTCACTGAACATGATCCCCAGAGCCTGCTGGAGCTGCAGGCTTCAGTTGGAGGAGCTAGGAAGAATCTGGCAACCTCTGGCCATGCCCTGTGGGAAGCCTCATCTGATGATTATAATGGTTGGTCTTCATGGCCAATGGATTTATCCCACGGGAGTCAAAGGGATGGTAGGATCATAGAGTTGGAAGGGATATGAAGACTCAAGACCCATCTCATTTTATATAAAATAAAAGCCTTCAGAGATGAAATGCTTTGTTCAAACTCAAAGAGCTCGGTCAGGTTAAAACCATAATAAAAATGGATCATTCTACTAACAACGTTAGCAATGATGATATCTAACACATATGTAAGACTTACCACCTGCCAAGAATGAACAATAAGTCCTTTATACAACCTTATCTTTTAGCAGACCTTTAAGTTGGAATGAAAGTACAGAATTTTGGACTGGGGAGATGGCTCAGCAGTGAAAGGCACTTGTTTGCAGAAGTCCAACTGCACAGGTTCAATTCCCCAGTACCCATGTAAAGCCCTATACACAAAGTGGCACATGCATCTGGAGTTTGTTTGCAGTGGCAAAAGGCCCTGGTATGCCCATACACACACTCTCTGCTTCTAACACACAATTAAATTTTTTTTTCTTTATTTTTATTTATTTATGAAAGGGGGGGTGGAAAGAGAGAGAATGGGCTTGCCAGGACCTCTAGCCACTGCAAACGAACCCCAGACACATGTGCCACCATGAATATGCACTCTTTAAAATATTTTTTAAAAATCTGGGGGAAAGAATTGTTGAGGCAAAGTCTCACTCAAGTCCAGGCTGACCTTGAACTCACGATGATCTTCCCACCTCAGCCTTCTGAGTGCTAGGATTATAGGTATGAGCCACCACATCTGTCTCAATCCTTAAACTATTTTCAACATATTCTTCCAATAATGACATAGAACTAAGCTAGGGGTATATGGCTTAATGGCAGAGTGCTTGCCTAACATGTATAAAATTCCAAGTTCAATCCCTAGCATTCAAAAGAAAAACTGTTTAAGACACAGAAGGCATGGATGGATGGCTCAGTTGGTAAAATGCTTGCTATGCAAGCATGAGGATCCAAGTTCAGATCCCCAGCACCCATGTAAAAAGACAGATGTGGTGTTGCGTGGCTGTAATCCTAGCACGAGGGAGGCAGAGATAGGCGGATCCCTGGAGCTCACTGGCCAGGAGGTCTAGCCGACTCAGTGTACTCCAGGTTCAATGAGAAACCCTGTCTCAAAATAAGGTGGAGAGCGGTGGAGGGAGACCCCTGACGCTCCACACACATGTGCACGTGCACCTGCGTGCACATACGAGACCCAGACTGACTCACAGAGCAAAGAGAATACAGTATACAATCTGTCTCTCCCGGCCTTTCACCCTGGCCCTCTTGCTCCATGAGCCACTATTATTGATTGGTGACCTCTGCCCAGGACTGTACAGTTTAAACGATGTTTCTTTTTTGATAAATTATCTCCTTATATCCCAGCAGCAACTCCCTGAAATGCGTTGGCCTAGCAGACAATTGTGTCCATTATAGACAGGGAGTCTGCTTCCCCGAGGTTTAGAAACCTGCCCAAAGTGAGTCCTCTGAAGAACGGCGGAATCAGGATTGAGAGCCTGGTGGTCTGAAGCCTTTGAATTATGTCCTACCACGTGCCCAGTCCAAAAAAAAAAAAAAAAAAAAAAAAAGCCTTGGGTGCTTGAGGCTGGAATGTGCCATAAATAGTTTGCCTTCTACAAAGAGACACTCACTGTTGGTCAGGAAACAGGAAAAAAAAAAAAAATCTCATCATTTCTTGAGTGTTTACATTCCAGAGTGGACTGTTCGTTCTCTGCCCAGCGCAGCCTTGCAAGGACGCCTCTCCTGTGCGTCTTGGCAGATGGAGGGTGAACGGGCAGCAGCAGCGGAGTGTTCTGGAGGCTGTGTCCAGGCTGGACTGGAATCCTAGAGCTGCCTAACAAGAGAGAGACGTGTCTGAAGTCAGGGTGGCCCCCATGGCAGCTGTGGGAGGTGCCTGCTCCAGAGTCTCTGCTAGCCTTTGCGGGTTGCTTTTGTATAAGGACTCTAGTTAGTAGGATTAGGGCCCACCCTAATGCAGGTACAACCTCATTTTAACTAATTCTGCCTGCAAATGCCCTATTAAAAGCTTTTAAAAAGATTTTTAAGCCGGGCATGGTGGCGCATGCCTTTAATCCCAGCACTCGGGAGGCAGAGGTAGGAGGATCACCATGAGTTTCGAGGCCACCCTGAGACTCCACAGTGAATTCCAGGTCAGCCTCGGCCAGAGTGAGACCCTACCTTGAAAAACAAAAACAAAAAAAAAAAAAAAAATTTTATTTTATTTACTTATGAGAGAGAGAGAGCGAGCGAGAGAGAGAGAGAGAGAATGGGTGCACCAGGGCCTCCAGCCATTGCAAATGAACTCCAGACACATGCACCACCTTGTGCATGTGGCTTACGTGGGTCCTGGGGAATTGAACCTGGGATCTTAGGCTTCACAGGCAAACATCTTAACTGCTAAGCCATTTCTCCAGTCCAAATATCCTATTTTGAAATAGGTCACATTCCGATATTCTGGGTAGCCACCAATGTTAAGGAGCCTGGCATACTGTCTTCCTATCCAATAGATAGGGATGACACCGCTAAAATGTTG
This sequence comes from Dipus sagitta, assembly GCA_036346955.1. Taxonomy (NCBI): domain Eukaryota; kingdom Metazoa; phylum Chordata; class Mammalia; order Rodentia; family Dipodidae; genus Dipus; species Dipus sagitta. The sequence goes on from CM070775.1 coordinate 118,634,964, forward strand.
TGTCTTTTTAAAATATTTTAAGGCTGACAAGTGCCTTAAATGGTGAGCCATTTCTCCAGCCCCTGAGTCTTTTTCTAATGAGTGATGTCCTCATCTAGGAAGGCAACGCAAAGATGACTCTTCCCATTCACAGGAAAAGCTAGTTGTAGGGACCCTCAGAACAGTTCAAAGACTGCGGCTGGCTGATGCCAGGAAACAACATCTGGTGGATCCAGACAGCAGCAGTATATCGTTTTAGCTGCATGGCTTTGGATCAAAATGCTTTTCTTTTAGTAAGCATGGAACGAAAAGTGGTGTGGAGGGAACAGAGAAGGCAGAGAGAATAATGGCTTATTCAAAATTGAGACAAAAAGTTTTTTAAAAAAATGGGGAATTTAACTTAGAATGAATGATACTTATTCATATTCAAAGAAAAATTTAAAGTGGGAACATGTGGTGAGGAGCTGAAGAGATGGCTTAGCAGTTAAGGTGTTTACCTGCAAAGCCAAAGGACCCAGGTTCGATTCCCCAGGACCCATGTAAGCCAGATACATAAGGTGGCACATGTGTCTGGAGTTCATTTGCAGTGGCTGAAGGCCCTGGCATGCCCATTCTCTCTCTCTCTTTCCCTCTTTCTCTCTCTCTCTCTCTCAAATAAATAAAATAAAATAAAAACATGTAGTGATACATCTTTTTAAAAAATATTTTAGGGCTGGAGAGATGGCTTAATAGTTAAGGCACTTGCCTGTGAAGCTGGAGAACCCAGTTTGATTCTCCAAGTCCCACGTAAGCCAGATGCACAAGGTGGCCTATGCATCTGGCAGTTCATTTGCAGTGGCTAGAGGCCCTGGAACACCCATTCTCTCTCTCTGTCTGTCTCTAATAAAAAAATAAATAAAAATAAATATTTGAAAAAAAATTTATGTGTGTATGTGTAAGCACAGGAAGACCAATGTTTCTTGCCACTGTAAATGAACTCCAGATGCATACACCACTTTGTGGCTTTATGTGGGTACTGGGGAATCCAACCCAGGTTGGCAGGCTTTGCAAGCAAGCACCATTAACTGCTGAGCCATCTCCCTAGCCCTAGAGTAATACATCTTGATCCTGACTGTAAAGTCTAATTAGAGTTAAGATTAAAATGGGAAATAAGACAAAATGAAGTACATGATACAATTTAACAAATAAATGGCAAAATTCACTTGGAACGTGAATGGGCAAAACCAAAAAATGTGATTAGTTTGCTTATTAGAAACAGGAGCTCACTATGTAGCCCAGGCTGGCATAGAGCTCAAAATTCTCATGCATTGGCCTCCTCAGTGATGGATTATAGGTGTGTGCCACCATGCCCAGCTTAAAAGAAAAAAAGCTGGAGAGATGGCTTAGTGGTTAAGGCACTTGCCTGTGAAGCCAAAGGACCCAGGTTTGATTCCCCAGTACCCACATAAGCCAGATACACATGGTGGCATATGAGTCTGGAGTTTGCATGCAGTGGCAGAGGCCCTGGTACACTCATTCTCTGTCTCTGTCTCTGCCTTCTTCTATCTCTCAAATAATAAAACTTTAAAAAAAAAGCTTTCTGAAGCAAAAGAAACTTACTGATGAACTTAAAATCATTGGTCACTATATGTTATAGAGGACAAGATAAGAAAAGTTAGGGGACTAGGACATACTCTGTGAAAACAGACTCAAGGGGCTGGAGGGATGGCTTAGTGGTTAAGGCATTTGCCTGCAAAGCCAAAGGACCCAGGTTCAATTCCCCAGGACTCATGTTAGCCAGATGCACAATGGGGGAGTTCGTTTGTAGTGGCTAGATGCCCTGGTGCACCCATGTTCTCTCTCTCCCTCTTTCTCTGCCAAATAAAAATAAAATATTTTTAAAAACCAGATTCAAGTTATCTAAAGATTTGTTGTGGGCTGGAGAAATGGCTTAGCAGTTAAGGCACTTGCCTGCAAGGCCTAACAACCTGAGTTCAATTCCCCAGTAACCATGTAAAACCAGTTGCACAAAGTGGTGTGTGCATGTGGAGTTCATTTGTAGCAGCTAGAGGCCCTAGCATGCCCATTCTCTGTCTCTGTCTCCCTCCCTCTCTCTTTCTCTCTCTCTCTCTCTCCTCTGTACCTCTCTCTACCTGCAAATAAGTAAACAATTGTTTTTCAAAAAAACTTGAGGCCTGGAGAGATGGTTAGCAGTTAAGGCACTTGCCTATAAAGCTGAAGGACCTTGGTTCAATTCCCCAGGACCTTCATAAGCCAAATGCACAAGGCGGCACTTGTGTCTGGAGTTCATTTGCAATGGCTGGAGCCCCATGTCTATTCTCTCTCTCTCTCTCTCTCTCTGCCTTCCTCACTCTCTTTCTCTCTCAAATAAATAAAGAAAAATAACATATTTTTTAAAAAGACTTGATACAAGGTGAAAAGGCATCAATAGCTGGGCATAGTGGTGCATGTCTTTGATCCCAGCACTCTAGAGGCAGAGGTAGGAGGATTGTCATGATTTCAAGGCCAGCCTGGGACTATAGAATGAGTTCTAGATTCTAGGTCAGCACGGGCTAGAGTGATACCCTACCTCTAAAACAAATTAACCCTAACAACAACAACAACAGAAGTATCAACATGCAACTATAAAAAAGAATCACTCTTCAACAGATATCACAGAGGGACGCTAGCATGGATCAGAGTGAATGTCTCTATATTTTTCTTACCATGTTCCACAATACGTTTCAAATGGATCATACAATAAAAACAGAGAAAGAAGTGGAGAAGCAGAGAGTTTCCACTGTGGTAAGGAGAGAACATTTTCACTGTAAATGCAATAGATATCGGAGACGGAAGGGATGGAGCTAAATCTGTTCTTAAAAGCCTTTTGTACCACCGAATGTAAGAAAGCTAACACCAAAATGAAAGCCGCAGAAGGGAGAGAAACACGTGTGGTTAATAAAACTTTCTATCCAAAATAACTAAAGAACTGATCCAAGCATTAAAAAAAAAAAAACCATATCCTGCTCCTATTTGACAAATAGTCAAAGGAAAGAGTTTATATGTGTAGCATAGAAAAATGAATCTTGAACTTTTATGTCTTTTTGTTTTGTTTTATTTTGTTTTTGGAGACAGTATCTCACTATATATCTATCCCAAGCTGGCCTTCAACTCTCTGTCCTGCTTCAGTCTCCAGAGTGCTTGAATCATCAGCATGAGTCACATGCCTAGCTAACTTTTATGTTGTTATAAAAGTCCATTTAAGCCGGGTGTGGTAGCCCACGCCTTTAATCCCAGCACACAGGAGGCAGAGGTAGGAGGATCACTATGAGTTCGAGGCCACCCTGAAACTACAGAGTGAATTCCAGGTCAGCCTGAGCTAAAGTGAGACCCTATCATGAAAAAGAAAAAAAAGAAGAAGAAGAAGACATCCAACAATCCAACATCGACCTCTGGCACACATACACCCACATGCATGCACACCACACATATCCATGAAAAAAAAATAGAGCTTAGGAGCTGGAGAGATGGCTCAGCAGATAAAGCCGGCAAAGCCAAACAACCCGAGCTCATTACTCAGTGCCCATGTAAAGCCGGATGCACAGAGTGGCACAAGCATCTGGAGTTTGTTTGCACTGGGCAAAGAGAGAGAATGGTAGAACCAGGGCCTCTAACCCCTGCAAACAAACTCCAGATGCTTGTGCCACTCTGTGCATCCGGCTTTACATGGGCACTGCAGTATGGTGGCACACGCCTTTAATTAAATTACTCAAGAGGCAGAGGTAGGAGTGTGGTGGTTTGATTCAGGTGTCCCCCATAAACTTAGATGTTCAGAATGCTAGGTTCCCAGCTGATGTAGATTTGGGAATTAACACTCCCAGAAGGCAGTGTATTGTTGGGCACGGGCTCATGGGTGGTATAGCCAGTGTCCCCATGCCAGTGTTTGGCACACTCTCCTGTTGCTATGGTCTACCTTATGCTGGCCAGGGGGTGTTGTCCACCCTCTGCTCATGCCATCGTTTCCCCCTGCCATCGTGGAGCTTCCCCCTCGAGCCTGTAAGCCAAAATAAACCTCTTTTTACCACAAGCTGCTCTTGGTTGGGTGATTTCTACCAGCAATGTGAACCTGACTGCAATAGTAAAGTGGTACCAAGGAGTGGGATTGCTGCTAGACACCTGACTGTGTGGCTTTGGCCTTTTGGAGCTGATTTTCAAGAGGAATGTGGAGGGATTTGAAACCTTGGCCTAAGAGATGCCTTGCAGTGCTTTAAGTACAGCTTGGTGGAATATTCTGGTCAGAGTTGAAAGACCTGAATGCAGTAAGAACTATGGACAGTGAGGTTTGGCTTATGAGGGTGAGAAAGAGCTTTGCTTGGACTGGGCTAGCAGTTTGTGTGGGAAGCTTGCTATAATGCCCATGTCCTGAGAAGTTGTGCAGAGTTGCTTTGCGTAGAAATGAACTGGTGTGAGCAGAGAGAGATGGCACAGAAAGAAAAATCTTTGGGTGAACTGCTGCCTGTTCAGCTGCAACTGAGAGATTACAACCTTTGAGACTGGGCCAGCTGACCTGCACTGGGGCAACAGGAAGAATGTAGACTCTTTTGAAGGGGCCTGAGTGCTCAAGGAGTGCCCTGTTCTCCAAAGTCTGCTTTATTCCCCCATGGATTAACAAATTGACACCCTACCTAGTATTGAGGAGTATATGAGTTTGCAACAGGGTCTTGTGTTTTGGAAATGACCATGGGCAGTATGAAGCAGGTTTGCTGGATGCCTGCATGGAGACCCTATGGAGCCATGAGGATGAACCATGGATTGCAGTGGAGACCCAGTAGAGATGCAGGGACCATGAGATGGCTGCTAAGGAAAGCTGCTGGCCTGGATGAAGTTTTCTAGGACTGTGATTAGCCTAGCTGGAGGGGCGGAATTGGAATGCCAGACTTTTTGCTGGTTAAAATTATTAGACTTGGAGATTTGTCACTGGCTAGAGTTGTTGGACTTGAAGCTACAGAGTTTGATGTTTGCCCTGGTTGTTTTAAATCTTGTATTGGCTGAATGTTTCTTTGCTATGCCCAATGCCATCCTTTGCAGTGCGAATGTTTATTCTGTGCCATTATGGGTTTTTTGGATTTTTTTTTTTGGTATTATGGCTCAGTTAAAAGATCTTGGGCCAGGCTTGGTGGCGCACACCTTTAATCCCAGCACTCAGGAGGCAGAGGTAGGAGGATCGCTGTGAGTTCGAGGCCACCCTGAGAATGCAGAGTGAATTCCAGGTCAGCCTGGGCTACAGTGAGACTGACCCTACCTTGAACAACCAAAAGAAAAAAAAAAAAAGATCTTGGGCTATGGGGATGTATGAACATCACTGGAATTGATAAAAACTATGGGGCCTTTTAAAGTTAAATTAATGCATTGCATTTTACATCATGTATGGTTATCAGTTTATGGGTGCCAGGGGTGGAATGTGGTGGTTTGATTCAGGTGTCCCCATAAACTTAGATGTTCTGAATGCTAGGTTCCCAGCTGATGGAGATTTGGGAATTAACACTCCCAGAAGGCAGTGTATTGCTGGGGGCGGGCTTATGGGTGTTATAGTCAGTTTCCCCTTGCCAGTGTTTGGCACACTCTCCTGTTGCTATAGTCCACCTTATGTTGGCCAGGGAGTGATGTCCACCCTCTGCTCATGCCAGCATTTTCCTCTGCCATCGTGGAGCTTCCCCCTCAAGCCTGTAGCCATAATAAACTTCTTTTTCCCAGCTACTCTTGGTCACGTGATTTCTACCAGCGATGTGAACCTGACTGTAACAAGGAGGATCGCTGTGATTTCGAAGCCAACCTGAGACTGCATAGTGAATTCCAGGTCAGCCTGGACTAGAACAAGACCATCCTACATCAAAAACAAAACAAACCAGCGCTGGAGAGATTGCTCAGTGGCTAAGGCACCTGCCTGCAAAGCCAAGGAACCCAGGTTCAATTCCCAAGACCCACATAAGCCAGATGCACAAGGTGGTTCACGTAATTGGAGTTTGTTCCCTGTGGCCAACGGCCCTGACATGCCTTTTCTCTCTCTCTCTTTTTCAAATAAATAAATAAAAATAAAATAATTAAAAACAAATAAATGCTTAGCAGACATCTTATGAAGGAAGCTGCCTGGGTATTTCTTTTCCAGAGTGGGGAGGGAGACAGGTGGGCGTGTTGCTAATGCACTTCTGAGCCTCTCTGCCTCCCAGGGGGCTTCCCTCTGTGAGTGCTGACCCCTGGGCACAGGCATACCACAACCAGCTCTGCTTTCCACTGAAGCCTCCTTCCTGGAACCTATAGATGATCCTTTCTTGTCTAGAGCCTTGGGGCTCCTTGCCAGGACCTGTGGATGTCACAAGATACCACTGTCCAGCCAAGGTTGGCCAACTTCCCCCAATAAGGCTGGGCCAATGCCCAGAAAGCCAGGCCACTAGGCGCCTGTGTGGGAGCAAAGAGTCCATTCTCTGTCAGGAAGTCACTGGGGACATTGGGGTAGCCAGACCTACCTCAGCAACATGCCCAGTGTTTTGTTCTCAGAGCTCTGCGGCCCTGGGGGAGATATGCACACTTCTCTTTCAAACTGACACATGCCCAGGCCTGGATCCCACCCCTTGCTGGTGATCCTCCCAGCCACTCCCTCAGGTGGTGCCCGGTCTTGGCAGCCTCGCGTGGTCCAGCAGAGTGAGGCCCCTTTTCCATAAGGGAGCCCAGATTTAGGAAGGTGCCTTCAGGCCATGACAGTGGACACTAGGTAGTGGACACTCTGTCCCTAGCCTCCATGCAGCATACACATTCTTTCGTTGCCACATTCTGCTCTTTTGCAAGCCCTTTCCATAGCATCAGAAACTAGCCCCAAAGAACAAATTCAGCATCCTTGCAGCCCCTTATGCAGTGCAGAGGAGAGAAATGCAGAGGGTGCTGGGCCTGGGGTCCTGTGGTCCTAGGGTTGTGGGGTTCTGGGGTGTGTGTATGTGTGTGTGTGTGTATGAGAGAGAGACGGAGAGAGAGAGATTACACCAGGTCCTCTTGCCACTACAATTAACTGCAGAAACTGCAGACGCATACACAACACTGTGGTGCATGTGGTTTTACGTGGGTCCTGGGGAATCAAACCTGGGCCATCAGGCTTTGCAATCAAGTGCTCTTAACCCCTGAGCCATCTCCCCAGTCCTTGATTGCCTTTTGTATGCCAAATGCTATGCTGGGAAGCTACAGTCATGAGCAGACAGACATGACCTTGCCCTCATGGAAATCACAGACTAGTGGAGGAGGCAAAATAAGTAAACAAATAAGCAACCAAAGTCCCCAAGTAACATAATCAAATTGTAACGAGTGCTCAGAAGGAAATGTATAAACAGGTGTTGTGATTTATTTGAACAAGTTGGGTTCTGCTGCGGTAAGAGGGTCAGGGAAGGCTTCTTGGGTTAAAGCAGGTGACAGGGAGGAGCATTAGGCTGAGGAACAGAAAATGAAAAGACCTAGGGGGTGCTTGACGCATTCAGGGGACCTCGAGTTCATTGGGGTTGGAATTCAGAGAGTAAAGGGGCAAGGCCCAGGCAGGAGATGGTTGGAGGGCTGCCTAGGGGTCCGATCAAATAGCCAAGTTGAGACTTTCTTTCAGACGGGGCTTTGCCGTGTAGCCTAGTCTGTCCTGGAACTTGAGATCCTGAGTGCTGGAATGACAGGCACGCACCACAATACCTGGGAGAATTTTGATTTTCATCTGGGTAAAATGGGAAACTATGGGTGAACTGAAGCAGGTGATCTAAATGTTCAGGTGGTTGCAAATCTGAGAGGTGGCTGCGGGTGCCGACCTAGGAGGCAGGAGGGCTTGTAGGTAAGGGAACTGGCTTAGGGGTGCTAATGTCTCAGGGTTGCAGGCTGGAGTTGAATTCACTATGTAGCGTTAAGCATAACCTTGAACTCCTGATCCTCAGGTCTCCACCTTGTATTGGGATTAGAGGTGTGTGTCATCACACCCAGTGTATGACCTGAGAGGTTTTGAGATACAAGTTTAAAACACTAAAAGCAATGGAGACTCAAGGTGGCCTCGATCTCAGGGCAACTCTCCTACCTCTGCCTCCCTAGTGCTGGGATTAAAGGCTTGCGCCGCCACACCCAGCACGTGGTAACATTTTCTACAGTCTAGGCAAAAAAGGAAAAAACACAATCTAGTAGTTTTCTTTTAAAAAAATATTTTTTTTAGAGCTGGAGAGATGGCTTAGCGGTTAAGCGCTTGCCTGTGAAGCCTAAGGACCGTGGTTCGAGGCTCGATTCCCCAGGACCCACGTTGGCCAGATGCACAGGGGGGTGCACGCGTCTGGAGTTCGTTTGCAGTGGCTAGAAGCCCTGGCGCGCCCATTCTCTCTCTCGCTCTCTGCCTCTTTCTCTCTTTCTCTCTCTCTCTGTCGCTCTCAAATAAATAAAAATAAACAAACAAAAAATTTTTAAAACTTTAAAAAAATATATTTTTTTAAACATTTGATTTTTATTTTTTTAGAGACAAAGAGAGGGTGAGAGAGAGAACGGGCACACCAGAGCCTCTAGCCACTGCAAATGAACTCCAGACGCATGGGCCACCATGTGCAGCTGGCTTATGTGGGACCTGCAGAATCGAACCTGGGTCCTTAGGCTTTGCAGACATACACCTTAACCACTCAGCCATCTCTCCGGCCCCTAAAAAAAAAATTTTAAGGGTGTTCGCAGCCGCCGCCATAGCTCTCTAACGCCAGCGCCACCTTCTAGTTCGCAGAGCTTGCAGCCCTAGGAGAAGGGTGGGGCGGTCTCTACACCACGGCTCATACGAAGCAGCTCTCAAGAGTGCGCCCTCTACTGGAGAGGCGAAGAGACCTCTTCGTTGCAGGCCTGGTCCTGCCGCGCTCCGTGAAATTAGACACTATCAGGTGGACTTCTGATTCTCAAACTGCCCTTCCAGCGTCTGGTGCGAGAAATTGCTCAGGACTTCAAAACAGATCTGCACTTTCAAAGCGCAGCTATTGGTGCTTTGCAGGAGGCATGTGAGGTCTATCTGGTTGGCATTTTTGAAGATACCAACCTGTGTGCTATCTATGCCAAAAGTGTAACAATTATGCCAAAAGATATCCAGCTAGCATGCCACATACGCGGAGAGTGTGCTTAAGAGTCTACTATGATGGAAACATTTCATTCTCAGAAAGTTAATTTTTTTTCTCTCTTCCTGTTATCTGTAGCTCTGAATGTTAGATTCCCCCGCCCCCCCCCCATGGGGTCAGAAGGTACCTAAGTATATGCGAGTGGAAAACTAGGGAATAGGAATCAGTATTGGCAGCTTCTTCATTTTCATTTGTGTGTGGATTTTGAATATAAATGTGGGGATTTGGGTCGGGCGTGGTGGCGCACGCCTTTAATTCCAGCACTCGGGAGGCAGAGGTAGAAGGATTGCCGTGAGTTCAAGGCCACCCTAAGACTCCATAGTGAATTCCAGGTCATCCTGGGCTAGAGTGAGACCCTACCTCAAAAAACCAATAAATAAATAAATAAATAAATGTGGGGATTCAAAGCATTAATGCAAGTCAAAATGTTTCAGTGAACAAGATTCAACAGTTCGACTTTATAACAATTATAAATAAACCTGTTAAGTTTTTCTGGACAATGCCAGATGCTTGTGCCATCTTGTGCATCTGGCTTTCGTGGGTCCTGGGGAATCGAGCCTCTATCCAGAGTCCTTAGGCTTCATAGGCAAGCACTTAACTGCTAAGCCATCTCTCCAGCCCCAGCATTTAGATTTTTTTGTTTGGTTTTGAGGTAGGATTTCACTCTAGCTCAGGCTGACCTGGAATTCACTATGTAGTCTCAGGGTGACCTTGAATTCATGGCGATCCTCCTACCTCTGCCTCCCGAGTGCTGGGATTAAAGGTGTGTGCCACCACGCCCGGCTAGCATTTGGATTTCTTAAAATAAATTTCTTATTGACAGCAACTAAATGGTGTTTGTAGCATTTTTATCAGTAGATTCCATCCATTCACTTTACTTTTCTAACTGAGTTATCCTACATGTAAGAACATGTTTTTAATGTTATCTGTCTTCTGTGCTGTTCCTGTAAGGTTGCTATTAAAATACATTAAATTATTAAAAAGTATTTTAAACGGGGCATGGTAGTGCACACCTTTAGTCCCAGTACTCGGGAGGCAGAGATAGGAGGATCACCATGAGTTCAAGGTTACCCTGAGACTACATAGTGAATTCCAGGTCAGCCTGAGCTAGAGTGAAATCCTATCTCGAAAAACCAAATATATATTATATATATCACTGCCTCAGGACCAAATATATATATATATATTTTTTTTTTTTTAAAGGGCTGGAGAGATGGCTTAGTCGTTAAGGTGCTTGCCTGCAAAGCCTAAGGACTCATGTTCTACTCTCCAGATCCCACGTTAGCCAGACGTACAAAGGTAAGGCAAGTGTAAGTTTGCACATGCGCAAGCATCTGATGTTCGATTGCAGTGACTGAAGCCCTGGCATGCCAATTCTGCCTCTCCCCCTCTGTTTTTCTCTCTCTAAAAATAAAATTATAAATAAAAATAAATAAAATATTTTAGAATATTTAAGAGACAGAGAGAGAAGAGAAAGAGAGAGTAAAGGGAGATGAGATGTGACCTGCACTAAGCCGCAAGTCTGGTTTATTACAGAGTCAGGACTAAAACCCAGGTCTCTGAACTTGCAGCCCAAGCTTTTGCACTGAACTGTCTTCCTATGATGGTTTACATTGATTGTCAACTTGACAGGACCCAGTGAGATATTATCTAGATTATCTTAGTCTTTCTGGGCATGCCTGTGAAGGATTATCTAGATGATGTTAGTCTCTCTGCATGGCATGCCAATTCTGCCTCTCCCCCTCTGTTTTTCTCTCTCTAAATAAAATTATAAATAAAAATAAATAAAATATTTTAGAATATATTAAGAGACAGAGAGAGAAGAGAAAGAGAGAGTAAGGGAGATGAGATGTGACCTGCACTAAGCCGCAAGTCTGGTTTATTACAGAGTCAGGACTAAAACCCAGGTCTCTGAACTTGCAGCCCAAGCTTTTGCACTGAACTCTCTTCCTATAATGGTTTACATTGATTGTCAACTTGACAGGACCCGGTGAGATATTATCTAGATTAGCTTAGTCTTTCTGGGCATGCCTGTGAAGGATTATCTAGATGATGTTAGTCTCTCTGCATGCCTGTGAGGGATTATCTAGATCAGGTTAGCCTCTGGGCATGCCTAGGAGGGGTTATCTAGATCAGGTTATCCTCTGGGCATTACTGGGAGGGATTATCCAGATCAGGTTAGCCTCTGGGTATGCCTGGGAGAGGTTTTCCACCCACCTTTACCATGAGCTTCATTAGCTCCTGGGCTGGGGTCCCAGACTATAGCAAAGGAGAGGAGAGAGCTGGCTGAGCAGCAGCACCGGTCACTCTGCCTCCTCACTGTGGCCTGACTGTGAGCAGCTGCCTCAAGCGCCTGCTGCCGGGCCTTCCCAGTCACTCTGGACTGTGACCTGGAACTGTAAACGGAAAGAAACCCTTCTTCCCTGAGTTTTGTCAGGTATTTAGTCCCAGTAATGGTGAAAGTAACTAACACACTTCCATAGCCCCTTCGGGCCTCTTTCACTTGAAAGTCACTTACTTAAGTCAGTTGCAGGTGGTTTCGCTTGGAACTGGCTTAAGCAAAAGGAAAATTCGAGCATTTTAGCCAGAAGAAGAAAGATTCTTGGTAGGAAAACATACTGAATGCCCATTAATCCCCTAGCATAGACTGCCTCAGGACCACATTCTCCTCTCTGTGTTTCCCTAGGACTCATTCCAGGCATGCTAATACACAGAATCCCAGCGCTTCATCCCAGAAGGCTGAAGAGGGTTGTGAATTTGAGGCAAGCACGCTTGGGTTATATAATGAGACCTGTGTTCGCTCCTCTCCCCTGCCAAAGAAGCAGCAACAAGATGTTTTCCATCTCTTCCATTTTTTTTTTTGTCCAGTTTTTCAAGGTAGGGTCTCACGCTAGCTCAGGCTGACCTGGAATTCACTATGTAGTCTTAGGGTGGCCTTGAACTCACAGCAATCCTCCTACCTCTGCCTCCCGAGTGCTGGGATTAAAGGCGTGTGTCACCATGCCCAGCTTTCCATATTTTTAAAAAAATATTTATTTGTAAGGAGAGAGAGTGAAAAAAAAAAATAAAACGGGCATACCAGGGCCTCTTCTCTCTGCATACCAACTCTGGATGCATACTCCACTTTGTGCATCTGTCTTTACGTGGGTACTAGGGAACCGAACCCTGGCAGGGAAACAGGCTTTGCAAGTAAGTGCCTTTAACTGCTAAGCCTTCTCTCCAGCCCCCTTTTCTGAGCAGGCTTGTCGAGATCCCTTCTTTGGCTCATTTCACGCTCACAGCTTTTCTCAGGATCCACTTGCCTAGAGGACCCAAACACAACCCCAACCTAACTGATCTTTCTCCCCTGGGGGTGGGGCAGCCTCCCTGGCACCAGTCAGAACACACTGCCACCTGTCAGACATAACTTCTTAGCCGGGTAATTCCAGGAAGCATCTGTATCTTCTGAACTACGGTGCTGAGGATGATACGCATGTATTAAAGAACTAAAATGAGGCCAGGCGTGGTGGCGCACGCCTTCAATCCCAGCACTGGGGAGGTAGAGGTAGGAGGATCACCGTGAGTTCAAGGCCACCCTGATACTACATAGTGAATTCCAGGTCAGCCTGGGCTAGAGTGAGACCCTACCTCAAAAAACTAAAAAAAAAAAAAACCAAAAAAACTAAAACTAAAATGGCAGGAGGTCTAACTTGTTTGAAGCTGGGGAAATGTGTATCTTCTCAAAGATTACATGAAGTATGCCTTAGGTCGGTCCGTGGACTGTGGTTCGTGATTCCAATACTCGGGTGGGCAGGATGTACGGTAAGTTATAGCTGTGAAATTTCTGCCGGCTCATCTTGTTCCGTTTCCGCAAGGTGCTAGGGCAGGGAACGCACCTGTCGGCCCTGGTGCTGGTCCGTTCCCGTCCTGCCCCTGCCTGACCACTGCGCCACTGGGCTCCTTTCCCACACCCTGCCCCCGCCACCAGACCTGTGGAGGAGGGGTGGGGAAGCAAGCCAGGAAAAGAAGACAGATACTGATCCTAACAGCTGCAGGAATGTTAGGCCCTCACAAAGACCTTCAGAGACTGCCAGGTCTCAAATCCATTTTTCCAACTAAAGGCTCATTATTCCCAACAATATTGAAGCCGCAGGAAGAAAATAGAACACGACCTTTTTTTCGAGGGGGGGGGTAAAGTATTTTTATTTATTTATTTATTTTTATTGACAATTTCCATAATTGTAAGCACTATAGTAATTCCCTTCCTCTCCCCACTTTTCCCTTTCAAACTCCATTCTCCATCATATCCCCTCCCCCTCTCAATCAGTCTCTTTTATTTTGATGTCATCATCTTTTCTTCCTATTGTGATGGTCTTATGTAGGTAGAGTCAGGCACTGTGAGGTCATGGATATCCAGGCCATTTTGTGTCTGCAGGAGCACGTTGTAAGGAGTCCTACCCTTCCTTTGGCTCTTACATTCTTTCCACCACCTATTCCGCAATAGACCCTGAGCCTTGGAAGGTGTGATTGAGATATTTAAGTGCTGAGCACTCCTCTGTCACTTCTTCTCAGCACCATGTTGTCTTCCGAGTCATCCCAAGGTCACTGCCATCTGAAAAGAGAACCTTCTCTAACCAAAAGTGAGAGTAGCATTAATATAAGGGTATGAACATTAAGAGAAGTGCTTACCAGGCAGTTTGGTGAGCATAGTATATACATTTAGCCAGACATCAGCAGACGTTACACCCCTAGGGCTCATGACTACTCCTGTTGTAGGTTTTCAGTATCAGGGATGTATTCTCTTCCATGGAGAACACCAACTTTTATTTACATATTTTGGGGAAAAATAAATATGAGCAGAGAATGTAAAATTTAGATGAACATTTTAATTAATTATTTTTAGTTTTTGTGTATGTATGGTATGTGTGTGTATAATATACATGTTTGTGTGTATCTTTCTTTTTTTTCTTTTTGTTTTTTGAAGTAGGGTCTCACTCTAACCCAGACTGACCTGGAACTCACTCTCTAGTCCCAGGCTGGTCTTAAACTCACAGAGATCCTCCTACCTCTGCCTCGAAAATGCTGGGACTAAAGGCTTGTGCCACCACACCCAGCTTCTTTCTTTAAAAAAAAAAAAATTATTTATTTGCAAGCAGAGAGAGACATAGACACAGAGAGAATGGGCACAGCAGGGCCTCCAGATGTATGTACCACACCACTTTGTGCATCTGGCTTTACGTGGGTACTGGGGAACTGAACCCAGGTCGTTAGACTTTACAGGCAAGCACTTTAACCACTGGGCAATCTCTCCAGCCCCCCAAATGTGTCTTTCTTTCTTTTTATTCACTTTCTTTCTTTTTTGGGGGGTGGGTTTGGGGTTGAGGTCGGGTCTCACTTCTAGCCCAGGCTGGCCTGGAATTCACTAGGTAGTTCCAGGCTGACCTCAAACTCACAACAATCCTCCTGCCTCTGTCTCCCCAGTGCTGGAATTAAAGACATGTGCCACCATGCCCAGGCCATGTGTGTCTTTCCTATTTTCTGAGGCAGGGTCTGTCACTGAACCCAGCATTCATGGATTCAGCTAGACTAGCTAATCAGTGAGCCCCAGGGTTCCTCCTGCCTCTGTCTTTCTGGGGCTGAGATGACGGGTGCACACTTCCAGGCCTCGCTTTCACGTGGGCACTGGGGGTCCAAACTCAGGTCCTCACGCTTGCACAGTGAGCCCTTTACCACCTGAGCCATCTCCCCAGCCCCTTGTGTTAGTTTGCATTTTATTTTATTTTTATTTATTTGCAAGCACAAGAGAGAGAATGACAGAAGAGAATATTTTTATTGATTTATTGGCAAGGGAAGGGAGAGAGAGAGAAGAGGAGAGAGAGTGAGTGAAAGAATGGGTGTGCCAGGGCCTCTTGCCACTGCAAATGAACTCAAGATGCATACTATGCCACATCTGGCTTTACATGGGTACTAGGGAATTGAACCCAGGCCACCAGGTTTTGCAAGCAAGTGCCTTTAACCACTGTGCCATCTCTCTACCCCTCCCCCTTGTATTAATTTTTAAGGCACAAATTCTCACTGTTTCCAAGACTGACACTAAATTCCTCCTCAACCTTTAGGTAGAAGGGCCTACAAGTATATACCATTTTAAATCAAAACACTTTTTAAAAAAATTTTTTGTTTATTTTTATTTATTTATTTGAAAGTGACAGACAGAAAGAGGCAGATAGGGAAAGAGAAAGAATGGGCGTGCCAGGGCCTCCAGCCACTGCAAACGAACTCCAGATGCATGCGCCCCCTTGTGCATCTGGCTAACGTGGGTCCTGGGGAGTCGAGCCTCGAACCAGGGTCCTTAGGCTACACAGGCAAGCGTTTAACCACTAAGCCATCTCTCCAGCCCAAAACACTTTTAAATTAAAAAAGAAATCCAGCCAGGCATGGTGGCACACGCCTTTAATCCCAGCACTAGGGAGTCAGAGGGAGGAGGATCACCGTGAGTTCAAGGCTACCCTGAGAATACCTGGTGAATTCCAGGTGAGCCTGAGCTAGAGTGAGACCCTACCTCGAAAAACTAAAAAAGAAAAGAAATCCAGGCTGGAGAGATGGCTCAGCAGTTAAGCTGCTTGCCTGCAAAGCCTTATGACCCAGGTTTGATTACCCAGTACCCATGTAAAGCCAGATGCACATAGTGGTGCCTGCATCTGGAGTTGGTTTGCAGCAGCTAGAGGTCCTGGTGCACCATTCTCTCACTCACTCTCTCTCCTCTTCTCTCTCTCTCTCTCCCTCCCCTTGCAAAAAAATCAATAAAAATATTTTTTAAAGTCCACTAAAAACAAATGTTCCAGTTGTGGCTATTGTCGGTCAATCTAACATAACCAGGTTCTAAGCTCATGCTTCTGTAGCTCAGAGGAAGCCAGATTGCTGCTTCAAATCCTACAAGACAAACTTCATCTGCTGGAGGCTTAGCATAGGCCAGAAATACTCGGCAATGGGTGGTGACAGAGAGCAGATCAAAAGCCAGTCCTTCAAGGTGATAGTTCATTTCCTTTCCTATTTCTCCCCACTGAAAATTCAAATGCACATCAACACTCAGGATCCTTCTCAGTGAGCCCAGGCATGTTGGCTAGATTTCCATCACTACTGCAGATACTTGAGATGATCAACTTATAAAAAGGAAGAGGGCTGGAGAGATGGCTTAGCAGTTAAGGCACTTGCCAGCAAAGCCAAAGGACCCAGGTTTGATTCCCCAGGACCCATGTGAGCCAGATGCACAAGGAGGCACATGCATCTGGAGTTCATTTGCAGTGGCTAGGGGCCCTGACTTGCCCATTCTCTTTCTCTCTGTCTGTCTCTTTTTCTCTCTCTCTGAAATAAATGAAATATTAAAAAATTAGGAAGACAGTCAGCTATGGTAGTACATGCCTATAATCCTGGCACCGAGGAGGCCAAGACAGGAAGGTTAACACCAGTCTGAGTTCCTTGGTGAATTCAAAACCAATCTTGTCTCAAAAAAGTAAAGCAGGACTTCCAGGTAAGATGGTAGTGTAGTAGCCATGCCAAAGCAGCCTCAGGTGGGGGCAAGCAGAAAATCAGCAAAACACACTCTGCTATCAGAAAGTGAAGGTGGGGCTGGAGAGATGGCTTAGCGGTTAAGCGCTTGCCTATGAAGCCTAAGGACCCCGGTTCCAGGCTCGATTCCCCAGGACCCATGTTAGCACAAGGGGATGTACGCATCTGGAGTTCATTTGCAGTGACTGGAGGCCCTGGTCCACCCATTCTCTCTCTCTCTCTCTCTCCCTCCCTCTCTGCCTCTTTCTCTCTGTGTCTGTTGCTCTCAAATAAATAAATTAAAAAACAAAAAGTGAAGGTGTGTAAGGAATTATTAACCACAGCAGAGAAACGGGAGAGACCCAGAGCTTCTAGCAAGCAGGAAACTGCAGCCACAGGAGCAGAAGCCAGGTGAAGGGATTTTCCACTCACACCAGCCTCCTCACAGAGTCAAGAAACATGAAGGGGAAGACAGCAGGGAGCAGCTGAGCCGCTCCAGTCACCCTGCGCAGCCTCCCTTCCCCCAACCGCCAGTGCCCTGAACCACCAGAGATCTCATCCACCCCCCCAGCCACGCAGTACCCAGCACAGCCGAGTAGAACACCAGATCCAGCGATCCAAGCAGCCTAACAAAGTCCACAGCGCAACAGAGAGGGACTGAGGTGGGCAGTCAGCCTGGGTGAGATGGGAAACCATCCCAAAACGTAGCAGGGCCTACGTACACAAATCCAGGTACGTAGGCCTGCACTGGAAGGGCTAATCTCACTTTCCATGTGAGGGCAGGTTATTGGATTCTTGATCAGTTTTCCATATATATATATTTAAGTAGAAGAATGGATTGCTGGGGGTGGAATGGCCTAAGTGATGTCAGGGGAAGAGATTGAGTAAAGGAAGGATAAGGGGGAGGGAAAGTCAAAATTTAAAAGGGTGTGAGTAAGTCATATGGAAATCTATGTTTTTGGACAATGGCATACCCAGAAGCCATAGATTGTTACTAGAAAAATTTCAAGTGCCAGGGATGGGATACCGTCCAGTGAGTTGTTGGCCAGGGAGGACCCTGATATCCCCAAAACATTACAGACCATTGCCGAGGCCCTTGGTTTCCCACCAAGAATAGATGGTAAGACCCTATTGCTACAGACTCCACATGCTTGGGCTGCAAGGTCACTGAGAAATCAAGCTGGAGCTGAACTGAAAACCTCCTCCCTGTAGACCAACTGACAGAAAGCTGGAAAAAGCTACACTGCATGAAGTTCAGTGTGTGAGAGAGAAGCCATCAGTGGAGATAAACAACACTGGACACTACAAGCTTTAAGTTGGGCCAGCCAGGCCAAATGAGCCAATGGGTGCAATAGTGGCATGTCTGTTATGGGGGAAACCAAGCGCTCTCTAATTGGACTGGAGACCCGCTCCATGGCAGGGAATACATGCCTGGTACTATGATGGGTGAGGTCATGAGCCCTATGGGTGTAACACCAGCTGGTGTCTGGTTAAATGTATATATTCTGTTCACCAAATTGCCTGGTAAGCACTTCTTTTACCCATATATTAATGCTACTCTCACTTTTGGTTAGAGAAGCTTCACTTTTCAGATGGTGGTGACCTCTGGAATGATTCAAAAGGCACCATGGTGCTGAGAAGAAGTGACAGAGGAGTGCTCATCACTGAAACATCTGTCACACCTTCCAAGGCTCAGGGTCCATTGTGGAAGAGGTGGTGAAAGAATGTAAGAGCCAATGGAAGGGTAGGACTACTTACAATTCAATCTTCCAGACACAAAATGGCCTGGATATCCATGACCTCACAATGCCTAACACTATCTTCACAAGACCCTCATAACAGGAGGAAAAGATGATGATATCAAAATAAAAGAGAGACTGATTGAGAGGGGAGGGGATATGATGGATAGTGTATTTGTGAAGTGAAAAGTGGGGGAGGAGAGGGAATTATCATGGCTTATTGTCTATAATTATGGAAGCTGTCAATTAAAAGAAAAAATAAAGCAGGCCAGGTGTGGTGGCACATGTCTTTAATCCAAGCACGTGGGAGGCAGAGGTAGGAGGATCACTGTGAGTGATCACTACATAGTGAATTCCAGTTCAGCCTGGGCTTGAGCAAGGCGCTACCTTGCAAAACAAAAACAAAAGTAAAGCAATGAACAATAACAACAAAATTATTAGGAGATAATGGCTAGAATAGTAATAATAATATTATAAAAATGAATAATGTTTGGATCGTCTTTATACCAATAAAAAGTCATAATTAGGGGCTGGAGAGATGGCTTATCAGTTAAGGCACTTGCCTGCAAAGCCAAAGGACCCAGGATGCCACAAGACCCATATAAGCCAGATGCACAAGGGGGCACAAGCAGTGGCTGTAGGCCCTGGCGTGCCCATTCTCCCTCTCTCTCTCTCTCTCTCTCTCTCTCTCTCAAATAAATAAATAAAAATAAAATGTCATAATTAACCATCCTGAATATATGTTTATGAAGAAATGGGTCTACAAAGGTACATGCCTAAGATCCATGTAAGTCTTTTTAAAATACTTTTATTTATTTTTATATTTTATTTATTCATTTGAGAAAGAGAGAGAGAGAGAGAGAAAGAGGCAGAGAGAGAGAGAGAGAGAGAGAGAATGGGTGCATCAGGGCCTCCAGCCACTGCAAATGAACTCCAGGCACATGTGCCACCTTGTGTATCTGGCTTACGTGGGTCCTAGAGAGTTGAACCTGGGTCCTTTGGCTTTGCAGGGAAGCACCTTAACCGCTAAGCCATCTCTCCAGCCCAAATATTTTGTACTTTTATTTATTTGAGAGATAAAAAGATGGAGAGAGAGAGAGAATGAGAATAGGTGCTCCACAGCCTCTAGCCTCTGCAAACAAACTCCAGACACACGTGCCCTCTTGTGCATCTGGCTTGTGCCTAGGAGTTGATGTCCACCTACTGGTTCTATGAGTGGGCCGCGTTTGTTTCTGTGACCTTCCACTGACCTTGAAGAAGTTATTTTTGGAGTTGTTATCTTGAGCTTCATTTATTAATAGAGAGAAAGAGAGAGAGAGAGAGAGAGAGAGAGAGAGAGAGTGTGTGTGTGTGTGTGTGTGGAACAGATGGCCAGCAGGTGAGCCAGGCGCAGGGTAAGTAATAGCTTCTTCTGACCACGTGACTATTAAGGCACTTCCGGCTTCCACCTCCAGTCTTCCTCTTTGTCCTGTTCTGCTTCTTGTCCAATTAGGTTGACTTCTGTCTCCTATAGACCAGGACCAAAATATTTAGTGAACATACATGTGATATCAGATACTGTTCTGGGCAAAAAATAAACAATTAGATGCCTGTGGCCTTCTCAGCAAACAGCTTTGTAAACTTCTTCGCCACTCACAGATATCTTCACTTCCTGCAGAGGCGGAGGGATATATATGAATTTGAGCAAGAAAGTGATCTCAAAGGAAATGCGGGGGGTGGGGGAGGACAGGCAGATAATCCCTCCAACCTCCCACAGGGAAGGATTTGTTTGTGGTAGTCATAAATATAATGGAATTAACAAAGTTGCAATCAATGAGAAGCTAAAAGTTGTACGTCTATTTGTTCTGTGGCAGTGTGGGAAGCTATTTCTTCCAGATGCGCCCCCCCCCCAAAAAAATGGAAACAAAGGCAAACTATAGAGCAGTATGTAGTAGAAGATGTTCCTCCACGGCAAAGTAGTCTGTGACCCACAGCCTTTTGAGTCACCTCCAGCTTTGACAGGAAAAGAAAGGAGGTGTAAGCAGGCTCCTTTGAAATTGCCCTTGCTCCCCTGTCCCCTTTCCTTCCTCCCTCTTCTATTTTTTTCTTTTTTTGAGATGGGGAGACGAAGAAAGAATCGGGGCCCTAGGGCCTCAGCCACTGCAATTGAACTCCAGACGCTTGCGCCACCTAGTGGGCATGTGCAACCCTGCGCTTGCCTCACCTTTGTGCATCTGGCTTATGTGGGATCTGGAGAGTCAAACATAGGTCCTTAGGCTTCACAGCAAGGGCCTTAACCGCTAAGCCGCTGTCTAGCCCTTCTCCCTCTTCTTAATCCTTTGGCTGACAAGAAGCCCTGCCTAGATGTTGAAGATGAACTGACAAGTCTTTCTTAGAATCACGGAACCCAGGATATCTGACGGCCTTGGTAGTGCTCTTCATTTGCAACTGGTCACAGGAAGCTCAAGTTCATGGCATGGTTTGGCTAGAAAATTGAAAAGGATCCTACTCTGCCTGTAACTGGCTTGCCCTGCTCTTCCTTTCTCTCCCTTTAAAAGCCCTTTGCGCTCCTGAGCCCCCAGATGGAACTAGCTCCTCTGTCTTCTCCAGGGGTGGCTTTAAATAAACTCAGTTCCTTCCTCCTAACTCTCATCTTCCTAATCTCGGTCCCTGGAGCTTCAGGCAGAAGGACGTTTGTAACAGAAGGAGGACATTCTACGCAGGTGGCTTTTCACAGGCAAAGGAAGGAGGTCTGGTGGTCTGGGAATGGCAGAACAGGCTCAGCACAGACAGTTCCCAGGACTCTGTGATGACTGAGTTTACTGGTTAACTTGACTGTCCAGATATTTGGTTAAACAATTACTCCTGCACAGTTAGGAAGAGGGACATGAAACAGCCTGGCCCTGCAAAAGCCTTTGTCTTCAATGAGGAAACAAAGGGAGAGAAGAGAGGACTTCGGATGGTAAAGGGGAGTATAACAAGGGTTTAGAAACTGTTTTTGCCAAAACAAAAAAAAAAATCTTCACTTGGGTGTCCAATGAGTGACTAAAAGCACGGTAACGTTTGGCATCTGCAGTGGTTTGATTCAGGTGTCCCCCATAAACTTAGGTGTTCTGAATGCTCTCCTAGAGGTTGTTCTAAATACACACCCTAGAGTCAATGTATTGTTGGGGGCGGGCTTATGGGTGTTATAGGCAGCTTCCTTTTGCCAGTGTTTGGCACACTCTCCTGTTGCTGTTGTCCATGTGTTGTTTCCCAGGAGGTGATGTCCACCCTCTGCTCATGCCATCATTTTCCCCTTCCATCATGGAGCTTCCCCTCGAGTCTATAAGCCAAAATAAACCTTTTTTCCCACAAGCTGCTCTTGTTGTCTTTCGCCACCTTACACTTTGGGTTCGATTCCTGCTCAACTCGGCACTTAGACACGTTCATCATTTAAGGATGGTTCACTTAAATCTGGTAACCTTTCCCTTCAAGGCTCGTGTCATAACCACCAGATTATTAACTATCAGCTTTCGTGTGTGTGTGTGTGTGTGTGTGCACGCGCGCACATATTTGAGTGTGTAAACGTGTGCGCATGTGTGGAGGCTAAAGGACAACCTCGGGTTTTGCTCTTCTCTGGACTGGCTGGCCATGGGACCCCAGGGATCTGCCTGTCTCCACCCCTCCCCCATCCCAGCACTGTATTACAAGTGTGCACCACCACACCTAGCATTTTCTGGTGAGTTCTAGGGATTGAATTTGGATCCTCATGCTTGCAAGACAAGTGTGTTGCGTTGCTGACTAAATTACCTCTCTAGTCCCATCAACCACTAGCTTTTATGACAGCCTGTTCCAGACCATCAGGGTACTGCCTAGAAGTCTCCAATCATTGCACTAAACCTAAAGAAATTCCCAATTTGTTCATCTATGTTGCCTCTCTCCCTCTCTCTCTTTCTCTGTCCTCCCACCTCCTTTTTTTTTTTGAGACATGGTCTTACTATATAACCCAGCTGACCTCAAACATGTGGTCCTCCTGCCTCAGCTCTATCCTGCCTCTCTGACTCCGGTCATCTCGGATTCCAGGAACAGGTCTGACCAATAAACATGTTTTGACAAGAGTTGAAAGCACCGCTCCAGGCAGCAGGAACTTTCTTATCTGAGACTGGGCTCCTAGGTTAGATAAATTCCTTTCCTACTGACTACCTTTTCCATTTTGTCTTTGGGGCAACTGTCCTGATCCTGGTCTGTTGAGACCCCCAGAGCTGGGCCTCTGGCCTACAACTCAGGTGACATGATAAAGTGTGGCTTTTGGCCTTCAAGCTATAACATCCTAGCTACCTGGGGAACTAAATAGTTTAGGGAGGTTTGACACAAATAGAGATTTGCCGTTTGACTTTGGCTTCTGTCACCGAGCTCCTTGGGGATTCCTGGAGACAGGATTTTGTTGTTATTCAGAATGCACTCCTTTCTGAGCACAACTGAGTTTAAGCTAATAAGGTGAAGTTCCAGACAGGGTTGGTTACCAGGAAAGCCAATGCACAGTTAAGTAGCAGCAACTCTCGGCTTGGTTGGCGCTGTCTGCGGAGGTGGCCGCCATCTTCTGCTTGGCATCATGGCTGCCCTCAGACCTCTGGTGAAGCCCAAGACTGTCAAAAAGAGGACCAAGAAGTTCATCCGGCACCAGACTGATACGTCAAAATTAAGCATAACTGGCGGAAACCCAGAGGTATTGACAACAGGGTGTGGAGAAGATTCAAAGGCCAAATTCTGATGCCCAACATCGGT
Source organism: Dipus sagitta (assembly GCA_036346955.1). NCBI lineage: Eukaryota > Metazoa > Chordata > Mammalia > Rodentia > Dipodidae > Dipus > Dipus sagitta. The sequence continues at coordinate 118,658,080 of CM070775.1, forward strand.
TATGGGAGCAACAAGGAAACAGAGCACGCGCTGCCCAGTGGCTTCCGGAAGGAAGTTCCTGGTCCTCAAGGTCAAGGAGCTGGAAGTGCTGCTAATGCGCAGCAAACCTTCCTGTGCCGAGATCGCTCACCGCGTCTCTCGAAGAACCGCAAAGCCATCGTGGAAAGAGCGGCCCAGCTGGCTATTAAGAGTCACCAATGCCATGCTGTGCAGTGAAGAAAATGAATAAACAGTTCATGTGCATCTTATATTTAAATAATAAATAAAACCAGGAAACTCGCAAAAAAAAAAAAAAAAAAAAGAACCTTGACTTCGGTTGGTAAAGTACTTGTTTTGCAAGCATAAGGAGCTGACTTCAAACCCCAGAGCCCTCTCTTTTAAAAAGGTCTCTTTTTGGATGTGGTGGTGCACGCTTTTAATCCCAGAACTCAGAGGCAGAGGTACTAAGACCCTACCTCGAAAAAAAAAAAAACGTGGCTTTTTTTTTTCCTGGAACATTTAACCAACTATAATGTGTTTTACATTAAAAAAATATATTTTTTAAATTTATTTAAGAGAGCCGGGCGTGGTGGCGCATGCTTTTAATCCCAGCACTTGGGAGGCAGAGGTAGGAGGATTGTTGTGAGTTCAAGGCCACCCTGAGACTACATAGTGAATTCCAGGTCAGCCTGGGCTAGAGCAAAACCCTACCACGAAAAACCAAAAATAAAATAAAATTTATTTGCGAGAGAGAGAGAAGGAGGCAGATAGAAAGAGAGAATGGGCACAGGGCTTCTAGCCACTGCAAGTAAACTCCAGACACAGGCACCGCCTTATACATCTGGCATCGCGTGGTCCTGGGGAACCCAATTCCAGTCCTTAGGCTTTACAAGCAATTATCTTAACTGCCGAGCCACCTCTCCAGCCTCCATTTTTAAAGTTAATTTTGTGCTTTTATTGTGTGTGCGTGTGCATGCCACAGCATGTGTGGAGATCAGAGGAGAACTTTGAACTAGTAGATTGCAAAGGAACATCAGACTAGCCAGCCAGCAAGCTTTGGATTCTCTTGACTCTGTCTCGCCTTGTCACAGGTGCACTGGGATTACAGATGTATGTACCACTTTGCACAAGGCAGAGCCACAGAACAACAGGCCGTTAGGTCCCTGAGGTGCCATGTGGAACAAGGCTTCTCAGGAGAGCTTCCCTACTCCACCAAATTTTGCATAAGAAAAAAAAAAAAACAAGAAACTTTTTGTTGTTGTTGGATTAAGCTGCTGACATTTCCAGATGGGTTGGTTTTCAAGCATTGGTTATTCTATTTGTTTGTTTTGAGCTGAGGTCTTGATATGTAGCCCAGGCTGGTCTCAAACTCAAGATACTCCTGTCTTAGCCCCCATGGCCCACCCAGAAACTAGGGTTATAGAAATATGCCCCCATGCCCAGATGATGCTAAATTTATATCTTCCTGTTTCCATCGCCAGAGAGGCACTAGAGTTAAAACGTCCTAGGAAATAGGGCTGGAGAGATGGCTTAATGGTTAAGGCACTCGCCTGCAAAGTCAAAGGACCTCTGTGTGATCCCCCAGGACTCACGTAAGCCAGATGTACAAGGTGGTACATGCATCCGGAGTTCGTTGGCAGTGGCTAGAAGCCCTGGTGTGCCCATTCACTCTCTCTCTCTCTTGTTCTGCCTCTTTCCCTCTCTCAAATAAATAAATAAAAGCAATATATATATTTAAAAATTCCAGGAAATAACTTGCTTGGACCGGCTTAGACAGAGTGCCAATCTCAGCTCATCAATTGGCCTCGGGAGCAGTCACAGACAAAACTTCCCCAGTAGGGAAGCCCCTTCTAGGATCACAGGCATAGTTTGGTGAGGAGAGTGCTGTTTCTGGAAGGGACCTGAGGAGTTGGAGGGAGGCCAAGGAAAGAGAAGGCCAGAGAGACCCAGATCTATGCTAGTCTATTGAATAAGTACATGGGAGAGCTGGGCCCTGGGTCAGCACTTGGAGCGAGCGTGAGTCAGGGTTCCTGACAGAGCCGCTAGAACACACTTGGAGTAGAGGGGGTGCTGTGGTGAGGAATGAGCCTTGCAGATCCTTGGCCTACAAGGAAAGCGGGCATTTAGTTTACAAAGAAAAGAGTTGGCAGGGAAGTCAAGATTCCCTTCAAGGATGTGAAAGGCATGCTAGACCCAGTTGGAAGCCCATGTTCGGGAAGAACTTGACCAGGCCAGCTAACCAGAAAGGCTCAGACTCCCCTAGGCAGGGAAGAGCTGTCGCTGGCTGACCAGAGTAACCACTTCCTGTGGGACTGCTGTGGATGGGATCGCTGCTTTGGGCCTGCTTGCTCTTCCTGCACATTCCCCTCCAATCCCGAGTCTCAGAATTACGTCCGATTGATCATTCCATTTGGACAAGAGGATCCAGAAGAAGAGAAGAGTGACTCAGGCCAAGTAAACCACTGCTGAGGTGGGATCTGATCTATGTTACATTTGATCTTCATGGTCCAGAAGAGGCCCTGGGATCTCTCTCTCTCTCATACACACACACACACACACACACACACACACACACACACAGAGAGACATATCATGGTCTTACTATGTTACTATGTAGCCTAGGCTAGCCTCGAACTCGGAGCAATTCTTCTGCCTCTGCCTTTCTAGTGCTGGGGTTACAAGCATATACCACCATGCCCAGCATTCAGTGGGCTCCTTTTGCTGATCCTTGGAGCCCAGGCCAGGAGGGACAAACCATGGGGACAGCAGAGGAAGAGAGTGTCTCCCTACAATTGACCCCGGCACCTGTGGGCTGATAGGCAGACCACACTCACTCAAGAACAAGTTGGAGGCCAGGGGATTGTTATGTGGCACAGCATCAAGGTCTTCAGTCCCTTGACAGCTGAGGCCCAAGTGGCCACGAGCCTCAAGTTACTGGCAGGGCCAGGATTGGAATTTTGTTCTTCCAGGTTTGATGAGAGCAGGGCGGTGTGAGTCAATGGTAGGAGCACAGTCCAAAGCCAGGCCTCCCACGATTGAATCCAGCCTCTGCCACTTAACAGGCTGTGTGGCGTGAACAAATTTCTTTACTTCTCTGTGGACCTACTTCCTGGTCATAAGTTGTAACTAATAGGCTGTTTTGAAGATTGAATTGCGTCTTACTTACAGGGCTCAGAGACAGGCATTTGCCCAAGATCACATAGATCAGAAGGCGCAGATCTAGATGTGAACCCAGATCTGCCTGATAATGGAACCCGAACGCCTCCTGCCCTTCTAAACTTCCTCCTTCAGCCCACAGAAGGAAGCCTTCTCTGTGATCACAGAAAGGGGCTTCCTCAGGCCAGCTTCTGTGTGTTAGAAGCCTCAAGGCCTTACACGTGGGGAGAGTGAGGCACTGTATTGCATTGAGGACATAGCAACCCCAGGGAAAGGAGACTGAACTAAAGCCTGCAGATGTCCTTCGAGTCAAGAGTTTGAGGTGCAAATAGCTGAGCAGTGAGCTCCTGAGCTGCTCCAGTTACCCCCTGGGGCTCTGCTTGGTCTCTGCGCTCTCTGTCAAGGAGACCTGAGTTGGTGGGTCAAATTAGTCCTTTCTTGTGGGACACAGATGGCATGCTTATAGTAAGTCTGAGCGCTCAGGAAGCTGAGATGGGAAGATCACTTGAAGCCAGCTTAGGTCCCATAGTGAGACCCCCCCCACACACACACACACATTCAAAAATAAATAAATGAAAGCAAAAATGTAAGCCATTCTCTGGCTGAGCCCTTGTGCAGAGGAAACCCCAGAGGGATGTGGCGCAAGAGCAGGATGAGGTTGAACCAGGAAGAGCATCTGCGGCGAGCCAGGACACAGGCATGGACCTAGGGCCCGCGTCCTGCCCACCCGGCTGTCTTGCATCAGGTGCCCAGCATGCTGACTCGTTGAATCGCTGAGCAACCTTTGCTTAGGCCGGTCAGGCTGCCGCCATCCTGCCCGTCACGGATGTATAAATAGATTTTAGCTGTACCTATTGTTTTTCTCTCCCCCCAAAAGTTGCTGATTGTGTGAGTTGTTCCTCATCCTGTGCCAAGTCAGGGTGCCCCTGACTCCATCATAGTGGGGGACAGGTTCTGAGCTGAGCTGGGAGGCTGGGGACCAGAGAAGCATGGGTGTATATGGAGTGGAGCTATCTGCTGGGCCTTGCTGATCCCCAGGCTACAGAGGGTGACAGAGGTGCTGGGGCTTGTAGCCCAGCTGTGCACATCTGTAAGACACAGGAAACGGGGCGCGGGGTGGGTAGGGGGAGTGGGGGGAGGGCTGTAATTGTAGATTACAGCTTTCTTGTTTATTGGCTAAGTGTTGACAACCCTTAGCCTTGGCCTTCTTATCAACAAAAAAAAGGGGAAGAGGGAATGTCCCACCCTTTTAAGAGAGCTTTTAAAAAGGTACCAAAGCTAGGAGTGGTGACTTAAAACTGTCACCCCAGCTATTCAAGGGGCTGAGGCTGGAGGACTGAAAGTTCGAGGCTTATTTGGGCTAAACAAGCTAAATAAGCTAGTACAGGGAAGTAAGTGAGACACTATCTGAAAATAAGAATACAAAAGGGGCGGGGCAGGCAGGAGGGTACTACCATGGGATATTTTTTATAATCATGGAAAATGTTAATAAAAATTGAGAAAAAAATAAAAATAAATAAAATAAAATTTAAAAAAGGGCGGGCATGGCGGCGCATGTCTTTAATCCCAGCACTCAGGAGGCCAAGGTAGGAGGATCTCCATGAGTTCCAAGCCAGCCAGGGCCAGAGTGAATTCCAGGTAAGCCTGGACTAAAGTGAGACTCTACCTCGAAAACAACAATAACAACAACAAAATACAAAACGGGCTGGGGATACAGCTCGGTGGTAGTATGCTCATCTCGCATGTTTAATCCCAAGTAGTATACCAGGCAGGGAGGGTACTAAGCTTAGTATCAGCAGCAAGGCCAAGGATGGCTAAAGAGAAGCACCAGGTGGGGTAAGAGCCTATTTTATCAAACTGCTGGGTTTCAAAGCCTGGATCTCTGTCACATAGCTGTGTGCTCTGGGAGCAGGGCCAAGTGTGTGTGTGTGTGTGTGTGTGTGTGTGTGTGTGTGCGCGCGCGTGCCCTCTGAGCTCCTCAATTTCCTGATCTATAAAATACACATAGTAATTATCAAATGTTTTGTGCAGTTGTTATGAGAACTGTAAGCTTAACACGTAGCAAAGCATTGACAGTAAGACTTGGCCTGTAATTTATGAGCGACAAACACATAGCTGACGTTCTTGTGAACCCTTACAGACTATGCCGCCTGACCTGTGGAAATTCTTCCCCAGCATCTCATAAACAGGCTCTCCAGGAAGCTGTCATCTTTCCTTCCTTCCAAGAACAGCACCTTGGGGCTGGAGAGATGGCTTAGCAGTTAAGGCATCTGCCTGCAAAGCCAAAGGACCCAGGTTCAATTCCAGGACAGGACCTGCGTAAGCCAGATGCACAAGGTAGCACATGCATCTGGAGTTTATTTGCAGTGGCCAGGAGGCCCTGGCACGGCCATTCTCTCTCTCTCTCTCTCTCTCTCTCTGCCTCTTTCTCAAATAACTAAAATATTTTTAAAAAGAAGAAGAAGAGCACCTTGAATCCTATACTTCACGTGGCACTGAATTCACAGCATCTGCTGACCTGTGTTTTTTCCGTCATCCTGACCCCCTCCCACCAAAGTCAGCAGAAAGCCTTGTCCACACTCCCTTGTTTGCAGCCCAAGACTCAGCCGAGGCTTCCTGAGTGTGCAGAACTCCGAACAGCTGCATAGTGGACTCTAATAGGGTGCCTGTCTGTCCCAGGTACTGGGGCATAGGATGAAAGGTCTCTACCTTCAAGGAACTTCCAAATTGAGGTGGAAACCTAAAAAGCTCTGTATATCATTATGTAGGCACTGATTTAAAAAAAAAAATTGCTGAGGGCAGGAGAGATGGCTTAGCGGTTAAGCTCTTGCCTGTGAAGCCTAAGGACCCTGGTTCAAGGCTCGATTTCCCAGGACCCACAATAGCCAGATGCACAAGGGGGTGCACGTGTTTGGAATTCATTTGCAGTGGCTGGAGGCCCTGGCGTGCCCATTCTCTCTCTCTCTCTCTATCTATCTATCTATTTGCCTCTCTCTCTCTCTCTCTCTCTGTCACTCTCAAATAAATAAAAATGAAAAATAAATCTTTTTTAAAAAATGCTGATGCCAGTTGTGGTCACTGTTAGGAAATTGCTGAAGGGGCAGAGGCAGAAGGATTAGGAGTTCTAGGCCAGCCTAGACTACACACTTATCAGATACACAAAGTGGCACATGCATCTGGAGTTTGTTTGCCGCAGCTTAAAGCCCTGGTGTACCCATTCATTCTCTCTCTCTCTCTCCATATAAATAAATAAATAAAAATAAACACAAGCAAGGGCTGAGGGCATAGCTCAGTGTTTGTCTAGCTTGGGCAAGACCCCGGGGTTGATCAGAGCACTGGCAAAACAACAACAAAACCAGTTGTGTGATTAGAGGAAGCCTTGGGTCCCATGCGATGACAAAGCAGCAGGAAGAATAGCCTCTCCTGGAGGAGTTGACACTTCCCAGCGAGGGCAGTGCTACTGGGTGCTGCTGGCCTTGTGGTGATGCTCTGGCCTCATGCAGGGACAAGTAGACCCCACCCGATCTCACTCGCACCCTCTTTTCAACCTGACTGCCCCTCAGCATCTTTCCCCAAGGCCTCCCCCACCCGCGGACCTTTCCCTATGCTTCCCCTCTGTCTGCAGGATTCTTCCGCCCCCACTTTGTTGGTTTTTTTTAAATTATTATTATTATGTTTTATTTTTGGTTTTTCGAGATAAGGTCTCACTCTAGCCCAGGCTGACCTGGAATTCACTATGTAGTCGCAGGATGGCCTCGAACTCACAGTGATCCTCCTACCTCTGCCTCCTGAGTACTGGGATTAAAGGCATGAGCCACCATGTCCAGCCTTAAAATTATTTTTACTTATCCATTATGAGTGAGAGAGAGAGAGAGAGAGAGAGAGAGAAGAAGAAGAAGAAGAAGAAGAAGAAGAAGAAGAAGAAGAAGAAGGGGCAAATAGAGAGAGAGAATGGGCATGTCAGGGTCTCAGCCTCTGCAAATGAACTCCAAACACATATGCCACCTTGTGCATCTGGCTTAAATGGGTCATAGGGAATGGAACCTAGGTCCTTAGGCTTCACAGACAAGTGCCTTAACCTCTAAGCCATCTCTCCAGCCTGTTTTTTTATACCCCCCCCCAAGGTAGGGTCTCACTGTAGCCCAGGCTGACCTGGAATTCACTCTGTATTCTCAGGGTGGCCTCAAACTCACAGCAATCCTCCTACCTCTGCCTCACATACTGGGATTAAAGTTGTATGCCACCATGCCCAGCCCGGCCCCCACTTTGGCTCATGGTTAAAGTCTCCTTTTAGTTGTGACTTTCTCCTGTTGGCCTTTTATTTATTTTTTTATGGCTTTTTGAGGTAAGGTCTCACTCTAGCCCAGGCTTAACTCGAACTCACTCTGTAGTCCTGGGCTGACCTAGAACTCACAGTGATCCTCCTACCTCCCACATGCTGAGACTAAAGGTGTGTGCCACCACACCAGGCCTTCCTGCTGGCCTTTGCTGACTTCCTTGGCTAGATTGGGTTCCTCCCATTCCAGATGCATCTAGAATTATCCAACCCTATTTTGTAGTTCTAACATATATATTCTGTGATGAAATAATTCTCATCTCTTTTATAGACCAAAAGAAACGGATTGAAGGAATAATTGAATGTATATATAATAAGTGGGTAAGGCAGCACAATGTGTTCGTTAGTTCTAAAAGACTATAGAAATTGCTGCTCCCTTTAAAAATCATGAATAATAATCACTTATTTGTAATAATTGTTCATAATAACTATCATTTATTAGCTCTCATAACATTGGAGCAAGATTCATGTGTTTCATTCACACATTCATCCAGAAAATATTAATTAAGCACTGGCTCTGGGTTAAGACACAGTACTCGGCATTGGGAAGAGAAAGCAGGGGCTGGAGAGATGGCTTAGAGGTGAATGCACTTGTCTTCGAAGCCTAAGAACCCAGGTTTGAATCCTCAGAACCTACATAAGCCAGATGCACAAGGTGGCACATGCATCTGGAGTTTGTTTACAGTGGCTAGAGGCCCTGGTGTGTCCATTCTCAATCCCTCTCTCTCTCTCTCTCTCTCTCTCTCTCCCCCTCTCTCTCTCTGCCTCTCTCAAACAAATAAATAAATAAATAAATAAATAAATAAAATACTTTTTGAAAAAAAAGAAGAGAGCTGGGCGTGGTGGTGCATGCCTTTAATCCCAGCACTCGGGAGGCAGAGGTAGGAGGATCGCCATGAGTTCAAGGCTACCCTGAGACTCCATAGTGAATTCTGGGTCAGCCTGCACTAGAGTGAGACCCTGCCTCAAAAAAACAAACAAAAAAAAAAAAAGGAAGAAGAAGAGAAAGCAGGGCTGGAGAGATGGCTTAGTAGTTAAGGCGTTTGCCTGCAAAGCCTAAGTTCAGTTCCCCAGGACCCACATAAGCCAGATACACAAGGTAGCACATGGATCTGGAGTTCATTTGCAGTAGCTAGTGCACCTGTGCACCTATTCTCTCTCTCTCTCTCTCTCTCTCTCTCAGATAAATAAGTATAAATAAAATTAAAAAAAAAAAAAACGAGAAAGCAATGAAATTTAGACATGCTCCTTTCCCCATGGGGCACATACTCTGCTGCCAAAGATGGGAAACGTAAGAGACCAATGCGTGCAGAAGCACAGGTTTTGGAAGGCAACGGCTGTCACAGTCCTGGCTGCAGGAACTTCAGAGCTTGTGCCGCCCTGTTAGCGCTGAGAATGAGAATGGCACTGGCACGGGAATGTAGATATCTCTTTGGAAGAGTCGCCATTGGTCTGGACTGCAGCTACATTGAAATAACTTCCTAGCTTGGGGTGAGGAGTCTCTTGTTGGTACCACAAGCAGAGTGGCTGGAATCAGACACCAGGACGTCCAGGACCCTGGCTTTCGGTGGGTAAGGGCATGGCTGTGTCTGGTGTCCTGCAACCTTCTCAGTTGATCAGAATGCTGTTGGCTGATGTCCCCCTGGGGCCTGACAGTCCCTGCCTCAGCAGCCAGGACTGGGAAGTGATGGGAGAGCCGCCCACCAGTGGTGGCAACAATCCCTACAGCAGAAGGAACCTGAGGAGTTGGGCTGAGAACAGCTTCCTCCTCTCCTCTCCTCTCCTCTCCTCTCCTCTCCTCTCCTCTCCTCTCCTCTCCTCTCCTCTCCTCTCCTCTCCTGTGCTCTCCTCTCCTCTCCTCTCCTCTCCTGTGCTCTCCTCTCCTCTCCTCTCCTCTCCTGTGCTCTCCTGTGCTCTCCTCTCCTCTCCTCTCCTCTCCTCTCCTCTCCTCTCCTCTCCTCTCCTCTCCTCTCCTCTCCTCTCCTCTCCTCTCCTCTCCTCTCCTCTCCTCTCCTCTCCTCTCCTCTCCTCTCCTCTCCTCTCCTCTCCTCTCCTCTCCTCTCCTCTCCTCTCCTCTCCTCTCCTCTCCTCTCCTCTCCTCTCCTCTCCTCTCCGCCCTGGGGTGAACTTTTGGCTTGAGATATTTGTTGTCCTGGATGAGAGAGCTGTTACAGTAGAAGACGGTGACAGGATGGCTCTGTAGGGAAGAGGCGGAGTGGGGAATAAAGAGCCTGCCCTTTATGGATTCGTCATGATACCTGTAAACTCCCTGGTTCATCAACAAATGCTTATTGAGACCTACACTGTACTGGGTGCCCAGGATACGGTAGGTAATAAGCCATGGTCCCCAGCCTCGTATAGATCATTTGGGCAATCTTGATAGAACTAGCCTCCAGACCTTTTTAGTCCTTCCACTGAGACCCAACAGGGAGTGGCAGGAGCTGCTGGTATTTTATATTCATTTATTTTCTTTATTCTCTTCTTCAAAGTTTTATTTTTTAATTAATTTCCTTATGCATTATTAAGATAATTTGGTGCAACAATAGCTGCCCAGCTTGCTGTGTCTGTGGAGAGAACATCACCAAAGGCTCTTAACTTCCCTGAGGCTAATTGTTGTTTTGTTTTTTAGTTTTTGTTTTGTTCTAATTTTTGAGACAAGATCATGCTGTGTACCTAAGCTGGCCTTGAACTTGCAACCCTCCTCTTCAGCCACCTGAATGCTGAGATTACATGCATGACTATAGTAATTTTTTGAATATTTTTATTTATTTGAAAGAGAGAGAGGGAGAGCGAATAGTCATGCCAGGAATTCTAGCCACTGCAAACAAACTCTAATTGTATGCGCCACCTTGTGCATTTGGCTTTACGGTGGGTCCTGGGGAATTGAACCCAGTCCTTAGGCTTTGTAGGCAAGTGCCTTAACCTCTGAGCCATATCTCCAGCTCTCAGCTATAGTAATTTTTAAATATTTTTTATGTTTATTTCTTTATTTGACAAAGAGAAAGAGGGAGAGAGAGACAGAGAATATGGATGCGCCAGGGCCTCCAGCCACTGCAAATAAACTCCAGACACATGCACCACCTTTTACATATGGCTAACATGGGTCCTGGGGAATCAAACCTGGTTCCTTGGGCTTTGCAGGCAAATGCTTTAACTGCCAAGCCATCCCTCGAGCCCCTGACTATAGTAATTTTTAATGGTTCACCCAACCATTAGAGTCTGACCTGATGAATTAGGGAAGGCTTCATAGAATACATGACCTTACTGTCCCTATGTATTCTTTCATTTTCAGTACTTTGTTGAACTTTTGTTCAAAAATTCCTTACAGGTGAGTGGGTAGACCAGAGGCTGTTTTAAAGTTCTTGTCTTCATCACACCCTGTAGCGGTTTGAATGTAAATGTATGTCCCCTATAGACTCAGGTATTTTTGATGTAAATTTTTCTTTCCCCCCAAGGTAGGGTCTCGCTCCAGCCCAGGCTGGCCTGGAATTCACTATGGAGACTCAGGCTGTCCTCGAATTCACAGTGATCCTCCTACCTCAGCCTCCCAAGTGCTGGGATTAAAGGCGTGTGCCACTATGGCCTGCTACTCAGGTATTTTTGATTAAGCTTCCTACTTAGTCTTTAGTAAGGTGGAGCCCTGCTGGTGGGGGTGTGTCACTGGGGTTATCTTGAGTGCGGCCCTATGAGGTGTGTAGAGATCCATCTTGAGCTCTGGCTATTGTGCTTGCTGGTGTGGGTTCTCTCTCTCTGCTGTGGGATGTATAATAAGGTGAGTCAGTTTCTTCCACCATGACTAAGCTTCCTCTGGGATCTGTTATCTTGAAATAAACCCTTTTCCTCCCACAAGCTGCCTCTGGTAGGGTGTTTGTCCCAGTGATGAGGAGATAACTGCAATAAACCCCAACACCCATCTGGACAAGCTCAGCTTAGCAGTCCTTACTGGATGGATGCACACACACTGAAAGACCTCCATGGTTACGTATAAGCTCCTCAAGGGCCACAGATACAGCCGATGCCCCCTCATCTCCAAGCAGAGGAGCAGAGCATGGTGTTCTCCACTTAGGCGCTCAATAAGCCCTAATTGATTCGTTGATTGGGAGCAACAACTATACAGTCAAAGTGCCTGGCAACACAAGCTTCTGAAGGCTGCCAGGCAGTGGACGGGGAGACTCGGGGGACAACTGATTTCTAATCAATGTGCTTACTCATTCCCAAGGCAAAGTTTAAAGTGAGTGACTGAAGCATTATTTTAGAACAGTGCAAACTTGCAAAATGTGAACACCCAGCACAGGCGGAATAGCTAAGCGAATTCTGTTGTATTAAGATTCTGTAAGGGTCTGTAGTTATTTAAAAGTAAGTAGGTTGTCTATTTAAATGCAGAGAAATCAATACCAGATACCAAAATGGAAACATTAGAATCTGAAAAGAATGTAGAAATTATGTATGTATATACATATTACATACATATATATCTACACACACACACATATATATACATATATATATATATATGTATATACACACACATATACATTTACTTTATTTTATTTTTTTATGAGAGAGAGAGAGGGAGGGAGGGAGGGAGAGAATTGGTGTGCCAGGGCTTCCAGCCACTACAATGGAACTCCAGATGCTTGTGCCACCTAGTGTACATGTGTGACCTTGTGTGTGTGCATCACCTTGTGCATCTGGTTTGCATGGGACCTTACAAGATCACCATTAGTTTGAAGCCAGCCTAGGATTACATACTAAATTCCAGGTCAGCCTAGAGTGAGACTCTACCTTGAACAAAGAGAGAGAGAGAGAGAGAAAGAAAACCAAGAAGAAAACTTTACTATGTTTCTTCCTACTCACACAGAAGTCCAGTCATCTGTAGCTAGGATCCACATATGAGAGAGAACATGCGATGTTTGGCTTTCTGGGCCTGGGTTACCTCACTTAGTACAGGAAGAAAACCCAGTAGCAAAGGCCAGTAAGCTAGAAAAGAGATATAAAGGGAAGAGAAAGGAAGGGAGGGGGTACTTAATAGGATGGTATTGTATATGTGTAAGTAGAAGAATAGATTAATGGGGTGAAAAGGCCCAAGTGAGGTCAGGGGAAGAGACTGAGTAAAGGAAAGGTGGAGGGAGGGCTAATCAAAATCTAAGAAGATAGAAATAAATCATATGAAAACCTACTTTTTTGGACAATGGAACACTCAGGAGCCATAGATTGTTGCTAGAAAATTTTCAGTGCCAGGGATGGAACACCTTCCAGTGAGTTGTTGGCCAAGGAGGTCCCTGATGCCCCCAAAACATTATAGGCCATTGCTGAGGCCCTTGGTTTCCCACCAGGAATAGATGGTAAGACTCTATTGCTGAAGACTCCACATACTTGGGCTGCAAGGCCACTGAGAAATTCTGCTGGAACTGAGCTGATAACCTCCTCAATGTAGACCAGCTGACAGAAAGCTGGAAGAAGCCATTCTGCATGCAGTTCAGTGGAAGAGCGAGAAATCACCAGTGAAGATACTCAACAGTGGACACTACAAGCCTTATATTTGGCCAGCCAGGCCAAATGAGTCAACGGGTGCAATAGTGGCACGTCTGTCATGGTGGAAACCAACTGCCCTCTAATTGGACTAGAGGCCCACTCCATGGGAGGGAATACATCCCTTGATACTGAAAACTTAAAACAGGGGTAGTTATAAGCCCTAGGAGTGTAACGTCTGCTGCTGTCTGGCTAAATGTATATACTATGCTTATCAAACTGCCCAGTAAGCACTTCTCTTAATGTTCATATCCTTATATTAATGCTACTCTTACTTTTGGTAGAGAATCTTCTCTTTTCAGATGGCAGTGACCTTGGGATGCCCCAGAAGGCACCATGGTGCTAGAAAGAAGTGACAGGAGTGCTCAGCACTGCAATATCTCTATCACACCTTCCAAGGCTAAGTGTCTATTGCAGAAGAGGTGGCAGAAAGAATGTAAGAGCCAAAGGAAGGGTAGAACTCCTTACAACGTGCTCCCCCAGACACAAAACGGCCTGGATATCCATGACCTCACAGTGCCTGACACTACCTACACAAGACCATCATAATTAATAGGAGGAAACAGATCATGACATCAAAATAAAAGAGAGACTGATTGAGAGAGGGAGGGGATATGATGGAGAGTGGAGTTTCAAAGGGGAAAGTGGGCAGAGGGAGGGCATTACCATGGGATATTGTTTACAATCATAGAAGTTGTTAATAAAAAGTAAATAAAATAAAATAAAAACTTTACTATGTAGTAGCTCCTTTTTTAAATGTGAAGTTCATGAAGCAAAGAGAATGGTTATAAAGGGTCAGATGTCATGGGCAAAGTCCTTGGGCCAGATCACCATATGACTCAGGGATCTTGGATTATGTGACCTTGAGTAATCTTGCTTCTTGGTTTGTTACTTGTGAAGTGGAAATATAAAATCTGCTCCGCCTACCTTACCAGATAAGGTTGTAAGGCAATTTAGAATCTTTATTTGCCCCACATAATATGATATTCATAGATGTAAAATGATCTTTGACTATGAGGTCTTCACTTATACATGGCTCAGAAATTATAAAACACATAATATATATGAGCCAGACATGGTGACTTACCTCTGAAATCCTAGTACTTGAGAAGTGGATGCAAGAGGATCAGAAGTTCAAGGTTACCTTGGCTACATAGCAAGTCTGAGGCTAGCCTGGATTACATGAGACCTTGTCTTAAAGAAAGAAACAAAGAAAAACTCTAAAAATTATAATCCAGGAAGTCTTATAAAGTCCAATAAGTTTAGGTAAGAGATCACAGATCTGTAATAAGTAGACTAGACCTAATATTTTTTAATTTTGTTTATTTTTATTTATTTGAGAGCGACAGACACAGAGAGAAAGAGGGAGAGAGAGAGAAAGAATGGGCATGCCAGGGCCTCCAGCCACTGCAAACAAACTCTAGATGCATCTGCCACCTTGTGCATCTGGCTTACGTAGGTCCTGGGGGATCAAGCCTCGAAATGGGGTCCTTAGGCTTCACAGGCAAGTGCTTAACTGCTAAGCCATCTCTCCAGCTCAAGACATAATATTTTATTACTTAACTTTCACTATAATCCCGTAGTTAGTACTCTCATCCGCATTTTGCCAATGAGAAAACTGTGTGTATAGTGGCTAAGCAATTTGTCTATCTATTGTTTTGTTTGTTTGTTTTTTTGAGGTGGGGTCTCATTCCAGCCCAGACTGACCTAGAACCCACTATGTAGCCCCCAGCCTGGCTTAGAACTCACAGTGATCTTCCTATATTAGCCTTCTGAGAGTGGGGATTAAAAGTGTGCACCGCAGGGCGTGATGGCGCACGCCTTTAATCCCAGCACTTGGGAGGCAGAGGTTGGGGGATCGTCCTGAGTTCGAGGCCACCCTGAGACTACATAGTGAATTCCAGGTCACCCTAAGCTAGAGTGAGACCCTACCTCAAAAAAAAAAAAAAGGTGTGCACCACTACACCTTGCTTCTAATTTGCCTTCCTATTAAGAGTAAGTGGTCTTGGCCAGATCAGAAACTTTTTTTGTTTGCTTGTTTTTTTCAAAGTAGGGTCTCACTCTATCCTAGGCTGACCTGGAACTTACTATGTAGTCTCTCAGGGTGGCCTCGAACTCACAGCGATCCACTTACCTCTGTCTCCTGAGCACTGGGCTTAAAGGTATGTGCCACCATGCCGGCGATTAGGAACACACTAATGTCCATAGTTTTGGCCATGTGATCACACCAGCTGGAAGCAGAAATGCTTGCTAGCATACCACATGCTTGCATTTTACTTGTGAAACCAAAGAAGTAGGTTTTCTTTTCAACACAGAGTTTGTAGATTGCCTAGGTTGGGGCTGGAGATAGGGCTTAGCAGTTACGGTGCTTACTTGCGACCCCTAAGAACCCATGTTCAAATCATCAGGTCCCACGTAAACCAGACACAGTGACGCAAGCGTGCGATGTCGCACATGTGCCACAGGGGGTGCACACATCTGGAGTTCATTCACAGCAGCTGAAAGGCCTGGCATGCCCATTCTCTCCCTCTCTCTCTCTTTCTCTCTCTCTCTCTCTCTGTCTCATTCTCAAAAATAACATAATTTTTTTAAAAAAGATACATATTGCCTAGGTTGGCCTTGGTCTTACAGTCCTAGCTCAGCTGCCCAAGCCGCTAGGGTTATAGGCACCGGCCACCCTCAGCTCTGAAATTACAGAAGGAGAGTTTTTCTTCCAGTTTCAAACACTGGCGGCATGCTGGGCGCTTGACCATCACAGTCTCAACTATCCTTCACTGCTCTGGAAGGGCAGACCGTCATTGACTCCATTTTCAGATGATTTGACAGGTTATGTAGTATGCCTCCGTGATTCAGGGGTGTGGGATTCAAACTCAGCTCTAATGATTCCAAATCCTGGGGTGCCAAGTCTTTGGTTGAGTAAAGTCAGGAAGTGTTTGGGGGGGGGGAAGAGCACATGGGGTGTATCTAGATGGCAAAGACTGACAAAGAAAGGGGCTGGTTGGGAACACTTATGAATGTGGAGCAATCTGGCTCCTTCCAGTTCCTTCCTCTCATCCTCACTCCTCCGGGACCACAGAGTCAGCTGTCATCTCCAGGGCGGCAACTGCAAGACAGGACCGGGTCAGGCGCCTTCGGCAGAGTCGCAGGAGGGGCGCACACTCAACTAGAAGGGAAGCGCGGATATGTCGGTGGGAAGAAAACGAGTGGTTTCTGAGGCTGTTCGGGACCCACACGGAGGCAGACGTCATGAGATATTCCTGCAGAAAAAGCTGCCATCTGGTCCTGCTGGTCAGCAGGCCTGAGATCCTGCGGGAACAGATTGAGTGAAAGTCAGCAAAATAGCATCCAATGTCATCTTGTTGTCACTTCTGAAAGAATCCAAACAAAAGGCTCTGGCCCTTCGGGGTTGAAGAGATGCAGACAAGCCTCTGCCTACGGCCTTGACCTTGGCTTCTGCTCAGCAGGTCAGACAGTTGCAGGGGCCACGGGGCGGGGGGGGGGGGGGGGGGGGGGGCAGGTAGGTGCTGCCTCCTAGCTAGCCTCCACCGTCTGCCTCTAAAGTGATCCTGGGTGCCCTACTACAGAAAAAGACAGCAACTGAGTTGAACTTATCCCAGTTGGATCGGGTCTGCATCCTGGGAGACCATATATATATACATACATATATATATACATATGAAGTTTGAAAGGTCAGAATGTTTTCCAGTTTACAAAAACAAGGACTTCATCTGAGACCCTCCCGTGTTGGAGCTGCCTTCAGATTTCAGCAGAGTCAGCCAAGAGCTGAGGAACAGGCAGAGAGAGCTGCGCGGAGCAGCTGAGGACAGGCTGTGGCGGGTCAGGTTGACAGGCCGCCTGGAGGAGTGGTGGGCGTTAGATGGGAGATTCCAGCACAGGGCACGCGCAGCTGCTCCTGAATGCGGAAAGAGAGCTTGAAGACTGAAGGTATAATCACGGGAGATGATCAGATGTTTGGAAAGGAGTGAGGTGTGCCGCAGGGATATTGGCTGTTACCATGTGCGAAGTTTTCAGCGCTATGCAGAGTTGGGGAGACAGGCTGGTAGCAGACAAGAGAACTCGTTAACATACACGAAAAGGGAATTCACCTGGGACCCACGAGAGCCGCTCCACAGAATCAAAGAAGAGGCTGAAAAACAGGACTGGAAAAATAATAGGAACCCAATCATCTCCAAGCATCCATCCAGGTAGCAGGGATTATGGAGCAGGCTGCCTAGGCTTTGTGCTGAAGTTCAAGTGAAGGAGGAAGAGGCGGATTGAGCTGGTTCAGGTCAAGAACCCATTGTTGGCCTGAGGAGCAGGGCCACCAAGACCATGTCCAGCGGGAGGGAAGTCTTTCTGCAAAGCAGGAACTAAGTGTATTGCAATTAGTAAGGATATTTTGTATTTCCCAATTTTGCCCAGTTTGGGCATAAAAAGGTCTCATGTCCTAGGAAACTCCTTAGCCTCAAGCATGGTCAAGAAAGTCTGGTCACTCTTACAGCTCAGAGAGTGACGGGCCAGAGCAAACTCCCCAAAGAATTTGCCCACAAGTCATTTAATCACACGGATGTCTCATCTCCCATTTTAAAGTGTTTGTTATGCTAAGCTGGGACCTAACACGCCCTGTGGCTGATGTAAACTTTCACCTTGGTTCCATTTGCCAGAATGTGAAATAAACGAAACTCACTAAATCCGAACCAAATCTACTGAATGCAGTAAGGCTCAGTGTTAAATGTCATAGATAGCAAGTGGCTGGGCGAGGGGTTAGAACTAAAGCCTGTGTGGCTCAACGTAAGTGCTATCTGCTACCCTGGTCCTGCTCTGGAGTGTCCTAACACGACGAAGACCTCTGGTACTCCAGGGGTCTGTACATGGGATAGGACTTGAGCTCCCAGATGGCTTTACGTAGGGCGTCAGCGGCCAGCCTCATAAAAGTTCAGGTGCGGGATGGAGAGATGGCTTAGCGGTTAAGCTCTTGCCTGTGATGCCTAAGGACCCCGGTTCGAGGCTCTATTCCCCAGGACCCATGTTAGCCAGATGCACAAGGGGACGCGCGCGTCTGGAGTTCGTTTGCAGTGGCTGGAGGCCCTGGCACGCCCATTCTCTCTCTCTCTCTGCCTGTTACTCTCAAATAAATAAATAAACAACAACAACAAAAAAGTTCAGGTGCCTGAGGTGGAACGGGTACTTTTGTATTGGAAACCCCTCAGGACTCACAGCCGCTATCCATCCTGGCACAGGAGTGTGTGTGCAGCCCTGAGAGAAAGAACTGCAGAAGTTGAAGAGGCCTCCCTTCCAGTTCCGCTGACCTCAACCCCGACCTGGCCTGTGGGAGGACAGGACAGGTGCTAAAAGTATGAGGAGGAAGTCCAGGCTCTGCTGAAGCCTTTGCTTACCTGGTCCCTGTTAGGACACAGATGTAATCACCTTAAGAGGCCAAATGCTGCTCAGGGCCCAAGGCCAAACAGGAGAGCAAGA
Source organism: Dipus sagitta (assembly GCA_036346955.1). NCBI lineage: Eukaryota > Metazoa > Chordata > Mammalia > Rodentia > Dipodidae > Dipus > Dipus sagitta. The sequence goes on from CM070775.1 coordinate 118,676,561, forward strand.
CAGCCCCTTGTTGCTGGGAGCCCTAAGGCCACTTGAGTTATAGTCTCGGGTCCTATCTAGTGCCTTCCTGACTCACCTCCCGCCCCTATCCAGTGCCCTGTGGCTCCTAGCATGTGGGCCAGGTCACGTGGTATGGAGCTTTCCTTTTCCCCTAAAAGCTTATGAAAAGGGACACCTTGCTTTTTCCCTCAGATCTGAAGCTCTCTGTGGATGGGTCAAGCTCTTCCATGGCATAATAACCCTCCTCCCCACTATACCTCTCTCTCAAAAGACATCTGTCTCAGGCTGGAAAGATAACTTAGCAGTTAAAGCACTTGCCTGCAAAGCCTAAGGACCCATGTTCTACTCTCCAGATCCCATGTAAGCCAGATGCACAAAGGTGAGGCAAGCTCAAGGTCACACATGACCACTAGGTGGCGCAAGCATCTGGAGTTCAATTACAGTGACTGAGGCCCTGGTGCACCAATTCTTTCACCCTTTGTTTCTCTCTCTCTCTCTGTCTCTAAAATAAAAAAATAAAAATGGAGCCGGATGTGGTGGTGCACACCTTCAATCCTAGCACTTGGGAGGCAGAGGTAGAAGGATCACTATGAGTTCAAGGCCACCCTGAGGCTACATAGTGAATTCCAGATCAGCCTAGACCAGAGTGAAACCCTACCTCAAAAAACATTAAAAAAAAAAAAGTTCAGCCTGTGCCCCAAAGGCCTGGACGTTGTAAAATAAATAAATAAATAAAAATGGAAAACAGATCTGTGTCAACAGAATCTTTCCTTTAAAATCTAACAATTTGCTGGGCGTGATGGTACATGCCTTTAATCCTAGCACTCGGGAGGCAGAGTAGGAGGATTGCTGTGGGTTCAAAGCCTCCCTGACACTACATAGTGAATTCCAGGTCATCCTGGGCTACAGCAAGACCCTACCTTGAAAAACCAAAACCAACCCCGCTCCCCCCAAAACAAACTAACAATTCTACTTCTCAGAAAGTATTCCCTGGAAGGGTCTAGGTGAGGCCCCATTTCTTCCTAGAAATCCACTATGGCTTGGATAAATGTCCCCAGCAGGCCCAGAATTAAAGGCTTGGTCAGCAAACTGTGATGCTATTGGGAGATGGTGGACCTTTAAGAGGTGGAGCCCAGTTGGAAGTCTTCTATCATATGAGGATGTACTCCTGAAGGGAATATTGGAACATGGGCCCCTCCTCTTTCTTTATTTTGTACCTGGCCATGAAGTGACAGGCCTCCTCTGCCATGTGCTGCCAACCATGATGGCCAGTGCTGTCTCAGGTCCAAAGCAAGGGCGTCAACTGTCCATGGTTAGAGACCTCCGAAGCTGTGAGCCAAACTAAACATTTGCTCCACCATCTGGTGAATCCTTATAAACCAGAAAATGCCCTTCCTGCTCAAAGGTGTGATTATAGAGGAGGCCATATCAGATGCTCAGTGGATCTTCCTTCTCTGTACAGTTGAGCTCTGAAAGGCCACCTGGCCCAGACCAAGAAAATGCACAAGCAGAATGCCCATGTCCTGAGAACTTGTGCAGGGTTGCTTTGCATGGAAATGGACTGGTGTGAGCAGAGGGATATGGCACAGAAATGAAATCTTTGGGCTGAAACTTCAGTCTGTTCAGCTGCAATTATATGAGAGATTACAACCTTTGAGATTGGGCCAGCTGACCTGCATTGGGGCAACAGGAAGAATGTAGACTCTTTTGAAGGGGTCTGAATGCTCAAGGAGTGTCTTGTTCTTCAAAGTCTGCCTTATTCCCCCCTGGATTAACAAATTGGCACCTCACTGTGGTATTGTAGAATATGAGAAATGCAGGAAAGAGAAGGTCATTGAATTTGTAACACAGTCCTGTATTTTGGAAACAGCCATGGGCAGTGTGAAGCAGTTTGCTGGATTGCCTGCATGGAGACATGATGGAGCAATAAGGATGGATTGTGGGTTTCAGTGGAGACCCAGTGGAGATGCCAGGACCACGCGATGGCTGCTAAGGAAAGCTGCTGGCCCAGGATGAAGTTTTCCAGGACTGTGAGTAGCCTAGCTGGAGGAGCGGAATTGGAACTCCAGAGACTTGTTACTGGTTAGAATTATCAGACTTGGAGATTTGCCACTGACTAGAGTTGCTGGACTTGGAGCAATGGAGTTTGATGTTTTCCCTGTTTAAATCTTGTGTTAGTTGAATATATATACATATATATATATGTATGTATATATATATATATATATATATATATGTATATATATATATATATATATATATATATAATTAATTTGCTATGCCCAATGCCATCTTTTGCAGTGTGAATGTTTATTCTGTGCCATTATGGTTTTTTTTCTTTTAGGCTTTATTTTTGGTATTATGACTCAGTTAAAAGACCTTGGATTTTGGGGATGTTTGATTATTAGGACTGATAAAAAACTATGAGGACTTTTAAGGTTGGACTGACTGCATTGCATTTTACATTATGGATGGTTATCAGTTTGTGGGGGCCAGGGGCAGAATGTGGTGGTTTGATTCAGGTGTCCCCCATAAACTTAGGTGTTCTGAATGCTAGGTTGCCCAGCTGATGGGGGTTTGGGAACTAACACCTCCTGGAGGCAGTGTATTGTTGGGAGCAGGCTTATGGGTGTTACAGCCAGTTTCCCCTTGCCAGTGTTTGACACATTCTCCTGTTGCTGTTGTCCACCTGATGTTGGCCAGGGGGTGATGGCCATTCTCTGCTCATGTCATTGTTTTCCCCTGCCATCATGGAGCTTCTCCTTGAGTCTATCAGCCAAAATAAACCTTTTTTCCCACAAGCTGCTCTTGGTCTGGTGTTTTCTGCCAGCAATGCGAACCTGACCTCAACACCAACCACCCCAGAAAGAAAAGTCACGGTGCTTAGTCATTTCTGTACTACTTTTAAGTGTTAAGTTATTGCAAAGAGTAGGTAGGTTTTTAGAAGATATAAGTCCTTGGCGTTAGATCGCTTCAGCATTTCTGTTAATGCCGTGACTTTAGACCAGCCCTTTGGATTGGGTGAGGAAAGAGAAGGTGGTAGTGTTAAGAAAGGAAGGCACCTGTTGGCTGGTTCCTTAAGAAGAGTCTTGGGGGCTGGAGAGATTGCCTAGTGGTTAAGGTGCTTGCTTGTGAAGCCTAAGGACTCATGTTTGACTCTCCAGGCCCCACATAAGCCAGACACACAAAGTGACGCAAGCGTGTCAGGTCGCACGTGTGCTCAAGGGGGCGCACACCTCTGAAGTTTGATTGCAGTGGCTGGAAGCCCTGGTGCTCCAATTCTCTCTCTCTCTCTCTCATTAAAAAGAAAAGGAGTCTTGGGCCCCAAAGTCTGAGCCTTGCCTCTTCTCTGAAGCTCCATACAGTAGGTGGTTTCACTATTTCACGTCTGCTTCTTTCTACAAACTCTTACTCTGAGAAAGCCGCTTTAGGCTAACACATAAATGGCTGTTGGGGTGCTTTATACAAGCTCATCTTGACAAGGGGAAAAGCTTTCAAAGAACTTAATGTTTTTGGGCTGGAGAGATGACTTAGCAGTTAAGGCACTTGTCTGTGAAGCCTAAGGACCCAGGTTCAATTCTCCAGGTCCCACATAAGCCATATGCACAAAGGTGCCGCATGCAGCTAGAGTTCGTTCACAGTGGCTAGAGGCCCTGGCGCACCCATGCTCTCTTCTCTCTCTCCCACTTTCTGTCTCAAATAAAAATAAATAATTTTTTTAAAACAAGAAATTAATGTTTTCAAGTGAATGAATGTGTATGCTTGGGGAGGAGGTGCAAAGGGCCCTCCCGGTCACATAGAAAACAGTCACGTTCTAGAGCCTGCTTGTGGCAGGGGGTCCAGGCCATTGGGTTTAGCTGAACAGGCTGAGAAACATCTGAACTCTCCATGCTCTTCGTGGAAGCAGATATTGGGGGGGGGGGTGTAAGGTGGAGAGGCAGAGAAGCCTTCTCCCAAAGGTGTGTCTCAGGGAAAGTACTTACGAGGGAGGAGTGCAGACCTGTCTCTCCAAAGTGTGATTTTCAATGTGCTACAGAGGGAGGGGGATGGGGCGGTTCTGGCCTTCTAGCTGTTTGGGGTACCCTCAGCCTCCTCCGTCCTGTCCTATAGGACATCCCATGTCACAGCCAGTGTGTGTGAGAGGAGCCCATCTTATGAGCGGGTGGAGCCAGCCTGCATAGTGCTGACTCTCATCTGCCTTTGGCCTGAGATGAAGGCCTGGTCCAGAACCCACTCTCCAAGGGCTAGGCCAGGTATATGGGGGTGTATTCAGAGGGACAGAGGGGCTAGAGCAGTGAGTGCTGGCAGGAAGTGCTAGGCCACTCCTTCTTTGTGATGCAGGGCATGATCTCCAGGAGTCCCTGGGGAGAGAGCTTCAAAGCCGCAGACGTGGGTCCGAGCCAGATGGGACACAAACACCAGTATATTTTATGTGCACAGATATGAAAAGGAAGAGACCGAGACGAAAGGAGACATAGCAGGCGATGGGTACACAAATCAGTCATATGCCTTTCTCAAGAGCTGCCCAGCTGGAAGACAGTGCCCACCCACTTCAAAGGCCCTTTTGCAAAGCTGGGGCCTGCAGCTCCTCCGGGTCTTCCAGGGTAGGCACTCTGATTGCCTTACCCATAACTCAGGGCTGGGCCCACTGGCTTCCTACAGTGACACTCCTGGGTCTGCCCAGCCCAAAGCTTCACAAACACAAGTTCTCAAGTAAAGTGACCAGCTCAGCAGCCTCCCCAGGAGACCCATGCAGAGTGAGGGACCAGGACAAAAGGGATTCATGAGCAGTCCCCACATATTATTGCTGTGAATAAGCATAGGCCATTGTGACTTACTGCCAGCAAGGAGGGGACAGGAAATAGGAAGACTGGCAAACACCACAAGCAGCTCAACCACGCAGGGCAGCCCTTGCTGTCCGTACCTCAGAGAAGGCTGCCTTGGCCAGCAGATTCGCCCAGCTCGCAAACAACAGAAACTCCCCATTGCTCGGCAGGACTTGGGAAACTCCCCAAACTTTGTGCCCCTGGACATGAAAGGATTGAGACCCTAAAAGATACCCAGTAAAACGAAAGTTGAAGTCTAGGCTGCCCCTGAAGAGATGTGAACCTGCAGGACGTGTGGTCAGGCCGAGTTGTTTAGCCTCCTCCGGCCCTATAGGGAGCCGTCGGAGCAACAAGGGACCTCAATAAGGCAGAACCACAAGGCCGAGTGTTGCCAAGTATGGAGGTTCACTCCAGGGACCCCTTCCTGCATGTGGGATTCATAGGGCCTTGAGAGGATATGGTGCCATGTAGCACTCAAAAGACAGTAGCATCTGGAGTGTGCGATCTGGGGGCCACTCAAGGGTTGTTCTGAGACCTGCTAGGAGACCTCAGCAAGCTGGCCACTGAGTCCGGTTGTACGTATGGGTGATCTGGGTAGGTGTCGGGAACCATGAAGACCTCCCCCTCCTCAGCTCTCCGCCACTAACCTTTGGCTGACTTCCTGCCTGCCTTTCCTGCAAGATTGAAACAAGCAGCTGCCTGAAGGCTTGCCAAACAGGATGTGTGCAAACCAAATTTAACTGTCACAAGACAGGCTTGAGTAAATCAAGCGCTGCCGTCTTGCCCCCACCTTCACTCTGATCAAACAAGTAGTCATGGCCATGATATAGAACAGACTTAAGAAAACATTGGATACAGGAAATTCCTATGGGTTTAACAGTTACTCAGGAAGAATTTTGTGTGCGCATACTCTTGGGAACTGATCTGTGAAAACAACTTATCTTGCATACCATCGAAATGTGTACGTGCAGAACATGTCAGTGGTCCCTGACCGCTTCCCTTGTGCAATGTGATACCACAAAAGACTGTCTTGGCAACTACTGATTGGACGCCCCTCTCTCACTCCTCCTTCTCTTCCCCCTCACCCTTTCTTCCTGCCTCCAACTGCATAAAAGGTTTCGCCCCCAGAAATAAAGCGCCTCAGACCTCATCCCTTGTCTGGAGTCATCCCTTCCCTACTAACTTTTTGCTTCCACAGGTACTCAGGAGAACTACACCCACCACGTTGTGCGGCAACCTCTGGGACAGCTTCGACTGCTGGCCAGTTGGAGCTAGGAGCCCCTAACGGGGTTCCCCCTTTTTTGGGAGCCGCAGGTAGGTGTTAGGGTGCAGGTGATTAAGACTGGAAGACGGGGCCAAGGAAACATTGCCCAGCAGGAACAAGGAACCCTCTCTACCTAGATGGAACGCAGCTCATTCCCATTGGAAGCCTGATACCCTGTACCCCTCAAAGGCCTGGAATTGGGGGCTTCAACAAACACCAAAGGCAGCCCTCCTCAGAAAGTAGTTTTGTGGTTTGAGGAGCCTGCCCAGCAAATAGGCTGGGAAATGCCTTGAATCCCACCCCATCCCAGACAGAACAAATTACAGGTGAAGAAAAGTGCCACCAAAGGTTGAGTCTCCGAGCTCTTCTCCCAGCCCAGGACAGCCCTACTGACTGCCTTGGCTGGGACTATCTGCATGGTCCGGGTAGAACAGGCCACAGGAAAGAGGAGACTCCACAGATGGCTCTGTCACTGTCACTTTGTGAATGATCTATAAGAAGAAGGTGGTTAATTGCCACCTCAGAGTCCCAGCGTGGCTGAGACTATGTCCCATGAGATGGCCCACTCTTTGATGCACTCATCCTCTGAAAGAGTTGGGGGCAAGGCCAGAAGGGGCCCAGAAGACTACCTGTCCACTGCCAGCAATGGACCTGTCGTGGAGGAAAGTTGAGAATAACCAAGATGACAGTGTCCACGCGTGTGGCAGGATTATTACTGACTGAGTAGGAAGCTCAAAGGGTCAGCCTTGCTGGGAGGCGATGTAGGAGGGGGAAGCCCTGAGGTTTAGCTGCAGAGCTGGGTCCACAGTAGAACCAGAACTCGTTCCTTCCCAAGAAAGGGGCTCCAAAGAGCCTTCCGAGGCCCTCGTTTTCTTCATTATTCTCCATGGATCTCCAACACTGGATACTTGTTCCCCTGTGCCCTAGGATCATCATATTGCCTTGAAGAAAAAAAAAACAAGCTATGGCAAGTTGGGCCTAGAAATCTACCTTTTCTATAGGGCACCTTTGGGCCTGGGAGATGGAGGGAAGGCTGCAGGACGCAGATGGGGGACTGTTTCAAGGCTGTGCCTCTGTCTGCTGCTGTACTGGCCAGCTGCTGCGGCCGTGGGCAGGTGTGGGGACCGACCGAGAAAAGGGCTGCCTGCTAATGGTAGAGATCTTGAACATAACGGGGGAAACGCCACCGAACACACGGGGATTGAAACCTCCAAAAGCCCAAGGTTGGTGGGAATCCAGCACCACAGGGGTGGCCCCCCCAGAAGGCCAAGGGAGCAGCATGGGGCCCTGGGGGAGGGGACAGGAGCCAGGGGGAAGATTTCCCAGCCCTTTGCACGCCAGCATTGCCGCCAAGCAACCTGCCGGAGGCTGGGTTTCTCTTAGGCTACAGCTCAGAGGCCCCTGGGGAGGTATTGGTTGCAAGCAAGCACCTGAATATTGCCTAATGGAACCAGCCAAAGCCATCTAAAAGCCAGGAGGCAGGCAGGGGGAGGTGGCCCCAAAGGCATCCAAAGCCTTCTCAGACCTCCCCTCCCACCTGTGGCTCTAGAGTCCACGTTCCTTAGCCAGGACAGGCCCTGCTGCTGTCCAAAGTCATCCATGTAGTCCAGTCGTTCATTATCCAGCCACAAGTCTCTTGCCACCGGCCCCCTGGGCCGGGCTGAGATCCATGGACGACTCTCAATGTCCTGTTGCTTGGATGCCCAGCCATTCAACACCATCCCACCAGTGACCACACAGGGCTTTATGTGCCCTGCCGGGCTAATAATGCCCAGCTGGGGGTAGGGCTTGTGCTGAGCAGAAGGGGCCACCAGCTTGATCTCTGGGTCCATGGGTTCCAAGGAGAGACCCCGCCCACGCCCCAGGCCCTCCCATCAAATCCTTCTCCCCGCCACACACCCCCTCTCCCTCTGCCCCGCGCCTGACTCAGTCAGTCTTGACATGACCATTGGCCAGGGCCGGCGGGCTGCCAGGCTCCCCGGGCTCAGCATCCTTGTCAAAGCGCAGACGCAGAGTGTTTCGGATGATGAACTGCTCCATGATGAGGGCCCCGCAGAACCAGGGCACCGCATACTCCAGGGTGATGAGGCCCATGAAGTCAAAGTCGAACTGCGAGTAGTCCCAGGGGCAGGCGTTGAACTGGCGCAGGATGAAGCCCGTGGTGAACTCCCACACGTAGGTCCACAGCGTGTAGATGAGGCAGCGCACCAGCAGCGGGCAGCGGCGGCGCAGGCGCAGGTACATGCGCTCCACGATGAGGATGGACGTGCCGTAGATGAAGAGCGCCCACACGCTCGTGACCCCGGGGAACTTCCAGTTAAAGTTCACCACGAACTCCCAGGCGGCCGTGAACATCACCTCGCAGAAGTAACCGTGGATGGCGTACAGGTACCAGCGGGACAGCGCTGTCAGGGGCTCGGCAGAAGACATGGTGCCAGGTGCAGCCTGCTGCTTGGGGACACAAGGCGACACAGATGAGCAAGACATGCTGCCTGGACCTCGGGCCCAGCCCAGCCCAGGTCTCTGGAGCGACCAGGCTGGAGAAGAGTTCCAATCCGCCCTCTGCCTTTTCTCCCTCCTCTTTGGTGGCTACTGACCATATGCTTAACGGTGTCTGTGGATGCAATTCTCTATTCTGGTTTTCCCAGGTGGACCTGGGAAATGGCAGGAGGGGGGAAAAAAAATACCCAAAACCCAACCCACTGGTTTCCTCTGAGCAACGGTATTCAGATACTCCTTCAAGGCTGGAGAGGCGGCTTAGAGGTTAAGGTGCTTGCCTACCAAGCCTAAAGACCCATGTTCAACTCTCCAGATCCCACCTGAGCAGGACACACAAAGGTGAGGTAAGGCCGCACGTGCCCACTAGGTGGAGCAAGCGTCTGCAATTTGATTGCAGTGGCTGAGGCCCTGGCCTGCCAATTCTCTCTCTCTCTAAACTAAAATAATAAACTACAAAAAAAAACTACTTGAGCATGTCTGCTATACTTTATATACCTTTTAAGTTTTTTTTTAATTTTTTTTGCTTGTTTATTTATTTATTTGAGAGCGACAGAGAGAAGGAGGCAGAGAGAGAGAGAGAGAATGGGCGCGCCAGAGCTTCCAGCCTCTCTAAACGAACTCCAGATGCGTGCGCCCCCTTGTGCATCTGGCTAACGTGGGTCCTGGGGAATTGAGCCTCGAACAGGGGTCCTTAGGCTTCACAGGCAAGCGCTTAACCGCTAAGCCATCTCTCCAGCCCCCTTTTAAGTTTTTTATTTTATTTTATATTTTGCTTTTTGAAGTGGAGCCTCACTCTAGTCCAGGCTGATTTGGGATACACTGTGTAGTCTCTGGGTGGCCTTGAACTCACAGTGATCCTCCTACCTCTGCCTACCAAGCGCTGGGATTAAAGTCATGCACCACCAAGTTGTATCAGCTCTCCTGACCAGGCCCATCCATTAGGGACCCTATTTCTCCCCCAATTGCTCCCACAGATCTAAGTCACTCATATTTCTGAGATCTAAGCAACCTGTCTGCGCACCCCTCCCCCCACCACCCGCCTCTAACACACACACACACACAAAATACCACTTTAACACGCAAGTGTACAATTCAGTAGTATTCAGAATATTTACAGGCCTGGGGTGATTGCTCAGTGGCACTTGCGTGCAAAGCCTGCTGGCCTAGGTTCAGTCCCCCAGTAACCACGTAAAGCCAGATGCAAAATGTGGCACGTGTCTGGTGTTCACTGGCAGTGGCAAGAGACCCTGGTGTGTACACACACACGAATAAAAATATTTGGGAAAAAGAACATTGACAATGTAATAGCTATCACTACTACCCATTTCCAGACCCTTCTGGTCATCCCAAACAGAGACTCAACTCATTTAACACCAGTTCCCATCCCATCTTTCCCTACCTAGCTCCTGGCAACCATTTTTTTCTGTCTGCAAATTTGACATTCCCAGTGGTGTTTTGTTTTGTTTTTTTCTCTTTTGTGACTTACTTCCTTAGTGTCATGTCCTCAAGATTCATTCAATTTGTACCATATATCTGAAAGACTCCCCTTTTTATCCGGCTTATCCACTTACCTGTTCACAGACACTTTTTTTTTTTTTTCCTGAGGTAGGGTCTCTCTCTCTGTAGCACAGGCTGACCTGGAATTCAGTCTCAGGTTGGCCTCAAACTCACAGTGATCCTCCTACCTCTGCCTCCCGAATGATGGGGTTAAAGGTGTGCACCAATATGCCTGGCCATAGACACTTTTGACGACTGTGAATAATGCTGCTATGAATATGAGTACACAAACATTTCTTCAAGACCCCACATCCAGTTCTTTCTTTTTTAAATATTTTTATTTATTTATTTGCAAATAGAGGGAGATAGAAGACAGAAAGACAGAATGGGCATGCCAGGGCCTCTCTAGCCACTGCAAACAAACTCCAGATGCATGTGCCACTTTGTGCATCTGGCTTGATGTGGATACTGGGGAATCAAACCCAGGTCATTAGGCTTTGCAGGCAAGCACCTTAACCTCTGAGCCATCTCTTCAGCCCTCCATATCCAGTTCTTTTGGGCCTACACCCACAAGTGGAATCACTGGGTTATATGAGAATTTTATGGTTCCCTTTTTGAAGAACTGCCATAATGTTCTCCTGTTTTACGTCCCAGCAGCAATGTACAAGGGTTCCAGTTTCTTCAAGTCCTTGCCAGCACTGGTATTTTTCAGTTGTCTATATATATAATGGCCACCCTAATGTGATACTTAATGCACATGGTCACATTGTGCTTTTAACTGTAACATTAGATCGGTTTGGGGGTTGAGTTTCAATGTGGAAGGGAAATCAGTGGGCTGCAGAGTGTGCCCCTCTCCTACCCTCTCTTCCTCTCCCAAACCCCACTTCAGTCTTCAAGGCCTGGATTCCATTCCATACTGCCTCCCTGATGCCCGGCCTGGATCCTGCACCTCCAGCGCTTTTTTCTCCCTTTCTGTCAGAGATGATCTAGACCACTCACTTGTCCTGTTATCAGAAACCCTCTACTTACTTTTTTTTTTTTTGGAGTGGGGGAAGGGGTTGAGGTCTCACTCTAGCCCAGGCTGACCTGGAATTCAGTGATCTAGGACCTCTGCCTGTGGATGCTGGGATTAAAGGCATGCACCACCACACCTGGCTCTATTTACCTTCTTCTTCTTCTTTTTTTTTTTTTTTTTTTTTTCCTTGAGATAGGATCTCATGTAGCTTAGGCTGGCCTCAAACTCACTACATAGCCAAGGCCTCTACCTCCCAAGTGTTAGGATTACAGATGTATATCACCATGCCTAGTTATGTGATGCTGGGGATTGAACCTAGGGCTTTGTGCCTGCTAATCTAGCACTCTACCAATTGAGCTTCATATCCAGCCCATTTATTTCCTTTTTAATATGTGAGTGTGATGACCCAACTAGCCTGTGAACTCCTTGAGGGCAGGGCTGTTTCATAGACCTGTTTTGCAGGTGTTGGTCCTTAGCCTCTTCTAAGCAGAGGTTTAAATGGCATGTCTTGTTTATGCAGAGTTGGTGTGAGAGAGTTCAAGGTTGCATCAAGAGAAGTTTTAGGGCTGGGGAGATTGGTTAGTGGTTAAGGTGCATGCCTGTGAAGCCTAAGGACCCATGTTGACTCTCCAGGTCCCACATAACCCAGATGCACAAGGTGACACAAGATGGTGCACACATCTGGAATTTGATTGCAATGGCTGAAGGCCCTGGTACACCAATTTGCTCTCTCATTAAAAAAAAAAAAAAAAAAAGGAGGGAGGGCTGGAGGGATGGCTTAACAGTTAAGGTGCTTGCCTGCAAAGCCAAAGGACCCAGGTTTGATTCCCTAGGATCCATGCAAGCCAGATGCACAAGGTGATGCATGCATCTGGAGTTCATTTCCAGCAGTGGCTAGAGGCCCTGGTGTACCAATTCTCTCTCCCCACCCCGTGCCTTCCTCCTTCTCTGTCTCAAAATAATTTTTTTTAAGAAAAAGAACTTCCATTCATTAAAAAAAAAAAGTGAGAATTTTCCAGCTGCCCATGGAACCTGGCTTGTTTCCTGTCAATCCTCTCTCCCAGGTAGTACAAGGGACAGAGATCAGCAAGGTGATGTCTGCAATTTGCTCACTTATGTGGGAACCCTGGTACCATCTTTTAGCTAATACGAGCCTCACTGCAATACCCACTCGCCTCTGTGGATTGCTTTATGGTCTTCCCAGTACCTTAGTCACAATTATTCACTGGTTCTTAAGATACATATGAATCCAGGCGTGGTAGCTCATGCTTGTCAACCTAGCACTTGCAGGGCTGAGCTGGGAAGACTGTGAGTTCCAGGGCAGCCTGGGTTACATACCAACACTGTATCTTAAAACACACACACAAAAAAAAAAAAAAAAAGGAAAAGGAAAGAGGGTATACATGAAGCCCTGGGTTTAATCCCCAGCTCTGCATAAACCTAGCATGGTGGTATACACACTTAATAATAGCACTTCAGAAGTAGAGGCAGAAGAATCAGGAGTTCAAGGTCATCCTTAGCTACATAGCAAGTCCCAGGGCCAGCCTAGGCTGCACGAGACCCTGTTCAAAAAAGAAGAAGGAGAAGAATGGTGTATATGGAAGGCAGGCAGTTCCACTTCCATTTTATAGGCGAGAGAGAAGCTGAGAGGGAATATCACGTGCTCTGCATCTAAGGCCAGTAAATGAACGAGCTTAGACTAGAACCAGTCTCCCTTGAGTTCTGCTTTAGAACTCATCCTGCTGCAGTGACAGCCCATCTCCCAAATCTCCTGTCACTGCCCCACTCAGAAGCCTTCCACGGCTCCACCTTTCCCAGAGAAACACGACAGCATCCTTGGTCTGACACTCAAGTCTCTTCTCAGCCCAGTCCGCTTCTTCAGCCTTGTTCTCACCATCCAGGTCTTCCCGCCTGGCCTCTATGCCTGTGTTCATTCTGTCTGGTGGACCTTCTCCTCCCACCTCCACAAGCGCAAACCCAGAGTCACGTGATCTTTAAACCCCGGCCGCAAATCCTCTTCCAACCTCTGAATTCCCATACCAAGCCCGCTCTTTGCCGCAGGTGCAGATTGTTTGGATAAATTCTTTTTTGTTGTTGTTTATTTATTTATTTGCAAGCAGAGAGAGAAGAGAGACAGAGAATGGGTGTTCCAGGGCCACCAGCCACTACAAATGAACTCCAGATGCATGCACCTCTTTATGCATCTGCCTTTACGTGGGTATTTGGGGAATCGAACCCAAGTTGTTAGGCTTTGCAGCAAATGCCTTAACTGCTAAGCCAGCTCTCCAGCCCTGTTTTTTTTTTTTTTTTTTTTTTTTTTTTTTTTTTTTGAGGTAGGGTCTCACTCTAGCTCACTCAGGCTGACCTGGAATTCACTATGTAGTCTCAGGCTGGCCTTGAACTCTCAGTGATCTTCCTACCTCTGCCTCCCGAGTGCTGGGATTAAAGGCGTGCGCCACCATACCCAGCTTTTAATTTTTATTTAATCAGAGAGAGAGGGAGAGAGAATTGATATGCCACAGCTGAGGGAGACAGAGAGAAAGAGAGAGAAAATTGGTATGCCACAGCCTCCAGCCACTGTAATCAAACTCCAGACATATGTGTCATCTTGTGCGCATGTGTGACCTTGTGCGCTTGTGTCACGTTGTGTGCCTAGCTTACGTGGGACTTGGAGAATCAAACATGAGTCCTCAGGCTTTGCAGACAAGCGTTTTAACTGCTAAGCCATCTTTCCAGCCTCCAGCCCTGTTTTTGTTAAATTCTATTGATAATTTTCAGTCCCAAGCCAGACCTCTTTCTCTGAGCCCACTGCCCAACCTGCTCAGCCACTACAGCCCAGTCCTTTCTCCAAAGCAGCATGCCTGTACTCCTGCTCTTTCCTGACTGCCTCTACCTGAACGTCCCACAGGTACCTCAAGCTCCTTTATCAAATCACTCATCTTCTTTTCCCCAAACCTGTTTCCCTCCTCTGACCCCATCCTGACTGATGACACCAAAGACCCAGTTAGAAGCAAGAGGCCCTGCATCACTTTACTCTGTGTTTCTGGGTCAGGACCTGCCAGTCAGGTTTGGCACTGCTTCCTGGGGCCCAGTACTGACGTGCATTCACTACAAGGATGACGATGCTTCTCATTCAGCTAGCAGGTGCCACCCAAACAAACCGTCCTCAAACCCTGTGTCCTAAATGCCCTACCGTTTACGATTGCAGCTCACCTGTCTGTGGGTTGAAAGATCTTGCCTGGCCTAGAGCACAGGGCTGTGGCATCTGGGGCTGGGGAAGTTTTACTGGAGTGGCTGTGCTCCATCAGTCTCTCATGTTCCTCTCAGGCCCAGTGGACTAGGGCTTGTCTCGTGCTAAGGCATCAATATGAGAGCAAGCCAGTCGCAACTGCACAAGTGTTTTTTTGTTTTGTTGCGTTGTTTTTTTTTTAAATATTTTTAATTATTTATTTGAGAGAGGGAAAGAGGCCGAGTGAGAGAGAGAGAAAGAATGGGCGCATTAGGGCTTCCAACCACTGCAAACGAACTCCAGATGCATGCGCCCCCCCTTGTGCATCTGCCTTATGTGGGTCCTGGAGAGTCGAACCAGGATCCTTTGGCTTTGAAGGCAAATGCCTTAACCGCTAAGCCATCTCTCCAGCCCTGTTTTTTTTTTTTTTTTTTTTTAAGACACTGGTCAAGGGGGAAGAGGAGGAAGGGAGAGAACATGATTAATGGAACAGGGGTGCAGTTGAATAGGAGGAGTAACTTCTAATGTTGGACAGCACATTGGGGTAGCTACGGTTGGCCACAGTTAATTGTATATCCCAAATAATTAGTAGGGAAGATTTTGAATGTTCACAAAGAAATGATACGTGTCTGAGGGGATGGATATGCCAGCTACCCTGATCTGATTACATACCATATACGTGTATCAAAATGTCACACTGTGCCACATAAGTAGGTATACTTACCATATGTCCTTTAAAGATCCCTATTTGTGACAGGGCCTCATTTAGCATAGGCTGGTCTCCAACTCCCTGTGTCACTGAGGATGACCTTCAATTTCTAATCCTTCTGTCTCCGCCTCCCAAGTGCTAGGATTACAGGTGTATGCCACCATACCCAGTTTACATAGTGCTCAGGGATTGAACCCAGGTCTTTATGTGCACTATACAAACATGCTACCAACTGAGCTACACTGCTAGCCTCCATTAAAGGTATTTTCAATATTAAAATGATTTAAAATATTTTCAATAATTAAGACCATCCATTTTTTTTTTTTTTTTTTTTTTTTTTTTGGTTTTTCGAGGTAGGGTCTCACTCTAGCCCAGGCTGACCTGGAATTCACTATGGAGTCTCAGGGTGGGCCTCGAACTCATGGTGATCCTCCTACCTCTGCCTCCTGAGGGCGGGGATTAAAAGGCATGCACCACCACGCCCGGCTTAGATCATCCAATTTTTAAGACTCTGTTTAAGGCATGCTCATAAACATCTCATCAACCAAGAAGTCCCATGGTGAATCCACTAACTTGTAGGCTTTCACCTCTTAAATACCCCCCTCTTTTTTTGTTTGCTTGTTTGTTTTTTGAGATAGGGTCTCAGTCTGGTCCAGGCTAACTTGGAATTCACTATGTAGTCTCAGGGTGGCCTCGAACTCACCGTGATCCTCCTACCTCTGCCTCCCGAGTGCTGGGATTAAAGGTGTGCACCACCACACCCAGCTCACCCCCCATTTTAAAAAAATATGCAAAGAGAGAGAGAGAGAATGGGCACACCAGGGCCTCTAGCTACCACAGACGAACTCTAGCTTCATGCCACACTTTGTGCATCGGGCTTTACATGGGTACTGGGGAATCAAACCCAGGTAGTTAGGCTTTTCAGGCAAGCGCCTTAATTGCTGAGCCATCTCTCCAGCTCTTAAATCCTTTTTTTTTTAAAAAAAAAATTTAAATAATTTATTTAAGAGAGCAAGAGAGGGAAAGAGGCAGACAGAGAGAGAGAGAGAAAGAGAGAGAGAGAGAATGGGCACGCCAGGGCCTCCAGACACTGCAAACGAACTCCAGATGCATGTGCAACCTCATGCATCTGGCTTACATGGGTCCTGGGGAATCAAACCGAGGTCCTTTGGCTTTGCAGGCGAACACCTTAACCGCTAAGCCATCTCTCCAGCCCTTAAATCCTTGTGGACTCTTATCTCCTCATTCCTCTTCTCATTGCTGCTGCTGTCTTTAAGTCTTCCATCCTGTCTTGCCAGGGGCTCCCTCCCCGCCTTGTTTTGCCTACTTCCAGCTCAAAGTAAAGATCAGATGCCAATCTGATGTTTGTCCCCATTTAAAAGCCCATTAGTGGGCCTTCAACATCGACATCCCCTAGGGAAAGCTGGCAAGCTCCTTGTGGACTCTGCTGTGCCTGGGAGCTGCCCTTGCTCCGGGATGTCCTTCCCACCTGCCGCTGCAGCCCCTCCCCCTGCTGTGGTCTGTGAGCCTTCGGGTCCTGTAAGACTGCAGAACTGCCCATTGCCTTGTCTGCCACGGGCAGCTCTCCCACTCATCTGTCACTAGTCAGCCCTGGCTTTGCTGGGATTCATCCAGAGACTGGCCCTTGTAGCCACTCAAGGAACAGTTCATTCGATGTGAAGAGAAAATGGCAGGGCTTTGAAACTGTATAATTAGCCTCTGACTTTGCAAAAGTGCATATCCATGTCAATGTGTACAGAGCTCAGCAATAATCACCTCTTCGTGGCGAGATACGTAATTATTCATGTATCATCTCTTTCTGCATACTCTTGCCAAACAAAAGGACCCACCCAGGGAAACCAGAAGTTGTGACGCACGTTCTTACCGCCTGTGTTATCTTTTTTTAAAAAAATTGTTTTATTTTTATTTATGTATTTGAGAGTGACAGACAGACAGAGAAAGAGGCAGAGAGAGAGAGAAAGAGAGAGAGAAAGAGAGAGAGAGAATGGGCACACTTGGGCCTCCAGCCACTGCAAACTCCAGATGCATGCGCCACCTTGTGCATCTGGCTTACGTGGGTCCTGGGGAACTGAGCCTTGAACAGGGGTCCTTAGGCTTCACAGGCAAGCGCTTAACCACTAAGCCCCCTCCTGTGTTATCCTTGATAGCAAGCTATGACTTGGGTATGAACGGGGTGTCCTAGATCCTAATGGCTTGACATAGCATCCTGCTTAGTACTCTGTACCTGTGGGATCCTTGACACGTTACCTCACTGTGCCAAGCCTCAGTTGCCTTATGGGTAAAATGAGGAGAGCAAGAGTGACGAGCACAGTTTCTGTGAGGATGAATGAGCTAGTAGATTTGTACTACTAAAAACAGCAAATGTTTGTACAAGGGGCCCTTGTACTTTGTGGCACAGGCTCTTCTGCCTCGAGGGTCACCTCCTACTTAAAGCAGGGTCACTGTGCTCCTGCCCTCGCCAACTTCCGCACAGCCTTTCCTGTTAGGCAGGTCTACCAACCCAGGGAGCCAGGAAGCCACCCCCACCCCCTCCCACACACACAGCCTAGGAGTAAATGTGAGTTTCCCAATTTCCCATGGCTGCCAATGTCTGAATTACGAAGAAAGGTCAACCCTGAGGGTCAAGCTTGAAAACAGGCTAGAAGAGTGAGCACTCGCAACCCTGCCTTGCAAGCCTCACTTTGTCCTGACTCCTCTTCCGAAGGCCAGGAGAAAACAGACTTGGGCTCCAGGCAATCTGGAGGGGCAGACAGTCCTAAGGCAGGTGGCTCGGGCACAGAGTTCCAAGACCACCAGGCCTCCTGCCCTGACTTAGGCCCTTGTGAACTTAGATCTGTCCTCTCGTTCTTCACGTAAACCCCTGGCGGCCCTCTAGCAGGGGACCCTGGGCTGGGGAAAGGACTTCAAACTCTTCTGCTGCGGCTTGATGTGACATATGACTGTATGGAACTCCTGACTCAGGCCCACGTCCACCTTTTCTTCTTTTTTCTGGTGCTGGGAATTGAACTCAGGACCTTGTCCATGCTAGGCAAATGCCCTACTCGCTCAGCCTAGTCTCTACCTTCATGCTGACTTTAAACTCTGCTTTTGCTTTGATCTCATCTTCCTAGGGTAGCCAAGAAAGGGTGTTTTTTGTTATTTGTTTGTTTGTTTTTCAGCCAGTAACAACAAACTGTAAGCTCCAGTTTTCCCACATGAGCTGAAGGAGCTGGACCCCGAAACTGTGAGAAGACGCACGATGGAAGGAGGAGCTGCCAAAGGTGGAGAGGAGCCTAGGGTCAAGGGGCAGCGGAGAAGAAGGGAGGATGGGCAGGGAGAACAGAGGGAAGCTGGGGTTTCCTTCCACTTCTGAGCGGCACAGCAGGAAGCAGCTAAGCAAAAGGGCAGGGACCATACCTCGATAGACCTTGTCCAAGGGGTCCTGCCAGGAGAACACAGCTGGTCCACGCAAGGTGAATGTAGGCAACTGAAAAACCTGGCTGGGGCAGGAGATAGAGGTGATGGCAGAAGAAGATAAGGCCGTGTCCTTGGCTGGGTTGCAGCTCAGTGTAGTGGGAGATACTCAGGTTAGAGACAAGATGCTGACTTGGGAGTATTTCAGAACTCCATTCCCAAAGCTGATTTCTTTCTTTCTTTCTTTTCTTTTTTTTTTTTTTTTTTTTGAGGTAGTGTCTCGCTCTAGCCCAGGCTGACCTGAATTCACTATGTAGTCTCAGGGTGGTCTTGAACTCCCGGTGATCCACCTACCTCTGCCTCCCGAGTGCTGGGATTAAAGGCGTGCACCACCACGCCCGGCTCACCAAAACTGATTTCTAATAACCACAGGAACTGTGTCTGAACTTGGAGTTAGGTGGGGCAGACTCACCACCCTCCACTGGACCCATCAGGCCCATAGCCCCTGCTCTGGCCTCCACCTACCTGACCTTCTCTACCTTTGAGCCCCTTCCAGTTCCTTCTTTGCTCAGCCCTGGAAAAAGTCTGCAGCAAGAAGAACCAGCAGCTCAGTGGACTTTGGCCTCTTTCTCCTGGTGACAAAAACAGCCATCCCAAGCCAGGCCTGGTGGCACATGCCTTGAATCCTAGTACTCAGGAGGCTAAGGTAGGAAGATTAACTGAGTTCAAGGCTACCTGAGAGTATATAGCGAATTCCAGGTCAGCCTGGGCTGGAGTGAGACCCTGCCTTGAAAAACAATAACAACAAAAAAGGGGGGGTGGGTGCCGGAGAAATGGCTTAGCTGTTAAGACACTTGCCTGCAAAACCGAAGGACCTATGTTTGACTCTCCAGGTCCCATGTGAGCCAGACACACAAAGTGACACAAGCGCGCAAGGCTGCACACGCGCACGAGGTGGCACATGCACTAGAGTTTGATTGCAGTGGCTGGAGGCCCTGACGCACCAATTCTCTATCATCTATCTATCTGTCTGTCTGTCTGTCTATCTATCTATCTAATAAAAATCCTAAGGGCCGTGACACAAAGCTGGGACAGCACAGGCAAGAAAATTCCAGGTAGCATAGAGGAGAGGGTGGATAGGATTGGAGGCAGGAAAAAAGCATTTGACGATTAATGGATTTGGGGAAATAACACAATTCCAAGAGCCTCCATGCTTATTGATGAGGCGCCTGAGAACACAGTGTCCCTGCAAGGGGCCAAAACCCAAGGTGACATGTCAGGGCAAAGGACAGGAAGTGGGAAAAGGAGAGCTGGCTTCTCACATGCTGTCCCTAGGAGTAGCTCACCGGGGCCCTAAGAGTCTTCTGGACTCTGCCACGGGGCGGCCTCGGGCAGAACGGGCAGTTGAGACAGGTGGAGCTGGTCTTATGAGACCAAAACAGGCTTCAGGCAACCCTGGGAGGAATAGCTGCCTTTAATTTTGCCAGAACACTTCTCGCTCCAGGAAGCTAGCACGCCGCAATACAGTGGCTCTGAGAATTATCCGGCGGACATCTTGCTAAAAAGTCAAGGTGCCCCTCTTGTACAGCCGGGCTAGGCACCCTATTCACTTCCCAAGAGACCTCAGTCACGACTGTTCCATCTTATGGGGAGTGCTTCCAAGGAGGCCCCTGTGGCCAGACAGTATGGAGAGCTCCAGAGACCCCGAGTCCCATCCCCAGTAGACTGCATGCTAGGTCTCACAGGGGGAGTGAATGAAGGCAGGGCTGTTGCTCTACATCTGGGACACTGGACTGTTGCAAGATCTGCAGTGGACCTCGCTTCCCCTTTGGTCATCAGGGTAAGAGAGAGAAAGAGTCTTGCTTCAAGGCCAGAAGGAAATCAAGTGGAAGTTAGCATCTGAGCCAGCCAGAGGCCCACAGATGTTAACTTCCATTGATTTTTGCTCCCCTTGCCTTCCAGCCGACAAGAGTAGCCAGGTGCTCTTCCTTGTATTAACTCAGATCGTCCTGAAGCCCATTTTATGGAGGGAGAAAATATGACAGGGAGAGGCTAAATAATTAGCCCATCTTACAGCTATGAACAGCTGGGCTGGTGAAAACTAAACCCCCCAAATCTGGCTCCTTCTGTGCTACTGAGCACACTGTACTGCTCCAGAAGCTGGCTACAGGCTTCTCTGAGGGCATGGACATTTTCCGAGCTTCTGCCTCTGGGAGGCTGGGACGGCATCTGGAGGAATAACGGGAGGCACTGGGATGGATGTGGGCTTCCACTGGGCCATCAACCACGCTCAGAGCTGAGTGTCACGGACGGCTAAGGTTCCCAGCCTATTCCTCAGGCCAGATCCTGGCAGGGTCCTTCAGGGTCAAAGCTGAGCCTCACAGGACTATGACAGCAGGCACTCTTCTGGGCCTGAGTCAAAGACCCTTTGCCAGGGCACACATTATCCAGACCTGTCATCTATGCCAATCTAGCCTGCCACGGAAATCTCAGATGGCCCTACGCTGCTCTGGAAATGCCAGCCAAGAGCAGCGGCCTGCACGCAGGCTGCCCAGAGGAGCCATCTGCCCCGAGCAGCGGCAGTCGGGCCATCAGCCGCCCACACAGGACTTTTAGAAGGACTCAGACACCAAGTACATCCCAGCTGGGAATATGGGGGTGGGGGTCGGTGCGAGAGTACTTGGAGAATGGAGTCCAGCCTGGCCTGGAGGTGCATGGGACTTGGGAAGCAAAAGACACCCCGTAGGTGAGGACTACAGGTGGAGCGTCCAGTAGGGTGACTAGAATGTCAGACCACCTACGTGGCTGCCTGCCCATTGTCACTCGGGTCTCGGCTCATCTGTCACTCCTCTGAGACCTTCTCTGGACCCCCTAATCCAAAATGGGCTTTTTGTTATTCATATCACCCCATCTTAACTTTGTTCCCACTGCACTTTCTAATATTTTGCTTCTGTTCTCCATGGCTGTCTCTCTCCACTTACAACAAAAGCTTCACAAGGGCTGGGGCTTTGCTTTCTTCACTGCTGGGTAACCAGCAACTAGAACGCAGTCTGACAATACTGCCTAACTAAACCCTGGGCAGCCGGGCGTGGTGACGCACGCCTTTAAACAATCCCAGCACTTGGGGAGGCAGAGGTAGGAGGATCGCCGTGAGTTCAAGGCCAGCCTGAGACTATATAGTGAATTCCAGGCCAACTTGGGCTACAGCAAGACCCTACCTCAAAAAACCCAAACCAACCAAACAAACAACAACAACAACAAAAACCTGGAAGTGCATGGATGGCTGGATGGATAAATACATAGACAAATGGACTGGTAGGCCCAGATAGTCCCAAGTCCTTGAACACTAATGAGGTCAGGTATAAACAGCTAGCTTGCTCTGTCTTTCTCCTCTCTTCTCCTTGGGAAATGCAGCCTCTTTAAAGTTTAAATTCTATTATTTAAAAATATCTTCGCTGCTTTTTCTTTTTCAATTTCTAAAGTAACGTGCTCACAGCTGAAATTTATACATCGTAATAGGGATGACTTAGCAAACAAAAGCCTCTCCTAATCCCATCGCAGAGAAAGTCACTATTAATGGTACCTTTTGCAGTCCCCCAGATTAAATCGCTGTAAAACATGCCAAGCCAGGCATCGGGGAAAGGAAAAGCATATTTGTAATGAAACCAAAGCCGCAGCCAGTATCTTCCCCCTTTGCAATCTTTCCCCGTGTGTGGATTTTAAGGTACTGTAGTGTACTTATTCTATTACCTACCTATAGCTGCTTTTGTCAGATTGTTACAGATAGCTTATGTGCTCGTTATTTCAGTGGCTATATAAGATCCTACCCAGTGGAAAACTATAATTTACTTAAGCAAGATGTTCAACTCAGGGAATGATTCTTTCCCCTTTTTACTATTCCGGCTGATATCACGAGCCTATCTTTTATGTCTGTAACAAAAGAATCCAGTTATTTTGTTCTTTGGGACTCTTTCCTAATGAAAGATTTATTTCCTTTCCTCCCTTTTTCTATCCACCCATCCTCCCCTCCCTTCCTCCCTCCCTCCATTTTGGTTTTATTGAGGCAGGGTCTCAAGTATCCTAGACTGGTCTTGAACTCCACAGCCTTCTGTTTCTGCATCCTGATTATAGGCACATACCTAGCTCGCGCACGCTCTCTCTCTCTCTCTCCTTCCTCCCTTCTGTTTATTTATTGATTATTTGCACCTGTGTGTAGCAGGGGTGGTGGGGGGGACATGCCAGGACCCCTTGCTACTGCAAGCAAACGTCAGATACTTGTAACCACTTTTTGTGTCCAGGTTATGTGGGTAGCTTGGGAATTGAACCCACAGCTGGCAAGCTGAGCCATATCCCCAGGCCTCCCTTCTTTCTTTCTATAGAGTCTAGCCCAGGCTGACCTTTAACTTGTTATCCTCCTGTCTCTGCCCTCAACTGCAGGATTATGGGCATGTGCTACCATGCCTGGTGTGAACGATTTCTTAATGAATGAATAATTTCAGAAGTGGAACCGGTGGATCAAAGGGCATGACAGTCTTCAGGCCAGTGGTGTAGATTGTTCTGGGGACTTATGCCATGTGAGTGACAGGTCTTGCATCTGGGTCACTACATTCCCACAGTGATCATCTCCATGGCCATTTTCCTATTCTAAATCCCCACCCCCACCCCTTCAAGTTCAGGTTCACTCACACCACCCTGGTTAGAAATCAACCCAAGAATACCTTCCAGTGAGATTTTTCAAGGCCAAGCTGAGTGGGAAAGAGATTTTGGCCCTGAGCTGTGACTTCTCAGCTAGAAAAGTCAAAGCTGACCTACAGCTGAGAAATACCCTGCTGCCCTTTTCCTGCTCCCTGCATATAGGGCTCTGGACTCCCGCAAACCGGTCTACGAGCGCCTTCAAACCTCTCCAGTCAAAATGTCCAAGTGCCAGCTTAGCCTGCCCTGCCTTGCAGGGAGCGCCCTTCCTCCTTGTCCTGAACCCCACCATTGGGTTGTTTGTTCTGCATAGACATAGCAGCCTGCAGGCCAGATGGGCCTTGGTTTTGGGAAAGCAGCCAATTGTCATTTTTTTTTTAAAGTATTATCAAGGAAAAGCCAGAGCAGAGGAGAGGGGACGCTGCACCTCAGGGCCTTTCGCCCTGCATGGGGCTTGTCCAGACACTGAAGGAGACTCTGTGGAAAGCAAGAGGACTCGCCTCTGACCTCCGGCCATTTTTATAGCAACGAAGCCCCGGACGTTCCACCCAGTTGCTTTTCGTGTGTGGGCAGAATCTGAATTTTAGGTAAGGCACAGCTCCTATTACCTGGAAGTAAAGCCCATGCCCAAAGTATCCAGGGGCCTGGTGATAAGAAAGAATGCGGAAGACACCCTCTCGCAAGTGTTTACTTTTTTTGCGGGGGGGGGGTTCAAGGTAGGGTCTCACTCTAGTCCAGGCTGACCTGGAATTCACTATGCAGTCTCAGGGTGGCATCCAACTCATGGCAATCATCCTACCTCTGGCCTTCCCAGTTCTGGGATTAAAGGCGTGCGCCGCCACGCCCCATGTGGGTGTCTACTTCTACTCATTTCCACCAATATGGGTCTGGCCCAGTATTTTTTTAATTTTTTTTTGTTTATTTATTTATTTGAGAGCAACAGAGAGAAAAAGAGGCAGAGAGAGAAGAGAGAGACAATGGGCGCGCCAGGGCCTCCAGCCACTGCAAACGAACTCCAGACGCATGCGCCCCCTTGTGCATCTGGCTAACATGGGTCCTGGGGAATCGAGCCTTGAACCCGGGTCCTTTGGCTTTACAAGCAAGCACTTAACCACTAAGCCATCTCTCCAGCCTGTGGCCCAGTTTTTAGAAGCCATAAAATGGCTTCAACAGTGACATGGTCTGAAATTACTCAATACTCTCCATCCCAGAACTATGGCCCTGTAACAAGCCCTGGTATAGGAAGCAGGCTTAGAACTTGAACACCCCCCCCCCCCGCCAGACCTGTACCCATGCTGACGAGGTGCCAAGTGGGAAGACAGACCGGTTCAGTGATCCTCTGCATGTTTGAAATATACTCACTTATCACAGCCTTGGCCACCTGGCTCCGAACAGACATCAGGATTGCTATGCAGATGTCTCCCAGCTTAACCTTTGCCTCGGTGTCAGACTGGACCTTGGTGCCATTCTCAGCAATGGGGGCCCACATCAGCCCCAGGGCTCAACTGATCCTTGGCTGGCAGGCAGGTGGCTTCCATGTGTCCCTGGAATAAAAAAGGAGGCCTTTATGAACACAGTCCACTCCTAGCTCTGAGCTACCCAGCTCCGAGGCCCAGTGCTCAGCATCGGGTCACCAAGACCCCTCTCCTGGCAACAGCCGTCTCTGCCATCCTGTCTGCTCAGGGCAGGGTGCTCCAGCCGTGAGAGCCTGGACAATCCTCAGGCACAGTGAGGACTCAGGGACCTCTTACACGTGGCTGGGTGAGTGCGTGCACACTTGTAAACCGGAGAGGGGCTAGAACTGTGGAATCCAGCTCCGCTGTCAGCTTCGGATTACACTCGCCTTCACCTTGCAGTGGAGACATCTGTTCTCAAGGGCACTCAAGAGCCTCACAGAAGGCAGACAATGTAGGACTTTTTTTTTTTTAGCATTTTGGGAGTCAAGCACAACTAAGAACAGGAAAACAGACAGTATGCTAACCCCCCCCCCAAAAAAAACACACATACACACTGAGTCGGGTGTAGCAGTGTGTGCCCTGTAATCCCAGCATTTGGGAGGCTAAGTCAGGAGGATTGCCTTGAATTTAAGGCCAGCCAGAGCTACAAAGGGCTACACAAGGCCAGCAAGGCCTATATAATCACACACACACACACACACACACACATTGGAATCTTACATGCAATCTACCACTGCAATATTTATCTCATTGTATTATTTACCATGATTATTGGGGAGCTCCTTTCTATTAAGGTTGAAAACTGGCTACATGGTGATGTAAGTCTTACTTCATAAAGCCCTTTGCCACATATATATTTTTAATAATATCCTCAAGCCCTTTTTCTTTCTTTCTTTCCTTCTTTGCAGTCCTGGGGACTAAACCTAGAGCCCCAAGCATGCTAAGCAAGAAGTCTACCACAAAGCTCTTTACCTGTAACCCTTTCTTAAATGTTATATTTTGAAACAGGATCTTGCTAAGTTACCCAGGCTGACCTTAAATACAAACCAAGCATTGAGCTTACACTTCTCCTGTCTCGACTTCCTAAGTAGTTATAATTACAGATCTGACAAGACTTGGCCATTTGGTAGAAACTCCAGATTTTTTTTTTTTTCCCTAATACACATGTGCTGGCGCTCCCTTGGAAACTGCCTTCACACAGCCGCATGTGCAGGACCCAAGACAGTGTCCAGAACATGACCATTCAGAAACTGAAAATAATGTGTGTGGGGTGGGAGGTGGTACCATCACCCCGTGCACGGGTCACACAGTAGTGCAGAGGTGCCAGCCTGTTGTAATGCCCGGGCCCGTCTTCCTCCTTCTTCCAGACGTTGAGCACTAACAGGTCCTTTCTTGTCTGTCCCCTAAACTGACGACCCGTGAGGCAGCAGGGAGCTGAGAAGGGACAGGGTGAGGATTGGGAATCTGACATATACCCTGTAAAGTGTAATTTGGGGGAGCATCCCCTGGGGAACCCCCACCCTCAAGGCCTCTGCACAGAGAAAAGTGAAGGCAGGTGTGACTTGCGTACACCACCGTGAGCTGCCTGTGCGCAGCCTTGCCTGTCCTTCCCCAGCTCGTCCACAAACAGGAGCCTCCGCCACCTGCCGTCTCCCTCCCACCCGTTCATGCTCCTCTCCTCTCTTAGCCTGCCCGACAGGGGTCAAGGGTCACCCTGGCACCTACCTATCACCTGGAGGAAAGAGACTTAATGAAGCACATCCAATAGCACCCAGCACTAGCAGCACCACCATGACACATGGCCTGGAGAGTTCAATTCCTCTTCCTTGGGACCTAGGTAGGCCACGGCAACAGCACAAGGCAAAACAGACACAGAAACCAAAAAACCACATCCTGTCAGCAGAGCCCGCCGGTGCTGCAGGCAGGCCGTCGTGGGCTGCTGGTGGCTGAGGTACCATCCAGGCAGATGACGCCGCAGCGGTCAGAGCACGTCTCTCTCTCTCTCTCTTCTGGGAGCTGACCTCTGGCTGGACACCTCCTGCTTGGCTGGCCTTTCCCTCAGGGAGCTGGTGATGGTAGCTGAGATGCCGGACTATTCGGGAGTCTCACCTCTTTCTGAAAGTACTCCAGCTATCTGCTGCTCCCTCTCACCCTCCCTGGCCCTCAGGAGCAGTATGCATGGGACAGAGGCCACGAGGTCCCTTTGTGGATGGCACAACCTGAGCCAAAAGCCAGGGCGTGTGGATGTGTGAAGAACCCTCAGGACAGCTACACACAGGCGGGACTTGGGCTTTTCCAGCTTATCTGCTCTAGTGATTCTCTCGAGACCCGTGGCAGAGATAACAACCGGTTCTAATGGATGGGCGTGAGCAGCTACGGAGGCTCAGGACATTTAAGAAATTTGGCTAGGCTGGGCGTGGTGGCACACCCCTTTAATATCAGCACTCGGGAGGCAGAGGTAGGAGGATCGCCATGAGTTCGAGGCCACCCTGAGACTACATAGTGAATTCCAGGTCAGCCTGGTCTAGAGTGAGACCCTACCTCAAAAAATACAAAAAAAAAAAAAAAAAAAAAAAAAGAAATTTGGCTAAATCCAGGGCTGGAGGGATGGCTTAGCAGTTAAGGTGTTTGCCTGCAAAGCCAAAGGACCCTGGTTCAATTCCCCAGAGCCCACGTTAGCCAGCTGCACAATGGTGCGCACACGTGTGGATTTTGTTTTCAGTGGCTGGAGGCCCTGGTGTGCCCATTCTCTCTCTCCCTCTTTCTCTGTCAAATAAATAAATAAATATAAAGTAAAAATGAAATTTGGCTAAATCCATATATCCAGTTTAAACCCCAGGCCCTGGGCTGCGGTCACCACCCTCTGGAGCCCCATACAGCATGCCTTTAAAGGACTTCCCTGTCTGTGTGATCTGTTGGGCGCTCCCCGTGGGCCAGTCATTTTGCATACATGCAGCCATTTCCCTCCAGCTTCACCAGCAACAGGTCTGAGACGCTCC
This sequence comes from Dipus sagitta, assembly GCA_036346955.1. NCBI lineage: Eukaryota > Metazoa > Chordata > Mammalia > Rodentia > Dipodidae > Dipus > Dipus sagitta. Next base: position 118,704,162 of record CM070775.1, read on the forward strand.
TGAGAGCTGACAAGAGCAACGACCACCACTGGGGTCTCAAGCCCTGTGACTTCCTCCCGCCCTCCTCTGCAGCCCACCTACGGCCTCTCCTCCCTGGCCTTGCTCCTATGTTATTTCATCTCACAGCCTCCAGGTCACTGCTCCCAGGGGGCTTTGGCCATGTTTCCACCAAAACCATCTGAAACTTACTTCCTGTAGGTCTGTTCCTTCCACCATAGATGACTTTTCTTAGAGACCACAGAATGCCTTCCGGATGGATAGATAAGCAGACTAATGGGCCCAGCTAAATTTTTTTTTTTTTCAAGGTAGGGTCTCACTCTAGCCCAGGCTGACCTGGAATTCACTTGTAGTCTCAAGGTAGCCTTGAACTCATAGCGATCCTCCCTACCTCTGCCTCGCGAGTGCTGGGATTAAAGGCATGTGCCACCATGCCTGGCTCTTAAATTCTTGAATAATGGAGTCATCCAGTCTGTTATTAACCAAGCCTAGTACTGTATGAAGTCTGTCTCTAATACTTAGGACTCTCTCTTAGTAGGCACCTAGGACTCCCTCTTAGTAGGCACCATAAACAGGGCTCTACAATAGTCAAGCGAGACAAGCAAATGGGGTACTGTCTCCTTTCTGCCATCTACAAGCACCAGCCCATAACTGAGAGTGGGTGGCTTGGATCTGGACAGTACAGAAGACTTGGTCTGAAATCACACAGGGAGAGCTGAGGTAGAACAGAGCATCCCAGGCAGGCATCCGAGGAGATACTCTAGGCTCATACATGGGCAGGGGGCCAGGCCACTTAAGGTCAGAGAATAATAATGTCTTGTTATTTCTACAACGTGAACAGGCAGCCAGTTTTCACAGCGGAGGATCCATTTCCCAAAGAGGTTTAACCAACAGCTGCTGGCAGGAAATTCCCCCTGCATCGTTTTCTCTCCTCTATAACTATTTAGGGTAAGCCAGGCTTGCAGGATTCAGACTGCTTCTCTGACCAGAACCCAAATCCTCCCGCCCCTTGCCAATTCCATAGCCTGGAATCTAGACAGGAGCCAGAAAGGGGGCGCGTAAACACCATTCACTTACTTTCTCAGTCTCTTCCTTCCCATCCTTTCACAAATCTCCAAGGAAAAGAAGATATCAAATGACCGCATGTAGCCAGCCTGGGCTATGTGAGACTTTTTGTCTCAAAAAAAAAAAAAAAAAAAACCTTCAAAAGAAAATCCCTTTCACATTCAGGAAAGTACTTCCCTGGCCAGATATGCAAGATTCTATTCTTCTCTCTCTCTCTCTCTCTCTCTCTCTCTCTCTCTCTCTCACACACACACACACACACACCAGTTCTCCAGCAGATACCAGCTATAGGTTTTTTTGTTCTTTTTGTTTGTTTTTTAACACTGATACTCTCTACCTGGAGATAATGTCAGATCCCACACTTTCAGGGCTCATTCTCACAAGACTGCTGCACCTCAGATGCCAATCATATGCGGTAGGTTGTCACCTGCACTTCTGACCGATGGACTTACAAGCAAGGGTTCCCATGACCCCTCTTTTGATCTAATTTGTCAGGATGACTCACAGAACTCATGGAAACACATACCTCAGCTGGGACAGCTAGATGAAAAGATGGATGGAACAAGGCATAGGGAGGGGGGCTTTGCACACCGCCACCCCCCCCCCCCAGGACCTCGGGCTCGCTCAGCCATTGAGGGCTCAGCAAATGCTGATGGTCAAGGATTTTTATACTCTCAGACGCTGGAGTTCAAAGTTCCGCCCCTCTAATCTCATCACATGGGCTTTTGGTGATTGGCTCCATCCTGAGGCTAGCAGGCGCCACCCTTAGTATTTCATTAGCCAAAAAAAAACCCTCAGATGTGACCAAATGGGTTCATTATGAATAACAAAAGACACTTCTACCACTCAGGAAATTCCCAGGGTTGTAGGGTTCCATAACAGGAACCAAGATTCAAAACAAATATATTTCATATTATATACACTTTCCTACCCAGGTGCTCCCAAAGTTAAGAGAACTCTAAAGGCCCATTAGAGAATCTTCTGGTTCCTGACCACCCCCCCACACACACACACACATACACCCAGTTCTTCCCCTATGACCCAGAACAACTGCTTTTACTTATTCTATAGTCAGACCAGCCCTAAACACCAGCCGAGTTGGCAACTTCCCAAACCGCAGAGTGACCATGTGAAGCTACAAATGTAACTGGTGTTCCAAGTGTCCCAAGGGACAGGCTGTATATGGCCAGCGCCCCTCTGGGAAGCAGGAGGAGGCACTGGGAAGTGGGTGGAGATGGTAGCTAGGCCCTCGCTGCCCTTGCTTCTGCCCTTCCAGTCAGCCCCCCATGCTCCGAGGACTGACTCTCGATTTCCCTGGCTGCCCTTTATGTGGACTCTAATTTGCACTTGGAGGCCACCTTGTCCTCGCACTCGCCTGTCCTCACTTATGGTTCCTCATTGAGTTCATTCTATCTTTTTTTTATGGGGGGGGGGGGCATGTAGTAAAGTCTTGCTCTAGCCTAGGCTGACCCGGAATTCACTATGTAGTATCAGGCTGGCCTCAAACTCACAGTGATCCTCCTACCTGTGCCTCCTGAGTGCTGGGATTAAAGGCGTGCACCACCACACCCAGCTAGTTCATTCTATCTTAACATGCCCTTCCAGTGCTCCTCTCTGAGAAAAATTCTGTTCTCCCAACTCCTGCATCTAGGGGAGAGGTCTCCACCCAGCCTCTGCCTCTTTCCCTTCCCTCTCACCCCACTCATTGGCACCCAGTACCTCCTGCTTGCTGCCTAGAAGGCTGGACAGCTGCTGGGCTCTGTAATTAGCTACCTGGCCACTGTCCCAGAGCCAGGCATGGGTTACAGTAAAGAAACTCCTTATCGCCCCTTCATCCGCAGCCCCCACCTCCATGCACAGCCCATCAGGCCAAAGTCTCTAGAAGCCCCTCACACGAGACCAGCAAGCCATTTCCTGTCAGCCAGAGAAGGAGATAATGGTCTCACAGCCTCACTAACAAAGAGATCATGAATGTATCTGGCTTCTCCACACCATTGCCCAAGTCCTCAGGGTGTCCCCTAGATTACTCCACCACACGGAACCTTCGGGAGCAATGAATGGGAACCCTGCCCTTGGCTGTGTCGCCAGAGCAGGCAAAGAAACCCGAAGGGTTTTGGGAAGACATGACTGGTCTGGCCCAGTTTCTACAACCAAGCCACTGTAGAGATTTCCAAACATCTTGGGAACTTATTCCCTCAACCCCCCACCCCCCCACCACCACCACCAGAACTCACAGGCCAGTGGAGACAGACGAGGAGGAAGCAATCTAACATTACAGAAGTTCTGGGAATGTGCCAAGAAGAAGAAGAAGGGCTCAGAGGGAGACAGGATGAAATTAGAGCTTAAAGTGCAAGTCTTAATTTAAAAAAAAAAAAACATTCAATCTCTCTCTCTCTCTCTCTCTCTCTCTCTCTCTCGTCTTAAACTTCTCTAAGGAAGTTGTATTCAGGCAGTGAGCAGGAAGATGACCACAGCTTTGTGAGACTCTCTGGCAAAGCAGGCCGAGGAAACAATAAGTGATGAGACCCTCAAGTAGGTGAAAACTAAACAGCCAGAGAATCAGCAAAGCCAACGCATTCAGTCAAGTGTGTCCTTGGCATGAGTGAAGCCTGTATTCACCCCCCAGCGCGCGCGCACACACAAACACACACACACACGGAAAGGTGGGAGGGAGGAGGGGAGGGACATATCAAGGCCAGGGTAGCTGGCATCAGTGTGGTTCTGATGCTGCCGGCACCAGGCCTGTGGGGTAAGCATCGGACCATCTTGACCATAGGGTTACATTCCTCTGGCTTAGCGATTGCCTCTGGGATGGACATGAGCTCCAATCAGAGCCAATCCTGGTTTTGTTTTTTTGTTTGAGGGGGTTGTTGTTGGCATGAACAGAAAAAAGTATTAAATGGGTTGAGTGCATGCCTTTAATTCAAGTACTTGGGAGGCTGAGACACGAGGATCTCCAGGAGTTCAATACCAGCCTAGATTACATAGCAAGACCCAGTCTAAAAAGCCAAAATACAAGAATAAGTGCTAAACACAAGTTATGGGAGGCTACAGTTAGGAACTAAACCCTGTACTGAGCCTTAATACACCAGGCTAAAGTTCTGGACCATCATGCTGAATCTAATCTGTTTACTTGAATGTACTGTAATCAGGATGAGAGATAACAGCCAAATTTCTCAAACAGGCTAGTGTTTTATTTTGCTCTTGTGGTATTGGGGATCTAGCCCAGGGCCTCATTATGTAGCCTAGCCTGGGCTTTGACTCAGTATCTTCCTGCCTCAGCCTCCCTAGTGATGGGATTGTAAGTGTGCACCACCGAGTGCAAAGGTCTACTGTTTTCTTAAAAACTGATTTTAATTAGCTGGACATGGTGGCACATGCCTTTAATCCCAACATTTGGGAGGCAGAGTTAGGAGGATCACTGGGAGTTCAAGGCCAGCCTGGGACTACATATTGAGTTCCTGGTCACTATTGGTAAGTGTTCCAATGAGACCCGCAGAGAGGACTGACTTTGTTAAAGGCTGAGGAAAACAGACACAAAGAAACAAAACGTGGACTGGTCATTTCAAAGTTACTTTCCTTCCAAGCAGAGAGAAGACAGAACAATAGCAAAATAACTGGCCAGTTAACCTTGGGTTACTTCTTTTTGCTTTTTATGTTTTATTTTTTGTAAGAATTAAGGCAGAGGGACCATACGGAGTAGCAGTCATCCCCCATCCCCTGTTCCTCTATGATGTAAGAAACCACTAATCTGCCTTCTGTCTTAATGTATTTGCCTGTCCTGGATGCTTTACGTATGTGGAGTCATGTTCAGTTACCATCATTTTGGGCTTTGGGGACCCATGAATCATGTATGTATGGATTTTTGTGGCCTCATGGTCATAAATTTCTTTGCATTTTTTTCTGAGGCAGTGTCTCACTCTAGCCCAGGCTGACCTGGAACTTACTCTGTAGTCCCAGGCTGCCCTTGAACTCACAGTGATACTCCTACCTCTGACACCCAAGTGCTGGGATTGAAGGCGTGCATCATCATTTTTTTTGTGTGTTTTTTTTTCTTTTTTGTCATTTGTGCCAAACCATCTGATGTTCAACACATGCTTGCACGCAAACTTTCTTTTTAATTTTTATTTACTTACATTTATGTGTCACTTTACAACCAGTTATATGGGCGCTGGGGAACTGAACCCAGGCCAGCAGACTTTGCCAGTAAGTACCTTTAACCACTGAGCAATCTCCCCAGCCCTAAACCTTTTTTTTTTTTTGGTTTTTCGAGGTAGGGTCTCACTCTAGCCCAGGCTGACCTGGAATTCACTATGGAGTCTCAGGGTGGCCTCGAACTCAAGGCAATCCTCCTACCTCTGCCTCCCTCTGCTGGGATTAAAGGCGTGCGCCACCACTGCTGGCTTCCTAAACCTTTTTTTAAGACAAGGATCTAACCCTGTGACCTAGGCTGATCTCCGGTTCACCTATGTGCTGAGATTACAAACCTGCATCACCATGCCCAACTGATTTACAACCTTTTGAGAGGTTTCAACACACTAATAAGATTACCCTTATGACAACCAGGATAACTTCAACAGTTTGGAGGACATTCCTTACCCAAGTCTGCATGAATCAAACCAACTGAAATTGAATAGATCAAAGCCACCTCCTGCTATTGTTAATCAAGTCACTGCCCATTTACTCTCCAAAAGGCAGGCCATGCAATTGTACCCGGGAAGGAACTCATACACCTTTTGTTTGGGAATCCTGTTTGTTTGTTCCTTTGACACATGTTTCCATAATTAACATCAGGTGAGGTTTGTCCCGTCTGTATTTCAAGTAACTAACTAAAGGAAAGTTACAATTTATCATCATGGGTCCCAAATTCCTGCCTTACAGAGGAAACTTGCAGGGTGAGACAATCCCCACCCCTGATTGCAGAAAGTACTACCCAGTGTCCTTACAGTGCCAGCTCCACCAAGCAAAGCCCCCACGTGCCAAACGGGCATATGTCAGCTGGAAATGACTCGCAGAGCCCTGGAAGCTGTGGTCCTAGTCAGTCATCGGTTAACAACAGGATTATCAATGAATAGAGACAAAATGAAACGCTTTGTGTTCAACCTAAATTTCCATCTGGCTGTGACCAAAAGAATTTAAGGAACTTAATTGGGCCCCAGACTGTAATGGGGAAATTGGGGTTCTGGGGTTGCTTCCTGGAACCCCAAGCCCTGAGTTCATATCTGCAAACTAACCAAAGAATTGGCAATTCCAGATTCAAGAGAATGATTTTTAAAACACCACATTTTATTCAGATTTTACAAAGGACTGCAGAAAGGGGAAGGCTAGGAGGTAACGGGGGGGGGGGGGGGGATAAAGTGGGGAGAAGAGAAGTGCACCATGTGGAGCCCAAAAGCCCATGTGGGCCACAGGCAGCTCAGGAGTCCATGTGAAAAGAAACAGACCCGGGGGGGGGGGGGGGGAGTGTGGAAAGAAAGGAGAAAAGAAAATTCAAGGAGCTCCTGCCATGTGGGGAGTGAGGGCTAGGGGGCCTCCTGACTGGGCCTGGGATAGGCTCTAGTCCGAGCCCCTCCCGCTGGGCCTGAGCCTGGGCCAAGCTAGCCCAGGCCCAAAAGAGGAAGAAACTCACCCACAGCTGGAAGTTCCCAAGTGATCAGAGAGAGTGAGAGAGACTGCTCTCCCCTTGCAAAGGTATTTGTAATCTTAGGGTGGTGGACTGTCTTTTGGCCCAGGAGAACCAGAGGGCCAGCTGGTTGGTTAAGGCTAGGGGCTGTCTCAGGAAGAGATGCGCTCTGGCACCAAGTTCTGGGGGGCTGAACTTGACCAACCACAATGTTTAAATCCTATGAAAGACCTCTCTCCTAAGAGGGGTCCTGACTATTTGTGGACAGTTTTATGGAAGTAGGCAAGAGAGATAAGAAGTCAGATCATCTTTGATTTCTAACCAGTACAAACTTTTCTCCCCTTTTCACTTTCAGGGGTCCAGTCACCCTAACTCTACACCCCAGCCCCCCAAGACTAGAGTGTTTCAATTTAAGGAGAAAGTAAATACCCAGCATGCCCAGATTCATATTCTCTCTCTCTCTCTGCTTATAAACAATATAATAAAAATACATATTTTTTAAACCAGCCATGGTGGCACGCGCCTTTAATCCCAGCACTTGGGAGGCAGAGGTAGGAGGATCGCTGTGAGTTCAAGACCACCCTGAGACTACAGAGTGAATTCCAGGTCAGCCTGAGCTAGAGTGAGACCCTACGGCAAAACAAAACAGAAGGTAGACAGCACCTGAGAAGGAACAATAGACACATGAGGTTGTCTGGCCTACACTCACCCCCCCTCCCAGCACACACACATGTGTATACACACACACACACACACACACACACACACACACACACACACACATCAGCTCTGCTCTTTGTAGACAGAAAGGGAAGCACTAAGAATATGAGAGATCAGATCTCAAGTGAGGTGGGTCAAACAGAGCAGCTGGCTCTTGCTTCAAGGGCTCCAAATCTTCCTTCTGGCCACTACCCAAGCTTCGTCATCCCCCCTTGACTGGTAGAGCGTGATTCTCTTCCCCTGTGCCAGCAACCCAGCACACCTTGACTTCTCTCTCATAAACAGCACCCACAGACAAGGCGCAAGCTTAAGAACAGGTAGTGCAGAAATCATTTTTTCTGTAAACTTCAGAACCACACTACCTAGTTCTGTAGCCTGGTCAACCTTGTGTATCTATTTAAATGTTGATAAGTGCCGGGCGTGATGCTGCACGCCTTTAATTCCAGCACTTGGAAGGCAGAGGTAGGAAGATTGCCATGAGTTCAAGGCTACCCTGAGACTACATAGTAAATTTCAGGTGAGTCTGGGCTAGAGCAAAACCCTACCTCAACCCCTCCCCCGCCCCCAGTAAATAAATAAATAAATAAACGTGAATAAGTAAAAATGAATGAAATTAAAATCTTCACCTCTTCAGGTGAAGTTAAGCGCTTCTCACATTTCAAGAACTCAACAGTTGCATGTGGCCAGTGTCTGCAGAAGTGCACCAGAGCAGGTATGGGACATTTCTACCATCACAGAAAATGGTAGCACTACTGTAGGATTGGCTAATGTTGAGCTCCATTCCCTTGTTCCTGAGGATCTTTCCTTCTGAACAGAGGTCTGTCTCCTCTCTCTCCCCCCATCGGGAACAAGCCTAGTTAGCCAAGGCTGCCACTGTGAAAGGCAGGGGAGTTTCACTCTTGGTTTGCAGAAGTGACATCGCCAACAGGCCAGAAGAATGTCCTGGTAATTGGTGAATAAGGCCAGCCTCTGGCTATAGTTCAGAGTACGATACTGCTTGGACTACTTAAAAGCATTTATTTTTCTCCTTCTGTGTGACAGACAGCTTCCAACAAGCCATCCCATCCGCCCCTCCACAGGTCTATGCAACAGACATGGACTCCAACTGACTCAGGAGGCAAAGGAAGCTCCAAGAGGCTAACAGACTGGCTGGAGACCACAGCTACAGCATGGGAGGGCCAAGGTTTCTATGAGTGTTTTTTCCTTACACCACTCATTAGACATGGGGATGTGATGACTTGGTTTGCCTATAGCAATGGGCCACCTGCAGTTGACAACTAAGCCTTGTGCAGACCATGTGTTCTGTCCCTTACAGCCTACTTGAGATCCTCCTAAGGAGCCATCCAGCAAGGCTTGAAAGACACCTCATCAGGGCTGGTGGACATGGCTCATGGCTCAATGGTAAAAAGCACCTGTTTGTAAAGTTCAAGTACCCAGTACCCAAGTAAAACCATCTTTAAAAGTGTCTGAGCCGGGCATGGTTTACGTACGCTTTTAATCCCAGCACTCACAAGGCAGAGGTAGGAGGATCGCCATGAGTTTGAGGCCACCCTGAGACTACATAGTGAATTCCAGGTCAACCTGGGCTACAGGGAAACTCTACCTTGAAAACCAAAAAGAAAAAAGTGTCTGACATGTGTTTAAACTCCCCCCGCCCCCATACATACACATTGCCTCCCAAGTGCTGGGATTAAAGGCGTGTGCCACCACGCCCGGCCCAATAATATAGTTTTTCAAGACACTACATCATAATCACAGGAAGGGCACAGCCCACAAGATAAACCCGGGAGAGTGGTAGGAGTCAGGACACAGTCATGTGGCATTTCTCCCAGGCAAAGAGGGGAAGGACAAAATGCAAAATTTATTTTAGGAAGCTCTCTGGACCATGAGCCCCGTGTCTTCGTCCTGGATGACACTTGACATTGAGTATCCATTTGTCAAATTGGGAGGAAGCCAGGGTACAGGGCCTCCACGAGTAAGTGGCCCTGGGCAAAAGCACAGGTGCGCACAGGGGGCCAGACTGAGGAATGCGACTGCAGCTGTTTGCTCTCCATTCTGACCTGATCCTGCCCCTTTCCTTTAAGTGATGGTCTGCCGGGAAAGGTCGGCAGACACTTGGCCACCCAGGCACCTCACCAAGCATTAAGCCCAGCTACCCTGGCTCCTCCCTCAGCCTCCTGCTGGACAGCTCCACTACTGAGCAAGCACCCAGCCTCGCAGCAGGCTCAAATTATGCCTCCGAACAGCAGTTCGGCAAGAGTAATTAAAGGGAATGTTATCTCAGTCAGTCTCTCATTAGCCACGTAATTAGACTGCTGAAAATAATTAACATTCCTTTTGACAAAGGAAGCAGAGGACCCATTACATTCATTAGGGCAGCCTCACACCAGCCCCAGGAAGGCAGAGAAGGGAATTCATCAGCTCCCAGGTCTCCGTGTGGCACAGAAGCACTGGGCAACTCAGACCAAGTGGTGAGCCCTGCCCTGAGCCAGGCTAGTGGGTGAACCAATGCACATGACCTGCATCCCTTCGCGGATCCATTACAAGGCGTAATGGCGTACACATGAAGAGAAAATACCCGAGGGAAGGGCAGGCCTGTGTCAGGACAGCAGGCCAAGGGCAAGTATCTACTTCACAGTTCTTTTTTTTTTTTTTTTCTTGTGGCTTTTCAAGGTAGGGTCTCACTCTAGCCCAGGCTGACCTGGAATTCACTATGTAGCCTCAGGGTGGCCTTGAACTCATGGTGATCCTCCAACTTCTGCCTCCTGATTGCTGGGTTTAAAGGCGTGTATCACCATGCCTGGCCAGAAAAGACATTTGATAGGAAGAATAAATAAGTTCAGCACCAGAAAACAAGAAGGAACTATAAGGGCGCCTTCAAAATAGAAGGCAGGGGCTGGAGAGATGGCTTAGCGGTTAAGGCGCTTGCCTACGAAGCCCGAGGATCCAGGTTCAATTTCCCCAGTACCCACCTAAGCCAGATGCACAAGGCGGCACATGCATATGGAGTTCATTTTCAGTGGCTAGAGACCCTGGCATGCCTATTCTCTCTCTGTCTGCCTCTGCCTCTCTCTCTGATAAATAAACTAAATAAAAAGATCGAAGGTTAAAAACAAAAAAGAAGGTAGATGGGAATAAGTTGAGGAGAAACCATCACCTCAAAACTAGAGCCATGCAGTAAGAACAACGACAGCTGACACACACACAGCATACATATTTATATGACAGACACTGTTCTGAGAATTATATCACATAGCTCTCAAAATTCCTCTGAGTTGGACCAGACCATCACTATCCCCACTGTATAAATAAGATCCAAGGTCACAGTGCCAGGTAAGTGCCAAGGCTGGATTTGAATGCAAAGTGACATGGCTGTGGATTCTCTGCCCCATCCAAGGGGCACTTCTAAGGATGCCACATTCGTAGCTAGCCACTCGGGGCAGAGGGGAGGTGGGTGGGGGGGGGGCTGTGATGGTAGTTGTTGGATTCAGAGCAGCCAATCCAGTCACTCCCTCTTCATCCCCATCATGCTATGCGTGGGCACTGGGCTAGAAGGGGTCTTCTAGATCTGCCACTGCCAGCAGGCGCTGCATCCTCACCCTCCGTGTGCAACTAGTGGGGTCTGGCGACAGTGTGCAGTGAGAGTTCATACACAGGTGACCAGAGAAAGCTCAAGATTCAAGGAGCACAGCGCACAGGGTTCGCAAAACACTGGATGAAAAAGGAGGCCGTGATCTGGGAGTGGTGGTGCACACCTTTAATCCCAGCACTCCGAGGGCAGAGGCAGGAGGATCACTGTGAGTTTTCGAGGCCGGCCTGGGACTACAGGGAGACCTTATCTCGAAAAAAAAAAAAAAAAGTTATTTTTTTTTTTAAAGGAGGACTGGAGAGATGACTTAGTGGTTAAGGCACTTGCCTGAGAAACCTACGGACCCAGGTTTGATTCCCCAGGACCCACAAAAGCCAGATGCAAATTGTGGAACATGCATCTGAAGTTCATCTGCAATGGCTGGAGGCCCTAGTGCACCCATTCATTCTCCTGTCTCTCACTCCCTCCCTATCTCTCTCTGCCTCTTTATATTATAAAGAAATACATTAAAGCCGGGCGTGGTGGCGCACGCCTTTAATCCCAGCACTCGGGAGGCAGAGGTAGGAGGATTGCCATGAGTTCAAGGCCACCCTGAGACTCCATAGTGAATTCCAGGTCAGCCTGGGCTAGAGCGAGACCCTACCTTGAAAAACCAAAAAAAAAAAAAAAAAAAAAGAAATACATTAAAAAAGGAGGCCATGGAAGAAACACCAAATTTAACACAGAAGAGGTTCTAGATAGAAAGTAAAATTAATAAAAACAATAGAATGAAAGAATTTAAAAATATTAAGACCTCTGAGGGATAAAAGGGGTTGCTGAATCCACGAAATAAAACAAGGCTGTTATTATTCACCAAAAAAAAAGGCAAATAGCTTAGAAATAAAGGCAGTAAAAATTCTATACCAAATGTGTTACTATTCAGATTAGAAAAGTCACTTATTTTTTTTAGCTGGAGGCTAGGCACAAAAGGAAGTTACTTTTTAAAATGCCTAAGTGAAGATATGTTTCTTTCTTTCTTTCTTTCTTTCTTTGCTTTTTTGTTTTTCGAGATAGGGTCTTTCTCTAGCTCAGGATGAAGATGACCTGGAATTTACTATGTAGTCTCAGGGTAACCTCGAACTCATGGCAATCCTCCTATCTCTGCCTCCCGAGTGCTGGGATTAAAAGTATCTGCCACCATGCCCAGCTGAAGATATGTTTCTTATACAACAGGCCGTGGATCCTGCCCCCTATACCAATCCCAGATCTTACCAAGGCTGCCCACAACTCACTGTACACCAAGCACATACTCTGGTCCCTTGAATCTGGGTGTCTTCTCAGAATTATCCCTATGTGGAACACCCTGCTCTCTTCCATTTACCCACATTTGTCTGTCCTTCAATGCCCACTCAAAGATTACCAGCCCAGATGGGAATAGAAGCACACTCCTTAGGAAAGGGTCCCTGTACCCTACTTACTCCACAGTCCCTCTACCCCAAACTCCTAAAGGCACCTAATGCTTGAGTCCTGGGGCAGTGTTGTTACACTGTCCTCTGAGACCACAATATTGTCAACCCATATGCCCTTTACTTTTTTTTAATTATTATTTTAATTGTAAAATTTTACTTCACTTCTAGCCCAGGCTGACCTGGAATTCACTATTTAGTCTCAAGGTGGCCTCGAACTCTGGGCAATCCTCCTACCACTGCCTCCCGAGTGCTGGGATTAAAGGCACGTGCCACCACGCCCGGCCCTTTACCTTTTAATGAGTCCAAGTCTTGTCTCCCCAACTCTACTGTAGCACTGGAAATTCTCAGGGAAGGCACTAGGTCTCTTTTTATACCCCGCTGTGCCCAGTAAAGCGGAGGAGCTTTCACAACGATATTCTTCTAGGTCAGCTGCGTGTGAATGACGAATGAGCTTCAGTTTCGATGGGAGGAGGAGGAAAACCATTGAGGAGAAGCAGTGACTCAACAAGGCTGGGCTCAGCACAGCCAGGTTATTCCCCCAAATAGACTATCTAGTCCTAGAGAGCTTTGAACTTCTCATTGAGCTCATCAGAAATACGCCAGGCGGGGTGGCGCACGCCTTTAATCCCAGCACTCAGGAGGCAGAGATAGGAGGATCGCTGTGAGTTCGAGGCCAGCCTGAGACTACATAGTGAATTCCAGGTCAGCCTGGGCTAGAGTGAGACCTTACCTGAAAAAATAAAGAAAGACAGAGAGAAGGAGGGGGGAAGGAAGGGAGGAAGGAAGGAAGGAAAGAAAAGAGAGAAAGACCTGGCAACATAAAGCTGGTGGTTGGGACATAAGTGGAACAGATGTGAGGGCAAACCAGGAAGAACAAGAGACTCTACAGGCACAACTAGTCCGGCTCTGGAATTTCTACCATTTTGCCAAAGTGCCCCTCACAGGCAGTTTTTCCCCTTCATTTTCTTGCTAGACCAGAGCTACATGTAAGTAAATGTATCCTGGAGGTAGTTTGACTCCTGTTTTGTCCACAAGCGCTTAATAATGAGTTAGGCTGCACTTGTCAAACCAAAGCTTCATGGTTTTGTATGGTATTTATCTTCCAAAAAAAAAAAATTTTTTTTCTTGCTAGTCCCATTCATACTGCCTTAGGCCTTCGAGCCATGTTTCTCCCTCCTGAGATCTCACATGGGCTTTCTAGGGCAGATGTCCCATTTCCAACATCCTTCTAACCACCCTGTCCAGCTAATTCTAAAATAACCCTCTGGAACAGACACAAAACACCGTCACTGCTCTGTATGGCCACTTTAAGTAACGCAAGGGCAGGACATAGGAAAGAGTCTTTCAAGAGATTCGCTGAGGGCTGAAGGGGATGGAGTAAACCACCTATGACACAGGTTCACTCGTTTAGTTATGCAGAAATTTTCTATCTCACCTTTTATGCGTACACCACTGAATGTTAAATAAGTTGGCCTATGAATGCTGAAGCATGGTGAGGGCGGGGAGGGGGTATTTTTAAATGTTGGAAATGGGCTAGGGAAATGGCTTAGCGGTTAAGGCGTTTGCCTGCGAAGCCTAAGGACCCCGGTTCTATTCCCCAGGATCCACGTTAGCCAGATGCACAAGGGGGTGCATGCATCTGGAGTTGGTTTGCAGTGGCTGAAGTCCCTGGTGTACCCATTCTCTCTTTCTCTTTATCTGCCCCCTTTCTCTCTCTCTCTCTCTCTCTCTCAAATAAATAAATAAAATATTTTTAAAAATAAAAATATTGGAAATATAAAACCTTGGGGGTTGGGCGTTGGGGGTGTAGTTCAGTGGATAAGCATGTACTTAGCATGCTCAAGTCCCTGGGTTCAATCACCAGCACTGGAAAGGAGTGAAAAAGAAAATGTAGATAAAATCTTAGGAATCCTATTGCAACATCAAACACTAGAAAACTAATAATTTCCATTCTTATAATGTTTTTTTTTCCAACTAAACAAGACCTTTCAAGTTCATCTTATTATTTGCATTCACTTAACAATTACACAATACCAACTTTGTACCACCACATACATGCAAAGACCACAGAGTCAGAGGCCCCAGCCCAGGCCAAGCATGTGGACATTGTATATGGAATACTCATGTGCCCAGAGCACCAGCCACAGTGAGGTACCAGAGAAAGTTATTTCAAAGAACAGCAGGGCTGGGCGTGTAGCTCAGTGACAAAAGAGTTTCCTAGCATACTTGAAGACTCAGGTGGGGCAAGGAGAGAAAAGAAAGGGGGGGAAAAATGAGAGACTCAAAAAGAAACCATAGCCGGGCGTGGTGGCACACGCCTTTAGTCCCAGCACTTGGGAGGCAGAGGTAGGAGGGTCGCCATGAGTTCAAGGCCAACTTGAGACTACGTAGTGAATTCCAGGTCAGCCTGGGCTAGAACGGGACCCTGCCTTGAAATAAAAAGAAGAAGCCATTGTGGCTTCAGCACAAATATAATTTGAATTTGTTCCTAGAAATAGTTTTATAGCATAATTTAGAATTATACTAATTTATATGTAAGTACTTATGGAACCCAGTGCCCATGCTAAAGTCTTAATCTCGCCCAAATAGTAAACTAATGCAATCCTAATGGCTCAGCAGCTAAGGCACTTGCCTGCAAAGCCTAATGACCCAATTAGATTCCCCAGTACCCAAGTAAGGCCAGATGCACGAAGTGGCATATGCATCTGGAGTTCGTCTGCAGTGGCTAGAGTCCCTGGCTCGGCCATTCTCTTTCTTTCTCCCCCTCCTCCAGTGTTGTGGCGCATGTCTTTGATCCCAGCACTTGGGAGGCAGAGGTAGGAGGATTGCCGTGAGTTCGAGGCCACCCTGAGACTCCATAGTGAATTCCAGGTCAGCCTGGGCTAGAGTGAGACCCTACCTCGAAAAACCAAAAAAAAAAAAAAAAAAAAAAAAAAAAACCAAAAGAAAAAAAAGTGGAAAATATTTATTAGATAACAAAGAAGTGGAAGCCGGAGAGTGTCACAGGCCACAGTCAACTGCAGAGGCGAGTTATTCAGGGACTGAAAAGACTTAGCAGCACAGAGGCACCGGTGACTGTTTAGGAAGGAGGCGTGGCTATAAAGGAAAGGCCACTGAGGTGGCAGATACTGAGGGTTGAGAAATCAACTTGTGAAGAGAAAAAATGTTGCTGAAGAAGTAGGCATGAAAAAGGTATCCTCCCTCCCTCCCCTCTTTCCTTCTTTTCACCCCCACCCGCATCCTTCTTTCCTTTCCCTTTAAAGATGAGAGAGGTCTAAGGCTCTTTAAGTGCTGGGAAGAAATCGCAGCTAGGGAGAGCTCCCGGATGGGATATACACCGTGGGACTCACGAACGTAGATGCCCTGAGCTCTTTTGATGTTCTAGGTGGAGAACACAATGAACCGTAATCCCCAAGTGGGCAAGATATGTGTGTCATTTTATTAAAAAATCTTTTTCAATGTTGTTTTTGTGTGTGTGTGTGTGGTACTAGAGATGGACCCCAGGGCCTCACAAATGGTGGTCAACATCGCCAACTCACGTGGGACATGTGAATCTTCTTTCCAGAAAAGTCACTCAGGCAGATCGAATTCGTGTAACCTACCGAAGCTTATACACATACTTGTCAATGTAGTTCAGACCTAGAGCCCAAGTCTCCCAGTACCTGCTCCTTCTTCCAGAAGAGTAGGCACTGGAGGACACTAC
Source organism: Dipus sagitta (assembly GCA_036346955.1). Lineage (NCBI taxonomy): Eukaryota > Metazoa > Chordata > Mammalia > Rodentia > Dipodidae > Dipus > Dipus sagitta. The sequence goes on from CM070775.1 coordinate 118,720,307, forward strand.
GGTAGGTGCTCCATATTCTCAGAGGTGGGGAACCCTGAGAGACCCAGCATTCTGTAATTCCCACATGGCTTTATAATGCTCTGGTGAAAAGCTCACTTATAAAAATGTCTAGACCCAACGGGCGTGGTGGCGCACACCTTTAATCCCAGCACTGGGGAGGCAAATGTAGGAGGATCACTGTGAGTTCAAGGCCACCCTGAGACTACATAGTTAATTCCAGGTCAGCCTGGACCAGAGTGAGACCCTACCTTGAAAAACTAAAACAAAACAAAACAAAACAAAAAGTCTAGACCCTAACTCTCTTTTCAAAAATAAGGACGAGTGTTTTTTGTTTCTGTTTTATTTTGATGTATTGGGAACTGAACCCTGAGCCTTGTGTACAGGCAAGCATTCTACTGAGATACAGTCTGAGCACCTTTTGCATGGCTTTCGGACTGTTGTTTTGTTTTGTTTGTTGAGATAGAGTCTTACTATGTGGCCCAGACTGGCTTTCAATCAAAATCCTCTCACCTGAGCCTCCTAAATGCTGGGGTTACAGGTATGTGCAACCACACCCAGCATTTACATGGTTTTACTGGATGCTGGATTGTCCAGGAATGGCATCAATATGTAAACTGTGAGCATATCCTCCACTACGGCCTTTGGCACTTCGCTGAGAAAGGTTCATCAGTTTGGAGAATGACATTAATCCTGGGCAGCACCTCTGCTGGTATTTGAGTCGCCCACACAACAAACACACCTGGCTATTTGTGATCATCGCATTCTCAGGTACAAGCATCTCACTGCATCCTATCTGCTAGGTGATTATGTCTAAGTGAGTGCATATTAAATATATTGCAGAGTAATTAAATTTTTTATTTTTCTTTTAGATTACAGTGAACCCATTATACTGACTTTAAAGAAGTGTGCATAGGGGGGCTGGAGAGATGGCTTAGCACTTAAGGAGCTTGCCTGTGAAGCATAACAATTCATGTTCAACTCTTCAGACCCCATGTAAGCCAGACGCACAAGGTGATGCAAGGGCGCAAGGTCACACATGCACACAAGGGGGCGCACGCATCTGGAGTTCAATTGCAGTGGCTGGAGGCCCTGGAGTGCCAATTCTCTCACTCTCTGCTGTGCTTGCCTCAAAAAAAGAAAAAAAGAAAAAAAAAAGTACATAGGGATGCCAGGTATGGTTACACGTACCTGTGATCCCAACACTTGGGAGGCAGAGACAGGAGATTTGAGAGAGTGTGCGGCCTGCAAGGGCCACAGGGCAAGTTCAAGGCAAGGCCAGGCAACTTACTGAGATTCTGTATTAAAATAAAAATAAATAATGGGCTTGGGATGTAGTGGAGCACTTGTTTAGCGTGCCTAAGGTCCTGAGTTCAAGTCTCAGTACCACACAGAAAGGAAGAAAGAAGAAAGAAAGAAAGAAAGAAAGAAAGAAAGAAAGAAAGAAAGAAAGAAAGAAGGAAGGAAGGAAGGAAGGAAGGAAGGAAGGGAGAGAGGAGAGAATGGACATACCACAAGGGCCATGGACATAGTTCCGTGGCAGAGCACTTGGCTATCATATACAAACTCTGAGTTTCCCAGAACTGCAAAAATAAATAGACAAAAGTTTATGTATTATAGGTAGGTGATCCTATCTGTGAATTTTATTCAGAGTAATCAGGGGGCACTACAAATATTTGCTAAGTAAAAAGGGGCACCACTGAAGACCGTGTCTCTAGAAGCAACAGAGACTGCAATGCCCATGGGGACACACAGATAAGCAGAAGCAGGGTGGATTCAAGCGAGCAGCCTCACAGAGTAGACAGCTGTCTTTAACTGATATAGACACAAAGCTCATGAACGGTCCGTACACAATGTGTCAGTCTTTCATCGGGCACCTTTAGGAAATATCATTTCCCTAATTCAAATTTTATTATAGCTCTGCATTTTTTTTCCAGGCCAAAGCAACAATGGAAAGACCATAAGTCACCTAGATGGGCCAGGGAAGCAAAAATAGTCAATGTCTGAAGGCGGAGATGGGTTTGGAGGAAATCAGAGAAACAGGTGCTGGGCGAGGTCTATGAACTATCTTCCTTGATGATAAGCAGATTAGTAAACAGTACCTAAGAGGATGCCTAAGGGCATTTATGGAAATGCTATATCGTGAGGAATCATGGGCAGGGCTAGGGACAGAAGAGTGAGCACTCCAGAGCTCCTCGAACAGGTTAAAGTGGTCAAGCCACTTGATGTGCAGCTCAGACCCTTGAGGGAGGCTGGTTATTTAGTAGTGGGGGAAGGGAGACTTCCATTCCCATAGGCCTGGCCATCATTTCGGAGTGGGGACAAAGCATGGTAGGGGATATGCTCTGTGATTAGGAAGGGACAGTTCATTCATGAATCTCCATAATCTGAGGATATGTAGAGGGTCCTTGCAGAAAGAAAGGGAGAAAATCCTGTTCTGTGGAAGATCCAGAAACCAGGCTCATGTAGCCGGGCTGGTCCGCTGACATGCGCAACGCTGCACCACAACTCCTTTTGGTTTCAGAAGTGGAGGAGGAGGAAAGTGGTTCATTATAACACCTTATATTCTATGGTTATGCACTTCTGTGTGGCTTTCATGTTTTTCCATGACCATATCTCCTTTTAAGAGTGTACATTCCAACACTCGGGAGGCAGAGGTAGGAAGGTCACTGAGTGTGAAGCCAGCCTGAGACTACATAGTGAATTCCAGGATCAGCCTGGGCTAAAGTGAGACTATACCGCAAAAAAAAAATAAAATAAAATAAGAATTATGGGCCTTATGGGTATTAATTAGTTCTCTGAAAGAAAAAAAAAAAAGCAGCAGATTGAAGCCCAACTATTTGTCTTAAATTATGCCAGATAGTAAAAACCTGCTAAGTCATTGCTGGTGATCCCCAAAAGACGACAATTTTTGAATGTTGGCCGAGTGCAAAAAGTATTTCTCTCTAGCCAATCAAGTAATATTACTAACTACCTCCAGTGTGTAAAGCCTTGTGCAAGCGTCCTGAACCCCGAGGAGCTTAAACATTAGGGGGAACAGAAGGGTGAACAAAATAGTAGAATAGTGCACTTTGAAGGGATCTAATCTACGCCCACATCTTAAAAATGACAAACCCAAGCTTTAGAGAAGCCAAGACCTTGTTGTATACATTAGTAACAGACAGAGAGTGGCAGATAGAGATAAGGGTCTATGTTTGCCAACTGCATGTTCACTGTCCTTGGCATAAAAGCATACAATAACTGATGAGCAAGAGAAGTTGAAAGATCTTAGCAGATGTGGTTTGGGCCAAATACGCTTTAATGTGGGTAGGAAGCAGGCAGATGAGGAGGGCCCGTGCAGGCAGGGTGACAATGTAAGGCAGAGTATGTGTATGTGACAGGTCACCTAGACATAAAAAAAGGTGTTGGAGCCGGGGGTGTGATGGTGCACACCTTTAATCCCAGCACTTGGGAGGCAGAGGTAGGAGCATCTCTGTGAGTTCGAGGCCATCCTGAGACTACATAGTGAATTGGTCAGCCTGGGCTAGAGCGAGACCCTACCTTGAAAGAGGGAGGGAAGATGGTTCAGTGGTTAAAGGCACTTGCTTGCAAAGCCTGACTACCTGGGTTTGATTCCCCAGTACCCAGATGAAGTCAGATACACAAAGTGGTGCATGCGTCTAGAGTTGGCTTGCAGTGGCTAGAGGCCCTGGTGCACCCATTTCCCTTCCCTCTCTCTCTTTCTCTTTCTCCCCTTACAAATAAATAATTTTTCTTTGTTTGTTTTCAAGGTAGGGTCTCGCTGTAGCCCAGGCTGACCTGGAATTCACTATGTAGTCTCAGGGTAGCCTCAAATTCACTACAATCCTCCTACCTCTGCCTCCAGTGTGCTGGGATTAAAGGCGTGGTGTGTATCACCACACCCGGCTCATAAGTAACATAATTTTAAAAAGGAATTGTTGGGCCATGAGTTCGAGGCCACCCTGAAATTACATAGCGAATTCCAGGTCAGCCTGGGTTACAGCGTGACCCTACCTCAAAAAGAAAAAAAAAAAAAAAAAAAAGGAGAATGAATGGAAAAGCAAGTAAAGGCAATGCATGGAGAACTCCAGTACTGGTGGGAAGAACCTTCAATGACTTCTAAAAAATGGTCCTTCCCAAGCTTCTTCACCAAGAGTACTGAGGCTTAAAAGGGTCAGATTCCTTCCATTCAAATCCCAGCACTGGTGGCAACCTTGTGACCTTAATTAAACTGCTTTAACCTCTCTTTGCCTTGGTTTACTCATTTGTAAAACAGAGATGACACAAACACCTCCCTCATGAGGATTACATGAAAGTGCGTGCTCACCACAGTGAAAACAGCACTTGGCATTACATTCATTGGCAGTTGGTTCTAGAAACCTCCACAGATATCAAAATCTGCAGAAATGCCAAGTCCCTTATATGAAATGCACATAACCTAGGCACATTCTCCTGTGTGTTTTTAAAAACATTTTCCCTTGCTTACCTATAATACCTAATTGAACATAAATGCTATGTAAATAGTTTTAAAATGTCTATACATGTTCAGAATAGATACATTGTCTTTTGGCTAGTTTTGAACTGTGATTGGTTGAATCCAGAGATGCAGAACCCATGAAGGGCTAAGACTCAATAATGTCAGTTGTTCTAGACTCAGGGTGGGTGTCAAGGCCTTATTAAAACTCAGGCTGCCTGCCATGGTGGTTCACGCCTTTAATCCCAGCACTCAGGAGGCTAGGTAAGAGGATGGCTGTGAGTTCAAGGTCAGTCTGGAACTACAGAAGGAGTTCCAGGTCAGCCTGGGCTAGAGTGAAACCTTACCTAAAACAAACAACAACAACAACAAAAAAAAAGACAGGCATGGTGGTGCACGCTTTAATCCCAGCACTTGGGAGGCAGAGGTAGGAGGATCGCAATGAGTTTGAGGCCACCCTGAGACTACATAGTGAATTCCAGGTCAGCCTGGGCTAGAGTGAGACCCTACCTCTGGGCGGGGTGGGGGGGGCACTCAGGCTGAGTGACCTCTCTAATGGAAATTGACCATTCTAGAAGCTCATGAGACAGGAGTGCCTCTTATAAGCAGAAACAATGAGTGGATGAACCTTCATTCAAGCGCAACTGCAAAAGCGGTCAGAAGTGGGTAACCCGGTGTGTTCCGAATGTGGGACTTCTGGATAGAAGAGAGGTGGCAGAACGTGCCTCAGCAGAGGTGTTCCCTTATCTATCACATCTTCCTATGTCACGGGTACGTGAGGTCTTGTGCATCGCCAGGATTCCAGAGGAGGGAGCGGTCTCAATCAGCAGGGTTATTTACTTAGCCCCGGTTCCCTTTATGGACATGGGGACCAGGGGAAGAACCCCACTCCCTGTTCCTTGCATCGCATCACAGCAACATAGAGCATCCTATAGCTTGAGTCTGAGGAAAATGTTTTTGTTTGTTTGTTTTGTTTTGCTTTTTTCCCTTTTTGGAGGCAGAATCTCATTATGGAGGCCCGGCTGGCTTCAAACTTGCAGTGGTCCTCCTGCCTCTGCCTCCTAAGTGCTAGGGTTCCAGGCATACCCAGCCCAAATGTGTGTGTGTGTTTGTGTGTGTGTGTTTGCAAGCAGAGAGAGAGAGAGAGAATGGACACACCAGGACATCTTGACACTGTAAACAAACTCCAGATGTATGTGACACTTCTGTGTATCTGGCTTTATGTGGGTATTGAGGAATCAAACTTAAGCCATCAGGCTTTGAAAGCAAGTGCCTTTCATGGCTGAGTCAGCTCCCAAATGTATATCTTGAACCAAACACTCTCCAAGCATCTATTATCCCATAATGAAAAAGTATAACTGACCTTCATAACAGGAGGAAAAGATAATGACATTAAAATAAAAGAGAGGGGCTGGAGAGATGGCTTAGCAGTTAAGGTGCTTGCCCACGAATCCAGTGCCCATGTAAGCCAGATGCACAAGGGGGTGCGTGTGTCTGGAGGTTGTTTGCAGTGGCTGGATGCCCTGGTGCGCCCATTCCCTCTCTCAAATGGATAAATAAAATTAAAAGCCGGGCGTGGTGGCGCACGCCTTTAATCCCAGCACTTGGGAGGCAGAGGTAGAAGGAGGATCACCGTGAGTTCAAGGCCACGCTGAGACGACTACATAGTGAATTCCAGGTCAGCCTGGACTAGTGTGAGACCCTCAAAAAACTTTTTTTTAATTAATAAAACAGAGACCAGGGCTGGAGAGATGGCTTAGCTGTTAAGGCACTTGCCTGCAAAGCCTAACAACCCAAGTTTGGTTCCCCAGTGCCCACGTAAAGCAGGTTGCACAAGGTAGTGCATGCATATGGAGTTTGTTTGCAGTGTCTAGAGACTCTGGTATGCCCATTCTCTCTGTCTCTCTCTTTCTCTCTTCTCTCTAACTTCCTCTGCTTGTAAATAAATAACTAAAAGATATTTAAAAAACTAAAAAGTAGCTGAGCATGGTGACACACGCCTTTAATCCCAGCACTCGGGAGGCTGAAGCAGGAGGATCGCCATGAGTTCAAGGCTACCCTGAGACTCCATAGTGAATTCCAGGTCAGCCTGGGCTAGAGTGAGACCCTACCTCGAAAAACAAAAAACAAAACAAAACAAAAAACTAAAAAGTAAAAAAAAAAAAGTTAAGAGACTAACTGTGGGGGAGGGATATAATGGAGGGTGGATTTGTGAGGGGGAAGTACGAGTGGGGAGGGAATTATCATGGTTTATTATCTATAATTATGGAAGCTGTCAATTAAAAAAAAAGTTTTAGCTGGACATGGTAGTGCACGCCTTTGATCCCAGCACTTGGGAGGCAGAGGTAGGAGGATTGCCATGAGTTCAAGGCCAGCCTGAGACTACATAGTGAATTCCAGGTCATCCTGGGCTAGAGCGAGACCCTACCTCGAAAAACAAAAACAAAAAAAAACTTTTAAAAAGGCATAGCCTATAAACTGTAGGGTACTGGATTCTAAACACTCAAAAATCCCAAGAAAGGCAAATTCACCTAACATGTATTCACACACACGCAGACTACAGCCAGTGTACTAATTCTCATTGTGACTCTATTTTCCCCAACTTGGGAACTATAACCAAAACTTCCTCTTCTCAGGGCTGGGGAGATGGCTCAGAGGTTAAAGGTACTCGCTTGCAAAGCTTAACAGCCTGGGTTCGATTCCCCAGTACCCATGTAAAGCTAGATGCACAAAGAGGTGCATGCATCTGGAGTTCATTTACAATGGCAAGAGGCCCTGGGGTGCCCATCTCTTTCTCTCTCTCGTTCCTTCCTACAAATAATAAATAAATAAATTCCCCTTATCCCCAAATGGCTTACACTTTACTTATTTTTTGTTTGTTTGTTTTATTTTTTTGACGTAGGGTCTCACTCTAGTCCAGGCTGACCTAGAACTCACTATGTAGTCTCAGGGTGGCCTCGAACTCATGGTGGTCCTCCTACCTCTGCCTCCCGAGTGCTGGGATTAAAGGCATGCGCCACCACACCCGGCCCTACACTTTACTTTTCAAAACCAAACCTTCAGAGCTAGAAGGATGGCTTAGTGGTTAAGGCATTTGCCTGCAAAGCCAAAGGACGCTGGTTCGATGCCCCAGGACCCATCTTAGCCAGATGCACAAGGGGGCGCATGTGTCTAGAGTTCGTTTGCAGTGGCTGGAGGCCCTGGGGCGCCCATTCTCTCCCACTGTCAAATAAATAAATAAACAAAAACAAACCTTCAGCCATGCCTGGTGGCGCACACCTTTAATCCCAGAGGTTGAGACAGTAGAATCACTGTGAGTTCAAGGCCACCCTGAGACTACATAGTGAATTCCAGGTCAGCCTGGGCTACAGCGAGATTCCCACCTCAAACACACACACACACACACACACACACACACACACACACGACCTTCTGGTTTCTGAGAAGGAGTAGGGGGGATGAAGTAGAAAATCTCGCCAGAAAGGCTCGGTTTTCTGAATCCTTCCCTATTCATTCCCTCCTTGGCCAGGTATTGGCACAAAGAGAGCTGAGAGGGTTGCCAAGGCAGAAATTCCCCACACTTTAAAAAGGAATGTTCCTGAAATAAATTAAAAAAAAAAAAAAAAACCTAAACTAAAACCCAAACCACCTTGCCTGTAATTAGAGGGCGGAGCGAGCAGAGAGGCGAGTAAAGAGACCCAAATTTGAGAGCACTGGCCGGCTATCCCTTTCCTCCCTCAAGGACAGCCAGATCTGATATGGCTGCTGCGAAGGCCAAGTTGCTTCACTTTCCTGACTTAACAAGGTCTCTCTTGTGGCTCTGAGCCTGCACCCCTCCCCTGACGTCATCGGAGCCCCCTCTCCCAGCTTAGAGGGCTGCTGTCACTAACCTCTTGGCTGGACGCCTCCCAGGGAAAATCCTCCCCGGGAGGAGCTCCAAGATGTCCCAGGAGTAGAGGCAAGAGCTACAGCCACGGCGTTTCTGATAAAAACTACACTTTTTAAAACCAACGCTGACCTTTCCCTATCACAAAAGCTGAAAAGTGACACCTTTCCCTTTAGAAAAGATAGATGTGGTGCAACCGAATAAACACAGGATACACCTCAGTAACTCACTAGTATCTTGTATCCAAAGACGCCCCCCAACCCAGGACTCTTAAATCACTTCATGCACGTAAAACCTCAAGCTCAGTGTGAAGGCTCACGCCTTCAATCCCCGCACCAGAAGAGGCTGAGGTAAAAGGATCGCCGTGAGCTTGAGGCTAGCCTGGACCACAGAGTGAGTGAGTTTGGGGTTAGTCTGGGCTAGGATGAATGAAACGCTGCCTAAAAAAAAAAAAAAAAAAAAGTGGGTGTGGTGGAGCAAACCTTTAATCCCAGCATTCAGGAGGCTGAAGTAGTAGGATCGCTGTGAGTTCAAGGCCAGCCTGAGACTAAATAGTGAATTCCAGGTCAGCCGAGGCTAGAGCGAAACCCTATCTCAAAAAAACAAAAAACAACAAAAAAAAGTCATGCCTCATCACTCTGAAGGGAGTTTCACTCTCCTACCTTACCACAGTCTGTATATTTGAAGAACTCAGAGAAAGCCCATAGGAAGCCTCGCTCACCCTGGCAGGTGGGGAGGTTAGACCTCCATATCGCAGTCCTCGGCTGTGAATAAGCAGCTTGGGATAGACCCAAGTGGAGACTGGGCAATAGCCAACCCAACCCTGCCCAATTAGAAGGCTGGGTTCCTAAGAGTGGAGCTGGCTGGCATCTCTGGGTTAGCACCTGCACGTGACCTTAGTTGCTTTAGTTCCAGGACCACAGATGGACAGCTCAGGGCACTTCCTCTTCTCCTGCCATCTCTTACGGGTCCGGGACCCTCTCTTGCTCCTGTTTTGAAGTGACCCAATTCAACACGAAGCTTACCATTTTCCTCCAAAGACGAGCCCTCCTCACTCTCACCTCTGTCTCTAAACACAAAGTCTCAAAGAGCGAGAATGAGCCTCCTTCCTCCCAACCCGCCCCCTCCCTGTCTTCAGACCTTGGCAGACCCAGCCCTGGCCCAAGCACCTGTATTCATGAGCTGCTCACCCACTAGAGATGCGTGAGAGTCACCCAGACGTCCAGAGCCTCGCAGATGTAGCTCTGCTTCGCGACCAGGGAAATGACCTGACCTCCTGGGGGGGGGGGGGAATGTCCTGCCACTGGGCTGGGGCCATCTCGTTCCAGGAGACACAAGGTCTGTGGGGTCCTGAAACCTAGCTTTCGGAGGCCTCTAGTCTGCAGGTGAGAATTACAGTTAATGTTTGCCGGGGTGCAGAGAACACTCGACAATAGGTTGTCAAAGCCCCCCCCCTCCAAGGTTACAGTGGTAGATAGTTGCCCCATGGTCGCGTGTTCCCCTCCATAAGTCCAGAAACAGCATCAGAACAATGTGCCACCGGAAACTTTGTACCTGAGGCCAACATACTCTCTCTCTCCCTTCGCCCCCCGAAAGAAACAAAGTCAGGAGGGGAAAAAAAAAATAAAAGACAAGCGGGTCAGTTCCGACCGACCGGGCGTGGAAAGAGCACAGAAGACACCTGGGTAGCAGCCAACGACCTCCCTGGCCTTGCCAGGAACAGGGCTGCCAGGCTCTCTCTCTCTCCCCATCCTAGCCCTCCACCTCCCAGCAAGAACCAGACATCAGGGAGGCAAGCCAGGAGAGGAGGGCGCCTAGGTGTGCAACCCACCATCACCCCATTTCGTTCCATGCACCCAGACATCCTTCTGACAAGGGTTCCTTCCCCTTCAGCCAAAAAAAAAAAAAAGTCCTCGTTCTCAAACTCAGAAGGGTCTGTGGTCCCCACTCCCAAGACCTGGCTCTGCGGATTGCATTCAGTCTGGCGCCCCCCTCAGTCCTACCGAGGTCGCCTCCCCGGGGTACTCCCCGCCCGTGGGGGTTGGGGAGGAGGGGGGGGTGCGGTTTGGAAAGAGGTGTCAACCTTCCGCTGCCCAAGATCCTCCGCCGGATCCGTCACCCTCGCCTCCATCCGGCACCCCTTTGTCTCCAGCGGGGAAAGTTGCCCGGGGTGTTGCACGCACCCCCTTCCACCAACACGCCCCCCTGCGCGCCCATCCCCCGCGGTGGTGGTGGTGGTGGAGAGGTGGTGGGATCCGAGCTGAGACCCCCGCCGCCCGTGCTCGGCGGCCGGCTCTCGGGCCAGACCTCGGAGCGAGCAGCCGCCACGAAACCGAAAGCAAAGAAGGGAGCGGCGGCGTCCCCACGCGGGCTCCCGGGGTCTTCCCCATCACCGCCCTGTCTGTCGCCCGCGCGCCGATCCCCCCCCCAGCCCCGGCCCCGCGCGCCACCTCTCCCCCGAGGCGGGAAGGCCTCTCTCCACGCGGGCATCCGCGGGCACCTACCGGTGCGTGCGGTGGGTGGGGAGGTCGGGGACGCGGGTGGGCACCGGGCCGGCTCGCCTGCCCGGACGCAGGTGCCGCCTGGAGCGCCGTCTCTCCAGCTGGCTCCCGCTCCTCCTCCTCCTCCTCCTCCTCCGTCCTCCCGCGCCAGGACTCGGGGCGCCCTCGTGCGCCGCCTGCTCCCCGCCCCCACGCGCGGCGCTCGGGCTCCCCCCGCGCCCGGCTGGCCGGCCGAGCCTCCCCCACTCCGCCCGTGCGCCCGCGCCCAGTCCCGCAGCCACAGTCGATGCCCGCTGCGGCCGCCGCTGCCCTGCCCGGCGGAACCGAGCCCCAGGCGGCGGCGGCGGCGGCGGCGGCGGCGGCACTCACCCATAGTACGGATGCGGTGCACACTGCACATGCTCGCGGCTGACAGGCGCTCTGCACACCCCCCCTCCTCCCCCGGGGCCCCATTTAACTCCTTCCGCGCCCGCTGGCCCGTGGGCCCGCTGCCCCCCCCCACACACACACACACCCGCCGCCTCCCACCGCCTTCCGGAGTCCCGAGGGGAGACTGGCTTGGACGGCTAGACGAGCGCCCCACCCCCTGCCCGGGTGGTGCAGGTGGCTCCGATGCAGAGACTCCTTGGACCTGCCCACCCCACCACTACTCCTGCATTTGAGGTGTCTGTGGCAAGGGGTCCCCACCTCCAGGCTGGTGGAAGTTGTGGACAACCGCATGTACATCATTCACTGAATGTTACAGTGAAGGCCTGAGCTGCCAGGGGTCCACGGTTCACATGGTGTTGCATACACACACTGTGTACCAGTGTTGTGTTCCCTGCATTCTATTTATTGAAACAGCCGGCTCAGGGTTGTTGGGATTTTTTTTTTTGTATTATTCCCATTTCTAAGTTGGAGAAACTGAGGCCCGAGGAAACTAGGATTTGCCACAATCAAGATCAGTAATTCGATTTGTGCCACAAAGATTAAATAGAATATGTTCTTTCCCAAGACAGTCTAGAGTCCTTTACGGGGAGATGGAAAACAATGGGTATCGTCTGAAAACCTTGGCAGTTCCAAAGTATATAGGATATGGGAAATCAGCAAAGTGTAGGAGATCAGTACCAGAGATACTGGCTCCACAGAGGGCCCCTCAACTTGTCCTGGGGCCCGCAGAAAGGCTGCTAGGGAGTGGGAATGAAATTTACTATTCCCATGCCAATCCTGGATTCTGGTGCTTGGCACTTCAGCCAAGAGGAAGGGACATTCTTGAAAATCATAACACCATGGGGGGGGGGTCTCTTTTTGTTGTCTGTCTCTCTCTCTCTCTCTCTCTCTCTCTCTCTCTGTTGTTGTGTTTTGTTTTGTTTTTCGAGGTAGGGTCTTGCTCTAGCCCAGTCTCAGGGTGGCCTCAAACTCACGGTAATCCTCCTACCTCTGCCTCCTGGGATTAAAGGCATGTGCCACCACCCCAGCTCTCTCTTTTCTTTAAAAAAAAAAAAAAAAAAAAAAGTTCTTTTAAGGCTGGGCATGGTGGCACACAGCCTTTAAATCCAGCACTCGGGAGGCAGAGGTAGGAGAGTTCGAGGCCACCCTGAGACTACTTAGTGAATTCCAAGTCAGCCTGGACCAGTGTGAGACCCTACCTCGAAAAACCCAAAAATAAATAAATAAATAAAAGTTATTTTATTTATTTGCAAGCAGAAAGAGAGAATGGGTTCTCTAAGGTCTCCAGCGGCTGCAAGCGATCTCCTGATGCACGCACCACTTTGTGCACTTGGCTTTAATGTGGGTACTGAGGAATTGAGCTAGGGTCATTAGGTTTTTTCAGGCAAGCGCCTTAACTGCTAAGCAGCCCCTTTTTTATTTTTTGAGACGAGGTCGGTCTATGTGGCCCAGTAGGCCCTCAAGCTCCCCATCCTCCTGCCTCCATCTTTCCAAGTCCTGGGATTACACATGTATCTCACCATTCCTGGAGAAGGGTGTCCTTTTTAAAGAACCCAAACAGAACTCTCACACACCCTGTGAGCGCCTACATCTGAGGGATCTCATGGCTGCTTCTGTAGGCTGGGAGTGTAGCTCAGTGGAAAAGCAGGTGTTTAGCGTTCTGGAGGCCTAATGTTCGCCTCCCAGCTCCTGCTCACAAATTGTGTGTGTGTGTGTGCACGCACCTGTCACCCATCTAGAGGGGAAGGGGTGACAAAGGAGATTGCAGCTCTTATCTCTTTTTATAATGTGCCAGAAAGGCAAAGGGTCTCAGAAGTTCAAGGCAGCATCAGTCTGAGGAAAGGATGAGGCTCATCCGGACAGTCTTGCCCACTCTGGACAAGAAGCCAGTTGCTTTTGTTTATATAATGGAGGATAGAAATAACTGCCTTGCCCAAACTTTCTCAACCTGATGTGATCCTGTGTCTTCCCCCAGTTGCCACGGATCGTCTACAAACCTTCTGTCCCAGGCTAGGGTACTCAAAGTTCAGCAAAGATACTTCTCCAAACTGGGAGTGGGGCAATGTGGACCAGGAGCTCTAAACCCATTCCCATACACATTAAGTTCTTGTCCTGGCCAAATCTCTTCTCTATGAAAAGCCCTGGAGTGGGTTAGATATGCAGCTCTGCCGTAGAACACTTGCCTAGCATGTGCAAGTTCCTGGGTTTAATTTTCAGTCCATAAAAAAAAAAAAATAAAACAAAAACACTAGGTTTCTAGTAGGATCAGTAGAAGTTATCTTGGTAAGGGCTATAGGCAGGAATGGAGGCTATGCCCAAGACCTTGTCAAAGAGACAGGAGACAGCCTCCTCTCAAGGACGCCTTGGCAAGAAGCAACATCATTAAGCCTAGTAAGCAGCAAGGTACTGCTGGTGCGAGGGCATCCTCCGTGCCCCTTGCCACAGAGAGCAGACATCGTCTCCCTACTCCTCTGTGTATGTTCGGTGACGGCTCAGCTCTCTCTTGGCTCTGGGAGGCAGCATTGCACAGGGAGATGCTCAGGGGTTGGACAGGCAGCAAGTTCTGAATTCCCGGCAATGTGTGCATTAGGTCCAGTAGGCACAGTGTCTAGTGCCAACAATAGGTTGAGGGACCCACAAAAAAAAAAAGAATGTCTTTTAAAAATAAGATGCAGAAAATAAACCATGAGGTCAAAGAAAATGTTTTCATATATAATATTAATGTTTCCATATTTCATAGGTCTACAAGGCAAGATGCCAATGGCAGGATCCAAAGGAAGGAAGAGTCAGGGACTGAGGTGCAAAGCTTTGCATTATGCAGTCTCCATCCAGTCATCCGGCTCTCCCATGGGCATGACAGCCTGATCACCATTTTCCTCACTCCTCTACCAGGGAACATTTCCTTTTAACAATTTACATAGCTTCCCTTCTCTCTTTGGGCAGGGCAATTATTTCCAACCCCCTATATAAACAAGAAAATCATATCTCAGAGAGGTTGTATAGCTTTGTCAACGTTATATTGCTTATAAAAGCAAGATATAACTCAAGCTCAGGCCTTCTGGCTCCCAATCCAAGGTCCTTTCCATCCACACCAAGAAGATGGCAAATAAAATCAGGCTTGTACGGGGCAGAGCATTCTGCTGCAGCAGTAGAGCTAAAAATAGCATGCGTAGCAATGAGTGGGTCCCCTGGCTTCCCACCCGAAGAACACTGTGGGCTATGTTCAGCGTTGTGGGAAGGGATGTGGAGGTGGTCCCACCTGAAAGTTTGAATGAAAGGTACAGGGACCCTGGGAAAACCAAGAGCCCTGCATTCATCCATACCAAAGAGTCAACCCCTCCGCTTCCTTCTTATCCTGCTAAAACCAGTGGAGCAATATGCTGGACCACACAGACATAGATTTTGCATACAGAGGCCTACACTTTTCTTTTACTTTTTTAGCTTTATTTTAATTTATTTGTTTGAGAGAGAGAGAGAGAATGGGCCCACAAGTGCCTTCAGCCACTGCAAACGAACTCCAGATGCATGTACCACCTTGTGCATCTGGCTTATGTGGGTCCTGGGGAATCGAACCTGGGTCCATTGGCTTTGCAGGCAAGTGCCTTAACTGCTAAACCATCTCTCCAGCCCCCAAGACCTGGATTTAAAAAAAAAAGATCTGCTTTTCCTGTAAAGCAAACCATCCATGAAGGGCTTGCTGTTGTCTCCACCATAAGGAATTTTCTTGATGACTTTTGAAGGGAATCAAGAACATTTCTTCATGCTTGTTAGAGAGGATTGGTTCCCTGGGGGTTGCCCTCTGACCACAAGTCAGGAGACATGTGGCTCAAGTGAGTGATTTCAGTGGAGGCTACTGGCCCTGCAGCCAGGTGAGAAAGGGGTCTGGGAGGGAGCCGGAGCCCAGAAGTTAGAGCTCAAGAGAGGACCACAGAGAGTCTTTCACAGATGCTATGAGTGACAGAAGTGAGGCAGAAACAGAGAGAGCAGGCTGGGGAGATTGCTTAGTGGTTAAGGCGTGTGCCTGCAAAGCCTCAGGATCCAGGTTCGATTCTCCAGGTCCCACGTAAGCCAGATGTACATGATGGCACCTGCGTCTAGAGTTCGTTTGCAGTGGCTGGAAGCCCTGGCACGCCCATTCTCACTCTATCTCCTTCTGTCTCTGTTTCTAAAAAATAAATAAAAATGAATCTTAAAAAAAAAAAAAAGGAACAGCTGGAGAGATGGCTTAGTGGTTAAGTGCTTGCCTGTGAAGCCTAAGTATCCCGGTTCGAGGCTCGATTTTCCAGTATCCATGTAAGTCAAATGCACAAAGTGGCGCATGCATCTGGGGTTTGTTTGCAGTGGCTGGAAGTCCTGATGTGCCCATTCTCTCTCTCTCTCTCTCTCTCTCTCTCTCTCTCTTTCTCTCTCTGTCACTCTCAAATAAATAAATAAAAATAAGCAAAAATAAATGTAAAAGCTTGCTTCAACAACAACAAAAAGAAACAGAGAGAGCAACAAAGTGGAAAGCAATCTTGAATTTGAAATTATGTGGATCAGCTTTGTAGGAAAACAAGCTGGGTGAGAGGGGTAGAGAGGGTTATAAGGGTCTTGGTGAGAGGAGGGCAAGGCAACATGCTGGCATTTGCAAATGACAGTGTCTGCAGTAAAGCCCCCTTTTTGAGACAGTCTCACTTTGTTGCCCAGGCTGGCCTAGAACTCACTGTGTAGCCAAGCTGACCTGAAATTCAGGGTGATCCTCAGGCTTCAACCTCCCAGGAACTGAGATTATGGCAGAAGACACTATTCTCAGCCAATAACCCTTTCTTCAAACAAGAAGGAAAGAGATGGGTCCAGGGAGATGGCTCAGACAGTCAAGTGCTTGCCACACAAGCATGAGGACCTGAGTTCTGATCTCTAGGACCCATGTACAAGCTGGGTGTGGGGGGGCACGCGCTTATAATTCCAGCAATGGGGAGGCAGAGACAGGAGGATCCTCGGGGCTTGCTGGCTATTAAGTCTGGCCAAATGCAAGTTCAGTGACAGATTCTGTCCCCAAAACAAAGGTGGGGAGCCACTGAGGTGGATGCCGGCTCTGGCCTCTACACGCACATAGATGAGCACACGTGCATGTACGCCTACATTCAAACATGCACCCACATGCGTACACATGCTCACACACACGGATAAAGCGGCCTGAAGAGGCTAAAGAATGTAAATGCGCACCTTGCTGCGCCTGCCCGAGCCGAACACATCCTCCCGTAGCATCCAGAGCCTCGCGGCGTGTCCCCTGCGGAGCGGACGTGGGCAGCGCGATGGTGACCAGGCTGAGGCTGAGCTTGCTGCTTCCGGCTCTGCTCTACCCACGCAGATTTATTCTACCCAAACAGCTGTTGTGCCAGTTTCAAGGAACTCCTCCCAGCATGCCTCGGCTGCCCCGAGTCCGACTAATGCCACCAGCAGAGGAAATTACGAGGCCCTGCCGTCGACAGCTGGTCTCCTTGCCATCTCGCTCTCTCTTCTCCACCTCTACTGTTAGAGAGACTCAGGCCAAGAAACGTCTCTACTTCCCCATCCTCTAACCCCAACCCGAATGGCAACTGCAAGTCCAATGTGGCAAAGAAGAAACCGGTCTGCATCCCACCTACTGATTCCACACCGTCGTGCATTCCTGCAGAGAACATGGAGATTCCAAATTTGATTGGTTCGAAGGAAGGATAAGTTGAAGGGGTTGCCAGAGGCTGAATGCCAACGTGAAATCTACTAGGGTTCTATGTACAAGATGAAGAGAGATACCATCCAAAATTAAGATGGCGTTTCCTTGAGTGTGGCTTAAAAAATGTGGACCCTTTAAACTCTACTTTGAAATCAGAAATAGGTTTTTGTTTGTTTGTTTATTTGAGAGCAACAGACAGACAGAGGGAGAAAGAGGCAGATAGAGAATGGGTGCACCAGGGCCTCCAGCTACTGCAAACGAACTCCAGATGCATGCACCCCTTGTGCATCTGGCTTACGTAGGTCCTGGAGAATCGAGCCTCGAACCAGGGTTCTTAGGCTTCACAGGCAAGCGCTTAAACACTAGGCCATCTCTCCAGCTCTAGAAATAGGATTTTATCTAGAGAGAAGGATGGGGTGTAGAATTGAGATTCAGTTTCCATTTGGTTCATTCAAATCTCTAAGCTTCTATAATTCTATTTATTTATATGTGTACATTTAACGGAATGACCAGGTGTTAACTGTGAGTCCTCAGTGTACAATTTCAGCATTGTTAATTTAATATGATAAAACTCTAGATAAAGTTTTATTGTTAAGCTATTTCTGTTCTCTTTGGAAATAAGCTTTGTCTCCACCTCCCTCTGCAGCTTTAGATTTGACATTTCTGAAGTAATTGACATGTGCCATCCAGGAAATGGTGGATTGGAATCCACACCCAAATCCAACCATCCTGAATAAAGCATCACAAATTCAAATGGTAGGTAGGCCTTTCCCATCACTTGATAGGAGGCCCAGGTTCATTTAGCTAAATGGATTTCAGAGAGTAGAACTGAATTGATCTCAACTAATTTCAAAATGCTGCTTTTATTTCTGCATATGTTGAGTACTTTTCACAATTTAGAGTATGGTCTGTAGTGAAAGTAAAAATCACAGATATTGCGGGGTGTGGTGGTGCACACTTTTAATCCCAGCACACAAGAGGCAGGGGTAGGAGGATCACCATGAGTTCGAGGCCACCCTAAGATGACATCGTTAATTCCAGGTCAGCCTGGGCTAGAGTGAGACCCTACCTTGAAAAAAGAAACCAAAACAAACAAACAAAAAAACAGACCCCCCCAAAATCACAGATCTTGAAATTTGAAAGGCAAATATGCAAAGGAGTCAAAACTAAAAAAAATAATAACAATTGGGGAAGTTAAGGAAGGTAATTTGCATTAAATTCACAAAATTTTTATACTGTTTCTGTAAATACTTTTTTGTTGTTGTTGTTTTCGAGGTAGGGTCTCACTCTGGCCCAGGCTGACCTGGAATTCACTATGTAGTCTCAGGGTGGCCTCGAACTCACGGCGATCCTCCTACCTCTGCCTCCTGAGTGCTGGGATTAAAGGCGTGCGCCACCATTCCCAGCTTTGTAAATGCTTTTTTTAATGAAAGGTAAAACAAAATAATGGATCAGAATAGCCACATTTGGAATGCTTTCTGTTATCAGTTAATATTTTTAGGTAGTTTGAAGTTGGTCCGAAGCCTAAAAGTGGACTTGATTTCCCCAGTCAATTTTCTTTTTTCAACTTTCTTGATATGCAGAAATCTTTTCAAACAGTCATTTCTGAAAACAGCTCTTTGGTTCGCATGGTCACACTCTGATGCTTACATGCGCCAGAATCTAATATGACCACAGTAGCATTGATAGCCGGTTAGTTTTTCCATCTTGAGGAACCTCCATGGGAACGATCTGAAGCTACTGTGTGTGTGAATGAACGCTCCCTCTTGCCTCATACCTGACTGCTGCACATCTATTTGGACTGTATATTGTGTTTGTGTGCTTAAGCTTTGATTCATAGTAACTTCTCATGTTATGGAATTGATTTGCATTGAACACAAACTGTAAATAAAAGAAATAAATAGCTAGGCATGGTGGCGCATGCCTTTAATCCCAGCACTCGCGAGGCAGAGCTAGGAGGATCGCCGTGAGTTCGAGGCCACACTCAGACTACATAGTGAATTCCAGGTCAGCCTGAGCTAGAGCAAGACCCTACTTCGAAAAACTAAAAGAAAAAAAAAAAGTAAATTGAGGGGGCTGGAGAGATGGTTCAGCAGTTAAGGTGCTTGCCTACAAAGCCTAAGGATCAGGGTTTGATTTCCCAGTCCACACATGCACATGATAGTGGATGGCCTGGAGTTGGTTTGCAATGGCTAGAGGCCCTGGCACACCCATTCTATCTCTCTCTCTCTTTGTTTTTTTTTTGGGGGGGGGGGAGCTTGTTTGTTTGTTTGTTTGTTTGTTTGATTTAGGTAGGCTCTCACTATAGCCTAGGCTGACCTGGAATTCACTATGAAGTCTTGGCCTTGAACTCACAGTGATCCTCCTACCTCTGCCTCCCAAATGTTGGGATTAAAGTCATGTGCCACCACATCCAGCATTGGCCTTGAACTTCTGATCCACTTGCCCCCCACCTAACCTTCCAGGTGCTGCCAGTATAGGTGTGCACCACCATGGCCAGTTTATAGCTATCTTAAATCTGAAAAGAATTTATGAGGATATATCTGTGATCAGGAGACTCCCAGATCAAAGGGATTGCTGATTAAAACAGACTGGGTCATGCTGAGAGTCTAGGTCATAAGAAGTAACTGCTGGTCTCCTCAAGTTTTTCTGCCTCCAGAAAAGATAGACTCCACCCTTTTTTTTTTTCCCCACTTCTGTTCACATGTAAAAAGTTAAAATTTCCTAAGTTGAGTCAGACATCCATCTTTCCTTTGAGGCCTGAAAAGGACCCAGCAGGACCTCTGGGGTAATAGCCAACAGCCTCAGAAGAGAAGTCAAGTCTGTGACCAAAAGGAAGGGAGAGGCAGCTGCCAAATAGACTCCAAATAGCCAATGTCCCTGAAAGAGGAAGCTGGCAGTGTAAGGAATTTATACCTGACTCGGTGCCCTGAATTTTTGTTGTTGTTTTAACTTTACCTCTATTTTTTACTGCTTCATTTATTTATTTATTCTTATTAAATGTGCAACAATTTGTCTTAGACGTTATAAGGAACACATGTGGAAGTGATGGGGATCAAACCCAAGGCATTGTGCATGCTAAGCATATGTTCTACCACTGAGCTACATCCCAGTCTGCTTTATTTATTTTAAGAGATAGGGGCCTGGAGAGATGGCTCAGCAGTTAAAGGTGCTTTCTTGCAAAGCCTGACTGCCTGGGTTCAATTCCTCAGTACCCATACAAAGCCAGT
Organism: Dipus sagitta; assembly: GCA_036346955.1. NCBI lineage: Eukaryota > Metazoa > Chordata > Mammalia > Rodentia > Dipodidae > Dipus > Dipus sagitta. The sequence continues at coordinate 118,740,519 of CM070775.1, forward strand.
TACACAAAGTGGAACATGCATCTAGAGTTGGTATGCAGTGGCAAGAAGCCCCCACCTACCCATTCTCTCCTCTTTTTCTCTCTCTCCTTGCAAATAAAAAGAGATAGGGGTTGGAGAAATGGCTCAGTGGTTAAAGGCACTGACTTGCAAAGCCTGATGGCCTGGGTTTGATTCCCCAGTACCCATGAAAAGCCAGATGCACAAAGTGGCACATGCATCTGGAGTTTGTCTGTGGTGGTAGGAGGCCGTGGCACACATACACACACACATTCTCTCTCTCTCTCTCTCTCTCTCTCTCTCTCTCTCTCTCTCTCCCTGCAAACAAAAATAATAAAAAAAAAAAAGATAGGTTTTCAGTATGTTGCCAAGGCTGGCCCAAAACTCCTGGGTTCAAGTAACCCTCCTACCTCAGTTTCCTGAGTAGTTGGAACTATGGGTGTGTGCCATACCTCTGGGCTGGTTTTTCTTTTCTCTGTGCTGGAGGTTGAGCTCACGATCTCACACACGCCAGGCAAGCACAAGCACAGTACCACTGGGCTCCATCCTTAGCCCAAGACTATTTTTCAGAGCATTTTTAGGCACAAAAGTAGAACAGAAAACATAGAGATGTTCCATGTACCCCAAGCAACACATGCATAGCATTCCCTCTTATCCCACATATCACCAGAGTGGAACAGCTGTCACCACTCATGGGTCTACCTTGACTCTTGATTATCACCCAAACTCCTTGGTCCCATTAGAGTTCACTTGATGTTGCAAATTTTATGGGCTTAGATCACTATATGACATTCATCCAGCATTATACAGAGTATTTTGGGCTGCTACAAAAATCCTCTGTGCTTTACTGATTTCTCTCTCCATCCTCCCTAGTCCCTAGAGATCACTGATCTTTTCACTGTCTCCAGAGCTTTTCTCGTTCCAGAATCATACCTTGCATAGTCTGTTCAAGTTGGATTCTTTCATTTGGTAATAATGTATTTAAAGTCTTCTCCATGCTGTCTCATGGATTGGTAGTGCACTTCTCAAATACTGAATCATGGGGCTGGGAAGATGGCCAGTGGCTAAAGGCACTTGGTTGTAAAGCCTGCTGGCCCGGGTTCAATTTCAAAGCCACCAACAGAAAGCCTGCTGGGTGTTCATTTGCGGCAAATCAGTTCTAAAATGCCAAAAGCCACAAAGTCAGATTTCTTGCAGCAACAACTTCACTCCTCTGGTACTAATTTTTTGTTGCAGTTACCTTCTCAATGCTTAAACAAAACACCCAACCAAAAGCAACTGATGGGAGGAAGGTTCCTATTTTGGCTTCCAGTTTAGAGGGGAAGCTCCATGATGGCAGGGGAAAGCATGCTATGAACAGAGGCTGGACAATACCTCTGCCACAGAGTTGGAGAACAGCAGCTGGAGAGTGAGCCGAACACTGGCAAGGGGGAGATGCCTATAACACCCTTAAGCCACCCCCAACAACACACCTCCTCCAGCAAGGCTCCATACCTCCCAAATTGCCATCAGCTGGAAACCAAGCATTCAGAACACATGAGTTAATGGGAAACATCTGGCTCAAACCACCACACACATTCTTCTCAGTTTTGGTTAGAGAAGTTTCTCTTGTCAGATGACAGTGACTATTGAGGAGACTCAAAACTTGTCAAAGTGCTGAGAAGAAGTGACAGTGGACTTTGACCAGGATTGCTTAATTATGCATACATCTTGCCCTCCTTCCCAACACTTCCTCTATTTAAACCTATACTTTAGGTCAGCACCCTGAAGATAAGCTTGGTTCCTTTTCCCAACACATATTGATTGAATCTTCTTTCTCTGCTTTTTTCCATTACTCTTTTTTTTTTTGTTTTTGTTTTTGTTTTTGTTGTTGGTTTTTCAAGGCAGGATCTCACTGTAGCCCAGGCTGACCTGGAATTCACTATGTAGTCTCAGGCTGGCCTCAAACTCACAGTGATCCTACTACCTCTGCCTCCCGAGTGCTGGGATTAAAGGCATGCACCACCATGCCCGGCCATTACTCTGTTTTTGTTAATATGTATTTTTTTGTTTATTTTCATTTATTGATTTGAGAGCAACAGGCATAGAGAGAAAGAGGCAAATAGAGAGAGAGAATGGACGCACCAGGGCCTCCAGCCACTACAAACAAACTCCAGACACATGCGCCCCCTTGTGCATCTGGCTAACATGGGTCCTGGGGAATCGAGCCTCGAACCAGGGTCCTTAGGCTTCACAGGCAAGCACTTAACTGCTAAGCCATCTCTCCAGCCCTACTCTGCTTTTTAATTGGCATATTGGGATGTGGAAATGGCCGAACCTAACCTGCTGGATTTTCCAGAGCTTTGCCATAAAACTCCAAGTACAAAAGCTTGACTAGAAGAAATATCTAAACATCTTCATTTGCACACATGTGTGAATGCACACTGGATCAAAACCTATGATTGTGAAAATCTATGATTATGAAAGTTGTCAGTTATAACAAATAATGTCCAATCCTATAAAATTTCCTTAGGTAATAAGAGCCTATAAATGTACTATGAAGATCTAGATGTAAAAAATGTGTGCTTAGCTGGATATGGTGGAAAGAGGTAGGAGGATCGCTGTGAGTTTGAAGTTAGCCTGGGACTACACAGCAAGTTCCAGGTCAGCCTTAGCTAGAATGAGACCTTACCTTGGGGGCGGGGGGGAAATTTGTGCAAAATGTGCCAGAAAATAAGCAATCTGAAGGAAATATATTAAAAGTTATAAATAAATATGTTCAAAATAGGACTGGGGAGATGGCTTCGCAGTTAAAGGTGTTTGCTTGTAAAGCCTGCTGGCCAAGGTTCAACTCCCAGTACCCAGGTAAAGCCAGATGCATAAGATGGTACATACATCAGGAGTTCATTTGCAGCAGCAATAGGCTGGTGCACCCATTCATATTCTCCCTCCCCCCTTTCTCTCTGTAATAGATAAATAAATTTTTTTTTTCCTTTGGTAGGATCTTGCTGTAGCCCAGGCTGGCCTGGAATTCCCTATATACTCTCAAGGTGGCCTCTAACTCATGCAGGTGTGGTGGCACATGCCTTAAATGCCAGCACTCTGAAGGCAGAGGTGAAAGGATCACTGTGAGTTTGAGACTACCCTGAGACTGAAGTGAATTCTAGGTCAGCCCGTGCTAGAGTGAGACCCTACCTCAAACAAAACAAAAAGAAAGAAAGAGCTGGGAGTGGCGGCACACACCTTTAATCCCAGCACTTGGGAGGCAGAGGTAGGAGGATCGCCATTAGTTTGAGGCCACCCTGAGACTACATAGTGAATTCCAGGTCAGCCTGGGCTAGAGTGAAACCCTACCTCGAACCCCCCCCCCAAAAAAAAGAGGCAGGAGGCTCTGAAGATAGCATCACTTCTCTTGCAGGAGTTGGTACAGAGTAGGGGGGGGGGAGAACAGACATATTGTATTGTTCTCATCCAAAGCTCATTATTTACATTAGAAGATGTCTATAAATTACAAAATCAGATTTTTAAACTATTTTTATTTATTTGAAAGCAGGGAGAGAGATACAGAGGAGACAGAATGGGCATACTAGGGCCTCTAGCTGCTGCAAGTACACTCCAGATGCATGCACCACTTTGTACATTTGGCTTTACCTGGGTATTAGGGAATTGAACTGGGTTATTAGGCTTTGCTGGCAAGTGCCTTAACCACTGAGCCATTTCTCTAGCCCAGAAAAGCACTTTAAAAACTTGTTGTGGGCTGGAGAGATGGCTCAGCAGTTAAGGCACTTGCCTGCAAAGCCTAACAACCTAGGTTCGATTCCCCAGTACCAGAGTTCCTTTGCAGTGGCTGGAGGCCCTGGCATGCCCATTCTCTCTGTGTCTCTTGCAAATAAATGAATAAATTTTCAAACTTTTTGATACATTTACAATTATATTTTTATGTTTTTTTACTTAAAAAATTTTTTATTGACAACTTGCATAATTATAGACAATAAGACATGATAATTCCCTCTCCTTCCCCACTTTCCTCTTCACAAACCCACTCTCTATCATATCCCCTCCCCCTCTCAATCAGTCTCTCTTTTATTTTGATGTCATCATCTTTTCCTCCTATTTATGAGGGTCTTGTGTAGGTAGTGTTAGGCGTTGTGAGGTCATGGATAACCAGGCTATTTTGTGTCTCGAAGAGTGCATTGTAAGCAGTCCTACCCTTCCTTTGGCTCTTACATTCTTTCTGTCACCTCTTCCGCAATGGACCTTGAGCCTTGGAAGGTGTGATAGAGATGTTTCAGTGCTTTGGTTAGAGAAGCTTTTCTAGCAAAAAGTGAGAGTAGCAATATATTGGTTTACTGGGCAGTTAGGTGAGCATAGTATATACATTTAGTCAGACACCAGCAAACATTACACCCCTAGGGCAAATGACCACCCCCATCATAGGTTTTCAGTACCAGGCATGTATTCCCTCCCACGGAGCAGGCCTCCAGTCCAATTAGAGAGCAGTTAGTTTGCCCCATAACAGACATGCCACTATTGCACCCATTGGCTCACTTGGCCTGGCTGGCCAAATTTAGGCTTGCAAGTGTCCACTGTTGAGTATCTCCACCGATGACTTCTCTCTCCCATAGGGCTTCATGCAGTGCAGCTTTTTCCAGTTTTATGTTAGCTGGTCTACAGGGTGGAGATTTTCAGCTCAGCTCCAGCTTGATTTCTCAGTGAACTTGCAGCCCAAGCATATGGAGTCTTTAGCAATAGGGTCTTTCCATCTATTCCTGGTGGGAAACCAAGAGCATTGGCAATGGCCTATAGTGGTGTTTTGGGGGAGATCAGGGACCTTCCTGGCCAACAACTCACTTGAAAGTATCCCATCCCTGGCACTGAAATTTTTCTAATTAACAATCTATGTCTTCTGGGTATGCTATTGTCCAAAAAGTAGGGTTTCCATATGGCTTATTCATAACATCTTAAATTTTGATTAACCCTCCCCTTACCTTTTCTTTATTCAATCTCTTCCCTTGATCTCACTTAGGCTATTCTACCCCCAGTAATCAGTTCATCTACTTACATATATACAATACTATCCCCTAAAGTCTTCCCCTCTCCTCCCTCCCTTATAGCCCCTTTCTAGCTAACTGGCCTCTGCTACTGGTTTTTTACTCCAACTCATATACAAGTCTAAACATTTTTTTAAGTGCAGGTAGATGTGAGCTTTGGGAGTTTACAGAGAAGTGTATGAACAATGAGCCTTTCAAAAAAAAAAAATCTTCATTTCTAAGGTCTGAATTTCCTAATTCAGGCCCAAAAGAGGAATGCTAGTGTATTTCTCTTTAGAGTAGACCCTCCTGAAGGAATCAGCTAAGTGGAAGCCAGGGCGCATACACAAGAAGGGAGGTTGTGGGTTAGAGAGATGGCTTAGTGGTTAAGGCACTTGCCTACAAAGCCTAATGACCTAGGTTTGATTCCCCAGTACCCATGTAAGCCAGATGCACAGTATGGCACATGCATTGGGTTCGTTTGCCATGGCTAGAGGCCCTTGGCATGCCCATTCTCTCTCTCAAATAAATAAAATAAAATAAAATAAAATAAAATAAAGGAGGTTGTGGGTGGAGCAGAACAGGGAGCTTCTTCAGATGGAACTCTAAGAGGCATTGCTCTCAGGGTGACCCAAGGCTCCTTCCAAATACTACACATACTTACATACTACTCCGTTGGCCATCAGGGAAATGGTCTGACCCTGAAAGCATGGATTTCCTGGGCACAGGAGTTTATGCATGCACCCAGATCTCCAGAACAAAAGATACTCCTGGGGAAAATGTGATTCTTTGGGGAAGCAAAGTTTTTAGTGGTGAAATAAATCCACTATAATACTGAACATAAGTTTCCCTAAATATATTTGCAGCTGAAGCCAGTAAAATACAAATGCAAGCCCTTCACAGACGTGAAGAACACTGGAATTTTTCTTGTGTCTTCTCCACTCCTAATCCATGCTTTCACTGACATGACGTTTTGTGATCTTTGTGCCCTATTTTGTTGTTTTAAATATTTTTATTTATTGATTTACAAGGAGAGAGAATGGGTACACCAGAGCCTCTAGCCACTGTAAACGAATTCCAGACACATGCTCCACCTTGTGTGTCTGGCTTTATATGGGTACTGGGGAATCGAACCTGGGTCATTAGGCTTTGCAGGAAAGTACCTTAACCACCAAACAATCTCCCCATTCCTGTTTGCTTGTTTTGAAGTAGGGTCTCACTCTAGCCCAGGATGACCTGGAACTCACTGCAGTCTCAGTGTCGCCTTGAACTCACAGTGATCTTCCTACCTCTGCCTCCCAGTGCTCGGATTAAAGGTGTGTGCCCATGCCTGGCCTTTATGTCCTTTTTGAGGGGCTACATCCATTGAGTTTTTTTTGGTTTGTTTTTTTTGTTGTTGTTGTTGTTGTTTGTTTTTTTTTGTTTTTCAAGGTAGGGTCTCGCTCTAGCTCAGGCTGACCTGGAAGCCACTATGTAGTCTCAGGGTGGTCTTGAACTCATGGCGATCCTCCTACCTCTGCCTCCCAAGTACTGGGATTAAAGGCATGCACCACCACACCCTGGCCATTGAGTATTTTTTTAAAGATTTATTTTTGTTTATTTATTAGTCAGAGAGAGGGCTGAGAGGGAGGCAGAGAGTGAGAATGGGTCTCCAGCCACTGCAAATGAACTCCAGACGCATGTGCCACTATGTGCATCTGGCTTATGTGGGACCTGGAGAAATGAACCTGGGTCCTTAGGCTTCACAGGCAAGTGCCTTAACTACTAAGACATCTCTCCAGCCCCACTGAGTATTTTTCATAAATCATGTTGGAAGAAAGATGAGAGGTATTCCCAAATTTTATAGCAGAAATATGAGCAAGAAGCTATGATGTAGTAAAAAGATATTTTACTTCTCATAGTGACTCATCTGGAAAATAAAATACTATATAGGATTAAAATTTAATGTAAAAAATTATGTTTATCAACATTTATTACTTAATGTCAAGTGAAACAATTTCTTTCTTTCTTTCCTTTTTTCTGATTTTTTGAGGTAGGGTCTCTCTCTAGCCCAGGCAGACCTGGGATTCTCTATATAGTCTGAATTGCCTCAAACTCAAAGCCATCCTTCTACCTCTGCCCCCAGAAGGATTAAAGACATGTGCCACCACGCCTTTCTTTAAAGACAGAGTCTCACTGTAGCCCAGACTGACCTGGAACTCACTATATAGCATAGACTAGATTTGAACTCACAGTTATCCTCCTGCCTCAGCCTCCCTGAGTGTTGGGATTATAGGTATGAGTCACTATAACCAGCTTGAAGCAATATCTTAAAAAGCTATGTTTAATATTTCTTTTTTGTTTTCTTTAACATTCTTTTTTATTTATTTATTTATTTGAGAGAGAAAGAGGAAGATAGAGAGAGGGAGGGAGAGAGAGAAAATAGGCGCACCAGGGCCTCTAGCCACAGATGCATGTGCCACCATGTGCATCTGGCTTATATGGGTACTGAGGAATTGAACCTGGGTCCTTTGGCTTCACAGGAAAGTGGCTTAACCGCTAAGCCATCTCTCCAGCCCTTAATATGATTTCTTTTATACAAAACAACACACACACACACACACACACACACACACATACGTGTACCAAAGATTCCTCTCCCCAAACATTAATAATGATTTTGTTTGGGTATAGACATCTGATATAATTTTTTTTTTGTTTCTGCTTTGTTCTTTTCTGTATTATGTAAGCATTTTACAAAGACTATGAATCATTTTTTTCTAATAAAGCTATTACAATGTTTAAAAAGTATTGATTCCATGAGTAAGGAAGAAAGCTGGGATTCAGGGAAATTGACAACTCGCTAAAGCCACAACCAAGAGCAGAATGTGACCCATGTTTAAGTTCAAGGCCAGGCCTTTAAGTTCTGCCTCCAGCTGAGAGGAATATGGTGCTGGGGACCTGGGGCAGTGAGGGATTAATTTTAGATCAGAGGTGATTCACATGTTTCTGATATTGTGTGCGTCGCTATTATCTCTTCAAAGCAATCAAGCTCTGACCACAACAGCATTACCAGATTCCTATTATCTTCCGTGTTCTTGTGGTATGGCCGGTGCCCAAGTCTTAAAGAGGCAGACACACAAGTCTGGGGGCAGAGTTAACTTGGGCCCTGACTTCTAATCTAAGCCCTTTTCTCCTCACAGGGAGATGTTTCTCTCCACCTGGGGAAAAGAACGTGAAACTGGTTGGGTGTGGCCCAGAGGCTCAGCTCCGTGAACGGGGCCGAGGCTCGGGGTGAGCGCGCTGCAATACGGCAATGAGGAAGTCATGGGCCTGTCTTCCTTCTTCTGCCTTCTCCCTCTACCACAGCCACCACCCCGCACCCCGTTTGTCCTCACTCCTAGCTACTCCCCAGATACCCTCATGTTCCTTCCCCCGATCTTCTTAATTCCCAGGCATTATCAAGGTCATTCTCAGCCTGGTGAAAAATTATCGGTTAGAGCAGGGATTGGGACCCATTAAGACCAATTTCTTTCTAGAACATGAATTTAGACTTAAACAGTAAAACAATCAAGGCTATACTAAAATAGTAACATCCCATCATATATCAGACAAACTGCAGGGCACTTAAGGTAAAAATGGGCCACTGAGCAAGGAATTCCTATTTTGTTTCATTTGTTTTTTTTTTTTTGGCACAGGATCTTGTGTAACCCAGGATGACCTTGAGCTTGCTATGTAATTGAAACTGGCCTTGAACTCCATATCCTCTGGCCTCTTCTTCCTCCCAAAGTGCTAGGATTACAGGCTTGTGCCACCATGCCCTGCTTTTTGTTTTTGAGACAGGGTCTCACCATGTAGCCCATACTGTCCTTGAACTCACAGTCTTCAATTCTGGAATTACAGGAGTATACCATCACCCCAGGCAAGCAGTTAACCCTGTCTTCTCTGAGTGCAGCCCTGCAGATCTATAACAAAGAGCCCGTTTGGTTTGAGTGTGGAATGTTCTCCACAGGCACATCTGCTTGAACACTTGGTTCTCAGCTGGCGACACTGTTCAGGAGGTGGACACTTGCTGGAGGAAGCGGGTCACTGGGGGGCAGACTTGGAGGTCGTATGGTACGTTCAGCCTCTGCTTCCAACCTCTGGCTGCAATGTGATGAGCCGGCTTGCCATTCCTTCCCGCCAGGATGGAATGTATCCCCTCAAAACTGTAAACCAGAAAAAAAAAAAAAAAAAAAAAAAAACACTTTCCTTCCTTAAGTTGCTTCTGGTCAGTTATTTGTTCATAGCAACGAGAAAGTAACTAACATGCAGTCATCTTCTCTGTTCCTCCTTTGAGTCACTGGAACCCCATCATTCTCTCCTTGACCCCAGATCTTTCCACTATCTTCCATGGGGGGAGTTCACAGCTCCATGTATGTACCTACTGAGTGCCCATGGATATGCGGGGAAAGGGGCAGAATGCCACCAAAGATGCCACTGGCCCTTTCCCACACCCGCACTTGGCTGAAAAACAGAGCTGACCTTGACCAAAGCTGTGGGGAAGAAAGAGGGGCAGCGGTTTTTGTTTTTTTTTTTTTTTTTTTTTTTTTTAGAGAAAGGAAATGCATCAATTTATAAATATTGGTCAATTTTGAGCCAAAGCCAGAGAGTTTATCTTATAAATAAAGTGTTATAAAGATAACGCTGTTAGCCGGGCGTGGTGGCACATGCCTTTAATCCCAGCACTCAGGAGGCAGAGGTAGGAGGACTGCCATGAGTTCGAGACCACCCTGAGACTACATAGTGAATTCCAGGTCAGCCTGGGCTACAGTGAGACCCTACCCCGAAAAACAAACACCAAACAACAAAAAAGATAAAGTTGGTCATGGAATCAGCTCCACTGTAGGATGCAAGCAACCAGACTTTTTTTTTTTTTTCTTTTTCTTTTTTCTTTTGCAGGGAAGGTGCAGAGTTTCAGAAAGCTGGAGCTAAGTTACGGGCCATCTGGTGGTGTTCTCTCCTTCCATATGTACAGGTGTAAATCTTTGTTACCTGTAGAACTTGAATCTTTAGCACAGTGTATAATACATTAATAGCTGTTAAATAGAGCAAGTTCCATGAAGTCAGGGGCCTGGCCCTCAAAACTATACAATGTTAGGCAAGAGATGCATATCTATTAATTAATTAGCATCTGAGAGTAATGGGATGGCTCTAATTCTCCAGGCAAGGTGGATTCCATGGGATCACCAATCCCCAAGTCTTTCCTGAAGGTAGCGGAGCTCTCGAAGGGTCAAGACAAGGAGGGTAAAAAAACAGTGGGGACAGCTTTTACTTTACCTGGTAGGATGCAATCCGCGCACACAGGTGCCCCAGGCTAACCTGCCTCTCTATCTTATCCGAAAATACAAAAATATTTCCCCTCTACCCTATCCCGAAGATGCCACTGGCCCTTTCTCACACCTGTTCTTGGCTGTGGAGCTGGAGATCGGGGTTCGGATGAGATGCCATGGTAGAAATTCTTAACCTATTAATGTTGCCAAGTCCCAAGATATCCCCCCTGCAATCACTGTTATCTGGCTGAAATTTTCCTTTGAACTGATAGGGTGAGGTTGGGACTGGTACACAGTGTCCCCTGGGGGAGAGTGGCTTAGATAACAGGCATAAAGGCTTTTAGTTGCAAAGCCCTCTCATAACCAAGCCCGCCTTGACAATACTCCTTTGTCCTTCCACAGGGGATTAAGCTCCTTGCATCCTGGCAAAGGGAGGCACAGGAGGGAGGTGACCAGCTTGGAGTTTGGTTTTTAATCTCCAGGGCAGACATTCTTTTAAATACGTCCAGCATCTGGATTGACAGCTGGGTCAGAAATGAGAGCGGCAAAGTAGGGGTGGAGGTAGAGGTGTGGGGACTGTGGAATGGGGATCTCCCCCATGATTCCCAGGTTTCTAGTAAACTCTATCCCTCCCAAAGGTTTACGGCCTTCTCAATTAAACCCACACTTAAAATTATGAAGATGTGATCTGCTTCAATGAATGGTCATATTCTTATTTTGATTTCTCCCTCCCTCCCTCCTTCTTTCCTTTCCTTCCTTACTTCTCTGTCTCTCCTTTCCTTCCTTCCTTTTTCTTTTTTATCTACCTTCTTTTTTCCCTTCCCTTCTTCTTCCTCTTCCTTCTCTTCTTCTCCTTTTGATACAGTGCCGTGTATTCCAGATTGGCTTCACACCTTCTGTGTAGCTGAGGACGACCTTTTTTTTTTTTTTTTTTTGGTTTTGCAAGATAGGCTTTTGCTGTAGCCCAGGCCGAGCTACAATTCACCATTAGTCTCAGGAGTGCTGACATTAAAGGCATACCCACCAAATCAGGTGACCTTGCATTTCTGATCTTCCTGCTTCCACCTCTCAAGTGCTGGGATGACAGGTGTGTGCCACAATGTCCAGTTCATGTGCTGAGGATAGAACCCAGAACATCACGTATTCTAAGCAAGCAGTCTACCTACTGAGCTACAATCCCCGCTGCCCCCTTCACTTTCATTTCTTTAACTTTCGTCTTGTCCTCCTTTAATTTACTGCTGGGCTTATGAACCTGCATAAATTTTCAAGGTTGTTTTACTGCCCACACATTAATGTCTTAATGCTTTATGCTTGAATCTGCATTATCACAGAACTGTGAGTTTGTTCTTTGCAGGCTCAAGGAGCCCATGAGTGCTGCACAGTCCTTATCCACTGGATTTTCTTCCTAATAACGATAAGAGAGGAGGAGTGGGACACCTCTGTAATTCCAGCACTCTCGGGTCTGAGGTAGGACTGTGAGTTTGAGGCCAGCCAGGGCTATATAGTGAGACCATGTCTAAAAAACAAAGAAAGAGGAAGTATTTCCAAAGTGGGAAGACACATTATTTTGCAAGCTCTGTAAAAGTATGTATTCATCAAGCCGGACCGGGGTGGTGCATACCTTTAATCCCAGCACTTGGGAGGCAGAGGTAGGAGGATCACTGAGAGTTCGAGACCAACCTGAGACTACATAGTGAATACCAGGTCAACCTGAGCTACAGTGAAACCCTACCTCAAAATGCCAAAAACCAAACAAATATATATATATATATATATATATATATATATATATATATTCATCCTTTTCCCTCTTATTTACTTTTATTTTATTAATTTATTTGAGAAAGAGAAAGGGAGAGAAAAAGAGAGAGAGAGAAAGAAGGAGAGAGAGATAATGGGCACACCAGGGCCTCTAGCCACTGCAAATGAACTCCAGGTGCATGCGTCACCTTGTGCATCTGGTTTACATGGGTACTGGAGAATCAAACCTGGGTCCTTAGGCTTCACAGACAAGTGCCTTAACCACTAAACCATTTCTCCAGCCCATTATTTTATTTTATTTTTATAGTTTTTTGCTTGGTTTTTTTGAGGTAGGGTCTCACTCTAGCCCAGGCTGACCTGGAATTCACTATGGAGTCTCAGGGTGGCCTTGAACTCATGGCAACCCTCCTACCTCTCCCTCCCGAGTGCTGGGATTAAAGGCGTGCGCCACCACACCTGGCTCATTTTATTTTATTTCTTCAAGAGAAAGAGGCAGAGAGAGAGAGAGAGAATGGCGCTTTCCCTCTCGATAAGCCTACAGTCACCTTGCTCATTTCCCCAGAGCCTAATGTTTCTTCTTTCTCCACGAGTATCACTTTTCATCTGTCTGATATTTATGAACATTCAAGGACATCCTTAATGACCTTTTGTATTTGCTTCTCCTATCTCTTGAGCATAGCGTATAGCTATGTGAAGCCCGCAGAAAGTCTGCCTTAGCAGAGTCTTCTGGGGTGACTCAAATCTGTCCAAGTGCTTAGTGCTAAGTGAGACACCCACATCACTGCCTCCAAGGCTCAGGGAGCATTATGGAGGAGGGGACAGAAAAAAATGTAAGAGCACAGAGGATGGGGAGCAGTGCTTTGGAATGCTGTCTCCCGGGCATGAAGTGGCCATGGCACTCACGACCTCACAGCAGATGTCATTACCTGCACAATATTGGGCCCATCAACATTCTGTCACCTATGACTAAGGAGAGCAGGAAAAACGGGGGTGGAGGGTGGGTATCAAAATAGGATTACTTGGAAAGAAGAAAGGGTTCAGTGGAAGGAGAATGTGGGGACAAGAGAAGGTAATGGGAGGGGATTATGATCAAAATGCATTATGTATGTGCCCAGGAAATCCACGCTTTCAGGGTCAGGCCATTTCCCTGATGGCCAACGGAGTAGTATGTAGTATTTGGAAGGAGCCTCGGGTCACCCTGAGAGCAATGCCTCTTAGAGTTGCATCCGAAGAAGCTCCCTGTTCTGCTCCACCCACAACCTCCCTTCTTTTCTTTTATTTTATTTATTTGAGAGGGAGAGAATGGGCATGCCAAGGGCCTCTAGCCGTGGCAAACGAACTCAACGCATGTGCCATACTGCGCACGTGGCTTACATGGGTTCTGGGGAATCGAACTTAGGTCTTTAAGCTTGTTCACAGGCAAGTGCCTTAACCACTAAACCATCTCTCTAGCCCACAACCTCCCTTCTTGTGTATGCGCCCTGGTTTCCACATAGCTGATTCCTTCAGGAGGGTCTACTCTAACAAGAAATACACTAGCATTCCTCTTTTGGACCTGAATTAGGAAATTTGGATCCTAGAAATGAAGATTTTTTTTTTTTTGAAAGGCTCACTGTCCACACACCTTTCTGTAAACCCCCAAAGCTCACCTCTGCGTGAGCAAAGCCCCACTACAGTCTGAAGTTCTGTGTCTTGTTACACTATGAATGAACAAAAATGTATCACGGCTTGGAGTTTGAGAAGAGCAAGAATGTTCTCCCTCTTTAGCTTCACTCTAGTCTCTCCGTGATACCCTTTCCTGGGGCTGGAACCCGGGTCTGACACATGCTAAGTGTTCTCCCGTTGAGCTAGACCTCCAGCTGCACCTTAGTGTTTTAATATCACTGTTTTCCTTCCCTGAGATTATATAAAATTAAACAGATGAGGCTGGGGTTTGCTTAGAATATTCCAGGCCCTTGGATTAAATCCCCAACACTGCAAAACAATGGTGGTGGTGGTGGTGGTGGAACGGAGACAAAGTATGCAATATTTAAAATCACCACTTTAAGCACAGCTTAAAGCCCCAGTAACTTCCATATTTGGAGGTGAACAAAACAGGCAGCAGTTGCCAGGTGGTGGCTCATGTCTGTAATCTCAGCATGTGAGAGGCTGAAGTAGGGGTCACTGTGAGTTTAAGTACAGCCTGGACTACAGGGTAAGTTTTAGCTCAGTTTGGGCTACAGTGAGATCCTGCCTCAAACACAACACAACACAACACAACACAACACAACACAGGGGCTGGTGTGGCAGGGCACGCTCTTAATCCCAGCATTCAGGAGGCAGTGGTAGGAGGATCGCCACGAGTTCGAGGCCAGCCTGTGACTACATAGTGAATTCCACATCCACCTGGACTAGAGGAAGACCCTACCTCAAAAAAAAACAAAAAACAAAACAAAAAAAAAACACAATAATGATATCAACAAAAACATAAGGTAGGGGGGACTGGAGAGATGGCTCCATGGTTAAGGTGATTGCCTGCAAAACTTAATGACCCGGGTTCCATTTCCCAGTACCCACATAAAGCTAGATGCACAAAGTGGCACATGCATCTGGAGTTCGTTTGCAGCAGCTGGAGGCCCTGGTGTGCCCATTCTCTCTGTGCCTCTGTCTCATACTGCTTGTAAAATAAATTTTTTTGTTTTTGGTTTTTCAAGGTAGGGTCTCACTCTAGCTCAGGCTGACCTGGAATTCACTCTGTAGTCTCAGGGTGGCCTTGAACTCACAGTGATCCTCCTACATCTGCCTCCTGAGTACTGGGATTAAAGGTGTGCGCCACCACGCCCGGCAAAATGAAAATTTTATATATATATATAGGTTTTCGAGGTAAGATCTCACTCTAGCCCAGGCTGACCTGGAATTCACTATGGAGTCTCAGGGTGGCCTCGAACTCATGGCAATCCTCCCACCTCTGCCTCCCAAGCGCTGGGATTAAAGGCATGAGCCACCATGCCCGGCAAAATGAAATACATATATATATATATATATATATATATATATATATATATATTTTTTTTTTTTTTTTTTTTAAAGATTAGTCTGCAGCTGGGCATGGTGGTGCACACTTTTAATCCCAGCACTCGGGAGGCAGAGATAGGAGGATTGCCGTGAGTTCGAGGGCACCCTGAGACTATAGAGTGAATTCCAGGTCAACCTGGGTTAGAGTAAAACCCTACTTCAAAAACAAACAACCAACAGAAAAAATCAAACAAGGGATTATAGCCATTTAGCCACTAGATGGCACTGGGAGATAGCCTCCCACTTCCCTGTGGGTCCTGCCCAGGACTTTGAGAGGGAGGTTGGGTTGGATCTGAACTAACTTCCCTTCACAAAGAGCATTCAGGAAGAAGTGAGGAAATGAGCAGGAACTAGGTGATGTCCTCATTCATCAAAGGAGATAGCTGACCTGTTGGTTTCTGGCTAAATAACTGGGTGAGTGGATGGGTCAGGAAATGTAATGGCAGGTCCTCTCATTCTGTCAGTCAGTATATTTCACTCCTCCCCTTTTTTTTCTTTTCTTTTCTTTTTTAAATATATTTATTCATTTGAGAGAGAGAAAGAGAGAATGGGCATGCCAGGACCTCCAGCCACTGCAAACGAACTCCCCAGATGCACGTGCAGCTGGCTTACGTGGGTCCTGTGGAATTGAACCGGGATCCTTTGATTTGCAGGCAAAGGCTTTAACCGCTAAGCCATCTCTCCAGCCCACTTTTCCCCCTTTCTGAGAGTCCTGGGGCACCTGGTCATTATTACTGCAAGCACTTAGCCTTGTAAATGCCTTGCACATGAGCCCTAAATCCCTAAAACGGGCCTCAGGCGTAGTCATTGACTTCCATAGTGGCTGAACAAACTGACATCCAAAGTGTATGCAGGTTCTTTCCCCTCCCCCCACATCCTCACCTGCAGGATTAGTTTGTTCTCTTGATAATGATAGCCATTCTGATTTGGGTGAGATGGAGCCTCAGTGTAATTTTTATTTATATTTTCCTAATCATTAAGTAATGTACTTTTTCAATAATTTTTTAAAATTTTCTTTACTTGAGAGAGAGGAAAAGAGAGAGAGAGAAAAAAAAAATGGACACACCAGGGCCTCCAGCCACTGCGAACAAACTCCAGACACATGCGTCCCCTTGTGCATCTGGCTTACGTAGGTATTGGGGAATTGAACCTGAATCCTTAGGCTTTGCAGGCAAATACCTTAACCACTAAGCCTTCTCTCCAGCCCCCTTTCCAAGTTTTGAAAAGAGAAAAAAAAAAAAAAAGTGTGGTCTTTGGCTTGGTTAAGCAGAGCAGGGTTTGAGCCCTGGCTTAGCTATGTATTTACTACCTCAGCTTAGCCATGTCACCAGGCCTTTGGGAACCTCAGTTTACTCGTTTGTAGAATGGAGATAACAGCTTTAGGCACAGGGAATTAAGTTTATTCCTTAGAAACTGTTTTCCCTTCTTTTCCTCCTCTTTTTTTTTTTTTTTTTTTTGGAGGGGGCCAGTTTTGAGGTAGGGTCTCGCTCTAGCCCAGGCTAACCTGGAATTCACTCTGTAGTCTCAGGCTGGCCTCGAACTCACGGTGATCCTCCTACCTCTGCCTCCCAAGTGCTGGGATTAAAGGCGTGCGCCACCTCGCCTGGCTCCTTCTTCTCCTCTTTAATGTTCTTATTCTAATTCCTTATAAAATGTTTAGCAGGTGCCTAGTCAGTCCTCAATGAACACTGGCTTTACCTATGAGGAAATATGAGAAACTGCACTTATTCTCAGTGTCCCTGGACCAGCTCACTGTGTCTCAGGCATGCTTGCAAAGTGACCTCTGTCACCACCAGCAATTCTCACACCATCCAGCAGGCTTAGTCTGCAGTAGCAGCCCTTCCCCAGTCTTGGTCCATCAACTCTCTCAATCAGGGAAAAAGCCAGCAAGGGGCCCTGGCTCTTGCTTTGCCGCTGCGCAGAGGCAAGAGGGCTTGCTGAGACTGTCCTGGGATCACAATGCAAGGGCCAAGCCTGAACTGGCCCCTGCCCCACACTAGAGGCCTCTTCCCGTCAGGGAAAGCAGCTGCTCAGGGGACAGCAGGCCAGAGGGCTCGGTGAGGCCCTGCAGGGCTCAGCTCCCCCGGACCTCCACACACTCTCTCTCCTGCAGTCTGGCCCACAGTGAACATGCAGTAAACATGACTTGCAGAACACTTACTCTATTAGCTCAACCTCCAGATGAGCTCATGGAGTCGGGGGGGGGGGTGGTCAGATGGAGCCAGGCTTATGGTCAAGTAGGGGGTGGGAGAAAGGCTTTTTCTTTCTTCAGCTTGGGTCTCTCATCAGCTGAAGAGACAATAATAACCGCTGGCGTATGCTGAGCACTCACTAGGTTCTAAGGACTAAGTGTCAGAGCTGTAGTTTAAACTCCAGAAGTGGGATCCCAGAGGCCGCACGCTGTCAACTTGACAACTGATGTACCCCAAGCTGCCATATATGTGCCACAGAGAAGGAACCAGAGGCCATGGCCAGCTCTGCAACTGGCCTGAGTTTCCCTGGTTTCTTAGGACCCAACAGTCTCCCCCCGCGCCCCGACATACACACACTGGCTGCCCCCCCACCCCAGACTACTGGAGAATCTGCCACATGCTTGGAGTCGGCCACTGCCTAGATCTTCCCTCCTTGCAGTTGATGGGGGAAAAAAAAAAAAAAAAACATTGTTTTGTTTTGTTTTTTTTTAAATCTTTGATGGAAGTTGATGAAGAAGTAAGGCAGCTGATCTAAAACCATGATGTTGAAAAGCTCCAAAATGACCTAGAGTTTCAGTGGTGGCTAGGTTTACCTGGTCCTCATTTCCTGACTACTGAACCCCTAGTTCAGCTTGGTCTTTTCCCTCCCTCTCCTGTCCTCATCCCACTAAGTTGCCCTCCCCTCCCCCACCTTGCTCATTCTCTCCACAGAGCCCACAGCTGCACTGGACACATCATTTTGCATTGACATAACATTGTAATTACATCCGTTCTACCCTGTGTTCCCCTCTGGGGTTGTTGTATTCTCTAACCAGATCACACAAGTGTCAGAATATGATGTATGGCCTACCGGTCAAAACAGATACCCCACAGGTACTTGTGGGAAGAAAACACAGCCCGGCCCCCCCCCCCCCCCATCACTTCCAGGCCTGCTGATCTGAACAGCTAGGGATGGGAGCTGAAATCGATGTTTGTAATCAGTGTCCCTGGGATCTCGTTGCATTTTATTTTGGGTTTGTGTATGGTGTGTGTGTGTGTGTGTGTGTGTGTGCGCGCTGGTGTGAGCGTGTGGGGGTCAGTGGACAACTTCAGGTAATGGCACTTGCCTTCCACTTTGTTTGAGGCAGGGGATTGTCTTGTTGGCCACTTCTGTGTTCACCAGGCTAGCTCAGGAGCTTCCTAGCTATTCTCCTGTCCTCCTCACCTCCCATATTGCCCTGGGCACACTAGGTTCACAGACCCTAGAGCCACAGCATCCAGCCTTGTGTGGGCTTGGGATCTGAACTCGGGGACTCAGGCTTGCATGGTAAATGCGTTCCTCACTGAGCCATCTCTCCAGTCCACCCTCGGGATTTTGTGATGCTAGCTTTTCAATCCGTCTACCCCTTCACTAGAATCCTTCTCATAGACCCTCTGTCCACCACATTCTGGTTTTTTCTTTCTGTGTGTGTGTGTGTGTGTGTGGTATGTGTGGTGTACGCACATGTATGAGCCCATGTGGTGTTTCTTGCGCTCACTTGCAGTGGAGGGCTCTCACTTGCCGTGGCTAGAGGGATGCTCCAGGCGTCCCCCTCCATCGCTCCTCTGCCCATTCTTACAAGCTGGAGCCGCTTACTTGATCACACTTTTTTTTTTTTCATGAGGCCTGGCAATTCTACAGTCTCTACTCCCCACAGGACAGGTCACAGACATGCGTGACCACACCCAGCTGTTTACGTGGGTCTGGGGTACAGAACTCAAGCAGTCTCTCAGGCCCCCTCAGGCCTTTATGATTGCACAAGTGCCCTTAACCTCTGAGCCATCGCTCCAGCCCCCACTCCGCTCTTCCTAACACCTTCTGGCACCCCTCCAGTCCTTTATGCCTCTACACCTTTAAGATTCCTCCTCATTTAATAACAGTTCCAAGGTGCTTATAATATGCCAGACACTGGGGCAGGCCTTTGATCTCCACCTTTTAAAACACCCTCTTAGGAAAGAATTCCGATTCCTGTTCTACAGAGGATAAACCTTGCCGTCCCCATCCTCTGTCTGGCTCCCTCTGGCTCCACAGCTGTTAGCCAACAGATCATGTGCAGTTACACATGCCCTGGCTGCATCAGTTCCACCCTGTGGACCCTGCTGGAAACAGCCAGGAGTCCACTGTAGGCATAGCAAGCTCTAAAGCCTGAGCCCAGAGTTCACTGGCTCACACTTGCCTGCCTAGTGTCTAGGAAGTAGGAAGTGCTCAATACATATGTATGAATGAGTAACTAAATGAATGAATGAAAGAGTGGCTACTCAAAATGAAAACACCTTTTTCCTATATGCTCTCAACAGTCATTCATATTCTCTCTCTTTCTTAACACACACACACACACACACACACACACACACACACACACACTCACAGATTGAGCCTCAAGGCTATCTCCTTTCCTTACTACCCAGCACATGTCCAATCACTGGCCTCCTAGCCCTCTTGACTCAACCCATGATTACGCTAGCTGCTCCCAGAGATTCAGCAGTAAATAACCTCCTGACTTTTCTATGACCCAAGGGCTACCATACTCTGCCCCTAGCTCTGATGTAGAGACTGGACCATGGCTGGTCCCTCCAGTTTCCTGGGAACCCGGGTTCTCTTCTCTGTTCTTTCTCTTCTCCCACTTTCTTCTAACAGAAGCAGGCAGAAGGAAGGCTTCTTTGACTTGGGAAGGGTTTGTGAAGCACGAGGGGTCTCTTTGCAACCCAAAACCTGGCTCAGAGAAAGCAGGTGGGGCTGGGAAATAAGGGCTCATGAGACGATGAATTGTCAAACACTGCAGTTCTCCTCTACCTGTCTCCTTATCCATCTGCCTATCTATTTACTGCAATCTTGGAACAAAGCAGGGTGGAGGGGTAAAGGAAGTAATCTTTAAGAGCAAGTATCAGAGTCAGGCCTGTTGGTGCATGTCTTTAATCCCAGCACTTGGAAGGCAGAGGTAAGAGGATTGCTGTGAGTTTGAGGCCAGCCTGAGACTATACAGTGAATTCTAGGTCAGCCCGGCTAGAGCAAGTACCTTGAAAAACCATCCAACCAAACAACCAAACAACCAAAACAAACAAACAAACAGGACTAGAGAGAGATGGCATAGCTTAGTGGTTAAGGTGCTTGTCTGCAAAGCCTAACGATCCAGGTTCTATTCCTCAGAACCCACGCCAGATGCACATGGTGGACCATGCATCTGGAGTTCATTTGCAATAGCTAGAAGCCCTGTGGTCCCATTCTTTCTCTCTAGAAAATAAATTTAAAAAAATTTTTTTAACAAAAAAACATTAAAGCCAGGCGTGGTGGCGCACACCTTTAATCCCAGCACTCAAGAAGCAGAGCTAGGAGGATCGCTGTGAGTTCGAGGCCACCCTGAGACTACATAGTGAATTCCAGGTCAGCATGAGCTAGAGTGAGACCTTACCTCCAAAAACAAACAAACAAACAAACAAACAAACAAAAGCAAACATCATGTCTTGACCATCTTTATATCCTGCCAGAGACAGAGACTTTATATTCTGACAGAGTCCAGAGAGTGGCCTGGTAAACATTAGACCACCAGAAAATATTTGTTCAAAAATTAAATAATGAAAGCTACCATTTATAAGCCACCCATGAAATGCCAGATACCATATTATCTCATTCAAATTTTTTTTTGAGACTGGGTCTCATGCAGCCCTAACTCACTTCAATATGTAGTTGAAGATGACCTTGAACTTCTGATCCATCTGCCTCCACCCCCCAAGGGCTAATATAACGGGCTTGACTGAACATGCCTGGTTGATGTGGGATTGGGAATTGAGCTCAGGGCTTTATACATGCTAGGCACTCTACCAAGTGAGTGACACCCTCAGCCCCTAATTCATTTCTTCCTGAAGAGTTATT
Source organism: Dipus sagitta (assembly GCA_036346955.1). Lineage (NCBI taxonomy): Eukaryota > Metazoa > Chordata > Mammalia > Rodentia > Dipodidae > Dipus > Dipus sagitta. Next base: position 118,761,712 of record CM070775.1, read on the forward strand.
ACTATGCCGTTTTACAAATGAAGAATTAACTCAGAAAATTTGGCAGCTTTTAGGTCCCAAAATTTAGGTCACATGACCACCTAAATAATAAAGCCTCTGGACTTGAACTGACCTCCAGATCCCCTGCTTCCTTTCCTTTCCTACAGTGCTCCCCAGGAAACCAGGCCCAGACCAAGACGCTGTCATATTGACTCTGTAGGAATTATTTTTTTTTTTCAACATTCCAGCTTAAAGCTTGTAGTGTGTGTTTATAAACTGACTCCTCCTCTTCCCCTAGAGCAGGGAGTTAACATCTGAAGTGGTCTAACCAGGAATCTGCACTCCAGAGCCTGGTTACATAAGTACTTCAAAGGCCATCAAAATCTATACCCGAGGGCTTAGTGTCCTTGAGAGATACTAGAAATAATCTTTCACTGGTGAAATAAGTGGTTTTCACAATACAGAGTCCACCGGGAAGATTAACCGGATCCTGCTGTCCTTGTGTGAATGAGATTTAAGAGCCAGACCAGGCCAACTGCCTGCTTGCCTTGAAGTGGTTTAATTGATTGTTTGGTACCTACTTGCCAATATATATAGATTTGGATGAACTTGGTTTAAGCCTTATGTGTGTGTGTGGATGTGTGGTGTATTCCATGCGTGTAGAGATGCGTATACCCCATGTGTATACATGTGGAGGTCAGAGGAGACCATTAAGTGCCCTTGAGACTACAGAGCTGCTGTCCATCAGAAAGCCCCAGTGATTCTCTGGTCTCTGACTCCCCCACCACAGACTGGGGTTACAGATGTGTATAGCCATTCTCAGCTTTTTACCTGGGTTCTGGGAAGTTGGTCTTGGCAGTCTCTTGGCCCTCTGGCTTAAGCAGCAAGTGCTTTTAACCACTGAGCCGTCTCCTCAGCCCAAAATAATCTTTCCATTTTATAATAGGACAAACTGAGGCAGGATGCTGGGGGTAGGTTTTCCAAGCTTAAAGTCAGGGGCATTAACAGAGTGCCTGACACAACCTAAAAGTTCACTACCGTGAATGAATGAATGAATGAGAAGCAAGGAAGGAAAGTAAGATGTCAATGTCAGTTGATGTGATTGTCTGAATCCGGCTGGGACCACAGTTTGACCACCAGTCTCAGTTCCAGGGAAAGCTTACTTAATAAGTGCTTTAAGACAGGAGTATTGTAGAACAGGCAGTGTTAACCTAGAGGTGGGCCAGCCTGGAGGTCCCCTGGGATTCAACCCTGGGATGCACTGGCTGTGGTTGAGGAAGCCCTCCCATCTGGTGTGACAACTGCCTCTACTGCCTGGGAACCAACAGGGAAGTGGAGGAGACACCAGAAACTCAAAACAGAGGATGCTTGGGAAGGAGACAGGATGTCCGCACAGAGAGGCTGGAGTCAGGCAGCGAGGCAACCTCAGCCACCAGGCTGGTGGGACAGCCCTACAATTAGATGGAAAACTCTGTGCTCTGCCTTCAAGTAGTCCCCGTTGGTCTAGTTATGCCAGGGACCAAGCTGTGAAAGTCACTCTTTCTCCAGAGCAGTGATGAGCCCATTCTTCTCTAGACATCTATTACTAGGTACCTAGTAATCATGATCAATAGAAAAGCTACAAACCCAGCTGTGGGACAATAGGAAATTTGAATATGGTCAATGTAGTGGATGACAGTATGATATCAATGTTAAAATTCCTGGATGTATTAATATTAGGGGATCACCGCTGTTGCTAGGCACTATGTGCTGAAGTGTGCAGGGATAATGAATCACAACATGTCCGATGAGCTCTTAAAAAGCTCAGGATACACACACAAATATATACATGTGGGAAGTAAAAGTAAATGTGGTGAAATGTTAATGAGTAGATTTATAAGAAAGATACGAATAGTTAATGTATTGTTTTTGTAATTTCTATAATAGTGAATATTTCAAAATAAAAAGTGGGGAAAAGAAAACTAGGCATCACCTTTCCCCCCCCCCCCTTTGGGACAAGGTCTTATATAGTCCAGGTTGGTCTCAAACTCACTATATAGGCAAAGTTGACCTTGAACTCCTGATTTTCCTGCCTCTATCTCTGGAGTGCGAAGATTACATGTGCACTATTATGCCCAGCTAGCATACCTTATTGAGCAACTATTGGATCCCTACATTTGTATAACTCTATTATCACATTTAATCTTCAATCAACCCCAGAGAGGTTATTATGATTCTCATATTCAAGATATGAAAACTGAAAAGAAAAAAAAATGATAAGAAAACTGAGTCCTAGAGTTGGTAAGAAACTGGCTCAAACTTCTTGTCATTCCTACTTTATAAGATGGGATTAGAAAAAGAGCCCAAAGCCAGAGGAAGTCACATGGGCAAGTGCTGTTGGGACATACTAACTGCACTAAGGCTTTCTTGAATGTTCCTGTGTGCTAATAGTGCTTTGAAATCCTCACACACAGTATTTTATTTCATTTTCCCTTTCAAAACGTTTGTACTTTGCGATAAATCACTTCATTGAGGTAGACTGCAGGGCACAAAGGGGTACTGAATCAAATTGTAGGTTGCTACTGGGTCTTTTTAGGGCTACTATGGCAGCACCAACAGACATTTAAGTTTGCAGTGTGTCTAAAGGAGTCCTATTATTAAGACATAAAGGTATTTAAAAGGGGCAGGGGCCTGGAGAGGTGGCTCAAGGTGGCGCTTGCCTGTGAAGCCTAAGGACCCAGGTTTGACTCCCCAGAACCCACATTAGCCAGATGCATAAGGTGATACATGTGTCTAGAGCTCATTTGCAGTGGCTAGAAGCCCTGGAGTGCCCATTCTCTCTCTCTCTCTAATAAATAAATAAATAAAAATGATAAAATATTTTTAAAAAGACATTGGGCTGAATAGATGGCTTAGTGGTTAAGGTGCTTGCCTGCAAAGCCAAAGGACCCGGGTTTGATTCCCCAGGACTCATGTAAGCCAGATGCACAAAGTGGCATGTGCATCTGGAGTTCATTTGCAGTGGCTGGAGGTCCTGGCACTCTCATTCTCTGTCTCTCTTTCTCTCTCTCTCAAATAAATAAATAGAAATAAAACAGACATAAAGGCAGGCACATATAAGGACCAACAAATCATGTCAAGAGAAAAAAAAGTAAAGGCTGCTTACTTAGTGTTAAAAAGTATGTGAAAATACATGTACATGAATTCTATATGTTCACACGAACACGACTACATAATTTGCATATATAAGGTATCTTGAAGGTCCGCGTGGTGGTGCACACCTTCAGTCCCAGTACTGCAGAGACAGAGTTAGGAGCATCTCTGTGACTTTGAGGCCAGCCAGGGACCTGAGTTCCAGGTCAGTCTGGGCTAGAGGGAGACCCTACCTTCCTTGACAAACCCTCTACCTGTCCCCGAAAAAAAAAACAAAAAACAATAAAACAAAATATCTTGAATGAATAAACACAAAAAGTTATGACGATAGAGTTTGGATGGAGTGATCTGGTGGACAAGGGGGAGAATGGGAGCAAGACTTAGTTTTCATGGTTATCTTGTATATTTGAAATTTTTATACTGTGTGTGTGGTTGCCTATCCAAAGTGAACGAATGAGCCTCCCCTTCACGAAAACCAGTGGACTTAGTTTGGGGCTTTCTTGGACAACTGCTGGAGTATTTAAGGAGACGGAAGAAGCCAATGTCTCACAGAACGGAGCTACATAATCCCGATCTCTATAGCGGTAAAGCCATTGGCAAGTTGTTTTTGGAGTCCCGTCGGCCCAGGTTAACAGCCTTCCCCGCTGCTTACAAGGGGAGGAACCACCTGGAAAGGTAGTTCAGTGGCAATTTCCCAGCCCCACCTCCCTGAGGTTCAGATTCAAACGGGGTGGGGCCGGAGACTTTCCTTTGCAGTTCCTCTAGTGAGTCTTAGGGACACCCATTTGGTGAAACAGACCCTATGGCTTTGCTTCTGTCCAGGCCTTGACAATCTGCCAGACCGGGGAAGAAAGCTCTGTCTTTTTTTTTTCTTTTTCTTTTTCTTTTTCTTCTTCTTCTTCTTTCTGAGGATCAAACGCAGCTAGTTGCAACCCGGCCAAGCAGCTTTCAAAAGCGGATCCTCCCTGGTTGTCGTTCCTTAACCCCCCCCCCCCTTGTCCCCTGGCCGAAGTTGAGCGTGCAGTCCTCTCTGGGTGTACATTTCTAGGTAAGCCCACCGATTGCAATTGCCCGGTTCGCTGCTGCAGTAGGTCCTGAGCAGGTCTTTCTAACTCCCTGGTCTTGGCCTTTCAAATAAGCAACACAACAACACATAAGCGTGCGAGTTACCCTGTGGGCTGCGCTTCGCCCCCCTCCTCCCTACCATCTTTCTCCTGCAAACTGCACATCAGCTCTACAGACTTCCAAATATCCGGTTGTTACTTTCTACAGGTGGCTGGAGCCCTCCTGGGGGGCGGCGGGGTTTGTGTGTGTTGTTGGGGTGGGGGGGATGTCGGGGAAGGTCAGGTCTGGTCTCCATCCTGCGAAGAGTCGCCCACGCTCTCCGGGGACCGGCTGCAGCTGGCGCAGCCTCCGCCGAGGTGCTCGGGGCTGCATTCCCCCCACCCCACCCCCGCAGATCTCTCTCCCACCCACCCACCCAGCCACCCCCAGCTCGCTCCCGGACCCCGCAGCTCCCCGGGTGCCGAGAGGCGGGAGGCCGCGGGCTGCTGAGGTCATTTCCTGTGCCTGTCCGCGAGCAGCGTGCGGAGCGCCGCCGGGGCGCCGGGCCTCGGAGCCGAGCGGCGGGAGGAGCCCAGGACCGTAGGGGGGCGGAGAGAGCCCGGGCGCCGCATTGAATGGGGCTCGGCGGCGGCGGGGGCGGGGGGGAGGCCGGGCTTTGCACGCCGACGAGCCCGCGGGCTGCGCTCCCAGCGCTGCAGCCCCGCCCCGCCCACCGCGCGACCCCTGCGGCCCGGGGCTGCGGAGACCCGGTGCGCCGCTTCGGGACTCGCTCGTCGGGACTCACCGCCGCCCCGGCCCACGGGCGACGGCCGGCAAGGTCAGCGGCGGGCGCGGGGTGCGCGCGGCTCGGACGCGCCGCGGCTCGCGCGGACAGGTGAGCGGGGGGACCCCTGCGCTTCTTCCCGGGGGGGATCGGGGTTCGGGATCGCGGGGGGGGGGGAGTAGTGTGTGCCGGCGGGCGAGGGCGGAGCGCTGGGGCACCGGGGACGGCGTCCCGGAGCAGGTGTCTGGAAGCTCCCGGCGGCGGGGGACGGGCTGCGGGGAGCAGGGAGAGCCCCTTCCTCCCACTCCCACCCCCCCCACCGCGCGACACCCGCACGGGAGGTCGCGACCAGCTTTCCTGGGGTACGACCTGCGGTTTCGGACCGGCTTGATCCAGTTGCTCCTGGAGAAAGGGTTCACCACCCCCCTCCCCCCGGGACGTACGTGCTGCACGGCTGCGGCTTGCCACCTCGGTCCGTGTGCCCCCCCCTTCCCCTGCTCGATGATTAGTTCTCATGGGATTTCTAGATGTTTCTCTTAGGGAGCCCTGTATGGATCAGGCTGGACTCCCAGGGACAGGTCAGCCAAGCAGAAAAGAAAACAGGTTTGGGCACCCGGTGACATCAGGGGCTTTGTGTCCTTAGGAGTCTTTAGAGAGGACTTGGGTCTCTGGGGACCAAAAGCCCCTCAAGTGGGGTGTCAGGGGCGGTGAAGACCCTCCTGTGTCCTCCTCTCCCCGTTGCATTGCTCCCAGTGAGGATAGACTTCGTCGTCGTACTGGTTGGCAGAAGTCTCCATTAGTTTCTACTGTGAACTCATCTCATACAACTAAACCCACAGGGCTTGGGTTTCAGGAAAACGCTTGGGGGTGGGGGGGGGGAATCACTGAAATCATTTTTTCATGAATCGGAAGAGCTGTCAGTCAGTTCACCGGCTTCAAACTTTTGGGACCATCTTCATTGTGTCAGACACTGTGTAGTGCGGGTGACATCACAATTTGTAAGACCTTCTTTTGAAATGTTGCTTCGAGGGAGGAAATTAATACTCAGAAGAATCGACTTGCCCAAGGTCATATGGCTAAAGACCCACAAAGGTCACATAAAGGCAAGATTCAAACCTAAGCCTTCTGTAGTTCCGAACGTGATGCTGTCCATTATCCTCCGCCAGTTCCTGCAGGTATTTGCCCAGACCTGGGGTATGATGCGCTTCATCCAGCCTCTGGTCTCAAACTCATTAACCTGACAAGCGAACTAGGAGGAGGAAAAAAAAAAAAAAAGCAACTGAGGGAGGTGGCGCACACCTTTAATCCCAGCACTCAGGAGGCAGACGCAGGAGTATCGCTGAGATTTCGAGGCCAGCCTGAGAAGAAGACACAGTGAATTCCAGGTCAGCCTGGGCCAGAGCGAGACCCTACCTCCGAAAAACCAAAAAAAAAAAAAAAAAAAAAAAAAAAAAAAAAAAGCGATGTCCTTTTTGCCCCCTTCAGAAGTCATTAACTATAGAAGTGTGTCCCTCCCAGTTCTCTTTACCTGTGGTGCATTCATTCTCACATCCCCTCACCTCTCACACGTCCCAGTGCTGAGATTACAGGCTTGCCACCACACCCAGTTTACTTCTCTTATTCTTCTCCTTATCTCTGCCAGGCAGCGTATGTATGGAACACTGTGTTCCCAAGTAGTTGGAGAATGCTTTGTAGTTGCAGGTGTCAAGGTGCAAGGGTTCCCTCACCTCTGTTTTGGGAAGTCGCATCTGGTCTATGGGCAGCCCAAACCAGCCATCTTGTCTTCTGTCAAAAAGCTGGAATGTTGCGGGGTGTGGTGGCGCCCGCCTTTAATCCCAGCACTAGGGAGGCAGAGGTAGGAGGATCGCTGTGAGTTCGAGGCCAGCCTGGAAGTTTAAAGGGTGAGTTCCAGGTCAGCCTGGACTAGAGTAAGACCCTGTGAGAAGCAGAAACTGAAGCCTGGTGTGAAGAAATAAGTCCTTACTTAGTGCTGACTGAAGTATCAGTTGGGATAGCCTCGGGGGAAGGTATTTTATGCACATCACTTAACCCTACAGTTCCACTTCTGGAACTGTCCTTCACTTATACTCTGACTTACGAACTGATACATATTCATTACAGCTCTTTTATTTTAGCTAAAGGCTGGAAACAACTCAATGATCATCAATAAGTGATCCTTAAGTAAAATCCCATCGTAGCCACAGAATAGGATGCATTAAAGTTCTTGAAAAGCTTGGAGGGAAGAAAGCAAGGCAAGGATGTATATTGATGTGGGACGGGCTCTGAGTTCTGTTGTTAAGTGCAGTGAATATAGTGTGCCATGGTTTGGTGTGTGTGTGTGTGTGTGTGTGTGTGTGTGTGTGTAGCATGTATATGAATATATGTGCCATGGATATTTCTGGTAATATACTGCCCTGGACAGCACTGTGGCTGGAGGACAGGGGTAAGGAGCCTTGCTTTGTACATGAAGCCCTCTTGTTTAATACTGAAAAATAAATAGATAATAATTAAAATTCACATGACTCTGACAGCAAGCATAGCCACATATTCTCATGTCCCCAGGATACTGCTGGTTTGCCTTTTGTTTGCTGACGCTCACGTTAACTGTGAGTTACTGAGTGCTTATGACGGGGACCAGACTTTTGTAATATCTCCTTTAACTTTCAAGGAAATTCTGTGTGATGTGTGTGTGTTGTCTTCCCTCCCTCCTTCTCTTCCTCCCTCTATTCTGTGCTGGGAATGAAACCCAGGGTCTCATACATACTAGGTACACACAGCCCTCAAGGTTCCCCCCTCTCTCTCTTTCTGTGTATTGGGTGCAAGGTCTCATATATAGTACAGGCTGGCCTAGAACTTGAGTTCTGCCCCCAGCTCTCAAGTGCTGAGTATATGCACCACCGTGCCTGGCTGAAATAGCTTTTATGCTGTCATTGTTTTGTTTAATTATTATTGTTGTTGTTATTTTTTAGGTAGGGTCTCGCTCTAGCCTAGAATGACCTGGAATTTACTCTGTAGTCTCAGGCTGGCCTTGAACTCACAGCAATCCTCCTACCTCTGCCTCCTGAGTGCTGGGAGGTTTTTTTTCAAAATAGGATCTTGCTCTAGCCCAAGCTGACTTGGAATTCACTATGGCCTCGAACTTACAGCACTCCTCCTACTTCAATCTCCTGAGTACTGGGATTAAAGGCAAAAAATATATTTTATTTATTTATTTGGAGGTAGGATTTCACTCTACCCCAGGCTAACCTGGAACTCACTCTGTAGCTCCAGGGTGGCCTCGAACTCACAGAGATCCTCCTGCCTCAGCCTCCCAAGTGCTAGGATTAAAGGCATGTGCCAATGCTCCTGGCATTATTTATCTGTTTTTGAGACAGGGTCTCAGGCGTGCCAAGGATGCCTTTGAATTTTTGATCCTCCTGCCTCTACCTCTAGCTTGCTAAGTAAGCGATAGCCGCAGTCTGTCTCATTTATCTTTGACATTAGTGACAAATTTGTCTGGTAGCACAAGATGTCCACCATCACTGCTGAAGTGTCCTCGCGGAAAGAGGGCTGATCCAGATTCTCGGCTCAGCTTTGCTGCGCCTTAGCTCTTTCTTTAAGCTGACGGCACATGCAGTGAGTCCCCTCATCTGCTCATTGGGAATAATTGCCCTTGTCCTCTGTCTTGGAGATGACGAGTGAACACACACCCTGCGATGCTTTGAAAAGTTAAGAACCATCCTGCAAGTGCTAAGTGTTCGTTTCTGCTCATGCTTGCGTATCTTCTTAGGAGGCCCAAGTGCAAGGTGACTTAGCAGACAAGGTTCAGCTTAGTGGCATCTTCCCTTGGTGTATGACTATTGCTCCAACCACCTGCTTCAGTCAGAACAGCCTCCAGGCCTTGGACTTGGCAGTAGGCACCTTGTTCCAGATCTGATTCCAAAACTCTTAGCTCCCCTCACATGCTTAGGCAAGCCTAGCACGAGTCCCAGCCTCCTTAGGAACGTGCCAGCATCCCCTAGGCAGGGAGAGGATTAACCAGACCATTTCATAGTCCAGAACTGTGATGTCATGAACATGCAGCTAGGGCTAAGCTGTCAGGGCCAGGCAGAGACTAGTGACAATTTATTTCCAATGTTCCAGGAGACTTTGGTAATTCAAGTTTTCCCTGTCCCCGCAGAATCTCAGCAGCAGTTGGACAATCAATAAGGAGGAATAAACTTTTTTAAAGCAAACTCATAGCAAAATCTCTCCCTGCCCACCCACCCCCCTTACTTGGGGTGCTTTAATTCTTAGCCCTGGGCTAGGTTGCAAGACCCTCAAGGCTCCTAGTTTCAGATCCACCACTTTTCTGTTTATGGAAGGAAAAACAAAAGTTTCCCCAAAGGCCAAAGAAAATCAAATATGAAGGCCCCCAGACTTCAGTGGAGGCTCTACAAGGTCCTGTTTTGTCTTTTCAGCCGATGTTAGCTCAGAGAAGGTCATCATTTGTTTTTGTCTTTTGTCTTCCTGCCCGTCCCAGTTGGTCCCAGTCTTTTGAAGTGGAGATGGCTGGGGAGTCACAATGTCTGGATTGTTTGGGATGACACTTCTGGACTGAGGTCATATGTCCAGTGTTCTGAGGATGACAGAGCTAAAAGAGCCAGACACTAGACCCATCAGTGGTTTATTGTTAGGCTGTTCGCTCCAGGTCTGCTGATGATTTGTAAAAGAAAAATCAGGATACATGCTAAGTGTCTGCTTATGGGGATATGTGGTAGCAGAATATCTGAGCCCATGAGCCTTGGAAAAACCTAGGATGCTGGGTTTACCTTAGTGAACAAGCTTCTGAAAGGTTATACTATTTCTCTTGTTCTTAACAATTTACCTTGCTGTTTCTCTCTCCCCTCTGCCCCTCCTCTCAGAGGCCAGTATAAAAGAACTTGCATAAAACCTATCACCCAGCTTCAAAAATCATCAACTACTTAGGGCTAAGGTGTAGCTCAGAGGTAGAGGGGACACTTGCCTAGCATGTGGGAGGTCCTGGGTTTAACCTCCAGTACTGCATTTGTGCACACGCATACGTATGTGTACACACACACACACACACACACACACACACGACTTCACCATGTTAATGTATCTTATTTGTTTTACCCTTCTTTACTATGGAGTATTTTAAAGCAAGTCCCAGACATTATTTCATTTCACTTGCAAATCATAGGTGCCTCTAACAAATGACATTAAACAATATTATCAACTTAAAAAAAAATGACACTAATTCTCTATAATGATCTGACACCCAGGTGACTGTATACCATGGTTTGGGGCAAATCAAATTTGCACTTGTTGCTAAGAGCAGTTACCAACTGGGCCCTGGGAGATTTGCAAGGCCTGATGCTGGTCGTGCCTTCCAGCTCCTCCTTCCTGCTTACCTTGTATCTGTCCCCTTGCTCAGGCACACCCATGCATGCTTCTTCTTTTTCTCACCGTGGACCCAGTTTTTCTTCTCTAGACCACATCCAGGAGACATCTGGGTGTAATTCCCCCAGCTGGGGATACTGAAGGTGGCTTTCTCCAGAATGGCTATAGCAAAATATCTATTTCTATCTTTCTTTTTAATTTAATTTATTTATTTGAGAGAGAATGGGTATGCCAGGGCTTCCAGCCACTGTAAACGAACTCCAGATGCATGTGCCACCTTATGCATCTGGCTTACGAGGGTACTGGGAATTGAACCAAGGTCCTTTGGCTTTGCCGGCAAGCGCCTTAACCGCCAAACCATCTTTCCAGCCCCTAAATTTCTATCTTTTTTTAATTTTTATTTATTTATTTGAGAGAGGGAAAGAGGGAGAGAGAGAAAGACAGAGAGAGACAGCAAAATATCTAGAAGTCTTCTGGCTTGCATCTTACGACTATAAAGGATGAGAGGTTGAGAATTTGTCTCTGGACAGAATGACAATTGGCAGGAATAGAAAAAGCTAATAAGAAAAAGCTAAATAGAAAAGTACTGAAGAAGTCCAAAACGTGCTTTCTGTCTGCCACTCCCCAGCCCCTAACATCTATATAGGTGTGGTTGAATCTTTAAACTGGAAAGTGGGGTTTTGCCTCTAATGAGCTGTGTGTCCTTGGGTGACTGTTGCTTACTGTAAGCCTTTCCTGAACACTAGAACCCTCACGCCAACACACAGCCCTTTCTCCTGCCTCCATTTATCCACGTGTTGATCGGCAATTGTGAGCATATTTTAATTTTGCTATTATACCATCCTAAGAGGTCCTTGAAAAATGCGAAGACAGGAATCTCTTCTTTGGCAGCTCCAGAGCCTGCGACAGTATCTGGTACATAGTTGCTGAGGGAATAATTGAAAAGCAAATGAGCCCTGCTTTTCTATTAAAAAGCAAACAAACAAGCCGGGCGTGGTGGCGCGTGCCTTTAATCCCAGCACTTGGGAGGCAGAGGTAGGAGGATCGCCATGAGTTCGAGGCCACCCTGAGACTACAGAGTGAATTCTAGGTCAGCCTGCACTAGAGTGAAACCCTACCTCGAAAAACCAAAACAAATAAAAATTAAAAAAAAAAAAAAAAAACAACCTAGCTTCTCCATGAGGTTGCCCAGTTACCTACTTACTGCTGGAGCAGGACACATTGGGCTGGGAGAGATGGAAAGGAGGGACTACTTCCCTCCCCCACTCTACCTGTGTAGTCCTCTTCTTGGCCCACATCCCGCCTCACCTCGCTTCTCTTTTCCTCTCTCAGAGTGCTGGAACCTAGAGCTCCCTGGGATATCCAGAGATTGAGCCCATCATGGCAGAAGTTAAGGTGGATGCCCGGGCCAGCATAGACTGGCAGAAACGGTGCCTGGCTCTGGAAACTCAGCTTTTCCGCTTCCGCCTTCAGGCCAGCAAGATCAGAGAGCTGCTGGCTGACAAGGTGAGTCCCCGAGAGCTCCCCGGCCTCCCACGGGGGCCAGTTGTCAGAGTTGGAGAGGAGGGTCCTGGGGAAACTGAACCTTGACCAAGACGACCCTTTGTTACTTTTTCATGCAAAATGAAATCCAAAGTAGCTTTTTTGGTTTTAAAATCAAATTCTGAGCAATTTACTAAGCTTTCAACAGGCGTATCTTCCTGGGCCTCTGTCACCTCTTGAGATTCTTGTGGTTCTGTGGAGGCTTCATTATCCTTGTTAACATTTCATCCTTGCCGTGGGGCTGGCTGATGTTTTAGGAGAAACCTTCAATCCCAGGAGGATTAAATTTGGGAGGCAGAGGTAGGAGGGGCACTGTACATTCCAGGCCACCCTGAGACTACATAGTAAATTCTAGAATGAGACCCTACCTCAAAAAACCAAACTTAGAAAAAAAAAAAAGAATGGAAGTTTTCTACCCTTATTATTAAGTGCCCTTATTAAGAAGATGAGCTAGTGGAAGGCGGCCTGGTTTCCTGGGAACACCACAAAGCTTTGGAGCTAGACCTGCCCACCTTTGTACCTTACTGGCATGGTAACCTTGAGAAAGCCCCTCCATTCCAAAGTTCAGGGCATAAATATCTACCTCTCAATTATATGTGAAATATATATACATATATATATATATATATATATATATCCCACACCTCTAACCCCAGCACTCAGGAGGCAGAGGTAGGAGGATCACTGTGAGTTCGAGGCTACCCTGAGACTATGTAGTGCATTCCAGGCTAGCCTGGGCTACAGTGAGACCCTACCTCGCAAAAAAAAAAAGTAAGAGAATCCCTGAGGGGGCAAAATGATGTAGGAGGAATCGGAGCGGTGTTCCACTCTGGCCGCTGAGTCGGGGGAGGAGGTGGCTGGCCTCCTTCACTGACACAGGGTTCAGGTTTGGTTCTTACGTCCGTGGAATCAGACGAGCTCTGGCTGCTTGGAGGTTGAGCCGAAGTAGTTGTTCACAGTCGAGGTTATGAAATGGCTCACTTCCAGTACGAGAATCATCCAGCCGCACCAAGAGAAGGCGGCAGCTTCTCAGACTTCCTTAAGGCTCTGGGACAAAACAGAATAATCTACATTCACACAAGATCCTCACAGAAAAAAAAAAGAACCTTAGTGAAAATGAATGCATACCCCAAAGGGCTAAATTATGGGGGATATTCTACAGTCAGTGGGAATTTACATACATAACACACAGTTGTACGTCTAATAACATAACTGTTCGCAAGAGGTTGTAAAATCAGTGAATTCAAAACTGCTAAGGAGGGCTGGAAAGATGGCTCAGTGGTTAAGGCATTTGCCTGCAAAGCCAAAGGACCTCGGTTTGATTCCCCAGGACCCACATGCATCTGGAGTTTGTTTGCAGCAGCTGGAGGCCCTGGCATATCCATTTTCTCTCTCTCTCTCTGCCTCTTATCCTCTCTCACATAAATAAATAAATTAAATTTTTTAAAAAACTGCTGAGGGGCTGGAGAGATGGCTTAGCGGTTAAGCGCTTGCCGGTGAAGCCTAAGGGCCCTGGTTTGAGGCTCTATTCCCCAGGACCCACAGAAGCCAGATGCACAAGGGGGCGCCCACATCTGGAGTTCGTTTACAGTGGCTGGAGGCCCTGGTGTGCCCATTCTCTCTCGCTCTGCCTTTTTCTATCTCTGTCGCTCTCAAACAAATAAAGAAAAAGAAATTTAAACAAAACTGCTGAAGACAGTGAAGAAATTGAAAACATGAGACAGGAACACAGTTTCCAAAAGATCAGGTAGACTTGAAAGCCAGATAGAACTTAAAAAGAGAAAGTGTATTCATTGACATTAATTTTTCAGTAGACAGATTAAACATTAGGTTAGATGCTAATAAGGTGGACCCTGTGGGGGGGGGGCTAGTGGGGAGCAAACGTAGGTCCTTGTTCATGCTAGGCAAGTGCTCTGCTACTGAGCTACACCCCAACACAAAACAAGGTACATTTAATGAATGGAAAAAGAGCCCTGAGGAAATCATGAAGAAGGCAACACAGAAAACTGAAGCTGCCAACAGATGCGAATGCTAGGATGACAGAATCCAGGAGCGGAGAAGAGAATGAAGGAGAGGCATGGCTTGAAGAGATAATGGCGGAAGCTTCCCAAACTTGATAAGAGTTGTGAAGCTTCAGAAGGAATGTAAACAGGATAAAATTTTGTAAAGTCTTTGTCTTCTGTTTTAACTGTATCCACAGTTTGGTTGCTGTTAGCAAGAATCTAAAATAACAATGGCTGAAGCCAGAGAGGTGTGTGTTTCTTTATCATGCAACTTTCCAGACACAATTAGTCCAGTTCTGTTTTAACCATATGTCTACACCCTCACCCTTTCCCCTCAAGTGTGCTCTTCTGCTCAGATCCCACTGACCATAGCTTAGTCACATGATATCCAGCTTCAAAGAGGGTTGAGAAATGTCATCTTTACTCCTAGTAACCATGTGCTCTGCTAAAAGTTGGAAAAGTTGGGTGTTCTGTTTATGAGAGAGAAGAGAACCCATCACAGGTAACAACCAGCTGGCAATACACACACACACACACACACACACACACACGGAATTGAACTCAGGACCTTGTGCATGCCAGGCAAGCACTTTACCATTGAGCTACATCCTTAACCAACCATCTTTAAGCCTAGATCACAAGAGTCTTAAGGAATAGAAATTGATTACACAGTATACTGAGGAAATGGAATAAAGAAAGCTTATTAAATGCAGAGAGGGAATTGGAGTTATAGAAAAAAAGGACTATAAGCTGGGCATGGTGACACATACTTGTAACCCCAGCACTTGGTAGGCCGAGGCAGGAGGATCAAGAGTTCAAGGCCATCCTTGGCAACATAATGAGTTTGACACCAGACTGGTCTATATAAGACCCTGTTTCAAAAATCCAAAATGGCAGCTGGGCGTGGTGGCGCACGCCTTTAATCGCAGCGCTAGGGAGGCAGAGGTAGGAAGATCGCTGTGTGTTCGAGGCCACCCTGAGACTACATAGTGAAATCCAGGTCAGCCTGGTGTTAGAGTGAGAACCTACCTCAAAAAACTTAAAAAAAAAAAATTAAATCCAAAATGAGGTTGAGGGATGGCACTTGCCTGCAATGCCTACTGACCCAAGATCGATTTCCCAGTCCCCACGTAAAGATTCACAAAGTGGCACATGCATCTGTAGGTCATTTGCAGCAGCTAGAGGTTGTGACATGCCCATTCTCTCTGTTTCCTTTCTATCTGTCTCTCTCTGCTTGCAAATAAATAAATAAAAATATGATTTAAAAGTCCCAAACAGGGCTGGAGAGATTCCTTAGTGGTTGAGGCTCTTGCCTGCAAAGCCTAGCGACCCAGGTTTGATTCCCCAGTATCCATGTAAACCAGATGCACAGGGTAGCGCATGCAACTGGAGTTCATTTGCAGTGCCTAGAGGCCCTAGCATGCCCACATGCTCTCTCTCTTTCTCCCTCTCTCTCTTTCAAATAAATATTTTTTTAGAAAATCCTGCCGGTGTGGTGGCACATGCCTTTAATCCCAGCACTCGGGAGGCAGAGGTAGGAGGATCGCCATGAGTTTGAGGCCACCCTGAGACTCTCTAGTGAATTCTAGGTCAGTCTGGGCTAGAGTGAGACCCTCCTTCGAAAAACAAAACAAAACAAAATATAAAGTGTGGGGGGTATATAAAAGGGACAAAATGTAGTGGTAGAAATACAAGTAAACTAGTGGTCACAGCTGACATATAAAAGAATGCATATTGTAGCAGTGATGTATGAAACATTGAAAATATTCTAGGAAGGTGTGGTGACACATATCTATCATCGCAGTACTAGGGAGGCTGAGGCAGGAGGATCGTGGATTTGAGGCCAGCCTGGGCTATTAGCAAGACTCTGTCTCATAAAAACACACACTATCTAGAGCTACTTGCGTAAGATCAATAAATCTTAAAAACAAACATTGAAATGTATATGAACAATACAGTATAGTTATATAATTGTGTGTGTGTTTTCCTGGATGTCAAACCTAGGGTCTTTCACATGCTTGGCAAGCACTGTACCACTGAGCTATATCCCCAGACCCTATGTACTTTTTAAAGCCTGCAAACACAGTCCTCTCTGTTGTATCATACTACTTGAAGTTTCTCATCCAAGCTTCACACTTGTATATTTTCTATCTGGGAATAAGTGTATAGAATCTACTGCTAAAAACATGTTGAAAATGGCTGTCTTAGATTAAAATAGAGTTAGAATCATTTAGTAGCTAAGACAGAGTTGCAAATTCCAATACTCACAGGTAACTTTGGTCGGGGAGACAGCAAAGAGAGCCAGGTGGCTTCTGGGTGAACTTGAAGGAATATGTTGCAATCACTTATAGTTACCATAAGAGAATATAACCTTTGGCCTGGTCAGATCTTCAGATTTTTCGAGAGAAGCTGGAAATTGAAAATTATTTGTTCAGTTTGGATGAGGAAGCAAGCATAGCCTGCTGGCTGACAGCATGAACTCTGGAACCTGTCCATCTGAATTTGAATCCTGGCTCTAGATCGCCTTACCTGTGTGACATTAGGCAAGTTACCTTACTGTTCTATTTTAGTTTCCTAATCCCTACAGTAGGGACACTAAGCACCAGCCTTTGTTAGGAGATTTTATTTTTTATTATTTATTTATTTGAGAGAGAGAGAGAATGGGCATGCCAGGGTCTCTAGGCACTGCAAACAAACTCCAGACACACTCGCCACCATGTGCATTAGGCCTCCGTGGGTACTGGGGAATCGAACCTGGGTCCTTAGGCTTCTCAGGCAAGTTCCTTAACTGCCACGCCATCTCTCCAGTCCTTAAATAAGTTAATTGTGCTTTCATACAGCAGCTATATATGTATAGACTAGATGCCCACAACACTGTGTGGGGCTCACAAGATAATAGGCTCTAACTTAACAACTTCCATTCCTCATGTTGGTGAATCCTGAGTGGGGTGACGCAGAATTACATCCAAACCAGCACTTTCTGAAGAGAAAGCGAAAGGAGGCTTGATTACTGATTACACTGGGGCAGCAGATGGGCACAGACTGTCCCTGACAAACTAGTCCCCCTGGTTTTAAGTGCCACTTTTTTTTTTTTCTGAGGTAGGGTTTCACTCTAGCCCAAACTGACCTGAATTTCACTATGTAGTCTCAGGGTGGGCTTGAATTCACAGTGATCCTCCTACCTCTGCCTCCCAAGTGCTGGGATTAAAGGCGTGCGCCACCATGCCCAGCTAAGTGCCACTAGTCAACAACTTATGTGTAGGTCACACACATGTGCTTTACATGGAGCAGCCCATGTAATCATAACCTCCCTGGGTGCAGGGTGTCTTTAACAGAGCTTAAGGGATTGTCTAAGGCATGCCATGCTAACACTAGCCAGGCATCAGGGAGCTTTAACCTGTGTGATCCTGTCCAGTGGGTGCAAGGTAGTAAGAACGGTGTTAGACATCCCTTTTTGGTGGTGGCAGACAGATGCTTTATTTTCTGAAGTACACCCCCAGCTTTTGTGTGTGTGTGTGTGTTTTGTTGTTTGTTTGTTTAAGATAGGGTCTCACATAGCCCAGGCTTACCTCAAACTCAGTATGTAGCTGAGGATGGCCTTGAACTCCTTATTTTCCTGCTCCCACTTCCCAAGTGCTGGGATTACAGGTGTGCCTGCATGTACTACCATGCCTATGTAGCCTCGATTGATGTTAAACTCAAGATCTTTCCCCTTGAGCGCTGGCGTCACAAGCACACATCATTATGCCCTGTTTGAATCACCTTTTCAAAGTGACAGTTTAGAGCTAGGATGGCGTGGTTCTTAGCTCAGGCCACTGCTTGGAATAGCAGGACTATACCCAGGTATGGGAGAGCACTCGCTGCTCCCGCTGCCTTGGGCTGATATTTCACAACATAGCCACGCGTCACAAGGAGCTGTGGACCCGGGGGTTGAATACCAGACTGGTGCCAAGTGCATCTCATCAAGTTGCCGCAGCCAAGTTCTAGGGCGAATGTGAGTCTTAATGTGCAGCTGGCGAAAGTGGATCCCTGTCAGCCTTGTAAACCTGACACCTCCTTGGCTGGCATGTCATCTCAGACCCACACGCTAAGAGGACAGCTGAAGACAGGGCCCCAGGAACCCTCTGGGAAGAGGAACAGAACCCAACTAAAAGATAGCCCATCCTTAGCGCCAGCTTTTCACAGTTCCTGGTGTGGCAAGTGTGGAGAGGAAAGATCTGCAGCCAGGCGTGGTGGTGTACACCTTTAATCCCAGGAGGTAGGAGGATTGCCATGAGTTCAAGGCTACCCTGAGACTACAGCGAGACCCTACCTCAAGAGAAGAAGAAGAAGAAAGAGGAAGGAGGAAGAAAGAAGGACTAAGGAGGACGACGGACAATGGAGGACAACAGAAGACAGAAGACGACAAAAAACAAAAGAAGAAAGAAGAAAAGAAGCTTTTGGCCACATGAAAAGTATCCAGTGAAAGGGAGAGTTTGAAAACTTGAAAAGTGACATTTCAGCTTAGTCACACCTGGGAGTACTTTAGCAGCCATAGAGAAAATGTATATTCATAAAAACACAGGGAAGCATAATTTAAAATTTTTTCTCTTGTCAGATATGGTGGTGCATGCCTTTAATCTCAGCATTTGGGAGACTGAGATAGGAGGATTGCCCATGAGTTCAAGGCCACCCTGAGACTACATAGTGAATTCCAGGCCATCCTAGGCTACAGTGAGACCCTACCTTGAAAAACTAGGAAAAAAATTGTTTTTCTCTTTATTAAAGACAGCATATTGTTAATTGCTGAATACAATAGCAGATGCAAGGATAGTCATACTTTTCTTAAAAATCAAAATGCTGGCTGGAGAGATGGCTTAGTGGTTAAGGCTGTTGCCTGCGAAGCCTAAGGACTCACGTTTGAATCTTCAGGTCACATGTAAGCCATATGCACAGTGACACAAGAGCGCAATGTACCACATGCATATAGGGGGGTGCATGCGTCTGGAGTTAGCAGCGGCTGAAGGCCCTTGTGCACCCATTTTCTGTCTCTCTTTCTCTGCCTCTTTCTGTCCCTCTCAAAATAAATTTTAAAAAGTGAGAAGCCTGTTTTGTTTAAAAAAAAAAAAAAAAAAAGGCTGGCCCAGGATGGCAGTGCATGTCTGTAATCCCAGCACTGGGGAGGCTGAGGTGGAAGGATGGTGAGTTTGAGGCTAGCCTGGACTACATAGGTATCCCCTGTCTCAAAACAAAACAGATCTAGACGTTCAAGCAGTATAGCATAAACGTGAAACCAGAGTTCTCTGAGTGCCAAGGTCCTTCTGAGAAGATAATGACAGGGAGGGTCAGCAGTAATGAGGACCTCCGGTTGGGAGATGCCTTGGCATTCCTTCTGCTTCAATAATGGAATAGCTTAAAGGGTTGATAACAATCTCTTTTTTAAAAAAATATTATTTAGCTGGGCATAGGAGCACATGCCTTTAATCCCAGCACTTGGGAGGCAGAGGTAGGAGGATCACCATGAATTCAAGGACACCCTGAGACTACATAGTGAATTTCAGGTTAGTCTGGACTAGAATGAGACCTTATCTTAAAAAAAAAAAAAAGAAAAAGGAAAAGGAAAAAAAAAACTTATTTATTGGAGAGAGAGAGAGAGAGAGAGAGAGAGAGGTAGAGAGAGAGAATTGGTGCACCAGGGCCTCTAGCCACTGCAAACAAACTACAGACGGATGTGCCACCTTGTGTGTGCATCTGGCTTTTGTGGGTACTGGGGACTTGAACCTGGGTCCTTAGGCTTCATAGGCAAGTGCCTTAACTGCTAAGCCATCTCTCCAGCCCCAATAACAAAATCTCAGAAAGAAAATTTTTTTGTTCACTGTATAATAGTGTTTTCTAGTCTTATCCGCATCATTGGCCAGTCTTTGCCCAAACAAAAACCCTGCAGGGAGGTAAGATGCAGACTGACGCTTCGCTCTATGGTGGTCTCCATCTCAAAACGGGAAGACAAGTCTTTCCATCGGACAGAATTAGAAATGTTAGGTCATCGTTGCTGAGAATGACAACCAGAAGTTACCATTTCCCATGGAAGCCCTCTACCTTCTTTCGGGCTGTGGAACAGAACTAAACAGTCCTGCCAGAGGTCAGGTTGGGGAAACCTGCTGGGGATCCGGGGCCTTCCCATTTGGCCATTTTATTGTCTTTCTAGAAAAGAAAATACTCACAGTGATTGTTTTTGTGTGGGCGAAAGCTGTGGCTGGCCTAAGCCAGTCTATTAGAAGGCCCTACCTAGTACGCAGGACTCTGGTTCTGTCCAACAGCCGTGAACTGGTGAGGCTGGACTTCTATGTTAGCTCCTCGACCTCAGCCTCTGCCTTTTGATTCCAGTTTTTAGATCTTGGTGAAGATTTAATTTTAGCATCAGGTCTGGTATTCAAGAGAGAAGGAGGATTATTTGACATTAACGGTTTTGGGTGGCATACGCCTTTAATCCCAGCACTTGGGAGGCAGAGGTAGGAGGATCGCCGTAAGTTCAAGGCCACTTTGAGACTACATAGTGAATTCCAAGTCAGCCTGAGCTAGAGTGAGACCCTACATTGAACAAAAAAAAAATCACATATATATAAAATATTAAATATTTAAAAATTATATATATATATATATGATTTTTTTTTTTTAGTAACTTGGTCAGTACTACTGTGTATCATCCAGTCCTTTCCTCCACAGCACAAGGTTGAATTCTTTTGTTCAGGGCAGCCGCCCTTAGGACTGTGGTATTGGTCTGTGCTGTTGTCCGGGCAGGAGAGCTGTGTGAAGTTCAGGGCGCTCCTCCAGGACCAGCCGCAGGCTCTTAACTGATACCTGAGCCTGGTAGAACCAGTCCTCCTTTCATCTTGAGTTGAGAGATCTGTTCGTGATTACCAAAGCCAGCAGAGGGTTCAAAGAAGAGGGAGTCAGGTATCTTTGATCCTACTTGTTAAGAGTCCCGCGAGGTATAAATCTTGAGTTTTGCTATGGACCTTCAGAGGGATGTCACCCCCAAGCGCTCCTCAGATGGGATGAATATTACAAGGCGCTATCTCCCCAATCCTGAAAAGGAGAAAAACAGACAAGAGAAGGATGCTGTGAGAAAAGAGGCCCCGGGCCCTCAAACAGTCTGTGGCTCTGGATCACTTTCTTCGCACTGTCCAGTGTCATCTGGGGTCCCTTTTCTTCCAAGGAAGGCCGAATGTGAGCTGAGAAGGCGAGCCTGAGAAAGAGCAAGCGCTCAGCTCCCTGGTAAATACCAAGCCAAGCGGGGGAAGCTTGCGTGGCTGGAGAGAACGTCGGAGTCACAGAGACCCAGTAGGCGAGGGCTAGGCTGAAGCTTGCAAAGTGGAGGGCACTGATTGTGCCCAGCCTCATGGAGACAAGGCTGCCACATGCTTCGGAGGTACACATAGGGCCGACAGGTTGTACTGGGGCAGGAGGGGAGAGGAAGTCGCTGGGATCACCTTAGCTGAGGCACATGGCTTTGGCATGAGAGTTGACCCGATGAATTTGTCCTCCCTGTGCAGGGTCTCCATGTGCTGGTGGGCAGTTTGAGCAGCAGAGGGTGACACCTGAGCTGGGAAAGAATGGGAGCTGCCTACGCTCCACATGCCAAGCCATAAGCTCAGGAAGCTGCAAAAAAAAAAATAAGGGCCCTTTGCTTGGGCCTCCAGAATTACTGAGCTCCTCAGACCTGAATGATAGGCCTCTTGTGGGCAGCAAGACAATTTTTTTTTTCTTCCTTTTTTTGTGACTCAGGCAAGGTGTGGTACCAGGGCCTCAACACATACTAGGCAGGCACTCTGCTACTGTGCTCTGTCACTAACATACAGATGTTTGTTTGTGTCTTTGAGACAGGGTCTCATGTGGCCCAGATTGGTCTGGAACTTGCTATATAGCTAAGGGCTTGCCTTGAACTTCCTGTTCTTCCTACAAGTGCTAGATTACAGACATGCGCCAGCATGCCCAGCTAAATTTTTAAAAGTGTAGGGACTGGATGTACAGTTCAGTGGTAGACTGTATTCTTAGTAAGCTGAAGGCTCTAGGTTTACTTTGATCCCTAGTGTGTGTGTGTGTGCGTGTGCGCACACCCATGTACACACACACACACACAGAATACTTGAGTATCTTTTTATTTTTATTTTTATTTTCCTTTTCTTTTTCTTTTTTCTTTTTTTGGTTTTGTTTTTGTTTTTCAAGGCAGCATCTCTCTCTAGCCCAGGCTGACCTGGAATTCACTAAGTAGTCTCAGGGTGGCCTCGAACTCACAGCTATCCCTACCTCTGCCTCCTGAGTGCTGAGATTAAAGGCATGCGCCACCACACCTGGCTTATCTTTTACTTTTAACATTGTTCACTAGTCTTTATTAGCACTTTATAATTATATTATAGTGAGTTATTATAACTCACTAGAAATCACCATTAGTACCCTTAAAAATTCTTTTTCTTTTTAAATAATTTTTAAAAAATTTAATATTTTACTTATTAGAGAGAGAGAGAGAGAGAATGGGCATGTCAGTGGCCTCTGGCCACTGCAAATGAACTCCAGACACTTGTGCCGCCTTGTACATCTGGCATTACATGGGTACTGGGGAATTGAATATGGGTCCTTTGGCTTTGCAGACAAATGCTTTAACCACTGAGCCATCTCTCTAGTCCCAGTAAATTTCTTTTTGACAACTTCATATATGTATATAATGTATTTTGATCATATTCATCCCCCATTACCTTCTCTTGTCTCCTTCCCATTGAGTGTCTTTTTTTTTTTTTTTTTTTTTCCGAGGTAGGGTTTCACTGTAGCTCAGGCTGACCTGGAATTCACTATGCAGTCTCAGGGTGGCCTTGAACTCATGGCAATTCTCCTACCTGTGCTTCCCCAGTGCTGGGATTAAAGACGTGCGCCACCACGCCCGGCCTCTTTTAAAAGTAAAGAAATCAAATAAGATGATATTGTCCCTAGCCAGTGAGATATTCTGGGCAGAGAGGAATATTCTCTTACCAGTGACAGGAAGTGAACTTGTATAGGAGCATGGGCAGAAACAGCAGCACAGCCGTGCCCTGTGACCCAATGCCGAGAGGAGAGGAAAGGGACCCCAAGGAGAGGAGTCCAAGGCAGGATTGGGGATGGAGCTGTCAGAAGAAGGACGGCGTCCCTGCCACCCGTCCCTGCCGCCGTCCTGCGCAAGGGTGTGGAGGAAGAGTTGGGTGGATAGCAGCCCCGGTGCTCTGCCTGCCCCACAAGCTGGGTCAAGGGGCCTAGAGTTGTCATGGAAGTCTTTACCCCGATGCCCTGGAGCCATTTAGACAGGAAGGTGAAGGCTGGCCTGGGTGTGGTGTCCACGCTGTCCGAGATCAGTACCTACATCTTCTTTCCATCGCTGGCGGCGCAGATGCAGGAGCTGGAGCAGAGGCTGCTGGAAGCCGAGCAGAGAGCCGAGAATGCGGAGACCCAGGTACCCCGGGCACCAGGGGCTGGCGGGAGGGTGCTGGGGGAAACGATCGCCCTTTCCCATGCGCACATGGGTGCGCTTGTCGCACTGATGGGTGCCTGTGTACCAGCTTTTAGATACTTCAGCCCATTATTGGAAGTCCAAGGCCAGCCTGTGTTACACAGCCGTTTCCACTCGGCTGGTCGATAGACATGGATGGCCCGGGCCCCCCATCTGACTACGAGGGGGATAGATAGGAAATAGGAGGAAGCACATGGATCTCCAGGGAGCAGTAAAAACCCTTGCCCCACTGGGGTGGAAGCTGATACTCTCCTGGGTCTTTTGTCCTGACCAACTAATTCCCAGCATGGGCCCCAAGGATAGATGGCCCAAGATACAGTTGGCCTTTCTAGAGCAGTCAAAATGGGTTTGCTCAGATAGAGTGACCTCCTAAAGGGTTGCTTTATTGATTGACCCAGATTGCCCTGGGTAAGGGTTCTGCCCAAGAGGTGTCACCTGGGGTATCAGGGCCTTATTCCACCCACATCACACACATTACATGATGTGGGACCTTGAGATCTTGCTGTTGGTACTCTTCAGGTGGGGATGATGGAAGAAAGGGTGAAACTGTCCAGTCTGAAGAACGTCAGCTCTGCAGGCAGCCTGCATCAGAAATACCAAGAACTGCTGAGAGCCACACAAGACAAAGACCAGCTCATCCACCAGCTGGGGGCACAGCTGGACAAGCAGGTAGGGCTAACGTGCAACAGAGCACCGGTCCCCCCTCGGCATCTGCGTCAGTTCTACACCCCCCGCCCCCGTCACCTCCAGCCTCTCCAGCCCCTGTGCTTGAACCTGGAGTGGTGGGGAATTCACTCCCTCATGAGCCTGTTTTTTTATAAGGAGGTTAATGAATGAGAGGTCTTTCTGCCTCACATCTGCTCACGAGACGCCAGGAGGCAGAGCAGCTGAGTGGGAATCACACATCCACTACCTGCTGCGTTCTAACAGGACAAGTTGCTTAAGCCACTGATTTCTTGTTTAACCTCAGAGGTTTGGGGGACAATTACCCCAGGCACCCCAGGTTGGGGCTTGGTAAGGAACCCTCTCCTTCTCTGTGCTGGCCTTGTGCCCTGTCCGCGTGT
Organism: Dipus sagitta; assembly: GCA_036346955.1. NCBI lineage: Eukaryota > Metazoa > Chordata > Mammalia > Rodentia > Dipodidae > Dipus > Dipus sagitta. Next base: position 118,786,156 of record CM070775.1, read on the forward strand.
GCACATGAAACTCGGCTGTAGTGTGACCTGAGGAGCACAAGGCTGCCTTGGACAGCTGGTTGGCCCAAGTTCCTCAGTGAACATGAACAGGCAAAGACTTCACATTGCTACCTCCTGAAAATGAATGTGTGGGGCGCAGGCAGAAGCCACTGCCCAGCACTGCCTCCAGTTAGCACCCTTGCTCCCAAGGACTTCTGGAACCCCCCGGTCCTCTGCCAGTTCCTGTGCCAGACCCTTCCCTTCATAATCTCATTTTATTTGCTTATTTGCAAGCAGAGAGAGAGAGAGATAGACAGAGACAGAGATTGAGAATGAGAGAGTGCCAGGGCCTCTTGCCACTTGCAAACGAACACCAGACACATGCATTGCTTGGTGCATCTGGATTTATGTGGATAATGGGGAGCTGAACCCTAGGGTGGCAGGCTTTGCAAGCAAACACCTTTAACCACTGAGCCATCTCACCAACCCCTCTTTTTTGTTGTTGTTTTGAGGTAGGGTCTCGTTCTACCCCAGGCTGGTCTTGAACTCACAGCGATGCTCCTGCTTCTGCCTCCTGAGTGTTGGGATTAAAGGCGTGCGCCACCACGCTCAGCCTATCTCTCTTTTTTAATTTAAAAAAAATTGTTTTTTTTTCAAGACAGGGTCTCACTTTAGCCTGACCTGGAACTTACTCTGTAGTATCAGGCTGGCCTTGAATTCATGGTGGTCCTCCAACCTCTGTCTCCTGAGTGCTGGGATTAAAGGCATACACCACCACACATGGTCCATATCTTCTGAATGGCTTCAAGTGACAGCATTCTGAGGTAGAATGACCCTTGTTAAAACAGTCCTTGCGCTGGAGAGATGGCTCAATGGTTGAGGCGCTTACCTGCAAAACCTAACAACCGGAGTTTGAGTCCCCAGTGCCCATGTAAAGCCAGATGCACAAAGTGGCACATGCATATGGAGTTCATTTGCAGTGGCTAGAGGCCCTGGCATGCCCGTTTTCTCTCTCTTTCACTGTCTGTCTCTCTTTGCTTCCAAGTAAATAAATAAACTATCCTTAAGTCAAAATGATTGATTTATGGGATGGAGAAATGGCTTAGTGGTTAAGTGCTTGCCTGTGAAGCCTAAGGACCCCATTTCGAGGCTCGATTCCCCAGGACCCACGTTAGCCAGATGCACAAGGGGGCGCATGCGTCTGGAGTTCGTTTGCAGTGGCTGGAGGCCCTGGCGCGCCCATTCTCTCTCTCTCTTTCTCTCTCTCTCTCTCTCTCTCTCTCTCTCTGCCTCTTTCTCTCTCTGTCTGTTGCTCTCAAATAAATAAATAAAAATAAAAACAACAAAAAATTGATTTATAATTATAACCATAGGTCCAAATTAGAAGAGGGCTCTATGTGGTGGCACGCACCTTTAATCCCAGCACTGGGGAGGCAGAAATAAGAGGCTGGCTGTGAGTTTGAGAGCACTGTGAAACTACAGAGTGAATTCCAGGTCAGCCTGGGCTAGAGTAACACCCTACCTTGAAAAAAAAAATTAGAGAGTGCTGTTCTGTGAGTCATGAGAACTGGTGTTAGTCCCAGCTTTTTCATTTCACCCCTCTGGGCCTTAGTTTCCATAGCTGTACAGAGAGTATATCAAACAAAGTCAGGAGTTACCTGACTGTTCTAAATAGGACTGGAGAATCTAATTCTCTCTGGCCCCATGTCTGTTGCCTCTGCTCAGCTCAGCTTAGCTGTTCTTGTATGAAAGCAGCATTGATCCAGAAGTGAATGGGCCTGGCTGTGTTCTGATAAAACTCTCTTTATAAAAATAGCTGGGGGAGTCGGGCGTGGTGGCACACGCCTTTGATCCCAGCACTTGGGAGGCAGAGGTAGGAGGATCACCGTGAGTTCGAGGCCACCCTGAGACTACATAGTGAATTCCAGGTCAGGCTGAGCTAGAGTGAGACCCTACCTCGAAACCCCCCCCCCCAAAAAAAAGCTGGGGAACACAGGTGGATCCGAGGTTTACCTGACCTTCAAGGTCCTTCCAGGTGTGAAATAGCGAGTCGGACACTTTTACAGACTTCCTGGTTTCTATCCTCTGTCTGTCATTATACTTCTGTCAGGCCGATTTTCCCTAGAGGCGTAATCACAGTCCTTTCTGTTGGACTCTAAACTACTCATTAGGTTCCAGTTGCTCCACATTTTTTTCTTTTTGCTAGTGTGTATGTTTGTAGTGTACGTGTGTATATGCGTGTGGGCACACACGTACATGCACAAGTGTGTGTGGAGGCCAGAAGTTGACATGAGGTGTCTTTTTCAGTTGCCGTCCACCTTACTTTGTGTTTTTTTCCTTTTAAAAAAATGTTTTATTTTATTTACTTGAGAGAGAGAATGTGCGTGCCAGCCACTGCAAATGAACTCCAGACACATGTGCCGTCACATGCATCTGGCTTACGTGGGTCCTGGGGAATCAAACCTGAGTTCTTAGGGTTCGCAGGCAAATGCCTTAACTGCTAAGCCATCTCTCCAGCCCCTTACTTTTTTTTTTTTTAATTAGACTTATTTTTAGTTGGTGTACAGAGATTTTAAGTATCACTCATTCTGGCATTTTCGAGTATAATTTTGTTTTATTCGCAACTCCCCCACCCTCTCTTCCCCCAGTTCTCCCCTCCCCTTTGTCACATGTGTCCTTTTGACCTTCCCTCCTCCCTCTCCCAGCTCATGCCTTTATATTCACCTTTGGTTATAGCTCACTCTCTATAGGTTTAGTTCACATTTGTCTATACATATATATATATATCTTACAGATATTATATGCTGAGACTTTTATATCAGAGAGACCATGTGGTTTTGGTTTTCTGAGTTTGGGTCATTAAAATTAATACGGGTCTTGCTAAAAATGTCCATTTTCCTGCAAATTTCATAATTTCATTTTTCCATATGGCTAAGTAGAATTCTTTGAGTATTTGCACTAGCCTTTTTTTTTTTTTTTTTAAATTTCTTGAGGAAGAGTCTCACTCTGTCCCAGGCTGACCTGGAATTCACTATGTCGTCTCAGAGTGGCCTCGAACTCACAGCAATCCTCCCACCTCTGCCTCCAGAGTGCTAGGATTAAAGGTGTACACTATCACTCCCAGTTTGTACCGCATTTTCATTATCCACTCACCTATCGATGACTGTCTTAGCTGATTCACCACAATAAGCATGGATATGGTGTCTCTTTGTAGTAGTGTCTGTACCTTACTGCTGGACACAGGGTCCCTCACTGAAATTGGACCCCACCGATTTGACTAGACCAGCTAGCCAGAAAAACCAAGGGGTCCTCCTGTGTGGCAAGCACCTCACCCACTGAGCCATCTCCCCAGACTCTGCTTTTTAGATTAGGGACTAGTTCTCATTGATACCCTCAGAATGACCCAGCAAGGGGGATGGCCCATCCCCCATTTTAGAGGTCCAGCCTAATGTTTCAAAACAAAGACGCCTCATCTAGAATCAAAGTTCACATTTCGTTCTATCCTAGGGTACTTTTATTTCATGGAAACGCCGTTACGTGCTAATTTAGACTTGTTTTTTAAATATTTTTATTTTTATTTATTTATTATTTGAGAGAGAGAAGCAGACAGAAAGAGAGGAGAGAAAGAGAGAGAGAAAGAGAGAGAGAAAATGGGCACACCAGGGCCTCTAGCCACTGCAAATGAACTCCAGATGCATGCACCACCTTGTGCATCTGGCTTACATGGGTCCGGGGAAACTGAACCTGGGTCCTTTGGCTTTGCAGGCAAGCGCCTTAACTGCTAAGCCATCTCTCCAGCCCAAGACTTGTTTTTTTTAACTGTAACGGTAATATATACTTAAAGTAAAAAATACAAATCAACCAGAAGGGTCTAAAGTGATAAACAGCTTTTTTTGTCTGTCCCCAGGGCTCCATTTTCACTCCTCACTGTTAATGTTTGTGTGTGAGAAAGCGCAGCATTTTTCTTTTGTTCTGTGCCTGAGCCGTGTTTACCCAGCCAACCTCTTGCTGGTAGACTAGTCCTCTCCTAGTCTTCTCCCTTGTGCTTCCTTCTCAAGTAATATGGCAGCGAGTGATTGCTCAATGGTGGCTTCGTTAAGTTAAGGGTATGTGAATTTGAAATGGTCACAGGTGTTATTAAATTGTCTCCCCAAAGACCATATGGATTTGTAGAAGAGGGGTTTCTCCCAATATTCTTTTTTTTTTAATTTTTTTGTTCATTTTTATTTATTTATTTGAGTGTGACAGAGAGAGAAAGACACACACACACACAGAGAGAGAGAGAGAGAGAGAGAGAGAGAGAGAGAGAGAATGGGCGCGCCAGGGCTTCCAGCCACTGCTAACGAACTCCAGACGCATGCGCCCCCTTGTGCATCTGGCTAACGTGTGTCCTGGGGAATCACCTCGAACCAGGGTCCTTAGGCGTCACAGGCAAGCGCTTAACTGCTAAGCCATCTCTCCAGCCCACTCCCAATATTCTTGACATTTGGAGCAGCATTTGAAGGGAAGTGGTGTCTCACTTATATCTGTATATTTAAAATTATGATTGAAGTTAGACAGCTTTTCATGGGCTTTCCTGTTTTTGTCTTCTTGTGCATATCCTTTGCATGGGGTTTTTGGATTGTTTGTTTCAAATAGCCCTTTGTATGTGTGTCACTTGTGGTGCAGTACTTCCTCAGTGTTTGTTGTTGTTTTTTTTTTTTTTTTAACAGGACCTTTCTATGTTACCTAGGCTGGTATTGAGCTCCTAGGTTTAATTGATCTTCTCATTGCAGTCTCCTGAGTAGCTGGGTTACTATAACCCCATTTGGGCTTTGGGGTTTTTTTTTGTTTTGTTTTTTGAGGTAGGAGTTTCACTGTACTCCAGGCTGACCTAGAATTCACTATGTAGTCTCAGGGTGGCCTTGAACCTACTGTGATCCTCTTACCTCTGCCTCCCAAGTGCTGGGATTACAGCTCTGCACCACCATACCCAGTTTATGTGGTACTGGAGATTGGACTCCCGGCTTTTTTTTTTTTTTTTAATAAATGAGGTGGTCCTTATTTTACAAAAACACAGTTTCAAAACTGGAAAGCAGGGCTAGAGAGATGGTTCAGCCATTAAGACGCTTCCCTGCAAAGCCTAATGACCAAGGTTCAGCTCCTCATAAAGTACCCACATAAAGGCAGATGCACACAGTGATGTATACATCTGGAGTAGTCTCTCTCTCTCTCCTTGCAAATAAATAAATAAATAAATAATTTTTAAGCTGGAAAGGAACTATCCAAGTAGCGCGTTCTCTGGGAAAATACTCCCCCAAGGCTTCGTGCATGCTGGCCAAGCACTGTACCAAGCGTGCTGCATCCACTGCACTTTTGTAATACAGCAATTTATAGTGATGATAGAGATTTGGATTTTGGGGATTTGTAGTATGCTGAAGAAAGTCTTCCTGCTTTAAGGTTTTTGTTGTTGTTGTTGTTATTGTTGGTGGTGGTGATTTTTAGGTTTTTAAAATTTGTTTTATTTGATACAGAGATAGAGAGAGAGGGTCAGAGAGAGAATGGGTGAGCCAGGGCCTCTAGCCGCCGCAAATGAACTACAAATGCATGTGCCACTTAAGCATCTGGCTTTATATAAGTACTGGGGAACCAAATCCGGTTCATCAGGCTTTGCAAGCAAGCACCTTTAGGCACTGATCCATCTCTCCATCCCTGCTTTTTAGTTTTTGAGCAGAGCAGGATCTTGCTGTGTAGTCCAAGTTCCTCTCTACCTTTTTAATATATTTTATTTATTTATTTATTTGAGAAAGAGAGAGAGAGAGAAAGAGGCAGATAGAAAGAGAGAATGGGCACACCAGGGCCTGCAGCCACTGCAAATGAACTCCAGATACGTGCGCCCCCTTGTGCATCTGGCTTACGTGAGTCTTAGGGAATCAAACGGGGGGGGGGGGAGGGCTTAGGCTTCGCAGGCAAATGCCTTAGCCACTAAGCCATTTCCCCAACCCTCATCTCTACCTTTTTGTTGTTGTTGTTGTTTTGTTTTGTTTTCTCGAGGTAGGGTTTCACTCTAGTCCACGCTGACCTGGAATTCACTCTGTATTCTCAGGGTGGCCTCAAACTCACGTTGATCCTCCTACCTCTGCCTCCTGAGTGCTGGGATTAAAGGTGTGCGCCACTATGCCCTGCTCATCTCTACCTTTTAACTGCTGAGCCATCTCCCAGTCCCCGTCCAGGCTAATCTCTTAACTTGTCATCCTCCTGCCTCAACTTTCTGAGTGCTGAGATTGCTTGTGTGTAACACTATACTTAGGAAGATTTTTAAAAAATATATTTAATTAATTTATTTATTTGAGGGGGAGAGAGATTGAGAATGGGTATGCCAGGGCCTCCAGTCACTGCCAAAGAACTTCAGACGCATGTGCCCCCTTGTGCATCTGGCTTACACGGGTCCTGGAGAATCAAACCGGGATCCTTTGGCTTTGCAGGCAAATGCCTTAACCGCTAAGCTGTCTCTCAGCCCAGGAAGAATATTTTTATTTATTTGTTTTATTTTTTATATATTTTTTCTCAATTTTTATTAACATTTTCCATGATTATAAAAAATATCCCATAGTAATACCCTCCCTTCCCCCACTTTCCCCTTTGAAACTCCACTCTCCATCATATCTGCTCCCCATCTCAATCAGTCTCTCTTTTATTTTGATGTCTTGATCTTTTCCTCCTCTTATGATGGTCTTGTGTAGGTAGTGTCAGGCAGGCACTGTGAGGTCATGGATATCCAGGCCATTTTATGTCTGGAGGGAGCACGTTGTAAGGAGTCCTACCCTTCCTTTGGCTCTTACATGGAAGAATATTTTTAATAATCGTATCTGAATTAATTTTTTCTCTTGTTGGTCTACCCCCATCCAGGCAGTTGTTCCTTCTCTTGGCTTCTCCCCTCCAGTTATTTTGTATTGGTGACTGCTGAGTTAACTAAAGGCCCTCCCTTTCTTGCAGAAGCAAATGAGAGCCGAAGAAGCAAAAATTGTTCAAGAAAAAGCTGCAAAGATCAAGGAATGGGTGACGGTAAAATTAGCAGAGGTGAGTCAGAACCTCCCCTTGGGGGTCTTGTCTTTCTCCCAAGTGCCCCACCCCTGCCTTATGGTGCCTTGCCTCTCCTTCGTTCTGTTAACCATTTATCCTGCATTCAGCTTAAACCCTCCCCCTTCCTTTTGTCTTTTCTGGCTTTCCTGAAGCTTCCAACTAGCCTCACATTGGGTTTGAGACTGGGCACTGGGATGCGTGTGCTTTCTAAAAAGCCTCTCCGAACGCCCCCACCCAGGAAAAAAAAAACTCTCTCAGGTCTTTTTTTTTCTAATAAACCCACTTACCCTCCGCTCTGTTCTCTCCCTTTTCTCTTTACTTTCTCCATTCTTGTGAAATTTTAAAAGAATTGTGCTAAGTTCTACATAAAGTTCACCATGTGAACTGCTTATTAAAGTGTCCATTCAGAGGTACTAAGCACATAGCAGCGTGCGTCCGTTGCGACTACCTGTGGCCAGAAGTTCTCGTCCCCCAGACAGACTCTCTGTACCCACCCAGCGCTAACTCTCAGCCCCTGGCAGCCTGTGCTCCCCTTGCCTCTCTGCCCATGCGTTTTTGTAGTTCCTCACCTGCTGCAGCTGTGTTTTAGTTCTAGAAGCTGCAGCACCACTGCACACAAACAAAAAGAGACTCTTTCCAGAGTTTGTTTAGAAAGGGACTTGAGGTTTAGGAAAAGGCACACACACCTCCTCTTACGCTGTCCTCCTGAGACGTGTCGCTCAGCTCTGCGTGACAACATGGTTTTACTTACGGACTGACTGCTGGGAAGGGAGGCTAGGTGTACGCTTTCTAGCTGAGCTCAACTCTCGGGCGCCCTAAATCCTCCTTCCTGCCCAGCTTGAGACGGAGAATCAGCGCCTGAAGAGCTGTAATCAGCACCTGGCAGAGCAGGTGGGAGCCCTTCAGGATGCACTAGAAGGTATGTAAGGCCACGTGTAGGGGTGCACAGCAGGGTGCGGGGCAGAATAGAAGTTCTCAATGTGCCTATTTTTGCCCCAACCGCAGCTCTTCAGGTGGCACCTTCGGAGAAACTGCTAGTGGCTCATGAGGGGTCCGCAGAGCGGGCTTGTGTCCCTCCAGGGCCAGGAGCTCCACCTATGGGGAAAGATGGCGGTGCCAAGACCCAAGAGTTGAAGACAGCTGTGCCCGGATCGCCTCTGGGTACCGCGCAGAGCAAGAACTCTGTGTCAGAAGCCCAAAGCCTTGAGGACTCAAACTCCAGCTTGGTCCCCCCTGGGGAACGAGCAGAGGTTAAAACTGTTCAACCTCATCGGGGAAGAGAGGGCTCTCCTAGCCAGCTGTGCATGAAGCCTCGCGCCCCCAGATGTGGGTCAGCCTCTTACAAGGAGGGCCTGGCCATGGCTCAGGGAGGGACACTCCCCGGGACCAAGACCTCTGCCAGGGAAGGTGGCCCTGGTACTAGCCTGACCCTACCAAAGGTCCGGGCTCCCAGCGTCCTCCGAGACAGCTTCCAGGTGGCCAAAAGGCACCACAGCCAGCCCCAGGTGGGCCCTGGACACCTTGGATCACGTGGTGAGCATTGAGATAGGGGCCCTGTCGGCCCTTCACCCCTCCCGCCTCTCCAAGCTGGAGGCCAGAGCTAAGGTTCGGGAAGAACCAGAGAAGATGGAGATGGAGCCGCCTCCAGGAGGGAGACCGGAAGAAGAAGAAAGCCTGAAGGCTCCCAGAGCTGAGCCAGAGGACGTCGAGCTGGAGAACAAGCCACCCACACCCCCCCTGCACCGGTTCCCATCGTGGGTAAGAGGGGTCCTCTGAGCTGGGCTGGGCCGGGCTGGGCTGGGCAGGGGCCAGAGCTGAGGATTGGCATGCTGAGTATGAGATGAGCTCATCCTCACAGTGGCTGTGGGATGCTGGTACCATGGGGCCTGCCTCAGCCAGGGAGGGGCCGAGCCCGAATTGGAAAACTGATGGTGACTTGCTGTCATTTCCTGCACTGTCCATGTGATACATACTTCTCATTTGCACTTTATGTAACTCTTTTTTTTTTTTTTTTAATTTTGTTTTGTTTTTTGAGGTAGTGTCTCGCTCTGGTCCAGGCTGAGTTGGAATTCACTGTGTAGTCTCAGAGTGGCCTTGAACTCACAGTGAACTACCTACCTGTGCCTCCTGAGTGCTGGGATTAATAAAGGCGTGAGCCACCACGCCCGGCTGTTTTTTGTAACTCTATGAGGTGGCATGTATACAGGCGAAAGAGCACAGATCCAGGCTGGAGAGGTGGCTCAGTGGTTAAAGGCACTTGCTTGCAAAGCCCGATAACCTGGGTTCAGTTCCCCAGTGCCCACAGAAAGCCGGATGTACAAAGTGGCGCATGTGCCTAGAGTTCGTTTGCAGTGGCAGGAGGTCCTGCCATGTCCATTCTCTCGCTGTCTCTCAAATAAATAAGTAAATAAATATTTTTTTTAAAGCCGGGTGTGGTTGGCGCACGCCTTTAATCCCAGCACTCAGAAGGCAGAGGTAGGAGGATTGCAGTGAGTTCGAGGCCACCCTGAGACTCCATAGTGAATTCCAGGTCATCCTGGGCTAGGGTGAAGACCCTACCTCGAAAAACCAAAGCCAACCAACCAAACAACAACAAAAGCACAGATCCTAGGATCAAGCCACTGGGGGTCACTGCTATGTGACCCTGGGCTAGTTACTAAACCTCTGGACCCAATTTTCCCTATGTGCAAAATGTGGGTAATATAGAGGTCTTATGAGGCTTAAAATGTGCTTTATGCTTAACAAGCGCTTGCAAGTTGTGAGTGGTATGTCAGTGTTGCTATTTTTTTATTTCCGAGCCTTAGCTTCTTTCTGAGTAACAGTCCATGAAATGATAATCGGTGGAAGTGCTTCAGCACCCGTTGATTTGGGGCCTAGATCGACCATGCAGATTGCAGGCCCATGGTGGGACAGGAGGCCATTCTGCATTTGGTTTCCTCCACTTCTGCGTCTGCCATCTTCGTGATAGGAAGATAGAACAGGGAAGGCGGGCGCTGCACTTTCACGGGTCAGCGGTGAGGATGAAAGGAGGAGGGCTTCAAGGGCATCAGCACCTGAGCCTGGCGCGCAGAAGGATCCTCACCTGTGTGAGGAGTTGGCCTTGGTTTCTTACTTGGACCAGAAACTATAGCCACTTGCCTGAGGTCATGTTGTTAGTTAAGGAACTAGGCTTTCAGAAGTGGTCTGGCTGCCTTGAGGCACACACAGCTCCAGTGTTCTGGGTCTAGGCAAGTGTTAGTCTCTAACTCATGGTTGGACCCAGTGTCTCGGAGGTCAGGGTCGGCTCCTGGCATCGGGGAATAGGGTATTTATTGTAGGTGGGGTTGGCACTCACACCACTGTTCGGGAGGCTCCTAAATTTAGCAGTCCAGGGTCGTCTTCGGAAGTCCTGGTTCAGGGAGCCCCCCCCCCCCCACGGCTCGGCTTTGGGCTCAGCGTCAGCAGTGACTACTGACCAGGTGCTGCATGCTGCAGTCACGCATGAACGTTGGTCAGGGCTTAGCACAGAGGGAAGGTTAGGTGTCCCCCGTGGCTGCTGAGCCTCTTCTTTCTTGCTGCGCCACAAGCTAGGTGAATCCAGGGAGGGTTCACTGAGCAGGAGTGTCCCGAGAAAAAGTCTTGCTCATGTCTGCCATATTGCCAGATTATAGCCATTCACCGTGATGTCTAAGAGATAAGAGGCTCTTATCATCTGCCTAGACGTGTTAAGTGTGTGGATATGTGTTTGAGAGAGGGAGAGGAGAGAAAGAGGCGAGGATAACTACATAAAATGCTGCAGTCAGGTGTGCGGGGTCCCTGGAGTTCAAGTACTCAGGAGGCTCAGGTGGGAGGAGTGTGGGCCCAGGAATTCGAGGCCAGCCTGGCCGCCTAATGAGACCCGGTCTCAAAAAAAAGCAGTGGGCTGGAGAGATGGCTTAGTGGTTAAGGCGTTTGCCTGCAAAGCCAAAGGATCCCGGTGCGATTCCCCACTTCCCACGTAAGCCAGATGCACCAGGGGGCGCATGCATCTGGAGTTCATTCGCAGTGGCTGGAGGCCCTGGTGTGCCCATTTTTTCTCTCTCTCTCTCCCTCTTTCTTTTTCAAATAAATAAATAAAATTTATTAAAACAAACAGTAAGGCTATTTCAGAAGCGCTGTCCATGGGGCGGACCAGCTTCACTCCAGGGATGAAGGCATTAGGGGCAGTGTCCACTCACCCTCCCTGTTCTTGGCCACGCCTTAGGAACCCCAAGAATGGAAAACACCGTTGAAGGAGAATTTATCTATTTATAACCATCTTTGTAACTTGCTCCTCAGGGAAAGGATGACTCACCCAAGATCCCCTGGGTGGGTGCATGTCTCTCTGGTGTGAGCCCTAGGAGCTTCTGTCCAGGCAGGGCCATCCGGGCAGTGACCATCAGTGAGGAATAAACAAAGCCTGAGACTCAGAGGTCACTTCGCAGTCCAAGAAATGAGGGGTTCAGATGTACCTTTACTATTTGTAGAGTTTGTTTTCTTTTAATCATTAAAACCACCTTGTGAGGTAGTCAGTAGATGCCCTTTAAATTTTTTTTGCTGTTTATTTTATTTTTTATTTATTTATTTGAGAGTGACAGAGAGAGAAATAGGCAGATAGAAAGAGAGAGAATGGGCGCGCCAGGGCCTCCAGCCACTGCAAACGCACTCCAGACGCGTGCGCACCTTGTGCATCTGGCTAACGTGGGTCCTGGGGAATCGAGCCTCGAACCCGGGTCCTTAGGCTTCACGGGCAAGCGCTTAACTGCTAAGCCATCTCTCCAGCCCAGTAGATGCCCTTAATCCAGCTGCACTATCACATTTAACCTCACTAGCTCAAGTTTTAGTTTTATGAAGTTGGAAGCATATGCTTGGTTTTAGTCTATGACCATCACTGGCAGAAATAATCTCATCTCTGCTAACTTTATTCCTTACACTCGATGTATCTGCCCAAGTCCAGGCATCCCTGCCGCTGCCCCACCCTTCCTAATGACAGAGGTTCCAATACAGAGGGTTCTGAGACCACACTTTTTGGAAGTAAGGAGTTTTAGGCAAAAATGGAGTGGGGGAGGAGCTGGAAGAATTGGGTTGCAGGCTGCCAACCCGGAAGCTAGTGTGTGATAGGTCAGCAGGGAGAGGAGAGCCAGGTGTGAACCAAGAAGGGGGATGGGCAAAAGAGAGGGAGAGAAAGAAAAAGAGAAGAGAGAAAGAGGTAGTATGCAGAAAGAAAGCAGGTAAAAGGCAGATACAGAGAAAATCCGCACCTTGCTTCAGGAAGGAGGCTAGAAGAAAGAGAGGGAGGCAGAATGGCACTGGCCTTTTATGTCCATGTTCTTGGGGCTTGGGGGCTTGCCCACTGTGGGTATAGTTCTTAGGGAAGGAGACAGGCTGGCTAAATCCCCTGTTGGGTCATGGAGTCCTTTAGAGAAATGAGACTTTTTGAAAGTCCTCAGTATGGGTCCCTTGGGAGGTGAGGCTCTGGACGAGCCTTCACACCTGGGTGCTCCCCCCACTGGCTCTCTACCTCCATCTTGCCAAAGCTGAGCTTATCTCCCCACCTTATGCTCCATCACCCCCAGATCTCCAGAGCTGTTGTCCCTCTGTGGGGTGGGGCCCCATTCCTAGGTACCCCTACTCCCAGCCCAGGCCTCCCTTTGCTTCTCTGGGCCAGCCTGGGTGACCTTCCGTGTCAGCACCTGTGACTCACCAGTCACCTGAGTGAATCTCTGTTTTCCCTGTAGGGTGCGGGGAGCAAACAGATCTGGAACAGCCTGGGTGGGGCCTGGGTTGTTGGGAGCAAAGCTCCTTTGGCCTAGGAGCCTGCTTCACTCCTCCCCCCCACCCAGCCCCACCCTGGGGCCCGCTCAGAGCCAGAATTCTTACAGAAGTGTCTTTTACCTCAAGGCTCTCAGCTTGGGCTAAACCAAAACCTTTGAAGGTTGGCCCCAAGCCTAACACTGATGTTACTGTCGGAAGACAGTGTGTCCTAGCTTCCAACAGCTGAATTACAAAAGAACGTCACCTTGTGGCTCTGACTTCCACACTGTCCCTAGTCCCAACTTTGGGGCTGAGATCCTAAGTCCCAAGGATCTCTAAAGCAGGTACGATTCAGAGAACCAGAGAGACAGTGTCGTCGCTGAGCTTCCTTTGTCCAAGGGGAAGGGTGGCAGTCAGGGAACTGACTTTTGGGCATGCATTATGACTTGGATGCTAAATGTTTACTTTACTTGATTTCACAGTGACCTCTTGAAAGGTCAGTATTATTTTAGTGCTGAGGGAAATGAGGCTTTTTTTTTTTTTTTGAGGTAGGGTCTCACTCTAGCCCAGGCTGACCTGGAATTCACTATGGAGTCTCAGGGTGGCCTCGAACTCACGGCGATCCTCCTACCTCTGCCTCCCGAGTGCTGGGATTAAAGGCGTGCGCCACCACGCCCGGCTGGAAATGAGGCTTTTAAAATGATAAAAACCTGTCTGAGATCCCTCAGCCACTAACCAGCCCACCCTGGGTACGGACCCAGATCTGTCCACTTTCAAAGTCATGTTTTTCCTCCACTCTTGGGAGGGCTGGGGTGGGTACAGTCCTGGGCCCTGACCACAGGGGACCTTTTATTTCAGGAGAGTCGGATCTACGCAATGGCCACATCGGGCATGCAGCTGTCAGACATGTCTCCCCGAAGTAACGCTGCCTGTTGCGGTGAGTCCAAATGAGGCTTGAAAGACCCAGATGTCCTCGGCAAGGCCTGGCACCTGTTCCCTTCTCCAGCAGGTGCTGCTCAGGCAGCCAGGACTGCCTAGGGGCAGAAAGGAAATGGCCATCAGCTTACTGCCTGGCTAGGAAGAAAAGACACCAGGGTCATAGTCAGGCAGAGCTGGGAGACGTCACACAGGCAGGAGGCCTCCACACCAGCCTCCCGCTTCTCCGTGCTTTCCTTCCGCAGAGCTGGGGCTGGGTGGGAGGAGCCCCGAGTGCTCTGATTCAGATGAACCCCGCCTATTGGTGTGAGTGTCGGGGTGTCCATAGCATCCTTGCGGTGATGGTTGATGGGCACATGGTTTGTAACTCTTCTTGGCCACAGTGGGGCACAGTGCAGGCCTCCCCGGAGAGAAGAAAATGGTTAAAGGGCAAGGCAGTTGGATTCTGTGGTGTTGGCTGCTCACTCGCTAAAGGAAATCGTGGTCCCCAAAGGAAGGCAAGGGGAGCAGAAGGGAGGGGGAGCCCACAGGGAAGGCCTCGCTCGTCTTGTTGTTGCCCAGTTCTCCACCTCCCCAAGCTCCCCTCTGATTTCTGCACCCTCAGTTATCTCAGTCCTCTTTTCCCCTCAGCTTCCAGCCCTGCTTCCCTCACATCCCCTGGGCCTTTCTCCGGCCTGGTCTACAAGAACGTCACTGTGCCTGTCTACGCAGCCCTGAAGGGGGTAAGAAACAGCCGTGCAGAGAGGGGCTGTCCCTGTCGGGAGAGGTCTCTGGTCCGTGCAGCGCCCAGACGGCAGCTGGAGAGTCAGGGCGCCTGCACACGCTGACCCTGGTCAGGGAGCTGACTTTTTTCCCCCCTTTTGGAAGAGAACCAAGTTTATTGCATGCACTGACTGCAAGGGGCAGCAGGTTGGGCTGTAACGTGTACTGCGCACATGTCAGCATGGATGTGGGTACTCCTCACTGCTGTAGACACGGTGTAACTACCCTAAGACTTCCTCGAGTGATGTACAGTAGGTTATTGTCCTTGCCTTTTTATTTTCCTTTAAAAAATATTTTTATTTACTTAGAGAGAGAGAGAGAGAGAGAGAGAGAAAAGCACACCAGGGCTTTCTGCGATTGCAAACGAACTCCAGATGCATGTGCCATCCGGAGAACTGAACTCGGGCTTTGCAAGCAAGTGCCTTTAACTGCTGAGTCATCTCACCAGCCCCGTGCCTTTTCCTGAAGTCAATGTTGCTGTGAGCATCACTGTGCATATATGTGCTGGTGTTTATTTGTGCGTAGTTCTTTATGACGGCGTTCGAGAGGTAGATTTGGCTTGAAGAGATGGCTTAGTGGTTAAGGCACTTGCCTGCGAAGCCTGAGGACCCAGGTTCGATTCTCCAGGTCCCACATAAGCCAGATACACATGGTGGCACATGGGCCTGGAGTTCGTTTGCAGCTGCTAGAGGCCCTGGCGTGCCCATTCTGTCTCTCTCTCTCTCCCCACTTTTCTCTGTCTTTAATAAATAAATAAAATAAATAAAACTTTTTAAAAAAGAGGTAGAATTTCTGAGCAAGTTACATGAATATTTTAGATTTTGACAGATTTCACCAAATAACTTTCTAGATGTAGGCTCAGTAGTAGAGTGCTAACCTAGAGAGAGTGAGGCTCTACATTCTGTCTTAGCTCTATAAAAAAAGGAAGGACCAAAATAAACACAAACGTTTGGTCACACTGGAGACCCCCCTTTGCTTCAGTCTGCCGTATTCTCACCAACATTGAGATCGCCTTTTTGTTTTAAAAGTGTTTGCCATTGAAGTCTCAGTGTCAGTCCCTGTCTCAGTGTCAACCCACACATTGGCAGAGCGCTTGTCCCACACCTGCACTGTGCATGGTTTTATGGCCCCCTAGTGGAGGAAGCAAGAGAGCGTTTTGGGGACCACAGAAGATGGGGTGAGGGAGGTGTGAAAGGCTGCCCCAGGAGCAGCACTGAGATAAGGCCACGGGAATAATGTCACAAGGGGACCTTACACTGCCGGGACAGCTGACTGATGAGCGCCTTAGCTGGGTGATGGCCCCCTTGTTTTCCCAGACTGGCTGCGTGGGCCACATCCTGGGCCCCTGGAGTCAAGTGCAGCTGTTGTGGGGGAGGGGGCTGCTTCTGAAGCCTGCGCTGCAGTGGGGGAGGGGCCTGTCTTGCAGAGAGCCACGCAGATCAGCAGCGTGCCTTTCGTGGATGAGGCGTCCAGCTCTGACGATGACTGCGGCTCTCAGGCGAGTTTCCGGCTGTCAGTCCCCTGCTCGGAGTGCCGGAGGACCAGTGGACTAGGCAGCCCCCGGGCCATCAAGAGAGGTACAGAGAAAGGGGAGCAGGAAGGGACCCTCAGGTTTCCCTGCTTGATCTTTGCCCGGGGACCCCATTAGTCAGTCCCATAGTCAGCCTCAGCCTCAGGGGATGCTGGACGGGTAATGAAACCCCTCCATTTCCTGGTTGTGGCACTGGCGAAGGTATGGGCCCTCAGCCTTGATTCCTCCTCCCACGGCCAGGGGTGTCCATGTCCTCACTGAGCTCTGAGGGTGACTACGCCATTCCCCCCGACGCCTGCTCACTGGACAGTGACTACTCCGAGCCCGAGCACAAACTCCAGCGCACCTCGTCTTATTCCACCGATGGGCTGGGCCTCGGCGGGGTAAGAAGGGAACAGCCTCATGTCTGGGGGTGCCAAGGGACACGGTGGGAGCAGACCTGTGCCAAGGTTCGTGGGCCTCCGCACCCCACACGAAAGGTGGGAGTTGAGGGAACCTGGAGAATGGTGGAGGGAGGGGGCTTCAGAGAGTGGGCTGGGGGTGTCCGTCCATGGAAGTGCACACTGCTGAGGGAGCTCCAAGCACCCGTCCCACGAAGGTTTGCCTCTGTACCTTGTTGATCTCCCAGACCCTGGATGCTGAGGTCAGCCAACACCCTTGAGCGTGTCCTGCACTTCACGTCTCATTGGTCCTCAGGGTCCTCTTGAGATTGGTTCCCTGTTTTGTCTCTGACAAGCCTGAAGCTCAGAGCTGTGCCCCACATGCCTGCCCTCTCCCACCCACAATGCCTGGAATGGCCCCTCTCCTCCTCAGCTGGTCTTTGAAGGAGAAGCTAGCCTTCCCTTCAGAGGCCAGTTCAAATACCACACTTTCCTGAAGTCCTTTCTGGCCATTCTCTTCCGCTGACAGCCCCTCATCGGCCACATCCTCATGGAGGTCCAGGCGTTCCTTCCCCAGTGATCGTAGGAGCCCCTCCATGGCAGGATCACCATACTTGATGCAGTACGATGTACAGCCTGGAAAATACTCAGAATAGGCACGCACTAATATTAATTAAAAAGATTAGCCTGGGCGTGGTGGCGCACGCCTTTAATCCCAGAACTTGGGAGGCAGAGGTAGGAGGATCGCCTTGAGTTCAAGGCCACCCTGAGACCACATAGTGAATTCCAGGTCAGCCTGGGCTAGACTGAGACCCTACCGCAAAACAAACAAAACAAACAAACAAACAAACAAACAAACAAAAACAATGGCAGGGCAGTGGCCTATCTGGACCATTTTGGCCCTTATGGTGTCCAGAAGCCTCAAGGGATTTCCCCCTTTCTGTCCCCTTTCCTTTCACCCCTCAGGAGTCACTGGAGAAATCGGGCTACCTGCTGAAAATGGGGAGCCGGGTGAAGACGTGGAAGAGGCGCTGGTTTGTCCTGAGACAGGGACAGATTCTGTACTACAAGAACCCAGTGAGTCCCCACCCAGGACTGTAATCACAAGGAGCAGTGTAGTGTGGTTGAAGCCAGAGGGTGAGAGTCTGGCAGGTGGGAGAAGCAGCCTGGCTGGCCTTGGAGGCTCTGGCTGCACGGGACCGTAGGGGAGTTAGTCTACCTATTTTCACAGTGAGATGAGGCAGGGACTATCAAGACAGATCTATGCCATTTGGCTTGCAATTTCTCCTTTCAGAACTGACACTGTCTCATGCCTGACCCTGTAAAAGGTCTGTTTCTAGGCTGCCTTCACCTCTACTGGATTTTTCTAATAGATTCATTGCTTTCTACTCTTTCCTCCAGTGTCTAGACTTAAGGAGCCTTGGACGTTGGGAACTAGGTTGACAGGATCTCTCCAGAGAACCAATTCTTGTGTTTTAAAAGAGGACTAAAGGTCCTTGTCTCTTGTGCATCTATGTTTGTTTAGTAGTGACTATCTCTACCTCCATGTTAAGAATGCTAGACCTGTGTTCCCCTACAAGAAACAAGCCACTATCAGTTAGTGGTGTCTGCAGTGACTCTGGAAAGGATAGCATAAGTCTGAGTCTTGCATTGTTGCCTAGGCAAGCCTCAAATTCCTGGGTTCTATAATCCTTATGCCATGGCCTACTGAGTAGCTGGGATTATAGGCACCCCATACATAATGAAAGAATTTAAATGTTTTATAGTTCACTGATAACCTGGTAGCTTTTGGTCCAACTTGTTTTGTTTGTTTGTTTGAGATAGGGTCTCACTCTAGCCCAGTCTGACCTGAAACTCACTCTGTAGTCCCAGGCTGTCTTCTAACTCACAAGGATCCTCCTACCTCTGCCTCCCAAGTGCTGGGATTAAAGATGTGCACCACCACGCCTAGCTTG
This sequence comes from Dipus sagitta, assembly GCA_036346955.1. Taxonomy (NCBI): domain Eukaryota; kingdom Metazoa; phylum Chordata; class Mammalia; order Rodentia; family Dipodidae; genus Dipus; species Dipus sagitta. The sequence continues at coordinate 118,804,512 of CM070775.1, forward strand.
ATCCAATTTTAAAGGCTCATTTATCCTTAAAAAAAAAAAAAAAAAAAAAACTTTTTATTTATTTGAGAGACACAGAGAGGTGGGGGGGGGGGTGGAGGAGAATGGGTTCACCAGGACCTCCTGCCACTGTAAACAAGCTCCAGGTGTGTGTGCCACTTTGTGTATCTGGCTTTACGTAGCTAGGACCTGGGTCATCAGGCTTTATAGGCAAGTGCCTTGACTGCTGAGCCATGTCTTCAGCCCTCATTCTGTCCTTTTTGGAGAAGACTCGTGTTCCTAATTATGTCTCTATTTCACTAGAATCAGAATCTAGAACAAATGGCACAGCATACCACAGTCAGGGAAGCTCGGGAATCACTACCACTACCTGTGATCTGGAGTAAGATAGGAGGGCATGCTGCTCTGTGAGGCCTCCATAACTCCAACGCTGTCCTCCTTACGCCTCTCCCTGCAGAGTGATGTCATCCGGAAGCCTCAAGGCCAAGTGGATCTGAACTCGCATTGCCAAATTGTTCGCGGGGAGGGTGCGCAAACATTCCAGGTGAGCCCACTGTTAGCAGAAGCAGTTTAAAATATTTTTATTTATTTGAGAGGGAAGGAGAGAGAGGAGAGACAATGGCAGCCATATTTTGGAGCCTGACGTGATGGCGCCTGCCTTTAATCCCAGCATTTTGGAGGTAGGAGGATTGCCATGAGTTCAAGGCCAGCCTGAGACTACATAGTGAATTCTGGGTCAGCTTGGGCTAGAGCGAGACCCTACCTCAAAAAAATATATATATAATAATTATTATATATAGACATATATGATATTTATTATATATATACAAATATATGTGATATATATTTTGGGGGGGCAGATATGGTGCTGGGTTTGGACATGAGTTGAGGCAAAACTGGAAAGAGTGAACATGAATGAAAGATTTCACAGAGGGCAGGATATGATCTTGGATTGTTAGTATGTGAAAGGAGAGAAAAATGAGAGACGGAGAGATGGTGTGAAGACGAGGAGGAAAGGATAATAGAGTAGCAAGAAGGAAGTCCTCTGGGTTTTGAAGGATCTGTGCTTTCTCAAAGCCTGTTTTGTGATTGCTGGCTCTGATCTGTCACTCCTCACAGCTCATCTCTGAGAAGAAAACCTACTACCTGACGGCGGACTCACCCAGCCTGCTAGAAGAGTGGATCCGGGTCCTGCAGAGCTTGCTAAAAGTTCAGGCCACTGGGCCTCCAGCTTTGCATCACCGGGGTGCCAAGCCCACTGTGAAGGGCTGGCTGACCAAGGTAGAGGGTGGGGTTGGTCTGGGAGCAGTGGGAAGCTACACTGCGAGTGCCAAGGGGCACTGGGTTCTTTCTACATGAACTGCCTCGTGGCGGTTGACTACACGGGTAACGATGACGAGTCAGGGTTGTTAGAGCAGCTCCTCGCGAGGCAGGAGGAAAAGGAATGTGTCTCCCCACCGCGAGGTCATTAGGGGTTGCCACCCATAACGTACCCACTTTGCTTCAAGGATTAACAGTGGGAAGAAGCGAACTGGGTGGGACAGGTATGCCTCCATTCAAAGACTTGGAGTGTCCCAGGCCTGCCCCAAAGACATTGGAGTTAGGCTTCTACCGGTTGCGAAGGGGTAAGTGAGCACCCGTTCCCCCCCTGTGAGGCAAAGCCAGTAAGGAAGCACATTGACAGGCCCAGAAGACCAGCCGTAGCCAAGGCCTGAAGTGCTCAGCAGGCTTGGTGCTTGCGTGCTCTTTTCCTCGGCCTCCCCATCAAGTCTGGTCTGCCCGTGTTCCGATTCTCTTTCCTAGAGACTGATGGCTGCCTGCGGGTTTCACTCTTCCGTGGCTCCTACTTACCTCGCAGCACTCTGTCAGTTCTAGCCTCTGCCAACGAGCAGGCTCCTTCGATGTCCATATATTGATTTTCCTGTATAATCTTTCCATGGCAGGTCACAGGTCACTGAGTGGCCCACGGGTGACTGGGTGTGTAGCATGGCAGTCTGGCTGTGAAAGAGTTCCACTAGTAGAAAGGCTGAGTGGCATCTCTAGGACCTGCCTGTGGCCGTCTTCCCCGTGGCTTTTCTTTCTTTCTTTTTTTTTGTTTTTTGTTTTTTGTTTTTTGTTTTTTCAAGGTAGGGTCTCACTCTAGCCCAGGCTGACCTGGAATTCACTATGTAGTCTCAGGGTAGCCTCGAACTCACAGTGATCCTCCTACCTCTGCCTCCCAAGTGCTGGGATTAAAGGCGTGCGCCACCACGCCCGGCTTCCCATGGCTTTTCATCGCCAGTCCTGGGCTTAATTTTGTGTGCTCTGGTTCTAATGAAGCTAGTTCATCTCTGTTACAGGTAAAACATGGCCACTCCAAGCTGGTCTGGTGTGCTCTTGTTGGCAAAACTTTCTACTACTACCGGAGTCATGAGGACAAGGTATTTATTTCCTCAGCCTCCTGCCAGCACTTAATCCTACTTCTTCCAGCCCATGGTACGGTGGCTCCATGTACAGGCAGCCCCCAGCCTCCCCTTCTATCCCACCAAACCCGCAAACACAAAAGGCAGCTTAGCCGGCTCCCTCCAGAGCACATGACCGGCGTCGTGGCCTGCGTGCGCAGTCCGCTTGTCCAGCGTCTTACAGCGCTTCTGCCTGTCCATGATGTTGCAGTTTCCACTTTCTCACCTGCCGCCTGTCCAGATCCACGACCCCCAGCCCCCGCCAGCCCTACAGTGACTTAAGGATTCAGAAAAAGGAGACTCTCCTGTCCCCTGTTTGCTCGTGTCCACAGAGACCCTTGGGCCACCTGCCGGTGCGGGATGCTCGCATAGAGGAAGTTGACCGGTCCTGTGACTCAGATGAAGACTACGAGGCTGGAGGAACCGGACGGTTGCTCTCCTCCCACTGCACCCTGGTGATCCACCCCCCAGAGCACAGCCCCACCTACCTCCTCATAGGCACCAAGCACGAAAAGGTGAGGAGGAGCTGGTCCTTCGTGGCTGCGTTAGACCTGCACTCTCGTTTCCCTTTTCTGTTCTCCTCAGATTTCCAAAATTCAAATTTATTTTCCTCTCGGACAGTTCAGCTAATGGTCTCTGAATTAGAACATTACTGTGTGAATTCATTCCCCGTGACCAGCTCTTCTCTTCACTCCTAGGGCCAAGTCATACAGTCATAAATGTGGAAATTTGCGCTTATGTTCAGAGTCTTGCCTCTTAGTGACCAGGGTCCTCGACTCATATCAACTAAACTAGCTAAAGCCCACCCTTTTTTTTTTTTTTCTGAGACAAGGTTTTTTTTTGTTGTTGTTGTTGTTTTTTGTTTTTTTTCGAGGTGGGGTCTCACTCTAGCCCAGGCTGACCTGGAATTCACTATGGAGTCTCAGGGTGGCCTCGAACTCACGGCGATCCTCCTACCTCTGCCTCCAGAGTGCTGGGATTAAAGGCATGCGCCACCACGCCCTGCTCGAGACAAGGTTTCATATAGCCTAGGCTGACCTTGAACTCGAGATCCCACTGGGTCCGCCTCCAAATGTTGGTGTGTGCCTCTGTTACAGTCAGGTTCGCATTGCTGGTAGAAATCACCCAGCCAAGAGCAGCTTGTGGGGAAAAAGAGATTTATTTTGGCTTACAGGCTCGAGGGGGAAGCTCCATGATGGCAGGGAAAATGATGGCATGAGCAGAGGGTGGACGTCACCCCCTGGCCAACATCACGTGGACCATAGCAACAGGAGAGTGTGCCAAACACTAGCAAGGGGAAACTGGCTATAACACCCATACGCCCACCCCCAACAATACACTGCCTCCAGAAGGCGTTAATTCCCAAATCCCCACCAGCTTGGGAACCTAGCATTCAGAACACCTAAGTTTATGGGGGACACCTGAATCAAACCACCACAGTCTCCATGCCCAGCTTAAAAATACAGACTTTTTTGGGAGTATGCTGGGATCAAACCCAGGGCCTTACACATACCGGGCAAGTGCTCTTCCCCTGAGCTACACCCCTCCCTGAATCCCACTCTTGCCTTCACTCTTCTTACCTCGTCTGTGCCTCATGGCATTCCGTCCTTCCCCAGGATTCATGGCTTTACCACCTCACAGTGGCCGCAGGGGGGCAGCAGTGCCAAGGTGGGCACTGCCTATGAGCAGCTCATCGGGAAACTGATGGACGGTGAGGGAGACCCAGGTAAGCAGGGGTGGCTTGAGTTGGAGGGAGGTGGCTGTGGGTGCTTACTGGGCGAGAACCCAAAGAAAGCTCGACTTGCCGTGCCTCATAGCGACATTAACCGTGCCTGAGTCACAGAGGGCCTTTCCCATCCCACACCCTAGGGCACTGCTGCCTGTGGCCAAAATCCTGAGGAGGTGACCACTGTATATGGGAGGTTTTCTGGCAAACAGACTTTCCAGAGATGTGGGTAAATGTTTTACTCTGTTCCACCCGCCGCTTTGCTGGCCGGGCAGAGGACTAAAGCAAAAAGGCAGCTGGTTAATCTGTAGTTAAGAGCTTGTTAATAAATGAAGCCCAAAAATCTGGCTTAGGCTAATCTACACGTGTGCTGTGTGTGTGTGTGGGGGGGGGGGATGTATTTGCTACATATTCTCAGGGCCCTCAGGAACTAACCAGAGGTATACACCACACACCTTTTCTCCTGCTCTAATGATCGTCTGTTTCCATCTGATACATGTTTCTTCCATCCAGACCTGACACCATAAGTAAGGCCTCCCGTGCATTCATACACACGTGCTTAGAAACACGCATAACCTGTTCACTCACCCCTACTGCAGCCCCCCCCCCCCCACCGCAGCAAAGCTGACTGCCTTCCTGTATAGCCGTGCTTGCGAGTGCAGGCTACAGTGCACACTTGCACGGCCCCTCTGTGGATGATCAACCAGCACAACCCAAGTTTCCCAGAGTGAAACCATTGTCTCCCCGCCGCAAGTCAGCGTTGGGGCCGGTGGGAGGTGCGCTCGCTCCTGTGTTGTAACTGCTGCTGTTCTCTGGTGCGCGTTGCGAGCAGACTCCCCGCTCTGGAAGCATCCCATGCTGTGCTACAGCAGAGACGGGCTGTGCGCTTCCCTGACCACCCTGCCCTCCGAAGCCCTGCAGACCGAGGCCCTCAAGCTCTTCAAGGTAACGTCGGAGCAGAGCCCAGGTGCACCCACTGGTGGTGCCTCCACGTGCCCGAGTTCTACCGTGCACAGCCTGAGCCCATCGTGGTGAACCAGACCTATGTAGTTACGGGGTGACCCACAGGGGGTGCAGAGAAGAAAAGAACGCTCCCACAGGGTTCCCCTGACTTCATTTATGATAGGAATGTGGCCCTTCTGCAGGCAGAAGGTGGTTCTGGGGCCTTGAGAAATGTCCGTGAGAATTCTCGTGAAGAGCTGCCCTCCTTTCCAAATCCTGACATACCAGCAGGAAAGAGCAGGCTGAACATTGCTTTTGGAGGTCAGAGATTCTGACCTCATTTAGGATTTTTTTTTCTTTTTTTTCTTTTTTTGGTTTTCCGAGGTAGGGTCTCACTCTAGTTCAGGCTGACCTGGAATTCACTGTGTAGACTCGGGGTGGCCTCAAACTCATGGCGATCCTCCTACCTTTGTCTCCCAAGTGCTGGGATTAAAGATATGCACCACCACACCTGGCAGGAATTTCTTTTTTTTTTTTTTTGCCCATCTGAATTTCCTTATTTTTTTAAAATTTTTTTTGCTCATTTTTATTTATTTATTTGAGAGCGACAGACAGAAAGAGGCAGAGAGAGAGAGAGGGTGCGCCAGGGCCTCTAGCCACTGCAAACGAACTCCAGACGTGTGCGCCCCTTGTGCGTCTGGCTAACGTGGTTCCTGGGGAATCGAGCCTCGGACTGGGGTCCTTAGGCTTCACAGGCAAGCGCTTAACCACTAAGCCATCTGTCCAGCCCCCTTATTTTTTTTTTAAGTCATTTTACTAGGCTCCAGAGATGGTAGTACACATGTAGCCTGTAATCTTAGCACTTGGGAAGCTGAAGCAGGAGGATTGGGAGCTAAATGCCAGTCTGAGCTACGTTGTACAACCCTGTCTCTATTTTTTTTTTTTTTTTGCATATGTGGACAAACTTACGCCTTGCTTATGTAATGGAAATATTTAAAGCCATACACCATGCACAAATAAAACAGTCAATTGGTGAACTTGGGCCTCCCTTCCGGTTCGGTTTGGGGTCAGACGTCACTCCATGTCAGAGAAGTAACCAAGGGCCGCCTCTGCCTGCAGTCTTGCCAGCTCTTCATCAATGTGCCCGTGGAAGCCGCCTCGGTGGACTACCATGTGTCCCTGGCACAGACAGCCCTGCAAGTCTGCCTTGTTCACCCCGAGCTCCAGAGCGAGATCTACTGCCAGCTCATGAAGCAGACCAGCTGCCGCCCGCCTCAGAAGTACTCGCTCATGCAGGTGGGCATCCCCCCGGGGACAGAACACCAGCTGCACCCATCGGCAAGGGTTGCCCAAGAGTTGAGGGAGGCGGAAGGGGGCACCTGAGCAGGCGTCCTCTAAGCCGGCGCGTAGGCTGTCTCTACGCTCCAAGCTGCTTCCGCAGGGGCTGCCCTGTGTGTGCACGTTCGGACTGTGGTTGCCATCTTGGACAAAGCCTGACCCAGCTGGTCATCCCAGTGCCCACAGGAGGGTGGGGGCTTCCGGCGTGGGGACAGAATGCTGAAGGTTCTGCAGCTCGGCGGACCCGCACTCACCCCGTGCTGCCTGCTTTCCCCCGGTAGTGCTGGCAGCTCCTGGCTCTGTGTGCCCCTCTCTTCCTGCCTCAGCATCACTTCCTGTGGTACGTCAGGCAGCAGCTGCAGCGCCACGCAGATCCCAGGTGAGCAGGAACAGCTCTTCGGCCGCCCCCGTGCTGGTGGCTGGTGGCACAGGTGGAAGGGATCAGGGCCAGGGGGAACAACCTAGGGCAGTAGCCGTACCTCCCCCTCTGAGGTATGCCCAGGGTTGGGAGGCCTCACCCATCTCGTTCTGCACAAGTGGGCACGTGGAGGTTAGGCATGCTTCAGCTTTTCCGTCCACGGGTCCACGTGCTGGCAGGTGCTGTGAGGGCACCACACTGCCCCCACCCCCAAATTATCCCTGCGTGTCCATTCTCTGTTGCCATATCCTGGCTTCTGCAAGAAAACAGCCACGCCAGGGCTAGGGACATAGCCTGGTGGCAGAATGCTTGCCTAGCTCACACGAGGGCCTGGGGTACAATCCTCCATACTCCACCAAACAACAGACAGAGGGAAATCTCCACAGCAGCAGTGTGCTCCAGACAGGTCCTCAGTGACAAGTCCCTACCCGCCATCTGCCCAGCTGCTGCCAGGTTTTGTCCTGGCCAAGTCTGGGTTGCGTAACCCAGGTGCCAAAGAGAGAGGGATGGACAGAGTCCCTGGTATTCCCCTCCCCCCCCCTTCTTCTCCTTATTTTAGAAATGAAACTGGCCAGTACGCCACCTACTGCCAACGGGCCGTGGAGAGGACCCTGCAGACGGGGGAACGGGAGGCCCGGCCGTCTCGTATGGAAGTGGTGTCGATCTTGCTGCGAAACCCCTTCCATCACTCCTTGCCCTTCAGCATCCCCGTGCACTTTGTCAATGGGACTTACCAGGTAAGGATGCCCCAAGTACTCGCTGTCTTTTTAAAAATATTTATTTGAGAGAGTGAGAGAAAGAGAATGGGCACGCCAAGGCCTCTAGCCACTGCAAACACACTCCACACACGGGCCACCTTGTGCCTCTGGTTTACATGGGTCCTGGGGAATTGAACCTGGACCCTTCGGCTTTGCAGGCAAGCGCCTTAACTGCCAAGCCACCTCTCCAGCCCTCGCTGACTTTTTAGTATTTATTTGTGTTGTGCCGCATGGGTGCACCAGTGCCTCTTTCCACCGCAAGCGAACACAAGACGTCTGTGCCACTTTCTGCATCCAGCTTATGTGAGTGGCTTGGGAATTGAACCCAGGTCAGCAGGCTTTGCAAACAAGTGCCAAGTGCCTTTAACTGCTAAGTCATCTTCGCAGATCCACCCCCCCCCCCAGGTCTTCTTATATCATTGTTCGGTGAATGCTTTTGGGTCAGGTGGGTGTTAAGTCTTTCAGATAATATGCAAACCAGTGGCACGGTTGGTGTGAGCGTACATGGATAGAGGTGCTTGAATCCCAAAAGTGCTTCACTGTTGGGTGCCCTCGAGGTAGATCTTTGGAACCCATTGCGTGAACAGGGAAGCTGAGACCCTGACCAAGAAAGTGACACGAGACAGAGCCCCCAGAAGACTGGCAGTCAAGAAGGGGCAGGGCTTTTACAGTGCTCAGGTTCCTCACACCTGGGCCTCTGCATGTGAACAGGGAAGCCGGCTGGCTTTGGCCTCTTGCTTCCCCCTTGCTCCTTTCTCCCTGCTGTGCTGAGCCCCTCCACGATCCCCAGGGAGCTCCTTGGGGAAGTTCGCTGGGGTCATATTGCCTCTCCCCTGACAGGTCGTTGGTTTTGATGGCTCCTCCACAGTTGATGAGTTCCTCCAGCGGCTAAACCAGGAGACGGGCATGAGGAAGTCCTCCCACTCTGGCTTTGCCCTCTTCACAGATGATCCTTCTGGCAGGGACCTGGAGCACTGTCTGCAAGGAAGTGTCAAGGTGGTAACCTCTGTGCATAGCCGCCTGTCCCTGTGCTTAGAGATGCACGTGGTGTGCACAGAACCTGTCCAGTGGGTGTCTAACTTTCGTGTAGCCTGTTTGGTACAGAGCCACGGGTGTTACCCAGGCCAGCACTAAAAATGTGCCCGTGCAGGACTGGAGAGATGGCTTAGCGGTTGAGCACTTGCCTGTGAAGCCTAAGGACCCCGGTTCGAGGCTCGAGTCCCCAGGACCCACGTAAGCCAGATGCACAAGGTGGTGCATGCATCTGGAGATTGTTTGCAGTGGCTGTAGGCCCTGGCACACCCATTCTCTCTGTCTGCCTGCCTCTTTCTCTGTCACTCTCAAATAAATAAGAAATAAATTTTTAAATATGCCCATGCAGGTAAAGAAAGTTACATGTGACCTTGAGTCTGGGAATAAGGTCCTCACAGCCCTGTCTCTGTCAGTGGCTGTGCAATATCCAGGGAAGAGTCTCTTAGCTCAGTATAGGGACAGGGAAGTGCTTCCAAGCTTGCCACCAGCTACGTCTGCCCATGTAGGTCCACAGCCACAGCCTATATGCAGTGGGAGCTATGTTAGCGCTCGACTTTTGCCTTGTCTGTCAGGACCTATGGAATGCTTATAGATTAAGCCACAGTTGAAGGAGGTAGATCCTTACAGTACCACTGTAGATGAAGGCTCTTAAATGGCATTCATAACTGATCCACTGATCTATACTGTCGCCTGGAATTAGGACCATGGAGGTTTTAAGTGTCTATGGAACATGTTGTCACGCTGGAAGGATGCACTTGGCCAGCCTCTCCTTCCTTTGCGGCACCACACAAAATGCTTCTAGTCTTTCACATTGCCTGCAAAAACTACCACATACCTTTCTAGTAGGTATCTGGGCATCTGTAAGGCACACAACAGGACTTTGGGTGTGTTTATCGAATGGAGAGTGTGGTTGGTGAAATAAAACTGGAGCTATGAAGCCATGGATTTTTTTTTTCATTTATTTTATTTACAAGCAAAAACAGACAGAGAGAGAGGAGGGAGAATATGGGCACGCCAGGCCTTTTTAACCACTGCAAATGAACTCCAGATGCATTCACCACTTTGCGCATCTGGCTTTATGTGGGCAATAAAACTTGGGTCGTTTTAGACTTTGCAGGCAAGCTCCTTAACCACTGAGCCATCTCTCTAACCCTGAAGCCATGGATTTTGACTGGGGCCTGCCTGGCACCTGGAAAGGGCCCCCTCAGCTTCCACAGGCCCATGGAACAGTGTTCCTGGATCAGATGCTCACCACATCCAGGGTGCCCTCCACCACTGAGGAGGAGTGGTAGACACGTTGGGTCTTGTCACCCGGGGGGCTCAGCTCTGAGTCCAGCTCCGGCTGGTCCTTATTTCCCTCATGAGAGGCTTTTCTGACTTTGACCTTTTGCTTCCTTAAGATCTGTGATGCCATCTCCAAATGGGAACAAGCCCTTAAGGAGCTGCACCCTGGAAAATCTGAGGGTGGGACTCGCGTCGTGAAGCTGATGTACAAGAACAGGTCCTGAGGGTGGCCCGAGGGTGGGGCAGACACGAGGGCCGTCATCCAGTGCCGGCGCCTTACCTCCCATAGCCTTTCTGTTAGTCGGAGTAGCCCATGAGCACCACTGCACGGTGGCTGTCAGCTGAGGCGTTAGGCTGGCCCTGCTCCTGATCCTCATGGAGACCCTGACCGCTTGGGCTTTCTGTCAGCCTTCCCTGTGCTGCCGTGTGCACATGTGCACACCCGTGCCAAGAAAGCATACCAGCCTCACACGTTACCTTATGAGAGTATGATTTTGTGTGAGCACCACACTTACGGTTAAAGGATAAATATTTCCCATGTACCAATTTCAGGGCATACGCAAGTAACTTTCCTATCAATTCGAGTAAGAAAAATCCATCCCAATATGTCTCCAAGCAAATAATTTCCATTAGTATCTTAGAATCTTCTCATCCAGTCCCCTAGTTCCAGCCCTCTGATTCCGGGTACCAGATTCCCTTTGCCAAAATGCAGTAAGACTAGTGTGTATTCAGAATTAACCTCCAGGCTGCCGCGGGTGAGATCCACCTGACCCTGCTCTGTATCAGGGTGGGTTACAAGTTTGTGGGGCAGTAGGAAAGAGGCAAATGGTGTAGTTCCATTTTGGAAGTCAAAATAAGCGGACCCACAGAAAGCCCCCTTCCTCTTTGGAACCCCAGCAGAGACTGGTTTCTCCTATCTTCCCCTGTAGGCTGTATTTTCGAAGTCAAGTCAAAGGGGAGACAGAGCGAGAGCGGCTGCTGCTGGCCTCCCAAATAAGTGGAGAAATAGTGGCTGGGAGATTTCCAGTCACCAAGGAACTGGCTCTTGAAATGGCTGCTCTGATGGCCCAGGTAAGGTTCTTTCTGTTCACAAAGCAGGAGGGTCAGGATGGCATCTTGGGACTCCCTGTTGGAACCACCACGAAGCCTAAAATGGGAGACTGCACATCCTTCGGTGCCCAGGAGAGGTGGCTTTGCTGCCCTGGTGCAGAAAGCAACCGAATCCTCACACACAGAGCACCTTGCCCACTGAAGATGACGGCTGTGCATGGCAGAACAGGACCACTGGGAATCAAAAAAACCTAGGTTTAGGTCTCATTCTTCCGATGTAAGATCATCTGTCTGTGCTTCAGTTTTCTTCCCTGTACATGGAAACCACAAACACTTCCCTTCCTGTTTCCAAAATATGTACTCGATAATGTGTATCCCGTAACGTATATGATAAAATTTGCCGGCCATCCAACGTTATAAATAGAAGATTAGAAAGGACATGCATGCAGACTGACTGTCTTTCCTGTTACCTTTAGAAGGCCATCTCACTGGAGGAACCTGGAATACCTCCATGGTTCCCATAAGAAAGAGTAAGCTAAGTGGGGTGTGGTAGAACGCCCTGTAATCCCAGCACTGGGGAAGCTCAGGGAGGAGAACTGACACAAGCTTCAGACCAACTTGGCTTATATTACATAGTGAGTTCCAGACCACCCTGGGCTGCATGGTGGATCCTTGTAATTATAGTCATCAATATGAAGACTGTAGCAGACCATTTCACGTGTATTTTCCTATGCATTTTATTTATTTTATTTTGGTTTTTTTGAGGTAGGTCTCACTCTAGCCTAGGCTGACCTCGAACTTAGTGACTCCCCTTACCTCTGCCCTCCCCCAAGTGATGCGGCTAAAGGTATGCATGACCGCGCCCAGCTCTTTCCCCCTCCTATGTACTTTGCATTTCCACTTAGAGGAGGAAATTGAACAGGGCTGGGATTTGAGCTAGGTGTCTGGGCGGCAGGTACTGTTCTAGGATTTGTACCCTCTTCCATCCGCTAGCCCGCTTCTGCATTAGAAACTGGAATTTGTACATTGTTTTCCCTCACCTGTCACTGATTAACTATTTGGATCAGGCTACAAAACAGGAGCTGATCTGGACAATCTAGAATATTCTAGGACCCTGAAGTTGCTTCTCTAGTGTATGAAAAACAAGGGACAATCTTTTCACGGGCCTTTTCACGTCATGGTGCAGCTCACCTCTCCAACACCCGGCAGCCTTATCCGCTCAGACTCGTGTCTCTCATGTCCTACCACAGGTAGAATACGGGGACTTGGAGAAGCCTATCCTGCCAGGTCCTGGGGGCACACCCTCTGCCAAAACTCAGCATCTCCTCCAGCAGGTCCTAGACAGGTTCTACCCGAGGCGTTACAGACACGGAGCACCTCCTGAACAGCTGAGGTACGTAGACTGGAAGGTCTCACGTGGGAGTCCTTGTGGAAAACACGCTGGCATTTCACGGGCACCTTTTCTTTCCATCTGCCATCCAGGCACTTGGCAGATACACTGGCCACCAAGTGGGCAGCTCTGCAGGGCTGCTCCCCTTCCGAGTGCATCCGCATCTACCTGACTGTGGCTCGGAAATGGCCTTTCTTTGGTGCTAAGCTATTTGCTGCTCAGGTGAGTGACAGTGGAAAGAGGAGCTCACACACCCCCGGAATGTCAGTATTTGTTGTCCTGGCTGGCTAAGGTTCAGTCTGAACAGGCTGTAGTTCCCACCTCCATGCTCCCAACCACTAGGGGTCACCGCCTGTCCACTTATTTCTGCCCTCTAGATTTCTAGTAATAATCCATTGCTTGCCTTCATGTCTTTATTGCCTTGTTAATTCTCCTGAAAGAGCTAATTCACATGGGAGCATTCAAGACTTAAAAGTTTGAAGCATAGACTAAATCTCTGTTGGCCACCCAAAAGCCTGAGGGAGAGACAGACGGACCACCCGGGGGGAATCAGACTACTCAGACAGCAGTTAATTTCACCCCTGGCTAGGAGGCCAATAGTAATTTCAGTTGGAACTTTTCCTCACTTGGTGTCTGGTCTGCATGAACTTTACAGGTAATCACAGACATTATCCTGTGATCAGACATTATAATCAAGACATTAAACTGGATCTTGGTCCTGCTCACGGGAACAGGTCATCCATTCATTCGCCTAGCAAATGGTTGCTGCACTCATAAGCTAGTTGTTTAAAGTTGTGAAAAGTGAACACCTCAGACAGTTTTTGCTCTCTGAAGCTTTCCAGCTAGCGAGGGATAGGATAACAGGGGGAATTGTATACTGACCAAATAATATGCGTGCTCTTCATGCTTTTCCTTCTCAGACTGTTTTGTCTGTGTCTGCCTGTCTACTCTTAATTTTCTATCTAATTTTAGGTGTGTACTGGGGATCAAGCCAGGGCCTTGCATATGCTAAGCAAATACTTTGCCACTGAGCCGTACCCCTAACCCCAACATGTCTGTGTGTGTACTGATAAATAGGTATTTTAGTGATCACAAGTACTATGAAGGAAAAGCACAGGGATGTTATAAAGGCTCACACCCAGGAGTTTGGGGAAAGTTTCCAAACAGTTGACATGCCCATCTCCTACTCCCCCTGCCCCCCCCACCACCACCACCCAGCTCTTGGGTAAGAGAGAGGTCAGCCGGATTGCCCTACTGCAGCTGTGACTGAAAAATTCAGCAAGTGTCTGCCAAGTAGCTGTGAACTCACTTAAAAAGGGCCTAAAGCCCATCAGACTGCATTCTTGCTATCCTGTTGCTTTTATGGGTCCCTAGGAAATTGGGTAAGGCAACTTGCACCTAAGCTGTGAGAATGGGGGTATGGAGTATTGTTTCCTAGAATGGGGAGAAAATAGGTTGTTCCTATGCAAACAGCAGAGCCCTGGAGTCTGCTCTGAAGGATGGGATCCCCTCCACCCCTGAGATGGTTAGTAAGTGGTCAGAGCCCCAAGGCCAATGCCACCTGCCCCAGGCAGCGTCGTCTGCTCACCCGATATGCTGTGCAGATGCCACTGTCCGTTGGCAATGCCAGAATGAGGTGATTCAAAGCCGTTTCCCAGCAGAACCCCGGGTGGATGTGCTTTCGTCCTCAGAAAGAACTTAGGGTTCAGAATCTCTTCACTGTGAGTGTGTCTGATGGGCTTCTCATGTTTCTGCAGCCTGCCCAGCTGTCTGCCAAGGAGAACGCTCTGGTGTGGATCGCTGTGAATGAGGATGGTGTCAGCGTCCTGGACCATCACACTATGGTGTGTAAGGAGGGCTGGCTCCAGCCCCTCAACACTGCCCTGTCCTCTCAGCTCTAGACTCATGGCCTGAGCTAAGTGACCATGGTCTCCCCCTGTTTCCACCCAGCCCAAGCAGTGCTGTCCTCTAGTCCAGACACAGCCTTACAGACATTCAAGAGTAAAATCTCCAAATCAGGACCACCTTGGAGTTCTCCCTTCCTAGTTAAGGCTCCCTGTGCCTAGAAGAGACGGGGGAGGTTCCCCCAGAACTAACCGGTTCCTTTCCACAGCAAGTGCACATCACATACCCCTACTCTTCAGTGACAACCTTTGGGGGCTGCAGAGATGACTTCATGCTCGTGATTAGATCCACTCCAGACCAGAGCTCTGGGAAAGGCCACATTGACAAGTTGATCTTCCGAATGGCTGCTCCCAAGGTGGGTCTTATGGTCTGGTGTGATGGGGTTGCCTTAGAGGGGAAACTCTAGAAAGGCCCTGGCCCAAATAGAATCTTTAGTCTTGTATAATCAGTATCCATCGACTACCGTTTCTACTTTTCTCAGAATGGCACCGTATATCCTGGGGGACCTCCAGACCAACAGAGGTCCATTTCATTCGGCCCTTGACCTCACAGTAATTCTCAGGCCATTTCTTCTGGGGTGGGTAGTTTTAACAGAGAAGCTAATGCCCAGGAAGGTGAAAGTACCCACCCTAAGCGCCAGTGAGAAAGCCAGCACTCAAGACGAGTCTGGTGCAATACCTTCACTTCTGTAACCTCCGTAGATTGCGGAAGCTACCTTCACCATGGCCAGCTATATGAACCACTGCGCTGCACCCACGAACCTACCCGCCAAACTGCCTGCAGCCCGCCAGCCCTGGGAACTGGATGGACGACAGTTCTTTGCTTCTGTTTCCTGCACTAAGGGGCCGGCATCTTAGTGACTGTTTCTCTTTACTTCCCTTCCACCACTGGTACCTCTGGGATACTGGATTTAAATCCCAGGGTATACTGCTACTGTGATGGGCCTAACAGCCCCTCCCTCCCGATGGTTCTGTGAAACGTGTCTTAGGGTCTGAAGTCTTTACTCTCTAGTGCCTTACATTTCAGGGCCCAATATCTAAAACCCCAGACCCAATGTCAGAAACACTGTTTTGTTTTGTTTTGAAACAAGAGTACTGACTGTGGCTGCTGCCCGATTCTAGACTGGGTCAGAAGGGCAGCGGTACTGTATTTGGGCTTCCGCACTGAGCTCATCTTTATATTGTTTGTGGTCTGTATGTGGAGATTTATACTTGAAGTTTTCTGAAGATCCCTAACAGGATAGGACTAAAATTTTCAGATCACCTAAACTCTGATAAATGCCTACAAATTTCTAAAACTGGATTTTCTTTCCCAAATGGAAAAAGGTATAGGCAGGGCAGGTTAAAAAAAAAACAAACCTACTACCTTTTTCCCCTTTACTGATGGTTGAGGCATTTGCAGTTCCCCTTGAGGGGCAGCAGCCCTGATCTTTGCGGGCAGCACACTACCCCTGCTAAGATTGAAGCTTTTTCTCTTACACTGGACTATACAGTCCTACCAGTGACAGGGATAGGTCCGATCTGACTCCTCCCTGTTTTTTTTTTTTTTTTTTTTTTTTTGCTTTTTCGAGGTAGGGTCTCACTCTAGCCCAGGCTGACCTGGAATTCACTATGGAGTCTCAGAGTGGCCTTGAACTCACGGCGATCCTCCTACCTCTGCCTCCCGAGTGCTGGGATTAAAGGCGTGCGCCACCACGCCCGGCTCCCTGTTTTGTTTTAATGCCGGGACAAGGCTCAGTGAAGACTGCTCACTAGTGAAGGACAAGGTGCTCATGGCCTCCCCACTGAGACCAAGCAAGTGCTCTTCACTTTGTTGTGCTGCTCTGAGGCCACCGAAGACAAGTGGGGAACACAAGACCCCTCCAACTGCTCGAGGGCTTGAGTGAACCCTTCAAGGTTTCTGGTAGAGTTTCTGCTAGGAGTCAGAGGCACAGGGCGTGTATGTGATACGTGCTGCAGCCTATGAGCATCAGGTGAAACGCAGAAAGTTTCTTACCTTTTTTTTTTTGTTTGTTTTGTTTTGTTTTGTTTTTTGCCTTCCTGAGAACATTTTAATCCCTCTTGACTCAGACTCTCTAATTGAGTATAATGGATGGTCTTTGTCTCCACTACCTCTTCCCCCCACCAATAAATAATACTCTAGTTTTCCAACATCTGAAAAACGTAATTTTATTCAGAGCTCTAGATCAGTCTTACATTTGTCAGTAACTGGGACAGCAAGAGTAACCAAGCCTTTATCCCCAACAATGTGCATTGTCAAACACTGCAAAAAGCTGCTGTGAGCCCCTTCTTACCCTCTGAGCTGATGGCTTCACTTTACAAAGGAGGCAGTTTTACAGGCCTTCTTGTCCCCATCCCAAACCCTACCCCAGGATTTGGGGTTCCAGTGGAGACATGTCTACCTCAAATTATAGATCACAAGAATTAAAAGCTCCTGGACAACCCTGCAAGGCTGGGGTAAAAGGCAGAGATTACAGCTCTGGTCTTCTATCTCAAGAGTTTTTAGGGCCATAAAGATGTTGCCTATTTTGGGAGGATTATTTTGTTTTGTTCTTAAGTAGGGTTCCAAGACTAGAGCAGTGTTTTTATACTTCATTTGGAGATCAATATTCTCCCCTTTTTTCTGTCCCGGTCCTTAGGATTCTTCTCTTAGTTTAATTTTATGTGGAACAAACTGCCTTAGGAACAAAGGCTTCTATAGCTGGCTTATTTATCCTTCCTTATGACAGTCCCATGTACGGGAACCAAAGTGAAATCTCATTTTTTGTCTCTACCCTCTTGGCAAAAGCAGCTTTTGAAACAATAGAAAATGCTGAGTAACAGGAAAGTAATAATGTGCTTGATACCCATGACTGAAAAGCCATTTCATGTTGTCAATAAAAAGCTGTCTGTGAACCAGGTGACTACTGTGTATGTTTTGGGTATTTATTTTTCAATTTTTGAGAGATCTCTCAAAGTTTGAGGTTTGCCTCAAACTTGAACTTACAGTGCTCTTGCCCCTGCCTTCTGACTGCTGGGACCACAGGCATGCACCACTAAGCCCAGCTATGTTCTGGATTACTGAGACCCATGCTCCTGTCAGAACAGAGATGCTAAGTGGGTAGAGACCAGTCCTCTGTATGACATTTATACCCGCTCACCCATGTATGAAGAACCTGACGTCCTTTGCCTTAACTTTTATACATGAGTACTTAGCAGTGAAAATTACAATTTTTCTTAGGAAATCTGTTATCACTTTCACAATGTCTCGCTTCTACAATTATCAACAGAAAAATAAAACATTTCACAAAGGGGTCTTTGTCAATATTACTTTTTAAAAAATATTTTTATTTGAGAGAAAGAGGCAGATAGAATGGGTATGACAGGGCCTCTAGCCACTACAAACTCCAGATGCATGTGCCACCTTTCACATCTGGCTTGTGTGAGTACTGGGGAATTCAACCAGGGTCTTTAGGCTTCTCGGGCAAGTACTTTAACCACTAAACCATCTCTACAGCCCCTCAACACTTTTTTGATATGCCACAATTCTTTGAAATCTCCCCTTGGTTAGCAATGTAATAAGACCTTCCAAGAGGAACACTGTAATATACTGAAATACTGAGTCAAACCTCAGTCACCTGTTCTACGGCTCTGAGATCTACCGCATCCACCTTGGCTCCTAGGGTTGTCCCCCTGATGGTTTACAGTGCAGAGAACAAGCCACCAGTGTGACTTAGGAATTATCTCCCACGGAAGATAATACTGGTCTTTGAATGCTGACACTCATGGACTTGTTGGTGTGGCTTTCTGGTGTGCCAGAATCTCCTGGCAGCTCCTGTACACTTCAATCAAGCAGTCCAACCGAGGCTTGGCACTCTGAATTCCAAAGGGAAAAATGCAGAATCAAGGAGAGTAAGGTGAACCAACCTGCTACCTCAATCTCTCACCCACATTCAAGAGGTCTGAACGGTTCAAGTAGAGCAACGAGAAGCCACAAGCTCATGCCTCAGAGCACCCTGCTGAGAGGACTCCCAGCCTGGCCCACAGCCACCTGTGAATTGTGCCAGGTGGGAGATGGAGGTTTATAACCCATTTAAATTGTATGACAGCAAGGGGAATAATAAGGACGTAACACGTATTACAAATTGTGAAATAATAAACTTTAGACAAAAGGACAGTTTAATACTTAAGTTTTGAAAAATATTTTATATTATAAAATGTAACACAACCAAAATTAAGAGACACCACGGAATGGGAAAGTTGCTTGTGGACAATATGTTTAATAAAAGTTTGCTATCCAAAGTACAAATGTTACAAATGCATAATCAATTTCTAGATTCTATTTGATTAAAAGAGAATGGATAGTTTGAGAGGAAATATAGTATTTATACTTATAAAGAAATAATGACTGTCATTTAAGGAGATATGAATTTTACTCTAAAATGAGTTTACATACATGTTGAACTAAAAAATTAACTAAACACAGTATTAGCTAAAACTATTCCAAAGAGAAAGATAAACTGTCCAATCTCTAGAGCAGTATGAAACATGAGAACAATCTATAAAATTGTTAGTTTTAATAACTATGCAAAATAACTTTAAGCTTCTTGTCATGAATCTTTAGTGAAAAAAAGGACAGCAGTATGTTTGCATAAGTAGTTTTTATTTTTGTTTTATTTTTGCATATCTGTGTGAGGAGATATGCATGCATAGGCCAAAGGTTGACAGAGGTGGCCAGTATCTTCCTTCATCACTCTTCTCCTTTTAAATTTTTTTATTTATTTTATTATTATTTTTTTTTATTTTTGAGGTAGGATCTCACTCTAGCCCAGGCTGACCTGGAATTCTCTGTACTCTCAGGGTGGATCTAAACTCTCAGCAATCCTCCTATCTCTGTCTCCCCAGTACTGTGGGACTAAAGGTGTGTGCCACCACGTCCAGCTCTGATTCTTCTATTTACTGAGGCAGGGTCTCTTACTTGAGCCCAGAGCTCAGCCACTGAGCTAGTCTCCCTGCCAGCTTGGCCTAGGGATGCCTGTCTCTATCTCCCAAAACCTAGGATTACAGGTGGCTGCCAAGTCCACCGCCATTTACATGGGTGTGGAGAGCCAAACTCCACTTCTCCTGTTTTTGTGACAACTTTTTTACCCACTGAACCACTTCCAAGTTTTCCTTTGGGTTTTGAGGTAGGGTCTCACTCTTTAGCTGAGGCTGGCCTTGAGTTTTTGGTAATCCTCCTGCCTCAGCCTCCTAAGTGCTGGGATTATAGGCATATATCACTATGCAAAGCCTAAGTGGTGTTTTTTTTTTTTTTTTTTTTGGTAAGAGCAAAATAAAAACTTACATGATTTTACAAATTAGCAATAGAATGCCTAAATAAACTAGTATTTCAATATGATGGTATACAAATTACTTAAAGCAAGAATGGCCTTTGTAGAAAATTTGCATGTTAGATGACTTAAAAAGGAACACTATAGAGCTGGAGAAATGGCTTGGCAGGTAAGGCGCTTGCCTGTGAAACCTAAGGACCAAGGTTCAATTCTCCAGGACCCACACAAGCCAAGGTGACACATGTGTCTGGAGTTTGTTTGCAGCAGCTGGAGGTCGTGGCATGCTCACAAGAAACAAAACAAAACAAAACAAATATATGTGTAATAGTCTATGTACCTCACTGACTTCTATGTAAAATTGTACAATGGTGGACTGACAGTCAAAGTAAATGATAATTTGTAGGCAAAGGTAGTTATATGCTTGCTAACTGTGTAATCTAAAATTCACATCAATTACTAATACTTCTGAAAGTTTAACATGTCTTGCAAAGAGGTTTCTGAAATTTAAAAAAACAAAACTTTTAGAACAATCTTAGGGCTGGAGAGATGGCTCAGTGGTTAAGGCTCTTGCCTACAAAGCTTAGCAACCTGAGTCCAATTCACTAATACCCACGTAAAGCCAGATGGGTCATCATCTGGAGTTTGTCTGTAATGGCTAGACGTCCTAGTGTGGCCATTCTGTCTGTCTCTACTTGCAAATATATTTTTAAAAATCCCAGTTCTTACTAAAATTGGCTGTCTGGTATCTTCCAATATTCTTGACAACAGATGCTTAAATTGAATGTAAGAGACAGCACATGAGCAGAAAGAGGAAAAGGTAAAGAGCTTCATTAGTGAAAGTGTCTGTGCTCACCTGGAAAACAGGTACAACTTGGGATACCTCATGTGGTTCCACTGGATCCTTCAATAAGATACAGAGGTAGTAAATCACTTTCTGCTGTAAGAAACAAAACCAATGGTTTCAGGAAAATTCATTCCTCCGTCAAGGGAAGACTGAAAGCTTTTTCATAAGTTGTTCTAAGTAATAAAACGGCAAGTTTGAGGTCAGCCTAAGCTATACACAATAAAGTTCTATCTCAAAAAAAAAAAAAAAAAAGTTGTGGCTGGAAAGATGGCTCAGCAGTTAAGGTGCTTGTCTGCAAAGCTTAATGACCTGAGTTCAATTCCCCAGTACCCATGTAAAGCCAGATGCACAAAGTGATGCATGCATCTAGAGTTCATTTGCAATGGCTGGAGGCCCTGGCATGCCTATTCTGCCCCCTTTTCTGCCTCTCCATCTGCTTATAAATAAATAATTCAAAACTAAGAGCTGGGCGTGGTGGCGCATGCTTTAGAAAACAAAAAAAATTAAAATAAAGTTATTGTAAAATGGTATGCAGGGCTGGAGAGATGGCTTAGCGGTTAAGGTGCCTGCCTGCAAAGCCAAATGACCCAGGTTCAATTCTCCAGGACCTACGTAAATGAGATGCGCAAGGTGGTGCATGTTTCTGCAGTTTCTTTGCAGTGGCTGGAGGCCTGGGTGTGTCCATTATCTCTTTCTTTCTCTCAAATAAATAATATTTTTTAAAATATAATGGTATGCAGTGTTTTAATTGGCAGCACACTTAAGCATCTCACATTTATTACGTATCTTGAGTCCATCAAGAGGCCATGTTTGAACGACTAATCTACACCCTTCAGGTTTGCATAAGTGCATTTTATGAGGTCTGCACAACCAGGAAATTGGTTAACAATGCATTTCTCTGGACATATCCCATCACTAAGCAAAGCATGACTATAAAGGAACTTGCCTTTTCAGAATAGGTTTCCTTTTTATGGCCTATTCATATGCCATCCTTAAAGGAAACACCACAGTACTGCAACAGATACTTCTCAAGTTTGATTCTGTGACATCAACTACTTCAAATATTAAGACTCAGTTTAGACCCTCATACATCCCATGGGCTGACTGCCTCCTCCAGAGTCCTGAAATACCACCTAAATACTTACCATGTAAATAGCCTCATTAATGATAACATCCTTGACCTTGTCCATCTCTATGAAGGTGGTACTTTCTTTGCCTGAGGCATAGGATGAAGTCATCTGGATGCCAAGTGAATCAATGATTAAGAGAGTCTCCTGATCAATCTTCACAAAATGGAGGTAACCAAGCAGGCCTAAGAGAGTGATAAAGATGGCAGAAGAGAGGACCATACTGTTCTGAAAAGAGAGCCAGACACAGGCAATAAGATCACCACATGGTCCTCTGCATACATCTGCGCTAAGTGAAAAGCCAACTAGACACTGAGGAAAGAGAACTGCTGTTTGCTCTGCTGGGCTTGAACAGATGAGGGGACAGGCATGAAGGCAACATCACTTTTACTTGGGCTCTGAGAGGTTAGGAAAGGTTCGTACTGAAATGGATCCAGACTACTAATGGATAGGTCTAGGGAGCTTTCAGCAAAATGCCTACATCCCAAACTTTTCTTCCACAGTTGCAACTTAAGGACCCAGATCTTTCCTCTCATGCTCCCTCTGCAAAATATGGCACAAAATCAGACAGTGAACAATTGTAAAGTGCTGGCAACTACGACTAAGTAGCTAATAAACAGTCATCCATTTATACTGATGGAATATGGAAGGAACTATGACTAGCCTATAAGCGAGCACGTGGCACAACTCTAACCAATGAGATGTGGTGGGGAAAGGTCTGCAGAAGGAGCCAACAGTACATCTTTTTTTTTTTTTTTTTTTTTTTTTTTTTTTTTTTTTTTGAGGCAGGGTCTCACTCTAGCTCAGGCTGACCTGGAATTCACTATGTAGTCTCAGGGTGGCCTCGAACTCTTGGTGATCCTCCTACCTCTGCCTCCCAAGTGCTAAGATTACAGGCGTGTGCCTCCACGCCCAGCTTCAGTCCATCTTTCAAAAAAAGATGGGTAGGCTGGGTAGATGATAGATCTGTAGATAAAGCATTTGCCACACTGTGAGTCCTGAGTTCATACTCCCAAACCCCATGTAAAAAGCTAGAATCCTTGTAGGCTTCTGGAGGCAGAGGCTGGAGAATTTTCTGGAAGCTTGTGGACCAACTAGCCTGATAAATCCAACAATGAACTATGAGAATGAGAAACTCTGTCTCAAAGGAAGGTGAAGACTAAAGCCCCACAGTGCCCTGACCACCATGTGCATAACCACACTCACACACACAAGCACCATGAATACACACACACACACATATCATACACACCAAAACCAATAAAAAGATGGGCAAATGGAAAAAAGGAAGGAAGGAGGGAGAAGGAGGAATCTTGAGAATTAAGCACCCATGAAGCAGAGGGAACCGTGGTTCCTGATGGGACCTCTGCTAGACAAAGTGGAGAGCAGGGCTAAGGACCAGCTGAATCCATGGAGGGCGGAAGACAGGGAAGATGAGAAGAGCCAGAATCAACTGAGAGTCTCACATGAACTCTGGAACATTCAGATCCCACGACTTCTTGTGTTTTTAATAAAAACCCTTATCCTTTCAGTTTGCTTCTGTCCTATGCTACTTACAGCTGACTATGACAAAATGATGTGCTAAGGGCCTCAAAGAATGCCTAGCCAGTTTACGGATGCAGCTCAGTGGTAGAGTTGTTGCTTCGCATGAGCAATGCCATAGGTTTACACACACACCATATTCCCTTGAGCCTAAGACAAGTATACCTTTCGGGGGGTATGTGTGTGTGGTATATGTGAGTATAAGTGAGTACATGGACAGGTACGTGTGTGTCCAGAGGCCAAAGGCTGATGTTGGGTGTCTTCCTCAATTTCTTTTCACCTTCATTCATTTATTTATTTATTTATTTATTTGGGGGGGGGGAAGAGGCAGATAGAAAGCATGGGCACACCAGGGCTTTTAGCCACTGCAAATGAACTCCAGAAGCATGCACCACCTTGTACATCTGGCTTATGTGGGCACTGGGGAATCAAAGCTCGGTCCTTAGGTTTCACAGGCAAACGCCTTAACCACTAAGCCATCTCTCCAGCCCTACCTTCTTTTTTAAATCAAGGTCTCTCATTAAACCTGGAACTCACAGAATCAGCTAGACTAGCTAGTCAGCAAGCCCTAGGCACCAATGCTTGTCTCTGCCTCCCCAGTGCTGGGGTTACAAATGCACGCTGCCACACCTGGCATTTTACATGTGTGCTGGAGATCTGAACTCAGGTCCCTACGCTTGCATGGCAAGTGCCTTACCAAACTGAGCCATCTCTCCAGCCCACATTTACAACTTTTAACACCTTGTTTTTGATGCTTCTTTTGTGTTCTCTTCCCCTTCTCTTCCTCTTTCTCCAAAGGTTGACACAAGAAAAAAATAGACCTAGATCAATGAAATTCAGTAATTCTGAGCCACACTCAAGGTCAAGAAGTGCCCTGGACTGACGAGCCCCCCATGACACCTAACTCCAGCCACACTCCCACTTCTCTCAGCACTAGCCCATGACCTGAGCAGCTGTCTGTATTGGACTGGCCCTGGCAATTACACAGGAATTTTGCTAAATTAGTTTAAGAGAATCCTCACCCTCAGTATCAGATCTCAACCCCACTGGAGGGAAATCCAATGACACCAGGCCCCACTTCAAATTTCCTCCATGTCCCACTAGAACCAGGGTGAGGACCAAGCCTCAACGGGCCTTTGGGACATTCAAATCCAAATGATAAAGCTGGGCATGGTGGGGCACTCCTTGAATCCCAGCACTCAGGAGGCAGAGGTAGGAGGATAACTGTTGTGAGTTCAAGGCCACCCTGAGATTACATAGTGAATTCCAGGTCAGCCTGGGCTAGAGTGAAACACTACCTCAAGAAACAAACACAAAGTCCAAATGATAGCTTCTGCCTTCTGCAAGATCTTGACAAATCAGTGATGACAGAACCCCCACCTTGCTGGTTATATCCTTTTAATAATTTGTCACTCACTGACCTCCACTTTGCTCCTTGACTAAACACAACCATCATCCTTGAAGTGTTCAGAATTGAAGCCAGTTCTTTTTTCCTCTGCTGTATAATGAATAAAACCTGTGTTTTTTCTCCTTACTGCCTGGTTCTGGTTTCAAGTGTAAGATCAGGGATCTGCAAACTTCATGCCTGCAATCTGTTTTGTCTTAACCACTTTGAGCTGAGAATAATTTTTAATTTTTTCACAGGTTGTAGGGATAAAGAAAACTATATGAGACAGGGACCCACAGAACCTGAAATATTTTTAAATATTTTATTTATCTACGTATTTGAGAGAGACAGAGAAGCAAGTAGAGAGAAAAGAGAGAGAGAGTGGGCATGCCAGGGCCTTCAGCCACTGCAAACAAATGCCTGACAAATGTGCCACCTTGTTCATCTGGCTTACATAAGTATTGGGGAATTGAACCAGGGTCCTTAGGTTTCACAGGCAAGTGCCCTAATGGCTAAGCCTTCTCTCCAGCCCAGAGTCTGAAATATTTATTTGGGCTTTTTAAGAAAAAAATTGCTGACTTCTGCACCAGTTAATTATTTCTGGCTGATAAATGGAGGAGTTGGGATTGTGCCACTGATGATCCAGAAACATCTGCTTTGAGCTCATTACTTACCAGGTATAGTATAGTGTCTTCACATAATATGAACAGAGGAACAAAACTCAGTCCTTCATACAGATTAGAAATAAGATTAATACATAGGAAAAATATTGTATTGCTGACTGTAAGTGCCAAAGAAAGGGGAGGGAATGGAAGGTGGCGGGGCGGGGCGGGGGGGGAGGGGGGAGATAGTGATCAAAGCACACAGGAATATTCCATGAAGACTTCTGAGGAAGCAGGACTTAACTGATGCATAGAAGGTCGGATTACTGATAGGTACACTTAACTGAGAATGAAAGGGGAAAAACACTGCAGGTTGGAATAAATTAGGTAGAAGCCTAATATAACCGTGAATTCAAAAACAGAAAAGAATGCCAGAATGAACAGTAGATGCTTACAGAAGTTGAGCCAATCAGCTTCCTAAGAGAATAATTCTGCCTAAACTCCATTATTCTGTCTGAAATTCTAATAAAGCAATATTCATTTGGTCAAGGTTAAGCCACATATTTGAATGAATTCCTTCAGAATTCTCACTCTAGACAGTCATTAGCTTTATGAATAATTCTGAGTAAGAGGAAAGATCACAAACTTTGGCACACAGAGCACTGAGGAAGTGTTGGGGTGGTTTAAAATGAGGTCTAACTACACTAATTAACTAATAACTAACTGCACTCAATGGAAATATTAGGACACACCACAATCAAAAAGATGAGTAAAGAAATTTCTGTTTGAAAATTTTAAGCTGGATATGGTGATACCCACCTACAATTCCTGCACTCAAGGGAGTCTGAGGCCTGCCTAGCTACACACAAGACTGTCTCCAAACGTATGTGTGTGTGTGCACACGCACACACACACACACACCCTTCCAAAACCCTTGATCTGAAGCCCAGAGTTGTCTTTTATCAGCTTCAAAACTACTGAGAAAGCTATTCTTTCTGGGGCTTGGTTTCTAAGGCTGAATAAGGAATTCAGTAAGACAGCTGACTTTCAGTGGGCATTTAATAAGTATCTGTTCCTCCTCTTCCCACATCTACATACATGGCTAGAAAGCAGGCTAGTAATTAAAAATCAACTATATTAAGGCACTTGCCTGCAAAGCCAAAGGACCCAGATTAGATTCCCCAGGATCCATGTAAGCCAGATGCACAAAGTGGCACATGCATCTGGAGTTTGTTTGCAGTGGCTAGAGGCCCTGGTGTGCCCATTCTCTTTCTCTCTCTCCCTCCTTCCCTCCTTCCCTCTCAAGTAATAAATAAATAAAAATATTTTTTTAAATATCAACTATATGGCCAGGGTTGGTGGTGTGCACCATATGTGCTTGAGGCCAGCCTGAGAGTACATAGTGAATTTGTCAGCCTGGGCTAGAGTGAGACCCTACTTCAACACCCCCCACCCCCCCCAAAAAAAAACCAATGATATCCTAAATTAAATTGAGGGCAAACTGTCAAGTCAATTTAATCACTTCATTTGACCAATGAAGAAACTTAGATACAATTTGGTATAAACTAGGGGTTTTAATTCTATTTTATGCTGAATTACCATGCTGCAACATCTAATTTGATGGTAAAAAGCTAATGGAACAACATGTAAATTACAGAAATTAACAGCCCTGCCAGGTGTGGTGGCGCACACCTTTAATCCCAGCATTTGGGTGGCAGAGGTAGGAGGATCACCGTGAGTTCAAGGCCACCCTGACACTACCTATTGAATTCCAGGTCAGCCTGGGTTACAGTGAGACTCTACCTCGAAAAACCAAAATAAATAAATAAATCAAAGAAAGAAAGAAACAGCCCTGCTACATGTACTTAGCTCTAGACCAAACACTCCTGGAACAGGATGTTCATGTAAGGGTTATTATCTAGAAAACTAGACCCATCCTGGAAAAGGCCATTTTGATGACTTTTTACTTGAAAACTTTCACAGTACTGTGAAGCAGCTATTAATTTCATGAGATGTGAAAACCGAGGTGCAGAGAAAACAGGAAGGAGTCTGGAAACAACATACAAACCAGGCACATCTGAAAACTGCATCACTCTTTAGAAAGTACACTTGAAAATTGGGGTGGGGGTAAGCAGACGAGAGGTAGAGGGATAGTAGAGATGGCTCAGCTGTTATACAAGGTGCTTGCCTGCAAAGTCTGCTGGCCCAAGTTCAATTCCCCTTGTACCCATGTAGAGCCAGACACACAGAGAGCGGCACATGTGTCTGGAGTTCATTAGCAGTGACAAGAGGCCCCTGGTGTACCCATATACACACGCTCTTTCAAATAAATAAGTATTCGTTTGAAAGGGAGGTAACTGAAAAGGGGTTAGAAAGAATGTAACACTGTCTGGACATACATACGCACACCGTGGAAGCAAAGGCAGTTTCTGTAAGACTAGCTATGCATTAGCAGTGACACCCTGTGAGAAGTGACGGATGTGGACACCATACTGTGCCCAACTATGTTTGTTTGGTTGGGATTTTTTTTTTAATTAATTTATTGATTTGAGAGGGAAAGAGGCAGAGAGAAAGAAAGATAAAGTGAGCACACCAGGGCCTCCAGCTACTGCAAACAAACTCGAGATGCATGGGTCACCTTGTGTATCTGGCTTACGTAGGTCCTGGGGAATCGAACCTG
The DNA here is from genome assembly GCA_036346955.1 of Dipus sagitta. Taxonomy (NCBI): domain Eukaryota; kingdom Metazoa; phylum Chordata; class Mammalia; order Rodentia; family Dipodidae; genus Dipus; species Dipus sagitta. The sequence continues at coordinate 118,832,283 of CM070775.1, forward strand.
GGTCCTTTGGCTTTGCACACAAGCACCTGAACCACAAAGCCATCTCTCCAGCCCATGGTTGGGGTTTTTTGGTCGTGTGTTTGTTTGTTTGGTTGGTTGGTTGGTTGGTTTTTTCGAGGTAGGGTCTCACTCTGGCCCAGTCTGACCTGGAATTCACTATGGAGTCTCAGGGTGGCCTCGAACTCACGGCGATCCTCCTGCCTCTGCCACCCCGAGCGCTGGGATGACAGGTATGCCCAGCAGCCCACGCTTCCCCACGGGCTCCCACGCGCGGCCCCACGACGGCGGTACCTCGCACAGGGTGAAGAGTCCGTAGGCCGTCAGCCACACGGCGCACGTGACGGCGGTGAGCGTGCGCAGCGACAGCCGAGCCGAGCTGAGGCCGAACTCGCGGCAGTACGGGGAGTAGTCTCGGCACCGCAGCGACAGGCGGCCGCCGCGGATGTCGGTGAAGCTGCGCTCGTCCTCCGCGTCCTCCATGGTCCGCTCGTCCTCCGGGGCGCGCGCGCGCACGCACGCACGCACGCACGTCCGCCGGGCGCGCAGCCTCGCAGGCTCCCCACCTGCATCCGGGAGCCACTGCTCAGCCCCGCGCGCCCTACGCCCCGCGCAGCCGCAGTCGCGCGCGGAGACCCGCGTTAGGCTCCGTGTTTGCGTCGCTGCAGGAGATTTGCCGCGAGCTATCGCTTGTTGCGCTCAGCTCAAGGCGCTTTCAGCTCGTTTCTGTTGCCAAGCCACCGTGAGCACCAAGGAGATGCATGCGTGCGTGTGTTCACTCACTCATGCCTGTGCGAAGTGACTTTTAGGTGCTTGAGGATATCGGCGTCTCTGTCCTCAAGTAACTTCTTCCAGCAGGAGAAACGGCGTGGAAGTCACTTAGAATAGTCTTGTTGAGCCGGGCGTGGTGGCGCACGCCTTTTCGGGAGGCAGAGATAGGAGGGATCACCGTGAGTTCGAGGCCACCCACCGTGAGACTACATAGTGAATTCCAGGTCAGCCTGGGCTAGAGTGAGACTCTACCTCCAAAAACAAAGCAAAAAAAAAAAAAAATTTTTTTTAAGGCCTGGAAAAAAAAAAATGCCTTGGGTTGGAGCGATGACTTAGCGGTTAAGGCGCTTTCAGGCAAAGCCAAAGGACCCAGGTTCAGTTCCCCAGTACCTGTGTAATGCCAGATGCTCAAGGTGGCGCATGCGTCTGGAGTTTGCACATTCTCTCTCTCTCTCTCTCTCTCTCTCTCTCTCTCTCTATCTTTCTTTTTCTCACCTCTCCAATAAGTAAATAAATGAAATATTTTAAAAGATATTTTTTAAATGGCTGGGGGCAGGGGGTGACAGCCAGGAGGTTCTTGTAGAGCTTAGAAAATAATTTGGGTTTAGGTTCTCTCTTGAAGCAAGGCTTGGATCTTTATTTGCTGGGTGGGAAATAAAGTGAAAAGTGAGACACAGAGGGCATGTACAATCAAATTACCAAAGCGATCAGTAACAGCAGCCCATGGGTTCCGTTTTTTAGTTTAACAAGTGGACCTAAAGTGCTTGTGTGGCCTGTTAAGAAGTCGTAGTACTTCAGCGTAAGGAAAAAAAGAGATGATCCTTTTGTGAATAAATTATATAAAGATCTCAAAAATGATGTCTTAGCAACTAAGGCACTTGCCTGTGAAGCCTAGCGACCCAGGATGAATTCCCCAGAACCCATTCAAGCCAGATACACATGATAGCACATGTATTTGAAGTTTGTTTGCAGTGGCTAGAGGCCCTGATGTGCCCATTCTCTCTGTCTCTCTTTCTCTCTCTAATAAATAAATAAACAAAAATAATTTTGTTTTGTTTTTCAAGGTAGGGTCTTGCTGATCTAGTCCACGCTGAGCTGTAATTCACTATGTAGTCTCAGGGTGGCAATGATCCCCCTACCTCTGCCCCACAAATGCTGGGACTAAAGGCATGCAGCACCATGCCCATACTAAAATATTTTTTTCTAAGATTTTATTTATTACCGTCAGAGAGAAAGAGTGTGTGTGTGCCACTATGTGCATCTGGCTTACATGGGACCTGGAGAATCGAACCTGGCTCCTTAGGCTTTGCAGGCATGCACCTTAACTGCTAAGCCATCTCTCCAGCTCTAAAGTATATTTTTAAAAATATTTTATTTTTATTTACTTGTTAGAGAGAGAGAATGGGCATGCCAGGGCCTCCAGCTGCTGCAAACAAACACCACATGCATGTACCACCTTGTGCATCTGGCTCATGTGGGTCTTGGCGAATTGAACTTGGGTTCTTTGGCTTTGCAGGCACGTGCCTTACCTGCTAAGCCGTCTCTCCAGCCCTAAAATAAAAAATAAAAGTAAAAAAATCTCACTATAAAACCCTACCTTGAAAAAACAAACAAAAAAAGATCTCACTGGCTTTAAGTCTCTGTGATGACAGGTTCAATTTCTCCATTTTCAAACAGGTTCTGCCTCTGTCTCTCTTCAAAATAATTTTCTTCAACTGTAATCGGGTGCTAGGGATACAGGAAAATCCTTGAACCCCAAACCCTAAGTTCATGTCAAATTTTAATCAAAGAATTGAATAATACTGAGAAAGATAATTATTAAGTTATTATATTTGGGCTGGAGACATGGCTTAGTGGTTAAGGCACATTTGACTACAAAGTCAAAGGACCCAGGTTCAATTCCCCAGGACACATGTAAGCCAGATGCACAAGGTGGCACATGTGTCTGGAGTTTGTTTGTGGTGGCTAGAGGCCCTGGCATACCCATTCTCTATCTGTCCCCCCAAATAAATAAATAAATAAATTTTTTAATTAGTATATTTATTTAGAGGAGTACAGAACCAAGGAAAGACACTCACGTGGCTTGAGAGCCCACATGGAGGGTCTGGAAAAACCGTGGAGAGGACAGAAAAGAAAGTTCAAAGAGCTCCTGCCAGCCTGGTGTGGTGGTGTGGTAGAACAGAAGCTAAAAATTGAACTGATTCGCTGACTTACTATAAGAGTTAATTGCTGAGGAGCTAAAACTTACCTTTGTCAACAGATGGGAAAATCCTAAAGAAGGAACTGTCCAGAAAGGGCCCAAAGGGATGATGAGAAGGAAAGACAGTTTAGGCTAAAACAAAATAAAGTGGAGTTCTTTGTTAGGGTGGCCTGACTACAGAAATGATTGATATGCAAAATTCCACATCTTGTTTGTTCACTTACCCTCCTCTTGGCTATGAAAACTATAGAATGGAAATAAAATCTCAGCTTGGGTGCCAAAGCTTCTTCGGAGGGCGACCTCAAGCTTTTTAGGCCCCCAGGTAATAAACTCCTCTACTTTCACTCATTCTGAAGTAATCTTTCCAAAAAATGTCTACAACAGTGGCACAGGCCTTTAATCCCAGCACTTGGGAGGCAGAGGTAGGAGGATCACCACGAATTCCAGACCACCCTGTGACTACATAGTGAATTCCAGATCAGCCTGGGCTAGAGTGATAACTCTACCTTGAAAAAAACAAAGCTAAAAAGAGAGAGAGAGAGAGAGAGAGAGAAAGAAAAAAGAGCCGTGCCATGTGGAGAACAGGAGGGGTCAAGAGTTCATGTGGGAAGTAAGGGTTATGGGGTTCGCTCCTCAGCTTTCCCGGGCCAACTGAGCCAAGGAGAAACACAAGTGGTTGGGCAGCCCAGAGAATTTGCCCTCCCTTCACCAACGTATTTATAACCATATGGAGGTGGGCCCTACCATCGGGCTCAGGTGAGCTGATTGGTTTGGGCTAGGGGCTGTCTTAGAAAGAGGCTAGCCATGATGCCAAGTTCTGAGGGGCTGAACTTTGACCAACCACAATGTTAGGGCTAGATTTAAATCCTAAGTGAGACCTCCCTCCCAGGTTGGTTGTAGTAAAACAAATCTAAATAAGAGCTAAGAACTCAGATCCTGCTTTGATCTCTAACAAAGTGGAAACTGCAATGAAAGGCCCAAAGATATTTACAATTCTTACTTTCAGGGTCCCAGTCACCCTCACTGCCTTTGTTAAGCTTCCTGACTCCTCATTCCCTCCTCATTTGAAAAGACACTCTAACTGCTGTTGGAGGAAAGAGGATAATGCTGGTCAATGTTAACTGCTTCTGGCTAAATGGGGGGGGGGGGGTGTAGAAATATGGCAGTCAGAGTCTCTCTCTCAGAGAGAGGAACTATTCTAAAGGACCCAAAAAGTGTATTGATGGAGTACAAGAAGATAGTCCTGGAAGAAAATGTTGAGAAAGAAAGAATAAAAGCAAGGAATTAATGGGAAGTTAGCACGCAGCAAACTGGTCACCTTTAGGGTTTCAATCCTTGTGGACTTGTGGGCCTTGGAGAGCATTCGAGGGAACCCCAATAGATAGCATGTGTTAGAGTGTCTAGGGACCATCTGAGCATAGCTGACTGAAATCCTCTCTGAGCCGGGCGTGGTGGCGCACGCCTTTAATCCCAGCACTCGGGAGGCAGTGGTAGGAGGATCGCCATGAGTTCAAGGCCACCCTGAGACTACAGAGTTAATTCCAGGTCAGCCTGGGCCAGAGTGAGACCCTACCTCGAAAAACCAAAAAAAAAAAATCCTCTCTGAATGGCACAGTAGTGCCTGACATGGTCTGAATCTGTTCCTGTATGGCTTGTAAAACAGATGAGATATTAGCAGAGTTATCACAGCATTTGTCCTTGATGGTGGCAACTATATTGTTGGGAGCTGTAGCTGCTCTTTGACCATGGGAACTTCAGCTGGTCTTGGATCTCCAGGCACAGAGGCCTTATCGTACGGCCTTGGTGGAGCAGACTTCAGACATGAAGGCATTGTTTTGGGAAAGTTTTATTTTCTGTATATAAGCTTGTGTCTGCCTGAATAAATTTGAGCCTTGATCAGAACTTGTCTTGGCTCCATTCCTTGTGTTCTTGTCTCAGATTCATTCCCACTGCCTTCTTTGGGGTCTGTTTCAACTCGTGCCACAGGGCGGCACAATATATCATATTTTGTGTAGTAGCCTTTTACATCATTTGAATCTCAATGTTTAGAAGGACTATTCCCTTAGTTGTACCATTTAAAGCCTTTTGGGTTTTTTTTTTTATGTCATATGACATCTTTTAAGCCAATACATGACGCAAAAAACAGACACTAAATGATCACACCATTGAAAAACATTTTTTAGGGCTGGAGAGAGTGCTTAGTGGTTAAGGCACTTGCCTGCAAAGCCAAAGGACCCAGGTTCTATTCTTCAGGACCCAAGTAAGCCAGATGCACAAGGTGACTGAAGGTCCTGGCATGGTCATTCTCTCTTTCTCTCTCTCTCTCTCTCTGCATCTTTCTCTCTTCCTTTCTCAAATAAATAAAATTAATTTTTTTTAAATAAAAAGCTAAAACGGCTGGGCACTTTAAGGTTTTTTGTTTGTTTGTTTTGTTTTGTTTTGTTTATCACCCTGGTATCCAAGGAAATCCCAGAGTGTACTTTTAAAATCTATCCTGGGTGTAGCCGGGGCCAAAGGTTGGTACCACAGAGCCACTGAGTCCCATTAGGAGCTGCCCAGTGTACTTCTGGCCTCATGACTTATTTAACAGCAAACCATCTTTATGATTGGAATATAATGATGTCCTGGCACAAATTAGAAGGGACTCATCATTGTTACCAGTATAAAGAAGTCTTTAGACCTAAGTGACCTTTGGTTTTATATACACATACATACATAATTAGATTTGAAAATAACCATGCTGACATCTGTGATTGTTTCCCTTATTGTAGAACTAGAACTATTAGAGAGGACAGCAACATGTCTTAATGCCTTGTTTGTTTTTCCTTTTGGAAATCTTTTGTTGTGTCCCTTCTTATTTTTGGTAGACTTAATAGGCTGTGAATATAATATTTAAGGTACTCTTCATCTTTGGTTATAGATTTCTCTCTGAGTGTTTAAGACCAAGCAGGTAGCCAAAATTTAATTGAGGATGTACTTTTGGAGGTCACTAATGGCTCTCCAAAGGAGGCTCTAGGGACCTGGGAAGAGCAGTACTGGTATTATCTGGAAGGATGAGTCAGGGATGTGCTGGCCAAGCAGTCTTCCATCTTTTTTTTTTTTTTTTTTTTTTTTTGTCTTCTTCTTGGTTTTTCAAGATAGGGTCTCACTCTAGCCCAGGCTGACCTGGAATTCACTATGTAGTCACAGGGTGGCCTCGAACTCACGGTGATCCTCCTACCTCTGCCTCCCAAGTGCTGGCATTAAAGGTGTGTGCCACCACACCTGGAGTCTTCCATCTTTTGGGAAGCCAGGAGGACTGATTTTTTCCTCAGTTGTGACTCTCCTGTTTCAGACTGTGAACCAATTTCTTTTCTTTTCTTTCTTTCTTTCTTTTTTTTTTTTTTTTTTGTCTCCATATCCTCTCTGATCATGAAGACAGGTGACTTACCAGAGGGCCAGTGTAAAACATGTTAGAAACGTCCCATCATCTCTAGTGGCCTTTTGACCTGAGAGCAGGGGCCAAGATATTGGCCTATTTAGCTCTGATAAATACAACTGGATTTGGCTTCTGCATAGGTTATTAGTACATTTAGAAAATAAGTCATACCAGCCTTGAAGGGTGTGCATATATAGCATATTTGATTAGTAAAAGACCCAGTTAAGGAATGACACAAATACTTTTAAGTTATTTATTTATTTATTTTTATTTATTTATTTATTTTATTTATTTATTTATTTTTGGTTTTTCAAGGTAGGGTCTCACTCTAACCCAGACTGACCTGGAATTCACTATGGAGTGTCAGGGTGGCCTCGAACTCATGGCGATCCTCCTACCTCTGCCTCCCGAGTGCTGGGATTAAAGGCGTGCACCACCACGCCTGGCTATACTTTTAAGTTATTTCATCTTAACTTCCAAGTTTAGTTATCCTGTGATAGCATACACCATATCTGAAGCATAGAAAGCAGGCATGCCTTATCCTTCAAATAGCTAATAGCTATAATACAGGCATGCCATGTTACCAGTCCTGAAAATAATATTTCTATTAAATCCAAACCAATTAATTTAACCTAGACACTGTCAGGAAAAAGACAAGTATGACAGTCTAAAGTCTTGTCACCCGTGTTTGAAGACATCTCTGATTAGTCTAGATACTTGTGTGGGTACCAATTACCCAGGAAATGTTTGAAACAGAACTGCAGAGCTTGAAATTATTTTTTCAGATGAGAATCATTGTTTGAGCTTAAGGCTTTACCCTGAAGCAGGGAATATGTCTTAAGAGTTAATTTCCTTATAAGCAATGGACTTGGGATATCAAAAATGAGGCAGTTGTCTGGCGTGGTGACACATGCTTTTAATCCCAGCACTCGGGAGGCAGAGGTAGGAGGATTGCCATGAGTTTGAGGCCACCCTGAGACTACATAATGAATCTGAGGTCAGCCTGGGCTAGAGTGAGACTCTAGCTCGGGGAAAAAACTGAGACAGTTATTTAAACAAAATTCTCATTTAAACTATTTGGTTATACATAATAGAGTGGAACCTGGTTATTGCTGAGCCAAAACAGCTGAGCTCTAATACACCCTTGACAAATCTGTTTTGAAAGAGAAAACACTGTTTTTTATTTTTTTTATTTTTATTTAGTTATTTGAGAGCAACAGACAGAGAGAAGGAGGGTGAGAGAGAGAGAATGGGTGCACCAGGGCTTCCAGCCACTGCAAATGAACTCCAGATATGTGCGCCCCCTTGTGCATCTGGCTAACGTGGGTCCTGGGGAATCGAGCTTCGCTCAAACCAGGGTCCTTAGGCTTCACAGGCAAGCACTTAACCACTAAGCTATCTCTCCAGCCCGAGAAAACAGTTTGACAACCAATACTTTTAGCTTAATCTTGGATAGAAATTAATGTGATGTACATTAGAAAAACAATTTTTTTTTTTTTTTTTTTTTTTTGGTTTTTCAAGGTAGGGTCTCACTCTAGTTCAGGAATTCCCTATGTAGTCTCAGGGTGGCCTCGAACTCATGGTGATCCTCCTACCTCTGCCTCCCAAGTGCTGGGATTAAAGGCATGCAATACCATGCCTGGCTCTAGAAATTTTTATTAACATAAAGAAGTTTTATATCTTACCCATGACTTAAAATTGATAAAGCTTAGGCAAGCTATCTTAACAAATTTTGCCTAACAGGCAGATAAAAGTTACAGTGACTGAAATTAAATCACTTAAACCTAAATTGATTAAACCTAGTGACTGCCATTTGACAGAATTAGCATAAATAAAACAGGAGCTATCTTTTTAAAATTCTTTTTATTTATTTATTTTGATATTTCAAGGTAGGGTTTTGCTGTAGCCCAGGCTGACTTAGAATTCACTATGTAGTCTCAGGGTGGCCTTGAACTCAAGGCAATCCTCCTACTCTACCTCCTGAGTGCTGGGATTAAAGGTGTGCACCACCATGCCTGAACTTTTTTTGATTTTTATTTATTTATTTATTTGAGAGTGACAGACAGAGAGAGAAAGAGGAAGAGAGAGAGGGAGAGAGAGAGGGAGAGAATGGACACACCAGGGCTCCCAGCCACTGCAAATGAACTCCAGATGTGTGCGCCCCCTTGTGCATCTGGCTAACGTGGGTCCTGGGGAATTGAGCCTCGAACCAGGGTCCTTAGGCTTCACAGGCAAGCGCTTAACCACTAAGCCATCTCTCCAGCCCTTGTTTTGATTTTTTGAGGTAGGGTCTCACTCTAGCGCAGGTTGACCTGGAATTCACTATGTAGTCTCAGGCTGGCCTTGAACTCATGACGCTCCTCCTACCTCTGCCTTCCATGTGCTGGGATTAAAGGCATGAGCCACCATGCCTGGCTAAGAGCTATCTTATAGTCACAATGTTCTCAGGTCTGAGAATCTTTATCTTGGGAAACTAAACACTTTATAAGTGAACATTTATCTTAAAACTCAGTTTCCCCAGTAGTTAATGCCTTAGCAAATAGAGAAGCAAAGTTAACTTAGCTGAGTACTTTGAAACCAGTTTTAACATCCCCTAAATCATGGACAAATTAGCATCAGTGAGCTGTTAATGAGTGAACCTTAATCATAAGACTCAGTTTCTCCAGTAGCTAAAACCTTGACAAATAGAGGAACCTAATTTACTTTACTGAGAGCCTTAAAGCCAGTCTTTATAACCCTTAAACCATAAATAAATTGATGTGGTGAACTGTTGGACTGTTTCTCTACTCGTTAAAACCTTGGCATCAAGTAGATATAGTTTAGATTTTATCCAATTAAATGTTCTAATGGAGAGCCCCTTCCCTGAGTGACCTTCATCACCAGTACAATCTCCTGGTGCTGCGTGTCTTTATTTTTCTCTTTTCCTTTCTCCCTTTCTGTTCTGTCTGCCTCCCCTCTTCTTTTCTTCTGTTTCCCTTCTCTCTCTCTCTCTCTGTCTCTCCTTGTCAATCTTGGAAGCCAATCATCCCATCTGAAAAAAAATGGGGAAAAATAGAAGAATCTAGAGTCAGTTTATGCCCCATCCTTTCTCACACCTTCTAGTTGGAGAGGGGCATCCCTCCAGATCAGATTGGGGAAAAGAAACTAGAGCTATTTTTAAATCTCCTTCCTACAGGAGCCCTGGTTGTCTCCCCAATCAAAAGGGGGCATGTAGCATAGTCTGTGTGCCTCCTGGAGCAAGGAAGGGCCAGGATAGGATATCGGTGCTCAGCCTGTAAAGCCAGCCAGCTCCCAAGCTCGCGTTCCTCCAGCCCCTGCACATGCCTCACAACATAGCATATGAGGAATGTCAACTGCATTTTAAGCCCAAGTGCAAAGATTTCTGCCCTTACTCCTATCTTGATAGCTTAAATGCCCTTGGTGTGGGGGGGGGGCTTCCTGGGACCCTTTTCCCTTCTCCCCTGTGTGGGAGCCTGGGATATGGGTCCCCACCCTGGTCTGTGAATGTTTGGGATTAAAGGGTTGTTACTGTTTTAAAGGTGATCTCTGGTTTTATTACCTTAAGCATGGGGATTAGAGATGTGACCAGTCACATCTATCCGAATCCTGCCTTTTGTTGATATTTGAGAGAGAGGCAGATGAGAGAGATCACTTACACAATGCCTTTCTATCATAATATCGGCTTTTACCCGGATACACACTTTAGGTAAGCCTAATGGTTGTCTTACTTAAGGAGTTTATAACCTGATCCAATGCTTTGACTCAGTTTACCCATTTGACCTTTTTTGTCTAGTGAGAAATTTCATTGGATAGAGGTGATTTCAGGGGTTTAGAAGAGAGAAACTATAAAGAGAACCGAAGTCATATGTGGTTTGTCATTCCCTTTTCTTTGTCAGAGACAATTGGCCATTTGATTGCTAGTCAGGGTCTGGAGGACACATGGCTTAAATTTGCTTGGGGTCTGAGACAAAGGGGGCACCAACCCTTTTTTTCAGAGTCCAGCTTGTCATGACTTTAGCATATAACAGTAAGCAAGAGCAAAAGGAGATAACAGCAGAGAGCTAAGCATCCGGGCAGTCCATGACCTATTTTGATTTGTCTATTTGTATTTACCTAGGAAATTTATTTTACCTATTTGTAATCACAAGATGATAGGGTCTTGTATGTGTCTAACCTGGTTAGACCTTCAGAGAATGTGAATTACATCTGTGCTTATGACTTTGTGACTCACCAGGACAGGACATCGCCAGTGTCTGATGTAAGCTGAATTTAGATTTAGTCTTTGTCCTTATATAAAAATTTTAGAACATCTGTAAGAGTCTGTAAAAAGTTTTAAAAATCCTTAATTTTGGGCATGGTATTTATCTGTGTTTATCCTGAAAATTAGACTTTTTGTTCCTTATAAAAGGAAATAGGTTTTAGGCAAAATTTGGTCTTTTTATATTTCTCTTACCTATGGATTTTATATAACCACTTGATTTGAGACATCTCCTGTTAATAAACTCCATGAAATACATTTTTAAAATATATTTTATTTATTTATTTGAGAGCGAGAAAGAGGCAGAGAGAGAGAGAGAGAATGGGCACAATAGGCATGCCAGGACCTTCAGCCACTTCAAACAAACTCCAGGTGCATGCGCCCCCCTTGTGCATATGGCTTACGTGGGTCCTGGAGAATCAAACCAGGATCCTTTGGCTTTGCAGGCCTTAACTGCTAAGCTATCTCTCCAGCCTGAAACACATTTTTTGAAGGTATAAGTCTATGAATTCAGGCAAAACATGACAACTGTTTGGGGGATAATTTTTTTAATATTTTATTTATTTATTTATTTGAGAGCGACAGACAGAGAGAGAAAGAGGCAGAGAGACAGAATGGGTGCACCAGGGCCTCCAGCCACTGCAAATGAACTCCAGACGCATGAGCCCTCTTGTGCATCTGGCTAACGTGGGTCCTGGGGAACTGAGCCTCGAACCGGGGTCCTTAGGCTTCACAGGCAAGCGCTTAACTGCTAAGCCATCTCTCCAGCCCTCTAACACACTTGAAAATGATTTTATCAAGAATACCTAAGGCAGAAAGAAAGAGGAAAGAAAGAAAATAGCTAAAGGAGATTTTTGTTTTTGTTTTGAAGCAGGCTGTCCTAGAACTCAGACCAACTGCCTTCTCCTTTCAAGTAAGTAACAAAACCTTTACAACCAACTGGATTTTGTCATTTCCATAATCTGTTTAAATACCTGACAAATTATTAGCCACTATATTGGGTAGAATTTTGTTGTTTTCAATACTCTTCTATGCAGGTTGAAGTTGATCTAGAACATAAACTCAGTGACCATATTCATGGTATCATGGGACAATTTATGACCTGTTTGTATAGAATTTTAGTTTAGTGTAAGCCTCAGTTAAATCTGACTTTTAAGGACAAAAACCAAAAAAAAAAAAAAAAAAAAGAAAGAAAGAAAGAAAGAAAAGGAAAAGAAAAAAAAATCTTGAAATACATAGAATGCAACAAAAACTTCAGGAGAAATCTGTTGGACTGTTTGGATTAGGAAAGCCATACTATAATTTATCACACAAAATAAAGAAACCAGGGGCTGGAGAGATAGATGGTTTAGCAGTTAAGGCTTTTGCCTACAAAGCGAAAGGACTCAGATTTGATTCCCCAGGACCCACGTCAAGTCAGAGGCAGTAAGTGGCAGGGCCCTTTACTGTGCTATAGTGGCTTTTGTGCAAGCCCCTGACTCACACAAGTTAGGCTCCCTGGTCCCTGTTGCTATTAGCAGCCAAATGTTCCAGTGTGGTGGGTGGATCTGGGGATAGAGTGGAGCCCATCTGACCCAATTCCAAAGGTCCCAACAGTGTCCAACCGTGTGCCTTGTAGCACAGTGGCTTGTAATGGAAAAAAACAGGGGGACAAAAATCTAGATCCGGTGTGGTGGTGCACACCTTTAACCCCTGCACTCAGGAGGCAGGCATAGGAGGATCACTGTAAGTCTGAGGCCATGCTGAGACTACATAGTGAATTCCAGGTCAGCCTGGGCTAGAGTGAGACCCTACCTCAAAAAAAAAAAAAAAAAAGGTTTTCTGGCCAGCCACCTTAGGTTCCTGCACTTCCATGTGGCCACAAGCCCCCTGCCCCCCCCCCCAGCTCCAGCAGAACAAGCTCCCAAACCCTGGAGTTCAGCCTTGCTAAGTGTGGCCGGGGGTCTTCCCGGTCAGGAGAGCAACTGACCAATGAGTCCAGAGTTATGGTCACAGATCCAGGAAGAACATAGCAAGTCTATGCAGCACAGCAGTCCCAGGCAAAATTGGAATTTAAAAGACAGGCAGGGGCTGGAGAGATGGCTTAGCAGTTAAGGCATGCCTGTGAAGCCTAAGGATCCAGGTTGTATTCGCCAGGTCCCACATAAGCCAGCCGCACATAGTGGCGCATGCGTCCAGAGTTTGTTTGCAGTGGCTGGAAGCCCTGGTGTGTCCATTCTCACTCTCTCTCCCCCTCTGACTATAATAAATAAATAAAAATAAAATCTTAAAAAAAAAAAAAAGACAGGCAGGTGGAAAAACAGAAAGTGTCCAAATCATTTCCCTCTGCAGATATAATTATCCTTATGTAGTCCTGCCATAGTCACTAATATATAACAGGATGTTATGGGTTCAGAAAGTCATTGAACCCCAAACTCTAGGTTTCGTTCTAGTTTTTGTTTTTCTTTTTAATTTTTTTTGTTGTTTGAGAGAGGGGTGGGGAGAGAGAGACTGGCATGCCAGGGCATCAGCCACTGCAATCAAACTCCAGACACTTGCACCACCTAGTGAGAATGTGCAATCTTGTGCTTGCCTCGCCATTACGAATCTGGCTTACATAGGATCTAGAGAGTCACACATGGGTCCTTAGGCTTTGCAGGCAAGCACTTCAACCGCTAAGCCATCTCTCCAGCTCTTGTGTCTAGTTTTAATCAAAGAATTGAATAAAATAAGACTAAGAAGTATAATTATTCAATTATCGTACCTATTTAGGGAAGTAGAGAACCAAGGAAAGACACCCATGTGGCTTGAGAGCCCACATGGTGGGCCTGGAAAAACCATGGAAGGGACAGAAAAGAACGTCCAGAGCTGCTGCCATGTGGGCAGCAGGAAGGGGTAAAGAGCCCATGTGGAAAGTAAGGGCTGGGGCTCTCCCCATGCCTCAGCCCAGCTGCCTGAGCTGAGGAGAAACTCACCAGAAGCCGGAGGTTCAGGAAAGGTCAGGAAGCCCAGAGCCCTTGCCCTCCCCTCACAAATGTATTTATAACCTTATGGTGGTGGGCCCTACCTTCCAGCTCAGGTGAGCTGAGGGACAGCTGATGGGTCTGGGCCACGGGCTGTCTCAAGAAGAGGCTAGTCATGATGCCAAGTTCTGGGGGCTGAAGTTGACCAATCACAATGTTAGTGAGGGCTAGATTTAAGTCCTAAGAAAGATCTCCCTCCAGGAGGAGCCCGGGTTGTTTGTGGTAAAACAGATTGAGGAAAGATATAAGAAGTCAGATTATACTTTGATTTCTAGCAAAGTAGAGACTTCACAGACAGGCCCAAAGACATTCATGCTTCTTACTTTTAAGGGGCCCAGTCACCCTAACTGCCTAACAAAGCTACCTGACTCCCTCTCCCAAACATTGCTTTGTTATTTTACTTTATTTATTTATTTAATTTTTTGCCAATTTTCATAATTGTAGACAATAACCCATGGTAATTCCCTCCTTCCCCGCCACACTTTCCCCTTTGAAGCTCCACTCTCCATCATACCCCTTCCCCTTCTCAATCAGTCTCTTTTATTTTGATGTCATCATCTTTTCCTCATATGATGATGGTCTTGTGTAGGTAGTGTCAGGCACTGTGAGGTCATGGATATCAAGACAAGTTTCTGTGTGGAGGAACATGTTGTAAGGAGTCCTACCCTTCTTTGGCTCTTATATTCTTTCTGCTACCTCTTCTGCAATAGATTCTGAGCCTTGAAAGATGTGCTAGAGATATTTTAATGCTGAGCACTCCTCTGTCACATCTCAGTACCATGGTGCCTTCTGAGTCATCCCAAGGCCACTGCCATCTGAAAAGAGAAGCTTCTCTAACCAAAACTGAGAGTAGCATTAATTTATGGGTATGAACATTAAGAGAAGTGCTTACTGGGCAGTTTGGTGAGCATAGTATATACATTTAGCCACATACCAGCAGACGTTATACCCCTAGGGCTCATGACTACCCCTGTTGTATGTTTTCAGTATCACAGATGTATTCCTTCCCATGGAGTGGGCCTCCAGTCAAATTAAAGAGTGGTTGGTTTCCCCCATAACAGATGTGCCACTATTCCATCAGTTGGCTCATTTGGCCTGGCTGGCCAATTTAAGGCTTGCTCTGTCCACTGTTGAGTATCTCCACTGGTGATTTTTCTCTTTCTCACATTGAACCTTATGCAGCATAGCTTTTTCCATCTGTCAGCTGGTCTACATGAAGGAGGTTTTCAGCTCAGCTCCAGCAGGACTTCTCAGTGACCTTGAAGCCCAAGTATGTGGAGTCTACAGCAATAGGGTCTTACCATCTATTCTTGGTGGGAAACCAAGAGCCCCAGCAAAGGCCTGTAATCTTTTAGGGGTATCAGTGACCTCCTTGGCCAACAGCTCACTGGAAGGTATCCCAATCCTGGCACTGAAAATTTTCTAGTAACAATCTATGGCTTCTGGGTGTGCTATTGTCCAAAAACGTAGGTTTCCATATGACTTATTTATATCCTCTTAGATTTTGATTAGCCCTCCCTCCACCTTTCCTTTACTCAGTCTCTTCCTCTGACCTTACTTAGGCCTTTTCACCCCCATTAATCTCTTTTTCTACTTACATACATATAATACCATCCTACTAAGTACCCCCCCTCCATTTCTATTCCTTTTATATCACCTTTCTAGCTTACTGGCCTCTGCTACTGAGTTTTATTCCTACTCACATAGAAGTCCAGTCATTTGTAGCTAAGATCCACATATGAGAGAGAACATGTGACATTTGGCTTTCTGGGCCTGGGTTACCTCACTTAGTATAATCCTTTCCAGATCCGTCCATTTTCCTGCAAATTTCATAATTTCATTTTCCTTTACCACTAAGTAGAACTCCATTGTATAAATGTGCCACATCTTCATTATCCACTCCTCAGTTGAGGGACATCTAGGCTGGTCCCATTTCCTAGCTATTGTGAATAGAGCAGCAATAACATGGTTGAGCAAGTATCTCTAAGGTAGTGAGATGAGTCCTTAGGATATATTCCCAGGAATGGTATAGCTGGGTCATATGGTAGATCTATTTTTAGCTGTCTCAGGAACCTCCACACTGATTTCCACAATGGCTGGACCAGATTGCATTCCCACCAACAGTGTAGAAGGGTTCCTCTTTTCCACATCCTCGCCAGCATTTATGGTCATTTGTTTACATGATGGTAGCCAATCTGACAGGAGTGAGATGGTATCTCAACATAGTTTTAATCTGTATTTCCCTGATGACTAGGGATGCAGAACATTTGTTTAGATGTTTATATGACATTCATATTTCTTCTTTTGAGAACTCTCTATTTAGTTTTTTTGTTTTGTTTTGTTTTTCAAAGTAGGGTCTTGCTCTAGCCTGGGCTGACCAGAATTTACTGAGATCCTCCTACCTCTGCCTCACAAGTGCTGGATTAAGGGCATGTGCCACCTCACCCAGCTCTTTTTGCTAGGCTTTTTTTTGTCATAGCCCATTTTTTAATTGGGTTGTTTGATTTCTTATTATTTAATTTTTTGAGTTCTTTGTATATCTTAGAGAGTAATCCTCCATCAGATGTATAACTGGCAAAGATTTTCTCCCATTCTGTAGGTTGCCTCTTTGCTCTATTCACAGTGTCCTTTGCCATACAAAAGCTTTGTAATTTCATGATGTCTCAGCAATTGATCTGTGGTTTTATTTCCCGAGCAATTGGGGTTATATTCAGAAAGTCTTTGCCAAGACTAACATGTTGAAGGGTTTCCCCTACTTTTCCCTCTAGCAGTTTCAGAGTTTCAGGCCTTATATTAAGGTCTTTGATCCATTTGGACTTAATTCTTATGTATGGAGAGAGAGAAGAATCTATTTTCATCCTTCTACAGATACATATCCAGTTTTCCCAGCACCATTTGGTGAAGAGGTTGTCTTTTCTCCAATGAGTATTTTTGGCATTTGGTTTTTCTTTATTATTTCTATTTTCTTATTCATGTCTTTTATTGACCTCCTTATTTCATTAAATTGGTTTCCTTGTCTTCTTTGATTCCTTTGATTTCTTTGAGCATATTTATAATCATTCTTTTGAAATCTTTCTCAGGCATCTCCTCTAAATCAGTCTCACTGGAGGTCATTTCTGATGGATTTATAAGTTTTAGTGGGTTTCTATTGTCTTGATTTTTTTTTTTTTTTGCGTTTCCTGTATTATAATGTAGAGATTTTTGCATCTTGGATTAATTTAATGTTTGGGTTTTCTAATTATCTGCAGTATTATTAGATTTATCAATCAATCTGAGGTTATATATCTTCAGGGTAGGAGCTTAAGGTGCTAGGTGTGGCTCTTAAGACTCTCAGAGTAACCACAAAAGTGATCCTAGGGCTGGAGAGATGGCTTAGCAGTTAAGCGCTTGCCTGTGAAGCCTAAGGACCCAGGTTTGAGGCTCGATTTCCCAGGACCTACATTAGCCAAATGCACAAGGGGGCGCACTCCTCTGGAGTTCTTTTGCAGTGGCTGGAAGCCCTGATTCACCCATTCTCTCTCTTTATCTCTCTCTGCCTTCTTCTGTCTGTTGCTCTCAAATAACTAAATAAAAATAAACAAAAAAAAAATCATTTGAAAAGTGACCCTAGGTGTCGGGTTTGCCTGCTATGAGAGTATTCTAGTAGGCTGGGTGGAATAAAATACAGGCAAATTCTAAATTTTAACTGAACCATGTACACATTCAATGAAAACTAGCACTGAGTATTTATGCAAGAGTAGGTATTATGACAAACAGATCCTCTAGCAGTCAAAGCCCCTAAGGATGTGTTTTATCCCACATCCTTAATCCTGTCAACTAGGAGGCTGAGATTTCTGGTCTGTAGAGGGTTCCAAGGTCAGTTTGTGGCCAGAGTGAGATGCTGCTTCGACGAACCACAGAAGAGGAGACAAAGGCACTATAAATCAGGATGCAACAAATGACAAGCCCAAAATATAGCTTATTTAAGAATGGCACATCTGACCATCCATCAGATTTAACACATAATTTACCCTGACATGGAAGGTGCAATTAGCACTTCTGATGCAAGCCTATATACCAGGCTTATTTGGCAGGTACTGACCTGGTGTAATCCCAGTTACCTTCTGGGATGGCTTTGGTCTCCGTTACATTGTGCGCCCACTTGGGTCCCTCTTTGCTGCACTGTGAGCTCAGGTAGGCTGGCTGGGTCGCTGGGTCACTGCTTTGATCGCCTGGGCTGGGTGCTGTGTAGGTGAGCTCCCATCCCCAGGTCTCTGGTGCTTGCTGGCACTTGTGCTGGCAGTGGGGGAGGGGAGGCTGTGGATGGTGGCTGAAGTTCTCCCACTGGTCCTCGTGTTCTCTTCCTCATGAGCCGCTTTTGCTGGTCCCTGCTGTCCTCCCCTTCATGTTTCTTGAGTATGTAAGGAAGCTGGTGTGAGTGGAAAAATCCCACGCCTGGCTTTTCCTGTGGCTCAGGTAGAGCCTGGAGGCCGTGACCACACAAACCTGGCGTCGCCGCTGTTGGAGCCACTTCTGTGGTCTCTAGACGCTCTGGATCTCTCCTACTTCTCTGCTGTGGTTGATAATTTCTTATACACCTTCACTTTTTAGTAGAAGAGTATATTTTGCTGGGATATATTTATTTATTTATTTATTTATTTATTGCTTTTTCTCCCCTAGGCTGCTTTGGCATGGTTCCCATGCTGCCATCTTAACCAGAAGTCTTATTTTTATGCCCTGAATTTATGCAACTAATACCTCCTTCTTAAAATCTTTTATAATGATAAGACTGATATCTGCTTTATTGTAGAAAATCTGGAAGAGAAAACATTTTAAACCACCCATAATAAAGCCACATTGACAGTGTTTTTTGGAAACCTGTAGGCTTGGAGTTCTAACCTGAACTCCATGGAGAGAATCAAGGTTTCATTTTAGTTTCCTTAACCTCTACTTGAAATGTAACTCTTCTTTTGACTATGAATGTAGTCAACGATCCAATTTACATTAAAAGTACTTGTTATTTTTCAGCCAGGCAAGGTGGCCTTAATCCCAGCCCTCAGGAGGCAGAGGTAGAAGGATCACTGTGAGTTCGAGGCTATCCTGAGACTACATAGTGAATTTAGAGTGAGACCCTACCTTGGAAAACAAAACAAAACAAAAACAAAAACAAAACAAACAAACAAACAAAAAACATTGATTGATTTGAGAGAGAGGAGAGAACAGGGCACACCAGGGCCCCTTGCTGCTGCAAATAAACTCCAGGTGCATGAGCCACTTTGTGCATCTGGTTTATGTAGGTAGTGGGGAATTGAACCCAGGCCACCAGGCTTTGAAAGCAAGTGCCTTAACCACTGTGCCATATCTCCAGCCCTCAATTTGCTTTTCTTCAATCCTGCATACTTCATTTATGCACTTTAGACATTAGTACCTTCATCAGACATCCAGATCATGTGGTGCACGTGCAAGCATGCATGCACAAGCACACACACACACATGAGAATGTTAAGGACCTAGGCTCAGGCTGGAGAGATGGCTTACTGGTTAAGGCGCTTGCCTGAGAAGCCTAATGACTCATGTTCAACTCTCCAGATCCCACATAATCCAGATGCACAAAGGTGAGGTAAGCACAAGGTTGCACATACCCACATGGTGGCTGTTGCAGTCAGGTTCACATTGCTGGTAGAAATCACCCAACCAAGAGCAGCATGTGGGAAAAAAAGAGGTTTATTTTGGCTTACAGGCTCAAGAGGAAGCTCCACAACTGCAGGGGGAAATGATGGCATGAGCAGAGGGTGGACATCACCCCCTGGCCAACATAAGATGGACAATAGCAACAAGGGACTGTGCCAAACACTGGCATGGGGACACTGGCTGTAACACTCATAAGTCCACCCCCAACAATACACTGCCTCCTGGAGGTGTTAATTCCCAAATCTCCATCAGCTGGGAACCTAGAGCATTCAGAACACCTAAGTTTACTGGGGATACCAGCACATTCTGCCCCTGGCCCCCATAAACTGATAACCATTGATGATGTAAAATGCAGTGCATTCATCCAACTTTAAAAGTCCCCATAGTTTTAATCAATTCTAATGATGTTCATATGTCCCCATAGTCCAAGATCTTCTAACTGAGCCATAATACCAAAAATTCCCCCCCCCCAAAAAAAACCATAATGGCACAGAATAAACATTCACACTGCAAAAGAAGGCATTGGGCATAGCAAAGAAATACTCAAGCAATATATGATTTAAACAGGGCAAACATTAAACTCTGTAACTTCAAATCCAACAACTGTAGCCAATGACAAGTCTCCAAGTCAGATAATTCTAACCAGCAACAAGTCTGTAGAATTCCAATTCTGCCCCTCCAGCTAGGCTACTCACAGTCCTGGAAAACTTCATGGGGGCTGGCAGCTTTCCTTAGCAGCTATCTCATGGTACCTGCATCTCCACTGGGTCTCCACTGCAATCCATGGTTCATCCTCATGGCCCCATGGGGTCTCCATGCAGGCAACCAGCAAACCTGCTTCACACTGCCCATGGCCATTTCCAAAACACAAGATCCTGTTGCAAACTCAATGACCCTCTCTTTCCTGCATTTCTTATACTACACAATACTAGGTAGGGTGCCAATTTGTTAATGGGGTGGGGGGATAAAGCAGACTTTGAAGAACAGGACACTCCTTGAGCAATCAGTCCCCTTCAAAAGAGTCTACATTCTTCCTGTTGCCCCAGTACAGGTCAACTGGCCCAATCTCAAAGGTTGTAATCTCTCAGTTGCAGCTGAATGGGCAGCAGTTCACTCAAAGATTTTTCCTTCTGTGCCATATCCCTCTGCTCACACCAGTTCATTTCTATGTACTGCAACTCTGCACAACTTCTCAGGACATGGGCATAACAGCAAGCTTCTCACACAAACTGCTAGCCTAGTGCAAGCAAAGCTCTTTCTTACCCTCATAAGCCAAACCTCACACTCCATAGTTCTTACTGCATTGAGGTCTTTCAACTCTGACCAGAATCGTCCATCAAGCTGTACTTACAGCACTGTAAGGTGTCTCTTAGGCCAAAGTTTCAAATCCTTCCACATTCCTCATGAAAATCAGCTCCAAAAGGCCAATGCCACACAGTTAAGTGTCTAGCAGCAATCCCACTCCTGGTACCAATTTACTGTTGCAGTCAGGTTCACATTGCTGGTAGAAATCACCCAACCAAGAGCAGCTTGTGGGAAAAAGAGGTTTATTTTGGCTTACAGGCTCGAGGGGAAGCTGCACGATGGAAGGGGAAAACAATGACATGAGCAGAGAATGGCCATTACCCCCTGGCCAACATCAGATGGACTATAGCAACAGAAGAGTATGCCAAACACTGGCAAGGGGAAACTGGCTATAACACCCATAAGTCCACCCCCAATAATACACTCCCTCCTGGAGGTGTTAATTCCCAAATCTCCATCAGCTGGGAACCTAGCATTTAGAACACCTAAGTTTATGGGGGGACACCTGAATCAAATCACTGGCCAGGGGCGGAGTATGATGGTTTGAATCAGGTGTCCCCCATAAACTTAGGTGTTCTGGACGCTAGGTTCCCCAGCTGATGGCAATTGGAAATTAATGCTTTCTGGAGGCAGTGTATTGTTGGGGGCGGGCTTATGGGTGTTACAGGCAGTTTCCCTATGCCAGTGCTTGGCACACTCTCCTGTTGCTATTGCCTACCTTATGTTGGCCAGGGGGTGATGTCCACCCTCTGCTCATGCCATCATTTTCCCCTGCCATTGTGGGGCTTCCTCTTGAGCTTGTAAGCCAAAATAAACCTTTTTTTTTTCCCCCACAAGCTGCTCTTGGTTGGGTGATTTCTACCAGCAATGTGAACGTGACTGCAACAGTGGTGTACAAGCATCTGGAGTTCAGTTTCAGTGACTGAGACATGCCAATTCTCTCTCTCTCTCTCTTTCTCTCTCTCCCTCTTGCTCTCTCTGTCTCTCTTGTGCACTTGCTCTTTCTAAAAATAAAAATAAAAAAAAAAACTAGGCTCAATGGTTAAACACTCTTGCCACTTATGCATGAGGGCTTTTTCTCCCCAACCCCCGCATGAGGGCCTTTTAGTCCAGCGATCACCAAGTTCAGCTATCCACAATCCATGTAAAAAGGGGGCATGGCAACCAGCACATCCGTAACCCCAGTCCACCAGGTGTGGATACTGGGCAATCCATGGGGCTCTGACGGACAGCAGCTCTGGGTTGAGGGAAGAAACCCATCTTAATGGAATACATAGAGAAATAAAAGAAGGATACTAAGTGCACTTGTGCACACCTGCATATACCACACACACACACACACACACACACACACAAAACTGTACAGGCTAAGAAGTTTCACAAGTATCTAGTTATAAAAGATATTCATGTTCTTTGCTTTTTAAACTATTTGATTATTAGAAATAGTGTCTTTGTTCTCTGGAGTCATAGCATTAGCTTATGCAGTTTGACACTTCAGTAGAAATTGAAACATGTATTTGACATTTACCTAGATACCAACTGAGATATGAAGTGATATGTTCTCTTGACCATGACCTTATAAAAAGATCAAGGGCTGAATCTTTTTGCTCTCAGTACTGGACTTCAAAACAGACCTCAGAAGCTCAGTGGAAACCGTCAGCAAGGCGAGGCAGCTAGTGGAAAGAACTTACATTTAGCACTTAGCAAGCTTCCTCAAGGAGATTTAATGTTCCTGCAGTCATTAGAAAGGTCTCACAGTTACTTCCCTACTAAATTCAGTTGTAGATGAGTTATATAAAAAAACATGTATAGTCTCACCTCTATGACAGTCACAGTTTCAGTGGTTTAGCATAATAAATATTTGGGTTCCTTTTTATATTTATTTGAGAGAGTGGCATAGAGAAAGAGGCAGACAAAGAGAGTGAGTACAGGTGTGCCAGGGCTTCCTGCCACTACCAACAAACTCAGGACACATGTGCCCCTTAGTACATCTGGCTTTACATAGGTACTGGGGAATTGAACCTGGACCATCAGGCTTTGCAAGCAAGCAAGTACCTTTAACCACTAAGCTTTCTTTTCTTTTCTTTTTTTTTTTTTTTTTTGAGACGGGGTCTCACATAGCACAGACTAGCTTCAGACTCTAGGTCCTCCTGTCTCTGCCGTCCTAGTGCTGAGATTACAGAGGTGTGTCGCCATACCCAGCTTATAATAAACGTTCACACATTGTCTGCTTGCATATATGTACTGCTGGTCAGTTGACTCATAATGTTTGTTAAGTGGTGAGTCTGGGACCCAGGCTTCATGATCTCCTGAGGCCTCTTGACAGTCCTCTACACTGGATCCTCTGATCTGTTCAGCAGAAGAGAAGCAAGAATTGATGGGGCTGGAGAGATGGCTTAGCAGTTAAGTTGCTGGCCTTCAAAGCCTATGAATCCAGGTTCAATTCCCCAGGACCCACATAAGCCAGATGTACAAGGTGGTACATGAGTCTGGAGTTCATTTGTAGAAGCTGGAGACTTTGGCATGCTCATTCTCTCCCCCTCTCCCTCTTTCTCTCTCAAATAAATAAATTGAAATTTAGAAAATTATTTTTTAAAAAAAGAACTGAGGGCCATAATTAGAATGGTTTTATGACTGTGGTGGTTTGAAAGTAAAATGTCCCATGTAGCCTCAAGTGTCTGTGATTAAGCCTCCTACGTGGTCCCCAGCTGGTGGAGCCTTACTGGGGGAGATGTGTCCCTTGGGGGTTTATTAGTCCAGCCCCTGGGTGTTTGTAGCTGGCTCACTCAGACTCTACCTGTCCAGAGCTGTGAGCCAGTGCCATGCTCTTCTCTGCCATAATGAGACTTCCCCTTGAAAACCGTAAGCCTGAAATAAACCCTTTCCTCCCATAAGCTGCATCTGGTCAGGTGTTTTGTCCCAGTTATAAGAAAGTAACAGCCTGGCGTGGTGGTGCACACCTTTAATCCCAGTACTCAGGAGGCAGAGATAGGAGGATTGCCATGAGTTCCAAGCCACCCTGAAACTACACAGTGAATTCCAGGTCAGCCTGGGCTAGAATGAGACTCTACCTCAAGAAATCATTAAAAAGAAAGAAAGAAAGAAAGAAAGAAAGAAAGAAAGAAAGAAAGAAAGAAAGAAAGAAAGAAAGAAAGAAAGAAAGAAAGAAAATATTAAAATGGCCAAACCTTCAGCCCATTGGATTGGCCAAAATTAATAGACATGGTAACACATAACTTCAATAGAAGCTGGGTATTGTATGATCTCTCAGAGTACCCAGTGGGGAAAGAAAGATGAATGGGAGAGTAACAAGTAAGTCTGCTACACTTTTACACTACACCTGGACTCAAATATATATAGTTTTTTGAGGTAGGGTCTATTCTAGTCCAGGCTGATCTGGAATTCACTATGTAGCCTCAGAGTAGCCTCGAACTTACAGTGATCCTCCTACCTCTGCCTCCAAGTGCTAGGATTAAAGGCATGTGCCACCACACCCTGCTTCCAAATTAATAAATATTTATTCATTTATTTATTTTGATTTTTCGAGATAGGGTCTCACTTTAGCTCAGGGTGACTTGGAATTCACTATGTAGTCTCAAGGTGGCCTTGAACTCTTAGTGATCCTCCTACCTCTGTTTATTTATTTATTTTATTTTATTTTTATTTTTTTTGGTTTTTCGAGGTAGGGTCTCACTCTAGCCCAGACTAACCTGGAATTCACTATGGAGTCTCAAGGTGGCCTCGAACTCACAGCAATCCTCCTACCTTGGCCTCCTGAGTGCTGGGATTAAAGGCGTGCGCCACCATGCCCGGCTGTTTATTTTATTTTTTTAAGAGGGGGAGAGAGAGAGAGAGGAATGGGTGCACCAGGGCCTCCAGCTGCTGCAAACAAACTCCAGACACATGGGCCACCTTGTGCATCTGGCTTATGTGGGTCCTGGAGAATCAACCTGTGTCCTTTGGCTTTGCAGTCAAGCACTTTAACTGCTAAACCATCCCTATAGCCCCGTTTTTTTTTAATTTCTTTTATTTATATATTTTATTTATTTATTTAATTATTTGAGAGAAAGAGGCAGAGAGAGAGAGAGGGAGAATGGGCACGCCAGGGCAACTAGCCACTGCAAACGAACTCCGGATGCCTGCACCCCCCTTGTGTATCTGGTTTACGTGAATCCTAGAGAGTCAAACCGGGATCCTTTGGCTTTGCAGGCAAGCACCTTAACCGCTAAGCCATCTCCCCAGCCCTCCAGCCCCATTTTTTTAAAGGACTTTATAGGCTGGAGAAATGGCTCCGTGGTTAAGGCACTTGCCTGCAAAGCCTAAGGATCCCAGTTTGATTCCTCAATACCCACGTTAAGCCAGATACACAAAGTGGTGCATACATCTGGAGTTCATTTACAGTGGCTAGAGGCCCTGCCATGCCCATTCTCACTCTCTGCTTGAAAATAAATAAAATATATATATTTCAAAAAGTGGCTTTTATCCTGCCAGGCATGGTGGCACACACCTTTTAATCCCAGCTCTTGGGAGGTAGAGGTAGGAGGATCGCCATGAGTTTGAGACCACCCTGAGACTACACAGTGAATTCCAGGTCAGTCTGGGGTAGAGCAAGACCCTAACTCAAAAAAAAAAAAAAAAAACTTTAGAGAGGCAGCAATCTGAGATGACAGTGGACTGACACCCTAAAAATCCATCTTCTCAAAAGTTTTTTCAGCAAAGCAAAGCATGCAATTCCAAGGAGAGGCCAGAAGGAGTTGCCTCAAAGGTGGAGGGGTCTTTCTGCACTGTGGATTTAAAGTTTTTTTTTTTTTTTTTAATAAATGTGAGGAGAACAGCAAGCTCGTGGGGTACGGTGACCCTTTTCCCCTCCCAGGTCACGGTGAACCAGTGTCTCTTTTGGGTATTTCTCTCATGATCACAAAGGGAAGTGTCAGGGGCTGGAGAGATGGCTTAGCGGTTAAGCACTTGCCTGTGAAGCCTGACGACCCTGGTTCGAGGCTCGATTCCCCAGGACCCACGTAAGCCAGATGCACAAGGGGGCATACGCATCTGGAGTTCCTTTGCAGCAGCCCATTCTCTCTCTCTCTCTCTCTCTCTCTCTCTCTCTGTCTGTTGCTCTCAAATAAATAAATAAAAATAAACAAAAAATTAAAAAAGAAACAAAGGGAGGTGTCAGAAACACAGCACAAGTGACTTTACATTACAGTGACGTCAGCATCTTTTGAGGATGTACACCCTTCCTAATGCACCAGTGTGGGAGAATGCCCTGGTGTCTTGTTTGTGATCTGTCGGGAACAACCTAACCTCAGCTTCCAGGGTGCTTAGCCACAAAGGAACATTCTATTCTGACCATCAGGAGACACCGCTACCAAGATGCCACGGCCGTTTTCCTGGGTTACCTCGTGTTAGCTCCTTGCCTACCCGGTGTCACGCTGGCATGAGTTTCTTTGAGCTTATCCTATTTAGTGTTTGCTTGGCTTCTTGAATTTATAAGTTTATACCTTGCCAGTTTTGAGATTTGAGAAAATTCCAGCCATCATTTCTTTACTTTTTTTTTTTTTTTTTTTTTCCGCCACAGCCTTACTTTCTTTCTCTTTCCTTCTAGAGCACAAGGATTAGATCTTCTGTTACAGCGTCGCAAAGTCCAGAAGCTTTTCCTGGTTGTTTTTCCTCTGTTGGTTAGATTGGGACATTCAAATTGCTCTGCTTCCAAAGTCACCGAGTCTTTCTCATGTGTCCTTTCAGTTTTATTGTTGCGCTCACACACTGAGCTTTCCTCTTAGGTGTTGTAGTATTTGGTTTTAAAAATCTCCATTTGGAGGAGCCAGGCTTGGTAGTAATCTCACCATTCAGGAGGCTGAGGCAGGAGGAGTGCCCTGAGTTCCAGGCCAGCCTCACGTATAGAGTGACACCCTATGTCAAAAAAAATTCATTTTAAGCCAGGCGTGGTGGCACACGTCTTTAATCCCAGCACTTGGGAGGCAGAGGTAGGAGGATCGCCGTGAGTTTGAGGCCACCCTGAGACTACATAGTGAATTCCAGGTCAGCCTGGGTTAGAGCAAGACCCTACCTTGAAAAACCAAAAAAAAAAAAAAAAAAAAAATTTAGGGCTGGAGAGATGGCTTAGTGGTTAAGTGCTTTCCTGTGAAGCCTAAGGACCCTGGTTCAAGGCTCAATTCCCCAGGACCCACGTTAGCCAGATGCACAAGGGGGCACATGCATCTGGAGTTCATTTGCAGTGGCTGGAAGCCCTGGTGTGCCCATTCTCTCTCTCTCTCTCTCTGCCTCTTTCTCTCTCTGTCGCTCTCAAATAAATAAATAAAAATAAACAAAAAAAATTTTAATTTATTTTAGCCGGGCGTGGTGGCACATGCCTTTAATCCCAGCATTTGGGAGGCAGAGGTAGGAGGATTGCTATGAGTTAGGGGCCACCATGAGACTACCTAGTGAATTCCAGGTCAGCCTGGGCTAGAGTGAGACCCAACCTCAAAATACAAAAAAGAAAAAAAAAAAAAGATACATTTCCAAAATACCTGTAGGAAAATTCTAACAACTATGTCATCTCAGTATTGATGTTTCATTATTACTTTTTCATTCAAGTTGAACTTTTTCTGGTTCTTAGAGATTATTTTATATTTAGTTAATTAATTAATTAATTTTTGTGGTGCTGGAGTTGAACTAGGGCTTTGAGCATGCTAGATTTTCTGGCTCTTACTATAGGTAACGTTCAATTGAAACCTGAGTATTTGGGATATTATGAAATTTAAGATGTTATTTAAATCTGTCGTGGTAGAAGAGAGACCCATTGCCACCGGGTTGTGGTGGACGTCGGGGCTCCTTACTTGCTCCATTGACACCTGCTTGTAGTTCCTTGAACTTGGGTGGAGGGAAGTCCAGGCTCTCATGTCTCTCTCCCCTGACACCATAGGATGGGGCTGGGAGAGGCTCCTACCGGTCAGCAGGAATGAAGGCCCCTGCTGCCCCCTAGTGGCAAAGTGGAGTGAATGTTTTCAGCCGGGTGAGGTGGTGAAGTTCAGGTGTTTCACTTGCCCTTTGTCCACCAGGCAGAGAAAGCCTCAGGGGGGCGTGCGTGTGCGGTGTTTGGCTGGAATAGTCATTACCTGTTGGCTTTCAGTCTTGCTAGGCTGCTTCTTTTGTCCTTTGGAGAGGGCAGGTTTTCCTTCGGGGTGTGTGTGCGTGTGTGTGCACATTATCCAGTTGCTCTTTTCTCCAGAATTCAGCCTGGGCTTCACAAGGCAAAGAGCAAACCCATGGCGTGCACACGGCGTCACTCCTCAGACCCTAGGGTCTCTAGCCAGTCTGTCTTCTCCCCACCTTTCAGATCAGATCATATTATATTTATGTTACACAGAAAGTCTAAAAGGGATTGAGAATGTAGCTTGCATAAAATTAAAAAAAAACATTATAATCCTGTCACCTAGACAAATCTTTTCACTTTTCCAAACATTTGAGTTTACTTATTTCTACATTCATTCATCACTCATACATACATTTCTTCCTCTTTTTTTTTGTCTGTTTGTTTTTCGAGATAGGGTCTCAGTCTACCTCAGGCTGACCTGGAATTAACTATGTTGTCTCAGGGTGGCCTCAGACTCACGGTGATCCTCCTGCCTCTGCCTCCCGAGTGCTGGGATTAAAGGCGTGCGCCACCACGCCTGGCTCATTTTCTCTTTTGGCCTTTTCTTCTTTGTTTTTCCCAAACCCTTGTATTAAGGGATCCTTTTGTTTAATTATTGTTAAATGATGATGCAATACAGGACGTTTTGGAGAAAGAAAACTTACATACAATCCTAAAACTAAACATGCATTCTTTTCCATCCTGTCTCAAAATCTCAGTCTTTGCACGTCTTTTGGTTAACATACAAAGTAATGTGTTTCATCATGGCATCTTCATACTCCCCCCCCCTTTTTTTAAAGAGACAGGCTCTTGCTATGTTTCTCCAGTTGTGCCTGAATTCCTAGGTTTAAGCAGTCCTCCCAATTCAATCTCTCTATAGACAAGCACATCACGTCCACCTAGTCTTTGCTCTTCGTTAGCAATGTGGTCACAGTGTGCTGCAGTAGTGAAAGGGTGTAATGTCTTTTCAATTACCACCACAAAGACCATGCCCAACACTCCCATAGCCACAGACAGGCCAATAAGTCAAAAGCGTAACAAAATTATGTAATTAAAGTTTTACATGGCATGGGAAGTTTCATAAATGAAGGCACAGAGACCCGATAAATTAATTTTTATTTTATTTTTTGAAACTGTTTTTTAAAATTTATTTATTTATTTGCAAGCAGAGAGAAAGGGTGTGGGGGGGGGGGAGAATGGGCACACCAGGGCCTCTAGCCACTGCAAACAAACTCCAGATACATGTGCTACTTTGTGCATCTGGCTTTATGTGGGCACTGGGGAAGCAAACCCGGCTCGTTAAGCTTTGCAGGTAAGTTCCTTAACCATGAAGCCATCTCTCCAGCACCTGAGAAACTATTTATAAAAATATTTTATTTGGGCTGGAGAGATGGCTTAGCGGTTAAGCGCTTGCCTGTGAAGCCTAAGGACCCCAGTTTGAGGCTCAATTCCCCAGGACCCACGTTAGCCAGATGCACAAGGGGGCGCATGCATCTGGAGTTCATTTACAGAGGCTGGAAGCTCTGGCACGCCCATTCTCTCTCTCTCTCTCTCTCTCTCTCTCTCTCTGCCTCCTTCTCTCTGTTGCTCTCAAATAAATAAATAAACAAACAAAAAAAATTTTTAAAAATATTTTATTTATTCCTTGAGAGATACAAGGAAAGAAGGAAGGAAGAGGGAATGAAAGAAATAAAGAACAAAGAAAGAAAAAGGAAGGAAGGAAGGAAGGGAGAAAGGGAGGGAAAGAGAGAGGGAGAGAAGAAGAAAGGCTACACCAAGGCCTCTTGCCACTACAAATGAACTCCAGACACATGTGCCACTTTGTGGGTCTGGCTTTTACATGGGTACTTGGGAATCAAACCCTGCCAGGCAGGCTTTAAAAACAAGCGCCTTTATTTGAGCCATCTCCTTAGTCCAAGAAACACTGTTTTTATATTTAAGCTCAATGAAGAATTAACAGCCATGTAGAAATATAATTGTACAAAAGAACATTCTGGCAAAACCTCTCTGTGTGGTATTCTTTTACTCTGAGTATAGCAAAATATACCTGTCACATAAGGATTTGTTATAGTTGCTTTGGGGAAGAGGAATTCTAATTTCTGTGACCTGGCTTTCAGGAGAGAAATTCTGATTTCTGTAACTCCATTTTGGGGAGAACAAGAGATGATAGGTTGGAGGATGGAAGAGTGGGAAAGTCCTAGTCTCCTTCAGTTCAAAAGATTCAGCATATCAAAGCATTATACTTCAGTGTGATGATCTGACCCATGACAGTATGTACACACCATTTTGAAATTAGGGATTAACAATGTGGCAAATTTTGCATACTTCTATTCACTTTAAAAAACATGACTACATTAGGGCTGGAGAGATGGCTTAGTGGTTAAGGTGTTTGCCTACAAAGCCAAATGACCCAGGTTTGGTTCTTCAGGACCCACGTAAGCCAGATGCACAAGGTGGTGTATGCGTCTGGAGTTCGTTTGCAGCAGCTGAAGGCCCTGGCACGCCCATTCGCTCTCTATCTGCCTCTTTCTCTCTCTCTTAAACAAATAAGATAAAAATAAAATAATGACTGCACTAAAAACAAACAAACAAACAAAAAAGCCTGAGCTAGAGTGAGACCCTACCTCAAAAAACCAAAAAAAAAAAAAAAAAAAAAAAAGATGACATTAAGGAAGCCCTTGTGAGAAAGCCTTCAGTCAGTCTAGCTCCTTTTAAGTACACAAAAGAACTCACATTGGAGAGAAAGCTTCTGTATGTATACAATGTGTATACAAAGCCTTCAGTTGCCTTGATTCACTTTACAGGTATAAAAGCACTTACCGGAGCAAGGCTTCATGATCTCCTTTCTGGTGCACCTAAGAATGCACCGTGGGGAACCGTCCGTGTGAAGCAAGAGGGTGCTTCTCTAGTTACCTCAGTTCAATTCACAGGTATAAGAGAAGATGGCAGGGAAAGAAACTGATGTTGCCCTGTAACGTCATCTACTCGTCCCGTGAGCAGTGAGGTAACTGAAAGCAGAATGAGATATTGGTATTTTGTATCTCTCTCTCTTTTTAGTTTTTCAAGGTAGGGTCTCACTCTAGTTCAGGCTGACCTAGAATTCACTATGTAGTCTCAGGGTGGTCTTGCACTCACGGCAGTCCTCCTACCTCTGCCTCCCTAGTGCTGGGATTAAAGGTGGGCACCACCACGCCCAGCATCATATGTCTCTTTTAATTTAGGTAACTTGCTTACTTCTGCATGTTAAAAGAGTGTCTATCTAGACACTGGTGATACCTAACTTATCTCATTCTCCTTCAAGGCTAAAGGCACCAAAATAACAGTAACCATGGCATCTTCCTGTCCGCTTTGTACGTTGTCCTGTGCCAAATATCCCAAAAGCCCTGATTGTTGGCCTTAACCTGCACAGTCATCTCAGATTCCAGGAACAGACAGACCACTCTCACCCCATGAAGGCAGTTATCCTCATAGCAAAATTGTACTCTGGGATTGGACAGATGGCTTAGCGGCTAACGTGCTTGCCTGTGAAGCCTAAGGACCCAAGTTTGATTCTCCAGTACCCACATAAGCCAGATACACAAGGTGGCACATGCATCTAGAGTTCATTTGTAGTGGCTGGGGACCCTAGCGCACCCATTCTCTCTCTCTCTCTCTCTCTCTCTCTCTCTCGCTGCCTCTTCCTCTCTCTCTCAAGTGAATAAATAAAAAAAATATTTTTGGGGTTGGAGGAATGGCTTAGCAGTTAAGTTGCTTACCTACAAAGCCAAAGGGCCCAGGTTCAATTCCCCAGGACCTATGTAAGCCAGATGCATCAGGTGGAGCATGCATCTGGAGCTTGTTTGCAGTGGCTGGAAGCCCTGGCACACCTATTCTCTCTCTCTCAAATAAATAAATAAATGAAAATATTTTTTAAAAGACTATAGTCTGGAGTAGACTCATATCTTTTTAAAATTTATTTTATTTTTATTTATTTGACAGAGAAAGAGGGAAAGAGAGAGAGAATGGGCACGCCAAGGCCTCCAGCCACGGCAAATGCAGTCTAGATGTGTCCGCCCCCTTGTGCATCTGGCTAACGTAGGTCCTGGGAAATCGAACCAAGGTCTTTCGGCTTTGCAGGCAAATGCCTTAACTGCTAAACCATCCCTCCAGCCCTAGAATCATATCTTGAAAACCAACTTGTCCTCTCAAGAAATAAGAACTTCTGGGCTGGAAAGATAGCTGAGCGGTTAAGGCACTTGCCTGCAATGCCAAATGACCCAGGTTCAATTCACCAGGATCCATGTAAGCCAGACGCACAAGGTAGCACATGTGTCTGGAGTTCATTTGCAGTGACTGAAGGCCCTGGCATGCCCAATGTCTCTCTCCCTCTGCCTCTTTCTCTCTCTCTCTCTCAAATAAATTTAAAAATTTTTTTTAAAGAAATAAGAACTTCTTTAGGCTACCTTGCAGAACCAGAATTGAGACAATAATGGATGAGACCACACCTTGACCAGAATTGCTTTTATTTATTTATTTTTTTCAAGATAGGGTCTCTGTCTAGCTCAGGCTGATATGGAATTCACTATGTAGTCTCAGGGTGGCCACCACACCCAGCTCCCTGTTTTGGTTTTTCGAGGTAGGGTTTCACTCTAGTCCAGGCTGACCTGCAATTCACTATGTAGTCTCAGGGTGGCCTTGAACTCATGGCAATCCTCCTACCTCTGCCTCCTGAGTGCTGGGATTAAAGTTGTGTGCCACCATGGCCGGCTCCTGTTTGCTCTTTTTTAAAAATTTTTTGTTTATTTTTATTTATTTATTTGAGAGTGACAGACAGAGAAAGAAAGAGGCAGATAGAGAATGGGCACACCAGGGCCTCCAGCCACTGCAAACGAACTCCAGATGTGTGCGCCCCCTTGTGCATCTGGCTAATGTGGGTCCTGGGGAATCGAGCCTCGAACCGGGGTCCTTAGGCTTCACAGGCAAGCGCTTAACCACTAAGCCATCTCTCAAGCCTCCTGTTTGCTTTTCACATTACTTAATTGGAATGGGTGGGTGGCTGAGCCTAACCTACTGCATCTGCCAGAGATTTGCACTAAAACTCAAAGTACATAACCCTGACTAGAAGATAAATCTAAAAGTCTTCATTTGGTGCACATGTGTGAATGCACACTGGATCAGACCTGTGATTGTGACAAATTGTGATTTTGAAAGTTTTCAACTGTAAAAAAAAAAAAAAAAAAGTATCAAAGTCCTACAAAATTTCCTGAAGTAATAAGAGTCTTTTTTTTTTTTTTTTTTTTTTTTTTCCGAGGTAGGGTATCACTCTAGCTCAGGCTGACCTGGAATTCACTATGTAGTCTCAGGGTGGCCTCAAACTCACAGCGATCCTCCTACCTCTGCCTCCTGAGTGCTGGGATTAAAGGCGTGAGCCACCACGCCCGGCCTGAGAGTCTATAATGTAATATGAAGATCTTGATGCAAAGAATTTGTGCAAAAAAAATGCCAGAAAATAAACAACCTGAAGAAAATGTACTAAAAGTTATAAATAAAATATCTATATACTCTTCCACCATGGTAAAGATAAGGAGTTCGGCCACTTGTTTCAGATGCAGGACGCTGAGAACTCAAGCTGGAAGCCTCCTCCCTGCTGGCCAGCTGGAAAGTGCTATGTAGCCCGCTGGGGCAGAAAAGTGATCAGTAGTCATAACAGTGGCCTCTGTGAGCTGCACAACTGATCAGCCAGGCAAGATACGCCTATTAATGCAACAGTGGCATTATGGTTTATGGGAGTAACCAACTGCTCTCTGGTTGGATTTGAGTCTTGCTGCATGGGAGGGAATTCATTCATTCATTCCTGGTACTGAAAACCTCATCAAAAGCCTGTGGCTGGGAAGGTCATAGGCCCTAGGGCGGAAGCTACTATTATTTGGCTAAATTGACATGTTGTGCCCATCAAATTGTCCTCTAGGCATTTTGCTTATGCCCATCGATTACAGCTGCTCTCACTTTTGGTCAGAAAAGTTTATTATTATTTTTTTAATTTTTTTATTGACAACTTCTATACTTATAGACAATAAACCATGACAATTCCCTCCCTTCCCCCACTTTCCTCTTCACAACTCCACTCTCCATTATCCCCTCCCTCTCTCCATTAGTCTCTTTTTATTTTGATGTCATCGTCTTTTTCTCCTATTATGAGGGTCTTGTGAAGGTCTTGCTAGACACTGCGAGGTCATGGATATCAAGGCCAATATCTGTCTGTACAGTTGCATTGTAAGGAGTGGTACCCTTCCTTTGGCTGTTACATTCTTTCTGCTACCTCTTCCGCAATGGACCCTGAGCCTTGCAAGGTGTGATAGAGATATTTCAGTGCTGGACACTCCTTTGTCACTTCTTCTAAGCACTATGTTGCCTTTTGGGTCATCCCAGTGGTCATTGCCATCTGAAAAGAGAAGCTTCTCTAACCAAAAGTGAGAGTAGCATTAATATATGAGTATGAACATTAAGTGTAGTGCTTTCAGGGCAGTTTGGTGAACATAATATATGCATTTAGCCAGACAAGAGCAGGCTTTATACCCCTAAGGCTCATTACCTCCCCTGCCATAGGCTTTTGATTAGGTTTTCAGTACCAGGCATGTATTCCCTCCCACAGAGCAGACCTCCAGTCCAATTAGAAAGCAGTTGGTTTCCCCCAGAGCAGACATGCTACTATTGCACCTGCTTGGTCATTTGGCCTGTCTGGCCAACTTGAGGCTTCCAGGGTCCACTGTTTACACTGCTGATGACTTCTGTCTCCCATAGGGCTGCATGCAGTGCAGCTTTTTCCAGCTTTTAGTTGGCTAGTCTACAGGGAGAACGTTTTCAGCTCGGCACCAACTTGATTTCTCAGTGACGTTGCTGCCCAGGCATGTGAAGTCTTCAGCAATAGGGTCTTACCATCTGTTACTCGTGGGAAGCCAAGGGCCTTGGCAATAGCCTGTGATGTTTTGGAGGGAACAGGGACCTCCCTGGCTAACAACTCACTGGAAGGTGTCCCAACCCTGGCACTGAAAATTTTCTAGTAACAATCTATGGCTTCTGGATGTGCCATTATCCCAAAGAGTAGGCTTTCATATGTCTGATTCAGAATGTCTTGAATTTTTTTTTAAATTTTTTTGTTCATTTTTATTTATTTATTTGAGAGTGACAGAGAGAGAGAGGCAGATAGAGATAGAGAGAGAATGGGCATGCCAGGGCTTCCAGTCACTGCAAACGAACTCCAGATGCATGTGCCCCCTTGTACATCTGGCTAACGTGGGTCCTGGGGAATCAAGCCTTGAACCGGGGTCCTTAGGCTTCACAGGCAAGCGCTTAACCGCTAAGCCATCTCTCCTAGCCCGAATGTCTTGAATTTTGATTGACCCTTCCCCCTCCCTTCTCTTAGTCTCTTCCCCTGCCCTCACTTAGGCCATTCCACTCCCTGTAATCTGTTCTTCTTCTTACATATATACAATATCATCCCCTAAAGTCCTTCCCTCTCCTCCCTCCCTTATAGCCTTTTGCTAGCTTACTGGCCTCTACTACTGATTTTTGTTTCCAGATCACACACAAGTCTAAACATTTGTAGCTAGGATCTACATATGAGAGACAACACGTGACATTTGGCTGGGCCTGGGTTACCTCATTAAGTATAATCCTTTCAAATCTATCCATTTTCCTGAAAATTTCATAATTTCATTTTTCTTTAACCGCTGAATAGAACTCCATTGTGTAAATGCATCACATCTTTCTTATCCATTCACCCTTTGAAGGACATCTAGGCTGGTTCCATTTCCTAGCTATTGTAAATAGAGCAGCAATAAACATGGTTGTGCGAGTATCTCTAAGGTAGTGAAAAGAGTCATTAGGATATACGCCTAGCAGTGCTATAGCTGGATCGTTTGGTAGATCTATTTTTAGCTTTCTCAAGAATCTCCACTCTGATTTCCACAATGGCTGTATCAGATTATATTCTCACCAACAGTGTAGAAGGGTTCCCCCTTTTCTGCATCCTTACCAACATTTATTGTCATTTGTTTTCTTGAAGATAGCCATTCTGACAGGAGTGAGATGGAATCTCAAAGTAGATTTAATTTACATTTCTCTGGTGGCTAAGGATGTAGAACACTTTTTTAGATGTTTATATGCCATCTGTATTTCTTCCTTTGATAACTCTCTATTTAGTTCCATAGCCCTTTTTTTATTGACAACTTCCATAATTGTAAACAAGTTCCCATGGTAATTCCCTCCACTTTCCCCTTTGAAACTCCACTCTCCATCATACCCCTCCCCTCCCAATCAATCTCTCTTTTATTTTGATGTCATCATCTTTTCCTCCTATTATGATGGTTTTGTGTAGGTAGTGTGAGGCACTGTGAGGTCATGGATATCCAGGCCATTTTGTGTCTGGAGGAGCACATTGTAAGGAGTCCTACCCTTCCTTTGGCCCTTACATTATTTCCACCACCTCTTCTGCAATGGAACCTGAGCCTTGAAAGATGTGATAGAGATATTTCAGTGCTGAGCACTCCCCTGTCACTTCTGAGCACCATGGTGCCTCCTGAGTTATCCCAAGATCACTGCCATCTGAAAAGAGAACCTTCTCTAACCAAAAGTAAGAGTAGCATTAATATGAGGGTATGAACATTAAGTGTAGTGCTTTCAGGGCAGTTTGGTGAACATAATATATGCATTTAGCCAGACAAGAGCAGGCTTTATACCCCTAAGGCTCATTACCTCCCCTGCCATAGGCTTTTGATTAGGTTTTCAGTACCAGGCATGTATTCCCTCCCACAGAGCAGACCTCCAGTCCAATTAGAAAGCAGTTGGTTTCCCCCAGAGCAGACATGCTACTATTGCACCTGCTTGGTCATTTGGCCTGTCTGGCCAACTTGAGGCTTCCAGGGTCCACTGTTTACACTGCTGATGACTTCTGTCTCCCATAGGGCTGCATGCAGTGCAGCTTTTTCCAGCTTTTAGTTGGCTAGTCTACAGGGAGAACGTTTTCAGCTCGGCACCAACTTGATTTCTCAGTGACGTTGCTGCCCAGGCATGTGAAGTCTTCAGCAATAGGGTCTTACCATCTGTTACTCGTGGGAAGCCAAGGGCCTTGGCAATAGCCTGTGATGTTTTGGAGGGAACAGGGACCTCCCTGGCTAACAACTCACTGGAAGGTGTCCCAACCCTGGCACTGAAAATTTTCTAGTAACAATCTATGGCTTCTGGATGTGCCATTATCCCAAAGAGTAGGCTTTCATATGTCTGATTCAGAATGTCTTGAATTTTTTTTTAAATTTTTTTGTTCATTTTTATTTATTTATTTGAGAGTGACAGAGAGAGAGAGGCAGATAGAGATAGAGAGAGAATGGGCATGCCAGGGCTTCCAGTCACTGCAAACGAACTCCAGATGCATGTGCCCCCTTGTACATCTGGCTAACGTGGGTCCTGGGGAATCAAGCCTTGAACCGGGGTCCTTAGGCTTCACAGGCAAGCGCTTAACCGCTAAGCCATCTCTCCAGCCCGAATGTCTTGAATTTTGATTGACCCTTCCCCCTCCCTTCTCTTAGTCTCTTCCCCTGCCCTCACTTAGGCCATTCCACTCCCTGTAATCTGTTCTTCTTCTTACATATATACAATATCATCCCCTAAAGTCCTTCCCTCTCCTCCCTCCCTTATAGCCTTTTGCTAGCTTACTGGCCTCTACTACTGATTTTTGTTTCCAGATCACACACAAGTCTAAACATTTGTAGCTAGGATCTACATATGAGAGACAACACGTGACATTTGGCTGGGCCTGGGTTACCTCATTAAGTATAATCCTTTCAAATCTATCCATTTTCCTGAAAATTTCATAATTTCATTTTTCTTTAACCGCTGAATAGAACTCCATTGTGTAAATGCATCACATCTTTCTTATCCATTCACCCTTTGAAGGACATCTAGGCTGGTTCCATTTCCTAGCTATTGTAAATAGAGCAGCAATAAACATGGTTGTGCGAGTATCTCTAAGGTAGTGAAAAGAGTCATTAGGATATACGCCTAGCAGTGCTATAGCTGGATCGTTTGGTAGATCTATTTTTAGCTTTCTCAAGAATCTCCACTCTGATTTCCACAATGGCTGTATCAGATTATATTCTCACCAACAGTGTAGAAGGGTTCCCCCTTTTCTGCATCCTTACCAACATTTATTGTCATTTGTTTTCTTGAAGATAGCCATTCTGACAGGAGTGAGATGGAATCTCAAAGTAGATTTAATTTACATTTCTCTGGTGGCTAAGGATGTAGAACACTTTTTTAGATGTTTATATGCCATCTGTATTTCTTCCTTTGATAACTCTCTATTTAGTTCCATAGCCCTTTTTTTATTGACAACTTCCATAATTGTAAACAAGTTCCCATGGTAATTCCCTCCACTTTCCCCTTTGAAACTCCACTCTCCATCATACCCCTCCCCTCCCAATCAATCTCTCTTTTATTTTGATGTCATCATCTTTTCCTCCTATTATGATGGTTTTGTGTAGGTAGTGTGAGGCACTGTGAGGTCATGGATATCCAGGCCATTTTGTGTCTGGAGGAGCACATTGTAAGGAGTCCTACCCTTCCTTTGGCCCTTACATTATTTCCACCACCTCTTCTGCAATGGAACCTGAGCCTTGAAAGATGTGATAGAGATATTTCAGTGCTGAGCACTCCCCTGTCACTTCTGAGCACCATGGTGCCTCCTGAGTTATCCCAAGATCACTGCCATCTGAAAAGAGAACCTTCTCTAACCAAAAGTAAGAGTAGCATTAATATGAGGGTATGAACATTAAGAGAAGTGCTTACTGGGCAGTTTGCATAGTATATACATTTAGCCAGACACCAGCAGGTGTTACACCCCTAGGGCTCATGACTACCCCTGTTGTAGTTTTTCAGTATCAGGGATGTATTCCCTCCCATGGAGTGGGCCTCCAGTCCAATTAGAGGGTATTGGTTTCCCCCATAACAGATGGGCCACTATTGCACCCATTGGCTCATTTGGCCTGGCTGGCCAAATTTAAGGCTTGCAGTGTCCAGTGTTGGGTATCTTCACTGGTGATTTCTCTCTCTCTCCCATTGAACTGCATGAAGCATAGCTTTTTCCAGCTTTCTGCCAGGTGGTCTACATGGAGGAGGTTATCAGCTCAGTTCTAGCAGGATTTCTCAGTGACCATGCAGCCCAAGTATGTGCAGTCTTCAGCAATAGGTTCTTACTGAA
Organism: Dipus sagitta; assembly: GCA_036346955.1. NCBI lineage: Eukaryota > Metazoa > Chordata > Mammalia > Rodentia > Dipodidae > Dipus > Dipus sagitta. The sequence goes on from CM070775.1 coordinate 118,871,275, forward strand.
GAGCCCAAACCAAAGTAATGCCATGACAGGCTTTAAAGATATTAATAGGCCTAAGTTTCTGTTTCCCTGCAGGGCTCAAATTACTGACACAGCACTTTGCAGTTACTGGGAAAAACAACCACAAACTACTCAGTACCCAAAATAATCCCTGTAACAGGCCAATCAAAAAGGACCAAGTAAATGTTATACATTCCTGTGGCTCTTGTGACGATAGATAAGTTTGCTTAACGTTCCTCAGCTACTATGTAACCAATCAGCTTGTAACATGTATACTCCTGCTAAATGTCAACCAATCATGTAACTGCTAAGTTGGAAATTCCCCTTTTCTTTGTTTGAACCTAATAAAAGCTCCTCCTGGACGCCATTCGGGGCTCTTGGATGGACCCACTGTGTTGGTAAAGTCTGGAGCCTGAGCTTAAGTCCAAAATGAAGCTCTTTGCTGTTGCATACGTGTCCAACTCTCTTGGGGACTCCATGATCTGGGCATAACACTGACCATCTATTCCTGCTGGGAAACTAAGAGCCTCAGCAATGACCTATAATGTTTTGGGGGCATCAGGGACCTCCCTGGCCAACAACTCACTGGAAGGTATCCCAATTCCTGACACTGAAAATTTTCTAGTAACAATCTATGGCTCCTAAGTGTTCCACTGTCCAAAAAAAGTAGGTTTCCGTATGACTTGCTTATATCCTCTTAGATTTGTTTGTTTGTTTTTGTTTTTTGAGGTAAGGTCTCACTCTAGTCCAGACTGACCTGGAATTCACTCTGTAGTCTCAGGGTGGCCTTGAAATCACTGTGATCTTCCTACCTCTGCCTCCCAAGTGCTGGGATTAAAGGCATGTACCATCATACCCTCTTAGATTTTGATTAGCCCTCTCTCCACCTTTCCTTTACTCTATCTCTTCCCTTGACCTCACTTAGGCCTTTTCACCCCCATTAATCTGTCCTTCTACTTACATATATACAATACCATCCTATTAAGTCCCCCCTTCTTCCCTTTCTATTCCCTTTATATCTTCCTTCTAGTTTACTGGCCTCTGCTACTGAGTTTTCTTCCTACTCACATAGAAGTCTCGTCATTTGTAGCTAGGATCCACATATGAGAGAGAATATGTGATGTTTGGCTTTCCGGGCCTGGGTTACCTCACTTAGTATAATGCTTTCCAGACCCATCCATTTTCCTGCAAATTTCATAACTTCATTTTTCTTTACCGCTGAGTAGAACTCCATTGTCTAAATGTGCCACATCTTCATTATCCACTCATCAGTTGAGGGACATCTAGGCTGGTACCATTTCCCAGCTATTGTGACTAAAGTGGCAATTAACATGGTTGAGCAAGTATCTCTAAGGTAGTGAGATGAGTCCTTAGGATATATGCCTAGGATTGCTATAGCTGGGTCATATGGTAGATCTATTTTCCTGTCTCAGGAACCTCCACACTGATTTCAACAATGGCTGGACCAGATTGCATTCCCACCAACAGTGTAGAAGGGTTCCCCCTTTTCTACATCCTCACCAGCATTTATAGTCATTTGTTTTCATGATGGCAGCCAATCTGACAGGAGTGAGATGAAATCTCAACATAGTTTTTATCTGCATTTCCCTGATGGCTAGGGATGTAGAACTTTTTATAGATGCTTATATGCCATTTGTATTTCTTCTTTTGAGAACTATTTAGTTCCATAGCTCATTTTTAATTGGGTTGTTTGATTTCTTATTATTTAATTTTTTGTTTGTTTTTTGTTTTTGTGTTGTTTTTTTAATAATTTTTTTAAAATTTTTTTTTGTTTCTTTATTTATTTATTTGACAGCGACAGAGAGAAGGAGGCAGAGAGAGAGAGAGAGAGAGAGAGAGAGAGAGAATGGGCGCGCCAGAGCTTCCAGCCTCTGTAAACGAACTCCAGATGCATGCACCCCCTTGTGCATCTGGCTAACGTGGGTCCTGGGGAATTGAGCCTCAAACCGGGGTCCTTAGGCTTCACAGGCAAGCGCTTAACCACTAAGCCATCTCTCCAGCCCTGTTTTTGTGTTTTTTGAGGTAGGGTCTCACTCTAGTTCAGGCTGATTTGGGGCTTACTATGTAGTCTCAGGATGGCCTCTAATTCACTGCAATCCACCTACCTCTGCCTCCCAAGTGCTGGGATTAAAGGCATGCGCCACCACGCCCGGCTCTTATTATTTAATTTTTTGAGTTCTTTGTATATCCTAGGGATTAATCCTCTATCAGATGTATAGCTGGCAAAGATTTTTTTCCCATTCTGTAGGTTGCCTCTTTGCTCTATTCACAGTGTCCTTTTTCATACAAAATCTTTGTAATTTCATGAGGTCCCAGCGGTTAATCTGTAGTTTTATTTCCTGAGCAATTGGGGTTATATTCAGAAAGTCTTTGCCAAGATCAACATGTTAAAGGGTTTCCCCTACTTTTTCCTCTAGTAGTTTCAGAGTTTCAGGCCTGATATTAAGGTCTTTGATCCATTTGGACTTAATTCTTGTGCATGGAGGGAGATAAGGATCTATTTTCATCCTTCTACAGATACATATCCAGTTTTCCCAGCACCATTTGCCAAAGAGGCTGTCTTTTCTCCAATGAGTATTTTTTGGCATTTTTGTCAAAGATCAGGTGACTGTAGCTACTCAGACTTACACTTGAGTCCTCTATTCTGTTCCATTGATCTACATGTCTGTTTTTGTGCCAGTACCATGCTGTTTTTTGTTATTATGGCTCTGTAGTATAGGTTAAAATCGGGTATAGTGATACCACCAGCCATAGTTCTGTTGCTCAAAATTGTTTTAGATATACAAAGTTTTTTTGTGCTTCCAAATGAATTTTAGGATTGTTTTTTTTCTATTTCTGTGACGAATGCCATAGAAATTTTGATGGGGATTGCATTAAATGTATAAATTCTTTTGGTAAGATTGTCATTTTCACAGTATTGATTCTTCCCAACCAAGAACAAGGGATGTCTTTTCATTTCCTAGTGTCTTCTGCAATTTCTTGCTCAAGTGTTTTAAAGTTTTCATTGTCAAGATCCTTCACTTCCTTGGTTAGGTTTATTCCAAGACACTTTATTTTATTTTATTGAGGTAGGGTCTCACTCTAGCCCAGGCTGACCTGGAATTCACTATGTAGTCTCAGGTTGGCCTCAAACCCATAGCAATCCTCCTACCTCTCCCTCCCAAGTGCTGGGATTAAAGGTGTGCACCACCACACCCAGCTACTTTATTTTTTTTAATATACAATTGTGAGTGAGAGTGATTCTCTGATTTCATCCTCTGTGTGTTTATTGTTAGCATATAGGAAAGCTACTGATTTCTGTGTGTTTATTTTGTATCCTGCTACATGGCTATAGGTGTTTATCAGCTCTAATGGTTTGCTGGTAGAGTCTTTAGGGTCCCTTCTGTATAGAATCATGTCATCTGCAAATAATGATAACTTGATCTCTTCCTTTCCAATTTGTATCCCTTTTATGTGTGTCTCTTGCCTTATTGCTATGGCCATAGCCCATTTTTTAATTGGGTCATCTTATTTCTTATTGTTTTGTTTTCTGAGTTCTTTGCATATTCTGGGCATTAATCCTCTGTCAGATGTATAGCTGGCAAAGATTTCAGAGTTTATTTTTGCAGATGTTGATTTCTACTAGGGAGACTCAAAACGTGTTTAAGTACTGAAAAGTGGCAGTTGGATACTCAGCACTAAATGAGACATCTCTATCATGCCCTCCAAGGATCAGGGAACATTAAGGAAGAGGGTGGAAAGAATGTAAGAGGCAGAGGATGGGGAGGAGTGCTTGGAATGCTGTCTTCTGGACACAGAGTGATCGTTGCATTTGTGACCTCACAGTGACTGTCATGACCTGTATAAGACCTTCACAATATTGGACTCATCAACAGCCTATCAAGTATGATGGAAGAAGGGGAAAAAAAGACTTCAAAATAGCAGAGCGGCCAGTTGGAAAGAAAAGGGTTCAGTGGAAGAGGAATGGGGGACAAAAAATGGTAGTGGGAGGGAAGTATAATCAAAAGTTTAATCAAAATACGTTATTTTAAATGTATGAAAAGTTTTTTTTTTTTTTTTTTTTTTTTTTTTTTTTTTTTTTGGTTTTTCGAGGTAGGGTCTTGCTCTAGCTCAGGCTGATCTGGAATTCACCATGTAGTCTCAGGGTAGCCTCGAACTCATGGCAATCTTCCCATCTTGCCTCCTGAGTGCTAGGATTAAAGGTGTGCACCACCATGGCTGGCAATAAAAGATTTTTAAATTATTTTTTTGTTTTTAAAGAAGAACACATGCCAGGTGTGGTGGCATATGCCTTTAATCCCAGCACTCAGGAGGCAGAGGTAGGAGAATTGCCATGAATTAGAAGCCAGCCTGAGACTATAGAGTGAATTCCAGGTCAGCCTGAGCTAGAGCAAGACCTTACCTCAAAAAAAAAAAAAAAAAAAGAAAAGAAAAGTGGGGGTAGGCTGGAGAGATGGCTTAGCGATTAAGGCATTTGCCTGCAAAGCCAAAGGACTCCAGTTCTATTCCCTATTACCCACGTAAGCCAGCCAGATACACTTGGTGGTAGATGCGTTTGGTGTTCATTGGCAGTGGTTAGAGACCCTGGAGCACCCAATCTCTCTTTCTTTCTCCCTCCCAGCACTTGGGAGGCAAGCGGTAGGAGGATCGCCATGTGTTGAAGACTACATAGTGAATTCCAGGTCAGCCTGGGCAAGAGTGAAACCCTACCATGAAAACCCAAAATAATAATAATGATAATAATAATAATAATAATAATAATAAATAAATAAATAAATAAATGCTCAGTGAAGATACTCAGCAGTGGACACTGCAAGCCTTATAATTGGCCAGCCAGGCCAAATGAGCCAACGGGTGCAATAGTGGCATGTCTGTCATGGTGGAAACCAACTGCCCTCCAATTGGACTGGAGGCCCGCTCCATGGGGGGGGGGGGGAATACATCCCTGATACTGAAAACTTAAAACAGAGGTAGTCATGAGCCGTCGGGGTGTAACATCTGCTGATGTCTGGAAAAATGTATATACTATGCTTATCAAACTGCCCAGTAAGCACTTCTCTTAATATTTTTACCCTTATATTAATGCTACTCTCACTTTTGGTAGAGAATCTTATCTTTTCAGATGGCAGTGACCTTGGAAAGACTCAGAAGGTATCATAGTGCTGGAAAGAAGTGACTGGAGAACTGAGTAACATCTCAATCACACCTTCCAAGGCTCAGGGTCCAATGCGGAAGAGGTGGAGGAAAGAATGTAAGAGCCAAAGGAAGGGTAGGACTGCTTACAACGTGCTCCCTCCAGACATAAAATGGCCTGGATATCCATGACCTCATAGTGCCTGACACTACCTACACAAGACCGTCATAAGAGGAGGAAAAGATCATGACATCAAAGTAAAAGAGAGACTGATAGAGATGGGGAGGGGATGTGATGGAGAATGGAATTCCAAAGGGGAAAGTGGGGGGAGGGAGGGTAGCACCATGGGATATTTTTTATAATCATGGAAAATGTTAATAAAAATTAAGAAAAAATAAAAAAATAAAAATAAATAAATAAATAAATGCTAATATTTATTCCCTGTTAGAAAAAAAAAAACATGACAAGAGTGGAAGGCTGTGGACAAGAAAGAACAAAAGGAAACAGAAGCAGCACAGCAAGCATGCTTTGTTTTCCTGGTGTCACATCCCCATCTTGTGGCACGCTAGGATAGTGGCACTGGCTTTTATGTGAAAGCTTTTTCTCACCTTGTAATATCAGGATGTTTTATGTCCTTGTGCACTAAAGGGTTTTATTTTATCTTGGAAAGAGAAATAGGCAAGTAGAGAGAGAGAGAATGGGCCCACCAGGGCCTCCAGCCACTGCAAACGAACTCCAGATATGTGCTCCCTTGTGCATCTGGTTTATGTGGGTCTTGGGGAATTGAACCTGATTCCTTTGGCTTTGCAGGCAAATGCCTTAAGAGCTAAGCCATCTCTCCATCCCTTATTTTATTTTTTGTTGGTCTTTTTCAAGGTAGGGTGTAAAAGAATTTGGGAAATGCCTCATCTACTCCAAGAGCAGTGGGCCCACCAGCTGCAGGATTTAGGAGCTCGGTGGGAATACAAATTTTTGGGTTTTGCCCTAGGCCTGTGGGCTCAGAATCTGAGATCCTCAGCTGATCTTTTTGGACATTAAAATTTGAAAAGCACTGAGAGATATAACTCTTAATACCAGATTTTCTACCCTCCCCGGAATCACTCGAGGATCCATTCCTGGGTCTGTTCCATGAGCTAAATCAAAATGAAAAGATCTGAGCTGGGCGTGGTGGCGCACGCCTTTAATCCCAGCCCTCGGGAGGCAGAGGTAGGAGGATTGCCAAGAGTTCGAGGCCACCCTGAGACTACATAGTGAATTCCAGGTCAGCCTGGACCAGAGTGAGACCCTACCTCAAAAGAACAAAAAAGAAAGAAAGAAAGAAAGAAAGAAAGAAAAGATCTGAACACAATATTTTTTTTTAAACACCCAAGTTATTTTGAAGGAACTTGTCAGAGTTGAGCACTGTTGGGAGGCAATCCTTTTCCTCCACCATCTTGGGTTATAGAGGGTAGAGGCCCAAGAGTTAACTGACCTTAAACATATTAATAGGAGACTTCTATTTACCCCTCAGGGAGTTGCTCAGTTATGACTTTCAGAATATCCATATCTATATCTATCTATCTATCTATCTATCTATCTATCTATCTATCTATATATATAATGCAACTTAACAAAGGAGGGAGCAGGTCTGTACTACAGTGGAAAAGGATTGGAAGGTTCTTGAACTTTTTTTATACCAATAGGCAGCTGAATTAGTACTTTCTGGTACCAAGAATCGATCTTTTCCTAGACAGCAAATTTCTTTATGAAAAACTTCATTTATTTCTCACGGTCCTGGTGGTTGATACGTTCCAAGGTCAAGCACTGTAGAATCTGCAGAATTCATGGCCCATTTCATCCTGTGTCTTCACGTGAGAGAAGGAGCAAGGCAACATTTTGGATCTTATTTTCTTAAAGACAATAAGTTGAGGGAAGGTTTGGGATACATGAGAAAAATGTATATGCATTTGATTTCTGGAGGTTTTTTTTTTCTCTTTTACTTTCTTTTCTTTTGAGAAAGGGCCTCATATAGCCTTGGGCTAGCCTCAGATTTTCTTTTTTTTTTTTTCTTTTTTTTAGTTTTTCGAGGTAGGGTCTCACTCTAGTCCAGGCTGACCTGGAATTCACCATGTATTCTCAGGGTGGCCTCGAACTTGCAATGATCCTCCTACCTCTGCCTCCCAAGTGGTGGGATTAAAGGCGTGTGCCACCATGCCTGGCTAGCCTCAGATTTTCTACGTAGTCAAGCAGAACCTTGTACTTCTTTTCCTTCTGCCCATACCTCCTGAGTTCTCAGAATACAAGTTTTTGCACCTCACCACACCTGGTTTATGTGGTGCTGGGGATCAAATCCAGGGCTCCGTGTGCCCTAGGCAAGCTCTCTACCATTTGAACTATATACCCAACCCCTTAAATATTTAATTTTCATGTAGGCTTCTTTCCAGAACACTTTGGTGATGATTCTTGTGGTAGAATATGGTTAAGTAGTATGATTATGTAGTGCTTAGAGTTCCTTTTTTGTTGTTTTGTTGTTGTTGTTGTTGTTTGAGGTAGGGTCTCACTCTAGCCCAGGTTGACCTGGAACTCCCTTTGTAATCCCAGGCTGCCCTTGAACTCACAGCAATCCTCATACCTCAGCCTCCCGAGTGCTGGCATTAAAGGCATGTGCCATCATGCCCTGCTAGAATAAAAAAAAAAAATTATTGACAACTTTCATAATTAAAGACAGTAAGCCATAATAATGCACTCCCTCTTCACTTTCCCCTTCACAACTCCACTCTCCATCATATTCCCTCCCCCTCTCAATTAGTCTCTCTTTTATTTTGATGTCATCATTTTTTTTTCTTCTATTATGAGGGTCTTGTGTAGGGAGTGCCAGGCACTGTGAGGTGATGGATTCCCAGGCCATTGTGTATCTGGGAGAGCACATTGTAAGGAGCCCTACCCTTCCTTTGGCTCTTACATTCTTCCCTCCATCTCTTCTTGGAAGATGTGATAGAGATATTTCAGTGCTGAGCCCTCTTCTGTCACTTCTTCTCAGCATCATGGTGCCTTCTGAGTCATACCAAGGTCACTGCCATCTGAAAAGAGAAGTTTCTGTAACCACATGTGAGAGTAACATTAAGATATGGGTATGAAGCCGGGCGTGGTGGTTCACACCTTTAATCCCAGCACTCAGGAGGCAGAGGCAGGAGGATTGCCATGAGTTTGAGGCCACCCTGAGACTCCATAGTGAATTCCAGGTCAGCCTAGGCTAGAATGAGACCCTACCTTGAAAAACCAAAAAAAAAGATATGGGTATTAACATTAAGAGAAGTGCTTACTGGGCAGTTTGGTGAGCATAGTATATATATTTAGCCAGACGCCAGCAGACATTACACCCCTAGGGCTCATGATTACCCCTGTTGTAGGTTTTCAGAGATGTATTCCCTCCCATGGAGCAGGCCTCCAGTCAAATTAGAGAGCAGTTGGTTTCCCCCATAACAGGCATGCCACTATTGCACCCATTAGCTCATTTGGCCTGGCTGGTCAAATATAAGGCTTTCTGTGTCCACTGTTGAGTATCCACTGGTTATTTCTCTCTCTCCCATTGAATTGCATGCAGTGTAGCTTTTTTCAGCTCCTGTCAGCTGGTCTACATGGAAGAGATTTTCAGCTCAGCTCCAGCAGGATTTCTCAGTGACCTTGCAGCCCAAGTATGTGGAGTCTTCAGCAGTAGGGTCTTACCATCTATTCCTGGTGGGAAACCAAGAGCATTGGCAATAGCCTATAATGTTTTGGGGGCATCAGGAACCTCCCTGGCCAACAGGTCGCTGGAAGGTATCCCATCCCTGGCACTCAAATTTTTCTAGTAACAATCTATGGCTTCTGGATGCGCCATTGTCCAAAAAAGTAGGCTTCCATATGACTTATTCATACCCTCTTAGATTTTGATTAACCCTCCCACCACCTTTCCTTTACTCAATCTCTTCCCATGACCTCACTTAGTCCTTTCCACCCCCAGTAAAATGTTCATCTACTTACATATATACTATACCATCCCCTTAAGCCCCCTCCTCCTTCTCTTATATCCCCTTTCTAGATTACTGGCCTCTGCCACTGAGTTTTATTCCAACTAACGTACAAGTCTAAACATTTGTAGCTGGGATCCACATATGAGAAAGAACATGCAATGCCTTGGCTTTCTGCACCTGGGTAACCTCACTAAGTATAATCCTTTACAGATCCATCCATTTTCCTGCAAATTTCATAACTTCATTTTTCTTTACTGCTTAGTAGAACTCCATTGTATAAATTTACCACAGCTTTGTTATCTACTCATCAGTTGAAAGACATCTAGGCTGGTTTCATTTCCCAGCTATTGTGAATAGAGTGGCAATAAGCATGGATGTGCAAGTATCTCTAGGTGGTGAGATGAGTTTTTTTTATTTATTGTTTGGGATTTTAAGACATTTTAAAATATTTTTTATTTTAAAATATTTTATTTATTTATTTTAGAGATAAAAATAAACATTTTTATTTATTTATTTTGTTTTAGAGAGGGGGAGACAGAGAGTGAGGAAGAGGTAGAGAGAGAGAGAGAGAAAGAGAGAGAGAAAGAATGGGCACACCAGGACCTCCAGTCACTGCAAATGAATTCCAGATACATGTACCACCTTGTGCATCTGGCTTACGTGGGTCCTGGGGAATTGAATCTAAGTCCTTAGGCTTCACAGACAAGTGCCTTAACCACTAAGCCTTTTCTCCAGCTCTATTTTTATTTATTATTTGAGATATATATATATAGAGAGAGAGAATGGGCATGCCAGGCCTCTAGCCACTGTAAATGAACTTCAGATGCATGCACCACCTTGTGCATCTGGCTTATGTAGGTCCTGGGGAATTGAGCCTGGGTCCTTTGGCTTTGCAGGCAAGTGCCTTAGCTGCTAAGCCATCGCTCCAGCCCTTGTTTGGTTGGTTATTTATTTATTTATTTTGTTTTTCATGGTAGGGTCTCACTCTAGCTCAGGCTGATCTGGAATTCACTGTGTAGTCTCAGGGTGGCCTCGAGCTCATGGTGATACTCCTACCTCTGCCTCCCGAGTGCTGTGATTAAAGGCGTGCACCATCATGCCTGGCTTGTTTGTTTTTTTAAATTTTGTTTTGCTTTTATTTTCTTTTTGACAATTTCACACATGTATATGATGTATTTTTATTTATTTATTTTTTCAAGGTAGGGTCTCACTCTAGCCCAGCCTGACCTGGAATTCAAGGTGCATTCAAATTCACAGTGATCCTCCTACCTCTGCCTTCCCAAGTGCTGGGATTAAAGGCATGCACCATCATGCCTGGCCTTAACCATCTTTCTTCTAGGACTATAAAGAGAAATTATACCTAATTGATTTATCTCATTATCAATTTACAGAGAAAGTAAGGTCATTGGTACAATTTAGAATCAAAGACTTAACCATCCTATCACTGGAAATCTAAAGAGACACATTCTTAGCAGAAAAATCTAGAACAAAACCTTTTTTTTCTGTCTTTTTGAGGTAGGGTTTCATTCTAGCCCAGGCTGGCCTGGAATTCACTATGTAGTCTCAGGGTGGCCTCAAACTCATGGCAATCCTCCTACTTCTGCCTCCCAAAGGCGTGTGCCACCATAGCCAGTGAGAACAAAACATTTTTAGCATGAATACTTAAAGGTTTTAAAGTTCCCCTTTTTATTATTTATGTCACCAAAACCTCTGTAAATATAATCTAGGAAAGGTGACAACCAGACTTGTTTTATATTATTTACCAGCATATACCTATAGATCTTATAGCACCCACTGATTTGAGACATTCCTTTGTTTTTTGAAAAAAAAAAATTTATTTATTTAAGAGAGAGAGAATGGGCGCACCAGTGCCTCCAGCCACTGTAAATGAACTCCAGATGCATGTGCCACCTTGTGCATCTGACTTATGTGGGTACTGGGGAATCAAACCTGGGTCCTTAGGCTTCACAAGCAAGCACCTTAACCACTAAGCAATCTCTCCAGTCCCAGAGACATCCCTTTTTAATAAACCCTATGAAATATACTTTTAAAATGCATAGGCCTGGAGCCGGGCATCGTGGCGCATGCCTTTAATCCCAGCACTCGGGAGGCAGAGGTAGGAGGATTGCCATGAGTTCGAGGCCACCCTGAGAATTCAGAGTGAATTCCAAGGCCAGCCTAGACTAGAGTGAAACCCTACCTCGAAAAACCAAAAATAAATAAATACATAAATAAAATGCACAGGCCTATGATTATAGGTAAAACATGATAACCATCCTGGAAATAACACTTATAAATTTAACACACCTGGAAATGATTTTATTAAGCGTAACTGAAGCAGAATTTTATTGTCTGCCTTGAGGCAGGCTGGCCTAGACCTCCTGATCAAGTGACAGGACCATCAAAACCAATCATTCAGGAACAAGTACTGTCATTCCCACAATCCCCTAAGATGCTTGATGAAGTTTGGACTACCACACCTGGTAGAATTCCATTGTTCCCAGTTATCCTCTAAGTAGCTTGAGGTACTTAGACCTGGAATATAACTCGGGAAGGTTAAATCCAAATCACACCTGCGATTTCATGTAACAAATTAAGATGACCTGTTTATACAAATTTCAGGTCACTGTAAATCTCCTTTTTTTAAATCTTACAGAACTTTGAAATCTGTATCTTATTAAAGCTTTAGTAACCCTATACCAGAGAGAAAATAGAGAAAAAGAGCCAAAATTACATCTTGTGGCCATTGTTGTTTTAAAGTTTTGAAGATACGTGGTGTAAGTTCTCAGTAATTTGTATGATAAAAGCAAATCCTTGGGAACCTCAAGATTATGTCCTGAGTCAGGGCACCCGTGGTCCCATGGCAACTGAAGTGGCATAGAGCAAAAAAGTCTTACATATAAGGCACTTCAAAATATTCGCCTGATCTTAGTCACACACTCAGCTTTTAAGCATGTCTTAGACTAAAGCAGTATTAAAAAAAAAAGACAAAAACCTTGAAATAAATAGAATTTCAGCAGAAGCTTTGGGAGTGAGTAGCATGTAAACATTCCCCAGCTAAAATTTGTTGGACAGTTTAGATTAAGAAAGCCAGGTGTGGTGGCACATGCCTTTAATCCCAGCACTGGGGAGGCAGAGATAGGAGGATTGCCATGAGTTTGAGGTCACCCTGAGACTCCATAGTGAATTCCAGGTCAGCCTGAGCTAGAGTGAGACCCTACCTCGAAAAGCAAAATAAAACAAAACCAAAAACAAACAAACAAACAAAAACCCGAAAGCCAGACTGTAATTTACCAAGCACAATAAATAAATAAACCCTACAAAGGTGTCTATAAGTAATATCTTATTTCTTTAAAGCCAGAAACAATCCAGGAAATATTAGATGCAGTCACTAACAAGTGTCTCTAACCATTAAGCGATCTGACCAGAAAGCATCAAATTAGGTACTTATTTTCATCAAGCAACTCAAAAGCCATGCGCTCCTTGACTGTGGGTTTAGGCTGTATGTAGTACGTCACCCCATAATGTGGGTTGTAGTCCCACAGAGTCTGGCTGCCACCTGGAGCCTTTTCCCCTGCTCTGTCTCTAGCCTCTGAGGGGCAGGGTCACTCCCCCCACCAGCCCCCAGACTCCGGCAGCATCCATACTCAGGTAAGATGACGCAGGCAGCCCCTCAGCTCCTGTGTAGCAGCTTGTAATGGGGGGGCGGGGGCAGGAAAAAGAAAAGAAGGACTGGCTGCATTTTGCTTCTCAGTGGCCACTGGCCACCTACAGGCAAAGGGACTGGAGCTGCGGGACTCTGCCACTGATTTCATCCTGCTGCTCTGAGGAGCACGTTGGCACCTGTCTCTCCAAGAAAGGCCGAGCAGTAGCAGCTGGCACTTCCTGGCTCCAGCGTGTGCTGCCTTCAGCCCTCCCACGTGTCCTACCCTGCGGGAGTACATCCTTCCCTTTCCCATTCACCCCTAGGTCAGTTCACATGTGCCCTAAGTAGAAAGAAAGGGAAGAAATTTACCAAATTTTAAATGAGCCCTGTTTCCCAGTGAAAGAAAGTCAAGGAGGGAATACCCATAGAGCATGGTGGAGAGTCACGCAGGGAAGTTGGGGGAGAGAGGGAAGGAATCCCTGTCTTTCCCCTTTCCAGCCTCTTCTAGGGCCCTGCAGTCCCAGAGACTGGTGGAGTGGTCCCCATTCCCTCCCTAGCCACTAAATGAGCAGATTTAGCAGCAGCAGGAGGACTCAATTAGCCTGTGGCATACCAAGCCATTTTTTATTTAAAAAAAAAAAATTGCTGAGACTACATCGTGAATTCCAGGTCAGCCTAAGATAGAGTGAGACTCTACCTTGGGAAAAAAAATTGAATAACATATGATAACCCATAACTTTCTGTTATGGGGTCCAGTGTCACACAAGTAAGACCATTGACTCGCGGAATGTAAGGCAAAGTTTTATTAGGTAAAAAGAGAGAGAAAAAAGAAAGCTGGTGCACCAGGTCTGCATCTCAGAGTTCAGGAGCTCAAGATGCAGCCCTGATCTGTTCGGAGTCAGCTTTTATTGGAAATAACCACATAATGTTTATAGTAAAAACAGGATCAGGAGTTAAACCACAAAATTACATACTGTTAAACAAGGGGGGGCTATTACAAGAAGCCACAAGGTTATATAGGTCACATAGGCGGAACTGAGGCAAGAAACATTCTATGCTATGTAATCACAAAGATATTTAGAAACAAAGACATACAGAGAGGTCATGGTACATTGCACAGAGGGATCATCCCATTCCTTTCACATTCCATTTCCACTTTCTTTCTCAAGATCTCGGTGGGACCTCCAAATAGATAATGGGGGGGGGGGCTCAAGAAAAGTTCTTAAAGTCCAAACACTGAGTTCATGTCTGTTTTACCAAAAATTTGGGATTAAAAAAGACTCAGGCATGGTGGCACATGCCTTTAATCCCAGCACTTTAATCCAAGGAGGCAGAGGTAGGATTGCCATGAGTTTGAGACTACATAATGAATTCCTGAGACTACATAGTGAATTCCAGGTTAGCCTGAACTAGAGTGAGACTCTACGTCGAAAAAACAAAAACAGCTGGGCGTGGTGGTGCATGCATTTAATCCCAGCATTTAGGAGGCAGAGGTAGGAGGATCGTGAGTTCAAGGCCACCATGAGACCACATAGTGAATTCCAGGTCAGCCTGGACTAGAGTGAAACCCTACCTTGAAAAGCCAGGAAAAAAAAAGACATAATAATTTATCAACCATTACATTTTTATTTGGGAATATACAAGGGAGTGGAAGGGTCCTCAAACTGAAGAAGGGAAAACGGATACACCCACATGGCCTGAGAGCCCATGTGGAAGTGAGGGCTTGCCCACCTGGCGAGGATCTATACCTAATCTTATTGTGGTGGGCTTTACCCTCAGACTCAGAGACTCTCTCAGACTCTGAGAGAGAACTGATTGGTGTGGACTCAGAGGGCTGGCTCAAAAAGAGGCTAGCCATGAGGCCAAGTTTTGGGGCTGAGCTTAACCAACCACAATGCCAGGATAAGATTTAAATTCTAGGAAAGGGGAACTCCCTCCTAGAAGGGGCTCAGGTTGTTTATGGAAAAACAGATCTGGGTAGCTCCTTTAGTCAAGAGGTAAGGAGAGGAGAGATCCTTCTTTAATCTCAAAGTGGAGATTGCAAGAGCAGACTTAAGGACATTTCTACTTTTTACTTCCAGGGCCCAGTCACCCTAAACTACCTAACAAAGCTATCTGACTCCCTCTCAAGAGAGGCAACCAAAAAACATTTAAGCATTTGTCTCTTTTTTTTTTTTTTTTTGAGGTAGAGCCTTGTTCTAGCCCAGGCTGACCTGGAATTTAACATGTGGTCTCATACTACCTTCAAACTCACAGCAATCCTCCTACCTCTATCTCTCAAGTGCTGGGATTAATGGCGTGCACCAAAATGCCCAGCAAAGCATTTGTCTTGACTGGTTTATATTTAATTTTGACTGCAGGGACTGAGGCTATAGTTCAGTGACAAAGTACTTGCCTAATATGCTGGAAGTCCCGAGTTTGGTTCTTTGCACCACTCACACAGAAAGAAAACAGTGGGGGGAAAAAAACAACCACTTTTTTTTTGACTTGCAAGCGGTAGAAGGGACTTTCCTGAGGCTGTTTACCTTATCATTTGAAACAGGAACATGCCAGGGCAAGGGCTACAAAGTTCAGTTTGTGATTATTCCAGGGACATACAGTACTTGTATGATTTTTAATTGTCAGCTGGCAACCAGACTCCATTTAAATATATATATATATATATATATATATATATATATATATATATATATATATATATAATCTATTTGCAAGAAGAGGGGAGCAATGGGCATGCACCAGAGCCTCTTGCCACTGCAAATGAACCCCAGATACATGTAACACTTTGTGCATATGGCTTTACATGGTGGGTACTGGGGAACTGAACCCAGACTGGCAGGCTTTGCAAACAAGTACTTTTAACTGTTGAGCCATCTCCCCAGCCCTCCTCCTCTTCCTTTTTCGTCTTCTTGTACAAGGAAACTCACGTTTCTAATTGTACCACAAACGGATGCAGGGAGAGTTAAGCTGCACACATTCATGATCTCATACTGGCAAGTTCTCACTGAGACAAATAATAATGATAATAATAATAATTGCAAGTCAGGGTGTATCAGTGTTAGAAAAAGTCAAAAACAAGTATGAATAACTATGACCAAGGAATTAGACTTCATTGAAGGAGAGTTTAGTCACAGGGGGTCACTTCACGTCTCAACACTAGAAACTCTGGAAATGCGAGGTTCCTGCCTAGCATTGGGCCAGGGGGTTTATGTCCAAGTAGAGGGGAAAGGGAGAAGCATTAGCCAACTTCTTTCTTCTCTTCGGAGATAGCCAGCCAGGTGCCTGGCTGCCATGGGGTCATTGAAATGGCAGGGGATGGTCTCCTGACAGACTTCTTGGTAGTCAGCAGAAGTGTGATGAATTCCCCAGAGCCTCAATAGACAGATTTACTAATTTATTCAATCAGAATCAAAAGACAATCTGAGCAGAGGTCAATTGTCATAAATCAGGCTGTGTCAACAAACTTGAAGGAAGGATGGCAGCCTGATTAGAGAAGTGAGAGTTGTTTCTAAGTAGGTGACTCCCATGATCCAAAGTCTACTCTTCCACACAGATTACAGGACTTTTGTGGCCATGGTCACTAAGCATTATGATTTTTCAGTATTGTCTCTAGTCACTTCTTTAAAAAAGTGAGACATTAAGCCAGCCATAATGGCTCATGCCTTCAATCCAGGCACTCAGGAAGCTGTGAGTTCAAGGCCAGCCTGGGCTACAGAGTGAGACCCTGTCTCAAAAAAATAAGACCAGAAAAAAAGTATTTAGGGCCGGGCATGGTGGGGCATGCCTTTAATCCCAGCACTAGACAGCTGAGATAGGATTGCTATGAGTTTGAGGCCACCCTGAGACTACATAGTGAATTCCAGGTCAGCCTGGGCTAGAATGAGACCCTACTCAAAAAACTGAAATATATATATATATATATATATATATATATATATGGCTGGGTGTGGTAACATACACCTTTAAACCACAGCACTAGGGAAGTAGAGGTAGGAGGATTGTTGTGAGTTTGAGTGAGTCCCAAGTCAACCTGGACTTGAAAAAAAAAAACAAATGCATAAATAAATTAACCTGTGATAGTGGGATAAGAGCTATACTAGAAACAAATGGGCCACAAAAGTTAGGAAAAATGATGCTTTCTTTTATTTAATTTATTTTTTTTTTGTATTGACAACTTCCCCAATTGTAGACACTAACCCATGGTAATTCCCTCCCTCCCCCCCCTTTCCCCTTTGAAACTCCATTCTCCATAATATCCCCTCCCCATCTCAATCAGTCTCTCTTTTATTTTGATGTCATGATCTTTTCCTCCTCTTATGATGGTCTTGTATAGGTAGTGTCGGGCACTGGGAGGTCATGGATATCCAGGCCATTTTGTGTCGGGGGGAGCACGTTATAAGGAGTCCTACCCTTCCTTTGGCTCTTACATTCTTTCCACCACCTCTTCCACAACAGACCCTGAGCCTTGGAAGGTATGATAGAGATATTGCAGTATTGAGCACTCTGGTCACTTCTTCCCAGCACCATGGTGCCTCCTGAGTCATCCCAAGATCACTGCCATCTGAAAAGAGAAGATTCTCTACCAAAAGTGAGAGTAGCATTAATATAAGGGTATGAACATTAAGAGAAGTGCTTACTGGGCAGTTTGATGAGCATAGTATATACATTTAGTCAGACAGCAGCAGACGGTACACCCCTGTTACTACCCCTGTTTTAAGTTTTCAGTATCAGGGATGTATTCCTTCCCATGGAGCAGGCCTCCAGTCCAATTGGAGGGCAGTTGGTTTCCACCATGACAGATGTGCCACTATTGCACCCATTGGCTCATTTGACCTGGCTGGCCAAATATAAGGCTTGCCTGCAAAGCCAAAGGACCTGGGTTCGATTCCCCAGGACCCACGTTAGCCAGATGCACAAGGGGGCGCATGTGTCTGGAGTTTGTATGTAGTGGCTGGAGGCCCTGACATGTGCCTATTCTCTCTTTCTATCTCTCCCTCTCTCCCTCTTTCTCTGTCAAATAAATAAAAATAAAATATATAGTAAAAAAAAAAAAACAACTACTCTGCAGGGCTGATTCAAATAATAAGCTCATAAGGACTCATTGCTGGGACAAAATTCCCAACCAGAAGCAGCTTAAACAGGGAAAGGGTTTCTTTTCAGCTTCCAGTTGCACAGTCCATCATAGCAGGGGCAGCATGGTGTCGGGAGCTGGTCACATTCAATCCAACAGGAAGTTAAGCAGAGAGAGTGATGAATGCTGAATGCTCAGCCCCTCTCTCTCCTTCTTACACAGTCCGGAGCCCAGTGCAGGGGATGGTGTTGCCCACAGTTATGATGGGTATTCCCTCCTCAGCTCACCTCATCTGTCTCTCACAGCCAGGATCCAGCTATACAACCCCTCATGTGTGATTCTGGGCCCTATCAACTTGACAATCGTTATATGCCATCACCAGGACCAATGGCTGTGTTCTTTTCCCCTTGGTTCCACTCCCCCTACAAAATGACAGAAAGACAAGATGAAGGACATCAGAAATCACCTCAGAGAGCACAGGGATTGACTAGGGATCTGGAGTTTTCACAAAACACGACAAGCCGTTTTTAAAACTAAAGAACTGCTTCTCACAATATTTTCTTTCTCCTGTCAATATAAATTTGTAGAGACAGAGTCCTTCTAGTCTTACCTTGACTGGTCCCCACAGCACATATCTGGGACCCTGACTAGGAAGGAATCTCCCCCTTTGCCAGCCTCCCCCCACCCCACCTTGGTTTCTGGAGGTAGGATCTCATTCTAGCCCAGGCTGCTAATTAGGTTCTTTTTAGACACAGTCTTGTTATACTGCTCTGGATGGCCTCCAACTCACAATCTTCTAGTCCTCCTTCCTGAATTCTAGGATTACAGATTTGCATACCATGCCTAAGGCACTTGCCTGCAAAGCCAAAGGACCCAGGTTTGATTCCCCAGGACCCACATTAAGCTAGACACACAAGGAGGCACATGTGTCTGGAATTCATTTGCAATAGCTAGAGGCCCTGGCATGCCCATTCTCTCTATAACTAACTAACTAACTATCTCTCTCTCTCTCTCTCTCTCTCTCTATCTGTCTGTCTGCCTCTTTCCCTGTCTCTCAAATAAATAATAATAATAAAAATAAAACTTAAAAAAAAAATCAGGGTTGGGCTGGAGAGATGGCTTAGCGGTTAAGCGCTTGCCTGTGAAGCCTAAGGACCCCGGTTCGAGGCTCGATTCCCCAGGACCCACGTCAGCCAGATGCACAAGGGGGCACACGCATCTGGAGTTCGTTTGCGGTGGCTGCAGACCCTGGCATGCCCATTCTCTCTCTCTCTCTCTGTTGCTCTCAAATAAATAAATAAAAATAAACAAACAAAAAAAGTTAAATATATATATAATCCTTAAATCCTTCAAACCAGTAATTCCATTTCTGAAAAAAAAATAAATAAATAAAAATAAATAAAAAAAAAATCAGGGGCCAGGTGTGGTGGCCTTTAATGGGAAGCAGAGGTAGGAAGATCACTTTGAGTCCAGCCAGGTAGTCCTAGGTCAGCCTGGATTAAAGTGAGACCCTACCTCAGGAAAACAAAACAAAACAAACAAACAAAAAAAAAAGAGTTTGTGGTGGTATTGTATGCCTTTAATCCCAGCACTCAGAAAGCTTAGATAAAAGGATTGCCAAGAGTTCAAGACTATCCTGGAGCTACAGAGTGAGTTCCAGGTCAGCCTGGGCTACAGTGAGATCCTGCCTCAAAAAAGTTTGTGAAAAGCTGGGTGTGGTGGTGCATGCCTTTAATCCCAGCACAGGCACAAGCAGGTAGGAGGATTGCTATGAGTTCGAGGCCACCCTGAGACTCCATAGTGAATTCCAGGTCAGCCTGGACTAGAGTGAAACCCTACCTCGAAAAACCTAAAAAAAAAAAAAAAAGTTTGTGAATCAGGAAGATGTGACCTTCAGTACAGAATAAAAATGCTCACTCTGAAAGAATAAAGACAAGGACTGGCTCCTTTAAGGAAAGTTCCTACCCAGGTTCCCATTGCCGTACGATAAGCAAACAAGGATGCAGGCACCCAGAAACACTCAGTCCTCACACAT
The DNA here is from genome assembly GCA_036346955.1 of Dipus sagitta. Lineage (NCBI taxonomy): Eukaryota > Metazoa > Chordata > Mammalia > Rodentia > Dipodidae > Dipus > Dipus sagitta. Next base: position 118,891,171 of record CM070775.1, read on the forward strand.
AATGAGATGTCTGCAGGTGGCAAAATGGAAACTTGATCTTGGCAGTTGTGGTGGTTTGATTCAGGTATACCCCATACACTTATGTGTTCTGAATGCCCAGCTGGTGCCAATTTGGGAATTGAAGCTTCCTGGAGGCAGTGTATTGTTGGGGGTGGACTTATGGTTGCTATAGCCATTTCCCCATGCCAGTGTCTGGCACACTCTCCTGTTGCTGTTGTCCACCCTCTGCTCATGCCACCATTTTCCCCTGCCATCATAGAACTTCCCCTCAAGTCTATAAGCCAAAACAAACCCTTTCCTCCCACAAGCTGCTCTTGGTTGGGTGTTTTCTGCCAGCAATGCAAAGCTGGCTTCAACAGTAGTTGAAACAGAAACATGGCTGAGCAAGGGCTGCAAATTTCAGTTTGTGATTCTAGAAACAGGGTATGTGTATGTGACCTTTAGTTGGTAAATGGCTATCAGACTCCATTTTGAACTTAGGCCCAATTAGCCACTTTGGACCCTTCTTGGAGGTTCAGCTTTCTGAAAGTTCACAGTGCAAATGAGCAGCTAAATTAAGAGACACACAGGGTGAGATATGGAAAGGTCCCAAGTGCAGGGACTTTCATCTCTGTGGAGCTGGGGTGTGTCACCCTCCTGGTAGTGGCTGTGCTCTGATTTTACCTCTTGGAAGCACCCTGAAATCGGTATGTTTTTAGGGTCTCACGCTATTGAACAAGTTGACCTCAAATTGCCCAAAATCCTCTTGCCTCAGCCTCCTGAGTACTGGGATTACAGGTGTGAGCCACATCTGGATGACAGACGTTTCACTTATTACTGTCAGTTTGCCAGTCAGTAAGAAGCAGGTCCTCTCTTGTTACAGTTTGAATTTAAACATTTCCCAAAGGCTATGAGCTAATTAGTTGCCAGTTGATGGGATTAGGGAAAGTGACTGGATCATGAAGGTTCTGACCTCATGAATGGATCAATCCAAATGATGAATTTATAATTTGATGGGCCATTAGAACATGCTGAAAATAGGAGGTAGGCTGGGGACATAGCTCAGTGGTAGAGTATTGCCTAGCCTGTGCAATGACTTGGGTTTGATCTCTAGCACTGCAAGAAGGAGGAAGAGAAGGCAAAGAAGAAGGAGACAAAGAAAGAACCAAAGAAAGAAAGAAAAGGCTGGACGCGGTGACGCACGCCTTTAATCCCAACACTCGGGAGGCTGAGGTAGGAGGACAGCTGTGAGTTCAAAGTCACCCTGAGACTACATAGTGAATTCCAGGTCAACCTGGGCTAGAGCAAGACAACAACAAAAAAGAAGAAGAGAAAGAAGAAGAAGAGGAGGAGGAGGAAGAAGAATAATAATCAGATGTTGGACCATCTGGCCCACTGCTGTGAGAAGGCCTCTCTTCACCAGTATGCTATTACCCATCACCAACTATACAGAGGTGCCCAGCAATCTGAGGACACCATCAATCACCTATCTCAACAACACCAAAAAATATAAGCCTAGAAACCATATACAAGTATTCTACATATTGGCCAACCCTTTGATTTTTTTTTTTATCTTTCAATTTTACATTTTTAGGTTTGCCTATCAAAAAGCAGTTTGAAATTTTCTGAACATTTAACAAAAGCATATTTTTTTAAAGTGTGTGTGTGTTTAGCAGTTACTTTTTTTTTTATTGCTGGAACAAAATACCCAACTAGAAGCAGCTTATGGAAGGAAAGGTTTCATTTCAGCTCACAGACTCCGGGGTAAGTTTCATCATGGCAGAGAAAGCACGGCAGGAGCAGGAAACGGTGTCACATGTTAGTATCAGCAGGGTAGAAGCAGAAAGAATGAGCTGAGTATGTGGTTTGGCTCCTACACCCCAAGGCCTGCCCCCAGGGACCTACTTCCTCCAGCAAGATTCTACCTCCCAAAAACCAACTGTGTTTCAATTAAGTACTGAACTAGGCTATGGGGAACATCTTGCATTCAAATCACGTGTGTGTGTATGTGTGTGTGTATATGTATGTGTGTGTGTGTGTGTTAAGAATGATGTATGCAAGTGTATGTGCAGATGCAATGCCCCATGTACGTGCAGACTGGGGCTCCTGATGTGCATAGCCGCACCCAGCTATTTACATGGGTTGTGGGGAATGGAACTCAGTGGTCTCAGGCCCTTATGCTTGCACAGGAAGCACCCTTAATTGCTGAGCCATTTCTCCAATCCTACTAAAGCATACTTTAACAATTTAATCACTTTACATGCAAGATTTGAGTCATATTATCTCTTCTTGGTAAGCTCTAATAACATAGCAGTTTTTCTATTATACACAGAGTAAGCTGTTTTAAATAAACTGCACGTTCAGCAAAGTGTTTTAGATGTTTACCGTCTCCCTAAAACACTTGCTTTAGAAGATAAGATAGCTCTTATTGCCATATAAAAAGTAATTTAGTGTTTTATAAAGCATATTTAATAGATTCAAATATACCAATTTAATAGGTCTTAAGAAGTTCAGAGTACCTCAGTTTATAAGGTAGTATATTTAAAATAGCAGTCATTGAGTTGTAAAAAAAAAAAAAAGTTTTATTAAGTTACAAATTTTATATTGGCCATGGATTTTGATAAGGATTTTCTTCCAAAATGAATTCTAGAAAAAAATTAAATTTAGCCAGGCAAGATGGTGCACACCTTTAATCTCAGCATTTGAGAAGTCAAGATAGGAGGATTGCAATGAGTTTGAGGCCAGCCTGAGACTACATAGTGAATTCCAGGTCAGCCTGAGCGAGAGTGAGATCCTACCTTGAAAAATAAATAAATTTTATTCATTTTTGAATAATCAAGGGTAACAGAAAATGAGAGGATATAAAAATGCTTTATGTAGGACTGGAGAGATGGCTTAGTGGTGAAGGCACTTGCCTGCGAAGCCTAAGGACCCATGTTTGACTCTCCAGATCCCACATAAGCCAGACACACAAGGTGACACATGTGCAAGGTTGCACATGCGCACAAGGTGGCACATGTGTCTGGAGTTCAAATGCAGTGGCTGGAGACCCTGGCATGACAATTCTCTCTCTCAATCTCTCTCTGTCTCATTAAAAAAAAAAAAAGGTTTTTAAAATGCTTTATGTGGGGCTGAAGAGATGGCACAGCAGTTAAGACACTTGTCTGCAAAGCCTAAGGATCCAAGTTTGATTCCCCAGTACCCATAAAGTCAGATACTTAGAGTGGCACATGCATCTGAAGTTTGCAGTGGCTGGAAGCCCTGGCATGCCCAGTCTCTCTCCCCTCCCCCCCTTTGAAATAAATAAAATATTTAAAAAATGTTTTATGTAAGAGCTAAGGGTGTGGCTCAGTGTTAGAATGCTATAACATGTGCCAGGACCTGGGTTCAACCCCCAGTTCAAAGAAAAGAAAATATGGGAGAGATGGCTTAGCGGCTAAGGTGCTTGCCTGAGAAGCCTAAGGACCCACATTCTACCCTCCAGGTGCCAGACACACAAAGTGACACAAGCACGCAAGGTCGCACGTGCGTACAAGGGGGCACACACGTCTAGAGTTCGATTTCAGTGAATGGAGGCCCTGGCACACCAATTCTCTCTTTCACTCATACTCTCTCACATTTAAAAAAAAAAAAAAAACGGGGGCAGGGACCAGGGAGCTGGAAGTGGTGACTTGGCAGGTCCTAGACCCTAGAGGGAAGCTTCCACTGTTCTTTGGCTAAATGGAAAGGTTATGCTCATCAAAAAGCCTTCTAAATATATATGCTTATCCCCTTTGATCCATGCAGCTCTCAGTCTTGATTAGGGAACCTGGTTTTGACAGATGGCAGTAAATAACAGGGAAGCCCAAGACTCCGAAAAATGACGAAGAGAGAACAGAGTGCCTAGCGCTGGAGTCTTCTCTGTCATACCCACAGGGGCCCAGGAGACACTGCAGAGGAAGTGGTAGGATTGATACGAGTGCTGCTCTCACTGCTGGCGGGAGGAATGCTGTCTTCTGGACATGAAGTGACCACTACACGCACTGACTGTCGCTGCCCGCACAAGACCAGCACAATGCTGGCCCCATCGACACTCCATCACGGATGATGGAGGAGGGCAACAAGGAAAAACAAAGAAGACGGGGCTGGAGAGATGGCTTAGCGGTTAAGCGCTTGCCTGTGAAGCCTAAGGACCCCAGTTCGAGGCTCCATTCCCCAGGACCCACGTTAGCCAGATGCACAAGGGGGCGCACACATCTGGAGTTTGTTTGCAGTGGCTGGAGGCCCTGGCGCGCCAATTCCCTCTCTCTCTCTCTCTCTCTCTCTCTCTGTCACTCTGAAATAAATAAATAAAAATTAAAAAAAAAAGGAAAAAAAAAGAAGACATCAAAATAGAAGAGGAACTAGTTAGGAAGAAGACAGGTTTTGATGGAAAGGGCATGGGGAGGATGAAGAAAAGATAATGGGAGGGGATAATGATCAAAATGCATTATGTAGCTGGGCGTGGTGGCGCACGCCTTTAATCCCAGCACTCAGGAGGCAGAGGTAGGAGGATGGCTGTGAGTTCGAGGCCAACCTGAGACTACATTGTGAATTCCAGGTCAGCCTGGGCTACAGTGAGACCCTACCTCAAAAAAAAAAAAAAAAAAAGCATTATGTGCATGTGTGAAAATTGTCAATAACATGTTTTAGAAAAACATGATATAGTAAAAACTAAAAACAAAAAAATTCTGTTCAGGTGTACTTTGCTACTCATTTTAAATATAAGGGGGAAATCTTGTTAAATACATGGAAAAGCTTGCTTCCTCTAGATCCTGATTTCCATCGCACAAATCTCTGCGCCCATCTGCCTCTAGGGCTCAGAGATGAGTAACTTTTAAGCCTTTGATCTTCATCAAAGTGTGCTCTGTATCTGCCTTATGTGGCGCTCTTGGTGCATGAAACGATAATGCTTTAGTCTGGATTTAAACCTGTGCCCGGCTATGATGCCAGAACATTAGATACCCTCAGGAACCTCCTCTGTACTAGACAGCATAATTAAAACAGGGCTGTCCGAAGCCGGGCGTGGCGGCGCACACCTTTAATCCTAGCACTTGGGTGGCAGAGGTAGGAGGATCACCTTGAGTTCGAGGCCACCCTAAGACTACATAGGGAATTCCAGGTCAGCCTGAGCTAGAGTGAGACCCTACCTCGAAAACCCAAAAATAAATAAATAAATAAAAATCAGGCCTGTCTGTTATTTATGCCAGATCAATAAAAAATTATTTGATGTCTTTTATTAAGAATAAAAAGTCCAAGTTAATGTTTAATAAATGTTTTATATTTTCCTACAAAATAACCAAAGAATTCAAATATAGGTGAGCCATAAACTTTTAAAAATTTATTTATTTAAGAGAGAGGAATGGGCATACCAGGGCCTCTAATCACTGTAAACAAACAAACTCCAGAAACATGTGCCACCATGTGTATCTGGCTTATGTGGGTTCTAGGGAATTGAACCTGAGTTCTTAGACTTCACAGGCAAGAGCCTTAATTGCTAAGTCATCTCTCCAACCAAAGCCATAATATTTTAATTTTAAAAATTAATTTATTAGCCGGGCGTGGTGGAGCACACCTTTAATCCCAGCACTTGGGAGGCAGAGGTAGGAGGATCGCCATGAGCTCAAGGCCACCCTGAGACTACAAGTGAATTCCAGGTCAGCCTGAGCTAGAGCGAGACCCTGACTCAAAAAAACCAAAAAAATAAAATAAAATTAATTTATTAGAGAAAGGGAGAGAGAGAGAATATGAGTGTGCCAGGGCCTCTTGCCACTGTAAACAAACTCAATACATGTGCCACTTTGTGCATCTGGCTTTATGTGGGTTGTTTGGGAATTGAGCCTGTGTCAGCAGGCTTGTAAGCAAGCGCCTTTCAGTGCTGAGCCATCTCCTCAGCCTCTTTCGTTGTTGTTGTTGTTGTTTTTTTTTGTGTGTGTGGGGGGGTTAATCCTCGCCTTTAATCCCAGCACTCGGGAGGCAGAGGTAGGAGAATCGCCGTGAGTTCGAGGCCACCCTGAGAATGCAGAGTGAATTCCAGGTCAGCCTGAGCTAGAGTGAGACCCTACCTTGAAAAACCAAAAAAAAAAAAAAAAAGAAAGAAATCTTGGTGTATGTTTCAGGCAAAAATGTGCCACAGTGCGTATGTGGAGGTCAGAGGACAGCCTCAGGTATCTGTCCCTGCCTTCTACCTTGCTTGAGGCAGAGTCACTTGTTACTAGAGTTGCATACACCAGGCTAGCTGGCCTGGGATTCTCCTGTGTCTGCTTCCCATCTTCCCATAGGCATGCTGTGATTACAGACATACACTGCTGTGGTCAGCTTTACATGGATTCTAGGGAACTGAACTCAAATCCTCATGCTTGTGCAGCAAGAACTTTGCCTACTAAGCCATCTTCCAAACTTCAACTTGGGTCTGTTCACTTTGATGAAATTGGATGAAAGTGCCTGGTAGCTAGAAACACTTGACTAGGAACAGATATAGAACTAATATTAACAAATAAGTAAAAGTTAAGGCTAGTAAAGCAGATTGTAATATATTAAAACTAGGTGAATAAAATTATGCTAATTCAATACAATTTCAAGACCTAAGTGGGATGGGAGATTTTATACATATATATTTTTTCACATAGTCTATTTGAGAAATGGGTATATGATTTTAAAATGAAAGGTTAGATACCAGCAAGTACCAAGTTTCATTTGTGATTTGGCTTATTTCACTTATGAGATTATAGGTTTTCATCATTAGCAAAATGTCTATAATTAAACTGAAATGCTTGTAATAACATTTGAAAAGTAGCCTGTGATTAGCTAGCCAGAATACCTGGGATATGAGTTTTTGATCTGCCTAAGTGTGGTTAAGAGGTAACTGAAATCATTCAAATGATCTCACACTGTCTATGTTAGAGTATTTTATGACTAAAATGGAAAAAAAAATTGCCACCAAGCAGCTGCCTGTATTCAAGTCCCACTGGATTAAGCTATCCCATTTCATTTATCCTTGTGATTCCCCGTTCAGTACTAATAGCCAGATCTGTGAATTTTTTTTATTTTTATTTTTCGAGGTAGGGTCTTCCTCTAGCACTCTGGAATTCTCTATGTAGTCTCAGGGTGGCCTTGAACTCATGGCAATCCTCCTACCTCTGTCTCCCAAGTGCTGGGATTAAAGGCGTGCACCACCATGACCAGGTCTGATCTGTGATTTTAAGACAAATATCATGAAGATTATGAAATGGACATCTGACATGGGGATTGAAACAGGCGTTAAGTACATGTTCATTCCTTAGCACCTACCTTCCCACTGCCGGGACCAAAAAAAAAAAAAAAAAAAAAAACTAGAAGGAAAGTACTAGTTTCCAGTTTACAATTTTGAGGATAAGTTTCATCACGGCAGGAAAAGTATAGCCAGAGCAGCCAGCTGTGTATCCTATCTTCACAGCAGCAGGAAGGAAGTAGCCTGAGTACTGGGTTTGGAGATGAGCCGTATCACCCCAAAGCCCACCCCAAGTAACACACTCCTTCAGCGAGCCCTCACCTCCCAAAGACTCCAAGTATTAAGAACACATGAGCTGACAGGGAACATTTCGCCCAAATCACCACACCGTGAGTTTGGCAGTCAGCCGTAGGAGCTCAGGACAGCTATTCCCTCTGGCTTGTCCTTTGCGACATGTAAATGCACAGGAGCATAATCAGTGATAAGAATGGCCCTAGGAAATAATGACCTTTGTTCTAGAGATTTATAAAATTGAAAAACAACTCATGACTGGGGTGGGTAAGGATCAAATGTGCATTACTTGATCCAGTTGCTATTGGAAGATGCTTCCTCCCCACCCCCCATTCTGTAATAATTACCTCCTGTGGGAAGGTGCCCACCAACTACTTATGTAAACGTTCTACAAATCAGCTTTCTGTCAAGATGGGCTTTGTGACAAAGACTTCTCTATTTTCTTGTTGAGCTATTTTTTTTTTTTTTTTTTTTTGAGGTAGGGTTTCACTCTAGCCCAGGCTGAACTGGAATTCACTACGTAGTCTCAGGGTGGCCTTGAACTCACAGCGATCCTCATACCTCTGCCTCCTGAGTACTGGGATTAAAGGCATGCGCCACCATGCCCGGCTTGTTGAGCTTTTTTTTTTTTTTTAAGGCTTTTTAAAGTTATTTTATTTTATTTATTAGAAAGAGAGGCAGATAGAGAGAATGAGTGTGCTAGGGCCTTCAGCCACTGCAAATGAATTCCAGATGCATGTGCAACCTTGTACATCTGGCTTACATGGGTCCTAGGGAAGTGAAATGCCTTAACTGCTAACCCATCAAGCCATGCCTCCAACCCCAAGCGTTTTATTTATTTATTTTTTTCGAGGCAGGGTCTCACTCTAGCTAGCTCAGGATGACCTGGAATTCACTATGTAGTCTCAGGGTGGCCTTGAACTCATGGCAATCCTCCTATTTCTGCCTCCTGAGTGCTGAGATTAAAGGCATGCACCACCATGCCCAGCTTGGTTTTTTTTTTTTTAAAGACAGGGTCTTATGTACCCCAGGTTGGCCTCGAGTTCACATTGTAGCTGAGGATTATCTTGAACTTCTAAAAAAATTTTTAAGTTTTAATTTGTTTGTTTGAGAGAGAGCAAGAAAGAGGCAGATAAAGAGAAAGAGAATGGGTGTGCCAGGGCCTCTAGCCACTGCAAATGAACTCCAGATGTATGCACCATCTTGTGCATCTGGATTTATATGGATCTTGGGGACTCAAACCTGTGTCCTTTGGCTTTGTAGGCAAATGCCTTAATTGCTAAGCTGTCTCTTCAGCTCTAATCTTGAACTTTTGATCTTCTTGTCTTTACCTCCCAAGAGCTGGGATTACAGGCATGTGCCACCATGCCCATTTTTTTTTTTTTTTGTTTTTGTTTTGAGGTAAGGTCTCGCTCTAGCTCAGGCTGACCTGGAATTCGCTATGGAGTCTCAGGGTGGCCTTGAACTCATGACAATCCTCCTACCTCTGCCTCCTGAGTGCTGGGATTAAAGGCATGCGCCACCACGCCTGGCTTATGCCCAGTTTTTTTTTAATGTTTATTTTTTTCTTCAATTTTTTTATTATTAACAACTTCCATGATTATAAAAAAATATGCCAATGGTAATACCTCCCTCCTCCCCCTTTCCCCTTTGAAACTCCATTCTCCATCATATCTTCCTCCTCCTCTCAACCAGCCTTTCTTTTATTTTGATGTCATGATCTTTTCCTCCTATTATGATGGTCTTGTGTAGGTAGTGTCAGGCACTGTGATGTCATGGATATCCAGGTCATTTTGTGTCTGGGGGGAGCACGTTGTAAGGAGTCCTACCCTTCCTTTTTCTTACATTCTTTCTGCCACCTCTTCCACAACAGACCCTGAGCCTTGGAAAGTGTGATAGAGATATTCAAGTACTGAGCACTCCGGTCACTTCTTTCCAGCACCATGATGCCTTCTGAATCATCCCAAGGTCACTGCCATCTGAAAAGAGAAGATTCTTTACCAAAAGTGAGAATAGCATTAATATAAGGGTATGAACATTAAGAGAAGTGCTTACTGGGCAGTTTGATAAGCATAGTATATACACTTAGCCAGACAGCAGCAGACATTACACCCCTAGGGCTCATGACTACCTCTGTTTAAAGTTTTCAGTATCAGGGATGTATTCCCTCCCATGGAGCGGGCCTCCAGTCCAATTAGAGGGCAGCTGGTTTCCACCATGACAGACGTGCCACTATTGCACCCGATGGCTCATTTGGCCTGGCTGGCCAAATATAAGGCTTGCAGTGTCCACTGCTGGGTATCTTCACTGGTGATTTCTCTCTCTCTCATTGAACTGCAAGCACCAGGAACCACTGGAGATCTGTGAATTCCAAGGGATCTCAGCCACCCATCAGCCACTTAGCCCATTGAAACAGCAGATATACCGACCCAGCCAGCCAAGCCAGACCCTCAGTACAACAAAGAGGGAATCAGGTGGGCACTCAGCATACGTGAGACCAGAAGCCATCCTAAAAGGTAACAGGGCCTACTTATACTAAGTCACTACCTGCCCCAAAGCCATGTATAGAGGCCTGCACTGGGAGTGTTAACTGCACCTTTCATGTCACAGCAGGTTACGCATTAGATTTGATTGATGTACTCTGTGTTTGGGGGTTGACTTTTGTTGCTTTTGAATTTCCTGATTTATAGTGCCTGTTTATCTCTTTATTCTGTCTTTCTTGAGGGGCAGGGTCTCACTCAGGCCTAGGCTGACCTGGAACCCATTACAGACCAGGACTCTTAGCCTCCCAGTCCATAGGATTAAGGGTATGGGGCAAACACACACCCTTAGGGATTTTGGCTTTGTTAGATTATCTGTTTGTTTTAATCCCCACTCTTGCATAAATACTCCATACTGGTTTTGATTGAGTGTGTATATTGCTCAGTTGGATTTTAAAATATGCCTGTATTTTGCTCTACCCAGCCTACTAAAATGTCTGCACACCAGGCAAATCCAGCACCTTGGGTCACTTCTGCTGTTACTCTGGGAGTCATATAAGAGTCACACGTGGCACCTTACGCTCCCACCCTGAAGGTAATAACTTTAATAACTTTGATTTGCATGCTTAAGAATACACAAGATAATTAGAAAACCCAAGCATTAAATTGACCCAAAATGCAAAAATCTCTACATTATAATACAAGAAACACAAAAAATCAAGACAATACAATTCCACCAAAAATGATAAATCCATCAAAAATGACCTCCAGTGAGAATGATTTAGATGAAATGCCTGACAAATAATTCAAAAGAATAATTATAACTATGTTCAAAGATATCAAAGAAGAGATCAAAGGAATCAAAGAAGAAACCCAACTCCTAAAGGAATTCTAAGAGAACACAGGAAACCAACTTAATGAAATAATGAGGTCAATATAAGACACAAGCAAGGAAATAGAAATACTGAAGAAAACCCAGTCAGAAATACTAGAAATGAAAAAGCACTCTAAGTCAAATTTAAAAACTCTATAGAAGCCTGGTGTAGTGGTGCGTGCCTTTAATCCCAGTACTTGAGAGGCAGAGGTAGGAGGATCACCGTGAATTCAAGGCCAGCCTAACACTTCCAGGTCAGTCTGAGCTAGAGTGAAACCCTACCCTGAAAATCCAAACAAACAAACAAACAAACTCACTCTGTAGAAAGTCTCACCAATAGAATGAATCAAGGAAAGAACAGAATACCTTGAAGAGAAGGTGGAAGATCTTGAACAATCCAACAAAGAGAAAGACAAACTAATAGGAAGGTATGAATGAAAATTTCAAGATATTTCGGACACTATGAATAGATCAAACATAAGAATTCAAGGTATAATAAAAGGAGAATTTCACTCTAAAACATAGTAGGGATAGTCAATAAAAATCATAAAAAAATATTTCACCCAAATAGGGAAAGAGAAACCAATATAGATACAGGAGGCATTTAGAACACCAAACATGCAAAACCAGGAAAGAACCTCTCCTCACCATATTATAATTAAACTACTAAATGCACAGACCAAAGAAAATATATTGAAAGTAGTTAGACAGAAAAATTAAGTCACATATAAAGGCAAACCCATCAGGATAACAGCAGATTACTCAACATAAACCTTAAAATCCTGAAGGGCTTGGAATGATGTATTCCAAGTTCTAAAAGATAACAACTGTTGGGCTGGAGACATGGCTTAGTGGTTAAGCGCTTGCCTATGAAGCCAAAGGACCTCAGTTCAATTCCCCAGTACCCACTTAAGCCAGATGCACAAGAAGGTGCATGCATCTGGAATTCATTTGCAGTGGCTGGAAGCCCTGGCATGTCCCATTCTCTCTTTCGCCCTCCCTCTTTCCCTCTCAAATAAATAAATAAAAATAAAATATTTTAAAAAGATAACAACTGTCAACCAAGATTACTATATCCAGCAAAGCTACCCATCATAATTGATAGAGAAATAAGGACTTTATATAGCAAAACAATAGGCTAAAGGAATATATGACCAATAACCCAGCTCTACAGAAAATACTTGAAGGGTCCCTTCATGCTGAACAGAAAGAAAAGCACACACATGAGAAAAACAGGAAAAAATAAACCATACTCAAATAATACAATAAAGGAAAAATAGGAAGCACTACAAAGCAAGAATGGCAAGAATAAATACACATTTCAATGATAATTAAGTATCTATGGCCTCAATGTCCCTAACCAAAAGACACAGGCTTACAGACTAGATTTAAAAGCAGGATCCTTCTGTTTGTTGCCTCCAAGAAACTCACCTCTCCATAAAAGGTAGACACTATCTTAGGGTGAAAGAATAGAAAATGGTATTTCAAGCAAATGGACCTAGAAACAAGCAGGTGTCACTATCCTAATATCTGACAGGATAGACTTCAAACCAACATTAATGAGGAAAGACAAAGAAGGTCACTTTGGGGCTGGAGAGATGGCTTAGCAGTTAAGCGCTTGCCTGTGAAGCCTAAGGACCCCAGTTTGAGGCTCGATTCCCCAGTACCCACGTAAGCCAGATGCACAAGGTGGTGCATGCATCTGGAGGTCATTTGAAGTGGCTGGAGGCCCTGATGTACCCATCCTCCCTCCCTCTCTCTTTCTCCCTCCTTCTCTCTCTGTTTGTTGCTCTCAAATAAATAAATAAAAATAAACAAAAATTTAAAAAGAAGGTCACTTTATATTGACTAAAGGAACAACTAGACAGGAGGACATTACAATTCCAAACATAAATACCCCTAACATGGGGGCTCCCAATTTCATCAAACACTACAATACTTAAGGCCACAGGTAACAGCAAGCACAGTTATAGTGGGTGACTTCAGTAGAATATTTACATCAATTGACAGGTCATCTCAGCAAAAATGAAGGAGAAACATCGGATTAAATGAGGTCATAGAATAAATGGATCTAACAGATATCTACAGAACATTCCATCCAAATGCTACAAAATACACATTCTTTTCAGCAGCACATGGAACATTCTCTAAAATAGACCATATAGACATAGACAAAGCAAATCTTAACAAATACAGGAAAATTGAAATAATTCCTTGTACTCTATCTGATCACAATGGGATTAAACCATAAATCAACAGCAAGAAAAACCATAGAGCATACACAAAATCATGGAAACTAAACAATATACTATTGGATGATGAATGGGTAATTGAAGAAATCAAGAAGGCAATCAAAAAATTCATAGAATCAAATGATAATAACACAACATACCAAAACCCATGGGACACAATCAAGGTAGTCATAAGAGGGAAATTTATAGCTTTAAGTACCTATATTAAGAAATTAGAAAAGTTGTCAGGTGTGGTAGCACATACCTTTAATCTCAGCACTCAGGAGGCAGAGGTAGGAGGATTGCTATGAGGTTAAGGCCACCCTGAGACTACATAGTGAATTCTAGGTCAGCCTGAGCTAGAGTGAAACCCTACCCCAGGGGGGGGGGGGTTGACTGGGCTATGGAACTAAATTGAGAGTTCTCAAAAGAAAAAAACAGATGGCCTATAAACATCCAAAAACATGTTCTAAAACCTCAGCCATCAGGGAGATGCAAATGAAAACTACTTTGAGATTTCATCTCACTCCTGTTAGAATGGCTACCATCAAGAAAACAGATGAAAATAAATGATGCTGAAGATGTGGAAAAAGAAGAACTTGGCGGGTGTGGTGGCACATGCCTTTAATCCTAGCACTCAAGAGGCAGAGGTAGGAGAATCGCTGTGAGTTCGAGGCCACCCTGAGACTACCTAGTGAATTCCAGGTCAGCCTGGGCCAGCGTGAGACCCTACCTCGAAAAAACAAAAAAAAAAAAAGAAGAACTCTTCAACACAGTTGGTCGGGAATATAAACTAATATAGCCATTGTAGAAATTAGTGTGGAGGTTCCTGAGACAGCTAAAAACAGATTTACCATATGACCCAGCTATGCCACTTCTAAGCATATATCCTAAGGACTCTTCTCACTACCTTAGAACTTGCTCATTCATTTTTATTGCCTAGATGTCCCTCAACTGATGAATGACTAGTGAAGATGTGGTACATTTATACAATGGAGTTCTATTCAGTGGTAAAGAAAAATGAAATTTGCAGGGAAATTGATGGATCTGGAAAGGATTATACTAAGTGAGGTAGCCCAGGCCCAGAAAGCCAAACACCACATGTTCTCTTTCATATGTGGATCCTAGCTACAAATGTTTAGATTTGTATGTGAGTTGGAGTAAAAGTCAGTAGCAGAGGCCATTAAGCTAGAAAGGGGATACAAGAGAGGGAGGAGAAGTAAAGACTTAAGGGAAGGGTATTGTATATATGTAAGTAGATGAACAGGTTATTGTGGGTAGAATGGCCTAAGTGAGGTCAGGGAAAGGGATTGAGTAAAGGAAGTATGGGAGGAGGATTAATCAAAATTTAAGATGTTGAGCCAGGCATGGTGGCACATGCCTTTAATCCCAACACTAGGGAGGCAGAGGTAGGAGGGGCGCCATGAGTTCAAGGCTACCCTGAGACTACATAGTGAGTTCCAGGTCAGCCTGAGCTAGAGAGAGACCCTACCTCGAAAAATAAAAAAAATAATAATCATAATAAGATGTTGGGCTGGAGAGATAGTTTAGTGGTTAAGGTGCTTGCCTGTGAAGCCTAAGAACACATGTTCGACTTTCTAGGTCCCATGTAAGCTATACACACAAGGTGATGGAAGGTGCAAGCTCACACATGTGCACAAGGTGGCGTATGAGTCTGGAGTTTGATTCCAGTGGCTGGAGGCTTTGTTGTGCCAATTCTCTCTCACACACACATACATTAAAAAAAAAAAAAAGGCCAGTCGCTGGGTGTGGTGGTGCACACCTTTAATCCCAACATTCAGGAGGCAGAGGTAGGAGGATTGCCATGAGTTCAAGACCACCCTGAGAATTCAGAGTGAATTCCAGGTCAGCCTAGACTAGAGTGAAACCTTTCCTTGGAAAATCAAAAAAAAAAGGGGGGGGGACCTATAAAAAATTTTTAAGATGTCATGAATATGCCATATGGAAACCTACTTCTTTAGATAATGGTGGAGCTAGAAGCCATAGATTTTTACTAGAAAAATTTCAGTGCCAGGGATGGGATACCTTCCAGTGAGTTGTTGGCCAGGGGGGTCCCTGATATCCCCCAAAACGTTACAGGTCATTGCCAAGGCTCTTGGTTTCCCACCAAGACTAAATGGTAAGACCTATTGCTGAAGACTCCACATGCGTGGGCTGCAGGTCACTAAGAAATCTAGCTGGAGCTGAGCTTAAAACCTCTTCACTATGGACCAGCTGACAGAAGGCTGGAAAAGCCATGCTGCATGCAGCCCTATGGAGAGAAAAGTCATCAATGATAGTAAACAGCAGTGGACATTGCAAACCTTAAGACTGGTCAACCAGGCCAAATGTGCCAACTGGTACAATAGTGGCATGTCTGTTATGGGGGTGACCAACCACTCTCTAATTAGACTGGAGGCTCACTCCACAGGAGGGAATACATGCCTGGTACTGAAAATCTAGTCACAAGTCTATGGTAGAGGAGGTCATGAGCCCGAGGGGAGTAACACCTGCTGTTGTCTGATTAAATGCATATAGTATGCCCACAAAACTTCCTTGAAAGCACTTTTCTTAATGTTTATATCCATATATTAATTCTACTCTCACTTTTGGTTAGAGAAGCTTCTCTTTTCGGATGGGAGTGACTTTGGGATGACTCAGAAGACACCATGGTGCTGAGAAGTGACAGAGTAGTGCTCAGCACTGAAATATCTCTATCACACCTTCCAAGGCTCAGGTTCCATTGTGGAAGAGGTGGCAGAAAAAATGTAAGAGCCAAAGGAAGGGTAGGACTCCTTATAATGTGCTCCTCCACACACAAAATGGCCTGCATATTCATGACCTTGCAGTGTCTGTCACTACCTACACAAGACCATCATAATAGGAGGAAAAGACGATGACATCAAAATAAAAGAGAGACTAATTGAGAGGAGGAGGAGGGGATATGGTAGAGGGTGGATTCGTGAGGGGGGAAAGGGGTGAGAAGAGAATTATCATGGTTTATTGTCTACAATTATGGAAGCTGTCAATAAAAAAGATTTTTTTAAAAAATTTGCCTTCTGGGCTGTAGAGATGGCTCAGTAGCTAAGTGCACTTCCTGCATAAGCATGAGTGCCTTTGGGGGCCTGAGACTGCCAAAGTTCAAATGTTCAAATCCTACATAAAGCAGATGGATGTGGCTATGCATTCCTGCAGCCTCAGTCCTGCAGGGGAACAGAAACCTGAGAATATGTGGAGCCCCAATGTTCCAGAATCAGCAAAAATGGAGATTCTAGCTCAAAACAAACCAGGTGGAAGAGTGATGGTCAGGACACCCAACATTCAACTCCAGCCACCACGGATGAGTGGCCCCACTGCAGGCAGGCACACGGCACACACCACACACACACGAGCAAAAATAATTTTTGAAATGTTATTTAAAATAAAAAAGAGGGCTGGAGGGGTGGCTTAGCTGTTAAGGCATTTGCATGCAAAGCCAAAGGACCCAGGTTTGATTCCCCAGGACCCACATTAGCCAGATGCACAAGGGGGCGCACGCATCTGGAGTTCGTTTTCAGTGGCTGGAGGCCCTGGCACACCCATTCTCTCTCTCTCTCTCTGTCAAATAAATAAAATTTAAAATTTAAAAACAAACAAAAAATAAACAAGAGCCAAGGGATGGAGAGATGGCTCAGTGGTTAGGTGCTTGCTTGCCAAACCTAACAATCTGAGTTCAGTTGCCCAGTACCCACGTAAAGCCAGATGCACAAAAGGGGTGCATGCATCTGAAGTTCATTTGTAGCAGCTGGAGACCCTTGTGTGCCCATTCTGTCTCTGTTTTTTTTTTTTTTTCTCTCTCTCTCTGTATCTGTCTCTCTGCCATATATATATTTCTTTTTTTCAAGAGCCAAGCATGGTGGTATGATGCTTTTAATCCCAGCACTTGGGAGGCTGAGGTAGGAGGACTGCTGTGAGTTTGAAGCTAGCCTGGAACTAGTTAGTTCCAGGTTAGCCTGGCCAAGAGTGAGACTCTACCTTGAAAAAACAGAACAAAACAAAACACTAAGGTGCCTTCATTGCCTTAACACCATCTTTCTTTCTTTCTTTCTTTTTTGTTTTTCGAGGTAGGGTCTCATTCTAGCCCAGGCTGACCTGGAATTCCCTCTGTATTCTCAGGGTGGCCTCGAACTCACTGCAATCCTCCTACCTCTGCCTCCCAAGTGCTGGGATTAAAGGTGTGCGCCACCACGCCCGGCAACACCCTGTTTCTTGACATAGTTTGGCCTGTTGTGTGATGAGCTGCCGGTCTTAGACTTGAGTCTGGTAACAGCTCCAAGGTTATTTTCCAGTTATCAAGGATCAGAGCTTTGGTGTTGTGGTTCATGTGTAATCCCAGCACTCAGCAGGCTGAGGTAGGAAGGTTACTACAAATTTCAAGCCAGCCTGGTCTACATAACGAGGTTTTGTCTCAAAAAAAAAAAAAAAATCTATGACAAAACAGCCAAATATAAGAGATAGAGATGCTATGAGCCACAAAATCTTGTTGAGGAGAGCAGACTGGGACAGCTCTATGTTACTCTGTTTTATAGAATAGCAGCTTTCGCCTAGCTTTGAGTTACTCCATTTTACAAACCACAGTTTTAACCTGAGTTACTCCATTTTGCATATATTGAGTGCTGTTACCAGTGGTCTCTGGGTGTTTCCAGGTTCTTGGTGTCTTACTCAAAGAACTGAAGAAAATTGAAAGAGTTATGTAGAAAGACACTTTATTATTCTGGGCACGGTGGAGCACGACTATAATCCCAACACTCAGGAGGCAGAGGTAGAAGGATCACTGTGAGTTTGAGGCCAGCCTGGGACTACAGAGTGAGTTCTAGGTCAGCCTGGGCTAAAGTGAGACCCTACCTCGAAAAAAAGAAAAAAAGAAAGAGAGAAAGAAAGATACAAAGGCCCCAAGAAGTGATCTAAGACTTCTGTTTAAAGGATTTTTAGAGGATAAATTAATTCCCAGAGGCACAGCTTGGGTGATTCTATGGTTTGATTGATGGGTCTGAATTATATAACATTTCCTCTACTGCACATGGTCCATCCCATGACGCACCTGCTTTTAATAGGCATAAGATGGTAAATAGGAGTTTCTCCTGAAGAGTTTACTTACAGGACACAGTTTGCCTTCCTGCGCAAGCACCCAAAACCTACTTCAGGTTGAATGACCTGCTACTGCAATCAAGATGTATCTAAGAGTATATTTCAATGGGTCCTGATCATGAAGAATGGTCACTAAGAGAGGAGTGAACTAGTTTATTGTGTGCAGTGGGTGTACATGCAGCTTGGTACAGGTGGGGTCCCAGGTTCCCAGCAGGTTGCTTTTGGTGCATTGTTTAGGAGAAGGGTGTATTTGCTACTCTAGCCAAATGGTGTCCCAGGTGACTCAACTATTCCTTCTGCCTAATTGCCTCAATTTTACATCTTGTTTACATAAAGATCCACCAACACACCTGCCAACACACTACTGATGATTTGTGCCGATAAATAATTATACTTGTGAATCTCAAATCATCAGAAACACCAAACACATGAGCTTATCAATCACACCGGAAATATCCTCTCACCTGGCACTGAGAAGTGGCACTCATAACTGACCCACCACCTGGTCACTGATCATGAGTCATCTGCCTTTTCATGGGTACAGTCTTGCGGGTACTGAGATGGGTCAGCAGTTAAAGGCATTTGCTTGCAAAGCCTGACAGCCTGGGTTCAGTTCCTCAGTATCCATGTAAAGCCAAACGCACAAAGTAGTGCATGTGGCTAGAGTTCATTTGCAGTAACAAGAGGCCCTGAGCACCTTTTTTTCCCTGTTTGCAAATAAATAAATTAATAACTTTTTAAAAAATGGACCAATATTTCTCACATTTGTCTCATCTTTTCTCTTTACTTTTATTGTTCTCATTTTCAGATTTGGCTCAGTTAAAAAAAAAAAAAAAAAAAAAACCTATTCGGGGCTGGAGGGATGGCTTAGCAGTTAAGGTTTTTGCCTGCAAAGCCAAAGGACCCAAGTTCGATTTCCCAGGATCCAGGTTAGCCCCATGCACAAGGTGGCACACATGTCTGGAGTTCATTTGCAGTGGCTGGAGGCCCTGGTGTGCCCATTCTCTCACTCTCTCTCCCTATTTCTCTGTGAAATAAATAAATAAAAATAAATATTTTTTTTAAAAAAACCTATTCAGGGCTGGAGAGATGGCTTAGTGGTTAAGGCACTTGTCTGCAAAGCCAAAGGACCTCGGTTTGATCCCCCAGGACCCACGTAAGCCAGATGCACAAGGTGGCACATGCATCTGGAGTTCATTTGCAGTGGCTAGAGGCCCTGGCACATTCATTCTTTCTCTCTCTCTCTTCCTCTGCCTCATTCTCTCTCTCAAATAAATAAATAAAAATAAAAATATTTAAAAGAAAACCTATTCGGAATTTCTTGGTTCTATTTATCATAAGACATATGATTCTGACTTGGCATCTAGAAGCAAAACCATTTTGTAGATAGGTTATGAGAATCTATTTACTGATTGCTGTCTCGGGAAGTCCCTGTGACAGTCCTCTTACACAGGGACAGATGCAGCATCCCAATACAGTGAAGACTCCTGTCACAATTATGAGAGAAGTGAGAACTGAGGCCACCATACCCTTCCATTTTCCTAACCATTTATAAATGCGCTATTAGTTCCTGAGTTTTCTGCTACTTCATTAGCCATTGTAGTTAATCCCTGAAGGGCTTTGGTAATGGTCCTACCAGGGCTATATTATTGGTGATGAATATACAACATTGCCCACCTACTATAACACATCATGTCTTCTGCAATTCTCTTTTCCCAAGCCATTCAGCTGGTAGCACCTCGTTGGCTAGATGCTCCTTTAAGGGCTTGCTTCTCATATAATAGATGAGCTCTGTTGCTTAGAACTGGTATAATGAATCCAAGCTACATTTTTGTCATTGTCCACTGGAATAGAACTGATTCAAATCCTCATCTGATTTCTAGCCTTAAATTTATTTGGCACTCTTCTGGGGACCCCTATATGGAGGCTATGTAAACACAGAGAGCCTTAGGTCACTGGCTGACAGCACTAGTTGAACTGAGTATTCAGGAGTGTCTTCCCTTTCATTCCCACGTGTAGTTTCTGATGGGACAGCCTATCCCAACCGTAAACAGAGCAGGAGCATTACCTGGATGAACATGGCGCCACAAGGTAAGCTCAGGTATACCGGAGAGAATCGGGATCAGGAAGATCAGTGAGGGAGGGGCAAACGCAATGTCCCAGATATGCCCAGAGCAGCGGGCATAAAGCCATTCGTCTGGGGGACATGCTTTTGAATTTTAATTGGATGGGTTCCCTAGGCATCCCCTGCTTGTCCCATTGATTTGATTCTCTTTCTCCTGTTTAACCTTAGTGTAGTGACTGCATCCCTCTTCTAATGTCTGTACAGAAGTCTCAGTGGTCTGGAGTGCCTCAGGAGACCTTTCCAGTTTGGCTGAAGCTTGTCGTTTCTCCACATCTTTAAAAAAAAATTTTTTTTTCCAGCCTGGAGAAATGGCTTAGTAGTTAAGGCGCTTGCCTACAAAGCCAAAGAACCCAGGTTCAATTCCCCAGGACCCACATAAGCCAGATGCACAAGGTGGCATGTGTGTCTGGAATTTGTTTGCTGTGGCTGGAGGCCCTGGTGTGCCTAGTCTCTCTCTCAAATATATAAATATAAAAATAAAATTAAAAAATTTTTTTTCGGAGGTAGTGTCTTACTCTAGCCCAGGCTGACCTGGAACTCACTCTGTAGTTCCATGCTGGCCTTGAACTCACGGCAATGCTCCTACCTCTGCCTCGTGTGTGCTGGGATTAAAGACGTGCATCACCACAGCTGGCCAAGATTTAATTCTTTATGTAAAAATAAGCAAGTACAGCAGTTTATTAGTGTGAACATTTGCTTTAGACTTTACTAAATGTAAAATTATATGCTAAAGAATTGTTTTAAAATAAGGTTATAATTTATTATCAGTAAATGTTAGATTTATTCATCTATTTTATATATCTGGGGTTGTATAAACATTTCTTAAGCAAGAAGGGGTCGTGAACAAAAAAGTTTAAGAAGTTCTGACTTGGAGAACCTCTACCTTGCCAGGTACAATGGCTCATGCCTGCAATCCCAGCATTTACGAGGTTGACGCAGGAGGATTGTCATGAGTTCCCACTAGCCTAGGTTACTGCGGATACTTTGTCTCATAAACAAAAGAGAGAGAAGGAAGAGGAGGGAGAACCACTCCCTTACTGAGCTGATTTTGCTAAGAATTGAAGATATATATTTAAACCAGCAGGGGGAGACAAGTATGCTAGTTATCCCTTAAAATATATATATACATTTTATCTATTTGACAGAGAAAGAGGGAGAGAAAGAATGGGCGCGCCAGAGCCTCCAGCCACTACAAACGAACCCCAGGCACATGTGGCCCCTTGTGCATCTGGCTAACGTGGGTCCTGGTGAATTGAACCTGGGTCCTTTGGCTTATGCAGGCAAAAGACTTAACTGCTAAGCCATCCCTCTAGCCACCCCTTAAAAACAAACTTTTATGATAAATTAAATTTATGCTAAATTAGTGTTGCCATGGAGACTTTCGACAGGTTTTGGAGAGCACCATGTGAATTGGCATCAGGTGAAATAATTTACAAGTGTTTACGTAAAAAATATCTTGGAAAAACAAGGTGTAGATTCCTGCACGCCATGTCACAGCTAAGAACATGGGACATGGGCTGGAGGGATGGCTTAGCAATTAAAGCCTTTGCCTGCGAAGCCAAAGGACCCAGGTTCAATTCTCCAGGACCCATGTTAGCCAGATGCACAAGGGGACCCACACATCTGGAGTTCATTTGCAGTGGCTGGAGGCCCTGGTGCGCCCATTCTCTCTCTCTCTCTCTCCCTCTTTCTCTGTCAAATAAATAATTTAAAAAAAAAAAAAAAAAAAGAACATGGAACGTGGAGTTAGTACTGCCTCCGAAAAGCCTTGAGACGTTGGGAAAGTTACTTATCTTTGCTCATCTTTTCCCCTTTTAAAATAGGCTCTATAGAAGTGTTGAAGAGTTAAAAGTTTTCACACCTTTTGTTGGTGCTTATTGAAACATCTGTTACTAAAACCATACTTCGTTACTTGGTATCTTCAGCTTTCTGGCCTCCATCAAATTTAGAATGGTCGGACTATGCTGATATATTTGGCGTTTCTGCTTGTTATTCTAGTAAGAACCGAAAACAATTGCTTGGTAAAATACTAACTTCCCCAACCAAAATACTTAAGTGAATCGTTATTAAGAAGATGAAACCACAGGACTGGAAAGATGACTTAGCCTTTAAAGCACTTGCCTGCGAAGCCTAAGGCCCCACGTAAGCCAGATGGACAACGTGGCACACGAGTCTGCAGAGAGGCCCTGTTATGCCCATTCTCTTTCTTTAATAAATATATATTTTTTAAGGTGCGACCAAAGGACTCTTGATTTACATCTCATCACCTAGCCATAAATGTCCCCAGGTGAGGTAAATGTTTCCCCAAGGGTTTTTTTTTTTTTTCTGTTTTTTGCGCGGTAGGTTCTCAGTCTAGCCCAGGCTGGCCTCGAACTCACACACGATCCTCTTACTTCTGCCTCCCAAGTGTGGCGTGCGCCATCACACGCGTCTCTTCCCCACGTTTTGGGCTTTGAGACGAAAAGCAGATGGACGCTGGCTGGTTGTCGGGCAAGAGCAAGGCCAGCACAGCCCCCGCGGTGGAGTTAGCTTCTTCACGGAGCCCCTTCGCGCGGAGGAGAAGAGAGATCATAAGGAGAGGAGGGGTTCGAAGGTTCCAGAGGGACCCTCCGCTTCCCGCCACGGGACGCACCTGCGTGCGGACCTCGCGCTCTTATTGGCTCGTCCTTTCTCCGGCCCTGGTGACGTCACCGTGGGGGCGTGTCCCCGGCGGTGGAGGCCTGGCGGGTGACGTCACAGGGCGGGCCCCGGGTCCTGCGAGGGAAGGTGTGCGGTGGGGAGGGAGGCGCGGCGGGGGCGGGGCCGAGAGGCGCTGACGTCACGGGGCGGGGCGCCGGCGCCAGTCCGTCAAGAGGGTCAGCGCGGCGGCGGGCGGGCGGGCGGCGGCGCTCGCTGGAGGTCGGGATCCGCTCCGAGCCATCGTCTGCCGGGTTTTTTTTTTGTTTTTTTTTTTTTCGCCCACTCTCCCCCAGCTGCCAGCCATGTCCCTGAGGAGCAGCGTGTCGCGTCTCCTCCGGACGCAGGTGCACTGGGTGCTGCAGAAGTCCGGTGCACTCCGTGGCTGTGATAGGAGCTCCCTTCTCTCGAGGGCAGGTGAGAGCGGGTCCCCGGCGATGTCGCCGGGGCGGGCAGGGTCACCCGCCTTCTGCAAGCCCGGTGGAAGGATGGGGCAGGAACCGGCGCCGCGAGGGGCCGACGACGCCTTCCCGCTGTGGGGAGACCACGTGGGCTGCTTTCCTTCCCGGGATGGGGATGGGGATGGAGGGGGCATAGAGGGCATCGCCCCCTTACCCGGTGCGGCGAGAGGACGGGCTTCTGCGGCCTCCGGACGAAGAGGAGGAGGTCGGTCGCTCCCGCGTGGGGTGATGGAGGGGAGGCAGGATTCTATGCAAGGGGGGGAGCTCGAGTGGACTAAACCGATCGGAATCCCCGGTGGAACACTGACCCGAGAAGGAGGTTGAGGGAGTGCGAGCTGAGATTAAGGCTTCAGGACCCGTTCTTCCAAGGCAGAACGTTAGTTAACCTGAAAAGAAATTGGCTCTGGCCTCTCCAGCATCGAGGGGAGCCCAGGCGCTTTGTTCTCTCCACTGAAAGAAACCTGCAGCCGCGGGCGCCCGCTCACTGATGGGGGAGCCCGGCCCCGGCCCAGTCCACACACACACGTCCAGCCACCGCGTCCTAGCTTTGTTTAGCTGTCGCCAGCCTCCCTTGGCTGGCCACTTCGAGGGGCTTGGAAGGTTGATTTGCTTTTAACAATGGAGTTCCCCACCGCCCCCCCCCCCTTTCCATGCAAGGATTTGGTGAAATGACGAGACACCTGAACTTTTAATGCTGTGGCTGCAGGTTTGCAGAGGAATCTGTTAGGATTACGTGTAATGTCACAGATTTCTGTGTGAAAGTTTTTCTGTCTTCACCCCCAACCATCTTCCCTCACATCTGTGTAATTGGTATGATTTTTGCAGAAAAGGGAGGGCGTAGAAAATGGTCCAGCTGCAGTTAGAGAAGCTGGCTTGCTGAAGAGGCTCTCCAATTTGGGTATGTATCTGGATTTCAAATGTTCGTATATGATTGAAAACAGACCAGTATGGGGTCTTCTCTTTTTTCTTGGTTTCCCGATGTAGGGTCTCACTCTGGCCCAGGCTGACCTAGAATTCACTATGTAGTCTCAGGGTGTCCTGGAACTCACAGCGATCCTCCTACCTCTGCCTCCCGAGTTGGAGTCTTATCTCCTTATATCCAGGGACTGTGGTATTGGCTGTGTACTTGGAAACAGTGTGTGTCATCCCTTGTCTCCTTTAGATTCCATCTGATGATTAAAATATCAAAGAGTGTTCAGGGGGAATCTTCCAGGAACAGTGAGTAAGGCAAGAATGCAGAGCAAGGTAGAGCCTGTGTAGGGAAGAGGCTTCCAGTAACTGAGGAGTGGAGCTAAGCAAGCTGGCCCAGCTTTAACTGCACAGTTAACCTTTTCCTTAAGATTCTAGCTTTCCTAACTCATTGAGGTACTTCTGAGTCATCAGGGTCACCAGTTTTCTTTCTTGACATCATTCATTTCCTCTTTGACGTCAATAGCTTTGTGTTATTGTAAGCAGGGTGTAGATCTGTGTTTTTCAAACTTGCCTAATTGTGAAAATTACTTGGGTGACTTGTTGAAAATACAAGGTCCTAGGTTCCTTTACGGAAGAGTTTGGCTTTTTGGGTCCACATCATGACCCAGGTATGTGCATTTTTACAAGCACTCCAAGTTGACAAGTTGCACCTTTGCAATTAAGATAGCATTTAGGACTGGGGAGATGGCTTTTAGCGGCTAAAAGTATTTGCTTGGAAAGCCTATTGGCCTGGGTTCAATTCCCTAGCACTCATTAAAGCCATACTCCAAGTGGAGTATGTGTCTGGCATTCATTTGCAATAGCAGGAGACCCTGGTGCTCCCCCTTACACACAAGTAAGTAAATTAATTAAATAAAAGATAGTATTTAGGTATTTTAGAACCAGAAGTGAATTTGACCCAAACGTAAATGTTATTTGTATAGCAATGGAGAAATTGTTGCAACAGGGCACCAAACTTCAATACCTTTATGGCTAAGATGATCTATTTCTTTTATAGCTAACCAAAATATTTCTAGCTGCCATTTTCTCCATTCTTACTAGGGCTATTTAGGTTTTTTTCTTTTTTAAATATTTTCATCTGTGGTTTGGCTAGATGGCTTAGCAGTTAAGGTGCTTTCCTGCAAAGCCTAAGGGCCTGAGTTTGATTCCGCAGTACCCACTTAAAGCCAGATGCACAAGGTGGTGTGTACATCTGGAGTTCACTTGCAGTGGCTAGAGGCCCTGACACTCCCATTTTTTTTCTCTCTGCCTCTCTCTCAAATAAATAAATGAAATGTTTTAAAAATATTTTTATTTGCAAGTAGAGAGAGAATGGGCATGTCAGGGCCTCCTGCCACTGCAAATGAACTTCAGGTGCATGTGCCACTTTGTGCATATGGCTTTATGAGGTTACTGGGGAATCAAACCCAGGCCATCAGACTTTGCATGCAAGCACCTTAATGGCTGAGGCATCTCTCCAGGCCCTATTTAGATTTTTTTTTTCCCTAGTGCTGTGAATGCAATATTTACAAGCAGCATGGAGCCCAGGAGATCAGAATACAGAATCTGGGAGAACTAGATTCCTTGCTCACCCTTATTCTGAAACAGCTGCTAATCATGAGGCCTTTCCAAGGGTTAGCCATCTCCTTCCTAAAAGGAGTGTCATTGGACTCACCTGAATCTAAAGTGTCCTTTCATGTGGGCATGATAGCTTGAAAAACCCAAATGCTTTTCTTTATTCAACAATTGCAATTCCTTTTCAATAGAGACTTTCTTAGTAATCTTAATTACTTGTGAATTTTGTCACCAGTGCTGAAAAATTAACTGCTAGGATTTGGTCTTATTTATTCTTGTTGCACTGTGGATTGAACTCATATCTTGAAGCATGGGAGGCAGGCATTTGCTACTGAGCTACATCTCCAGCCCCATGGTTTTTCAAAGTTGCCTATTAGGATACTATAATTTTGGGCTGGAGAGATAGATGGCGTAACAGGTTAAGGAACTTGCTGGCAAAGCCTGAGGACCCAGGTTCAATTCTCCAGGACCCACGTAAGCCAGATGCACATGGTGGCACACGCGTATGGAGTTCGTTTGTGTGCCCATTCTCTCTTGTAAATAAATAAAAATAAAATATTAGAAAGATACTACGACTTAAAATAGCTTATATACAGAATCGGTTTACACTGAAAACAACAATCTCTGGTAATCACTATTTTTAAATGCTGGGTGCACTTCTGTAGCCCATCTGATGAAATGGTCCTGGCACTGCTCAAATTGCTATATTGTCTCCAGATTCTGCCTCAAGGGACTCCTGACAAGAAGAGGTTTCATCCTCTGTAGAGACCTTTGTAGCATTCAGCTGAGCCTGCTGAGGGTGAGGGGCACACTTATAAGAGTTTCTCTCATGCTTTATAGACCTTTCTGTCACAGTTCTTGGTTATTTTCCACACTACCCCAGGGAAAGCCTTCTTTTAAATGCTCTTCCTTATACTTCCTCTTTAACCTAAACTGATGGTAAAGTTTCAGTGTGTTTCCCTTTTATTTTTTCAAATATTTTTAGTTATAGAATTATGTCCTTATCCTATTGGTAGCCTGGCATCACCAGCTGTCTGAAATAGAATCTCATTGCATGTTAATAAGGTGTGACACTCAGCATATTTCTAGCTCTTGGTTTTGGCTAATCTCCTGGAATATGTTGGAGAACAGTACCAAGAGGAGTTTCAATTGACCTACACCTAAACAGTACCAAAATAACTTCAGTCATTTGAGCACTTTCAAATTATCGTGGATCAGATTTCAAAGGAGAGGAAGGCCTTGAAAAGGTAACTTTCAGGAATCATTGTTCCCCTTGCCTTCTGCTTGGACTTCATAGGCTGCCTGTGTTGCCAGGACATCACTTCAACTTCCTGTTTTCTTGGATTGATAGTATTCGACTTAAGGGTATCCCAGGTAACTGTTCCTGTGGAGTGCCTAAGAGAAATGGAGAGACATAGAAACAGTTCATCTGCTTCTGGTTCTAGTCAACTGACAGTCGTGGAAATTTGTCCATTTGTCATTACAAGCTCGAATGTTCTGTGGGTAAAGACAGTGGTAAAACCAAATGAACACTTTGAAGTGTCTCTGTGTAATTCTGGTCCTGTGAGCTCACCTATGATAGTGAGAGTCACTGAGACGACTGTGAGTGTCACCAGGTCACAGGTGCTGGAGTTCAAGAAGCAGTTTTGAAAACTATTTTGGTTCCTCTCAACTAGGCTAACAGATTTATTCTCCCTAATCCACTTGGCACCCCTTCAGATAGCAGGATAGAAATGCCTTTGGGTGAGAATGGTTGAGACCCAAGAATATGGCTTGATAATGCAAGAACTGTGGATATAGGCCCTGAGGTAGTTCTTAAAGATTTTAAGTATGAGAGCAGATCAGTCAGTTCAGCATCTGTGGGTAAGATTCGTAGAAGGCTCGAGTTGTGTGATAGGTTCCAGCCTTGCTTCCCTCATGCCGTTCTACTGACAATGCCTTGCGCATGCTCAGAGTTGCCAGCCTGATTTCACTGGCCTTCACATCACCCAGTGCTTGCTTTGTTCCTGATCATCTGCTCTGATACCCACCCCTTCACTCTCTACCTTCTCCCTTGCTTGGTCCTTTCTGGATCCCTTATGGAAGATGCTTCTCTTTCTATCCCCCAAATGATATAGCCTGGTATTTTCTCAGATGAATGCCCAGGTGACCAATCTCATTTACTCCCACCTTAATCTTACAACTCTGCCCTTCCTCTAGAAAACCATGCTTGTGTTTAATAGTTTTATTTCACTTCTGCAGGTATCTCAAACCCATCATGTTCAAAACCAAGATTTGTTTCTTTTCCCTCAAATTTGCTTTACCTGCTATTTTCTGCTTCAGCCTATCACCCATTATTTACTCAAGTCAATTCAAAAAGCACCTGTGATTCTTTTCCTTCTCTTTCATTCCTTTGATTAGATTCTTTCCATAACAATACTGTGCAAATTCTTCAAAAATTTTATTTGCAAGCAGAGAGAAGAAAGAGGAAAAAAAAGAAAGAATGGGCACACCAGGGCCTCCATCTACTGAAGATGAACTCCAGATGCATGTACCCCTTTGTGCATCTAGCTTTATGTGGGTACTGGGGAATCAAACCCAGGTGGTCTGGCTTTGCAGGAAAGTGCCTTAACTGCTGAGCCGTCTCTCCAGCCAAGTTCTTCTCACACTTAAATGTAAAATATAGCTTTCAAATAACATCCCGTCTTTTTTTTTTTTTTTTTTTAAAGGTAGGGTCTCCCTGTAACACAGGCTGACCTGGAATTCACTATGTAGTCTCGGGATGGCCTTGAACTTACTGCAGTCCTCCTACCTCTGCCTCCCGAGTGCTGGGATTAAAGGCATGCACCACCACGCCCGGCTCTGGCTCCTATTTGTCTTCCTTACTTTGTCTTCTCACTGTTACCCTCCTAAAATGCTTGTCCCTTCCCTCACAAAAACACAAGCTAATCATGATAAAGGATTAATTTGGGCTGGAGGAATGTCCCAGCTGTTCAGTTTGCTTCCTGTGCAAGCATGAGGGCCTGAGAATGCCCGAGTTGGAATCTCCAGGCGCCACACAAACAGGTGGGTGTGCTGGACACGGGCATGTGTGCCTGTGACCCCAGTTCCTCAAAGAGGGAAGCAAAGAGGCCAGGATGGGCCCTGCTTACGAAAAAACCGCAAGCTCTGGTGTCAGGAAGAGACTCAAATATGAGCAGGCAGAGTGATGGAGCAGCTAGGCCCCGACCCCCAGGTGAGCACACACGGGAGGCATTGCAAGGGGACCTAGATGACTACACAGGCACGCTTGCAAACACCCCCATTTCCATGCACATTTCACCTTGTTTGCATTGTAACTAAGGATGTGGCCACTTGACCTACATTCTACCAACAGAAGCATCCATGCCAAATTTTGATTTGAAATTCAAGAGGAGGCAGCAGTAATGCATACTGCCTTCAGTGGACCATTCTACCCTGTGACTTGGGCATGGTGGAAGGGGGTAGTAGGGAGTGTCAGTGTGTCATTATTCCTGGCAATGAACTAAGGCATTTAAACTGGACTTAGATTTTTTTTTTTTTTTTTTTTTTTTTTTTGGTCAGTCTCACTGTACCCTGGCTGGCCTGGAACTAACTATGCAGAGCAGAACGGCTGCAAACTTGCCACAATCCTGCCTGTGCCTCCCTAGCACTGATGTTACAGATGTGTCACGATGTCTGGTTTTAGACTTAGATGCTTAAAGATTCTTGTAAGATTTTTGGGAATGACTCAGACTTGATAAGTTGTTGTTCTTCTGAAATTAAGTTTCTATTGCTTGCAGCCTGAAGACCCTAACTAGCAAACTAGTCTGTTTCAGAAAGAAAGAAATTTCTGGGCTGGAGAGATGGCTTAGCGGTTAAGCACTTGCCTGTGAAGCCTAAGGACCCCGGTTCGAGGCTCGACTCCCCAGGACCCATGTTAGCCAGATGCACAAGGGGGCGCACGCGTCTGGAGTTCATTTGCACTGGCTGGAGGCCCTGGCGCGCCCATTCTCTCTCCATCTGCCTCTTTCTCTCTGTTGCTCTCAAATAAATAAATAAAAATAACAAAAAAAATATTAAAAAAGAAAGAAAGAAAGTTCTGTGAGGACTGAGCACGCAAAGGATTCTCTTCTCAGGACCTTAACTGTAAATCTTGCTCTTCTGCTTCTTTATTTTTTGAGATAGGGTCTTGCTATATACAGCCCAGGCTAACTTAGAATTCACTATGTAGTCCCAGGCTAGGCTCAAACTTACAGCAACCCTCCTACCTCTGCCTCCCAAGTGCTGGGATTAAAGGCTACCATGCCAGCTCCTTCTGATTCTTTTTACCTTAGTAATTTGCAGTTTTGTTTTGTTTTGTTTTGTTTTTGTTTTTGTTTTTTCAAGGTAGGGTCTCCCTAGCTCAGGCTGACCTGGAATTCACTATGTAGTCTCAGGGTGGCCTCGAACTCACAGAATCCTCCTACCTCTGCCTCCCGAGTGCTGGGATTAAAGGCAGTGCGCCACCACGCCCGGCTTACAGTCTTCTTGTAAGTTAATGTAACTCATTAGGTTAGCTTCTTTAGCCTTTAATCTTGGACTGCATCAGAATTATCTGGCATCTTAGCAAGTCCTTGTTCTTTGATTTTTGAACTATCACATTCCTTAGTGTGACTTTTGAAAATAGCAGCCCAGTGTCTTGATTTGTTTAAAGATATCTTCAAGTTCCAAGCACACCTGACAATAGTAAAGTACTTTAAAAGTATTTTCACTGTTCTCCATTTTTAGCGTGGTGATGGTTATAGAACTATATATTTGTTGAAACACAATGAACTT
This sequence comes from Dipus sagitta, assembly GCA_036346955.1. Classification (NCBI taxonomy): domain Eukaryota; kingdom Metazoa; phylum Chordata; class Mammalia; order Rodentia; family Dipodidae; genus Dipus; species Dipus sagitta. The sequence goes on from CM070775.1 coordinate 118,921,963, forward strand.
ATAAAATGTGAATTAACATAAAATATGCTTCAAAACTTCAGGTTTTTTCTTTCCTTTCCCTTTCCTTCCCTTTGATTTCTCTCCCTCCCCCTTTTCCTTTCCTTTTCTCTTTTCTTTTCCTTTCCTCCTTTCATTATGTATCCTAGGCTGGCCTCAAACTCACAATCCTGTTACCTCAGTGTGATGACATTACAGCCATGATTTCCAGCTTTTTAATTTATTTTTCTTTGGAGCAGCTTTTAGGTGCTAAAATCTACTGTAAGTGCGTTCATTCACTGATCTATATATGCAGACTTATATTTTTACATACCTGCATTTGAGCACGCTAAGCTCCAGGTGCTAGAAATACAGTAGTGAACAAAACAAATCTGTCAAGAAATTCATTCCAAGGAGGTGTGGTTGGAAAGGTCTAGAAGTGAAACCTACAGTAAGTCTACCGGGCGGCAGTGGGTGCTCTGAGAGCAAGTAAAAGCAAGGGGTAGGGATCAGAGGTTGGAGAGGGGGTAAGCATTGCCCATGTAGACAGCAGGTCTCAGCAAGACAGTACTAAGTGAGCAGACCTTGGGAGTAAAGAAAGGAGCCTGATCATATTTGGGAGAAGAGTATTTAAGCACAGAGGGCCTGGGGACAGGAAGGTGTGTGGAATACTCATGGAACAAAAACTGCTCTGAGCTCTACGTGTGTGAAGGGGTGAACCTTCTACTCCAGCTTTGTACTTGGAACACCTGCAAAGACTATTCCTAGAGCATGGCAGTATGTGGCCATTCTGGTAGTCTTTTGGAAACCCCACTTGCAAGGCTGTTTATTTGACCAACACAAGTCAATAGGGAAATACTAGTCTTTAGTAGATAGTGCTGGGCCAACTGGATATCCACGTACAGAATTAAAGTGTGTGGGAGTGGGGCTCCTATCTGAAAGCATAATATAAAACAACTCAGAGTAGATTAAAATTCTAGAAATCATGCTAATATTATAAAAATATTAGAAGAAAACCTAAGAACAAACTGGCATGATATTGGGTTAGACAGCTGTTTCTTAGCTATCTAAGCCAAATCGCCAAAGTCACAAGTGGCAGAAAATAAAAACAGATCAGGCATTTGGGGCTTGAGAGATGGCTCAACAGTTGAAGGTGCTTGTTTGCAAAGCCTGACAGCCTGGGTTCAGTTCCCCAGCACCCATGTGAAAGCCAGATGCACAAAGTGACATATGTGTCTGGAGTTTGCAGTGGCAAGAGGCACACCCATTCTCCCTCCCTCTCTCTCCCCTCTCTCTGATTGCAAATAAATAAAATGCTTTAAAAAATTAAAAACATTTGTGTTTCAAACGACAGTATTAGGAAAGTGAAGACAGCCCATAAGAGTGGGAGAAAATATTTGCAAGTCATGCGCCTGATAATGTTCCAGAGTTCCAAGTTATATAAATATAACAATCAAAAATTTAAATGGGAGCTGGGCGTGGTGGCGCATGCCTTTAATCCCAGCACTTGGGAGGCGGAGGTAGGAGGATCACCGTGAGTTCGAGGCCACCCTGAGACTACATGGTGAATTCCGGGTCAACCTGGGCTACAGAGTGAGACCCTACCTTAAAAAAAATAAATAAATAAAAATTTAAATGGGTAATTTATAAAGAAAATGAAAAAAGACAACTCAGAAATTTGCAATAGAGTCGCTGGGCATGGTGGCACACGCCTTTAATCCCAGCACTTGGGAGGCAGAGGTGTAGGATTGCTGTGAGTTCCAGGGCACCCTGAGACTACATAGTGAATTCCAGGTCAGCCTGGGGTACAGCAAGAGCCTATCTTGTAAAACCACCAAAGGTGGTGGGGGGGAATAGAGGGCTGGAGCGATACCTCAGTGGTTAGAGCAGCTTGCTTGGCAACTCAGGTTCCATTTCCCACTACCCATATAAAGCCAGATGTACTAGGTACGTGTGTTTGGAGTTTATTTGTAATGGCAGGAGGCCCTAGGGCACCTATACTCTTCTCCTGTCTGCCTCTTTATCTCTTTCTCAAGTAATTAAACAAATAAAAAACAGAACTTTCGGTTAAGATGGTGGCATAGGAACCATGCCAAAGCAGCCTAGGGGTGAAAAAGCCAAAAATAATTAGTGGGCTGGAGAGGTGGCTTAGTGCTAAAGGCACATGCCTGTGAAGCCTAAGGACCTAGGTTTAATTCTCCAGGTTCCATGTAAGCCAGATGCACATGGTGGCGCATGTGTGTAGAGTTTGTTTCCGATTGCTAGAGGCTTTGGCGCACCCATTCTCTCTCTCAAATAACAAAAATAGCAATAGATGGGATAGAGAAATGGATTAGTGGTTAAGGTGCTTGCCTGCAAAGCCTAAGGACCCAGGTTCAACTCCCCAGAACCCACATAAGCCAGATGCACAAGGTGGCGCATGTGTCTGGAGTTCGTTTGCAGTGGCTAGAAGCCCTGATGCTCCCGTTCTCTGTAATAAGTAAATAAAAATTTTTTTAAAAAAGCAATAGAACCAGGTGTGGTTGTACATGCCTTAAAATCCCAGCACTAGGTAAGTAGGCAGAGGTAGGAGGATTGCTGTGAGTTTGAGGCCAGCTTGGAACTACAGAGTGAGACCCTACCTCAAAAAAAATTAAAAATGGGCCAGGCATGGTGGTGCACACCTTTAGTCCCAGCACTAGACAGGCAAAGGTAGGATCACCATGAGTTCAAGATCAGCCTGATACTACATGGTTAATTCCAAGTCAGCCTGGGCTAAGTGAGACCCTACCTCAAAACTCCCCCCCCTCAAAAAAAAAAAATTAAAAATGGGCTGGAGCTGGGTGTGGTGGTGCATACCTTTAATCCCAGCACTTGGGAGGCAGAGGTAGGAGTGTCACTGTGAGTTCGAGGCCACCCTGAGTGTACACAGTGAATTCCAGGTTAGTCTGGGCCAGAGATCCTACCTCAAAAAAAAAGGGGGGGACGGGGTGCTGGAGAGATGGCTTAGCAGTTAAGGTGCTTGCCTGCAAAGCTAAAGGACCCAGGTTCGATTCTTCAATTCCTTAGGACCCACGTAAGCCAGATGCACAAGGTGGTGTATGTGCCTGGAGTTTGTTTACAGTGACTGAAGGCCCTGGTGCACTCATTCTCTCTCTATGAAATAAATAATACAACTGAAAAAAAAAAAAAGGAAAACAGGAAAAAAGATAGCACCAAGAATTAGGATGTAGAGCCATTGGAACTTGCATTTTCTACTGGTGAGAATGTAAAAATTGAACTACTTTAGAAAAACAGCTTGGAAGTTCCCCCAAATTAAATATATAGTTATCATATGACTGGATACTTGCACTCCTACAGTTACCTAACAACATATGTCCACACAAAACCTTATAAACAACTGTTCACAGCAGTATTATTATAGCCAAAAAGGAGAGCCAACTCAAATTTCCAACAATTGATGAATGGGTAAGAAAAATGGCATATTTGTACTTTTTCTGCTTGCTTGAGTTTTCTTTCTTTCTTTTTTTTTTTTTTTAAGTCAGGGTCTCACTTTAACTGAGGCTGACCTAGAACTCATAATATAGCCCAGGCTGGCCTTAAAATCCTGATGATCCTCCTACCTCAGCTAGGATCAAAGGTGTGAGCCAGAATGCCTAGCTAAAAATGGCACATTGGAATAATAAAGTATTGAGCTACAAAAGGAATGATGTATTAATTCGTGGCTTAATCTGGTTGCTCTTGAAGACATTTTGCTAAGTGAGAGAAGGCAGACACAAAAGGCCATTTCTATGACCTCATGCATAGAAGATTTAGAATAGGCAGCTCCATAGAATGTACACTGTAGTTCCTAGGAGCAGAGGTTATGGGAAGTGGTGACTAATGGGTTCAGGTCTTTTGGGAAGGTAATAAAGCTGTTCTGGGATTAGATAGGATTGATTAATAGTTGTAAAACTTTGTTAATATATTGATATATTAAAAATCGATTTGGAGCTGGGAGATGGCTCGGTGGCTAAAGGTACTTACTTGAGAAGCCTGCTGACCCAAATTCGATTTCTCAGTACCCATGTAAAGTCACATGCAAAGTGCCACACACACAAACCCCTCCACACTTACATACAAATTAAGAAATCTCTGACTTGTAAATCCAAGTAAGTTTTTTGATTTATGAATTATCTCCCCGTAACCAGAAACTGTAGATAGCTGTGACTGGATATGATATATGGGACTTCTGAATTGTTAGTACTGGTCTATTTTATGACTTGAGTGTTCATTATAGGGTGTTTGCTTTATAACTGTTTATTATAGTTTATATACTGTCTTTGTTTTATGTTATGGTGTGAAACAATGTACAACAAAAACACTACAGACTTTTTATATATCATATCGGTTGGCAGATTTGGATTTTAGGATGCCAAGTTTTTAAAATCTTCATTTTTATTTGTGAGGGGGGGGAGAGAGAGAGAATGATAATGGGCGCACCAGGGCCTCCAACCACTGCAAACAAACTCAAGATGCATGCACCACCTTGTACATCTGGTTTATGTGGGTCCTGGGGAATTGAACCAAGGTCCTTTGGCTTTCCAGGCAAGTGCCTTAACCGCTAAGCCATCGCCCCAGCCCCTATTTTTTTTTTTTTTTTTTTTTGAGGTAAAGTCTTACTGTAGTCCAGGCTGAACTGAATCACTCTGTAATCCCAGGCTGGCCTTAAACTCATGGCGATCCTCCTATGCCTCTCGAGTGCTAGGATTAAAGGTGTGCACCACCAGGCCTGGCTTACAGATTTTTCATGCATGCAGTAGGTAAGATGTAGTGCGTGCGTGTGTGTGGTGTATGTGTCTGTGCAGATGCACATGCCTTTGTGTGCACATGGAGGCCAGAGGGTAATGTCCGTGTCTTGATCATTTACTTGTGTATTGCCTTGAGACAGAGCCTCCCCTCTGAATGCAGAGCTGCAGTTTTTGCAAGCCTCAGTGGTTCTCTGGTCTCTGCTGCCCATAGAAGTGGGCCATATCCAGTGGCATGGCCATATCCAGCTGTTTACATGGGTCCTGAGGAATTGAACTCAGGTGGTCTCAGGACCTCTCAGGCTTTCATGCTTAGAACAAGAGCTCTCACCTGCTAAGCCAGCTTTCAGCCCAGGCTGTCAATTTTCAACCTCTAGTTTGGGACATGGAAAAAAAGATAAAACCATCATTAGTAGGTTGCTGGTTGAACAGCATTCTTTTTTTTCTTTTCAGTATTTTGTTAGAATGGACATGTTAGGACCTCTAGCCACTGCAAATGAACTCCAGACACATGCACCACTTTGTGCATCTGGCTTTATGTGCGTACTGGGGAATTGAATCTGGATCCTTTGGCTTTGTAGGCAAGTGCCCTAACAGCTAAGCCATCTCTCCAGCCTTTATTTTACTTTATTTTTTGAAGAGCATTCTTATCTTTGGGTTGAAAATTGGTTTCTAGGTTACCTATTCACCCTCTTCTATAAAAAAAGAGTCTGAACCACAAGGTGACACAAGCATGCAAGGTCACTCGTGCACAAGGTGGCATATGCATGTGGAATTTGATTACAGTGGCTGGAGGTCCTGGTGCACCAATTCTCCCGCTCTGTTGTATTTAAAAAAAAAAAAAAAAAGACCAGTCTGTTGGGCTTGCCTCAAAAAAATAAGACAGTCTGAGCTGGTCATGGTGGCGTATGCCTTCTAATCCCAGCACTTGGAAGGCAGAGGTAGGAGGATTGCAGTGAATGAGGCCAGCCTGGGTGTCACAAGCAAGCAAGCACTAAACTCATTAGTCAACAGGCAGATTATGTAGATTCAATTTACACACTTTATTCACTCTTCACTCATGTTAATTAAGCCAATTCCCTTTTTCTTATCCTCTCAACTACCCTAGCCTCCTGTCCCTAACCCCCTGGGGCACTCACCAGCTACTCCACTTGGTCCACAGGCTAGCAACGTCCTGGTCTGGGCCTTGCTCCTCTCAGTACCAGGCTGCTGAGGGGTCCCATGGGCTGCTGCTTCTCGCGGCAGGTGTCAACACAGAGAGATGCAGAGTCTGCCTCTCAGAGTTGAGTGACAATTTCCAGAGCCTTTGCTGGAAATCTTATACCCATTTTTTCCTCATTCTGGCTGCTGATAAGTACCTTAGGGTTAGTTCTTTTGCATATCAGCTTGCAGAGGGTCTCTGGTCAGTCTCTGGTCTTGGCCCTGGTTGCCATGGTGATCTCGCCACTGCTGAGTGCCCGCCCCATTTCTACTTCTAATTATTGCTTCTAGCAGTTCCCATTTTACTTCTAACTATTGCTTCTGACAACCCACTTCTTACTTTTAATTATTGCTCCTGACACTGGGCTAGAGCAAGAACCTGCCTGGAGGCAGGAGGGTGGGGAGGGGCAGTCTTTGTACTAAGGAGGAAATAAAAGCAGAACAACTCTTTTTTGGCTGGTTGTTTTAAAAACAATACCAAGGGCTGGAGAGATGGCTCAGTGGTTAGGCGCTTGCCTGTGAAGCCTAAGGACCCAGGTTCGAGGGTCGGTTCCCCAGGACCCACGTTAGCCAGATGCACAAGGGGGTGCATGCGTCTGGAGTTCGTTTGCAGTGGCTGGAGGCCCTGGCGCGCCCATTCTCTTTCTCTGCCTGTCACTCTCAAATAAATAAACAAACAAAAATATAAAAACAATACCAAAACATCCAACCAAACAAAAGCAGTCTAGGTCTGAGTATGTGATTGGAAGTTGTTAAAATAATCTTAAGATTAGTAAAGTTTTAGCTTCTGTTTGGAAGATCAGATGTTTAGCAAATTGGCTCTAGGTCTGGAGGCTAGCAAGTCCGAGATCAAGGACCGCATTTGGTGAGACCAACTTAGTGCTTCAACACATGGCACGAGTGAACAGGAGATTGAATTTATACCTCAGACAGTTTTGTAGTTGCTATTAATCCATTAGTGAAGGGCTTAAGGAAAAAATAATTCATTGCACTCTCAACCAACTTGGAGAGATGAGTCCAGAACTGGTTTGGTGGTCCTGTCCCATCAGACCTACATTCATCACTTGTGATGACAGCAAGGCTTCTGCCTAGTGGTCCCACATATTTGTAGCCTCATCTCTGGCAGCAAGATAGAAGACTGAACAAGTGTGGCACAGAGCTCTTCCCTTTCTAAGAAGTTGCTTATCCAGAGCTGGTCACATGGCCTCATCCAGTTTCTAGGAAAGCTTGTGAATGTAGTTTATTCTAATAGGTCATGTTCCAGATGAAAATCTTCCCTGCAGATCAGTGGGAAAAACAGATTTTGGTCAGTTTACCCTTAACCACATGTTCATGTGCTCTGCCTTTCTCTCACACTATGTGTAGTGTGTGGTATATGCATGTGGGTATGCAGATGAGCACGCCCTATGTGGGCAGGTGTGGAGGCCAGAGGAGAATGTCACATGCTGTAGCAGTTACGTTCGCATTGCTGGCAGAAATCACCCAACCAAGAGCAGCTTGTGGGGGGGGGGAGGGTTTATTTTGGCTTACAGACTCAAGGGGAAGCTCCATGATGGCAGGGGCAAACGATGCCATGAGCAGAGGGTGGACATCACCCCCTGGCCAACATAAGGTAGACAACAGGAACAGGAGAATGTGTCAAACACTGGCATGGGGAAACTGGCTATAACACCCATTAGCCCGCCCCACAGTACACCACCTCCAGGAGGTTTTAATTTCCAATTGCCATCAGCTAGGGAGACTGGCATTCAGAATACCTAAGTTTATGGGGGACACCTGAATCAAACCACCACACATGTCCTCTTGTCTCTCCCTGAACTCCGGAAGTGCTATCTTTGGTCGGACTGGCTGAGCAGCAAGCCCTGGCAATTCTGCCATCTCTGCTTTCTTCAGGACTAGGGTTATAGACGTGTGTAGACGCATACAGCTGTTCATGTGCTGAAGATCAAACTCAGATGGACTCAGGCCTCAGGGCTTCTTGGCCTTTTTCCACTTATTACTCTCCTCCCCCCACCCCGCCCTTGGTTTTTTGAGGTAGGGTCTCTCTAGCCCAGGCTGACCTGGAATTCACTATGCAGTATCCTCTACCTCTGCCTCCCAAGTGTTGGGATTGAAGGCATGCGCCACCACAGCTTATTACCGTGTGTGTGTGTGTGTGTGCGCGCGCGCGCGCGCGCCCAAGCAAGCCCCTTTAACTGAAATGACTTTTTATTTTTTTAAACTTTATTTTTATTTATTTGAGAGAGAGAGAGAAAGAAAGGGAATGGGTGCGCCAGGGCCTCTAGCCAATGCAAATGAACTCCAGATGTGTGTGCCCCCTTGTGCATCTGGCTAATGTAGGTCCTGGGGAATTGAACCTGGCCCTTTGGCTTTGCAGGCAAATGCCTTAACTGCTAAGCCATCCCTCCAGCCCCTGAAAGGACTTTTAACCACTGAGTCATCGACCTAGCCTGGTGATGTTTACTTAAAAAAATTTTTTTTTCCAGTGATTCAAACTGAGAAACTTTTATGCAATCCCAGGTATATAAAAAAGATAATAAATCACACATTTATTTTAAAACTTCTGTGGTATACATATAATTTTACCATTTAGTAAAGGCAAATCTACACACTAAAGAGATGGAGGGGCTTGTTTGTTTATATAAAGGATCAAATCTTGACCATGCATGGTGGCTCATACGTGGAATCTCAGTACTTGGGAGTCTCACTACAAGTTTGAGGATGGCCTGGGCTACAAATGTGAGATATTGGCTCAAAAAAAAGAAAAAGAAAAAAAAAGAATAATTAAATATTGGATGTTGTAGGACATAGAGAATCTTCGACATTTTTCAGAGTTACCCAACTTTTTTTGGGGGGAGGGGTTCGAGGTAGGGTTTCACTCTAGCTCAGGCTGACTTGGAATTCACTACGTAGTCTCAGGATGGCCTTGAACTCAGTACCTCTGCCTCCCGAGTGCTGGAATTAAACGTATGTGCCACCATGCCCAGCTTTAAAAAAATTTTTTTTATTGTTGACCACTTCTATAATTAGAGACAATAAACCATAATTCCCCCCTCTCCCTCCCACTTTTCTCTTCACAACTCCACTCTCTATCATATCCCCTCCCCCTCTCAGTCTCTCTTAGTTTGATGTCATCATCTTTACCTATTATACTGGTCTTGTGTAGGTAGTGCCAGACATTGCGAGGTCATGGTTATCCAAGCCATTTGTGTCTGGAAGAATGCATTGTAAGGGGTCCTATCCTTCATCTCTTAAATTCTTTCTGCCACCTCTTCCACAATGGACCCTGAGCCTTGGAAGGTATGATAGAGATGTTTCAGTGCTAAACACTCCTCTGTCACTTCTCAGCACTATGTTGTCTTTTGAGTCATTCCAGAGATCACTGCCATCTGAAAAGAGAATCTTCTCTAACCAAAAGTGAGAATAGCATTAATATATGGGTAAGAACATTAAGAAAAGCGCTCCAGCTTTTTTTAAAAAAATTTTAATTTGAGAGAAAGAGAACAAGCACCCGAGGGCCTCCAGCCACTTCAAACACCAGACACATGTGCATCTAGTTTATGTAGGTACTAAGGAATCAAACCTGGATGCTTAGGCTTTCGTAGGCAAGTGCCTTAAACACTAAGCCATCTTTCCAGCCCTCAGTTGACCAGTATTTTTCTTTTATATTCATCAATGCTGAGAATGCCATTTCACATAAAAATGGAAGAAATAGCTGGGTGTGGTGGTACACACCTTTAATCCCAGCACTTGGGATGCAGAGATAGGAGAACTGCTGTGAGTTAGAGGCCATCCTGAGACTACATAGTGAATTCCAGGTCAGGTTGGGCTAAAGTGAGACCCTACCTTGAAAAATTAATAATTTTTTTTAAATGGCAGGAGTTTGTTAGGACCATTTTAGCAGTTGTTGACAATTCTGTCCTAATCCCAAGTTAAAATTCATTTAATATTTCTTTTTTAATTTGAGAGAAACAAAGAGGCCTCCAGCCACCGTAAATGAACTCCAGATGCATGTGCTACCTAGTGCATCTGGCTTACGTGGGTCCTGGGGAATTGACAATGGGTCCTTTGGCTTTGCAGACAAGTACCTTAACCACTAAACCATCTCTCCAGCCCTTATTTTAAAAAAATTTTATGGGACTCAAGCCAGCAACTAAAGCAGCAAGTTGTGTTGTGTTTTGTTTTTTTTTTTTCCGAGGTAGGGTCTCACTCTGGTCCAGGCTGACCTGGAATTCACTATGTAGTCTCAGGGTGGCCTCGAACTCTCAGCGATCCTCCTACCTCTGCCTCCCGAGTGCTAGGATTAAAGGTGTGCGCCACCACGCCCTGGCTTGCAAGTTGTGTTTCTTGAGGTAGGGTTTTACTCTAGTCCAGGCTGACCTGGAATTCACTGTGGAGTCTCAGGGTGGCCTTGAACTCATGATCCTCCTACCTCTGCCTCCCGAGTGCTGGGATTAAAAGCGTGTGTCACCATGCCCGGGCAAGTTTTATTTTATGTGGGGAATGACCGTTTCTTGCAGCAATCCTCCTGTCTCAACTTCTCAAGTTCTGGTACTACAAGCATTTGCCACCACATTGAGCACAAACAGCACCTTTCAAAATCAAGTATTCTCAGTGGTTCAAGGCACTTGATGGCAAAGCCTGGTGGTCTGAGTTTGAGTCCCCAGTACCCACATAAAGCCAGATGCACAAAGCGATGCATGTATCTGGAGTTTGTTTGCAGTAGCCTTAGGCCCTGGCATGTGCCCATTCTCATTTTCTTTCTCTGCTTGCAAATAAATATTTTTAAAAATATAGCTGGACATGGTGGCACATGCCTTTAATCCTAGCACTCAGCATACAGAGGTAGGAGGATCACTATGAGTTCGAGGTCTGCCTGGGCTAAAGGGAGACCCTACCATGGGGAAAAATAGAAATAAAATAGTAAAATCAAGCATTCTACGATGGTACAATCCAAAGATGTCCCTAATACACTTACATGCTGAAGAATGATGGTAGAAAAATATTCTTTTCCCCAGTTAAAGCCGTTAGGTTTGTTACAGCATCAAATTTTGTACACTAAGACACTGCATTCTAACATACAGTAGTCTCAAATCTGAGGCGTTGCAGGCAGTATTTGTTGCTGCATGGCGTAATGCAAAGATCACATGTGTGTTCAGAACCCGAGCTGCAGTATAGCCGTGGGGTGCAATTCAGGCTCATGTTGCCAGAAACACTTGGGATTTGCTGTGACTTTGACTTTGAATTACTTTTTGGTCATTGAATATTCAGAAATCTTTTACTGTTAGCTTTTTTTTTTTTTTTTTTTTGGTTTTTCGAGGTAGGGTCTCACTCTCACTCTAGCCCAGGCTGACCTGGAATTCACTATGGAGTCTCAGGGTGGCCTCGAACTCACAGGATCCTCCTACCTCTCCTCCCGAGTGCTGGGATTAAAGGCGTGCGCCACCACGCCCGGCTAGTTTTTTTTTTTTTTTTTTTAAATGACCATTCCCCCTACACTTGTTACAGTTTAATAAGCTCTAATTCCAGTCTTTCTTCCTTCTGGGCATCCCTATTCCAACCAGCCTCCCTCCTCTCCACTTTTTTCATTTATTTTTATTAGAGACAGAAAGAGGGAGGGGGGAGAATGGGTGTGCCAGGGCCTCTAGCCACTGCAAACAAAACTCCAGACGAATGTGCCACCTTGTGTATCTGATTTACATGGGACCTGGAGAATCGAACTTGGGTCCTTAGGATATTCACAGGCAAGCACCTTAACCACTAAACCATCTCTCCTTTTTTTTAAAAAAAAATTAATTTTATTTATTTGAGAGAGAGTGCGTGCGCAAGCAAGCACACCAGGGCCTTCAGCCACTGCAAATGAACTCCAGATGCATATGCCACCTTGTATATCTAGCTTACATGGGTCCTGGGGAATAGAACTTGGGTCCTTAGACTTTGCAGGCAAGTGCCTTAACTGCTAAGCCATCTCTCTCTAACTTCCTACTAACTTGTTTATCAATAATTGTGTAAACTTTTAAAAAACACTAATTTATTTAAGACAGAAAGAGGCAGATAGAATGGGCATGCCAGGGTCTCTAACCACTGCAAACAAACACCAGATGCATGTGCCAACTTGTTCATCTGTCTTTACATGGGTACTGGGGAATCAAACTTGGGTGCTTAGGCTTTGCAGGCAAGCACCTTAACCATTGAGCAATCTCTCCAGCCCCTAGGTGTGTAAATTTACTCTTAGCATCCTCATCTTACCCTTCTTGGGGTTATGTAGCCCTCTAGCTATCAGTCCATTAGTTTTCCTTCAGAACTGTTTTTGGCTGTCCCACTGTTCTTTACAATTTAACTTGCTATAATCTGGCTGCTGGGCCATCAATGGAATGAAACTGGTTTTGCTGAGGTCCTTGACCTCTCACTTTCCAATAGATGCTGGAGCATTCATCTTAGTTATCACTATTAACCAGTCCTTCCTTATTGAACCTGGCACTACTCTCTAGTTCTAGCTCAGGTTCCTCAGCCACACCTTTTTCTACTTATCCCTGTCATGTTGGTGTGCTCAGGAACCTGTTTTTGGTCTTGTTTTCTGTCTTGATTCCTGGTCTGTGTATTCCCCTGGCCCCACCAAGTCCAGTCTTTCTCTACAAGCTTTATCTCTAGTGCTTATTTCTCTAAGCTCCAACATGCATATATGGTAGCTACCATGCATTTTCTCTTTTTTTAATATTTATTTTTATTTATTAGTGAGAGAGAGAAAGAATGGGCATGCCAGAGCCTCTAGCCACCACAAACGAACTCCAGATGCATCTGCCACCTCGTGCATCTGGCTGAAGTGGAACCTGGAGAGTTGAGCCTGAATCCTTGGGCTTCTCAGGCAAAGTCCTTAACAGCTAAGCTATCTCTCCAGCCTAACATTTTCTTTTTAATACTATGGAAGCATAGTGAAAGTGGAGCCCTAAGCAGTATCACCAGCTTACATATCCATCATTAGTCATTGTCAGCCATATGGCAGTGTTTTCCACCCTACTTCCAGAAAAGGCAAAACATACACATGCTGTTTCACCTGCAAAGATTTCATTCTGGCCAGGGAAAGATGGCTTAGTGGTTACAGTGCTTGTCTATGAAGTCTAAGGACCCATGTAAGCCAAGGTGCACAAGATGCACAAGGTGGCACATGCATCTGGGGTTCATTTGCAGTGGCTAGATGCCCTGCCACGCCCATTCTATCTGCCTCTCTCTCCAATAAGTAAATAGTTTTTCCTTTTGTTTTTTTTTTTTTTTGTTGTTGTTGGTTTTTTCGAGGTAGGGTCTCACTCTAGCTCAGGCTGACCTGGAATTCACTGTGTATTCTCAGGGTGACCTCAAACTCATGGCGATCCTCCTATCTCTGCCTCACCAGAGCTGGAATTAAAGGTGTGCACCACCACACCCGGCTAGTTTTTCTTTTTTATCACTTAGCTTGTCTTTATTTGTAGTTGCTTAGAGCAAAAAAAAAAAAAAAAAAAAATCTTGAGGTAGGGTCTCACTCTAGTCCAGACAGACCTGGAATTCACTATGTAGTCTCAGGGTGGCCGCAAAGTCATGATGATCCTCCTACCTCTGCCTCCTGAGTGCTGGGATTAAAGGTGTGCACCACCATGCCTGGCCAAAAGTATCTTTTTTAAAAGATTCCATTCTGTTTTCAAAATACACATAGAAATTTTTCTTCTTAAATTTGAGACAGAAAGAGACAGAATGAGGCATAGCAGGGCCTCTAGCTACTGCACATGAACTTCAGATGCATGTGTCACCTTGTGTATCTGGCTTATGTGGGTACTGGACCACTGAACTTGGGTCCTCAGATTTCACAGGCAAGCACCTTAACCAGTAAGCCATCTTTCCAGTCCTCTTTTCTTTTTTCTACCTTTAAAGATAAGGTCTTGATGTGTAGCCTTGGCTGGCCTGTAAATTGCTGTATCGTGCTGGCTTCAAACTTGCAGTGATGATCATGCCTCTGTTTCCTGAATGCTGGCATTACAGCTGTTCATCATCACGCCCAGATGAAATACTGTAATTCTTTAAGACCTAACCGCAGTGCCATTATCACATCTAAAATTAAATGAGATATCTGGCTTTAGGTAATTTCCCAATCAATGCAGAAGACCTCTCCACACAGGTATTAAGAGAAAAAGAAAACAGCTTTGTTGAAGTTAGTAATAAACCAGAATGTGCTGTCTCAATGGGAATCTGCCAAGAAATTAGACAGAAAAGTCACCTTTTTATTTAGTCAAGCAGTTATAACCATTTCATAAAAAATTGAGAATCAACAAAAAATTAGTGCTTAAGATTAGGATCTGACAATGCCTTTTAATGTTTTGTTTATTTGCAAAGAGAGAATGGGCTGTGCCAGGGCCACTAACCCCACCGCAAACTCTAGATACATGCACCACTTTGTACATCTGGCTGTACATGGGTACTGGGAAAAATCGAACCTGGGTCATTAGGCTTTGTAAGCAGGTGCCTTAACCGTTCAGCAATCTTTCCAGCTCCCACACTTTTTTTTTTTTACTAGAGCTTCAAATTAAGATCTTTTATGGCTCACACATGTGCGTGCATGTGTGTGTTTCTCTTACAGGTTACTTGTAAAAGAATCTAGGTCATTTGCAGTATCTTTTTGGATTTTTCAGTTCACTTCCCCAGGTATTCCAAGTTGTTTTTGTAATTTGTTTCTGTCTCCACACATTTTCAGTGGGATAGTCCAGTGCCAACGTCTCTAGTCTCTAAAACAACTGAGTGTCCTTGTTATCTTTTCTCCCCCTTCCTCCTCCCTCTCACCCACCCTCTCTCTCTCATGCATTAACAGGCAGGTGAGCTAGAAACAGCTTTCATCTGTCCTGCATACCCCTTCAGTATCTGCTGCAATCTGTTCTGACCCCTCTCTTCTCCAGGCCACTAGACTGGCTAAGATACATTTGCAGTGTGAGGCTGGGGACGTGGCTTAGAAGTAAAAACCCTTGCCTAACTTGCACAAGGCTGTGTTTGATCCTCAGCATGGCAACCCCTCCTCTCTAACCCTGAACAAAGCATTAAAATGAGGTCTGATTTGAAACTTTTTAAATTAAAGCGGAGGCAACAGGGAAGTTGTTAAATGACTATTCTGCTGGCAATATGCCCATTTAGAACTCGCCGTGCACTCATCTCTTCATAATCCTCCTCATGAGCCTTTGATCAAGGAAACTGTTCTGTATTCTGTGCCTCTTCCAAGTCCTTCCTCTCCCTTTCATTCATGGCCAATACCTTCAAGATTCAGCTGTGGTCTCTTCTGAGAAGCCCTCACTGCTCTTCCCTTCTCTGGTCTGCTTCCTCCACACCCTGTGTAGACAATCTATCCAGGACTGGACTGCTACCTTCCCATGTCTGTCTTCTCACCAGGCTGTGGGGTTCCCTTTGTGTCTGTGTACCCAGGACCTAGCTAGGTACACCTAGCATAAGGGGGCAAAACATTATTAGCTCCGTCTTGTAACTTCCTTCCCACCATGACTCATGGGATTTTTGCAGGTCACCATCTCCTTTCTGTCAGTAACTTACTACTCAGAAGCCAGTGGTTTCCCAGATTTTCAAGCTAAACAGTAGCAGGTAATAATGGCTGACTCCCCCCCCTCCCCCTTCTGAAACATGTTTTGAACCAGTATGTGAGCAGATAATGATGACGTTTAAGGAAAGCTGATTTCTAGTTACTTTATATAGATGCTACATTATTCTTTTAAAATTCACACTAACACAGTTCACCTTACTGGGGATGTAGTATAGACATATAGGGCTTGCCTAAGATGCACGAGGCCCTAGTTTTATTTCTGGCACTGCTAAAAAAAACATTTCTGTAATGCAGTAGCCCCTCCCCCTTTTCTTATTCCTGGCCATTACCAATACCTTCAACATTTAGCTGTGGCCTCTTCTGAGAAGTCTTCCTGTTTGTCACTGGCTTAACCAGTTTTGTCTATGAATAAATTTATGCTAGTTAAGACCAAACTTCTAGTGTTAAGGCTGTACAAAATAGGTGTGGTCATGTTTGGATCTGAGGTGGTGGAGTCTTTTCCTCCCTCACTACAAAGAGGCGAATCGTGGAATAGCAAAAGTAGGAAAGCCTTCCTGTGTGCTCCAAGAGTTGTCATAGCACTGGCATTAAGCTTTCAGAGAAATTCTGTTCCAAAAGTTACTTCCTACTGGCCTTGCTGGTCCACACCTTTAGTCTCAGCACTCAGGAAGCTGAGGTAGAAGGATCTAGGAGAACTGCCATGAGTTTGAGGCCAGCCTGGGGCTACAGAGTGAGTTCCAGGTCAGCTTAGGCTAGAGTGAGAACCTACCTCAAAACAAAAACAAAAACAAAACCCACTAATTTCCTGGTCTTTATAGTCCTGCATAGGGACCATAGAAAAATCAAGCTGAAATCAGAAGTCATTTCACTGAGAAATCAGTGGGTCTATGTTGGTTACTTAAAATAAACTGTTTTTACCAGAATAAGGGAGCCATATTTCAAACAGGTTTGGGGAAGTCCTAGGTTACATCAGTTTTAAAGAAAAGAAAAAGGGAAGGATGGAGAAAAAAACCACAAAGACACCTCATCCAGTTGTACTCTGTAATCCCCTAGTAGGCCAGTCCTCATTCTCTTGGTAATCCTTATGACCTCATTTAAACAGCAGTGTGGCAAGACAGGCTTAAGTTGGTGAGAAGTCCTCACTCTTCTAGGAAGCCCAGTGCCAGTGTCCATTGCAGAATCCAGCATGTCACTCAGCTTACAGGCCTTTCAGCATTTACTCCACTTTCAGCCCTGAGTAGCATGTCAGGTTTCAGATTCCTGTGCAGACTCCCTGGGTGTCAGCCCAGGCAGGCTCTGGGGCTGCAGCTACCCATCAGAGCTGGTAACTGTCAAAGCTGTAGTTACTAGCCCAATATGTTCCCTTTAAATCCTTTTTGAGCCAAGGCCTAACCTAATGATGTTTAAGAATCGCATGTTTGGGGCTGGAGAGGAGGCTTTGCAGTTAAGGCATTTCCCTATGTAAACCAAAGGACCCAGGTTTGATTCCTCAGGACCCACGTAAGCCATATATGCACAAGGTGGTGCCTGGGTCTAGAGTTCGTTTACAGTGGCTGAAGGCCCTGGTGCACCCATATTCTCTCTCTGTATCTGCCTCTTTCTCTCAAATTTTTTTGTTTTGTTTTGATTTTTGAGGTAGAGTCTCACTCTAGCTCAGGCTGACCTGGAATTCACTATACAGTCTCAGGGTGGCCTCGAACTCACAGCAATCCTCCTATCTCGGCTTGCTGAGTGCTGGGATTAAAGGTGTGCGCCACCACCTCCAGCAATAAACTTTTTAAACTGTTTATTTGGAAGCGGAGAGGAAAGAGAATTGGCATGTCAGGGCCTCCAGGTGCTGCAAATGAACTCCAGATGTATGCCTCTGATATCAGGCTTCATGTGGGTACTGGGGAGTCGAACCTAGTCATTAGGTTTTGAAGGCAAGCATCTTATCTGTTCAGCCATCTCTCCAGCCCAATAAAAATTAAAACTCACGTTTGTTGCCATCCTTCTTTCTGGTTAGATTTTAGAAAGAGCATCAGCATATTAAGTTGGCAGATCTTTGGTTTTTCAGAGCATCTTAGCAGTCTTATGGAAAACCCCTCTTGCCTCTCATCCTTAGCCCTGTCTGTGCTGGAGCCAGGCCACTAGCTTGCTATCCACTGGTGCTTAGAGGCTGGCCTGAGTTTGGTTCAGGGGGTATGTTACTGTCACGAATCACTGATACTCTAATCTGTTCTCTTTGGGCAAAAAGGACAGATGTAACTGGAAAACCAATGCTAACAGCAGGAAACAAATCACTAGCATTGCGAGTCATGTTACTATTTAGAGCTAGATTTTAGATTGTTTTATATTTAGAATTTTTTTAACTTCTGCGATCACATTTGTGCAGACGAATCTATCAACATCATATCATATTGTTTGATCTTGAGGTAAACTCTGATGTTACAATAGACAAGTCTGAAGTGACTGGCCAGAACCCCAGGGTCACCTTCCATCCTTGAGCCCCTAGTGCCACTCTTTCTGCTCTTATATTCCTCGGTCAGTCTTTACTGCTTGGAGAACGCCTGAGTGGTACAGAGCCAACAGGAGAGCAAACGAAGGAGATGGAGAAGATAAAGTAGAGCAGTGTGTCTACTTACATGATGCTTTCTTTCCCTAGAATACCAAACTCATTTTGGAGACCACATAAGGAAGCAAAGAGGTGTTTGAGAGTATCTCTGTATTTTAATGGTGGTGACCAAAATAGTTCACCTAAATAAGCCTTCATTTTGAATCTTGAATTAAGTCACTGGTCCCATAGTCAGGTTTTCGGATTTCTACTGAATAAAGTTGGAGGGGCAGAGTCTCACTCTAGACCAGGTTGACCTAGAATGATGAAACCAGAAAAGGATGTAAGAATTAGCAGGTATCTGTAAAGTGCCTAGCACAGTGTGTCTGTGTGTGGACACAGACAACTATGTTCTATTTGCTTCTTTTCTGTCACTGGCTTCCTGCAGGGTTTCACTCACAACTCCAGAAATAGAAGTGCTGTCCATAGACATAGCTAAGGTCAGGCAGGGCTGTTCTGATGTCTTCGTCACCACTGGTTACATCATCCTGTTGGATGCACTTGTATTTTTGTTCCTCTCTCATGAAGCCTGCAGAGGTTTATCAAGGCCAAAGGTAACATATGGGCCTGAAAGATGAGAGTAGTTTTCAGTGTGTTTTAGTACTAGTACTTAGGACAAAAGGAAAGTGGCAATGCCAGTATATAAAAGAGCAGGTGGAAAATTGAGAGAATGGGGCTGGAGAGATGGCTTAGTGGGTAAGGTGCTTGCCTGTGAAGCCTAAGGACCCAGGTTTGATTCCCCAGGACCCACGTAAGACAGATGCACACGGTGGTGCATGCCTTTGGAGTTTGTTTGCAGTAGCTGGAGGCTCTGGCATGCCCATTCTTTAAAAGAAAAAAAAATTTATGTATATATATTATTTGAGAGAGAATAGGGACGCCAGGGTCTCCAGGTGCTGCATATAAACTCCAGACGCATGTGCCACCTTGTGCATCTGGCTTACATGGGTCCTGGGTTATCAAATCTGGGTCTTTTGGCTTTGCAGGCAAGTACCTTAACTGCTAAGCTATTTCTCCAGCCCCTGGTGTGCCCATTCTATCTACCTCTTTTCTTTAATTTTTTTAATTTAAATTTTTTTTTTTCAAATGAGAGAATGCCTTCAAATTGGTCTAAAGTACAGCTGCTGCATGCTGGGAAGATTGAGATTATCTGGCTAGTCATGTGACAATTTGAATTTTCTGTGACAAAAATGAGTATGTGTATTTTACTGCAAGTTACTAATTGTGAGAGACCAGCAAGAGTCAGAACAGCACATGCAGCTCATCTTGTCACCCCATTTCTTTCAGGCTGTCACATAAAAGACTTCGGAGATTTGAGTTTTACTCCTGTCCCCAAAGATGACCTCTACAACAATCGAGTAGTGAATCCACGCTCAGTGGGCCTTGCCAACCAGGAACTGACCGAGGTGGTTAGTAGAGCTGTGTCAGGTGGCTACAGCTGTGTCACCGTGGGAGGAGACCACAGGTAAGGGGGCTCAGGGGCTACATTGCATAGTACTTGGGCTTTCCACTGGCTTTTCTCAGAGTGCCACCTAAAGAAAATGCCTAAGAAAGAGGGCATGTGTGTCTAGCACAGCAAGTGTAGAGGCACACTAAGCCAGGTTTTTGAGAAAGTCTCAGGACTGACATTGGCTATTTTGGAGAACTGATAGGATCCATCAATAGGCCGGATTTAGGTGTTATAAGTATTTCTGTTCATAGATTTGTTAGAGATCACTCTTAGTCATGGGAGTACATTTTCTGTCTCTATAATGTGGACCCTAGGTGACCAATGTGATCAGTCCTTTGATCTTTGCTTACTGGATCAGCAGGTTCTTTACTGAGGATTTGTACTGCTGTTTTTGTAATTTATGATTAGGACTAAATGAAATAAATCCATATGAAATGAGAGACTGAAAAAATTGGGCTGGGGAGAAGCTCAGCAGATAAGAGCACTTGCTGTGCACACATAAGACCTGGGTTGGATCCTCAGCACCCACGTAAAAAGCCAGGAGTGGGCTGGAAAGATAGCTTAGCAGTTAAGGCACTTGTATGAGAAGTTTAAGGACCCAGGTTCAATTTCTCAGTACCCACGTAAGCCAGATGCACATGGTGATGCATATGTCTGAATTCGTTTGCAATGGATAGAGACCCTGATGTGCCCATTCTCTCTGCCTCTTTCAAATGAATAAATGAAAATTTAAAAATTAAATTTTTTTAAAAGCCAGAAGGAGTCAGAAACAGGAGCAATGCTGGGGCTATCTGGTCAGCCCAGCTGACAGAAAAATGGCAGCTCCAGATTCAGGAGACTCCGTCTCAAGGAAACAACCGGAAGAGCAGTAGAGGAAGGCACCCAACATTCTACTCTAGCCTCCATACAGGTGCAGAGTATGTGCAACTGCACACACATTTGCATATACCGTACAGCCACATGTAAAATTAAAACTGGCTGGGGAAATGGCTTAGTGGTTAAGGCTCTTGCCTGTGAACCCTAAGGACCCAGTACTCATGTAAACCAGATGCATAAGGTGGCACATGTGTCTGAAACTCATTTGCAGTAGCTGCAGACCCTGGCACACCCATTCTCTTTCTCTTCTAAATAAGTAAAAATAAAATATTTAAAAGCAAATAAAACTGAAAAACACTGATTTCTACAGATTTGAAGAGAGATGGGTCAGCCTGGGCTAGTGTAGTCTTATCTCACAGGGGAGTGTGATGTGCGCTAAGCAGTGAAGGTTTGGTTACGAAAAGGCTCAAGTACTGGGAGCACTTACTAATACATTCAGTCCTTCTAATGATGCCATGAGGTAGATCCGGTTTATCTAGTTGATTGCTGGAAGCTCTGAAGGACAGAAGTCAGATAACTTTTTTAAAAAGATTTATTATTATTTATCTGTTAGAGACAGAGAGGGAGAGAGAGATAGAGTGAGAATGGGCGCACCAGGGCCTCTAGCCACTGTGAATGAACCCAGACACATGTGTCATCATGTGGATCTGGCTTATATGGGACCTGGAAAATTGAACCTTGGTCCTTAGGTTTCACAGGCATGTGCCTTAACCACTAAGCCATTTCTCCAGCCCTAGATAACTTTTTTTAGGGCTCAGAACCAGGAAGCAGCAGAGCTGGGATTCAAATTCATTCATTTCTTTTCAGATCCAACCTAACATTTTTCACAGAAGTGCTCAGAATTCTTTAGATGGCTATCAACAGTTAAACCTTGGGGCTGGAGAGATGGCTTAGCAGTTAAGGCATTTGCCTGCAAAGCCTAAGAACTCATGTTTGAATCTCCAGGTCCCAATTAAGCCAGGTGCACAGTGATATACGCACACAATGTTGCACATACACACAAGGGGGCGCACACATCTGGAGTTCATTTGCAGCGGCTGAAGGTTCTGGCATGCCCATTTCTCTCTGCCATTTTCTCTCTCAAAAAAAAAAATTATAAAATATTTTTAAAAATTAAAGCCTGGGCTGGGGAGATGGTTTAGCTTGGTTAAGGTACTTGCCTACAAAACCTAATGACCCAAGTTCAATGCCCCAGTGCCCACATAAAGCCAGATGCAGAGTGGGACATGTATCTGGAGTGGATAGAGTCCCTAGTGCACCCATTCTGTTTGCAAATAATTTAAAGAAAAAAAAAAAAAAAAAAAAAAAGCTAAACCTGAGCCAGGCATGGTGGTGCATGCTTTAATCCCAGCACTTGGGAGGGAGAGGTAGGAGGATCACTGAGTTTGAGGCCACCCTGAGATTCCAGGTCATTCATATATATATATGACTTGTTATATATAGACCATATACTTTAACTTTGAAGTCACTTTCTGGGCCAGAGCTAACAGATCAAATTAACATGGATTTGGGGAGCAGCAATGACAACTGTCACATTGCAGGGACAGCCAGTCATCAACAATGGCATTTAAATGGCTTCACCTTTCTCCCATGGTCTAAGGTCTAACCCATTCAAAAGTTAATCTTGGGGAACTTCAACTGAAGGATTTTTGTCTGACCATAACCTAGACTTGGTCCAGGCCCTGACTTTGCCCTGAGGACAGAGTATAAGCTGTGTTGGCCAAGGTGGTTACTGGGGATGCTTGCCAAGCAGAGGGCCTTTTAAGATTATTTGTTCTTTGCAGCCTGGCAATTGGTACAATTAGCGGTCACGCCCGGCACTGCCCAGACCTCTGTGTCATCTGGGTTGATGCTCATGCCGACATCAATACACCCCTGACCACTTTAACAGGAAATCTCCATGGACAGCCAGTTTCATTTCTCCTCAGAGAACTACAAGACAAGGTAAGTGGGCCAAAATGAGCAGGTGAATGTTTTGCTCGTCATCCTGGGGTTTTGTTTGTTGGGGTTTTCGAGGTAGGGTCTCAATCTAGCTCAGGCTGACCTGGATTTCACTATGTAGTCTCAGGGTGTCCTCAAACGCATGATGATCCTACCTCTGCCTCCCAAGTGCTGGGATTAAAGTTGTGTGCCACCACACCTGGCTCTTGTCTTGGGGTTTTAGGAATCTAGTTAAACAAAATTTGGGTTGAGGTTGTCCTGGGACTTTAGGAGTATAGTTAGTTAAGATTTTGGTGGAGTGTGGCTTACCACTCCTTCATTGATTCATTAAGGGCCAGTCTGCTAGGTGCTAGGGGTAATAAAGATGACTAGATTGTGGGTCCTGTTTGGAGGAGTGTGGGGTGGATTTATAATCCTTTACGAAAAGAAGATGGTAAGAGGTAGTAGTAACTAGTGACGGATACTCCCAGAGCCTGAGGACTTCTTGGTTAGAGACTTCCAGTCCACTCTTAGACACAGTGATCTAGAAGCTAAGTGACACTGTGATTACCTATGGGTTAATATTTTTCTGAGCCCTTCAGAAGCCATGGGAGTCCATGTTAAGTATGACAGAATCTGTATATCCCTTTCCTCAGTGAAAAACCAATGTAAGCCAGGACAGATAATTTATCAAAGATATAGGAAAGATTATTCACTAAGCAGGAGTCATTCAGATACTGGCAACTGGGCTCTGCCTTAAGAACCAATCTATCCAGTTCAGTAATGAGCAAAGGAGTACAAAAGGCTAATCAATACACTCCGAGATTTAGATAATCTAGGGTGATCTTGGTTTCTCACTAACTTTTTTTTTTTTTTTTCATTTTTCTTGAAAAAGCTGTATATTTTGCAGCTGCCTTTCTGAGACATTTCTACTTGCAAGTTTTCTTTCCTAGCTCAAGTATGTTGCTTTACATATACTGTGGACAGAAGAAAGTGCAGTCTTAGGAGCAATTGGTAATTATCTTGGTGAGAATAAGAATTTTTGATTAATCCTGCTCATTCCTCTCTTCATAGGTACCCCAACTCCCAGGATTTTCCTGGATTAAACCATGTATCTCTTCCCCAAGCATTGTGTACATTGGCCTAAGAGATGTGGACCCTGCTGAACAGTAAGTTGATGCAGCAGGGTTAAGCTGTGGACCTGGCCTGGCCACTGAGTCCTTTCAGAGTTGATGCTTGACTTAATCTGTTGTAGATGGATATAAAGGAAAAAGAAAACCCCCCAAAGCCCTAAATTTAGTTTGTTCTTAGTTTGTTCAAACTGTTTGTTAAAGATTCTCTCATTTATGTTGTAGTTTTATTTTAAAGAACTATGACATCCAGTATTTTTCCATGAGAGACATTGATCAACTTGGCATACAGAAGGTTATGGAACAGACATTTGATCTGCTGATTGGCAAGTAAGTAATAAAAACATATATTTACTTCTAGGTCTCAGGGAGAGACAGGGCAAACTCCCCAACAGTAGTACACTTAAGCCTGA
The DNA here is from genome assembly GCA_036346955.1 of Dipus sagitta. NCBI lineage: Eukaryota > Metazoa > Chordata > Mammalia > Rodentia > Dipodidae > Dipus > Dipus sagitta. The sequence goes on from CM070775.1 coordinate 118,945,852, forward strand.
CTTCAGCACAGTTACTTACACGTACATATAAAATTCCCATGTACTTCTGAAAGGCAGAATATGAAACAAATCATGTTTTCTTCTGGACTTGAGAAAGGGCTTCCGTTTAGTTACTGCCTCAATCCCTCCCATCTTCTAATTTTTTAAAATCCCTTTAATGCTGCTTTTGAGATAAGCAACATAGCTTTTTGTTGTTGTTTCGGGTTTTTTTGTTTTGCTTTTTTTCGAGGTAGGGTCTCACTCTAGCTCAAGCTGACCTGGAATTCACTATGTAGTCTAGGGTGGCCTCGAACTCTCGGTGATCTTCCTACCTCTGCCTCCCAAGTGCTGGGATTAAAGGCGTGCACCACCACGCCCGACTCAGCATATTGTTTTAATGGGCCTATTCTTTCTAGCCTATGTGCTGTCATTCTAGCCTCAGACTTGAGTTTATATTAAGCACAATCAAATGCTAGTTTAAAGAGCATATTTCCAGGTTTCCACCTGGGTGATTAAATTCAGAATTGCCATCTGGTAGTCTGTTATTCCCTAAGCTGTTAAGAAAATTAGTTACTTGGCATAAGGTAGTATATGTTAAGTTTCAACCATTGGATACTTGCATTCAATTAAAACTGGAATATGGTAAATTTGCAGAAACAAAATCAGAATTATGCTTACCTGCTGTTATACTCGGGCAATAAAAACAATTATAACTCAAATGGAGTTATCTTAAATTGGTATGTCAGAGTCCAGTCTTACAGAAGTAGAGCTGCCTGCACAAGAGGCTGACTGCCCAGGGTAAGGCAGAAATATGCACTAGAGTCTGAGGCGTGCAGAACAAATGGCATTATCATGAGGCACTCTGCTACTCTTAGTAATTTCCAGGAAGAGAAAAACCTAGAAATACACTGAATTTACAAAGTGTCAGAACCAATAGCAACAAAACTAAAGTAGCTGTGATCACTGACAAGACAAGAATAACCAAGTACGTATTCCCTGCCCTCTTACTTTCCAGAAGACAAAGGCCTATCCACCTGAGTTTTGATATTGATGCATTTGACCCTACTCTCGCTCCAGCCACAGGAACCCCTGTTGTTGGGGGATTGACCTATCGAGAAGGCATGTATATTACTGAAGAAATACATAATACAGGTGCGTAGCAGCTGCGCCTGCAGCCTGTTGACTATGTATGTAAAACGTGCTGGTTGCACCAGGAATGGTGGCATACACCTTCAATCCCAGCATGTGGGAGGCAGAAGTAAGAGGATCACTGAGTTTGAAGCCACCCTGAGACTACATAGTGAATTCCAGGTCAGCCTGGACTACAGCAAGACCCTACTTGAAAAACCAAAACGATAATAAAATAATTTGAAAAATGCTGGTCTCTCGTTTGCAGAGGTCTCTAATTCAAGTATCACTGCAAACTTTAACCTTTTGTAGCTCAAAGTCACATGGCTAGGTTTATAAAGGACACAGATATCTAGAGGCATGTTTGGATCTGGATTCTACCCAGACACGCCAAGGTACTATTGGGTAGGAAACTGTTGTCTGTTCATACACTTCCTTTTTTTGTTATTGTTGTGTCTTTTGTTTTTCCAGGTAGGGTTTCACTCTAGCCCAGGCTGACATGGAATTCACTCTGTATTCTCAGGGTGGCCTCGAACTCATGGCAATCCTCCTACCTCTGCCTCCCGAGTGCTGGGATTAAAGGCGTGCGCCACAATGCCCGGCTTGTTCATACACTCTTAATAGAACAAACTTCCAAATAGATGCAGTTCCATGTGTTGAACTATTTACAGGTAGATTAAGGCAAGGCCAATTTCCACTTTTGTAGGGCTGGGGATTGAACCCACGGCCTTGTGCATGCTAGGCAAACACTCTCTTACCAAGCTATTCCCATAGTCCCAATTTTCACTTTTTATGCTACTAAGAGGTTGTTGGTTTACTGGGAGTTGAAATTTGGATTTAAGACAGTCTTTTGGAGACAGGAGGGTCTCACATAGGCCAGCCAGGCCTTGACTTAACTATGTAGTTCAGGATGAATCTTGAATCTGAATCCACCTGGCTTCCCTTCACAAGTGCTGGCAAGTCACCACACCTGGCATTTGACATGATCTACTAAGTTGGACACTGTCTGGGTCTTTTTTTAAAAAATATATTATTTTTATTTGAGAGAAAGACATAGGTGGGAATGGGTGCACCAGGGCCTCCAGCCACTGCAAACAAACTCCAGATGCATACGCCACCTTGTGCACCTGGCTTACATGGGTCCTGGGGAATTGCACCAAGGTCCTTTGGCTTTGCAGGCAAATGCCTTAACCTGCTAAGCCATCCCTCCAGCCCTGTCCTGGTCTTTCTAAGTCTTGTAGTAGAGCTTGCTTGGAACTTTCAAAAGGTCTGGATGTTGGATAGAAGAACATGATGAATTCTGGATCAATAGTGGCTCTCGGGGATTAACTCAGACTTGTTCGCAGTTTCAATTCTATAAAACAGCTCCTGGCTCTTTAGACTTCTGGAAATAAACTTTTCTTGCAAAATCTTAATCAGTTGCCACATGATGTTCTATAATAACCATTTCATTAAACTGAGGTAGGTATACAAAGAAACAGACTCCAGGTCAAGGTCTGTAAGGAATCCATGACTAGCTAGGATGAGACAGGTATTGAGTCCTAAGGTGTGCTAGAACCTCAGGCAAGTAATGCCCATATCTGACAGTACCAAGATAGTCTTATCTCAGTCCCATAATCATAAATATTGACAGTGGTCTTTTGGTTAGTAGGTAAAGAACCTGGAAGGTCAGTACTTGAGCTCACTTCACTCTGGAGAGGCAGGAGGAATACAGCCTGGGCTGTACAGCAAGTCCTTGTCTCCAAAAGAAGTTATAGCAATAACTACATTTCAGGGCATGTGGTACTGTGAGAACTACTGAGGAGGCTGAAGATGTGGCTCCTCTGAAGTATGTGTTTAGTACGTGCAGGACTCTGGGTTCATCCGTAGCACAGGGGGAAACAAAACAAGGCCTGACACCTAGGCCTGTTAGGATAGCTTAACAGGAGAGATTTGTTTCACTACCTTCAAGGTTTCTTCCAGTTTACTACGCTAACATACTATTTTCTGTTAGATTCAGTAAAGATGAGGTCCAAGGGCTGACAATGGGCCATCTTATTGTGGAAATTGACTTGTTTCTTCAGGCACAATGACTGTGTCATCAAAAGTAGTAGCCAGGGAATTTCAGAAGGGTCTTTTTTGGTTGTCTTGTTTTTGTTTCTGGTTTTGTTTTTTTTTAAATGTGAGAATTGGTGCACCAGAGCCTCCAGCTACTGAAGTAGAACTCCACGTGTGCACCACCTTATGCTTATGGCGCCTTAACCCCTAGGCCATCTCTCCAGCCTGATGGGTTTTGTTTTTCAAGGTAGGGTCTCACTCTAGTCCAGGCTGACCTGGAATTCACTATGTAGTCTCAGGCTGGCCTCAAACTCATAGCAATCCTGTACCAGCCTCACAAGTGCTGGGATTAAAGGTGTGCACCACCATGCCTAGCACAGAAAGGATAATGGGTGCACCAGGGCCTCTAGCCACTGCAAACAAACTCCATAGACATGTGCCACTTTGTGCATCAGGTAGGTACTAGGGAATTGAACTCAGGTTGTTAGGTTTTAACTGCTGAGCCATCTTATCTAGCTGAGGTTTTTTATAAATGTTTTTTATAATATTTATTTGAGAGAGAACGGGTGCACCAGGGCCTTCAGCCACTGCAAATGAACTCGCGATGCATGTGCCACCTTGTGCACCTGGCTTTATGTGGGTCCTGGGGAATCAAACCTGGGTCCTTTGGCTTTGCAGGCAAGCACCTTAACTGCTAAGCCATTTCTCCAGCCCCACCTGAGGTTTTTATACTTCATCCTTCCAGGGCTGCTGTCGGCACTGGACCTTGTTGAAGTCAATCCTCAGCTGGCCACTTCAGAGGAAGAAGCAAAGGCCACAGCCAGCCTCGCAGTGGATGTGATTGCTTCAAGTTTTGGTCAGACAAGAGAAGGAGGACATATTGTCTATGACCAGCTTCCTACCCCAAGTTCACCAGATGAGTCAGAAAATGAAGAACGTGTGAGAATTTAGGAAATACTGTGCACTGGCACCTTCTACAGTGGGCATTCCAGAGTTGCAAAGCATTTTAGGGGACAGATATTAAATGGCTGTCTGGGTCAATACTGCCTTAATGAGAACATAGGTGCATTCTCACAACTGTAAACTTCTGTTCTCCATTATGGTAACCAATACTACTACTGTAAATGTATTTTTTTTTTTTTTTTTTTTGCTGCTCACTAGGTATTAATATCATAATACCATATAAATTTTAAGAAGTGATAAACAGCATTTATTACCTTGGTATATCATACTGGTCTTGTTGCTTTTCCTTGACATTTATGTGGTTTCCCCATCACTCTCCCTTCTCCCACGGTTTGGCTACACAGTGCATTCTTATACCCTAACCCACAGCAGCAACACAGTTAATATCCCTAACACCATTCATTCACAGGGCCAAGGTTCTGGTCCACAAAACCTTCTGTACAGGAAGTTCAGTCCTTGCGAAAGAATTTGTAATAAACCAAACCAGCTAGGATGGCCAGCTCCAATAAGATGATGATGGAGAGCAGCAGCTTGTTGGTTGTCACTCTACAAAGAGAAGAGAGTCAGTCAGTCTGGATACTGAGACAGGAGCACACATGCCATGGTGTGCACGCGGACGTCAAGACAGCTTTGGGTTGGTCCTTGCTCTTACTGTTCACTGCTCCATTTTCCATGCTAGCCGGCCCGAATTTCTAGGAAATTCTGTTTCCACCTATTTCGTGAGCTGGGATTATAGAAGCCTTCCAGCTTCCAGCTTTTTACATGGGGTTTGAGAATCTGAACTGAGGAACTCAGGCATTTGCTTTCTCTTTGACTCATCTCCCTGGCCCCAGACAAGGCTTTTGTTGCTCACACAGCCACTTAGCAGTAAATACTCAAAGTTCCTTGGAAAGTAACATCAGTGTTCTTCAGTTGCAACTGAAGGATAACATGGACTACCTCAGAGGAAGGTGGGAAACCAGGACAACAAATATCAAAGAATGAAAAAATGGTTTTTAGGCCAGACATGGTGGTACATGCCTTTAATCCCAGCACACAGTGGTAGGATTGCTGAGAGTTCCAGGTCAGCCTGGGCTACGGACCCCTACCTACCTTGGGGGGAGCTTGTATTTCTATTTTCTACATAACTTCCTTATGTATCCTTACAGAGCCATGTCAGTTACATAGAAAACAGTGAATATAGGTTCAAAGAAGGGTTTGGAACTGACCCTGCAAAGTTAAGCTTATACATGGGTCCTGCTTTTCAACCTCTTGTAAACTTATTCTCTCGACCCTATTTCTTCCTCTGTTCTTCTGCTTATCTCTAGTCTAAAACTTTGTATAAACAAAGTCTCTAGTTCTCATCTGGTGTGTCTATCCCTAAAGACATTTACCATTGTTTTGGAAAGTTTTATATGCTAGGACACATGTACCTAAGGAAATGTCACTACTTACCCAGCTTCAGTCTCAATGACAGTACTTCCCTTTGGTCCCAGTTTGATTGCTGCTATACTTATAGGGGTTTTTGTTTTTCAAAGTAGGGTTTTACTTTAGCCCAGGCTGACCTGGAACTCAGCAATCCTACCACCTCTGCCTCCCAAACGCTGCGATTAAAGGTGTGCACCACCATGTCCAACAGGTTTTGTTTTGTTTTTGTTTTTCGAGGCAGGGTCTCACAGTAGCCCAGGCTGACCTGGAATTCACTATGGAGTCTCAGGGTGGCCTTGAACTCGCGGCAATCCACCTACCTCTGCCTCCTGAGTGTTAGGATTAAAAGCATGCGCCACTGCACCTGAGGTTTTTATTTTTATTTTTCCCGAGGTAGGGTCTCACTTTAGCTCAGAAAAGAACTGGATTTCACTATGTAGTCTCAGGGTGGCCTCAAACTCATGGCGATCCTCCCACCTCTGTCTCCTGAGTGCTGGGATTAAAGGCTTGCACCACCACGCCCAGCTGGTTTTTATTTTTTTTAAGATGACTTACTAAGACAGGACTCTCAGAAAAGGGCCCAACTGCCATGAAAGATAAGTAGTTGCAACAATAGCAAGAAAAACTTTTCTAATCAAGATATATATATATATATATATATACATAACAATTTTTTTGTTTTTCAAGGTAGGGTCTGGTCTCACTATAGCCCAGGCTGACCTGAAATTCACTATGTAGTCTCAGTTAAGCTGGGCCTCGAACCCATAGCAATTCTCCTATCTCTGCCTCCTGAGTGCTGGGATGAAAGATGTGCCACCACATCTGGCTTCTATAAATATTTTTAAAGTATAAAAGCTCTATTACTCCCATATATCTTCCTTAAGGAATGTTAGTAAATTTAAATCCTTTTAGTAAGTTTTTCACTGCTTCAACTTGGAGCAATACATAAATTCTTGCATGTGTATATGTGGAGGCCAGAGGTCAACACTGGGTTTCTCCCTAACCTCCAACTTTATCTTCCTCTCAAGTGCTGGGATTATAGGCATGTACCACACACCTGGCATTTATATGGATGCTGGGGATCCAAACTCAGGTACTCACTCTTGCAGGACAAGCACTGTTTTTTTTAAACCAACTAAGCCATCTCCCTAACACACAATACATAATTTTAAAAAATATTTTATTTTTATTGATTTGAGAGAGAGAGATAATGGGCGCACCAAGGCCTACAGCCACTGCAAACTAACTCCAGGCGCATGTGCCACCTTTGTGCATTTGGCTTATGAGGTTCCTGGGGAACTGAACCAAGGTCCTTTCTTTGGCTTTGCAGGCAAGTGCCTTAACCGTTAAGTCATCTCTCCAGCCCCCAATACATAATTTTAACAAAAGATTTTATCCTTGGACATTTATCTGTACAAAACCCTAGGTCTTCAGGAATTGAAGGTGAGGAACTATGTGGTATCAAGGTGATTTATTAGAATTCATTAAGTCACTGTTAATGCTTTCTTAGTTGCAAAACATCAAAAGTTAAGAGACGCTAAAATTTTGTGACTTTTTGATACTTACTTTCTGGACATCGAGCGGAGAATCTTTCGACTTTTGCTCAAGTTTTCACTTGTATTTACCAGCTGAGAAGGGAAAACAACAATTATTTCCTCCTCCTTTCAAAAGTATGTACTGTTTAGAATTTGAACATTCCTACCCTGGATATTAAGAAGTTTGTGGGAAAGAATGAAATCAAGCCAACTTAGTGGCTGTGAGTACAAGTAAGAGAACATGGAAAGGACAAGATGTTTTGGTGCACAATAATGAGATTTGGGAATCACTATCCCCCAACACTGCTGGAGGGGGAGGGCAAGTGGCTGAGATGGTGCTAATCCTTCCCTTGGCTACTCAGAATGTACCAGGCCAGTGACTGTGAAGGAAATGAACACTTGAATTTCATCAGCCAAATACCAGGAGAGCCTCTAGAGTTGGTGTTTATTTTTGTAGGTGGGTGGGTTAACAGTTTGGGATCTTGTTTATTTTTTTTTTTCTTTGCGTGTTTAAGGCAACTACATTTCTTTCTGATTTATCTGAAAGAGAAAGAAAGAGGCAGATAGGGAAAGAATGGGCACACCAGGACCTTAAGCCACTGAAAATGAACTCCAGACACATGCGCCACCTTGTGCATCTGGCTTACGTGGATCCTGGGGAACTGAACCTGGGTCCTTTGGCTTTGCAAGCAAGTGCCTTAACTGCTAAGCCATCTCTCCAGCCTATGAAGGTTTGTTTTTGAAAAGTAAAGTGTAAACCAATTTTGGGGGAAGGGGAATTTATTTATTATTTGTGAGGCAGTTATTTAATAGTGAAAATAATTGCCCTGATGGACTTTCCCCATTTCATCACTTGTTACTAACCTAGATAGCCAGAGGATATTTCAAGGATGCTCCTTGCCATCTGTTCCCACTCCCTAGTGGCCTTGGTAAGTTGATCTCAGCTCATTCTTTGGTGTTTAAATTGAACCAATCCAGTAGGTATGTTGAAAACTCAAAACCCACACAATTTGTTAGCATTCTCCACAGCTGGCCTTGAAATTGGGACTTTACTGTGAAATTTCACTAAAGAGGGAAAAGGGGAATCACTTAAAATATGGAGACTTGCAGCTAATAAGATGTACAAGAAAATCTCCCCAAGTCCCCACAATGAGCTTGTATTTATCTGTCCAAGTACTGGTAACAGCATCTGTTTTTCCAGTTTGGATTTGCCTTAGGCTATTAAGGATAGATCATTCACTAGCAAACTGTACTGTTTTATAAATCCTGCATAGATTAACCCATTGGTAGAAAGGAAAAATGAGTTATTTTTCAAAGCCTCTTAAGAGTCATAGTAGACATCCCCCACATCATCATTTGACCTACATATTTTTGTTTTCTTCCCACAGTGATCCAACTTATCTTAGGATTGAACAATTATAACCTATGAACTATTAGGAGTATTGCTTTTGCACATATGGAAAAATAGCCTTTGCTATAAATGATAGTCTCACAAGCAGATGTAGTTTTATAAGAATAGAAAAATATGCCACTAGGTATGAAATTAAAATCTCAGATTGGTGGCTTTGAATGCTTACATGCCCTTTGACACTCCTGCTAATTGATAAGATGTGAGACTGAATGGCTGCAATCGTGAATATGCAAATGAGGTCCCTTCATAGTCTTTGCCATGAAACTAAAACAGTCTGAGGGGTAAAATTACTTCTAAGGGATGTCCCTTAACTAAGCAATTTAAAAATTGAGAAAAGTGTAACTTTAAAAAAATGGTGTTCCTGGGGAGGGGATATGATAGAGAATGGTATTTCAAAGGGGAAAGTGGGGGGAGGGAGGGTATTACCATGGGATATTTTTTATAATCATGGAAAATGTTAATAAAATTGAGAAAAAAGAAAAAGTGTTCTAGAGGCTGGGCGTGGTGGCGCACGCCTTTAATCCCAGCACTTGGGAGGCAGAGGTAGGAGGATCGCTGTGAGTTCGTGGCCAGCCTGAGACTACATAGTGAATTCCAGGTCAGCCTGAGCTAGAGTGAGACCCTACCTCAGAAAACCTAAAAAAAAGTAAATAAATAAAAATTAAAACAAGGTGTTCTCTGAGTTAAAAAATAATGTAGCTAGTTTCTAGTCTCAGGTTGTATGGTCCCTAGATGTAGTGAAACCACCTACTTTACCCAATCTTGCCTCTTTCTCATCTGCCCAGACTTACTCTGCTTTTGGTACGTTCCAACTGGTCTCTCTGCTCCCCAAGCTCTTCTATGATTTCTGAGCCAATCTGGTCAGTTTCTGTAGCAATTCGGTGAGAACGCTCAATGCTTTGGGTGGCTCGGTTCAGGCTTTCAGTGCCTTGTAGAAGCAATGTTCTTTGTGACTGTAGCCGATTCTGACAGGAGTATAAAAGGGAAGTGTTAGATTTCTTCCATTACAAATTCATTGACAGTGTATTCCTTATGACCTTTCTTGTATAAAAGGGGCATAGCAAACAGTAATTTCCATTTCAGTTGTCTTAGTATTTGTGAGGAATTGGTTCCAAAATCTTTGGATTCTCAAGACTCTTGTGTAAAATAGCATAGTATTTGCACATAACCTCTCTATACAATCCTCTCCTATACATTAAATTATCTCTACATTACTTATAATACCTGTTATAATACAAATGCTATATATATAGCAGTCATAACAAGACAGTATTCAGTATAGTACTTTTCTCTGTTTAAACTTTGAGAGAGAGGCAGAGAAAGAGAATGGCCCCGCCCGGGCCTTCAGCTGCTGTAAACAAACTCAAGATGCGTGCACCCCCTTGTGCACATGTGCAACATTGCATGCTTGCATCAATGTGCACCTGGCTTATGTGGGACCTGGAGATTCCAACACCAGTTCTTGGGCTTCTCAAGCAAGCACCTTAACCACTAAGCCATCTCTCCAGCCTGTACTTTTTTTTTTTTTAATTTGAGAGAGAATGAGTACAACAGGGCCTCCAGCCACTGCAAATGAACTCCAAATGCATATGCGACTCTGTACATCTGGCTTTATGTGGGTACTGGGGAATCAAACTTGGGTCATTAGGCTTTGCAGGCAAGCATCTTAACCACTGCACCATCACCATCTCTCCAGCCTCCTCTTTTTTCTTTTTTTTTAGGCAGGGTCTCACTCTAGCCCAGGCTGGCCTCAAACTCACAGTGATCCTTCTACCTCAACCTCCTGAATGCTGGGATTAAAAGCAGGAGCCATCACACCTGCACTATTTTTAAAACAGTTTCAGTCCAAGGCTGGTTGAATATTCAGACACAGTGGATATGGAAGGCTGTCAGCTGTACTTTTAAGATAGAACCAAAAATACTACTGAACTATTGATATCCTGTTCAAGGTCACAGACTAAAGTGGAACCTAAAGTCCAATGAAGAGTGCAGCGGGACCACAGTACTGCCATTTTACCACTTGTTACACTTCAAAGACTAAAAACAGTGTTAGCTGAAATTCATCGTAGGCATGAGGCTCCGGGATCAGAACTTCAGAGAGGTAGCAACGCACACTGAGAGGTTTAGGAGCAACCTGACCACGCAAATAACCTACCTCAATTTTTGTTTGCTTATCTGTTTGCTTATTTTTTTGATAGGCTCTCACTCTTTAGTCCACGCTGGCCTCAAACTCACTATGGCCCTTCTCCTCAGCCTCCCCAGAGCTGGGATTGTAAGTGTGGGCTGCCACATACCACAAGTAAACCAACTAGCCTGTACAACTCTAGAAAAAGATTAGTCACTGAAGATTCCCACTTGACTAGTACTCAGGATTTAGGGGCCATGAATAAGCTAGCTATTCTTTCTCAGCACATAAATCATTAAAAGCCTGACATTATACTGTGGGAGAAACTTAGGTGGCTACACCACACTTGGCAACACCCACCCTCGACACCCTCCTACCTATGCAAAACCAGAACTTCACCTCAGGCCAAATGCACACACAACTTTGAAATTACCACACAGGTGATTTGCTGTCTGGGAAGGTAGTATGTGGGGATCAGGCAAGCTTCCCCAGCTGCCCTAACTCTCCAATCACCCTAATTTTCTAAATTCCCATGGAAGCTCTCCTCTACCTAAGAACATCCTAAGCATAGACAGCAGGATGACAAAAGTACTTTGTCAGGCCAGAATTAGCAACTGTGAACAGCGATGGCAGCACTAAGTTCGTAGGAATTCAACATACAAAATCAATAGAGGCTCAGCTCAGCTCAGAGCGTACCACAACAAGTGACAAACGGCAGCAAGACGTCTTCAGTGGACTCTCAGGGCAGAGGCATGAGAAGCATGTTCACCTAACAAGGAGCATGAAGATGAAGCCATAAGTTAAGCCCAGGTAAGCCTGTTATGTCTGCTCAAAGGAAGATAAAGATTTTAAAATAAAGGTGAGATTTTCAAATGATTAAGCTAAAGAAAAACAGGAAAGACAGTAGCATCACCTAAATCAATCCCAGACAGAATATTACTAAAGGCATGTGCTATCTAAATTATGACTTCTAGAGCTGGGTGAGGTGGCAAGTGCTAACATTTTCAGCTTGGGGTATTGAGGCAGGAGGATCACTTGAGAACAGGCATTTGAGCCCAGCCCGGGCAACATAGATGGCCCTTTCAAAAATAAATTTTGGGCTGGAGGGATGGGTTAATGGTTAAGGTGCTTACCTGTGAAGCCTAAGGACCCAGGTTTGATTCCCCAGAATCCATGTAAGCCAGATGCACATGGTGGTACATGCATCTGGAGTTCATTTTCAGTGGCAAGAGGCCCTGGCATGCTCATTCTCCCTCTCTCAAATAACAATAAAATAAAAAATATATGTATTTCTTTTTTTAAAAAATTAAGAGCCGGGCATGGTGGCACACACCTTTAATCCCAGCACTCTGGAGGCAGAGGTAGGAAAATCACCAAGAGTTCGAGGCCACCCTGAGACGACATAGTGAATTCCAGGTCAGCCTGCACTAGAGTGAAACCCCACTTTGAAAAACCAAAAAAAAAAAAAAAAATGAGCTGGGTGTGGTGATGCACGCCTTTAATCCCAGCACTCGGGAGCAGAGGTCGGAGGATCACTGTGAGTTCGAGGCCACCCTGAGACTAGATAGTGAAGTCCAGATCAGCCTGGGCTAGAGTGAGACCCTACCCCCCCCAAAAAAAGTAAATTATGGCATAGTTTCTGAAACTAATTAATTTTTTTGGTGTGTGGTGTGTACATGTACAGTGTATATACATGTATGTAGAGATGTGTGTGCCTGTGCACTCATGTGGAGACCAGAGGAGAACACTGGGTGTCCTCCTCTATCGCTCTTCCATTGTATTTCCTTGAGTCAGAATCCCTCACTGAACCCGGCACTGCCATTTTTTCAGTCAGCCTGGTTGGCCAGTAATTCTCTGGTCTTCAGGCACCCTCCCACCCACCATGACTGGGATTACCTTTTCCATAGGTGCTGGGGATCAAACTCAGACAAGTCTTGTGCTCTCATGCTTATATGGCAAATGGTCTTACCCACTAAACCATTTCCAACTGATTTCCTGAAACTAATACTCTAAAAGCAAAATGTTTGGGCTTGTTAACCTTCCAAAGTCATTTTTTCAAGTTGTTTTTATTTTTTTCTCCAGGTAGGGTCTTGTTCTAGGCCAGGCTGAACTGCAATTGGTCTGAAGCTGACCTCAAACTCACAGTGATCCTCTTACCTCAGCCTACCAAGTGCTGGGATTAAGGGTGTGTGCCACCATGCCCAGCTTACTTTTACAATTTAACAAAGTCACCCTGCTTTTTTTCCCTAGTTTTCCTTCACAAGTATACTCTTAGGAATCCATTTGAAAGTTTTATATTACTTTCAAAATGCTGTGTTTTAATAGCAATGTGAGCCAGTCTCTCAAACTATAATCAAGATGTGTCATAGAGTAGGATTTGTTTTAATTTTTTTTTGCATGTGTGTGCGCATGCATGTATGTGTAGTCCATGTGCCCCAGGGATCCATTTGTCTCTGTCTTCTGAGCCTTGTATCACAGACATACAGTACCACACTCAGCACTTTATGTGGGTCCTGGGGATCCAAACTCAGATCTGCATGCTTATGAAGTAAGCACTTTGCTGACTGACCCAGGACCCTAGCCCCTAAAATTCTATTACTAGCTTTTCCTTACATATCCTCAGTTTGCAGTGGTTACTTTACATTTCTAAAAATATTTTATTCATTTATTTGAGAGAGAGAAAGAGAGAATGAGCATGCCAGGGCCTCCTGCCACTGCAAGTGAATTCTAGAGGCCTGCGCCACTTTGCACATGTGGCTTTGCAAGAAAGTACCTTTAACCACTAAACTCTCTCCCCAACTCTTTCCATTCCTTTTACATGCTACTTGCCAGAAAATGCTTACTTTGAACTTTATTTGTGAAATATAATCTAAATCAACATATTAAAGTTAATCTTTGTGAAGTTTTCTCTTTCTTCCTCCCCCCCCCCCCCTTTACCTATCCAGCTTTTCTAGATGGTGTCAGCATACAGGTTTTCAACTGACTGGCTCAAAACTAAACAAAACAAAACTAAAAACTAAATAAAGGTTGGAGAAACTGCTCAGCATTTAAAGGTGCTTGCCTACAAAACATACTGGCCTGGGTTCAATTCCCCAGGACCCACATAAAGCCAGACACAAGGTAGCACATGTCTGGAGTTTGTAGCAGTAAGAGACCTTGGTGTGCCCATATACACACACCTATAAAAACGAGTAACAGGTCATAGAATACAGGGTCCAGGTAAAAACAGGCAACATACATTGTTAGACACAAAACACTGCTCTATACACACACACATGCCCAACTAAACAAACACGGTTTGAAGCACCTGGATTAAAAAAGCAGGAACTAGAGGGGAGAAAGGGAACTAGGAAGCAGGAAAGAGGACAAGTATAGAAAAATGAGAGCCCAGTATGCACTGATAACATGAACTAAACTTTAGACCCCTTAAGGAGGAAGGGAAACAGCTAGCAGTTACCATGTGCTCATTCTCTAAGGCGTATGCGCCATACTTCATGTCTCCTCGGCCCCCAGGTGTGCCTGTCAAAGGGGTGCTTCTCACTTCCCGATGGAGTTTGGCAAGGTCCCTCCGGTAGTTTCGAAGCTTAGACATCATGGGGTTACGGAAAGACATGGGTGCATATCGTAGTTCTTCCTCCATTTCTGCCAACTAAGAAGGTAGAGAGTAATGAGTAGGTGGCTTGGTTCACCCTTTTACCTGGGATAAGTCTAGTATGAATTCTCAAACTGCAGACTACACCAAATAAGACCACAGGTTCCATAAGGTAATACCCTGTTCACTTCAAGTGCATCAAATAGTGCCTAACAGGCATTCAATTGAAAAAGTCTGTGATTGATGAATGAATGAAAAACTAGTGGGTAAAACAGTGGCAGAGTGCTTGCCTACAAACACTAAGTATGTGCAAGGTTGTGGGGTCTATACCTAATGCTGCAAACAAACAAAAACAACAAAAAAGTACCATATAATTATGAACCATTTTTACATATCCTTTCAATCCCAATGACAAGTCACTAGGGTGGAAAATAATTTCTCCACTTCATATATAATTTAAACTGACTTCAGGTTAAGCCATAGAGAGTCAAGATTCAAATCTTTTAAATTCTTGGATTGTATCTACAGTTTTGCGACTGATACGGCTCAACACTGCTGTTAAGAAGTGAAGTCTACTGTATTAAAACGGCATAGGGGGAGCCAGTTGTGGGAGTGCACTCCTTTAATGCCAGCACTCAGGAGGCAGAGGTAGGAGGATCACCTGAGTGCGAGGCCACCTTGAGACTACAGAGTGAATTCTAGGTCAACCTGGGCTAGATTGAGACTCTGCCTCAAAAACAAACAAACAAAAAAGCCCTAAAAACAGTATGGGTGTGTTTGTGAAATATAATCTAAATGAAACACATTAAATTTAATTTTTGTGATGTTTATACCAATATGTTTGCTTGTCTATTTAAGAGAGAGAGAAAGAGAATGAGTATGTTAAGGCCTGCAAAAGAACTCCAGATGAGTGTGCCTCCTTGTGTGCATGTGACATTGCACTCGTGTCACTGTGCATCTGGCTTACGTAGGACCTGGAGGTTCAAACATGAGCTCTTAGGTTTTGCAGGCAAGCACCTTAACCACTAAGCTATCTCTCCAGCCCCAATGTGAAGTTTTAATGTCAATACTTCTGTGGAGGCAGGCACATTTCAAGATCTAGGCCAGCATAGGCTACTTAGCAAACCAAAAAAAAAAAAAAAAGTCCCTAAAAACAGGATGGGTCTGGCCTCAGGATTATCCTTCTTCTTCCTGGTCTTTCTGAAAATTATGATTGTCTCCAAGATAAATAACTAGGAGCCCACAGGGCAAGCTGCTTTGAGGAATCAACTCTCCATTTACCTGGGATAAGTACAATGTAACTTTTAGATATATTCACAAAAGCTGTAAATTTATTTTCACTTGCCTAAAATAGAGTATAATTGTTAATTTTGCTAATTTGAGAGAGATTATCAGAGAATCAAATGAAATCAGTAGTGGCTAGAAGGTATTTGTGTTTGTTTTCAGACAGGCTATTGCTATATAGCCCCTGCTGGCTGGGAATTCACTGTGAAGACCAGGCTGGCCTCCAGCTTCTGTCTGTCCTCCTGCCTCTATTTCCCAAGGGCTGGAATTACAGACATGGACCGCCATGCCTAGCTTCCCTGGGAGATTTTTTAAATGCTAACAAGACAGTAAATGAAAGAGATGACTGGTTGCATAACAAGTAACATGGATATGCCCAGCTGTATACTGGTATCAAAAGTGTCCAGTACTCCTGTTACGAATGAGTTAGTTTCCATGGTCTAGTGGCCTGTGCTTCTTAAAATACGTCTCATACTTTCATTGGGACCAAGCCTGATAGTATACACCTTTAATGCCAATACTCCTGCAGAGGCAGGAACATTCAAGATCTAGGCCAGCATAGGCTATTTAACAAGTTCCATGACAGCATAAACTACTACAGTGAGATACTGTCTCAAAAACAAAACAAACAAGGGCTGCAGAGATGGCTTAACAATTATAGCACTTGCCAGCAAAGCCTAAGGATCTAGGTTCAACTCCTCAGAACCCACAGAAGCCAGATACACATGGTAGTACATGTGTCTAGAATTCATTTGCAGTGGCTAATGACCCTGGCACACCCATTATCTCTCTTATATAAATAAATAAAAATAAGATATTTAAAAAAATTTAATCCATAGAATAACCATTGGGTTAGCTGGAAAGTTGACCTTTAACAAGGGAAGGAAGTTCTCTGGCTTAAAAGTAATTTTCTCCTCAGTCTATTTTCAGGACAGCAAAAATTATGGGAATTTATTTCTGTGTGAGATTACCAGAGATCTGGATTTTACCCTAATTTTAATGGGTTTGTTGAAGCTAGAAAATAAGGAGGCACTATTTCTAATAGGCTCTGGGTCCTCACTGGGACAACTCTTCTTCATGTAAGTCTTCCACAGGGAACTGAGTCCAGCTATGATGTCTTTTAAGACATAAAAGAACATGGCTAGATCAGTGTCAGAGCTACACTTTCTGTGGCACTAAGTTTAACAAAGGTCAGTATCCTATCTTAATAGCCAGCTTAGACAAAGACAGGAGCATGGCCTTACATCAGGAATATAATATCAAGGATTCATAGTTCAGAAGAGTATCTTTACCCATTTGTGTTGTCAAACTCATTCCCATCAATTAACCGTCAAATCAAGATCAATATACAGGAAAAGATAAGCTGTGGACATTATGGTATTATTTCTAGGAAAGTCCAACAAGAAGTAGAAGAAACAAGGACTTGCTTACTCCCTGTTCTCACCGTTTCATTTGCTTCCTGTTGCTTTTCATCAAAATCTCTGACCAACTTCTTCTTCTCTTCTAGAAAAGATAAGTTTCAAGCATCCATTACTGCTTCCAAACATTTGTAGAAGCCACTGGGGATCTTTGCATCCCTCCCTGGGTGGGGTAACGTACTTTATCACCTCAGAAAGATTTTACAGTATTACAGTGACTTGCTCTCAGTGGCAGAGGGAGACATTTACTATTGGCATTTAGAGTTTGAGGAAACAACAGCATCCCTACTAAGAAATACTACAGGTTTAAGTTTGTTTGTTTGGGGGGGAGGGGCGTTTGGAGGTAGGGTCTCACCCTAGCCCAGCCTGACCTGGAATTCACTATGTAGTCTCAGGGTGGCCTCGGACTTATGGCGATCCTCCTACACCCCTGCCTCCCAAGTGGGGATTAAAGGTGTGCGCCACCACGCCCAGCTGTACTTTGTCTCTTTTACTTTGTCCATAGCTTTTGTGACTAAACCCTCTCTAGATGTGGCTACTTGCCTGAAAGTGCAAGTGACACCACACCATGAATGACTATGTCTCATTCACTGTGACACTCCCTGAGCATACACAAGGCACTGTCAATGAACTATCTCCACAATGCTCACAAAACCCACAGCAGCACTGGAATGAACACTCAAGCAGCTGTTACTGTTCCTAAGGAGCCATGTTCTTACCACCAAGGGTGAAGAAATGAAACCTGCAGTAAAGAATGGTTACGGCCCTGAAGAACAGAAGAGCTGACTGTCGTTATTCCTTGATCTGGCCTACCTCTAAACTCAAGCACACTGCTCCATGACCCAAGCTAGACAGGTAAAATGCAGTGGTGAACACATCCATGCAATCCTTTCCTAGCTCTGATTTTCCTATAATTGTAACTTCAATATGCTTTTTTAATCCTAGAATGGTTCAGGAAAGTACACTGGTGAAGTAGGGGAGAAGTGGTACCCCACGAACTGCTATCCTTTCACTACCTTCCCTGTGCAATCATCTGTTGTTCTCCCTCATTTTGGAATTGCAGTATTACGCTTTCTACTTTCATAAAGTACACTCTCCCCCCTACAAATGCTCTATGGTTTACATGCTTTTAAGAAATATACTCCCAACTGGACATGGTGCTGCACGCCTTTAATCCTAGCACTTGGGAGGCAGAGGTAGGAGGATTACTGTGTGTTCGAGGCCACCCTGAAACTACATAGTGAATTCCAGGTCAGCCTGAGCTAGAGTGAGACCCTACCTTGAAAAACAAACAACAAAAAAAGGAGGAATGAATTAATTTCTCATTTAGGAACTCCTTTATGGCCTTCTAAGATTTTGAGCAAAAGGAAAGCCTATGAAATTGTCCTTGCTAGTGATAAAATAAAGGGGCTGGAGAGATGGCGGAACAGGTTAAGGCACTTGCATATGAAACCTAAAGACCCCAGATTTTATTCTCTAATACCCAAGTAAGCCAGATGCACAAGGTGGCACATGCATTTGGAGTTTGTCTGCAGTGGCTAGAGGCCCTGGTGCACCCATTTTCTCTCTCTGTCAAATAAATAAATAAACAAATTTTTAAAGTCAAGAAAGGGACTGGAGAGATGGCTTAGCAGTTAAGGTGCATGCCTGTGAAGCCTAAGGACCCAGGTTCAATTCTCCAGGTCCCATGTAAGCCAGATGCACATGGTGACACATGTGTCTGGAGTTTGTCTGCAGTGGCTAGAGGCCCTAGCATGCCCATTCTCACTCTCTGTCTCTATCTCCCTTTATCTCTGTCTCTAATAAATAAATAAAAATAATCTTAAAAAATAAAATAAAAAGCCAAAAGGCTGATCTTAGGGTGGAGAAATGGCTTAGCGGTTAAAGGTGCATATCTGCGAAGCCTAAGGACTCTGGTTCCATTCTCCAGGTCCCACGTAAGCCTGACCCACATTGTGGCACATACATCTAGAGTTTGTCTGTGGTTAGAGGCCCTGGCGTGCCCATTCTCACTCTCTCTCTCCCCTGCTCTGTCTCTAATAAATAAATAAGTAAAAATAAAATCTTAAAAAAAAAAAAGGCTGACCTCTACCCAACTGAGAGGGATCTTAAGCTGTTTTTTATGCCTTATTCTCAAATGTCAATGAACAGTAGCACTGGGATGGACCTCATAGATCACCTGGTCTAACCTCCTTATTTTACAGTTGTGGAAATTTGAACCTGAAGACACTGAGTACCTTTCCCAAGGCCAGAGAAAGAATGAAAAGTGTGACAGCATGAGTTCTAGAATGCATGTGTCCTGACTCTAAATCTAATGTTTTTATACATTCCGGTATACAAATGAAGGACTTATTGGGGCTCTTATAAACCCTTTAACAACCAGTAAAATGTGCTTTAAGGAAAAAAAAAAAGCAAAGAAGCTGGGGATGGTGGCTTATGCCTTTAACCCCAGCACTTGGGAGGCTGAGGTAGGAGTCTGAGGCCAGCCTGGGCTACAGAGTGATAGGAGGTCAGCCTGGGCAAAGGAGTTAGATTGATGCTACCATCAACTATACAATCAACTGCATACTGGAGAGGATGAGCACCAAAAATAAAAGCGAGCCTGTCAAGAAGCACTGTTCCTCCATGCCACATACATACATACCCCAAGCTTCATGTGTGAGGGACAAACTGTCCCACTTGATAAACTGGGTGGGTGGTGGTACCAGCACCAGGACACAGTATAAAATGGAAATATCTTAAAAAACAGAGCTATAAAAGCCAACCTTAATGTCCCTCAAGGTAGGCAGCCTTTATTCCTTAAAAGAATTTGAATGACTAATTCAAATGACTGACTAATCTTGGCCTAGTAGAGTTGTAGAATTAGTTTTTTTTTCACCAGGATCTTTTTTTTTTAATTAATTTATTTATTTGAGAGGGAGAAAAAAGGAGAGAGAGAAAGAATGGGCATGCCAGGGCCTCCAGCCACTGTAAATGAACTCCAGATGCGTGTGACCCTTTGTGCATGTGGCTTACATGGGTCCTGGAGAGTCAAACTGGGATCATCTAGATTTACAGGCAAACGCCTTAACCACTAAGCCATCTCTCCAGCCCTTTCAGCAGGATCTTTAGAACACAAGACTCATGAGCCTCTGGAACCTCAGCACAGCTACGACCCACAATCTCTATCAGTAGACTACCTGATCTTACAACACACCAGAGATTAAAAGCATCAGTTCTAAACCTGCTTCTCATCTGTACATAAAATATATTACTACTGATTCCACATGGTTATTTGAAAGGTAAAAGACATACTATAAACAACTGAGACTTACCAAGTGCCACACCTAGTAAATTCAAGAAATATGAACAGGAGTAACTAGCCGGGCATAGTGGCGCACACCTTTAATCCTAGCATTTGGGAGGCTGAGGTGGGAGGATGTCTGTGAGTTTGAGGCCACCCTGACTAGACAGTGAACTCCAGGTCAGAGCAAGGCCCTACCTCAAAAACAAAGAATAGGAGTAATTAAAATCCCATGATCTGAGAGCAATTAGTGTTTACCAGCCTGCTTCAAACAATGTTCTATACAATTTTTCTTTCTTGGCTTTCAAAATCTTGTGACTGAAATCTTGGTACTGAAATTTAAGCAAAATGGGAAACTTTCCATGATTTTCAAATAATTTCACAAGTATAGGATACGTAATAAATGAAACAAAATATTGAGCACATCTAACTCAGTAGCTTTCAAACTTGAGCTAGCACCAGAAATCCTCTAGATGGTCATTAAAACAGGTTGTTAAATCAGTTTCCGATTCTGCAAAACTGGGTGGGGTTTGAGAATGTGCATTTCTGTCAAGTTTCCAGGTGGTGTTGATGGTGCTGGTTCACAAACCACACTTTCAGACTCCCTTTTAATGACAGAAAGACAAATGATACATATATATACATATATATGTATTAATAATATGTAAAATGCTAAGTTAAAAATATGCTCTGGATTTAAAAAGTAGAGAGGGCTGGCAAGACGGCTTAGCAGTTAAGGCGCTTGCCGGAGAAGCCTAAAAACTCATGTTTGAATCTCCAGGCCCCATGTAGCCAGATGTAGAGATTCAAGCATGCAGTGTTCCACATACACCACAAGGGGGCACACATGTCTGAAGGTCATAAGCAGCAGCTGGCCCATTCTCTCTCTCAATAAAAAAAAGTAGAGAATCCCAAGAGTAACTATAAAGAGTATTGTTTTTTTTAATATAAAAAAATTGTTTGAGAGAGAGGCACAGAGAGACAGTGAGAGAGAATAGGCACATCAGGGCCTCGAGCGACTGCAAAAGAACTCCAGATGCATGTGCCACCTTGTGCATCTGGCTTACTTGGATCCTGGGGAATTGAACCTGAGTCCTTTGGCTTTGCAGGCAAGCACCCTAACCATCAAGCCATCTCCCCAGCCCTTCTAAAAAATATTTATTTTGAGCCAGGTGTGGTGGTGCATGCCTTTAATCTCAGCACTTGGGAGGCAGAGGTAGGAGGACTGCTGGTGAGTTCAAGGCCACCCTGAGACTACGTAGTGAATTCCAGGTCAGCCTGAGCTAGAGACCCTACCTCAGAAAAACAAAAAACAAAACAAAAAATATTTATTTTTATTTATTTATGAGAAAGAGAGAGAGAATGGGTGCACCAAGACCTCTAGCCACTGCAAATGAACTCCAGACACTTGCACCACCATATGCATCTCGCCTACATGGGTTCTGGGGAGTAGAACCTGGGTCCTTAGGCTTCACAGGCAAAGCCTAACAACCCTAGCTTGATTCGCTAGTATACCATATAAAGCCACAAAAAGGCACATGCATCTGGACTTGTTTGCAGCCCCTGACACAACCATTCTCCTCTCTTCTCTCTCTCCTATCTCTCTCTCTCTCTCCCTCTCTCTCTCTTTTTTTTTTTTTTTGTTTTTCGAGGTAGGGTCTTGCTCTGGCTCAGGCTGACCTGGAATTCACTATGTAGTCTCAGGGTGGCCTCGAACTCACAGCGATCCTCCTACCTCTGCCTCCCAAGTACTGGGATTAAAGGCGTGCACCACCACGTCCGGCTCTCTTCTATCTCTTTTTAACAAATAAATTTTTAAAAAATATTTTTTTAAAAAACTGCAAACTTCCCATGTAAAATTATCTCTAATTGCTCTTACCATTGTCTGGTAGTACTATTAAGGAGGGATAAGTAAATAGATAAATACTCCTTGCTCCTCACAAATCCCTGGGAAGTTAGAGTCTAACTTACCTCCACTTTGTAGGGAACATTAGTCTGATTAAAATAGCTTGCAAGGGCAAACAGCTATGAAGTGGACTTAGGGCTGAGCATGGTGGCACTCACCTTTAATTCCAGGTCAGCCTGGACTAGAGGGAAGCCCTACCTCGAAAAACCAAAAACAAAACCCCCAAAAAGAGGATTTAGTTCATGCAGTCTGGCTCTAGAATTCTCTAAAATTATTAATTTATTCTTCATAAATGTGTGAATGGCAGAGGAAATATTCTGTCTGACTAGAATCAACATACATTATTGTGAGGTCAAGATGGGCTTCCCAAAATGGAGTCACCAAAGACAGCAGGACAGCGACATAGGCGACATAGGCATAAGGAAGTGGGTCATCCACATTCCTCAAGGAACTGCCCAGCTATTACCCATCCCCTGCCTAACAATGCCCCAGGTCTAGGTTTCCTGCCCCCTTATCTCTCACCTGGTCACTTCTGCTCTCACACCCTATGGCTGATGAAAAGACCACCACCTTCCCCCAACTGAAGAGCTCTATATAGGGCACTATCCATAACCTCAAAGCCTATCCATAAACTCAAAGCCGACTGCTCTGCTCTTGACAGTCAGTCCTGGCAGCTTGTGTCCCCCCCTCCACACACACACACACACACACACACACACACACACAAACCCGTCTTTGCCTCAGAGTGGTCTCCGTGGTCCTGGTCACTCCTAAACCTTACAATTATGATCTTTAATCAACAAGTACCCTTGACTTTCTCATCTACAACCCAAACAAGTCTTTATTTAAGTTCATTGTTCACTCAGTTGGCCAAGTGAGAAAACACAGAAACTCTTAAATCTTTCTCCCTAATTCTTCATAACCATTTCATGTTCACTCTTGAGACTCATGTTACCTGGGAAATGGCTGCAGAGGCTTCTAACACAGTCCCCTTACTTTATTTTGTTGGTTTCTCTCTCTTTTTTTTTTTTTTAAGACAGGGTCTCACCCTAGCCCAGGCTGACCTGGAACTCACTCTGTAGTCCCAGGATGGCCTCAAATTCATGGTGATCCTACCTCTGCCTCTCAAGCAGGTGGGTGCCACCAAGCCTGGCTTCCTGTATCAGCTCTTATCTTCTACAACGCTGCTTCTAAAATAAAATGCGTGTTAATCAGCAGCCTAACTCCCTGATTTTTTCTATCAAATAAAAAAGTCTTAATGTAGAGCTGGGCATGGTGGTGCATGCCTTTAATCCCAGGTGGATCGCTGTGAGTTTGAGGTCACCCTGTGTGATGGTTAAATTTGTGTCAATTTGTTCTGTTTAGAAATCCACAGACATTCCCTAAATGGGTCTCTGAGGTTGCTTCCAGAGAACTAAAGGAGGAATCCTTCCCCCATAGTAAGCCCTTCCCCGAGAGTGGATGGCCCCTCTCAGAGGGGAGGCTTTATCAAAAGAAGCTCTGGGAAGAAAGGTATTCTCCCCTCCCACCTGGCTGCCAGTGCTGCTTGCTGCTTTCCAGTGAGGACCAAAGACCAGCGTGGACCTCCAGGCCTTCAGTGCCGGACTGGGACTGCTGAGCCATCCAGCCTCGGGGACTGAGCAGCTACCAGGTTCCTTGACTCTCAGGCCTGTAATCCGCTGTTGTTGGACTATCGTAAAACAATCCAATAAATCCCTTTTAACACAATTCATTCTATCGGTTCTGTTCCTCTAGAGAATCCCTGACTAATACACCCTGAAACTACAAAGTGAAATCCAGGTCAGCCTGAGCTAGAGTGAGACCTTACCTCAAAAAACAAAAACAGGGCTGGAGAGATGGCTTAGCGGTTAAAGCATTTGCCTGCAAAGCCAAAGGACCCAAGTTCAATTCCCCAGGACCCACATAAGACTGATGCACAAGGTGGAGCATGTGTCTGGAGTTCGTTTACAGTGGCTGAAGGCTCTGGCGTGCCCATTCTCTCTGTCTTTATCTGTCTTTCTCTGCTTTCAAATAAGATAAAATAAAATAAATAAAAAAGTCTTAATGTGACATTTAGGTTCCTCTTCAATGTGGCTCATTGTCCTCATCTCCTACTTCCCTATGTATAACCTAAACTCCATAGCTAGAATTATTTCTTTCTTTTGAAACAGGCCCTCACATAGGCACAGGCTGGCTTTCAAACTCACTACATAGCATGCAGCCAACTGAGTCACATCCCAGCCCCAATTAGTCCGTCTCATTCCTTCACAGCTTCCTTCCCCTTGCCCTCTACTGAGCCAATCCCTTAAAACTCCTACATCCCAACACCCCCAAAAGTTATGATTTAAAAAAAAAAAAAAACAAACTCATTCCACCAAAATACAGGACTGCAGATTTAAGAACCCCTGTGCTATCGAGAGAAAGAGAATGAAACCTCGGGGGACCAGGGGCATTGGAGGGTCGCCAAGAGACGACACCTGGACGTCCATCCCTGCACACGCCCCCAGGCGCTCGGAGCGGCAGCAGGCAGACCCGGGTCGGCAGGGAGCCTGCGGGCCGGGCCGCAGGGGGTGTGTCTGAGGACGCGAAGCGGGGAGGGAGCCAGGGTCCAAGGTCTCGGACGAGGGAGGAAGCTTTTCATCCCCAAGAACACCGGGCCGAGCCTACCGGGTCTGGCCTCGCCCCCGCCTCACCGGTCCCCGCCGTTCCCAGCAGCCGCTCGGGGACCCCTCGTAGGTCTTCATGGAGGCCGCGGAAGATCTCGTGCAGTTTCTCGAAGTGCTCGGAGGAGACGGCGGAGGTAGCCATGACGCCGGCTGCCTTACAGCGGCGGCCGCCCCCGGGCTCCGAGCGCTGAGCCCACTCCTCACCCCGGCGCTCAGCCGCCCAGCCCCCACGCCATGACGGCGAACGCCCCACCGCCGCCGCCGCCGCCCGGAACGAGGCGCTTCCGGGGCCGCGGGAGGGGTCCTTCGAGCCGGACCGCCCACCGCTCAGCTGTCACCGCGGGGGCGCCGGGCGCGAATGCCTGCCGGAAAAGCCGGATCGGGCAACGCTGTCCCGACGACTTCTGGCGAAGCGACGCCGCGCCCGAGCAAGCAAATGTCCATGACCGTGTAAATAAGCGGCTCTGGCTGGAAAAGACGACACAGCGGAAGGGCCCGAGAGAAAACGTGGGACGGGCACCTCGGCCACCTCATCCGGGCTTGGTGGGGGCCTAGCAAGGGGGCGGGCACCATAGCGCATGCTGGGAGTTGTAGTTCGGGTAAGGCTGCTCAGCCGAGCCGTCACGCGCAGCACCTGGGCGCCGAAGGTCAGCGAGATCGCCCGGTGACGTAGGCTATCACGTGCACCTTGATGTCATCTTCGCTGTCATCGCACTTTGGCCAACCTGACTCCCTGGGTTCGCGTCCTACTTAAATGTTCGCTTTCAGCCCTGGAGACAGACGAACTAGGATCCCACCTGTGCTCAGCTGGTAGACCACTCACGCTGGGGAGATCAAGTGGCCAGAGAAGAGGAACCTGGCCAGTGGACACCCCCCCCCCAAATATGCCCACAGCCTCCAGCGACTGGATCGGCCTACTGCTGCAGTAGGCTACCGCGCACATTTTTTCTCACCAGGTTTGACAAGCATAGGTATTGTGTAGTGATGTAGGCATATGTTGTAAACAAAATAGATTTACTGTCTGTCCTTGGGTAAGTTGAGGACTGGTGTGCAAGACAGATCCGACTTCATCAACTCTAATATCAACAATTATGAAGGCCTCAATTGCCCTGTATGAGTATAAATTCCTATGTATAGCTATTACAAGGTTTGCCTAAGGAGCACGTTCTCAAATGTTTGCTGGAGACTCCAGTATTTAAACTGCCCACACACAATGGAAGGTATACATGGGTCTGAGGGGTACAACTCTTGCCTAGCATGAGCAAGGTCCTCCGTTCTTACAGGGAGGTGTGTGTTCTTGGAGAATGTTTGGTGATTTGTATCTTTTTGTTTTTACTAGCTAGAGTTCATTAGCCATTGATTAAACAAATACATGTGTTGAGTGTATTATGCACTGAGCATAGATAACTGAGGTCAGCAGTAATGTAGTGTTAACAGTCCTACAGCATTGTACCACAGAAATAAAGAGCAGATACACAAAGGACAGCCTGGGAAAGAAGTATGGAAAAATGCATGCCAAAATAGTGTCATAAAAGTAGGATATAGCAGCTGGGAAGATGGCTCAGTGGCTAAAGGTGCTTGCTTGCAAAGCCTCCTGGCCAAGGTTCAATTCCCAAGTCACCCACATAAGCCAGTTGCATAAAGTGGCACAAAGGCTGGAGAGATGGCTCAGCAGTTAAGGTGCTTGCCTGCAAAGCCAAAGGACCCGGGTTCCATTCCCCAGAACCCACAAAGCCAGATGCACAAGGTGGCACATGTACCTGGAGTTCATCTGCAGCAGACGAAGGCCCTGGCACACCCATATTCTCTCTCTCCCTGCCTCTATCCCTCTTAAATAAATAAATAATTTTCAAGTGGCACAAGAGTTGGGTGTTCCTTCACAGCACCAGAAAGCCCTGACATGTCCATAGACACACACACATAAAACTTTTAAAGTATGAAATGGATCAATGGTCAACTTATCACAACCTAAATTACTGACTTAGGAATTGAGGTTATAGTGTAATGAATAGATCATCCTTTAGAATGAGAAATAATTGCATAACTATAAGTGATTTAACTACAATTAAGCTTTTGTTTAATTCTGTTGTAATCTGGTACTAAAACATGATAATCACAAAGAAGTTTTATTTACATTGACAGTTCAGTATAAATTAAGTAAAATATTAATTCAGTTATTCACTACATTATCAAAAGTTTTCCAATTGCCCCATAAAATGGTAATTTCTAAATATATAATTTAATGGTCAAAACAAGCCCAGCAAGATTACTAATTTACAAATATAAAGAGGTGAAGACTATGATCCTATAACTCTTACCTACCAAAGCTGAAAATATAATTAGTCCAAGAAAATCATAGACTGTCTTAGCATAACATATCCCAAACAAGTGATGAGAACATTAGCAATTCCTCAGACTTCCTTTGCCTACATTACTTTTAATAAAGGCTCTTCAAGTAAAACACAACTTACTAAATTGTTTGTTTGTTTGTTTTTTGACATTTGTCTTTTGTGGTGTAGAGGATCAAATCCAGGGCCTTACACATACCAGGAATACATTCTACCAACCGAGCTACACCTCCAGCCCTCAAATTGGCTTCTATTGAGGTATTATAAGGAAATGACCTGAAAGATTGATTTCAGTTCTTATATTTTCTAAATAAAAAGTTTAAAATGTTTTCTTATTGTTTGCTTTCGAGGTAGTCTCACCATAGACCAGGGTGACCTGGAATTCACTGTTGTTTTTTGAGGCAGGGTCAGCTTCACTCTGTAGTCCCAGACTCATGAGACTCATAATCCTCCTAGTTCCACCTCCCACAAACTGGGATTGTAGGTATGAGCCACAGCACCCAGTTTCATGTTAATGTTTTTTAACCCTTGTGCTTTGGGCTTTTTTCCTGCCACATGGATTGGTGGTTAAAATAGTACCTCATCAGCCTTGCGAACTAGAGTACTCACCCTCAGTTCTTCGTAGCTATACAATTCCTGCCTTTCAGTTGTGTTTTTAGATCCTTAACCAAGCCCTTCATAACATGCATTATGTCCCAGAATCCTCTTTTAAAACAAACTTACTCCCTGTTACGCATGTGCTTTGTGGTGATTGGTTAGCAGCACATACAGAATCTACTTTCCTTGGCAACTGTATTTCTATCAGTGACTCCACACTGGTCTGCTCCATTTCTGGTCATTTATCTGCACTAGGGTCTGATTTGTGGCCGCTGTGAATTTTGTGAAAATACTTCCTACTGCATAAGTAAATAGGAAAGACACATAAAGACAGGCACAGTGACAATGAATAGGCCTTTCCTGTCCTCTTGGAGTCTTCTAAGAGGAACTAAGGCACAGAAAGGAGGCCTCTGTGGGTTCAGAATCAGTCAATGAAGCCACGTGGCCTCGCTTCTCATAATGCTCCTTTCCTGACCTCCTGACTGCGACGGGGAACAGTAGGAAAATGAGTTTAGGTTTGTTTTTATCCTACCCTTCCCAAAACTGTACTAACTTCTTAGAAAGGTGTAGACATGGGACAGTGTCTCAACAGCAGTAGCTTCCGATTGTCCAAGACAAGGCTAGGCCAAAATCCAGATTCTGTGATGTTTTTCTAAAAGGATCCAGAAGCTAGGACCGTGGAGCCCTGCTCTTGAGACTCTTGGCATTCTGCTGAGGTTCCACTGGGGCCGATGGTCCCCTTCAGGTGAAGATAGGCTCTTGGCTGGGAGGAACTACGCCGTGAAAAGAAGAGGGCAGAAACTGGACCGCGTTCCCATACACAAACCCTGTCAGAGTGTCAAGTCTCCCGGGTAGAATTTGGTTTCCAAAGGAAAATACGAGCTGTGCAGGTCATATAGGAGCCATCTTAGACAATGACACTGCCAGAAGTGTTGGCAGGAGCAGGCACAAAGTATGTCTGGACAGACACAAGGTGTTTAGAGAAACCGGGCAGTGTGCTGGACGTAAACTGGATGGACACCAAGCAGGCAAGACTGGAAGACTCTTCGCTTTATGCTCAAAGTTTTGACCAC
This sequence comes from Dipus sagitta, assembly GCA_036346955.1. Taxonomy (NCBI): domain Eukaryota; kingdom Metazoa; phylum Chordata; class Mammalia; order Rodentia; family Dipodidae; genus Dipus; species Dipus sagitta. Next base: position 118,974,604 of record CM070775.1, read on the forward strand.
TTCAGAGGAGAATTATTTGGTAGGGTGTACTGTATCACATACTGCAGTCTTCTTTTGGGTCCAAATACCACCACTTATCAATCCATTGGGAGGCCCAGTAGGTCACAGCTGACGTCCCATAGCCGCCTTGCTACAGTCTCATTACGACCTTGGGCAGAGACCCACGCCACGTGGCAGTCACTGGAAGAGAAAGAGAAGCATGGGGCAAGAGGGGTAAAATGGGATTTGTTCTCTCTGTGGGATAAGGAGTATGATACGAAGACAACCAGGAATCATGTGTCCTCCAGACCCTGGGTTTAATCTCTAGCACCGCAATATACACCTCCCAAATTAAAGGCTTTCCCCCCAAAAAACAAGGTCTCATGTAGCCCAAGCTGGCCTTAAACCTGCCATATAGCTAGAGCTGATCCTCCCAAATGGAGGGCTGCAGGCCTGCACCCTCACAACCGGGTGTGCAGTGCTGGGGATCAAACCCATGACTTGACAGGCTGTGCAAGCACCTTTTCAAATGAGCCACATCCTCGGCCCTCAAAGCTTTTATACTTCAAAGGACACCATTTAAAAAGTGAAAAAATGGGACTGGAGAGATGGCTTAGCGGTTAAGCACTTGCCTGAAAAGCCAAAGGACCTCGATTCGACTCCCCAGGACCCATGTAAGCCAGAAGCACAAGATGGCGCATACATCTGCAGTTCGTTTGCAGTGGCTGGAAGCCCTGGTGCAACCATGCTCGCTCACGCTCTCGCTCTCTCTCTCTCTCTCTCTCTCAAATAAATAAATAAAAATAGAGTATTTTTTAAGTGAAAAAAATGGGCTGGAGAGAAAGCTCAGTGGTTAAGGCACTTGTCTGCAAAGCCTAACAGCACTGGTTCGATTCCTAGGTACCCACATAAAGTCAGATGCACAAAGTGGTGCACACATCTGGAGTTTGTTTGCAGTGGCTGGAGGCCCTGGCATACCCATTCTCTCTGTCACCTTTCTTTCTCTATCTCTCCCTCTCTCTCTGCTTACAAATAAATAAATAAATATTTACCAAAAAAAGTGAAAAAACAACCCACAGAATAAAAACATATATTTTTCAAGTCATACATCTGATAAGGGACTTATATCTGAACTATGAAGAACTGAGGACTGGAGAGATGGCTCAACAGTTAAGACTCATGCCTGCAAAGCCTACCAACCTGAGTTTGATTGCCCCAGTACCCACGTAAAGCCAGATGCACAAAATGGTGCATACATCTGGAGTCCCTTTGCAGTGGCTGGAGACCCTGGCGTGCTCATTCTGTCTTGCTCTCTTCTATCTATCTCTGCTTGCAAATAAATGAAAACATTTTTTAAAAAATTTTATATGGCTGGGCATGGTGGCGCATGCTTTTAATCCCAGTACTCGGGAGGCAGAGGTAGGAGGATTGCCATGAGTTAAAGGCCATCCTGAGACTACATAGTGAATTCAGGATTAGCCTGGGCTAGAGTGAGACCCTACCTTGAAAAACTAAAAAAAAAAAAAAATTTTTTTTTAACATGGGTCATATATGGTGTATTATGCCTGTAATCCCAGCATTCAGGAGGCAGAAGGTAGGAGGTTCATAAATTTGAAGCCAGCCTGGTCTACATTGTGACTTCAAGACCAGCCTTGGCTATAGAGTAAGCCTTTGCCTCAAAAAACATTGGCAACTAATGATAGCTGAGGGAGAAGATTGTCCACAGTGGTGTAGTCACTGAGGTTGCCAGCACTCTGGTAAACAACGTTTCATCCACGCTGATGTAAACAACCCTAATTAAACACTGGGTAACATCCCCCCCCCCGAAAAAAAAAAACATGAAAATAAATGAGAGACCGTTTGGGAAGAGGAACAGATTCAGCAAGAGTGGGAGGGGATAAGAAAGGGGAGGGAGCTCAGCACGGTGGCACATGCCTTTCATCCCAGCAGTTGGGAGTCTGAGGTAGGACTGTGAGTTTGAGGCCAGCCTGGGGTTACAGAACGAGTGCTAGGTAAACCTGGGCTAAAATGAGACCCTATCTCAAAAAAGAAAAAGAGGGTGGGAGGTGATTATGATCAAAATACATTATATGTATGAAATTGTCAAAGAAATTAAATAAGGGCTGGAGAGATGGCTTAGCAGTTAAAGCATTTGTCTGCAAAGCCAAAGGATCCGGGTTTGATTCTCCAAGACCCACATAAGCCAGATGCACAAGGGGGTACATGCATTTTGAGTTTGTTTGCAGTGGCTGGAGGCCCTGGCAGGCCCATTCTCTCTCTGTCTCTTTCTCCCTCTCAAAAAATAAGATATATTTTTAAAAAGAAAAAAATTAAAAATTAAATAAAACTAAACAACTTTATATGAATGTTCATAGCAGTATTATTGAAATAGACAAAAAGTAAAAATCTAAATGTACATCAACTGATGAATGCAAAAAAAAAAAAAAAAAAGAAAAAGAAAACCCGGCATGTGGGCTGGAAAGTGGAGAGATGGTGTAGCAGTTAAGGCACTTGCCTGTGAAACCTAAGGACCCAGGTTCGATTTCCCAGATCCCACATAAGCCAGATGCACATGGCAGCACATGCATCTGGAGTTCATTTGCAGTGGCTAGAGGCCCTGGCACGCCCATTCTTCTCTCTCTCTCTCTCTCTCTCATTTAGTCTTTCTCTCTCTCTCTCTCATAAATAAATAAAAATTTAAAAATATTTTAAAAAATGGCATGTCCATTTTATGTATGGTGCATGGTGATGTGTCCATACAATGAAATATTCCTATGGTGGTTTGAATCAGATGTCCCCCATACATTCAATGGGTTTTCAAAATATATATATTATTTAGGAGAGATGGGGAGAGAGGGGGGGTGGGGAAAGGAACAGAAAGAAAGAGAGAGAGAGAGAAGGAAGGAGGGGAGGGGATGGTAAGGGGGGAAGGGAAGGAAGAAGGAAGAAGGAAGGAAGAAATGCACTCCACAGCCTCCTGCCACTACAAAACGAACTCTAGGACACCTGCACCACTTTGGGCATCTGTGGAATCGAACCCTGGTGGGGAGGCTTTGCAACCAAGCACCTCTAACCACTGAGCTCTCTCTAGCAACCCCTTTTGAACTCACGTCTTTTGAACGCTTGGTCCCCAGCTGATGGTAATTCGGGAGGGGGAGCCTTGTTGGAGGAGGTGTGCTGTTTGGGACCCTCTTTGAGGTGTTACAGCCAGCTGCCCCTTGCTGCCGCTGTCTGCACGTGCCGTGGCAGACTGTGATGTCCAGCCTTTGCTCTGCCATCTTTCCCCTGCTATCCTGAAGTTCTCCTCGGCACAAGCCTTTCCCCCCATCAGCTGCTTTGGTTAGGTGATCTGTCCCAGCAAGGGGCAAGTAACTGCAATCCTCAGGCCTGCAGTTCTCCATTTTCTCCTCTCTTCTCAATGGCAGGCTTTCCTGGGAAACTCCCTTCAGCCGGGAGGGAAAGGCTGGCACTTCTGGCAGCCTTCTTAAGAGGCACATTTATCACCTCAGACTTGTACTTTGCAAGCGAGTGCCTTTAACTGTTGGGTCATCTCCCCAACTCCCCCAATAAAATTTCTCACTTTTTTTTTTATTTCTTAAATCCTTTTATTTTAATATTCTTTTTTAATTTGGGGGGCATCTGTGTGGAGGTCAGGACAACTTTTGGTTTCGGTCTTCACCTTCTGTGGTGGTTTGATTCAGGTGTCCCCCATTAACTTAGGTGTTCTGAATGCTAGGTTCTCAGCTGTTGGAGATCTGGGAATTAGCACCTCCTGGAGGGAGTGTATAGTTGGGGGCGGGCTTATGGGTGTTATAGCCAGTTTCCCCTTGCCAGTGTTTGGCATACTCTCCTATTCCTGTTGTCCACGTTATGTGGGCCAGGCGGTGATGTCCACCCTTCTCCTCATGCCATCGTTTTCCCCTGCCATCATGGAGCTTCCCCTCAAGCCTGTAAGCCAAAATAAACCTCTTTTTCCCACAAGCTGCTCTTAGTTGGGTGATTTCTACCAGCAATACGAACCCGACTGCAACAGTAAAGTGGTACCGAGGAGTGGGATTGCTGCTAGACACCTGACTGTGTGGCTTTGGCCTTTTGGAGCTATTTTCAAGAGGAATGTAGAAGGATTTGAAACCTTGGCCTAAGAGATGCCTTGCAGTGCTGTAAGTACAGCTTGATGGACTATTCTGGTCAGAGTTGAAAGACCTGAATAGCAATAAGAACTATGGACTGTGAGGTTTGGCTTATGAGGGTGAGAAAGAGCCTTTGCCTGGACTAGCAGTTTGTGTGGGAAGTTTGCCGTTATGCCCGTGTCCTGAGAAGTTGTGCAGGGTTGCTTTGCATAGAAATGAACTGGTGTGCCGGGCGTGGTGGCGCACGCCTTTAATCCCAGCACTAGGGAGGCAGAGGTAGGAGGATCGCCGTGAGTTCGAGGCCACCCTGAGACTCCATAGTGAATTCCAGGTCAGCCTGGACTAGAGTGAGACCCTACCTTGAAAAACCGAAAAACCAAAAAAAAAAAAAAAAAAAAGATAGAAATGAACTGGTGTGAGCAGAGGGATATGGCACAGAAAGAAAAAAAAAATCTTTGGGTGAATTGCTGCCCATTCAGCTGAAATTGAGAGATTACAACCTTTGAGATTGGGCCAGCTGACCTGCCCTGGGGCAACAGGAAGAATGTAGACTCTTTTGAAGGGGCCTGAGAGCTCAAGGAGTGTCCTGTTCTTCAAAATCTGCTTTGTTCCCCCCTGGATTAACAAATTGGCACCCCTTTTTTTGTGGAGTATAAAATTGTGGAGTATAAACTTTTTGTGGAGTATAAGTTGTGGAGTATAAAAAGTGCAGGATATTGTATATATGTAAGTAGAAGAATAGATTAACGGGGGTGAAAAGGCCCAAAGTGAGGTCAGGGGAAGAGATTGAGTAAAGGAAAGGTGGAGGGAGGGCTAATCAAAATCTAAGAGGATGCAAATAAATCATATGGAATCCTCTGGTTTTGGACAATGGAACACTCAGGAGCCATAGATCATTGTTAGAAAATTTTCAGTGCCAGAGATGGGATACCTCCAGTGAGTTGTTGGCCAGGCAGGTCCCTGATGCCCCCAAAACATTGTAGGCCATTGCCGAGGCCCTTGGTTTCCCACCAGGAATAGATGGTAAGACCCTATTGCTGAAGACTCTGCATACTTGGGCTGCAAGGCCACTGAGAAATTCTGCTAGAACTGAGCTGATAACCTCCTCCATGTAGACCAGCTGAGAGAAAGCTGGAAGAAGCCATTCTACATTTAGTTCAATGTGAGAGACAGAAATCACCAGTGAAGATACTCAACAGTGGACACTGCAAGCCTAATAATTGGCCAGCCAGGCCAAATGTGCCAACGGGTGCAATAGTGGCACATCTGTCATGGTGGAAACCAACTGCCCTCCAGTTGGACTGGAGGCCCGCTCCATGGGGGGGAATACATCCCTGATACTGAAAACTTAAAACAGGGGTAGTCATGAGCCCTAGGGGTGTAACATCTGCTGATGTCTGGAAAAAGGTATATACTATGCTTATCAAACTGCCCAGTAAGCACTTTTCTTAATATTTATACCCTTATATTAATGCTATTCTCACTTTGGGTAGAGAATCTTCTCTTTTCAGATGGCAGTAACCTTAGGATGACTCAGAAGGTATCATAGTGCTGGAAAGAAGTGACTGGAGTACTGAGAAACATCTCGATCACACCTTCCAAGGCTCAGGGTCTAATGCGGAAGAGGTGGCAGAAAGAATGTGAGAGCCAAAGGAAGGGTGGGACTCCTTACAATGTGCTCCCTCCAGACATAAAATGGCCTGGATATCCATGACCTCACAGTGCTGACACTACCTACACAAGACCATCATAAGAGAAGGAAAAGATCATGACATCAAAATGAAAGAGAGACTGATTGAGATGGGGAGGGGATATGATGGAGAATGGAATTTCAAAGGGGAAAGTGGGGGGAGGGAGGGTAGCACCACGGGATATTTTTTATAATCATGGAAAATGTTAATAAAAATTAAGAAAAAAAAAGTGCAGGAAAGAGACGGTCATTGAGTTTGCAATGTGGTCTTGTGTTTTGAGAGACAGAAAGAGGCAGATAGAGAGAGAGGGCGAATGGGTGTGCCAGGGCCTCTAGCCACTGCAAAGGAACTCCAGATGCATGCGCCAGCTTGTGCAACTGGCTTTTACATGGGGTTCGGAGAGCTGAACTCAGGTCCTCAAGAGTTATGCAGCATGTCTTTTATCCACTCAGCCATCTCTCTTTGTTTCTCTTTTTTCATTTTTTGTTCGAGGTAGAGTCTCAGTCTAGCCCAGGCTGACCAGGAACTTGCTCTATAGTTCCAGGCTGGCCTCAAACTCACATCTATCCTACCTCTGTCTCCTGAGTGCTGGGGTTAAAGGCATGCACCGCCATGCCCTGGCCAACCCCTATTTCTTAAATCCTTTTATATTTATATATTTTGAAAGCTGTTTAAGATATCTGGAATTTTCTTTGTTATTCCTAAGTGATAAAAATAATGCTGATATTGGTTTTGGTAAAGCCCACTGTTGCCTTGCAGGGTATCCTGTACTTTCTTTTTAAATAAAACTTGCTGCTCCCTCCAGACATAAAACGGCCTGGATATCCATGACCTCATAGTGCCTGACACTACCTACACAAGGCCATCGTAAGAGGAGGAAAAGATCATGACATCAAAATGAAAGAGAGACTGATTGAGATGGGGAGGGGATATGGTGGAGAATGGAATTTCAAAGGGGAAAGTGGGGGGAGGGAGGGTAGCACCATGGGATATTTTTTATAATCATGGAAAATGTTAATAAAAATTGAAGCCGGGCGTGGTGGTGCATGCCTTTAATCCCAGCACTTGGGAGGCAGAGGTAGGAGGATCACCGTGAGTTCAAGGCCACCCTGAGACTACATAGTTAATTCCAGGTCAGCCTGGACTAGAGTGAAACCCTACCTCGAAAAACAAAAACCAAAACAAAAACAAAACCAAAAAAAAATTGAGAAGAAAAACTGGCTGCTTTGATATCTGTGTATACTTTTTAAATTGGTTGGCGCTCATTTGCAGTGGCCCGAGGCTCTGGTGCACCCATTCTCTCTGTCTCTCTTCTATCTCTCTCTCTTTGCTTGCAAATAAATGAATAAAAATATTAAAAATAAATTAAAACCCTAGAGTTAAAAGACAAAAGCTATATTAGGTGGACAAAAAGAGAATATGACATACCAGACAATCTAAGTTACTTCCCTTGAGCAATAAAATCTCATTTTCAAAAAACAGATACATTCCTACCTGAAATGTTTGCCACTTAGTGCCTCAAGACCTTCGGTTAAGGCGCAGTGCAGGCTGGTCTGGGCTCCCTGCTGAGGAGTCTTGATGAAGGGGGAGAAAAGCCACCACATCCACCTCATTACAGTTGAATGCCGAACCAGTTCAGACTGGACTGTGCCGGGGTGGACAGAATACGTCGTTACTCCAGAGCCTGGTGCGGGAAGGTGCCATGTAGGGAAGAAAGACAGGACTTGACTTTACCAAAGCGCGCAGGAGCGCAAAGGATGTGAGAAAACATGCGCCCGCCCCCCTCAGGCGAGCTCTCTGCTCGTGGTGACACACAAATACTACTCACAATCACTTTCATGTCCATCTCAGCTTCTGTTCCTAGGCAGCAGAACCTAGCCTCGGCCCCTATGCAGCTCTTGACAGTGTGAGCAGACAGACCCGCACCTCCTTAAAGGCTCCTATGACCCTCCCCTCTCCCACTGCTCCTAACCCTCTGGCTGCTTTGACACATTTCTGCATGTCTTCAGTCATCATTGTTTTTCTCTTTCTCTTTGTCTGTGGTTTTTCAAGGTAGGGTCTCCCTCTAGCTCAGGCTGATCTGGAATTCACTATGCAGTCTCACGCTGGCCTTGAACTCATAGTGATCCTCCTACCTCTGCCTCCCGAGTGGGCCTAGTCAACATTTGCTTTTCTTTTCTTTTCCTTTTTAAGTTTTTTGAGGTAGGGTCTCTCTCTAGCCCAGGCTGAGCTAGGAATTCACTATGTAGTCACAGGGTGGCCTCGAACTCATGGGGATTCTCCTACCTCTGCCTCCAAATGCTGGGATTAAAGGCATGCGCTACCATGCCTGGCTGTATCATTTTCTATCCGAATTTTAAATCTTGGTACTCTCGTGGCTCATTTAAGCTGCCTCTCTATAATTTTATGATATCCACATTTGTAAATCTGCAGCCATGCTGCTCCTTTGAGTTCTAGACTGACTATAGAAGCCAACATGAGGCGTGAAGAGCATGGACTCTGAGGCTAGACTCTTCAGTGTCTGCTTTCCTGGTTATCTGTGTAACCCTGGACAAGCTCCTGTTGCCACGACGTCCTCATCTCTACCATGGAGATAATCATAATGCCTTTGCCTCGCAGGGTGCTTCTGTGGATTAGATAGCTAGGAACGGTGCTTGGGGCATGTAAGTGCTGAATGATACTCTTGCACATGCTATTTTGGATCTCCAGTCCTTTACTGGCAACTGGTGGTTTGTATTGCTGTCAACTTGGCAGGAACTAGAACTATCTGTGAGGGATTATGTAGTTTAGTCTCTGTGCATGTCTGCGAGGGATTACCTTGACTAAGCTAATTAAAGATCCACCTTAACCGTGGATAGCACTGTTCCATGGGCAGGGGTCCTGGACGTATGGAAAGGACAGAGCTGACTGAGCAGCAGCATCCATCACTCTGCTTCCTCACTGTGAACTGAATGTGACTGAGTTACCTCAAGTTCCTGCTGCCGTGTCTTCCCTGCCACAGTGGACTATGACCTGAATTGACAGCTGAAATAAACCCTTCTTCCCTGAAGCTAATTTTTGTTTGTTTGTTTTTTGAGGTAGGGTCTCACTCTAGCCCAGGCTGACCTAGAATTCACTATGTAGTCTCAGGGTGGCCTCTATCTCATGGGGATTCTCCTACCTCTGCCTCCCAAATCCTGGGATTAAAGGCGTGTATCACCACGCCCAGCCCCAAAGCTGATTTTTGTCAGGTATTTTGTCCCAGAAACAAGGTAACTAATACAGAAACCTTGAGGCAAAAAAGCCACAAATTTCTCATTTTAAAAAGATAGTATGATCTGGGCGTGGTGGCACACACCTTCAATCCCAGCACTAGGGAGGCAGAGGTAGGAGGATCGGTGTGAGTTCGAGGCCACCCTGAGAATACATAGTGAATTCTAGGTCAGCCTGAGCTAGAGTGAGACCCTACCTCCAAAAAAAAAAAAAGACAAAAAAAAAAAACAAACAGAATTTTCCTACAGCCAATTAAGCTAACTGGGTTCCTATCCTCATGGGGGCCTGGTGTGTAATATCTGCAGACAGCAGCCTCCTTGGTAGTGTAGTAACCTGTTGCTTGTATAGGTGGCCCTAAGGGACCTGGGAGACAGTTTCTGGTGGATCCCCATATTTCTGATCTCATGCTATGTTCCCAATCTAGGTTACAGACCGGTATTCGAGGTGCTTTAGGAAAGCGCCAGGGCACAATGGCCAGGTTCATATTGGCCAGGTTATCATGTCCACTGGCACCATGCTGCAGAATAAAGAGCATGTGATGGAGACCCTTCACAGAGCCAAGTTCAAGTTTCCTGGCTGCCAGAAGATCCACGTGTCAAAGTGGGGCTTCACCGAGTTCAATGCAGATGAGTTTGAAGATACAGTAGTTGAGAAGCGGCTCATCCCCAATGGCTGTGGGGTCTCTCAAATAGACCCAACTGTGGACCCTGGTCAAGCGGCAGGCTCTGCACTCTTGAGGGCTTACATTGCTCATACCTTAGCAACCATGTCACCTAATAAATACCTTATCAACCATACTCAATAAATCTCACAATACAAAAAAAAAAAAAGGCTGGAAAGATGGCCTAGCAGTTAAGGTGCTTGCCTACAAAGCCTAAGGACCTAGATTTGATTCCCCAGTACCCACATAAGCCAGATATACAAGGTGGCACATGCATCTGAAGTTTGTTTGCAGTGGCTAGAGGCTCTGGTGTGCCCATTCTCTCTACTTATATGTCTCTTTCTCTCTCTCATAAATAAATAAATAAATAAATAAAATTTTTAAAAAAACAGAGGGTTGGAGAGATGGCTTAGTGGTTAAGGTACTTGCCTGTGAAGCCTAAGTTCAACTCTCCAGGGCCCATGTAAAGTCAGATGCACAAAGTGATGCTAGCATGCAAGGCTGCACATGCACAAAAGCAGGTGCATGCATCTGGAGTTCAACTACAGTGGCTAGAGGCCCCAGTGCACCAATTCTTCCTTTCCCCCTCTCCCTCTCTCTCTCTCTCTCTCTCTCTCTCTCTCTCTCTCTCTCTCTCTCTCTCATAAAAGAAAAAAGGCCACCAGGCATGGTGGTGCACACCTTTAATCCCAATACTCAGGAGGCAGCAGAACTGCCGTGATTTCAAGGCCACCCTAAGACTATAGTGAATTCCAGGTTAGGTCAGTCTAGGCTAGAGCAAAACCCTAGCTTGTAAAGCCAAAAAAAAAAAAAACAAAAAAAAAAAACAGAATTTTCAGTTTTCTGGATTTCACAGCTATGAACAAAATACTGTGTGTCTATATTATTTCCATATGCTCACTCCAAATCCTAGATGACCCACAGTAACATAGACTCCAAAGTCCTAAACCAACCTCTACGTTTAGCCTGATCTAGAGTGTTCCCAACATGCACAACCTGGCACTCAGGAGAAGGTCCTCACCGTACACATTCATCACCAAGCTCTGTGGTTTTCACATTTCAAATGTCCCTCGGGAGTTTCTATTACCTCCCTCTCCATCACAGCCCAAGCTGCCCTCATGTCTCACCTCAACAACTGAAGCTGCCTGTTGTAACTACTTCTGCTTATTTCTAAACAGCTTTCATTTTCAAATTGTCTGTGCTCTTAGAATGCACACTCAGATCCTTCCTGGGGCCTCTACCTACCTTTCAGTCTATGCTCAGCGCTCTATGCTAACAACCATCAGAACTCCCATTTTTCCCAAACCAAGCCCACACCTTCATAATTTATCTTCCTTCTGCCTGTAATGTTCACCCCACTGGCACCTGTAACCTATTTAAGTTCTTTTTTTGTTGTTGTTATTTTTGTTTGTCTGTTTTTGTTTTTCTGGCTGAGACAGGGTCTCACTTTGTAGCAGAGGTTGGCCTGAAACTCTGAACCCAAGTTGGCCTCAAACTCATGGCAATTCTCCTGCCTCAGCCTCGTAAGTGTGAAGATAAACGGCACAAACCATTATACCCAGTGAAGGTATTTAATTTCTAATCATCTTCCCTCAGTCTTCCTGAACCCTTAGACTGAATAAGGTTCCCCCCAAATCCATTAGATAAGTCCTTGTGTTTCTCCTTTATAACATTATCACAACTATAATTAAAGAGCAACAACAAGCCAGGCGTGGTGGCACACACTTTCAATCCCAGCACTTGGGAGGCAGAGGTAGGAGGATTGTCGTGAGTTCGAGGCCACCCTGAGACTACATAGTGAATTCCAAGTCAGCCTGGGCTAGAGCGAGACCCTACCTCGAAAACCCAAAAGAAAAAAGAAAAAGCAACAACAAAAAGGCAACAGTGTAGATGTTAAGGAAATGGGTCAGTAAACTGAGGCACATTTCTACTATGAAATATGATGTGGCCAACAAAACGAATGGGGATAACTCTGTATGTAGTACTACATGGAAAGATCAAGATATTTTTTAAAACATAATTTTGGGTTGAAGGGATGGCTTAGCAGTTACAGCACTTGCCTGCAAAACCAAAGGACCCAGGTTCAATTCCCCAGGACCCACATAAGCTAGATGCACAAGATGGCGTATGTGTCTGGAGTTTGTGTGCAGCAGATAGAGGCCCTGGCACGCCCATCCACAGTGCACACATTGAGGTTAGAGACAACTTCTAGGTGTCTGTGCTCTACCTTCTTTTTTTTTCATTTTACAGAGAGAGAGAGAATTGACATGCCAGGGCCTCAGCCATTGCAATTGATGCTCCAGATGCTTGCGCCACCTAGTGGGCATGTGCGACATTGCACTTGCCTCACCTTTGTGCATTTGGCTAACCTGGGAACCAGAGAGTCAAAAGTGGGTCCTTAGGCTTTGCAGGCAAGCGCCTTAACCACTAAGCCGTCTATCCAGCCCTGTCTACCTTCTTTAAGACAGGGTGTCTTACTGCTGCAAATGAACCACTAGACTACAATTGAGCATCAGACTAGCTGGCCTGTGAGCTTTGGAGTCTCCTGACTCTGACTCCCATTGTTATAGGCACATTGGGATCACAGATGCATGTGCTGCATTGCATTCAGCTCTACATAGGTGCTGGGGAATTGAGCCTGGGCCAACAGTCTTTGCAAGGAAACATCTTTAACCACAGAGCCATCTTCCCAGTCCCATTATCAAGATCTTTAAGAATTATAGTTCCTTGCGTATGACATACACATGTAAATGCATAAGAAAAGGACTGAGAAGAGGCAAAGTCAGCTGCTACCAGTGGTCACTTGAAGACAGAAAAGCATGAGAGGTAATGAATGGAAGGGGCTTTTTACCTTTAATTCCATATGCTTCTAAACTATTTGAACTCTTCATGGTGAATATTATTCACGTATAACTAGACTGATTTTACATGTGGCAGTTGTACAATACTTGATAATGTCTCTGCCCATGAGCTCTAAACCTAATCAAGGAAGAGGCTGTTCCTGTCTTGTCCCTCATCCCACAGTCCCTGAGCAGGGCATGAGAGACGTGTCTGTGGAATGGCTGAATGACTCTTCTCTCACACCAGGTTCTTCCGCTGCAACACAGCTACTCTCCACGTACTGCTCACCACTGTCAGGGCTGCCTCACCGGTGTGCACTCTGCTTTTCCCTAATTCTCACATCGGACCCTCTCTCTACCTCCTGGCCACCCGAGCTCCCTGACTAGCCCTTGACGGACCTCACCATCTGTTCTCCCCCTTCCTGAGCTGATAAAGGTTGTCACACCCTGCGCACAGACTGGGCATGTGGCCTGAGCTGACCACCGTCCTCCCTTTCATCTTGTCTGTGTGGTGCGACAATCCTGTGCCCACAGTGGGGCTTGTGCACCTGGTTCCTTGAGCCTGAATTCTGCCTGCCTCAACTCCTAAGCTCTACCTATCCTAGATTTCCTTTGGATTAGAAATCCACAGTAAACCATGCTAAGGCCCTCTGTGTGTTTGTGACTGGAGATCCCTCTTCTCAGAAATGCTTTTCTTCTTCTTTAACCCTTTGCTATTAAGGAGATGCCCTAGGCCCCACCCAGTACATGTTCCAGCCTAAGCTTAACCTAGTGCTACTTCGGTTCACTGCCTTTACTCATCACAACTACAAATGAAAAACCCTGCCTGGTAACTGGTTTGTGAGGACTGAATGAAATATGACAATAACCTGTGAAGCAGTCCTCATTTTACACAATAGAAACTAAGTCTTCAAAAGCTTAGTAATTTAAAAACAAAACAAACAAAAAACATGCTGAACCTGTTAATCAGCACCAGGGTTAAGGAGACAGACCCTGAGGATACTCAACACTTACCAAAGCAGGGATCCAGAGGCTCCTAAGAGCTCATCACTGAAGTAAACTTAAAACTCATACACCAAAGCCCAGGAAATTTTGCAGAAGAGGGGACTGAAAGATTGTGAGAGCCACAGGTGGAGACATCATGCCCAGTGGCATTTCCTTCCCCCAAAATAACTGACTTCTGCTCCCACAATGCATAAACCACAACCCCATGGGACATACCTGCAATCCCACTGAGGAGCCTCCTCAACAGAATGGGGGCAGGGACGAGGGAAAAGAGGTACCAACACATGATGTACCCACACAAAACATGTTCTTAATAATAATAGCCAGGTGGTGCACACCTTTAATCACAGCACTCGGGAGACAGAGGTAGGAGGATTGCCATGAATTCGAGGCCACCCTGAGACTACATAGTGAATTCCAGATCAGCCTGGGCTAGAGCAAAACCCTACCTCAAAAAAACCAAAATAATAATAATAACAATAAACATTAAAAAAAAAAAAAAAGATTAGTGCCAGACGTGGTGGCGCACGCCTTTAATCCCAGCACTCGGGAGGCAGAGGTAGGAGGATCGCCATGAGTTCAAGGCCACCCTGAGGCTTCAGAGTGAATTCCAGGTCAGCCTGGGCTACAGTGAGACCCTACCTCGAAAAACCAAAAAAAAAAAAAAAAAAAAAAAAAGATTAGTAACTAGTTTCACATCACACAGCTAGTAAGTGGTCAAGCCAAGCCTTCAGCTCCAAAGTCAGAATTTCCATGTCCCCAAACAGCCACCTCCAATATTCAGTATGAGCACCTTACTACAACCATACCCAATTATACTCATAGAAGCATGTCCTGTCCAGGTGACAGGCTCTGGAAAACAGTACCTATTCTGTGCCTTTTTGGTATCTTCCACTGACTCATGTCATCCACTCACCTTTCAGCCTCCTGGCCAGTTCCTGGGTGAAGAGAATGTTGGCTAACTTGCTGTGGCAATAGGCCAGACCCGCACTGTAGAATGTTTCACCATGTAGGTCGTGGAAGTGGATTCTCCCCAGATGGTGTGCCAAGGAAGACACGTTGACTACCCTTGCTGGGGCTGAGTCCTTCAGTTTCTCTAGCAGCAGATGAGTTAGTAAGAAGTGACCTGTCGAGAAAAACTGGGATGAACACAATTCAGTGCCAATGCAGGGATAAGAAGGGAAGCAGGGGCTGCAGAGATGGCTTAGTGGTTAACGCACTTGCCTGCAAAGCCAAAGGATCCTGGATCGATTCTCCAGGATGCATGTAAACCAGATGCACAAGGGGGCACATGCATTTGGAGTTTGTTTGCTGGCCATGCACATCCATTCTCTCTCTCCCTCTCTCTCCAATAAATAAAATATACTTAAAAAAGCAGGGCTCAGCTATGGAAGATAGGGAACTCAGAAATGAAGTTTTCCACATCAACTTTTCATCATCAATTACAGCAGTTCAGTGAAACTTGAAGGAAATATAAACAGCCAAAGGACATAAGACACCGATATACAAGGTGTATATAGGTCTGGAATATGAATGTGAAATCCTGTCTCATTTCAATGGTGGTTAACATCGCTCTTTAAGAGCAGGTGGCCTGCTGGGTACAATGGCACACACCTATAACCCTAGCACTCAGAAAGCTGAGGCAAGAAGATTATGGGTGGGAAGTCAGTCTGGGCTACAGAGCAAGATCCTGACTCAAAAAAAAAAAAAGAAGAAAAAGAACAAGGCTGGAGAGATGGCTTAGCAGGTTAAGGCACTTGCCTGCAAAGCCAAAGGACCCAGGTTCAACTCCCCAGGACCCACATAAGCCAGATGCACAAGGCAGCACATGCATCTGGAGTTTGTTTACAGCAGCTGAAGGCCCTGATGCGCCCATTCTATCTGCCTCTTTCTCTCTCTCCCTCCCTCTCTTTCTTTCTCTCAAAGAAAACATAAACATGTGGTCGATTATGACCTTGAGCTCCCATGGTGGCACAAAGAAGGCTCAATCTGACTTCTAAATTTTCCAAGGCAACTTAGGTTCCCTCTAGCTCTGCAACAAGGCCAGACTTCTTACCCAAATGGTTGACTCCAATGTGCATCTCAAAGCCATCTGCTGTCTTAGAGTAGGGGCACATCATCACGCCTGCATTGTTGATGAGGATGTGCAGGTGCTGTTCCTCTGGAGGGAAGACAAAACAGAGTGTGGGAATGTGGGAGCTGGCCAGCCACAGCTTGCACATCTTAGAGATCTGACTCAGCACCCAGGCCTAGGCTTCCAAGGAAGGTAAGTGAAAGTGGGGACGCAAGACTTCAAAATCTTCTCTGCCTTTACCCTTCAGTTATCATATATATATTTTAATTCATTTGAGACAGAGAGAGAAAGAGCCAGGGGGAGAGAGAGAGAGAGAGAATGGGCGTGCCAGGGCCTCCAGCCATTGCAAACGAACTCCAGACTCATGTGCCACCTTGTGCATCTGGGTCCTTGTGTACGTAGGACCTGGAAAATTGAACCGAGGTCCTTTGGCTTCACAGGCAAACACCTTAACTGCTAAGCCATCTCTCCAGCCCATTTTTTTTTGTTGTTGTTTGTTTGTTTTGGTTTTTGCTTTTCGAGGTAGAGTCTCACTCTACCCCAGGCTGATCCGGAATTCACTATGTAGTCTCAGGGTGGTCTCGAACTCACGGCGAGCCTCCTAACTCTGCCTCTTGAGGGCTGGGATTAAAGGTGTGCGCCACCACACCTGGCTTCTTCTTTTTTTTTTTTAATTGTAGAGCTTCAGTTGAATCTCACATACTGTCACTAGGCAAAATTCTGTTTCACAATATTGAATGATTATTTTCCAGACTTTCCAGTTCAGGAGCTACACAATGCTTCAAGAAGTGTTTCATTCACCAGTTCTAACAGAAAGACTTCCCAAGCTGAATGGAAAGATTCCAAAGCCAGAAGGAAAGGATGTACTATATGCACCCTTCTCTGGGCTTTGAGTCCCAAAGAAGCCTGCCAACTCTCTCTTATAGTTCATTTCCTTATATGGTTTGTAATCTATGACTGTAAGCTCACAGCATTGGAAGCTGTTTTCCTAGGAAGGACTATAACCTGGAGACCAGGGGGCATATGCCCAGTACTCTTAGATTTGCCTTGAGTGAGATGCCACAGGCTTTTATGATTTCTTGCCCAAGATTCCTGCAGCAAATGTAAATAAACAGAAGGAAGGGAGGAAAGGAAAGGAGAGAAGGGAGGAAAGAGAGGGTGGGAGGGAGAGAGGGAAGAAAGGATCTCTACCATTCGGTGGTATAACTACATGGTTTCTAATTTTTTCTTTTTTTTGTTTTTGTTTTTTTTTTTGTTTGTTTGTTTGTTTGTTTTTGTTTTTCGAGGTAGGGTCTCACTCTAGCCCAGGCTGACCTGGAATTCACTATGGAGTCTCAGGGTGGCCTTGAACTCACGATGATCCTCCTACCTCTGCCTCCCGAGTGCTGGGATTAAAGGTGTGCGCCACCACACCCAGCTCGGTTCTAATTTCTTACAGATCACCCTTTATTTATCCAGTGCCTAAAGAGATGATAAGCTTCTCTGTCATACCCCTGAGCTGGTGGCCAGGAATTTTTAACTTTTTCCCCTATACCATGGAGCCAGCAGATGGTCCTCTGAGAATCTCAACCTTACACACAGCTCCAGCTCTCACGGTCCTGAGGCCTCTGCCGATTCCTGCGTGGGTGCTTAGACACCACACCCTACCAACACCATACCTCAGAACTCCCATGGCAGTTTTGGTTACAACCTGTTACTCACTGCTATGGCTTTTTGGATTCCCTCTTTGTTTCCACCTCCTGGAGATGTTCCTTTGACATAAATCATGTCCCAGGAATCATGACTCAGCTACGTATTGAATGTTGAAGGCTTTGGCTTACATTTTAGCTATTATTTCTACGTACTGGAGTAAGCGGGATCTTTCCCCTTTAGCTACATCTGCTGTGTGGATCATGAGACCAGCAACACAGTCTCTGGTTCTACCTACCTGCTAAGAAGTCCTTGGCAAAGGCTCGGATAGACTTGGTGTCAGCCAGGTCCAGTTTCCGCACCAACACCTGCTGGTTCCCTGTGGTGGCTTGGATCTCCTTGGCCACCAATTCCCCCTTTGGCACATCCCGGCAAGCTAAATACACTCGAGCTCCTGTCAGTCAATAGAGGCAAGAGAAAACTATCAGCTCAGTTTTGCAGTGAGCATTATACACTGAATGCCCAAATGACGCTGAGGGTCATTTTCTCCTGAAGTTTTATAGAACAGGAATTTTCACTCCCATTTCACAGCTGAGGTATATGAAACAAACCAGGGGAAAAAAAGAGAGACAGACACTTTTAAGTGCCCATTACATGACAAGCTTCTTCGGAGCAAATCAATGAGGGGCTTGGAGTATTCTTGCACTCCAGGTCTGGGAGGAAATAGTTTTAATGACCATCACGGGGCGGGGGGGTAGGAATGAGCAGGTGCACTTGCCTCTTTGAGCCAACTCTTTGGCTGTCTCTTTCCCGATGCCTGTGTTAGCTCCCGTGACTATAGCTACCTTCCCCGGAAGCTGGACGGTAGATGTGCACACCCCACTGGACAGCATTTTCCTACAGGCAGAGGAGAGAACATCATTTCTTCATATCCCACTCCTGATGAAGGCTCTGCAACTCCCTATGTCTTCAGTTCCCAAAGTTGAGGTTTACTTTTTTATTTTTTATTTTTTTTGGTTTTTTGAGGTAGGGTCTCACTCTAGGCCAGGCTGACCTGGCATTCACTATGGGGTCTCAGGGTGGCCTCGAACTCATGGCGATCCTCCTACCTCTGCCTCGCGAGTGCTGGGATTAAAGGCGTGCGCCACCACGCCCAGCTCAGGTTTACTTTCTTTTTGTAAAAAAATATTTTCTTTGATTGTTTGTTTATTTATTTATGCATGTGTATAAGAGAATGGTCACACCAGGGCCTCTCGCCACTGCAAATGAACTCCCACGCATGGTGCCACCATGTGCATCTGGTTTACGTAGGTTCTGGGGAATCGAACCTGGGTCCTTAGGCTTCACAGGCAACAGCCTTCACCTGTTAAGCCATCTCTCCAGCCTGAGGTTTACTTTCATTTCTTCCACTGCTGTCCTTTTGTAAGTTTAAGGAATATAAAGGAGGAAAGAAGGAAGGCAGTTTTCTACCCTTAAGCCAGGTATGGAGGCACACAACTGTAATCTCATCTCTCAGGAGGCTGAAGCAGGAGGATCAAGAGTTTGAGGCCAGCCCAGGCTACATACCAACTGTCTCAGAAGACAAAACTGGGGGCTAGGGAGATGGCTTAGCAGTTAAGGCACTTCCCTGCAAAGCCTAAGGACCTATGTTCAATTTCCCAGTACCAATGTAAGCCAGATGCACAAGATGGCACATGCATCTGGAGTTTGTTTGCAGTGGCTAGAGGCCATGATGAACCCACTCTCTCCCCCCCCCCTTTATCAAATAATAAATAAATAAATATTAAAAAAGAAGACCAGGGCTGGGAAGATGGCTTGTTCTAGCACTTGCTGTACAAGCATGAGGACCTGAGTTCAGATCCCCAGCAGCCACCTAAGTGACAGGCATGGCGGTTACATGCCTGTAACCCCACTACTAGGGAGGCAGAGATAGAATTCCCAGGGCTGACTGACTGGCTTGTCTAGCTGAATTGGAGAGCTCTGGGATCAGAGAGACTCTATCTCAAAGTAAGGCAGAGAATGACAGAGGAAGATCCCTGATACCAGCCTCTGGCTTCCACATGCACAAACATGCAAACACACATGTGCTCATAGACATGCAAAAAGTTTTTTGCAGCTGGGCATGGTGGCGCACACCTTTAATCCCAGCACTCGGGAGGCAGAGATAGGAGACTCGTTGTGAGTCTGAGGCCAGCCTGAAATTACATAGCGAATTCCAGGTCAGCTCATGCTAAAACAAGACCCTACCATGAAAAAACAAAAAACAAAAAAATTTTTGTTCTTGCTCAGTGACAAAACTGATGGTATTTAAAAGGTAAAGGTTAGACCTGTACCCTGCAGCATAAAAGCTTCATGCATATTTGATTAGCCAGGCACTGACTTCAGATTGAGCTCTCTGTGAGGCACTCTTGACTTAGGAAATTCGAAGACTCTGCCAAGGAGAGAAAAGAACTGATCTCTGCATGTCCATCTGCCCACAACTAGCATTTAATGGCCTTGAGAATGGCTAATCAAGTTCAAAGAGTTGAGATTATGAAAGCTTGTGACCTAGGACAAAATAAGGAACCTCCCCCCCCACACACACACACACACATACACGCACATTTAAACAGTTAGAAATAAAACTGGGATTGAGGAGGTAGCTCAGTGGTAAAGCATTGCAAAGCCCTGGGTTTGATCACCAGACACACACACACACACACACACACACAGAGAGAGAGAGA
Organism: Dipus sagitta; assembly: GCA_036346955.1. NCBI lineage: Eukaryota > Metazoa > Chordata > Mammalia > Rodentia > Dipodidae > Dipus > Dipus sagitta. Next base: position 118,994,588 of record CM070775.1, read on the forward strand.
GAGAGAGAGAGAGAGAGAGAGAGAGAGAGAGAGGAGAGTGCGCCAGAACAGAGTTAAGCAAACAGAGGAGAACAGATGCAAGTCTTGCTCCATCTAATCAGTCCCTGCTCCTAAACATGCTACATGCGATACTGCCTTTCCAAATGAACAAAGCACATTATTTTGTGTGTGCATGTTTATGTCTGTGCACGTGGAAGCCAGAGGACAATCTTAGATATCATTCCTCAAGCCCTGTCCATCTTTTGTGAGCCAAGGTCTCTCACAGGCTTGAAGCTCAACAACTGGGTTAGACTGGCTGGCCAGTGAGCTCCAGGGATCCACCTGTCTCTGCCTCCCTAGCACATGCCACCATTCCCAGCTTGCTTTAAACATGGGTTCTGAGGATCTCATGCTTCCATGGCAAGCACTTTAACCCCTGGGCTATCTCCCCAACCCAGATTGGTTTGTTTTTCTCTATAATCTTGGAACCTAAAAGGATCTGTTGACTAAGAGGTAAATTTTTTTAAATTATTTTATTTGCTTATTTTTAAACATTTTATTTATTTATTTATTTATTTGAGAGAGAGAGAGAAAATGGGCACTACAGAGCCTCTAGCCTCTGCAAACAAACTCCAGATGCATGTGCCACCTTGTGCATCTGTCTTACGTGGGTACTAGGGAATCAACCCTGGGTCCTTAGATTTTGTAGGTAAGTGCCTTAACCTGCTAACCCATCTCTCCAGCCCCTTTATTTTATTTTTTTTAATACTTTTTAATTTTTAGAGAGATAGAGAGAATGGGTGTGCCAAGGCCTCTTGCCACTACAAACAAACTCCAGATGCATGTGGCATTTTGTTCATCTGGCTTTACATGGGTACTGAAGGATTGGACTCCAGCTGACAGGCTTTGCAAGCAAGCTCCTTTAACTGCTGAGCCATCTCCCTAGGCCTTGTTTTATTTTTTTAGTTGGCATACAGAGATTTAGGATGATTCAGTCTGGCAGTTTTTTTTTCTTGTTTTGTTTTGTTTTAGGTTTTGTTTTACTAGGCTTTAATATTTTTATTTTTATTTATTTGAGAGAGAGAGAGAGAGTCAGAGAGAAGGAGAGAGAAAGAGAGGGAGAGAATGGGCATGCCAGGACCTCCAGCCACTACAAGCAATAGACATATGTGCCACCTTGTACATCTGGCTAACATGGGTCCTGGGGAATTGAACCTGGGTCCTTTGGCTTTGCAGGCAAACACCTTAACTGCTAAGGCATCTCTTCAGCCCTCATTCTGCCATTTTTCAAACACAAGGTGTTTCAGTTGATTCTTGGCCCCTCTTCTCTCCTCCTCCCCCTTCTGTTTACATATGAGAGGACTCTCACCTTTCCCTCACTCCTCTTCCAGCTCATCTCTTTATCTTGTTTTTCCATAATCATTCTACATGTACAGGTTTCGCCCACATTTGCCCCCCTATATATACATATTTAGAGATATTAAAAGCTAAGACCTGCATATCAGAGAAAACATGGTTTTTGGCCTTTCTGAGTTTGAGTCACTTCGCTTAATAGAATTCTTTCCAGGATGTGTTTCAAGAGCATTTCAACCTTTCCATTGAACTCAGAAGGGCAGGTAGGGCTGGAGAGATGGCTTAGAGGTTAAGGCACTTGCCTGTGAAGTTAAAGAACCCAGATTCAATTACCCAGGACCCATGTAAGCCAGATGTACAAGGTGGTGCATGCCTCTGGAGCTCGTTTGCAAGTGACTGGAGGCCCAGGCGCACCCTTTCTCTCTCTCTCTCTCCCCATCTCTCTCTCTGTCAATAAATTAAAAGAAAAAAAAAGTGCAGGAGCCAGGCATGGTGGTGCACGCCTTTAATCCCAGCACTCAGGAGGCAGAGATAGGAGGATCGCCATGAGTTCGAGGCCACCCTGAGACTACATAGTGAATTCCAGGTCAGCCTGAGCTAGAGTGAGACCCTACCTTGAAAAAACAAACAATAAAATAAAATAAAAAAGAAACGCAGGTATACTGAAACTACCTGCTTAGGGCAAACAGGTAACCAGAGGTAAACCAGCTCATAGTGCCCAACTGAGCCCTCCTCAGGGAAGGAGCCCCTGGGCTCTGCTTCCCACAGTCCTTCAATTTGAGTACCAGAAAGTGACACATTCTGGGGACCAGTTCTTGGCTCTTTCCTCTTAATCATCAGGAATGTAAGTCCAACGCTGGCTGGGTTCCCACAAGCTGTCTGAATGGAGACAAAGTCCTCAGAGTAAATAAAAATCTCTCTCAGAAAAATCTCATGATTTTGTGCTTCCGGTTTCAACTTTTCGTTGAGACTCTATGTGGATAAGAAAATCTTGTGGTGGAAAGAGAGAAAAATCTGTTTTCATAGAAGTTACCATGTGTACCTAGAAGTGGGGGCAGTGAGTATTACAGAGAGGAGAAAAACTACAAATGCAAGAGGGTCAGCAGGGAGGGAAAGGAAGCCAACGAAGGAGGGGAGCCCAACCTTGACCGACCAAGGAAAAAAAAAAAAAATACCAATTACAGTGGGACCTGGCACAGCCTCAGGTTCGATGGGAACTCTGACCATGGCCTAGTCTCTTCAGTCACTGGCCCATCGTCACTACTGGTGACTCACTCGGAACCAATCAGAAGGCTGACCGTTGTGCTGATTTCCCGGGTCAGCCTTGGGCTGGTCAGACCAAGGTCTCCCCTGTATTCCCCCGGCCCTCCCTCCTCCAGGTCCCTGCAGGTTCAACTCGGCACGCACGCATGCACACCCTGCTGCGAAGGCAGGAGAAAGCTCACAATCACCTTTCCTTTTCACATCCGCATGGAGGAGGGCCTCCAGCAGCAATCGGGGAAGCATGCAGTGGTGGTACTGATGTCCCATCAGGTTCAGGGAGACAAAAATGCAATCGCTCCTTTGTACTTCAAAGGATGGAAGCTAGACAGAGGCTGCTTCAAGGCGCAGGAATTACGGTGAAATAGTGTTTGGGGGCACATTCTCCCCCCCACCACAAAAAAACCATTTGAGGTAGCCCAGCCCTCGGGGTTCCCTGGAGCCAGAGGCAGGAGGAGGTACTAGACCAAAGAGTCCAGGAGAAGCAAGCAGGATGCTTGGGACCGTAGCCCTATCCCAAACTGCCCGAGGTCTGGCATCTTGCCGTCCCCCGTATCCAGGGCACCTGGACCTCGCTTGTAAATTTACGGAATGTCAAGGTCTCGGCCATCTTGGGGACCCCCATCCCCTTGGGGAAAGTTTTCCTATTCCTTCTTTTGAACAGAAGGAAGGGTTAGTTCTCCCGGAAAAAAAAAAAAAAAAAAAAAAAAAAAGACTTCTCGAGAGAAGCCGATGCATTTGCACAGACCTGATCCGGGGCGCGGCCACCAGCAGCACGACGGGCAGAACGAGGAGCAGGAGGCCAACCATCTCTTCGGCGCGGCGGCAGCGCGGCCAAGCCGACGCCCACGAGCCGCCGGCCCACTACGGCCGCTTTCTCCGGGACACTCCCTGGTTCACTCGCAACCGCCCCGGAGCAAAGCCCTCTGGGAAATGTAGTTCAAAGGCCTGGCGGCCGCCGGGCGCTGCCCATTAAAGATGCTGCTTGCAGATAGCGTGAGACGCGGAACCGCGCGGTACATGCGCGACACGGTTTCAACCGTCTAGAGCCCAGGGTCTGGGGGGTGGGGTGTGGGGGGTTCGTTCTGCCAGCTCGGCCACAGCCTTCTGGTCGCCAGTGGTTGCTCTGACAGCTCCCTAGTCCCCTTTCTCTAAAGATGCCCGATCCTTGGTTCAGTTTTCCCCAATCATGATTAGGAAGCTAGCTCACTTCGGCTAGAGAACCGGCATATGGCCTCTGGAAGTGTTCTAAGGCCTGTTAACCAGGAGAGAAGACATTAGTCTTGACAGGTGTTGGGGGCGGTGGGGTGGGGGCGTCCCTTCTCAGAGATGCCCTTTATCCAATGGAAGGGAAGCAACCATGGATCCTTGAAGACATTCCCTGAAGAATCACTTTATTGTCTCTATTTTGAATATGATGGTGTTAACCATCATAATTTTCCCAGTGTCTGATTGTTTGATTTAAAAAAAAGGTTGGGGGGGGGGACAGGTATGGTGGTGCATGCCTTTAATCCCAGCACTCGGGAGGCAGAGGTAGGAGGATCACTGTGAGTTCGAGGCCACCCTGAGACTACATAGTGAATTCCAGGTCAGCCTGGGCTAGAGTGAGACCCTACCTCGAAAAAACAAAAAAAATAAAAATTTTTAAAAAAATTTTAAAAAGAAAGGAAGTTTTCTTAATAAAAATTTAAAAAGGAAGAAAGAAACAGTTTTCTTAACAACTTGTATCGTATGTATGAACCCCCAGGGTAGCAATGAACTTCTCATACTTGGCACAGTTGGTTTTGCCAATTTATGAAAGGATTCAATCCCGTCTTGAATAAAGGCCATGGGCATGTTCTCTAGAAACAGGCAAAATCACCTGTTCACAATCTTTTCTTTCATCAGAGGTCTATCTGCAGGGGGAGTCTGAATGTGGAAGTTTTAAGTCATTATCTACCTATGATTTCCTGTCTACACATAGTAATGCTTTCTGGGTTTTTTTTTTTTCACAATTCATTTTCATTTGATTGAAAGACACATGCTCCAAGAACAATTTGAGCCAATAAATATTACATAGCATTGGAGAGGTTTCCTTCACACAATACATATTTATATTGATTTAACATTAGATTATCTAATGGTCATCAGCTTTTTGTCACTTTCCTGTGATGCCTAATATTTGTATAGTAGCTTATAACTACGAAAATCCTTTCACATGTTTGTTCCTCATTCGTTTAGTCATTCTTTTGACAAGTGTTTGTGGTATTGCTGGCAGCTAGCTGGTGGGTTCTTCTCCGACAAAGAATTAGGAGACAGGAAGATGGTGTGGCAAGGCTGAAGTAAGAGTTTGTTGACACAAAAGCATCCACAGACACAGGGAGGGATCCTAACTGGGTTATCAGGGACTGCAGAGGGGGTGGGTTTTATTACTTTGGAGAGTCCCTCCCACCCCTCCCTGTCCTCGGACTGGCATTCAGGGTGTACTGGCTCTGTTCCTGCGTGCTTTCTGGACTTGCAATTGGATCTCCTGCCTTAGTCCACGTCCAGTGTTGAGCCCTACAGGGAGCTCCAGACCTGATATTATCTCGAGGAAACCAAAACCACATGGAGATGCCAGAAGCTGGGGCCCTAGTTTCATCTAGGAACCAGAAACCGCCCAGAGGAGATCCCAGCCTGGGAGCAGAAGCCTTTGTATCATCTTGTCCTCGCAGAACACTCGGCATCCTGGAATCCCCAAGACTCCTGGGGGACCATCAGTCCCAGTATTTGTATAGTGAACTACACTGGGTTTTTTTATTTGTTTATTTTTTGTTTTGTTTTTGTTTTTTTTTTGAGGTAGGGTCTCACGTTTCACTGTAGCTCAGGCTGACCTGGAATTTACTCTGTAGTCTCAGGGTGGCCTTTAATTCACGACGATCCTCCTACCTCTGCCTCCTTAGGGCTGGGATTAAAGACGTGCACCACCACGCCCAGGCTGAGAACTGCACTGTTTTGAAGCCCACAGGGAGCCAGACAGATATTGATCTCTATCCCCTCAGAGTTTATAAAATGTCCTGGGAAACCTTAGCCCAGGGATCTCTATAGATAAATGGTGATGAGGTTATGACAGAAAACAGAAAGTAGAGAAAACCTGGGGAGTTAATAGCAGTCGAAATCCTCCTGATCTAGAGATTGACAGGCACTTCAGACGTGTGTGTGTGTGTGTGTGTGTGTGTGTGTGTGTAACAGAATTTTATTCAACTATGAAGAAGAATGAAATTAGACCATTTGCAGGAAAATTGATGGAACTGGAGATCCTCATGCTGAATGAAATAAGCCAGGTTCAGAAAGCAAATGCCATGTTTTCTCTCATATGCAGAATGTGATTTAAATATGAATATATGTATATAAAGGATATGAGTATGAGGCAGATTATTAGAGGAGAGGTCTGATGGGATGGCTAAGGGAGGAACAAGAAGATAATTGGGGGGTAGAAAGACAAAATGCTACATATCTTCTTATGTAGAATCTTGATTTAACAACATATATACACATGTAAGTAACAGGAAAGCAGAAAGGGGTTATTTGGGGGAAGGGATCAAAAAGTCAGAGACAAGGGCTAGGAAGGGTAGCAGTTGGGCAAATATGAGCAAGGTAAAATCGTATAGGTATTAATTTATCACAGTGAAACCTATCATTATGTATGCTAATTAATAATTTAAAAGGCAGGCACGGGCATGTGTATTAGTTACCGTTTCACTGCAGGGACAAAATGACCTACCAGAAGCAGCTCATGGAAGAAAAGGGTTCATGTCCTGGGTTATAGCTTCGAGGGAAAATTTCATCAAGGCAAGGTAAGTATGGTAGGAGCAGACAGCTGGGCATCATATCTTCTCATCAGCAGGGAGGAAGTAGAGTGAGCTAGCAGTGCCAAGCAGGGCTAGGCTATCACACCGTAAGGCCTGCCACTAGTGACACACCTCCTGCAGTAAGGCTCTACCTCCCAAAGGCTCCACCAACTGAGGATTAAATATGATCACAAAATAATCACAAACATACGAGGCTGGGGGGCGGGGCATTTTACATTCAAACCACATCAGCAAGGGGGAATAGGTAAGCTCAGAGGCACAGCACAGCAAGGGGGAATAGGTAAGCCCAGAGGCACAGCAGAGTCCAGGGAGAGCACGGTGGGCCTGGGTTGCAAGTTAGAGCTGCGCCTCCATCTTCAAATCAAGCTTGTGGAGTGGGTTGGGCTGAAGATGAGCAATGCTGTGCCCCACCCTCCCAAACAAAGCGCAGTCCTCAAGCAGAGGAAATGGCCCAATGATTAAAGCGCTCGCTGCACAGCCACGATGGCCTAAACGTGAATCTCTGTCAACCACTTGAAAAAAAGCTGGACATAGTGGTTTGCCTGTAATCCCAGCTCTGGAGAGGTAGAGACAGGAGAATCCCTGGGACTTGCTGGTTAACTTGTCTCACCTAATCGGTTCACTGAAAGACCCTATCTCAAGGAAGTAAAGTGGAGAGCAACTGAGGAAAACGCTTGTCATCAATCTCTGGCCTCTCCATGCACACACCCCCAACACACGCACAATTAAATACATATACACCTGCCCACTACACACATACACATGAAAAGAAAAGAGTTAGGGAGATGGTTCAGCAGTTAAAGGACTTGCTTACAAGCCTGCTGACCCGAGTTCTGTCCTCCTCATCACCTCACATAAAGCCTGATGCAAAGTGGCACATGCGTCTGTAATCCTAATGTATCTACAGCAATGGAAGGCAGTACCAGGAGAATACAGACACTCATAAGCAGCAGTTAAACCAGAGAGACCTTGTCACTGAAAGAAGGTGGAAAGAAGCTGGGCAGGGTGGCACACGCCTTTATTTATTTTTATTTTTTAAAATTTATTAATTTGAGAGTGATAGAGAGAGAGAGAAAGAGGCAGATAGGTAGAGAGAGAATGGGCGCTCCAGGGCCTCCAGCCACTGCAAACGAACTCCAGATGTGTGCACCATCTTGTGCAGCTAGCTTACGTGGGTCCTGGGGAATCGAGCCTCGAACTGAGGTCCTTAGGCTTCACAGGCAAGCACTTAACTGCTAAGCCATCTCTCCAGCCTGGCATGCGCCTTTAGTCCCAGCACTTGGGAGGCAGAGGTAGGAGGATCACCGTGAGTTCAAGGGACTACAGAGTGATTGTCAGTTTAGCCAGGGCTAGAGTGAGACCCTACCTCAAAAATAAATAAATAAACAAACAAATAATAAATAAATAAAGGTGGAAAGAGAAGCTACCTGTCACCTTACATTTACTCATGTGCTGTGGCACATGTACACATACAAAATAAATAAATAATAATAAAAAGGAAGGAAAGAAGCTGGGCGTGATAGCGCATGCTTTTAATCCCAGCCTCGGGAGGCTGAAGTAGGAGAATGGCTATGAGTTCAAGGCCAGCCTGAGAATACACTGTGAATTCCAGGTCAGCCTGGACTACGGAAAGACCATGCCTAGAAAAACAAAAAAAAAAAAAGAGGAAAGAAAGAAATTGCAATGTTCTGTAAACCAATTTCTCTTAACCAGATCTAATTTCCAAACACCCATCAGACTTCTCTATTTTGGCATCTTAGCTTCCCTGATGAGTTCCTTAAATTTGGTGAGTGATGCCTGGCGTGGTGGCACACGCCTTTAATCCCAGCACTCGGGAGGCAGAGGTAGGAGGATCGCCATGAGTTCGAGGCCACCCTGAACCTGATGGGTGCTGGTAGAGAGTATGGTGCTCCTGGGTAGGTTAGTGCCTGGAAAAATAACCAGCAAGTTTTCTAACATGCACGTTCATTAATTCATGCCACTAACATGCTCAGTAGATGTTTGGAGACAAAGTGAATGTCCACAGAGCCCAGTCAATATCCTAGGTTCAAAAGTGCTAACCTATGGCTTAATTGGTTTTCCTCTTTCAATTTTTTTTTTTTTTTGAGGTAGGGTTTTACTGTAGCCCAGGCTGACCTGGAATTCACTATGTAGTCTCAGGGTGACCTCAAACTCACTGTGATCCTCCTACCTCTGCCTCCCGAGTGCTGAGATTAAAGGCATGCATCACCACGTCTGACGTATAGATTGGCCTCACCCTTTCCTGTTTCAGGGTCACTTTTTTTTTTTTTTTTTCCAGGTAAGGTCTCACTCTAGCTTGGGCTGACTTGGAATTCATTATGTCATCTCAGGGTGACCTCGAACTCACAGCAATCCTCCTACCTCTGCCTCCTGAGTGCTGGGATTAAAGGCATGCACCACCACGCTCTGGCTTCCTCTTTCAAATTTTTGTCTAAAAGACAAAGGCAAGGATAGTAAAATTTCATTAGTAAGAAACCTTCTATTGCTTAAGGAACTTATTTTGCAAATGCAAGCTTAGTAAGAGTTCCCCAGGGCAGTCCTTTTAAATCATTATTCCAATTATCTATAGTTGTATAACAGTCCACCCACACAGGGATTAAAGAAAATTTAAGTTATAATGGCCGTGATTTGGTCACGCTGAGGTGTTCAGGAGGGCTTCACTACATGGCTTTTCTACTCCATACGAAGTTGTGTGCTATGGCTCCATGGGATACTGCCAGGGTCTGGGTAGATCTGGGGGCATCCGGGAAGGTGTAACTAAAATGCCTAGAGTTCTGGCAGGGATAACTAGAAGTTAAGCTCTGCCTGGCTCATCTCCCTCCCTTGTAGTCGCAGGCCTCTCCATGATCTTCCCAACATGATTGTTGGCTTCCTCTTTCTCCGCTTCCTCCTTTTTCCTCTTTCTTTTGGTTTTTTTCTTCTTATACTTTAGCTTGTTTTGTTTTGTTTTGTTTTTTTGTTTTTCAAAGTAGGGTCTCACTCTAGCTCAGGCTGATCTGGAATTTACTATGTAGTCTCAGGGTGCCATTGAACTCATGGAAATTCTCCTGCCTCTGCCTACTGAGTCCTGGGATTAAAGGCATGTGCCACCATGCCCGGCTGATTTTTTTTTTTTTTTTTTTTTTGGTTTTTCAAGGTAGGGTCTCACTCTAGCTCAGGCTGACCTGGAATTCACTATATAGTCTCAGGGCAGCCTCAAACTCATGGCAATCCTCCTACCTCAGCCTCCCAAATACTGGGATTAAAGGCCTGCACCACCACACCCGGTTTATTTTAGGAATTTTATTTATTATTTAGAAACTCTTTTGCATTGTGCTAGTTATAAGGGAAAAACTTAACAAATATGAAACCAGTTACCTATTAACAGTAAGAACATGATATAGAGAACCTTTGATGAGGGACAGAGCACTGAGTGAGATTAGAACTCCAATCCCAAATTCTTATCTACATTTATCTACAAAGAATTGAAAAATCTAGACACAAAGAGTAAATCATTAAAGATGCATTTTTAAAATATTTATTTATTTATTTATTTATTTATTTATTTATTTATTTGACAGAGAAAGTGAGAGAACACACACCCCAGGGCCTTCAGCCACTGCAAACAAACTCCAGACACATGTGCCCCCTTGTGCATCTGGCTGACGTGGGTCCTGGGGAATTGAACCTGGGTGCTTTGGCTTTGCAGGCAAACAGCCACTAAGCCATCCCTCTAGCCCTAAAGATGTATTTTAAGGATATAGGTAAGAGGAAAGAAGTTCCCAAACTGAGTAGCTCAAAGTGGTCTTGAATAGGTTGCCACATGACAGCCCAGTCTGGGCTTCTTTTAAGTCCTTGTAAATGCAAATTAAGAGGCACAAAATTGAGATGCATCTCATTGTCAGGCTTAGGTGTACAGCACAGGTCACAATTGGCTGGTGAGTGCACAGGAAAGGTGTGCAGGCTTAGGAAGAGCCCACCAGCCTGGGAGGGGAGGAGGCGGGTTTGGAGAATACCCCCCAAAGCCCTTCAGGGTCAAGGACTGGACAGTGGCTCTTGGTGGACATTTTCTTTCTTTTTTTAAATTAATTTATTTTTTATTGACAACTTCCATGATTGTAAACAATACCCCATAGTAATGCCCTCCCTCCCCCACTTTCCCCTTTGAAGCTCCATTCTCCATCATATCCCCTCCCCCTCTCAATCAATTTCTTTTATTTTGATGCCATGATCTTTTCCTTCTATTATGATGGTCTTGTGTAGGTAGTATCAGGCACTGCGAGGTCATGGATATCCAGGACATTTTGTGTCTGGAGGAGTATGTTGTAAGGAGTCCTACCCTTCCTTTGGCTCTTACATTCTTTCCGCCACCTCTTCTGCAATAGACCCTGAGCCTTGGAAGGTGTGATAGAGATATCGCAGTGCTGAGCACTCCTGTCACTTCTTCCAGCACCATGATGCCTTCTGAGTCATCACAAGGTCACTACCATCTGAAAAGAGAAGGTTCTCTACCAAAAGTGAGAGTAGCAGTAATATATGGGTATGAACACTAAGAGAAGTGCTTATTGGGCAGTTTGATAAGCATAGTATATACATTTAGCCAGACAGCAGCAGACGTTAGGGCTCATGACTACCCCTGTTTTAAGTTTTCAGTATCAGGGATGTATTCCCTCCCATGGAGTGGGCCTCCAGTCCAATTAGAGGGCAGTTGGTTTCCACCATGACAGACGTGCCACTATTGCACCCGTTGGCTCATTTGGCCTGGCTGGCCAAATATAAGGTTTGCAGTGTCTACTGTTGAGTATCTTCACTGGTGATTTCTCTCTCTCCCATTGAACTGCATGCAGAATGGCTTCTTCCAGCTTTCTGTCAGCTGGTCTACATGGAGGAGGTTATCAGCTCAGTTCCAGCAGGATTTCTCAGTGGCCTTGCAGCCCAAGTATGTGAGTCTTCAGCAATAGGGTCTTACTATCTATTCCTGGTGGGAAACCACTGGGCCATCCCTCCAACCCTGCAATTCCTTTACATCGCTTCTGACCATTGTTATTTGATTTTAGCCTATCAAGTGAGTTAGGTTTCCCTGATGACTAAAGACACTGAGCATCTTTTCGTGTACTTATTAAGTTTTTTTTGTTTGTTTGTTTGTTTTTTGTTTTTCAAGGTAGGGTCTCACTCTAGCTCAGGGTGACCTGGAATTCACTTTGTAGTCTCAGGGTGGCGTTGAACTCATAGCAATCCTCCTACCTCTGCCTCCCGAGTGCTGGGATTAAAGGCGTGTGCCACCACGCCCGGCTAAATTAAGTTTTATTTGTGTGTATGTGTTCATGTGTGTGAGTGAGTGTGGGCGTACATATGTGGAGGTCAGAGAACAACTTTTGGGTGGGTTTTCATCCTTCTACATCATTTGAGATAGGGTTTCCCTCTCTGTATCTTGATCACCATGAACTTCCAGAAAATTTTCCTGTGTCTGCTTCTCATTTCTTCCTTCCTTCCTTCCTTCCTTCCTTCCTTCCTTCCTTCTTCCTTCCTTTCTTTCTTTCTTTTTCTTTTGTTTTTGTTTTTCAAGTTAGGGTCTCGCTCTAGCCAAGGCTGACCTGGAATTCACTACGTAGTCTTAGGGTGACTTCAAACTCATGGTGATCCTCCTACCTCTGTCTCCCTAGTGCTGGGACTAAAGGTGTGCACCACCATGCCCAGCCAGCTTCCCATTTCACCATCAGCATGCTGTAATTACAGAAGCCTGCCACACCTTGTGGCTTTTTGAGGGAGGGGGCAGTCTTATAGCATTTAAAAAAATTAATTAACAAAAACTTTTTTTGGTTTTTCGAGGTAGGGTCTCACTCTAGTCCAGGCTGACCTGGAATTAACTCTGTAGTCTCAGGGTGGCCTTGAACTCATGGTGATCCTCCTACCTCTGCCTCCCGAGTGCTGGAATTAAAGGCATGCGCCACCACGCCCTGGCTCATTTTTTAAAATATATTTTTATTTATTTAAGAGGGAGAAAGGAGAGAGAGGGAGAGACAGAGAGAGTGAGCAAGAGCAAGAGCATGCCAGGGCCTCCAGTCACTGTAAAGGAACTCCAGATGTATACATCCCCTTGTGCATCTGACTTACGTGGGTCCTGGAGAGCGGAACTGGGAGCCTCTGGCTTTGCAGGCAAGCGCCTTAACCACTAAGCCATCTCTCCAGCCCCTGACCTGGAACTCACTATGGAGTCTCAGGGTGGCCTGAAATTCATGGCAATCCACCTACCCCTGCCTCCTGAGTGCTGGGATTAAAGGCACGTACCACCATGCCTGGCTAAATTAATTTTTTTATTAGCATACAAAGAATTAGGTTTCATTTTGTTGTATTCCACAATTTTTTTGTTCCCTCCATCCTTTTTTTCTCCCCCCTTTGCTGTCTTCCCCTACCATAGCCTCCTTTCTGCTTTCATACTGCATTTTTCCTTTGGCCTCCCACGTTTCTCATCACCTCTTGTACCTCTCTCAGGGTCCATCCCTTTTTAAATTTATTTATTTGCACGTGCTGGTGTGTGTGTGTGTGTGTCTGAGAGAGAGAGTCTGGGCACACAAGGGTCTCTTGTTACTGCAAATGAATAGAAACACCCTTCCAGCTTTACATGAGTGGTTGAAGAATTGAACCTGGGTTTTGCAAGCAAATGTCTGTAACTGCAGAGCCATCTCTCCACCCTCTCTCATTGTCTAGCTTGACTCAGAGTCTATACTCACTCTCTCATGCCATTATTTACTTTTTCATACAAACATTAAAAATATGATCATCACATATATGAAACATTTTTGTCTTTCTAGGCCTGGGTTACCTCACTTAGTATAATCTTTTCCAATTCAATGTATTTTTCTGAAAATTTCATAATGTCATTTTTATTTTTTGTTTTTTTGAGGTCTCCCTGTAGCCCAGGCTGACCTGTAACTCACTATGTAGCCCCAGGCTGGCCTCAAACTCACAGCGATCCTCCTAGCCCTGCCTCCCAAGTGCTGGGGTTCCAGGTGTATGTCACTACGCCTGGTTCATTTTTTTTTTTTTTTTTGCTTTTTCGAGGTAGGGTCTCACTCTAGCCCAGGCTGACCTGGAATTCACTATGGAGTCTCAGAGTGGCCTTGAACTCACGGCGATCCTCCTACCTCTGCCTCCCGAGTGCTGGGATTAAAGGCGTGCGCCACCACGCCCGGCTGACCATTTTTTAAAATTTATTTGAAAGTGCTTGAGAGAATGGGCATCCCAGGGCCTCTAGCCACTGCAAATGAACTCCAGACACATGTGCCACCTTGTGCATCTGGCTTACATGGATACTAGGGAATTGAACCTAGGTCCTTAGGCTTCACAGCCAAGTGCCTTAACCACTAAGGCATCTTTCCAGCCCATGTTTATATTTATTTATTTATTTACAAACAGGTGGTGGAGGGGGAAGGACAGAGAGAGAGAAAATGGGCATACCAGGCTCTCTAGCCACTGCAAACAACTCCAGATGCATGTACCACTTTGTACATCTGGCTTTACATGGGTACTGGGGAATTGAACCTGGGTTGTTAGGCTTTGCAGGCAAGCTCTTTAACCACTGAGCCATCTCTCCAGCCCTCATTTTTCTTTACAGCTAAATAAAATTCCATCGGATATATTTATATATACTACATTTTCATTATCCAATAACCAATTGATGGTCATCTAGGTTGATTCCATTTCTTAGCTATTGTGAATAGATCAGCAATAAACATGGGTATGCAAGTATCTCTGTAGTGTGATATGGAGAGTACTTGGGTATATACCCAGGGTGTAGTTAGGTTATAGTAGGTCAATATTTAGCTTTTTGAGAAACCCCCACACTGATTTCCGTAGTGGCTACACCAGTTTACACTCCCAACAACAGTGAATAAGAGTTCCCCTATCCCCACAACCTCACCAGCATTTGTTGTCATTAGGTTTCTTTTTTTTAATTAAAAAAAATATTTTGAGAGAGAGAAAGACACACGGTGGGGGGGGGGGGGGGAGAGGGAGAGAGGGAGAGAGGGAGCACGCCAGGGCCTTCAGCTGCTGTGAATGAACTCTAGACGCCTGAGTCCCCTTGTGGCCCATTCCGACATTGCATGCATGCATCACTGTGCTACATGGGACCTGGAGATTTGACATGAGTTCTTAGGCTTTGCAGGCCTCTCTGTTCATCTAAAAAAAAAAAAAAAAAAAAAAAAAAAAAAAAAAAAAAAAAAAAAAACAGGTTTAATCCACTTTTATTTTTCTGTATAAAATCCCTATGTGGTAGCCACAGCTGGAGCCTGGGTCCTCTGCACTGAAACCCTGGTGTGGGTTTTCACAAGATGCTCAGTGAACTCCTGGTAGGGAGGCTCTGTGAACAGTCTCCTTCCAGAGGTCGGGGGTCAGAGAGCTGTAGGTCTTAGAGATGGAGTCAAAAGTGGCCTTAGCAAAGTGTAGCAGGCATCAATACCAGCCATCAGCAGCAGCTCCTTGGGGCCAGGGGCAGAGACAATGGCAGTGACCCTGGGGGCATGGATAAGGCACACCAGCTCAGAGCCATAGCAGCCTGTCACCTCACAGGGGACTGTGTGGAGATTGCCCATCTTGTTCCCCCAGTAGCCTCTCCAGACAGGCACAATGGAGAGCTTGGCCAAGATGACGATCCTCGGGTGACAGCAGTTACTTCCTCCGAGCACTTAACACCCCGGCCGACAAGACTGCTGTAGTCCCCAGTGGCGACAAAAGCCTTGAACCTGGTTTGCTGGCCAGAGTCTGCTTCTGCACGGGTACGATCTTCAAAACCTCGGCCTTAAGGGACACCCCCAAGAAGAGGTCAATAATCTCAGAGTTCTTGACGGGCAGGGAGAACAGATGGATCTCCTGCAGGGACTGGATCTTCATGTCCTTGACCAGGCGTCCCAGCTTGTGACGGGATCCACTAGCCCTGTCGTCGGCTTTGCCTCTCGAGCACCGCGGCAGAAACCTCCGTGGAAGCCGCCGCGGCCTCCTAGTTCTGGGACCCTGGGTCTGCCCGGGCCCTCCCGCTGCACCGGTGTCATCCACCATTTGGTGTTTTCCCGAGGAAGAAGTATGTCTGCTCATTTTTTTTAAAATTTTTTTATTTTGAGAGTGACACAGAGAGAAAGAGGCAGAGAGAGAGAGAGAGAATGAGAATGGGCGCGCCAGGGCTTCTAGCCACTGCAAACGAATTCCAGATGTGTGTGCCCCCTTGTGCATCTGGTTAACGTGGGTCCTGGGGATGAGAGCCTCGAACCGGGGTCCTTAGGCTTCATAGGCAAGCGCTTAACCGCTAAGCCTATCTCTCCAGCCCCATGTCTGCTCATTTTTTTAAACTATTTTTATTTATTTATTTGCAAGCAGAGAGAGGTAGAGAGAGAGAGAGAATTGGCGTGCCAAGACCTCCAGGTGCTGCAAACGAATTCCAGATGCATGCACTTCTTTGTGCATCTGGCTTTATGTGGGTACTGGGAAATTGAACCTAGGTCCTTAGGCTCCGCAGGCAAGTGTGGTATCTGTTGAGCTATCTCCTCAGCCCTGTCTGCTCATTTTTATTGTCTCTTTCTGTATGTGTGATGTGCATGCATATGTGTATGCATGTGGCTATACATGTGTGTGCACGTGGAGGCCAGAGGTTGACATGGGCATCTTCCTCCATAGCTCTCCTTTCTTTTCATTTTAACTTTTTATCGGCAACTTGCATATATACAGACAATATAACATGATCATAATCCTCTCCCACCACCATCACTTCTCCCCCTCCCAAATCCTCCCTTCACTGAATCCCTTCTTTCCAACTAGTCTCTCTTCTATTTTGATGTCATCATTTCTCCCCTGTTATGCAGGTCTTGTAGAGGTATTACCAGCCCCTGTGAGGTCATGAATATCACAGTCTCTTTGTGTCTTGAAGACAGTATTATAAAAACACTCCTCGGGCTGGAGAGATGGCTTAGCGGTTAAGGGCTTGCCTGTGAAGCCTAAGGACCCCAGTTCGAGGCTTGATTCCCGAGCACCCACGTAAGCCAGATGCACAAGGTGGCACATGCACCTGGAGTTCATTTGCAGTGGCTGGAGGACCTGGTGTGCCCATTCTCTCTCTCTCTCTCTCTGCCTCTTTCTCTCTCTGTCTGTCTGTCGCTCTCAAATAAATAAATAAAAATTAAAAAAAAAAAACTCCTCCCCTTCCTTTGGCTTACATTCTTTTTTTAAAAAAAAACTTTTTTTTTAAAGTTACTATTATTTTATTTTTGAATGAGAGACAGAGAGAGACAGACAGAGAGAGAAAAGAGGCAGAGAGGGAGAGAGAAAATGGGCGTGCCAGGGCCTTTCAGCCACTGTGAACCAACTGTAGATGTGTGAGCCTCCACTGCTGGGATTAAAGGCTTGCACCATCAGGCCCAGCCAGTGTATTTTCTTTACTTTCTCTTTTCTTTTCTTTTTAATTTTTTTGAGGTAGGGTCTCACTCTAGTCTAGGCTGACCTAGTAGTTTCAGGGTGGCCTTGAACTCACAGCAGTCCTCCTACCTCTGCCTGCTGAGTGCTAGGATTAAAGGTGTGCAACACCATGCCCGGCCAGTTTTTTCTTTTGATGTAAAATTTACTCACAATGAAATGAATAGGTTTTAAATGTATATTTGACATTTTGACCTTTACATAGATCTACATAACCCCAATCCCTAACAAGATAAAACGTTCTTATCAACCCAGAAAGTCACTCATGAGAGGGACTACTTTGAATTGTATATGTGTGCAGAAATCGTAGGTTAATGGAGCAATCAGAGATAGAGAGCATTAGATTGGAGAAGATAAAGTTTTGAAGGTCAAAAGGATTAGCAGGTGGCCAGCATCCTGGACTCTAAGAAGGGGCTAATAATTCGCTGTGAACAGTAAGAAGATTAGGTTGATTGGAACTCAGCCAAAATCATGAGATCTAATATTTCAGCAAACTTTTTGTGTATTACCATAATTTGAATAATTTATGTCCCTTCTAATGTCCAGAGTTGGGCTTTTTTTTTGTTTGTTTGTTTTGGTGTTTTCAAGGTAGAATCTCAATCTAACCCACTCTGACCTGGAATTCATTAGGTAGCCTCAGACTGGCCTGAAACTCAGCAATCTCCTACCTCTGCTTTCCTGAGTGCTGGGATTAAAAGCATGTGCCACCCCATCCAGCACGCAGAGTTCTTTTTTTTTTGTTTTGTTTTTTCTAGATAGGGTCTCACCCTAGCTCAGGCTGACCTGGAATTCACTCTGTAGTCTCAGGGTGGCATCGAACTCACGGCAATCCTCCTACCTCTACCTCCCGAGTGCTGGGATTAAAGGCATGTGCCACCACATCCAGCCCAGAGTTCTTTATACTGTTTTTAGTGGCTCTTGGTCACCCAGGCAAAGATAAATTGAGTGGGTATGTAAATATGTAAAGTGGGTACCCTCTGTATGAGTTGAATGTTATAGTTAGATGCTTTGATTCCTGCTTCCCTGTGGTAACCTGCCCTGGAGCTTGTAAGCATATGAGCTGGGGCTGGAACCAGGAAGTCTGTCTCTAGAATCCATGTGCTTAAACACTACATCCTTTCCTTGGCATATTCATGGATATGTCATCTTCATTGAAACATAACAGAAAGCACAAAAGCGCACCAATCAGAAGTGTATGAAACAATGACTTGTAGCAGTGAATGCACCTGTGTGCTAACCACTCAGGTCAAAGTGCAGATATTACCTGTCCTCAGGGGCTCCAGCCCTTCCCCTCCCCTTCCCTTCCCAATCCTTCTATTTTTTTTTTGTTGTTGCTGTTGTTTTGTTTTGTTTTTTTGAGGTAGGGTCTCACTCTAGCCCAGGCTGACCTGGAATTCACTATGGAGTCTCAGGGTGGCCTTGAACTCACGGCGATCCTCCTACCTCTGCCTCCCGAGTGCTGGGATTAAAATCGTGCACCACCACGACCGGCTTAATCCTTCTATTTTAATAACATAGAGTTGAAGCATCATAGGGTCTGGTTTTTTTTTTAAATAAATTAATTTATTTATATATGCATGTATGTGTATGCCAGGGTCACTTGCTAATGCAAATGAATGCCTGTCCAGCATTATGTGGGTGGCTGGGGGTTTGAACCTAGGCCAAGAGGCTTTCAACAAGCAACATCTCTAACTGCTGAGATCTCACCAGCCCTGGGTTTTTGTTTGTTTTTGTTGAGTTTTTGTTTGTTTGTTTGTTTTCAAGGCAGGGTCTCATTCTAGCCCAGGCTGACCTGTAATTCACTATTAGTCTCAGGGTGGAGTTGAACTTACAGTGATCCTCCTATCTCTGCCTCCTGAGTGCTGGGATTAAAGGCGTGCGCCACCACTCCCTGGCATCTGCTGGGTTATTTTTAAAAATATATTTATTTATTATTTATTTATTTATTTGAGACAGAGAGGCAATGAGAGAGAGAGAGAGAGAGAGAGAGAGAAAATGGGTGTGCCAGGGCCTCCAGCCACTGCAGGTACCACCCTGTGCATCTGGTTTACATGGGTCCTAGGGACTCGAACCTGGGTCCTTTGGCTTTGCAGGCAAGTGCCTTAACTGCTAAGCCATCTCTCCAGCCTTGGGTTATTTTTTCGTTTGCTTGTTTTTCTTATTCTTATATGGTTTCTTGTGTGCGTGTGTGTTCATGTGGTGTACACCCCATGCACATGCATGTGGAAGCCTGAGTTGGACGTTGGGGGTCTCCTCTATTACTTTTCTGCCTTACTTCCCTAGACCAAGCGTCTTGCTGAATCTGGAGCTCCCTGTTCTCTGGTGAGGCAGGCTGACTAGTGCAGTTCTGTCCTGAGCCATGCTTAGGGCAGGGGTCACAGGCATGTGCAGCAAGCTCAGCTTTTTTGTTTCTTTTTTGGTTTTTTGAGGTAGGGTCTCATTCTAGCTCAGGCTAACCTGGAATTCACTATGTAGTTTCAGGGTGGCCTCAAACTCACGGCGATCCTCCTACTTGTGCCTCCCAAGTGCTGGGATTAAAGGCGTGTGCCACCATGCCCGGCTCATGCTCAGCTTTTTACGTGGGTGCTGGGGATCAAACTCAGGTGCTCATGCTTGTGCAACAAGTGCTCTTAGCCACTGAGCCATCTCCCCAGCTTTCTTGTTTTTATTTTTTAGTTTTTTTTTGAATATTAATTTTTAAAAATATTTTTGTTTATTTTTTATTTATTTATTTGAGAGCAACAGAGAGAGAAAGAAGCAGAGAGAGAGAGGGAGAGAAAGGGCGCGCCAGGGCCTCCAGCCACTGTACACGAACTCCAGACGCCTGCGTCCCTCTTGTGCATCTGGCTAACGTGGGTCCTGGGGAGTCGAGCCTTGAACCTGGGTCCTTAGGCTTCACAGGCAAGCGCTTAGCGGCTAAGCCATCTCTCCAGCCCACTGTTTTTATTTTTTTGAGACAGGGTCTTGTTATATTGCTTAGGCTGGTCTCGAACCTATAGGCTCAAGTGCTCGTCCTGCCTCAGACTCCCAAGTTATTTAGACTACAGGAGGGCATCGCTATGCATTGCTTTTATGAAGTCTGTTGTTAAAATCCTATCTCGCAGGAACAGAGGAGAGGTTTTTGAAGAAACACATCCTCTGGAAAAGAAACACAACTTAGAGTGGGAAAACCAAGAGGCAGTAAGTCCAGTTTCCCCACATTCTCTTTGCCAGTAAATGTAAAACCCCAGTATTTCCTCAAGCTCCTCCCTTCCAGGACTACATTTCCCAGGAGACTCTGCTCTGACAGCTCTCGGATTTAAATAGGATTCTGCGCTCTGCCAAAAGCCGAGGCTGTTGGAGAACGTCCCGGTGTAAGAGGAGCAAGAGGCAGACCAGGAGCCCAGCCTGGGGTTATAGCAGGAGCCGCCGCCGCCGCTGAGGAAGTCACAGAGATGCTGGTTGTTCTGGGACTGCTCACCTCCTTCCTCTCACTCCTGTACCTGACAGCTCCATCCATCAGGTTTGCCTTAATTCAACAACTAACAATAGTTTACAAAACCCTGCCTTGGTAGCCGGTTCTCAGATGCTACAAGAAGAGCAAGGGAAGGAGGCTGAAGGGGGAAAAAGAAAAGTTAGAGCAGGAAAAGCACGAAGGAAGGAGAGGTTATAGGTGCCCGGTGGAAAGGGAGAAGGCAGCATCTGGGGTGGAGGGAGGTGGGGCTGACGTGAATGCTGATGCTAGCCGAGGCTGAGTGGGTGACTGTTAAGTAGTTCAGTGTGACTTAGGTGAGAGACCCAGTACTGTCATTCTGTTCCCTTAGGTTTTTTTTTTTTTTTTTTTAATATATATGGGCTGGAGAGATGGCTTAGCAGTCAAGGCTCTTGCCTGTGAAGCCTTAAGGACCCAGGCTCCATTCACCAGGTCTCACGTAAGCCAGATGCACAAGAGGGCGCATGTGTCTGGGGTTCATTTGCAGTGGCTGGAGGCCCTGGCACACCCATTCTCTCAATTTCTCTCTGTCCTTCCCTCTCTCTGTCTCAAATAAATAAATAAGTAGTATTATATGCACATGAACTCCAGACACATGTGCCACTTTGTGCATCTGACTTTACGTGGCTATTGGGAAATCAAACCTGGGTCATCAGACTTTCAGGCTTGGCAAGCAAGCTCCTTTAACCACTGAGTGGTCTCTCCAGCCCCCCTTCTCCCCTTAGGTTTTTTTTTTAATTTATAATTTTTGAAAATTTATTTATTTGAGATGGAGAAAGACAGAACAAGAGAGAGAGTGTAGGGGGGGGGGAGCACCAGGGCCTCCTGCCACTGCAAACGAACTCCAGATGCATGTGCCACTTTGTGCAACTGGATTTACATGGGTCCTGGGGAATTGAACCAGGGCCATCAGGCTTTGCAAGCAAACGCCATAACTGTTGCGTCGTCCCCCAACCCTATTCCCTTAGGTTCATCTGAGAAAGAAACAAACTTTCTCCCCTTGACACTACTGTCATAAATGTTGTGGGATTGGCACTTTCATTGTAGGATTCCCGGAGGTGTCAAAGACATGTGTATTCCTGGTAGAGAGTTTTAAAACTACCAGTAATTAAGAAAGTTAAATGACATATTGGTGACAGAGTGTCATTCCAGATCCTAGCATAGATAACTGGATTCAAATTCCAGTCTTGCCATTATTTGAAAGGATGTAAGCTTCTCTGGGCTTCAGTTTTCTCCACTGTAATGTGGAAATGATACTGGAGAGGCAGAGAAGATTCAAATACACGAAATGGGGGAAAGTGCCTGTCCAGAGAAAGTAGTGTGTATGGAAAGTGCCTAGCCTGGTGTCCGACAGTCAGTGACACTCAGGAAATGTTGATTCTGTCTTCTCTAGCCCTGTTTTGGGGAACTTGAGGAGTCAAACAAGGGAGATTTTCTCTGTGTGCCAGTGGCCACGTTAAACCCCTAATATGGGGCTGGGGAGATGGCTCAGGGGATAAAGCACTTACTGCACAATCATGAGGACCTGAGTTTGGACCCCAGAACCAGTGTAAAGCTGACTGCTGCAGTGAGCATCTCTAATCCCAGCATGTCTCTCTGGGGAGCCAGGAGAAACAAGAGGCCCTGCTTTAAGGGGGAAGGTGAGGGCCTGCACACAGTGTTATCCTCTGACCTCCACACATGTACACAGCAAACACACACATCATATGCAAACACACCCTACAATACACACGCAGATTCCTGATAGGATGGCAGAAAGCCTCTGAGGATGCCCTACTGTCTAAGGCTGAGGGTGCCCCAGGGTGGTATTTGTATATTCTGTTCTCCAGTTCCCATGGTATCTACTGGAAACCTAACACCCAGGACCATTGGTTCCACTATGTTTATAACATTGTGTGTTAGAAGAGGATGTTGACCTCTGAGAACCTCTAGAAATGAGACTGTTATATCTTCACGATCCAACAAGGAATGTCTACATTGGCCCTGGCTCAAGAGCACTTATTCTGTTTGCCCAGATGATCATGTGTAGCCTCTGAACACATGAACTTCCAACCTGTGCCTATGAGCTGGCAACTATATTGCCTAATAGAAAACAAAATGGCCCATGTAAATTAGCTCCTTCAAGTGATATGACTCCAACTTAAAGATCTCCCACTTTGGGGCTTGGAACTTGATTTTGCGCCTCTCGTCAGGAATTTGTGGGAGATGGTGTATGGTACTTTTGTTTTCCTTGGCTACAGGAAGTTCTTTGCTGGTGGAGTTTGTAGATCGAGCGTGCAGCTTCCTGGGAAGGTAGTGGTGATCACGGGTGCCAATACGGGCATTGGCAAGGAGACAGCCAGGGAGCTGGCTCGCAGAGGTGAGTGTTTATTCTTCCGTCTCTGTAGGGCCATGCTTCCTGCCCGCTCACTGGCACTCTGCCCTCGTTTCCTTGTCTCTCTTTCTTCCTGGGTTTAGAGTCTCTGATAGGAATTCATGGAAGCTAGGCTCCAAGTCCAATGTAATACTAACTCATACTGCGGCTTCCAACACACCTCCCTTCCTCCCTGTACCTTCCCTATTACAGGGAATAAGGAAAGTGATGTCTGTGTGACATTAGTCATCAGTTATTTTTTTGTTTTGTTGTCAAGGTAGGGTCTCTCTCTAGCCCAGGTTGACCCTGAACCACGCGATCCTCCTACCTCTGCCTCCTGAGTGCTGGGATTAGAGGCATGCACCACCATATACTAACCAAAATTATTCTTATTGTTATTTAGTTATTTTATTTATTTGAGAGACAGAGAGAGGATGGGTGCACCAAGGCCTTCAGCCACTGTAAACAAACTCCAGGCTCATGCGCTACCCTGTGCATATCTGGCTTACATGGGTCCTGGGAAATTGAACCTTGGTAATTATTTTTGTTTTATTTATTTTTATTTTTTGGTTTTTCAAGGCAGAGTCTCACTCTAGCTCAGACTGACCTAGAATTCACTATGTAGTCTCAGGGTGGCCTCGAACTCATGGCAATCCTCCTACCTCTGCTTCCCAAGTGCTGGGATTAAAAGTGTGCACCACTATGCCTGGCATTATTTTTATTTTTTAAAAAAAATATTTTATTTATTTATTTGAGAGAGAGAGAGAGAGAGAGAGAGAAATAGAAAGAGAAAGGATGGGCATGCCAGGGTCTTTAGCCACTGCAAATGAACTCCAGATGCATGCACCACCTTGTGCATCTGATTTATGTGGGTACTAGGGAATTGAACCTGGGTTTTTAGACTTCGCAGGCAAGGGCCTTAACTACTAAGCCATCTGTCCAGTCCACTAAGCAAAATTAAATGTCATGGGTTGGAGAGATGGCTTAGCGGTTAAGGTGCTGGCCTTCAAAGCTTAAGGACCCATGTTTGACTTTCCAGGTCCCACATAATTCAGACACTCAAGGTGATGCAGGCACACAAGGTCGCATGTGTGCACAAGGTGGCGCATGTGTCTGGAGTTGATTACAGTGGCTGGAGGCCCTGGCATGCCAATTCTCTCTCTCTCTCTCTCTCATTTAAAAAAAAAAAAAAAAAAAAGACCAGTCTGTTGGGCTTGCCTCAGGAAAAAAAAAAATTAAATTTCAAAGTGTCCGACCAGGTTTCCAGCCTGGGGTTAAGGTGACAGCAAGACCAAGCAGCGGTGCCACGAGACTGTGGGGATAGGAATGCGCTGTAGGGGTGGCTGGGAGAGCACTCTGTCCACCAGTCCCGTCCTCATTCATTGTCCTCACTTTGCCTGGGCCCCAGGAGCGCGCGTATACATCGCGTGTCGGGATGTACTAAAGGGAGAGTCCGCGGCCAGCGAGATCCGAGCGGACACCAAGAACTCCCAGGTGCTGGTGCGGAAACTGGACCTCTCGGACACCAGATCCATCCGTGCCTTTGCCGAGGGCTTCTTGGCAGGTGAGGCTCCCATGGAGGAGCCAGGAAAGCAGGAATGGCTGCTCCACCCTGGGCCATCGCCGCTGTCATGATCCCACCGGACAGGTTCTGCCACATGACTCAGCAGCATAGGGAAGGGCAAGGGATGGTGGGTGGACAGGCTAGGTGGGATCTTTATCAACGTTCTGCTCCACACTGGGAACGTTGGAGGTGTCATCTCCCTGTCTGGGCTTGTACCTTGGCATCAAGGTGTGGCCTGGATGCCACTTTCTTCTTTCCTCCAGAAGATCAACCACCTGTGGCCACAGGCACTAGATGAGTTTGTGCCACTGCCAAAATGCACCTGGGTTTTGGAAAATGACCAGCGTCTACCAGTGACTACACATTCTCTGAGGGCCAGGGGTCAGGCCTGCCTTGTTTTATCGCTGGATTCCCAGGACCCAGCAGTGTGGGCCTGGCCCAGGGTCAGTAGTTAGTACACATCGGCCATCTAAACGAACAAAATGTCCAGGAGCAAGGAAAATTGGAAACCCAATCATGATGGTGGTTGAATAACACTGAGATAGGTTCAAACGGAGTGTGTGTGTCTGTGTGTGGGGGGGGTAATCGTTGGCAGCTGACACTTTATTTAGAGGAAAGAAGCAGAGTGAGAGATCCCCTTGCCCAACAAAGACAGTTCACAGATGAAAGCAAGGGGTGAGTGTTCAGGGCTGTGACGGGTGGCCAGTAGACACTTTGCTAACCACGGCTTCTCCTTGGTTGTATGCCACAGAGGAAAAACAGCTCCATATTCTGATCAACAATGCAGGAGTGATGATGTGTCCGTATTCCAAGACAGCTGACGGCTTTGAAACTCACCTAGGGGTCAACCACTTGGGTGAGTATCCTAGGGTGGCTACAAAGAGAGGCATCCTGGCATGAGACGAGTCATCTCTATCACACCTGCCAGAGCCCAGAAGACATTACTGAGGAAGTAGTGGATTAAACATGAGTGCTGCTCTTACTGATAGCCTGGGACCTCCTCCAGAGAGATGGTGGTTGACACTGAAGAGACTCAAAACTCGTCAAAGTAGGGGCTTATAATACACCCTCCAAGGCTCAAGATGGGAACAGAAAAACATACAACATCCTCGGGGTGAGAAGATACACTCTGAGGTATTATCCCTCCCTAACACATACAGAAAGAGAGAGAGAGAGAGAGAGAGAGAGAGAAACTGGTGTATTCATGAACCCATAGTGATTACCAATAACCCTACTGAGGCAGGCCCTCAGAAGAATGGGACTGGGGGAGAAGGGACATAAGATTAGAACTCAATAGGCATATGTTCATGTTTGCAGTTTGCAATATGTTCATGTATTAAAGTTCTCAATTTAAAAAGTGTGAGGCGTTCCTACCTCATTCCCTATATGAAGATGGCCCTGTACCAGTGGTGAGGATCTCCCCTCTAGAACCATCATCTTGAAGTCCTCGTTGATCCCCATAGATCCTAGGATTCCAGTGCACTGCACACATTGCTTCTCAGCCCTGTATCCTACTGACCAGGCTAAAAAGTGACTCTCCTGCCAGCACCAGTCAGAAAACACAGACTCAGCAGATAGCAGGGAGATAGCAGGGTTATTCTTGGATGGGTCAGGGGCAGCGCAGGGCTTGTCAGACAGGGCCAGACTGTAAGTATGCAGCAATCTGGGTTTGACGGGAGGAGTCACATTTGTACGGGAGCCAAAAATAGCTGAAGATTTGTCCATAGGGTTAGTAAGCTTTGAAAACCCGAGACATAAAACAGGCTGGGGTTTAGAGTTCAAGTGGATGGACCTAGAGTTCAAGGTGGTGGGGGGATGGGCAGAGCACGGACCATGTTCTTGGATCTGAAGCAAATGCTATTTTTCCCTTACTAGTGTAGGCTTCTTTTAAAAATATTTGTTTATTTGAGAGAGAGAGAGAGAAGAGAGAGAGAGGCAGAGAATATGAATGAGCACACCAGGGTCTTCTGCCACTGAAAATGAACTCCAGAGACAGGTTCTACTTTGTGTATCCAGCTTTATGTGGGTACTAAGGAATCAACCCCTGGTTGTGAGGCTTTGTAAGCAAATGCCTTTAACCACTGAGCCGTCTCTCCAGCCCTGGTCCGGCTTTCTTTCCATACTTCCGTCCATGGGCTCTTCGTTGTATGGCGGGGGAGGGAGGGAGCCGGAAGTGGGACAGAAGCAGAGTTACAAATATAGATTAAGCGTTGTTGCTTTATGGTCTAGCTGTGCTCCTTGTCTTGGAGAATATGCTAACTCAGACCAGGTGGCCATCAGCACTGAGTTACTCGTGGTATCAACCTTTGTTCACACCCAGAAGATAGTGAACTAATAATAATGCTGAAGTCTTGTCATCAACTCCCACACCCTGAGCCTGGGCTGCCACTCTCCCTTTCTCTGCCCGCTGTCCCTGTAGGCCACTTTCTTCTTACCTACCTGCTCCTGGGGCGCCTGAAGGAGTCTGCCCCCGCCCGGGTGGTAAACCTGTCCTCAGTGGTCCACCACGTCGGCAAGATCGCTTCCACGATCTCCAGGGTGAGAAACGCTACTGTAGTGGCTTTGCCTATTGCCATAGCAAGCTGGCCAACGTCCTTTTCACTCGAGAGCTGGCCAACAGGCTCCAAGGTAAGTGTCAAAAAGTACCAGGGTTAGTATAATAAAAGCAAGGTCTATGGTCCAGATTACAGGTTCGTAGAACTTTCTGGAGCCAGGCTGCTAAATGTGTATACTTCAGTAGTAACTGTACACTAAGACTGAGTTTAATAGGACTGGAGAGATGGCTTAGTGGTTAAGGCGCTTGCCTGCGAAGCCTAAGGACCCGGGTTCAACTCCCCAGAACTGCATGTACGTGGTGGCGCATGAGTCTGGAGTTCGTTTGCAGTAGCTTGAGGCCCTGGCACACTCATTCTCATTCTCTCTCTAATAAAAATGAATAAATAAAAAAAACCAGAACGTAGTCTTTGCCCTTCAGGAAGCTTCATATTGGCTAGGTATTAGGCACCCTGTTTGTTGCATTTTATCTTATATCTGTTATCTCATTCGATTTTCACAATCACTCTTTACAATAGGCAGAGTGGGCATCATTATTCCTACTTTATAGGTCAGAGGTGAGGTCCAAGGAAATGGCCAGCTTAAGATTATCTGGCAAGTGAAGGAGCCATCAGACTGTATCTCAGGGACTCCTTCTATAGTCCGTAAAGGAGTCAGAATACTTGGAGCCCAGAGTGTTTCCTCCTGGGTGCCATTTGCCAAGTCCTGCGGTGAGGTGAGCTACTGAGTGGTCGCTGCCTGCAGTCAGGGAGCTGGGGCTGGATTTCAGGCCCCTGGGTTTGAGTTCTTGCTCTACTACACTAGCCCTGTCTGGATGTGAATATGTCCCTTTAACTTCCCTGACTTCATCTCTTTAGCTATAAAATGAGGTGAGGCCTGGTTTTTTTTTTTTTTTTTTTTTCTTCTTTCTTTTTTCAAGGTAGGGTCTCGCTCTAGCCCAGGCTGACCTGGAATTCACTTGTAGTCTCAGGCTGGCCTTGAACTCACAGCAATCCTCCTAACTCTATCTCTGCCTCCAGAGTGCTGGGATTAAAGGTGTGTACCACCACACCCATTTTTTAAAGCAATTTTATTTATTTATTTATTTATCTATTTAAGACAGAGAGAGAGAGATAGAAATAGGCAGGTAGAGAGAGAAAATGGGCATGCCAGAACCTCCAGCCTCTGCAAACGAACTCCAGATGTGTGCGCCCCCTTGTGCATCTGGCTTATGTGGGTCCTGGGGAATCAAATCTGGGTCTCTTGGCTTTGCAGGCAAGCGCCTTAACCACTAAGCCATCTCTCCAGCCCTGTTTTTTTTTTTTTTTAAATATTTAATTATTTATTTGAGAGAGAGAGAGAGGCCCATAGAGAGAGAATAGGCATATCAGGGCCTCTAGCCATAGCAAACGAACTCCAGACACATCTGCCACCTTGTACATCTGGCTTATGTGGGTACTGGGGAATCAAACCTAGGTCCTTTGACTTTGCAGGCAAGTATCCCAACTGCTAAGCCATCTCCCTAGCCCCATACCTGGCTCCTCCTCCCCCCCTCAGGTAAGGTCTCACTTTCTAGCCCAGGCTGACCTGGAATTCACTATGTAGTCTCAGGGTGTCCTTGAACTCACAGCAATCCACCTACCTGTGCCTCCTGGGTACTAAGACTAAAGGCCCAGCTCCCACACCCAGCTTTTTAAGAGGTAGGATCTCACTCTAGCTCAGCCTGACCTGGAACTCACCCTATAACCCCAGCCTGGCCTCAAACTGCTCTTCCTATCCCAGCCCGAGTGCTGGGACTAAAGGCATGTGCCACCTTTACTGGCCACCATTAACGTGCTTTAATCCACACCTCATACAATGAGCTTCCCAAACTAGACCCTACACCCAACTCTCAAACAGATTGCTGTTCAAAGCTCCTCTTGGCAAAGGTACTGCTATTGATAATTGAGAATACTACTTCTCGTATGTTGTTTTTATCCGTGGTTCTTAAGTCCCAGTATAAAGGAGAAATTGAAATAGAAGGACCCTTCTCTTGGAGCAGATCAACTCAAGACTGAGTTGATTCTGCCTGGCTAGGAGTAGAACCTTGTGAAGCCTGGGCTTGGGTTTCTCAAGTCCCTTCTCATTTGTATATTTTGCGGCAGGGCTCAGAGCGTGTCCCCGGCCTCACTGTGTTCTCTTCACCCTAGGGACAGGGGTTACCACCTACGCCGTGCACCCAGGCATCGTCAGCTCCGAGCTTGTCCGACACTCTTTCCTGATGTGCCTGTTCTGGCGGCTCTTCTCCCCTTTCGTCAAGTCCACTCGGCAGGGGGCCCAGACCAGCCTGCACTGCGCCCTGGCCGAGGGCCTGGAGCCCCTGAGTGGCAAGTACTTCAGGTGTGCAGTGACGGTGTGTGTAGGGGGTCTTCCTCCTACCCATGTATGTGTGAGTTACGCCCTGATTTGTGACTAGTTATGAAATCTAGGTTTGTCTGGGCCTGTTAGTTTTTCAAGAAAACAATGTTGGACTATTATTGTAGACCAAATCGCTGTTTATGTCCCTACTTTCACATACATTTCCTTGCAAACATTGTAGCTTTCTGGAAGCTATTGAAGTCTGTCTGTTGGTTATGCAATGGGAGGAATGTAAGCCAGTCCTCGCGATTCTTTTTTCTCTTTAAGCTTTTGGCTGATTTGTCTCATGAATTCCTTGTGTATGTGCATGCACGCATGTGTGTGTGTGCACGCATGTGTGTTTTGTGTGTGGTGTGTGCATGTTCAAGTGTGGGCATATGCATGTGTGTGCAGGTCAGAAAACAACTTGTGGGTCTTTACCTGTCCACTTCATTTATTTTTATTTTTATTTTGTTTGTCTGTTATTTTGTTTTTCAAGGTAGGGTTTTACTCTAGCCCAGGCTGACCTGGAACTCACTGAGAGTCTCAGGGTGGCCTCAAACTCATGGCGATCCTCCTACCTCTGCCTCCCGAGTGCTGGGATTAAAGGTGTGCGCCACCACGCCCGGCCTGTCCGCCTCATCTAAAGCAGGGGTTCTCTCTGCCTTCTCACTGTTCTAGTCTCTTCTGTGCTTGCCATGGTCTTCTGGGAAATGCTCCTGTCTCTGTCTTCCATCCTGCCATTAGCATCGGCATGCTGGGATTGCAGAAGTCCACTATGGCTTCCAGCTTTTTGCCCACGGTCCAGGGAATGAACTGGGGTGCTCTGGCTTGAGTGGTGGGCACCGTATCCACTGTGTCATCTCCCTCCCCTGGACTCGTGAACTCTTTGATACCACTTGGCACAGAGTGCGAAGGGAAGGGCTCATTGCCAACCCTGTCTCCAGGCGCTGTCAAGATTGATATTATCTGTTGGGATATAGAAACAGATATTTCAGTACTGAATCTAAACACAAGCTCAATGTACGATCACAGCTTGAGAATCAAGGGAAGCCCAGCATTAAACCTCTTCCCCGTGTTATGACTTAAGCCAGCCCAGTCTGCTCCGCTCTGTCTGCTAAGCAATGCACCATTTGTCAAGGGAAACACTGGAGGTAACTTCAGCTTCCAGCCATAGGGGAATGGACAGACGATAGCCGTTCATGCTGCTTGACTCTGATAATGTGCTTGGCACTCACCTAAGTGTCGTGTGTATATTAACTCTGAGAAGTAGGTAATTCTATCCTCATCTTATTGAGGAAATGGAAGTACGGGATAATTTGAACGCTAGTTAAAGTACATGGAGTTCATAAATAGTAGACCTGGGGTTTTTATACTGAGGAGTCTGACATCAGAGCTGTGTCAGTCACCGTGGTTACCGACTGGACACTTGAAATATTACTGGTCCAAGAGATGTGCTTTAAGGGTAAGATTTGAGACAATGTGTTCAAAAATAAATGCAAAAGATCTCATTTATAATTTTTATACCGATTATGTCTATATTTGGCTAAACAAGATATGTAGTGTTAACTTTCTTCTTTGTTTTAAATTATTTATTCATTTTGGTTTTTCGAGGTAGGGTCTCACTCTGGCCCAAGCTGACCTGGAATTCACTATGTAGTCTCAGGGTGGCCTCGAACTCACAGCGATCCTCCTGCCTCTGCCTCCCGAGTGCTGGGATTAAAGGCGTGCACCACCACGCCTGACTAAAATTATTTTTATTTTTATTTATTTATTTGAGAGAGAGAAAGAAAAAAAATGGGCATGCCGGGGCCTCCAGTCACTGCAAATAAACTCCAGATGCATGTGCTGCCTTGTGTATCTGGCTTACATAGGTCCTGGGCAATCGAACCTGAGTCCTTTGGCTTTGCAGGCAAGCACCTTAACCACTAAGCAATCCCTCCAGCCTTTTTGTTGTTGTTATTTCTTTTTTTGTTTTTTTTTTTAAAGATTTATTTTTATTTATATATTTGAGACAGAAGATATATAGAGAGAGATAATGGGCATGCCAGGGCTTTCAGCCCCTGCAAACAAACTCCAGACACATGCCCACCATGTGCATCTGGCTTATGTGGGACCTGGAGAATCGAACCTGGGTCCTTAAGCTTTGCAGGCATGAGCCTTAACCGCTACGCCATCTCTCCAGCGCCCCCCCCCTTTTTTTGAGGTAGGGTCTAGCTCTAGCCTAGGCTGACCCGGAATTCACTATGTAGTCTCAGACTGGCCTCAAGCTGACAGCAATCCTACTTCTGCCTCCTGCGTGCTGGGATTAAAGGTGTGTGCTACCACACCTGGCTCCATTTCTTTTTACTTTTTTTTTGTTATTTTTGATTTTAAAAAAAATGTTTTTTGGGGCTGAACAGATGGCTTAGCAGTTAAGGTGCTTGCTGGCAAATCCAAAGGACCCAGGTATGATTCCCAAGTACCCACATAAAGCCAGATGCATAAGGTGCCACAGGTATCTGGAGTTTGTTTGCAGTGGCTAGAGGCCCTGACATACCTATTCATTTTCTCTATCTCTGCCTCTTTCTCTCTTTCAAATAAATAAAAACAAATAAAAACTTATTCATTTGCAAGGAGAGAGAAAGAAAAAGAATGAGCACACCAAGACCATTGCAAATGAACTCCAGATGCATGTACGACTTTGTGCATGGGGAATCGGACCCAGGCTGGTAGGCTTTGCAAGCAAGTGCCTTGAACTGCTGATTACTTTTTTGAGACAGAGTCTCACTTTATAGCACAAGCTGGCTGTGTCACCTGATCTTGTCTCAAACTTGTGATCCTCCTATTTCAGCCTCCTGAGTTCTAGAATCATAGTCAGTCCCATCATGCCAAGTTGTTTTTTTTTTTTTTTAGGTGTGGTCTTGGTTTAGTCCAGGCTGACCTGGAATTCACTATGTAGTCTCAAACTGGCCTCTAACTCACAGTGATCTTCCTACCTCTGCCTCCTGAGTGCTGGGATTAAGGGTGTATGCCACCACTACCAGCAAAAAATTTTTAATTATGTATACAGTTCGTGTTTGTGGTTTGTAGTGTGTTTTTATTGATCAAATTGACTCTAGAATTTGTTACTGCATTAAAACTATGACAAATATCATACAAACATATTTTCAGATAGTATTTAATTAATGAGAATAGTTTGGTAATATAACATTATGAAAAACACAATAATACAAAACTATGTAAATATTACTGTAAACACTTACAGAACAGCCTGAAAAGACACCAGGCCATTGGGTAGTAGTGGTTTATTAAAAGGCATTTGAGAGAGAGTTGGGCATTGTGTGAAAGCAGATTTTAACTTTTTATTCTAGATATTTCTTTTTTTATTTAAATATCTTATTTCTTTATTTATTTGAGAGAGAGAAAAGAAGAGGAGGCAGAGAGAAAGAGAGAATGGGCTTGCCAGGGCCTCAGCCACTCACTGCAAACGAACTCTAGACGCATGTGCCCCCTTGTGCATCTGGCTTATGTGGGTCCTGGGGTATTGAGCCGGGGTCCTTAGGCTTTGTAGGCAAACACCTTAACCACTAAGCCATTTCCCCAGCCCCCTAGATTTTTTTTATTATTTACAAAGCAGACTTTATTTATTCATTTGCTTTATATAATTAAAATACAATTTAACAAGAGAAAGGATTTCTCTCCAAATTGAATTTTATATAAAAGTTTGTATAAAAAAGACAGAAAAGCTATATGACAATACACAAACAAGGTAAACAAGACTTTTTTTGTTTTGTTTTGTTTTTTGTTTTTCAATGTAGGGTTTCATTCTAGTCCAGGCTGACCTGGAATTCACTATGTAGTCTTAGGGTGGTCTTGAACTTACAGTGATTCTCCCACCTCTTCCTCCTGAGTGCTGGGATTAAAGGCATGCACGACCATGCCTGGTTTAAATAAGACTATTTTTAAAATATTTATTTATTTATTTATTTGAGAGAGAGAGATAAAGAGGCAGATAGAGAGAAAGAGAGAATGGGCACGCCAGGGCCTCCAGCCACTACAAACAAACTCCAGATGCATGCGCCCCCTTGTGCATCTGGCTAACATGGGTCCTGGGGAATCAAAACTGGGTCCTTTGGCTTTGCAGGCAAATGACTTAACTACTAAGCCATCCCTCCAGCCCACATTATGATTTTTGTATTTACAAAAATATTCTGAGAAGGGGCCCAGAAGCATTCCCAGACTGCCAATTCTCGTTCCTAATGCCCATCCCCGTCTGCTCTCTAGTGACTGCAAGAAGACCTGGGTGTCTCCAAGAGCCCGAAACAAGAAAACAGCTGAGCGCCTGTGGAATGTCAGCTGTGAGCTTCTAGGAATCCAGTGGGAGTAGCTGGAGGAAGGCCATGGCTTTATCAGGCTCCATCCACGCCATAATGAAAGGAGAACCGAAGAGAAGGCTAACCCTAAAGAGTTATCCTCCTGGCCTGCTGCCGCTGTGAACCTTGCCTGCTCCGAGCCTCCTGACCCTTCTCCTTCAAGAAACCTTTACACATCTGACCTTCTTGTGAGGCTGCCTCAGTACATGGTGTTCGCACCCACAAATCACTTTTCTCAAAAATTTGGAGAGTTGGCAAACTTCTAGGGCAAGAGGACCAGGCAGATCCCAGGCTGGCCATGGGGGTGGCAGAAGAGCCTGGAAAACAGGGTCAGTTTCCTCACACCTGTAGCACTCACCTGTATGCTCAGTGGAGGAGCATTAGCATCACGTATTTCCACGGACTGTAGCCTCAAACATGATTGACTTCATTTCCTCTTTGAAATGAAATGCTAGTCATAACCTTGGAGTCTGGACCAACTCAGGAAGAGCCCAGCTAACCTTGGCGACATTTGATGTCTTCCTTCGAGCATCCTGAAGCCACTGCATGAAGCTGGGACTTCCCATTTTTCTATCATGGAGATGGTGTCTTTTTTTTTTTTTTTTCTAATGAGTTCCCTTTATTTCAAAGTTTAGAGAAAATAAAGACTTGTGCCGGGGCGTGGTGGCACACACTTTCAATCCCAGCACTTGGGAGGTAGAGGTAGGAGGATTGCCCTGAGTTCAAGACCAGCCTAAAACTACAGAGTGAGTTCCACGTCAGCCTGGGCTAGAGTGAGACTCTACCTCAAAATAAAATTAAATTAAATTAAAAATACAAAATAAAGATTTGCCTTCTATTTTTTTTTTTTTTTTTTTTTTTTTTTTTAGCATTGGCAGTCAGCTTGCTTTAGTACATGGGGCTCCAGATTGCAGGGCCCAGCCCTGAAGCACCTGGGAAGACGCACCCCCACCCCCAGCGCCCTTGTGGCAACTCGATAGCAGTGCTCTGAGCTGCCCCACCTCCCGGCACCCACTTTACAGCAGTTAAGGTTGGACATCAGGTTCCTGGGTTCAAATACCAGTCTCTGCTCTTCTTACCAGCACTTTCCTAATCCTGCCTCTGTATAGTGGGGGAAACTGAGCTACCTAGTTATGGTAATGCTCAACTTGGCAGCGCATCAGTCACGTTCCCTGGCCCTTGCCCATTTCAGCGTAGGACCTGAAAATCCAGAAATTCAAATTCCAGAAAAGCACTGTGTTTATCAAATTACCACTGAATCTGAAGTCAATGACCCTCTCAGGAAGATGTAGTTATCCATTCTTTCTTTCTTTTTTTTTTTTAAATGTATTTTATTTATTTATTTGAGAGAGAGACAGACAGAGGAAGAGGCATATAGAGAGAATGGGTGCACCAGGGCCTCCAGCCACTGCAAATGAACTCCAGACACACACGCCACCTTGTGCATCTGCCTTACATGGGTCCTGGAGAATCGAACATGG
Organism: Dipus sagitta; assembly: GCA_036346955.1. Lineage (NCBI taxonomy): Eukaryota > Metazoa > Chordata > Mammalia > Rodentia > Dipodidae > Dipus > Dipus sagitta. Next base: position 119,029,604 of record CM070775.1, read on the forward strand.
GTCCTTAGGCTTCACAGGCAAGCACCTTAACCACTAAGCCATCTCTCCAGCCCTATTACCCATTATTTCTTTCCACCAGGAAAACAGCTGTCCAGGACATTACTAGAGGTCCCAAAAAGTAACCACAAAGGTGAAAATGACAACCCCCTCAGTGCCCAGGGGGGGAAGCCTGGCACACAGCTGAGGTTTTGGGGTGAGCGTCTTGAAGATCTATAGCAACAACCCAGTCTTGAGGTTAGGAGAGTTGGGGTGCAGGCTCAGCTTTCACCTGAATTCTCTGTGTCAACTCACACAAGTCGGGTAAGATCACAGATTAAGTTGACACATAGATGCAGAAAGAGTAAAGCTCTGCCAGTCCTAACCTAAACTCATCCTCCCCTTCCTTCCAGCCTCCTACTCTCTCATGCTGTGGCCCAGGCCACCTACTTTATTTTTTTATTTGAGAGCGACAGACAGACAGAAAGAGAGAAAGAGGCAGAGAGAGAGAGAGAGAGAGAAAGAGAGAGAGAGAGAGAGAGAGAGGGAGAGAATGGGCACATCAGGGCCTCCAGCCATTGCAAACGAACTCCAGATGCATGTACCACCTTGTGCATCTGGCTTATGTGGGTCCTGGGAATCGAGCCTCGAACCGGGGTCCTTAGGCTTTCGCAGGCAAGAATTTAACTGCTAAGCCATCTCTCCAGCCCCAACTTAAAAAAATATTTATTTTATTCATTTACTTGAGAGAAGGAGAGAGAGAGAGAATAGGCATGCCAGGGCCTCTAGCCACTGCAAACAAATTCCAGACACATGTACCACCTTGTGCATCTGGCTTACATGGGTCCTGGGGAATCGAACCTAGCTCCTTGGCTTTGCAGGCAAGTGCCTTAACCACTAAGCCGTCCCTCCAGTACCCACCTACTTCTTTTTAAAAAAAATTTTTTTTGTTATTTATTTTATTTGAGAACGACAGACAGAGAGAGAAAGAGGCAGATAGAGAGAGGGAGAGAGAATGGGCACGCCAGGGCCTCCAGCCACTGCAAACGAACTCCAGACACGTGCGCCCCCTTGTGCATCTGGCTAACGTGGGTCCTGGGGAGTTGAGCCTCGAACTGGGGTCCTTAGGCTTCACAGGCAAGCGCTTAACCGCTAAGCCATCTCCCCAGCCCCCCACCTACTTCTTGATTCAGGTGCTGAAGGTTACCAAGAAGTGGGGGGGGAGATGTGCTTCTATTTCACTTAGGCCAGTAAAAAAGGGGAAGTGGGGTCACATAGCCATCCACCGAGGTTCCTTTCTCCCTATCTGTCTGCCCAGCCAAGGAAAGTGCCTGTCTGCTATAGTGCTTTAGCAGTGCATACCATGGATGTGAGGGCAAGGGGTCACACATGTTCACATGTCAGCTCTATGAGACAAGAGTGAGAACAGTGACTCAGGGAGCAGGCTTGAGGTGGAGGTTACATACATGCCAGAACGGGGCTAGCTATAAGAAGAAACACAGCCATGAGTGCCATCCACGCAGCTCTGGCACCCACATCCGGGACATCACAGTCATATTGGAATCGGTGGCGCTTACATTCCAAACTCCCTTGCTTCTTGTGCTGTTCAGGTACTCCCAGAAGCCCCAGGTCCCCCACCCCCACCCCCAGCACCACACCTTCAAGCTACCTCCTGCTTCTCTACAGCTTCCTCCCCTACTACCAAAAGTATTAGCTAGTCTGCTCGGCCTGGGCAAAGAAGAGATGTCTGCCTTGGCCTCTTGTCACATTTCCAGAAGAGACTTGCCCAAGCAAACTGAGCAAGTAAAAAATAAATAAATAAATAAATAAATAAACTAAACCTTGGCCCTGTACCAGTAATGCTGGGATCAGTGCTGCAGTCATTGACCCTCCCATCTTAGGTCTCTCCTGTGACCACAGAGAATGTTGTTCTTCGACCTACTTGTGTTGACGTATTGATATGCTTCCTACCTTGGCGCAAGGCCTTTATAGCCCAGGAGACAAGATCCTGGATTGGAAGGGATCAGGGATGACAGTCATCCCCACTGTCCTCCAGACTGCCCCAGTTCCGCGGGCTTTGTGATTCCTGGCTGCCCGGAGGCTCTACCACCCTTAGCTAGGCTAGCTCAGGGGAGAAAAAAATTTATTTCCCCTTTGACTTGCCTGAGAGACTATGGTAGATGTCTTTAAAATAACACTTAGCCTAGAAAACTAAGAGGAAAGGCGGGGATGGAGAGATGGCTTGGCGGTTAAGGCGTTTGCCTACAAAGCCAAAGGATCCCGGTTTGATTCTCCAGGACCCACATAAGCCAGATGCACAAGGGGGCGCATGCGTCTGGAGTTTGTTTGCAGTAGCTGGATGCCCTGGCGCTCCCATTCTCTCTTTCTCTTTGTCTCCCCCTCTTTCTCTTTCTCAAATAAAAATTAAATAAATAAATAAACATAATCTTAAAAAAAAAAAGATAGCAACTTCAATCTGGGCGTGGTGGTGCATATCTTTAATTCCAGCACTCAGGAGGCAGAGGTAGGAGGAGCGTTGTGAGTTCAAGGCCACCCTGAGACTACACAGTGAATTCCAGGTCAGAGTGGGACCCTACCTCAAAAAACAACAACAACAAAAAAAAGCAACTTCAAACCCACCAAAGCCCTGTGCACATGATTATTGTGAGGACAAGGGGGAATGACTCTCAGCTCTCGGGTGTGGCTTACTTACTTTCTGAGTATCTCCCTTTGCTCTTAACCCTCAAGCTTAAATCTATATTAAAATATCTTTAAAAAGAAAAAAGAGGAAAGGAAATCGGTGATATGAAAGTGAAGAAGCAAAGAGCTTCACCTAAATGCTGATCAGCTGCCGCAGATGACCTTGGCTGCCCATGGCCAACTCAACTCTGCACAGGATGCTGTCAGGCATTCTAGGCCCTGGAGGATCCACTTTGTGCATTTAGGCTCTTTTAGTTATAACATGGACAGACACTCACCTCCAGAAAGCTTGGGCCAAGAAACAGTCTGCTCAGAAACTCAAGGAAGATTTAAAACTAAAAAGTGAGAAAGGACTGGGATGTGCCTCAGAAATAACTAGAACTCAAGCAGTGAGGATGACCAGGGCCTTCCTTCCCTCCTTGCCTTTCTCTAAGGACTTCACGTCAGAGTAAGTGGCCAATGACATGACTGTTGACAGCTCCTAAGCTTCACACTCCTGGTTTCTGTCTCTGAGGGCACTCCAGCTGAGCCTGGTGTGTTGAATTTAAAGAACGAATTTAAAGGTTTGGCTTGGCTCAGTCACCACAAAGCACTTAGCTGTGGTAAGGCAGAAGAGTCATGTGAGATGTGGTAGGTGCAGAGGTGACATTCCAAATTATTCAGTACATGGTGTTATACAAACTTTTCTTTTCCCCCATAAAGTTGGAAACTTTATGTTTTCATTTAGAAAGAACTACCAGAAAACAAAAAGAGTATCTTAGAGCCTTTGGAAGTAGGGCTTTCTTAAGACCCAAGAAGAGCACCTGGGTAAGGAGGGATAAATCTAAGAACACCAATGCTTAGCAAGTTAAAAACAAGAGATAGTGGTGAACGCATTTGTAAGGTTGTCAGGGAAGGTATCCTAGAAAACAAGACTTTGGGATGGATATTTACACATAGAAAGTTTATTGGGAGGTGGGTATCGTGGTACATACCTGTAATCCCAGCACATGGGAGGCAGAGGTAGGAGGATTGCTGTGAATTCAAGGCCAGCCTGGTCTATGCAGGGAGTTCCAGGTCAGCCAGAGCTACAAAGTGAAACTCTTTTTTAAAAAAATATTTTATTTTTTTATTTTTATTTATTTAGGAGAGAGAAAGTGCCAGAGACGTAGAGGGGAGAGAATGGGCACACCAGGGCATCCAGCCATTGCAAATGAACTCCACCTGCCTCCACCACCTTATGCATCTGGCTTACATGGGTCCCCGGAGAATTGAACCTGGGTCCTTTGGCTTTGCAGGCAAGCACCTTAACCACTAAGCCATCTCTCCAGCCCAAAGTGCAACTCTTAAAAAGATAAAAGAAGGAGTTGGGCATGGTGGCACACACCTTTAATCCCAGCACTTGAGAGGCAGAGGTAGGAGGATTGCTGTGAGTTTAAGGTCATCCTGAGACTACACAGTGAATTCCAGGTCAGTCTGGGCTAGAGTGAAACACCACCTCAAAAATAAATAAATAAATAAAAGATAAAAGAAGGAAAAGAAGGGGCCAGTAAGGTAGAAAGGGGATATAAAGGGGATAAAAAGGGAGGGAGGGGGGACTTAAGAGGATGGTATTGTATATATGTAAGTAGAAGAACAGATTACTGGGGGTGAAGAAGGCCTAAGTGAGGTCAGAGGGAAAGAATGAGTAAAGGAAAGGTGGGGGCAGGGCTAATCAAAATATAAGAGGATATGAACAAGTCATATGGAAACCTACCTTTTTGGACAATGGTGCACCCAGAAGCCATAGATTGTTACTAGAAAATTTTCAGTGCCAGGAATGGGATACATTCCATTGAGTTGTTGGTCAGGGATGTCCCTGGTGTCCCCAAAAACACTACAGGCCATTGCTGAGGCTCTTGGTTTCCCACCAGAAATAGATGGTAAGATCCTATTGCTGAAGACTCCACATACTTGGGCTGCAAATGTCACTGAGAAATCCTGTTGTAACTGAGCTGATAACCTCTTCCATGTAAACCAGCTGGCAGAAAGCAGGAAAAAGCTATGCTGCATGCAGTTCAATGGGAGAGAGAGAAATCATCAGTGGAGATAAACAATAGTGGATACTGTAAGCTTTAGATTTGGTCAGCCAGGCCAAATGAGCCAATGGGTGCAATAGTGGCACGTCTGTTACGGGGAAACCAATCATTCTCTAATTGGACTGGAGGCCCACTATATGGGTGGGAATACATACCTGATACTGAAAACCTGCAACAGGGGTAGTCATGAGTCCAAGGGGTGTAATGTCTGCTGGTGTCTGGCTAAATATAGATACTATAATCACTAAACTGCCTGGTAGGCACTTCTCTTAATGTCATACCCATATATTAATGGTACTCTGACTTTTGGTTAGAGAAGTTTCTCTTTTCAGTTGGCAGTGACCTTGGGATGACTCAGGAGTCACCATGGTGCTGAGAAGAAGTGACAGAGGAGTGCTCAGCACTGAAATATCTCTATCACGCCTTCCAAGGCTCAGGGGCCATTGTGGAAGAGGTGACAGAAAGAATGTAAGAGCCAAAGAAAGGGTAGAACTCCTTACAACGTGCTCCTCCAGACACAAAATGGCCTGGATATTCATGACCTCACAGTACTTGACACTACCTACACTAGACCGTCGTAATAGGAGGAAAAGATCATGACATCAAAATACAAGAGAGACTGATTGAGAGGGGGAGGGGGAATGATGAAGAGTAGAGTTGCAAAGGGGAAAGTGGAGAGGGGAGGGAATTACCATGGGTTATTGTCTATAATTATGAAAGTTGTAAAGAAAAAAAAATAAAAAAGGAGGAAGAGGAAGGAGGATCTCTGTGAGTTCGAGGCCACCCTGAGACTCCATAGTAAATTTCAGGTCAGCATGGGCTACAGTGAGACCCTACCTTGAAAAACAAACAAACAACAACAACAAAAAGGATAGCATATATTGAGAGTACTTCTTTTCAAGTCATCACCCATGGGAGAATGATGGAAGTAGGCCTGGGCAGAAGGTACAGTTGAAATATGATGCAACCATCACAAATCTCCTATGATCCCATCCCACAGGGAACCCAAAAGCCCATTTGTCTTGAACTAAGGAAATGAAGTTGGCCTTTCTAACTCCACAGTGACCTGTCGCTGGATGTGGACAGCTTCTAGTAATGGGTTATGACCTGGGTGGAGCAGAACAGTTTAGTGAGGGCAAGTTCTAGAGGAAGGTGAGAGCTGGGAGCTGTCTGCACACTTTTAGCGTCTGGGGGGAGGAGTGCTTTGTTTCTGAAGGGGGCATCTGTGGCCGCAGCATCTGAGGCAGGGTGGGGAGACAGGTATGCAGACAGCAGGCAAAAGAGCTGGACTATATTACAGAAGAGCTTGTACTCTGAAGTGGGGCTGGTTGGGAAGGAGAAGGAGGTCCGTGGGAGGCGCAGGGGGAGGAAGGAAGGCAAGGGGGGGGGGTGAGTATGAGGAGATTTGAAGGAGAAATGCAAATGTCTCTCTCCTTAGCTAGAGATGTTAGACTTCACCAGTGATTGGAAAATTACAGATTAAATAAGATACCCTAATGTTTTAACCAGAAGATTCTTTTTAAAAACATATTCATGTTTATTAAACAAATTAAAAAAGTATTATAGGGGCTGGAGAGATGGCTTAGTGGTTAAGTGTTGGGAACTGCAGCTGGTCTTCGATCTCTTGACACAGAGGCATTTAATGTAGGGTCTTGCTGAAGCAGGCATCAGGCACAGAGGCCTTATCGCACGGCCTTGGAGAAGTAGGCACCAGACACAGAGGTATAAATCATACGACCCTGGTGAAGCTGACTTTAGGCACATAGGCATTGCTGAGAAAGTTTTCTTTTCTGTATATAAGCTCGTGTGTGCCTGAATAAACCTGAGCCTTGATCAGAACTTGTCTTGGCTCCATTCCTTGTGTTCTTGTCTCAGGTTCATTCCCACTCCCTCCTTCAAGGCCCGTTCTGATCTTTTGTGCCGCAGGCCGGCACATCATGGCGCCCGGAACATGGATTTTGAATACGAGGGACTTCAGTGAGGAACGCCAACATCAACTCGGGATCTGCGGAAGAAAGTAAAATTTAAAAGAGGACTGGGACAAGGCTGTGCGGCTGCGAGCCCCGGCCTGCGCTGAGGCGGCACCGGAGCCGGGCCGGGCCAGTATGGGGCTGCTCGAGCTGTGCGAGCAAGTGTTCGGTACCGCCGACCTCTACCGGGTGCTGGGCGTGCGGCGCGAGGCCTCCGACGGCGAGGCTTCTGTTTTTGTTTTTGTTTTTTACTTCTCTTCCTTTCTTCAGCTCCGTGATTGTACTCATGTTCCGTGCAAATTTGCTTCTTTTTCTGCTGATCTTCAAAAAGGTAACACTGACATCCTCTGCAGCCGCCTGCTTCACGGTGGCTGCCATCTTGCACCCCAGATTCTTAATATTAGAAAGATTATCAAATGTTGGAAAAATTGAATTGAACTAGTTGAAGAGACACAGTATAGCTCTTGAGGGTCTCAGATTCTCTATGTATCCGGAGATGATCTTGAACTTCAAATCCTCCTGCTCCCACCTCTAGCGTACAGGGATTACGGGCAGGTGCCACCACATGCCACTTATACTGCTGCTGGGGACTGAACCCCAGGCTTTATGCAGGTTAGATAAGCACTCTACCAACTCAGCTGCATCCCTAGTGCCCTCCCACGCCCTTTAAAACCATGGGTAGGCTGGTCTTGTCAACCAAAAGGTGAAGAATCGTTTTTGTTTTTTTTTTATTTTTTGTTTTTCGAGGTAGGGTCTCACTCTAGCCCAGGCTGACCTGGAATTCACTATGCAGTCTCAGGGTGGCCTCGAACTCATGGTGATGCTCCTACCCCTGCCTCCTGAGAGCTGGGATTAAAGGCGTGCGCCACCATGCCGGCTTGTGAAGAATCATTTTTGTCACACGCTCCCTCTACCATGATATTCTGCCCAAGCACATCCCGGTACCGTGAGCCAAGATAAAAGCCCTTCGCCCTTAGTTTGCTCTCGTCATAGCAGTGAGAAAAGTAACCCCTACACCAACCAGTAGTCATTTACTACTCCCTCTCTTTTCTGGCTCTGATTTGCCAATTTCAGCAATTCTCGGCTCTACTGATATTTTAAAATATATCAAACACCAAAACCTAGACTTCTTTCACCTAGGTGATTCATATTTAACTGTTCTATTCTTTTTTGTTTGTTTGTTTGTTTTTGTTTTTGGAGGTAGGGTCTCACTCTAGCTCAGGCTGATCTGGAATTCGCTCTGTATTCTCAGGGTGGCCTCGAACTCTGGGCCATCCTCCTACCTCTGCCTTCCGAGTGCTGGGATTAAAGATGTGAGCGACCGGCGGCTAACTGTTCTATTCTTTTTTTTTGTTTGTTTGTTTTCCAAGATAGGGTCTCGCTGTAGCTCAGGCTGACCTGGAATTCACTATGTAGTCTCAGGGTGGCCTCAAACTCATGGCGATCCTCCTACCTCTGCCTCCCAAGTGCTGGGAACTGTTCTATTCTTGAGAGTGTTCCGGGATGTTTTCTTGTATGATGTGGATGTATAGCTGGACTCCCGAGAACAATCACAGTGATCACATTCCCTCCGCAAACAATTGGTTAAGGAAAAGAAATGTGACTGAATCATAGCCAATGGGATGTAGAAAGAGTTTTGGGAAAAGTTTCCTCAGTTAGGGAGGGTATTACCATGGGGTATTTATAATCATGGAAGTTGTTAATAATTTTTTTTAATTTAAAAAGTCAATATATATATATATATTTAAAAAAATCACAAGCCAGGCATGGTGGCGCACAACTTTAATCCCAGCACTCGGGAGACAGAGGTAGGAGGATCACTAGGAGTTCAAGGCCACCCTGAGACTACATAGTTAATTCCAGGTCAGCATGATCCAGAGTGAGATCAAAAAAAAAAAAAAATCACAGATAATGTATAACAGCATGTAATACCATCCCTTGGGGATAGCCAGGAGAATCTAGAATTCCAGGCCAACTTGGGTTACATACATAACACCAGTCTAGGCATCAGAGTGAGATTCTATCTCAAAGAAATTAAAATCTTGGGAAAATACATTAATAAGTCTGTCTGTCTTATTAAGCCCACTCTTTTCTAAATTAAAACCAATGTCAGTATTTCACATAACTTGGTGTTCTGTATCACAATGCAAGAATAGCTGACTTATGTTAAATATATATTAAAATTCCAATAAAGATGGTTTGCCTCTTCTGTATATTACAAAAAAAAAAAAAAAGTTTCCTCAGTTAAAAAGTGAGACGGAGGCTGCAGAGATGGCTGGAATTAAGTTTCTTCCTTGCAAAGCCTGTCAGCCTGGGTTTGATTTCCCTAGTACCCACATAAAGCCATATGTGCTGGGCAAGAGACCCTGACATGTCTATACACAGACACACGTATACACACAAGTACAAAATTAAAATGAGAGAAAGTGTGGTGGTACATGCCTGTAATTCCAGCACTCAGAAGGCTGGGTAAGAGGATGGCAGGTTTGAGGCCAGCCTAGGCTACATAGTGAGTTTCAGACCAGTGTTGCCTACATAGCAAGACCCTGTCTAAATAAATAACATAAAAGAGAAAGTAAGACATTGGCAGAATTTTTCTATTTTCTGCTGCATGCTATCATGGCTAAAAGTGATGTCATCTTGAGTCCCTGAGTAGAGCTAAGCCGGCCCAGCAAACGACATGCGGAGGGTATAGACAGAAAGATGGAGAAAACCTGAGTTACTAACTACAGAATACTGAACCAACCATTATCCTCCATTGAAAGTTCTTGTTACATGATAATAGATTGTCCTCATTGTTCAAGTTTGTGTCCTGATACAGTAGTAGTAGTATGTTAAACTACATAAAATTTCTGTTGTTCAGCCATTCGACCTACCCTCTTCATCATTATTGTTTATCTAACACAGATGTCTTTATGGTCTTTCTTTCCCTTCCCTTCGTTCCCTTGCCTTTCTTTTCTCTTTCTGGGGTTATAGGTACATGTCACCATACTGGCTTCCTGGCCTACTTTCATCACTCTCAATTTCTTCATCTTCCAAGTGAAATTTTGACACTTGTCTTATATATTTCTCCACCCGCAGGTCCTGTCATTGTCAAATGACTTCAGAGGTTAAGTGTCCTAACATTCTACTATAGAGAATCTTATAGTCATAGTCCACCCTCACATGTGCTCATCCAAATCCGTTTTTTGAGGTAGGGTTTCACTCTGGTCCAGGCTGACCTGGAATTTCCTATGTAATTTCAGGGTGGCCTTGAACTCTCGCCAATTCTCCTACCTCTGCCTCCTGAAAGCTGGGATTAAAGGCGTGCGTGCACCACCGCGCCTAACTCCAAATCCAAATTTTATCCAATGTGTTCAATCTATGTTTTCTATAATGGCACCTATTAGCCAAAACAGTCAGCCGGACTGGAGAGATGGCTCAGTGGTTAAGGCGCTTGCCTGCAAAGCCTAATAATCTAGGTTCAATTCCCTGGTACCCATGTACAGCCAGATGCACAAAGTGGCTCATGAATCTGTAGTTCATTTGCAGAGGCTGGAGGCCCTGGTGTGCCCATTCTCTCTCTGTCTGTGCCTCCTCTCCATCTCTCTCTGCTTGCAAATAAATATTAAATAATATATATGTATATTTTTAATTTTTATTTTATACTTATTTATTTATTAGAGACAGAGGGACAGAGGGGGAGAGAATGGGCACACCAGGGCCTCTAGCCACTGCAAATGAACTACAGATGCATGTGCCATGATGTGCTTCTGGCTAACATGGGACCTGGAGAATCGAACCAGGGTCCTTGGGCTTCACAGGCAAGTGCTTAACCGCTAAGCCGTCTCTCTAGCCCTATAATTTTTTTTTTTTCCGAGGTAGGGTCTCACTCTAGCCCAGGCTGACCTAGAATTTGCTACGTAGTCTCAGGCTTGCCTAGAATTCATGGTGATCCTCCTACCTCTGCCTACCGAGTGCTGAGATTAAAGGTGAGTGCCACCACACCCGGCTCAGGATTTGGCCTTCCATTAAACATGTGCAAAACAAGAAGAAACAGCACAGATATTCCTAACCCAGGAAGCTTGCCTGATCGTAATAATATTAATTATACTGATAGTTACTGGAGGAGGATGCATTCCATTTTGGACATGCTAAGATTTTTAGGTGCAGGTCAGCCATGTAGGTAAATTTCAGCAGATAGATCTGATGTAGGAGAGTTAAGGGGAATAAATTTGGTTTAGAACTCAGCCAATGAAGATGATTGCTGGAGCTATGGGATTAGTGTGTGTAAGTGTCCACAGGGAATGGTAGAATCATGAAGGAAGAGATGGGAATATAAAGCCGGGTGTGGTGGCACACACTTTTAATCCCAGCACTTGGGAGGCAGAGGTAGGAGGATCACTGTGAGTTCGAGGCCACCCTGAGACTACAAAGTGAATTCCAGGTCAGCCTGGGCTAGAGTGAGATCCTGCCTTGAAAAACAAAAACAAAAACAAACAAACAAACAAAGAAATGGGAATATAACCAGAGGCAAATAACTTGTAGAGGGGATGCCACTGAACATGGACTCCAAGAAGGGCTTTCACATGGTAGTCTGGAGAGTGGGCTTGGAGGGCAGTGTAGGAAGGGTTCCAACCAGTAATGGTATGAAAAACAGGGGAGAGGAAGGCACTTCCCCAGCATCCATCAACTAAGATGCTAAAGGCACCTGCTGCAAAACAGGTAATTTCAAGCCTGGCCAATCAATATTATCACAGTGTTGTGTAGCTATTTCCACCAAATTGAAACACTTCCTTCCAGGGAGTTGGGAGGCTCATAAGACTCAGGAAGCCCACAAATCTTCTAAGACTAGAAAGTTCAGAAAGTTAAGAGTCACAAAGCCACTCACCAAGGTTACATAATCACCAAACAAGTGCTGGGGAAGAGGAGACTGTCTTTAGTGGAGCAGTCTGCAAGTTGGGCAGGGAGCTCAGGGAAGCAGCTTTTCTGATCATCATCCATATGGGGGGGGAGGGGCTTTTTAAAAAATATTTTTATTTATTTATTTGACAGAGAGAAAGGGGTGGGGAGGGAGAGAGAATGGGTATGGCAGGGCCTCCAGCCACTGCAAACGAACTCCAGACACGTGCGCTCCCCTTGTGCATCTGGCTAATGTGGGTCCTGGGGAATTGAACCTGGGTGCTTTGGCTTTGCAGGCAAATGCTTTAACTGCTAAGCCATCCCTCCAGCCCTGGGGTGGGTTTTTCAGTGAGGCAGCCTCCTCACAGTCACCATGCTTCTCTAAGTGATTCCAATAAACTCACTAAGCTAGACTTGAGTGGAATCGTTTCTTTGGTCTGTCATCGGAGCTCCATGTGAGTGAACAAATGTTTGTGTCTCCCTGAGAAAAGTCACACAACACAAAAATGGCGATGAAGATTAAGAAGAGTCCATTTCCACCAGGGTAGCCGTGACTGTTGATATTTGGTTGTGTGGGTATTAAGAGTCTAATAGCCTATGATCTACTTTGCTGTAGCCAAAGACGTCTGGTAACTTCAGTGTGTCTCAAGTTTCTAAACAAAGTTGTTCCTCTGTCCTACATTTAGATCGAATGTTCCAGTATTCTCTCTTGTGACATACCTTTATGTCATGTCCACATCAGGTGGTTTTCAGGTCTACTTTCATCATTATGATTTGTTGTATTTCTTTTTCATTTTTTTTTAAATGAGAAATTAGATAGGATCATGTTTCTGGGATTAGGAGATAATAGCAGTGATGCTAATGCTTGCAGTCTCATTCTGCAGAAAAATGCCCCTAGGTCAGCAACAAACAGTTCTTTAAAAATACGTACTTTTAATTTTTATTCATTTATTTGCAAGGAGAGAGAGAGAGAGGAAGGGAGAATGGGTACGCCAGGGCCTCCAGCTGCTACAAATGAACTCCAGATGCATGTGGCACTGTGCATCTGACTTTATGGGTGCTGGGGAATCAAATCCAGGATGTTGAGGCTTTGCAGGCAAGTGCCTTAAATGCAGAGCCATCTCTCCAGCCCCCAAACAGTTTTTTTTTTTAAAAAATATTTATTCATTTGAGTGAGAAAGAGGAAGAGGCAGATGGAGAGAGAATGGGCACGCCAGGGCCTCCAGCCACCACAGAGCATGTGCCACCTTGTGCATCTGGCTTATGTGGGTACTGGGGAATTGAACATGGATCCTTAGGCTTCACAGGCAAGTTCCTTAACTACTAAGCCACTCCTCCAACCCCCGAAACAGTTTTTAAAGCTTGAATTGTGCTTTCCTCAAATACTCAACAGCTGGTTTCAAAAATTTGTAATTTGGTTGCTATTAGAAAAAAGTAATTGTTTGGCTTTTTTTTTTGTCTGTCATGCTGGGGATCACATACAGATTTTAACATGACAAGTATTTTTTTTTGTTTTTTCAAGGTAGTGACCTAGCAACTCAGGGTCACCTCAAACTCACAGCGATCCTACCTCTGCCTCCCAAGTGCTGGGATTAAAGGTGTGCCCCAAGCCCGGCTCAACAAGTATCTTTGAAAGGTTTCTGGGTACCACCTTTCTCCTCCAACAGTGGCAAAGATCTATAAAATTTACTCACTATTAAAGCAAGAATAGGGCTGGAGAGATGGTTTAGCAGTTAAGGTGCTTGCCTGCAAAGCCAAAGAATCCAGGTTCAATTCCCAAGACCCACGTTAGCCAGATGCACAAGGGGGCGCATGCGTCTGGAGTTCGTTTGCAGTGCTGGAGGCCCTGGCACACCCATTCTCTCTTTCTCTCTCTCTCTGTCAAATAGATAAATAAATAAATAAAAATAAAAATTAAAGCAAGAATTGGATGCTCTCTACACAGCTGGGGGGAGAGTCAATTGCTGTGTCCTATTTGAAGGTGACTGGGATTATTTGCAGGAGGTACACATTCCCTGATCAGATAATTCACTGTAGCATAATTTATCATGGCAAAAAATAGCACCAATCTCAGACACAAAATGGACTGGATATCCATGACCTCAAAATTCCTTGACACTACCTACACAAGGCCATCATAATAGGAGGAAAAGATCATGACATCAGAACAAAAGAGAAACTGATTGAGATGGGGAGGGTATATGATGGAGAATGGAGTTTCAAAGGGGAGAGTGGGAGGAGGGAGGGTATTACCATGGGATATTGTTTATGATCATGGAAGTTGTTAATAAAAAAAAATTTGAAAAGAAAAAGAATAGCACCAATCTAAGCTGCCAATCAATAAAGACTGACTGAATTACTATGACATTATCTCTAATGTAGAACACTTTAGTCATTAAAACTTTTGAACTGGACACTACATTTTGGTAAGACTGGTGGCCTCTGGGAGGAGATAGGCTGGGGGACAGGGATGGGAGGGGCTTTACATTTATGTTTTACACTTGTAAATGCATTACCACTACCATCTCAAGTGAAGCAAAAGGAAAATAGTTTTTCTAGTGATAGGAGATACACTAGTTAAAAAAATTTCTTAAAAATTTTAAAATGGTAATAAAAAAATTTTTTCAATGGGAGCTGGAGAGATGGCTTCGTGGTTAAAGCACTTGCCTGAGAAGCCTAAGGACCCAGGTTTGATTCTCCAGGTCCCACGTAAGGCAGATGCACATAGTGGCACATGTGTCTAGAGTTTGTTTGCACTGGCTAGAGGCCCTGGTGTGCCCATTCTCTCTCTCCCACCGTCTCTGTCTCTAATAAATAAATAAAAATAGAAAAACAACAAAAATTAAAACGAGGCAGGAGAGAGCGGTTAAGGCACTTGCCTGTGAAGCCTAAGGACCCATGTTCAACTGCCCAGGTCCCACATCAGCCAGACTCACAAGGTGATGCAAGCATGCAAGGTTGCACATGTACACAAGGGGGCGCACATGTCTGGAGTTTGACTGTAGTAGCTAGAGGCCCTGGCATGCCAATTCTCTCTCTCTCTCTCTCATAAAACAAAGTTTTTTTGTAAAGTTTTTAAAAATAAAAAAAAATATTTTAGGGCTGGAGAGATGTCTTAGTGGTTAAGGTGCTTACCTGCAAAGCCAAAGGACCCAGGTTTGATTCCCCAGGACCCATGTAATCCAGATGCACAAGGTGGCACTCTGGAGTTAGTTTGTAGTGGCTGAAGGCCCTGGTGTGCCTATTATCTCTCTATCTGCCTAGTTCTCTCTCTCAAATAAATAATTTTTTTAAAAAAAAATTGTTAAAAGCATACCAGTGCTTTACTACAGATCTACATCAACACACTATTTATATGTGTGTATATTGTAAGCCAGGGTCTCTTGCTACTGCAATCAAAATGTCTGCCGGCTTTATGTAGGTGCTTGGCTGGCAGGCTTTGCAAGCAAGTACCTGTAATGGCAGAGCCGTCTCTCCAGGTCCCCCCACTAAGTTGTTAATCCATAGATAGGTAATTTGAGGAACTCCTAACTGATGAGTCACTAAGTCATTCTAGAGAGTGTGGGCCAGTTGAAGGCCACCCGATCCTTCCAGGTCACCTTTCCTTTCCGCAGAGAACACTAGGACAAAGATGGGGTGTGTGTGTGTGAGAAAGAGAGAGAGAGAGAGCACACAGAAGTCAGGAAGCAGTAAGGATGAATGCAAGAGGGTCAGGACAGATTTCTACGCCCCATCTCCTTGCCACCCCGTCACCAAAAAGGAAGTCAAGAGGCCAGCCAGGACAGACAGACACTTTATTGTGGCTTGTAGAACATTTTACTCCTCGGTGAATACAATTGTTTTGGTGTTACTGTCACTTTGCTGGAGACCACAGTGTGATGCTCAACCTCATCTCTGCCAGTGTGGTCAATGGTTACCTGTTTTACAGTTCAGCTATTAGAGGAAAGTCAGAAAAATCTGGTTGTAACATCCCGAATTTGCAACTCATTTGTATAAAGTGCATATGCTCAGTGCAAAAAGGGCAGACACGGAGGTGCAGGCAGACACCAGGCCACGACCATTTCCTGGGGCTGGATACCTTCTACGACTCAAGGAAGGAGACGCTACTGGTAAGACTTCACCCTCGGGGGGGGGGGGGGTCTGGTGTTTGCCTTTAGCCTTTCTCCTCCACTGCGACCAAACCTTAAAAGGTGACAGTGCTACCACACCTGCTTACTACTGAAAAAACTTGGTTTTGAGGGAACCCACAGCAATTCTTTTTTGTTTGTTTTTGTTTTTCGAGGTAGGGTCTTACTCTAGTCCAGGCTGACCTGGAATTCACTATGTAGTCTCAGGCTGGCCTCGAACTCGCGGCAATCCTCCCTCCTCTGCCTCCCAAGTGCTGGGATTGAAGGTGTGCGCCACCACACCCTGCCTTAACCCACAGCATTTCTATGCACCTGTCCCTGACTTCAGTTTCCTGTTCTGTTTGTCTCACTATCAAAGGTGAGATCAACAGACTGATGTCTGGTTGGCAAGACATAAGGCCACAGAGCCTTTCTTTAGGACCCTCATTTGCAAATTCATTACTAAGAATGACACTCCTCTAAAAACATGGTCATATCTCTGGTGGAAAGGCAAACTGACCAACTCGTGTTAAAGAGCTTCACCCAGTTTTCCACCAACTGGGTGTGACATAGTCATTATCCCTTCATTCTGCCTTACCTACCAACTCTGAAACGAACCCTTAGTTCCCTCTATTAAGACAGGAAGTATACTGTTGCCTCAATGGCCCGGTGTTGCCTATCCATCCAGGGGTCCTGAGGAGGCTGAAGAAAGCATGAGGAATGGGGAAGTGACTTCTTTCTTAACCAATTCAAGAGGCATAAGTAGGACTGGAACTCAAATAGGTAGAGTCCCACGTATTCAGTCCTAGGATCCGGGCTACCATTTTATTTCCCAGACTCTGAAAGAGGGAGCCACGTTCTGTCACTCGTCAACTTGGCAGCACGGACAGCCACAGGAGTCAGCTCTGGGCTTGGGAGAGGCCTGCCCTTCCCTCCCCTCTGGATGATTCCTGTGATGGGGTCTCTCGTCTCCCAAACCTCTTACCTCGTGCTGCAGCTAGGGCTTTCCAGTGCCCGGATCGGAAAACCTTGAGTTCGGCTACCCTTCAAAGACTCACATCCACTCCTTGTGCTTGTAAGAAGAGGTACCTGGAGAGTGGCTATGATCATCTGCCCCAGGCAGTACTTGCCCAAGGCTATCTGTGTGAACTGTGGGAGGGAAAAGGAAGCAATCCTCTTGGCACTGCTCTGTAATTCCGTTCAGCCCCTTCAGTTGGGAGGAGCTGCTGACGTCTCAGCACAGGGAACAGTGTACAAACAGGATGACCCGGGGTTAAGAACCAAAACGCAGGGAAGGTTTTCGGACCAGCAGAAGTGGAAAGTAAAGTGCCTCTTTTCCAGGGAGGACAGTCACGTGTTCATAAATGCATGGGTGTAAACATGAGTGCACGGGAGCATGCACACACTTACTCTGAGGTAGAAAGAACTGGCCATCTCCGGGCGAACACACACACACAGATTCCACCATTTTACAGAAACACGGCACTTGTGTGAGAGGCCCTGCTCTTGCCCAGCCAGGCAAGGAGGGCCCAATCCAGCCTTTTCCCATCCAGGCAGAGCCAGAGACGTCCCACTCTACAGGAGGAGAGAGGCGGAGGGCATCGCTCCTGTTGCCATGGTTCTCCGGCTACGTTGTCCCGGCCCTGTCGCGCAGGGTCACTTTCTGGAGCCCGAGCCGGGGGCGCCACGGGGGTGGCTTGTCAGCAGCCACTGAGCACAGATGTCTTGCACTACGGCGTCCCCGCTGCTCTTGGCAGCCTGCTGCACTTGCTGGACGAGGGCAGTGGCCCGGGAGTAGTCTTGCTTCACAGCAATCAGGTAGGCAGAACGCAGTTTGCAACATGTCACATAGGCCCGGACCTGGTCATTGGATGTAAGAGACACGTGACAGAAAACGATCACGGAGGGCACCAACAAATACAGAGCTGCACCAGAAAGCACAGGGGGGTGGGTGGCACCTCTTACCGAATTAGTCACTAGGCTCTTGCCTTTTATTGTTTTGTGGCAACTTGAAACATTCTGGACATTAAACTGTTACACGATGTTATTTATAGTGTATATTAAAAAAAAAAAACCAAAAAACAGGCGGGCTGGAGAGATGGCTTAGTGGTTATGGTGTTTGCCTGCAAAGCCAAAGGATACTAGTTCGATTCCCCAGGACCCACGTAAGCCAGATGCACAAGGGGGTGCATGCATCTGGAGTTTGGAGTTTGCAGTGGCTGGAGGCCCTGGTGTGCCCATTCTCTCTCTCTTTCCCTCTTTCTCTCTCTTAAATAAATGATCAAAATATTTTTTTTAAAAAAGGCAAAAAGCCAGGCGTAGTGGCATACATCTTTAATCCCAGCACTCAACAGGCAGAGGTAGGTGGATTGTGGTGAGTTCAAGGACACCCTGGGCTAGAAAGTAAGATCTTACCTTGAAACCCACCCCCCAAATTTAAAATCTTTATTTATTTATGTATTTTATTTTCGAGGTAGGATTTGACTGTAGCCCAGGCTGACCTAGAACTCACTATGTAGTCTCAGGGTGGCCTCAAACTGATGGTGATACTCCTACCTCTGTCTCCCAAGTGCTGGGATTAAAGGCAGCACCACTATGTCCTGATTTTATTATTTTTATTTATTTATTTGAGAAAGACGAGAGAAAGAGAGAGAGAGACAGAGAGAATGGGTACGCCAGGGCCTTCACTCCAGATGCCTGTGCCCCCTTGTTTGTCTAGCTTACATGGGTCCTGGGGAATCAAACCTTGGTTCTTTGGCTTTGTAGGCAAGTGCCTTAACTGCTAAGCCATCTCTTTTTTAAATTATTTATTTGAGAGCGACAAACACAGAGAGAAAGAGGCAGATAGAGAGAGAGGGAGAATGGGCGCGCCAGGCCCTCCAGCCACTGCAAATGAACTCCAGATGCATGCGCCCCTTGTGCATCTGGCTAACGTGGGTCCTGGGGAATCGAGCCTCGAACCAGGGTCCTTAGGCTTCACAGGCAAGCGCTTAACCACTAAGCCATCTCTCCAGTCCCCAAAAAATTCTTAATAAGAATTTTTGGGTAAAATATATAAACAATTAGAGGTTTAGTTAGACCTGTTTTAATTGCTTTTGTCTGGATCTGAGGCAGCTCAGTTTGGGGGTACGGATCTCCCATGCTGTCTCATAAGAACCTGGTCTGTCCTTGGCCTGGGTCTCCCTAGTGCCTTCCTGGCCAGCCATCCCTCTGAGCAGGGGTGCAGAGAGGCCCTCACAGGCTGCCACAGATCTCCCAATGGCAAGTGCCTTTCTGTCTCAACAGTTTTTCCTGGTAGTGGGGGAGACTTTTGCTCCAAGTTTAATGAATATTTTTTGTTTTGGTCACAGTCACTTAAGTTTTTTTTTTTTTTCCCTTAGCCTGATTATAGATAATCTATCATTAGAAATGTCTGGTGTGGCCAGGTATGGTGGTGTACATCTTTAATCCCAGCACTTAGGACGCAGAGGTAAGAGGACCGTCACCATGAGCTCCAGACTAGCCTGGGACTAGAGTAAGATCCAGGTTAGTCTGAGTTACAGTGAGACCCTACCTCAGAAACAACAACAAAACGACTTCTTGGGGCCAGGCGTGGTAGCATATGCCTTTAATCCCAGCACTCGGGAGGCAGAGGCAGGAAGATCGCCATGAGTTCAAGGCCACCCTGATACTACATAATGAATTCTAGGCCAGCCTGGGTTAGAGTGAGACCCTGCCTCAGAAAAAATAAAGAAAGAAAGAAAATAAAGAAAAGAAAAAGAAAATGTCTGTTGGAGCTCACTGAAGTGACTGGGTTCTGCTCTTGGTGTACGCACGTGATGCCCAGGGGGTGAACCCTCGCTCAGGCCTCCAGCTCCAGTTAAGCCCACATATGTGAACTGTCACAAGGTGGCAGGCAAAATTCTATCAAGAGGACAATGGTATTTTGTCAGAGAGACTGCATTAGAAACTAGGTCAAGCTAGTTTTTGGGTAAGACCCTGTAGCCTGAGATCATAAGTGTATTAGAATAGCTGCTGAGAAGGAAAAACAAAACAAAACCAAACAAAAAACCCTGGAAAAATTAGTATCACCTGTCTAGATTGTAGAACACGTCTTCTCAGGAACAAAGCTATTGTCTAGCTGAGGGGAGACACAGTGAAGCCTCAATAAAAGGACCTGTGTTTGGGACTCAAGGGACCGTGGTGTCTGTCACTTTAGAAAAGTAATTCTACCCATTTCCGAATGTTGGAGCCCCATTCTTTCTAAGGACCTCATTAAGATGTTGCAGCAATACTGAGGAAATTTTAGAACATGTTCTCCTTTATCCCTAGATTGAGAATACGTCCCAGTGAGTAACCATCCTGCAGTGGGGAGCAGTTCTGTGGTGGAGTGAGAAGCCATTTACATAGCATTCGCTTTTGTTACAGGGGACTCAGTAGCCAGGGCGTCTCTACTGATGGCCAGTCCAGTGTGGCTGGACTTTCTCACATCGCTCCTGGCCTGGAGGCCGTCCTGTAGACGGCAGGAAGACTGATCTCAAGGGCAGCCACAATCAGGGGCAGCTGGGAATACTTTTACCCTGGCTAGCACGCCTCACAGAAGCGACACAAAACAAAAGGTTCATCCATTTCCAAAACAGGGAAGAGTTCCCTGGCCCCAGAGAAGAGGCTCATTGGGTGAACGAGAAACAGTGGATATTGTTGGCCAAAGGCTTGGGTGGGGCTCTTTCTTACTGTACCCTTCTCCCTCCAGAATAAAGAAATCCATGCCCACCTTGGTAACCTCACAGCCAACCTAAAGATGGAAGTGAGGGACTTCCTATTTACTCTCTGCTGGAGACTTCAGTATAACATGAAGATTTCAATGCAGTTCCAGAGATAAAGAACTGGGGAGGGGGGCTGGAAAGATGGCTTAGCAGTTAAGGCACTTGCCTGCAAACCCAAAGGAACCATGTTTGATCCCCCAGGGCCCATGTAAACCAGATGCACAAGGTGGGGCATGTGTCTGGGCTTCGTTTGCAGTGGTTGGAGGCCCTGGTATGCCCATTCTCTCTCACTCTCTGGCTCTTTCAAATAAATAAATAAATAATAAACTATTTTATAAAAAGAACTGGGGAGGGAAAGGCTTAGGCCATCTAGTCTTTCCCTTTTAAACTGTCCAGGGCCGGTTTCACTTCTGGATAACAAAGAAACCGGGATAGGAGACTGCATGGGAAGGTGCCGTGAGGAGCGAGGAAAGCCCTGGGCGTTCAGGAGCGTCACCAGTGGTGGTGGTGGGGGGTGATGCTTGTGCTCACCTTGTTGTCATCGCTGTGTATCGCCTGGATCAGGCCCTCCAGCTCCTGTGCGGAAGAGACACAGAGGTTGTGAAAGGGAGAAGGACCCCCTGCCTGGGAGCCAGGGTCCAGTCCAGTCTTGTCCCAGCTGCTGTGACTGCAGTGTGGGGATGCCTGCCTGACTCCTCTCTAAACTCACCTCCCACTGAAAGAGCCACAAAGGAGAGAAAGCTAAGGAGAACACCCAGCTTGGAATTGGTGGAGAAGGGACATTGCCCAAGAGGCCTGTGCATGGTCTTCATGAATGTGGCTCTGCTCACCTTCAAAGTGCACACTACGTGCCTCAAAGAACCATCTGCTGCGTCACTCTGATCTCTAGAATGGCGGAGAGTAGTGTAACCTTGTCAGGCCACAGACATTTCCAAGTGTGTACCATACCAGCCAAGGGGATGCTGAGGGCCCCTCCCTGTCTTCCTTTTTTTTTTTAAGAGACAGAGAGAATTGGTGCGCCAGGACCTCAGCCATTGAAATTGAATGTGAGACACTTGCGCCATCTAGTGGACACATGTGACCTTGTGCTTGCCTCACCTTTGTGTGTCTGGCCTACATGGGAGCTGGAGAGTCGAACATGGGCCCTTAGGCTTCTCAGGCAAGCACCTTAACTGCTAAGCCATCTCTCCAGCCCTGAGAGCCACTTTCTGTGTATGGAGGTCAAAGTCATGACTTGTTTACAGGGAGAGTTGTCCAGAGTGAGGCCATTGTTACAGAGAGGTCAGAAAGAGAAAGGGATCTTGAAGCATTTCAGGCACATCATGGGGACAGAGAAATGAGGGTGGCATGGGCTGATATTGCACTGAAAGGAGGACCTGAGAGGTATGGGAGTGAGCACACCTGGGGTGGGATTCTCTTGAAGGCTTCTAGGCAGTTGAGGAGGATGGTGTCCCCGTCGCTTTTGGCCGCCATGCCTGACTCGCTGACACATTTGAGCAGCTGTCGGATCTCGCTGTACTTCTCCTTCTCCACCAGCTGCCGGGCAGCTCTGCAGTAGGTTGCAGCGGCATCCAGCTGGAAGTCCTAGAACAGAACATGGGTGACGGACTCAGGAGGGCAGGGGACGCCCACAGAGGGGAGGGAGGCAGCATTTAGCAGGTGCCCACTATGCTTGCAGTACGCGAGCCATGTCCACTGCAGTCCCAACAGGGAATGTGACCATCATAAAAGCTAGAAAGATCCTCTTGGATGCCAAGCAAACATTTAGGAAGCATCTATAAAAGCTGTCACCTTAATACCTGACATGGAACATCTCACTTGCTTCCATAAAACTTTCTTGTTTTGGTGGGGGAGGGTCACGGTCTCACGTAGCCCAGGTTAGCCTTGAACTCACAATGTACCTACGATTTACTTTGAACTTCTGATCCTCCTGTTTCTACCTTTCCAGTGCTGGGATTACTAGATTGTGCCACTGTAGCTGGTTCCATGGGACTTTCAAAAATGTTCTACTTAAGCCGGGCGTGATGGCACACGCCTTTAATCCCAGCACTCGGGAGGCAGAGGTAGGAGGATCGCCGTGAGTTCGAGGCCACCTTGAGACTCCATAGTGAATTCCAGGTCAGCCTGGGCTAGAGTGAGACCCTACCTCGAAAAAAAAAAAAAGTTCTACTTGCCAGGTGTGGTGGCACCTGCCTTTAATTACAGCACTTGAGAGGCCACAGTAGAAGGATTGCTGTGATTTCAAGGCCAGCCTAAGACTACATAGTGAATTCCAGGTCAGCCTGGGTTAGAGTGAGACCCTACCTTGAAAACATCCCCCCACAACCGAAAAAAAAGTTCTACCTAATTCCCAAGACCAGTCCATTCTCTCTCTTGAGTTACCTTTCTCTGATAAATTGTGTGGGGAGCTGGTGTTAGCCACCCTGGACAACTGGCACTCAGGATCTGCCTTAAGTGTTCAAAAATAGACGGATCTGCTGAAAACTGCCTGATAAACATCTTAAATCTAGTTCAGGAGAACCGTTATGCCTCAGGTTTTGGGGAAGCCGTCCCTGCTTCTCTCTCCAGCCATGCTTCCCTGTGAAGGCATGTGGCATTTCTTCATGGAACCAGCTGTGGGGAACTGTCCTATATGTGGCTCTAGGCACTTACTTGATAGCTCTGGATAGGTCACTTGGCTGTTGGTAAAGTGGCCAAGTTCTATGACAGCCAACTCCTTATTTCATCCTAATACATATTTACATGTACTTGTAAATCTTCTTTTCCTGATAGAGCTTGCTAACAAACAATGCCTCATGGAAATGTACTGATTACCCTGGGTGTGGTGGTCTGAATGTGAGAATGCATGTCCCCCACAGATTCATGTGTTTTATTAAGCTTGTAACTTGGGTCTCCAGCCTCCTGCCTGGAGGAGGTGTCACTGGGGGCGGATTCTGGGATCCAGCCTAAAGGTGCATTTGGGGGTCGATCTGATTCTAGCCCATAGGTGTGCAGAGCAGGCTGAGCTCTGGCAGATTTCTGTGTTTGCTGCTGTTTTTGGTGTTTGCTGGTTGTTGGTGGTTTTCCCTCTACTTGGATCAGTGGAAGTAAGCATTGTCTGCCACCGTGATGGAGCTTCCCCTTGGGTCTGTAAGCTGAAGTAAATCTCTTCCTCCCCTAAACTGTGCCTGGTTTGGACGTTCATCCCAGCAGCGTGAATCTGTCTACAACACCAGGCACAACACCGAGCAATCTATTATACCTGCAGAACGCGGAATGCAATTCCAAAACCATCTTCCACATTTTTCCCTCCCAGCATGACCTGGAAAGGAGAGGGAAACATGCTTAAAGCAATTATAATTAGTAGAATAGCCCCTCAGTCAAAAATGAGGGCCTCCTAGTTACTCAATTATTGAACAAGTATCTGTTGAGAGTTTAGTAAGCACCAGGCAGTAGGGACACAGAAGTAATCAGAATGGACTCCTTCCCTAGCCATCTGTTGCTCACATTCCAGTGGGGAGGCAGCTATCAAACAGCTGAGGCAGTGGCTGGGGAGACGGCTCCAAGGAGAAGAGCACTTGCTGCGCAAGCATGAGAGTCGGGATTGTCAGAGTTTGATCGCCCAGCACCCATGCAAACAGCTGAGTATGGGCACACACATGTGGCACTCCAGTCCAGTGGGGTACAGAGACCAATTGTGAAAACAGCAGCTCTGGGTTCAGAGAGAGACTTGTCGTAAAGAAAATACATAGGGGCTAGACAGATAGCTTAGAGGTTAAGGTGCTTGTCTGCAAAGCCAAAGGACCCAGTACCCATATAAGCCAGATACACAAGGTGGCACATGTGTCTGGAGTTCGTTTGCAGTGGCTGGAGGCACTGGCATGCCCATTCTTTCTCTCTATCTGACTCTTTCTCTCTCTCTTCCTCCCTCCCTCTCTCAAATAAACAGATAAATTATATACATATATATATATATATATATATATATATATATATTTTTTTTTTGTTGTTGTTGTTGTTGTTGTTGTTGCTGTTGTTTTTTGGTTTCTCAATATAAAGTCACACTGTAGCTCAGGCTGACCTGAAATTCACCATGTAGTCTCAGGGTGGCCTCAAACTCACAGCGATCCTCCTACCTCTGCCTCCCCAGTGCTAGGATTAAAGGCGTGTGCCACCACCCGGCAAAAATATTTTTTATGAAAAAGGAAAAATACAGTCTCTGATCACTTGGGAACTTCCAGCTGTGGGAGGGGCTTGGCCTAGGCCCTAGCCCTTACTCTCCATGTGGGTTCTTTATCCCCTCCAGCTCCCCACATGGCAGAAGCTCCTTGGACTTTCTTTTCTCTTTTCTTTCCATGCTTTCTTCCAGGCCCTCCATGTGGGATCTCTAGCCATGTGAGTGCCTTTCCTTGACTCTGTACTTCCCTTAATAAATATAAGAACTTAATAAAAAATAAAAGAAGGAAAATACATAGATGAGCAATATAGGAAGACCCTCAATGGTCTCTCTTGGCCTCTTCATATATGCACCTTGGGGCATACACACATGTGCACAGACACATGACACATACATACTATATATACACCATACCACAATACTATGTATGTTTACACAAACCAACAAGACAACACCAGCTGGGACAATCAGACAACTACAGTTGAGACAGGTGTTCTAGAAGATGCGAGCAGATTGCCAGACATGAAACAGTACACGTACCTTGCAGGCAACCTCCATTTTCATGTGGTTATTTCCAAACAGCGTTGGCAGAGGCAAAGTGGTGATTTGAGAGGTCCCAGCACTTTCACACCGATGTAAGAACCTGGTCACTTCCATCTGCAGCTGAAGCGAATTCATGTGTCTATGGGGACAAGGCAGGCATGGTCCAGTCTCATAAGGGCTCTCAGGGGTGAGGTGGCTGGGGCTGGGTAACTGATTCACAAGAAGACAGTGATGGAAAAGGCAAAAGAAATGATATGAGGGGAAGAGATCGGAAATACCCTCAGTGGCTCTGACGTGACAGAAACAAGAGGTCTACAGTCCAGCACAGACACAGAATAGTTCAAGTGCACTACAGATCCCAGCACTGGATCAAGGACTATTTACTGAGGACCCATGTGTCAGGTACAACAGCAGGAAGGGAGGCATAAGCCCCACCTCCCGGTCCACAGACCAGAGCAGAAACTAATAGTAACTAAACACAGAAAGCATTCAGTGTTTGAGTCTATGTGGGCGAGAAGCGGGAGTGGCAGAGCATCTGTTTGCGTGTTTAGGGTTTTTTTTTGTTTGTTTTGTTTTTGTTTTTCGAGCTAGGGTGTCACTCTAGCCCAGGCTGACCTGGAATTCACTATGGAGTCTCAGGGTGGCCTCGAACTCACGGTGATCCTCCTACTTCTGCCTCCCGAGTGCTGGGATTAAAGGCGTGCGCCACCACGTCCGACTATGTTTAGTTTTTTAAAAAATATTTTATTTTCATTTATTTATTTATTTGATAGAGAAAGAGAGAGAGTGAGAGTAAGAGAATGGGCATATCAGGACCTCCACCCTCTGCAAACAAACTCCAGATGCGTGTGCCCCCTTGTGCGTCTGGCTAACGTGGGTCTTGGGGAATCGAACCGAGGTCCTTTGGCTTTGCAAGCAAATGCCTTAACCGCTAAGCCATCCCTCTAGCCCTAGGTTTTTTTTTGACAGGGTTCAGCTATGTTGCCCAGGATAGCCTTGACCACAACACTCCTGCCTCGGCTTCCCAAGAGCTGGGATTACAGGCGTGTACTAGCACACTTGGCTAAGCATTCCCTTTAGATGCTGTCTTCTAAGCCGAGGATTTGGCAAGAACAAAAGCCCAGAGGAAGAAAGCCTTAGGCTGAAGACCTCTGGAGGCCAGTGATTGATGCTTATAAGGGATACGAGAGGAACAGAGAGGGATTCCACAGGATCTTTTTGCCCATTGTAAGGAGTGTGGGGCTTGGTTTGGCTATAGCGCAGCTTCCTAATCCTCCTCCCCAAGCCTTTCAGACGTAAAGGCTCAGGCAACAAGCAGGAGCATACCTGGACACGTCAGCTGCAGACATTTTCTTTCGGAAGAAGGTGGTTTTCTTCCTTCCAGAGCTGCGAGATGTTTCTTGGAGGTAGATCTTCAGGTGGTCCTTGGCCTTAAGCAGCCATGACAGCTTCTCTCCCAGCTCTGTGTAGGACTTTGCTTTGTGACTGAAGAAACGGATACAGGTCATGGCGGCCCGGACTTGGTCCTAGAAGAGAAAAACAAATATTCAGGTCAAAAGAAATAGAAGCCGGGCGTGATGGCACATTTCTTTAATCCCAGCACTCTAGAGGCAGAGGTAGGAGGATCGCCATGAGTTCAAGGCCACCCCAAGATTACATAGGGAATTCCAGATCAGCCTGGGCTAGAGTGAGACCCTTCTTTAAAAATCCATTAAAAAAAGATGGGAGCCAGAGGTAGGAGGATCCCAAGAGTTCAAGGCCACCCTGACGCTACATAGTGAATTCCAGGTCAGCCTGGGCTACAGTGAGACCCTACCTGGAAAAACCAAAAACAACAACAACAACAAAAGAGCCAGTCATGGTGCACATGCCTTAATCCCTGACTGAGACTACATAGTAAACTCCAGGTCAGTCTGGGCTAGAATGAGACCCTACCTCGAAAAACCAAGAGAAATCAGAGATGTCAGAGGGTGGATGTGATGAGAATTCTGATCTGATTCCCCCTTAAGAAGCAGAACCAGGGCTGGAGAAATGGTTTAGCAGTTAAGCGCTTGCCTGTGAAGCCTAAGGACCCCGGTTCGAGGCTCGATTCCCCAGGACCCACGTTAGCCAGATGCACAAGGGGGTGCACGCATCTGGAGTTCATTTGCAGTGGCTGGAGGTCCTGGCGCGCCATTCTCTCTCTCTCTCTCTGGCTCGCTCTTTCTGTCTGTCACTCTCAAATTAAAAAATAAAAATAAAAAAGCAGAACCAGCCTATTTTGGCTGATGTCTCCATCCTTATCTTCTGCTCCTTTGTTTTTCCTTACTAAGTATTGGTATCTGGAGCCAGCCGTGGTGGCACATGCCTTTAAATCCCGCACTTGGGAGACAGAGGTGGGTGGATCACCATGAGTTTGAGGCCATCCTCAGAGCACATATGAATTCCAGGTCAGCCTGGTCTAGAGTGAGACCCTACCTCGAAAAACCAACTGCTCCCATCACCAGCTGAACTAGTGTTGGTGTTAGTAACTTCAAGGTCTCAGAGATCCTGCAGGCCTGGGCACCAGGACTGGACATTATTCTGCCACTAAAAATAGACACTTCTCATTCTCTATTCAGAATGGCCTCACTCTTAGCTTGGCATTAGATAATTTAATTTCTTTGTCATTTAGTGGAAAATTGTCTTCTCTCCTTTCATGCATTTTCCCCTGAAGACACTAGCCTTTTCATCACTCTTCATGAATTCTGTAGACATTTTTTACAATGCCATTATGGATAAGACTTAAGTTTGGGGCTGGAGAGATGGCTTAGCAGTTAAGCACTTGCCTCTGAAGCCTAAGGACCCTGGTTTGAGGCTCGATTCCCCAGGACCCATGTAAGCCAGATAGATGTACAAGGTGGCACATGCATCTGTAGTCTGTTTGCAGTGGCTGGAGGCCCTGGCACACCCATTCTCTCTCTCTCTATCTGCCTCTTTCTCTCTCTGTCACTCCCAAGTAAGTAAAAAAATAAACAAAGAAACAAAAAACAAAACAAAACAAAACAACAACAACAAAAAAAGACTTAAGGGCTGGAGAGATGGCTTAGCAGTTAAGCGCTTGCCTATGAAGCCTAAGGACCCCGGTTTGAGGCTCAACTCCCCAGGACCCACGTTAGCCAGATGCACAAGGGGCGAACAAGTGTCTGGAGCTCGTTTGCAGTGGTTGGAGGCCCTGGCGCGCCCATTCTCTCTCCCTTTCTCTATCTGCCTCTTTCTCTGTCTGTCGCTGTCAAATAAATAAATAAAAATAACAACAACAACAACAAAAAAGGCTTAAGTTTGCCTCCCATGTCGGATGAAAATCCTCATGTCTACCAATGCTAGAAGGCAACATGGATTTGCTCTCAGGTCAAATAGCAAGGCCAGGCATCAAATGACAGCTCTGTTCCCTCATCTGTGCCGGGCAGAAGGCAGGACGCGGCTACGATTACCTTCATGAACTGCTGCAGCTCGTATAGGATGTGGTAGTAGTTCTTCTTCTGGAGGTGTTGGCAGGCAGCGATCAGGTACGTCCCCCAGCTCTCCAAGGTTGGATCGATGGATTCTAGCAAGTTTTCCAAAGTGTGCAGCTTCCCACTTTTATAGCTCGGCTGGAAAATGCCTTCTATGAAGACTTCTGGAGGACTTTCCTACAGCAGGAAAAGGCAAGAAGTCAGCAGGCTGAGCCTGGGTCAGGCACAGTCTCGTTCCACTTTGAATTCCTCCCACTTGGGGGCCATCAGCATCCTCCATGGGCACTGCTGCTCAACCTTTGTGTCACACACGTCTCTGACAGTCACACTTCTCCCCCTTTTTGTCCCCACGTTAAAGCCCCCTGACGCAGTTCTCTATAGTCTCTGCATTCTCTCCAAGCATTTTCTTTGGACACACTCTAACCTTGCTTTTATACCCAAATGCCATTGAAATAGCATCTTAGGTCATGGGGGAGGCTCTAAGCATTTAATTCCAGCAGTTAATTCTTGGTCTTCTTTTTTTACCAGATATATCTCAGCACCTAACTTCCCTCCCTCCCTTTCTTCCTTCCTTCCTTCCTCTAACTCTCTCCTTACTGCTGCCCCAGAAGCTGCCCACTTCTCACTACTTCTTATTGTGCCATGCTGAGAAAAGTTAGCAATTAACTTCCAAATAATAACAATGCCTGATGTCATTTATGATCACCATCAACTACAATGTACATTTACTTGTCTTACTTATTAGCTCTCCACCCAGGTTTTGTGAGACAGACATGTTTATGTTTTTTCACTGCCACATTCCAGGTGCCTAGCACAGTCCTTGAGTCAGTAACTGTCGGGAGCTGCAGCTTCTCTGAGACCTTGGGAACTGCAGCTGGTCTTTGATCTCTTGACACAGAGGCAATTAACGTAGGGTCTCGCTGAAGCAGACACCAGGCACAGAGGCCTTATCGCACGGCCTTGGAGAAGTAGGCACCAGACACAGAGGCATAAATTATCATACGACCCTGGTGAAGCTGACTTTAGGCACGTAGGCATTGCTGAGAAAGTTTTCTTTTCTGTATATAAGCTTGTGTGTGCCTGAATAAACCTGAGCCTTGATCAGAACTTGTCTTGGCTCCATTTCTTGTGTTCTTGTCTCAGGTTCATTCCCACTCCCTCCTTCGAGGTCTGTTTCGACTCGTGCCGCAGGCCGGCACAAGTAACTATTTGTCGATTCATGAACTGATGAACATTACAGTCCATCTCCTCTGGAAAGCGCACACACTATATTTACCTCCCAGCCTCTGAAACCCACCGGCGGTTCAGAGGCCTTTAATCATAAAACCCTAGTCCACAGTCACAGAAAAGAGAAATTAGGGCTGGGAAGATGGTTCAGAAATTTAAGGTGCTTACAAGGGTTTCTGGCCCTGGGTTTAAGTTCCCAGATCCCACATAAAGCAAGGGGCCCTCACGGGACTCCCATCCCCATTCTGTCTTTCTCTCCCTTACAAATCAATACAAATGTTTAAAAAGAATCATTTTGACATTCAGATGTTAGGTTAGGAGGCACTAGTGAAGAATAAAGGCTGGCTACAAATGGCGGTAGTGTGGCACGCTGAACGCAGCTGCTGAGACATGGGCAGGACCTGTGCTCACAGAACATCCACGGTGGACAAGGCTTCTTTTTTTGATTCTGGCTCTTCCTAACCAAGAAACCCAAACCTAATCTAAACTCTAGAGGCAGGGGAATCAGTTCTGTGAAAAAGGTGGAATTCCTCAGGACATCCATTAAGAACATCCATTTCATCATCCATCCATCCATCCACTTGAATGTAAATGGTACCAGGTGAGACGACTAAATACACAGGTAAGGAGAGTCTAGGGCTTCTCTGTCCAGATGGGAAAACTCACTTGTAAATCAACAGTAGCAATCAAGTGGGAGAAACGCAGTGACAGGTACAAAGGCGGGACAGAGGGAAGGTGATTTATGCTGTTTGTACGTTCTGTAGGTGCTTAACAGGGAGGGCCTGAAAGGATAAGAAGGATTTTTCAAGAAAACAAGAAGGGGCTGAAGAGAGGGCTCAGTGGTTAAAGCTGTTGCTTGCAAAGTCTAACGGCCTAGGTTCAAATCCTCAGTACTCATGTAAAGTCAGACGCACAAAGTGGCACATGCACCTGGGGTTTGCTCTGCCTCCTTAGATAGGACAGTTCACAAAGACTTGTGGAAATAAGATACTACATGGTAGTGTTTTGATGAGTCTGGAGTATGGGGTAACATTAGAATTTGTGGTGAAAATGAGAGAAATATGGGAGGCAGATCATGAGGGGTCTGTAGCATGCTAAGGAATTGGACTTCATCCCAGGTGCTCACTGAAGGCCTTTTAAGGGCAGGAATAGCATGAGGATGTTGTTATGGGAAGCTCACTGAGAGCAGTGTGGGGAAGTGGCTAACACGGACAGGGAAAAGATGAGAAACAGAGTGTCTTCCACGTGCAAGGCACTCAGGAGTCATTTCCACAGTATGTTCTTTCTGCAGCCCTACCTTGCTTGAGAATAAATGCAACATACTTCTGCTCAAGGGTAGCTGATTACAGGAGATAAAGAAGGCTTCCTTCCTCGCTCTGACAACCATAAAGCAGGGTCAATGCTGTCGTCAGCTTCTGCCAGGATAATGAGGTAAGCAGCTTAGCTGTGGGCTACATGATTTCCATTCTCAACTTGTGCATGCTAGAAACAGCTTTATTTTTCAACTCAGTTGGAAATGGGAAAAAAAAGGGAAAAAAATTAACAATTAAATTCTAGGGCTGGAGAGATGGCTTAGCGGTTAAGCTCTTGCCTGTGAAGCCTAAGAACCCTGGTTCGAGGCTCGACTCCCCAGGACCCATGTTAGACAGATGCACAAGGGGGCGCACACATCTGGAGTTCATTTGCAGTGACTAGAGGTCCTGGCATGCCCATTCTCTCTCTCTCTCTATCTGCCTCTTTCTCTATCTGTTGCTCTCAAATAAATAAATAAAAATAAACAAAAAAATATTCCAAATAACAAGACTTCCACATGATTCCTGAGACCTGGTTAGTAGCTGAGCCACAGAAGTAGCCAGGGAGGGGGCCACAAACATTTTCCCTTTACTGGTCCGTGAGGGTCTGATTACCACGATGCTGAATTGTTGCTTTTTCTTGGGGTCATCTTACAAGATACGTCTATTTGCAAACTTTCACTGGCTGCTGTTTTG
This sequence comes from Dipus sagitta, assembly GCA_036346955.1. Classification (NCBI taxonomy): domain Eukaryota; kingdom Metazoa; phylum Chordata; class Mammalia; order Rodentia; family Dipodidae; genus Dipus; species Dipus sagitta. Next base: position 119,061,426 of record CM070775.1, read on the forward strand.
ATTTGGGGAGGCCGCATGATGCGAGCGCTTGCTGTGAACTCCTTTACTTCTCTATGAAATATGGCAAATGTCAGCCAGTTTCTCAAATGATTAAATAAAGAAGGAATGCTGAAGAGTCATGGGGAAATGGAGATGGGAGTCCTGATTGCTTTATATTGGTGGCTCTAAGAAAAAATAATGTACTTTGGTGGCTCTAAAAAAAAAAGTAACGTACTTCAGTGGTGTCTTGCCTCCAGTGGTAGGAGCAGAGCGTGTGAGAGCAAGACAAGCGGAACACGTGTTTCTGTCACCCTGCACCATCAAGCCTGTGCTCTGTGGCCCTGGAGGTGGTAACTCTGGGCAGACACCCTTCCGGGCCAGGTGCAAAGCAGGTAAGAAACCCAGAGGCTCAGCAATGCTCCCAAGGCCATACTAGACACCCACGAAGCATCGCATCCCAGAGACCAGACCCCAGTTCTTCGACTCTTCCACATGAACTTGCCATTGGCAGTGAGGAAGGTGATCTGCGATCTGAGTTAAGACTTACTGGGCGCTGTAGGCGGAGTCTTCCATTTGAACCAGACTCTGCCAGAGGCTCTCTGGTAAGAGAAGTGGTCGAAGCAGCCACTGCCCTTCTTGGGCACCCACCTTATTGAGGAGGTGTAGCAGGGCTTCCCGCAGGCAGCTGTGCCTCATATAGAAGCTGATGATGGCCAGGTTGGTGCTGTAGTTATGCAGGTAGAAGAGGCATTCTTGGTAGTAGGTGTTGTTCATGATCTTCCCTTCAGGAATCAACTCTAGGGAGAGGCTCTGAGTTCGAAGGGTGGTTTCCAGCTCCCTCAAGGTGGCTAAGTAATCGTCGTCTTGCTGACAGGAAAGGAGAATGTGATGGGAAAAAACAAATAAACAAAACAGAAAGCATTGTTTCAGCAGCTGCCGGAAGGCAGACATTGACGGATATTTAACAGTGGGAAAATGCTCACATTCCAATGTTAAGAGTAGAAAAGTAGGCAGGATACAAAATTCTATACAATGTGTGATGGTTAATCTTGATTGTCAACCTGACAGGATTTAGAGTCACTATGGAAACCCACCTCTGGGTGTGTCTTTGAGGATGTTTCCAGGAGGGTTTAACTGAGAAGGGAAGGCCTACTCTGAATATGGGCAGCACTATCACACAGCCTAGGTTCTGGGACTGAATGAAAAGGAGAACAAGAGTGGAGAACCAGAATCCATCTCTCTGCTTCCTGACCGAGGACACAATGTGACCAGCTGCCTCAGGCCTCTGACACCATGACGTTCTGCTACAATGGACCAGACCCTCAAATTGTGAACCAAAAAAGTCCTTCCTTAGTTCCATTGCTTTTTCTGGGTATTTCGCGATAGCAATGAAAAAAGTAACTGATATAGTAGGGTACAACACTAATTTCATGCAAAAACATTGTCCAGGAAATTGACTGTCTCTTCTTTTTTTGAGACAGTCTTGCAATGTTGTCAAGTTTGGCTTTGAACTCACAGGCTCAAAAGATGTGCCCCAACCTCCAAGTAGCTACATGTATGCATCTCTACATTTGAGTTCAATCAAAATCTCAATGCTAGCTGAGCTTGGTGGCACATGCACAGGCTGAGGCAGGAGGATTATGAGTTTAAGGTTTCCATGGATTATATAGTAGGGGCCTCTTTGAAAAAACAAAATAAGCTGGAGAGATGGCTTAGTGGTTAAGCGTTTGCCTGTGAAGCCTAAGGACCCTGGTTCAAGTCTTGATTCCCCAGGACCCACGTAAGCCCGATACACAAGGGGACGCACACGTCTGGAGTTTGTTTGCAGTGACTAGAGGCCCTGGTGCACTCATTCTCTCTTTCTCTCTCTGCCTCTTTCTCTCAAATCATAGTAATACTAATTAATATGGTATAGAGTTATGTGTGATTTTTATTTTTATTTGTGTGTGTGTAGATATGAGTGTGTGCATACCACAGCACATGGTGGAGATCGGAGGACAACCTTGGAGTGTTAGCCCTGGCCTTCCACCTTGTTTGAGACAGGGTCTCTCATTTTTGCTGCTGCGAATGCCGAATTAGGTGGCCTGCAAACTTTGGGATTCTCCTGGCTCTGCCTCCCATTGCCATGGGTGCACTGGGATTTATCTGGCTCTTATGTGGGTTCTGGGGATCTGCACTCCAGTCTTCGGGCTTATGCAGCAAGTACTTTTGACCGTAGAGCCATCTCCATAGACCAATGTTTTTATTTTTTAATTTGTTTCCAGGGGCTGGGGAGATTGGTCACTGGTTAAAGGACTTGCTTGCAAAGCCTGCCAGTCTGAGTTCTATCCACTCTAGCACCCACCTAATGCTGTACACAAAGTGGTGGATGTATCTGTGATCCCAATGTGCCTATAACAATGGAACCAGGTGAATCCCAAGCTTGCAGGCCAGTTAAACAGGCATTAGTTTATAGTGGCAAAAGATCTTGTCTCAAAGGTGGAAGAAGAGCACAGACACCTTGAGGTTGTCCTCTGACCTCCATATGTGTGCCATAGCATGCACACACACACACCCATACACACACACACACACACACACACACAGAGAAATAAAAAAAATTTTAAAAAATTTCAGTTTCCTTTAAAAAGTTTTAATAGTGAGCCAGGTGTGGTGGCGCATGCCTTTAATCCCAGCCTTAGGAGGCAAGGGTAGGCAGATTGCCATAAATTCAAGACCACCCTGAGACTACAGCGAGACCCTACCTTGAAAAGAAAAGAACAATTTTAATTCTTTAATACTTAGCTAACCATATACAATTTTTTTAAACCTAACTATATGTAACATATGAAACATGCAAAGAAAATCTCAGCCTAGCAACATCTGAGCCAAGACCAGTACTGACTACTAATCCTTTCTCCAGATCAAGCGACACGGTTCCTAGCCCCTCTCCCAGAGCTGGGCACTCTGCCTGCTTTCATCTTACCAAGGAAACGAGGGGCCTTGCTGTGGACTCCAGGTATTCAATCACATCCTGGACCAGCCTCGAGCCATGGCTCAACTGATTGAGGTCAAAAGGGGGCTTCAGACAGCGACTGAACTTCTCCCGTGCGGCAGTAAGGTTTCCGGCTTTGAGGCAGGCCATGCCCCAAGCGTGCCATGCCCCTGCGGCATCAAGCCCAGTCTTTGTGGAGACCTAGAGGAAAAATGGCTCGTTTTGGTGAGAGATGTCTCTGTCCAGGTCTGAGAGTCTCTCAAAAACCTGTTCTATTCCCCTGCACCAAAAACTTCCCCACCACCACGCCTGTAATAACTTTCACACTGGCAAACTGGTCATGCCCTGGGCGCCTCTCATGGACAGGACAATGGAGATGGCAAGACCTGCTTGCAAGGCTAAGCGAAGGCCACTCGTGACAGTGGGGTAGAAGGACGCTTTATCTTTGTCTCACCTCAACACCCAGTTGGTAGTATTCAGCTTCCAGCAGTTGGTTCCTAAGCCTGGTTACCGCAGCCGGCTGCAAGATCTGATCTAGAGATGGCACGTGGCGATAGGCCGCAGCAACTAAAATATTCAGTACGTCTACTTTGCTGATGTAACTACAGGGAGGAAGAGGGCATGGCAATGAGGCTGTGCAGAGTCTTAGAACAGTTGTTGCTTGAAGCTTTTCTATTTCATTTTCTTTTTAAAAAGATTTTATTTTTCTTTGTTTGAAAGAGAGAGAAATAGGCAGGGAGAGACAGAATGGGCATGGCAGGCTTTGAGGCAGAACTCCAGATGCATGCGACCCCTTACGTGGCTTATGTGGGGCCTGGGGAATTGAACCTGGGTCCCTTGGTTTTGCAGGCAAGTGCCTTAACTGCTCAGCCATCTCTCCAGCCCTCTATTTCATTTGCAGTGTGAAGTGTGATCGTGAGAACTGAGAAGTATACAGTGCAGATACTGAAGTCAGACTCTGAACCCAGCTCCATCGTTTAGTAGCTTGGATACTTGAGGCAACTTAATTGACCTTTCTCTGCCTCAACTTATGCATCCATGCAGTCAATAGAACAGAGAATTTAGGATAATATAAAATGTGTCAAATGAAATTGCTTAGGATAGTGTCTACAACTTCATCAGTAGTCATAACATGTTAATGTTTGGGGTAGGGATTTACATAGAATAATGGGGACTTACAAGTTACCCATTTGCTATTTGGTCCTTTGAACTGCTGTTTGGTTGGGAGAACACAAATTAAATATCACTCTGGCCCTTCTAGTGTAGTCTCTTGAACTTGATATCCTCTCCCCAAGGCTAAGAATGGCCATCCTTAGAGCATCCTTGGACTGCCTTTTGTGATCTTACTCTTGACACCTGAGGATTGTAAAAATGTGATCAAAAGGAACCCGGAGGGCCTGTCCATTCTGCCTGGTGTTGTCTGAAACAAGCCCACACCCATGGTGTCTGCATATTGTCTCATAATTACTGCAAAAAGCCTTGTGGACCCTGACTTCTTTGCCCATCCATTTCCCTGGAAAGGATTCCATATGTCAGTGATTTTTAACCTTGATAGGAACAGGGCAGGGCAAAGAATGGGATGTAAAAGCAGACTTGGGCAGCAGATATGGCTTAGTGGTTAAGGAGCTTGCCTTAAAAGCCAAAGGACCTAGGTTTGATTCCCCAGGACCCACATAAACTAGATGCACAAGGTGGGGCATGCATCCGGAGTTTGTTTGCAGTGGCTGGAGGCCCTGGTGCACCCCTTCTCTCTCTATCTGCCTCTCTCTCTTTCAAATGAGTAAATAAAAATAAAAATATTTTTAAAAAGCAGATTGAGAGCCAGGCATGGTGGCACATGCCTTTAATCCCAGCACTTGGGAGGCAGAGGTAGGTGGATCACCACGAGTTTGTGGCTTGAGTTCAAGACCACCCTGAGACTACATAGTGAATTCCAGGTCAGCATGGACTACAGTGAGACCGTACCTCAAAAAAAAAAAAAAAATTAGACTGGAAGCAATTATACATTTCTACATTTGCAAGACGTTTGAAATAGATGATGTGTCTTTGGTTTTTACTTTGTTTTTCCCTGAGGAGGGGACATGAGTTAAGAGCAGCAGAATAAATACTCGGCCCACCAAAAGCTCAGCTGGTTTGCAGGCAATCTGCAGGAGAGCCGAATCCCCTCCCAAGGGGCAAAGTAACCCCAAATCACTAAGTCCCTTAATGAATACAGATAAATGCAGGATGGGGGAGAAAGAAGTGTCATTTGTTATTGGAAACCAATGTTGTAAGCTCTCAAAGGAGCCTATGACTCCTTGAAGTAGGTAAAAATCCTGCTCAAGTGAGGACTTTATTTCTGTCGCGTTTAGCTTAAAATGAGTATTTTCTTCGTTTAAATTGGACTTTTTTTCCCCAAGGTAAGTTCTCGCTCTAGCCCAGGCTGACCTGGAATTCACTATGTAGTCTCAGGGTGACCTCGAACTCATGATGATCTTCCTACCTCTGCTTCCTGAGTGCTGGGATTAAAGACATGCGCTCACTCAACCCTATATTGGATTTTAAAGGACATTCAGGACTTCCTGTTAATGTGTTTTCCCAATTTTTGTTTTCTGTCATGTCAGGGACAGAATCTGGGCCTTGTACATACTAGGCAAGTGCTCTACCAGTTAACTATACTTCCAGTCTTCTTTATTCTCAGGGTGGCCTTGAACTCATGGCAATCCTCCTACCTCTGCCTCCTGAGTGCTGGGATTAAAGGCATGTGCCACCATGCCCGGCTACAAATTTTTTATAAGTAAATTTTTTATTTTATTTATATTACTAATATTTGAGATATAGTAAGATATATTTTATCTATAGTTTATTTTATTTATTGATAATTTTTATACTTTTTGGGGGAGTGGGGGGGGGCTCGAGGTTAGGTCTTGCTCTAGCTCAGGCTGACCTGGAATTCACTCTGTAGTCTCAGGGTGGCCTCGAACTCATGGTGATCCTCCTACCTCAGCCTCCCAAGTGCTGGGATTAAAGGTAGGTGCCACCAGGCCCAGTTATACATGTATTTTTTTAAAATTTTATTTATTTATTTTTAAGCAGAAATAGATAGAGAAAGACATACAGAGAGAATAGGCATGCCAGGGCCTCTAGCCACTGCAAACAAACTACAGATGCATGTGCCACTTTGTGCACTTGGCTTTACATGGGTACTGGGGAACCAAACCTGGGTTGTTAGGCCTTGCAGGCAAGCACCTTAACTTCTGAGCCATCTCTCCAGCCCTATAATGTACTTTGATCATAATTCCCTGCTCTTCCCTCCTCTTGTTCCTTTTCCCCCTTCCCACTAACCCCTTCTTCCCAAGTAGTCCCTCTTTTACTTTGATGACTTTTCCTTTCCTTGTGTGAGTGACTCACCGCATTTAATTAGGGTTCCTGCATGAGCATGAGTGGAGGGTTATTTACCAGAGCAGTGCAACTTACCAGTGGCGACACCAATGAAGTATTGCCCCTCCCTCAGCAATATGTTTATTTTATTTTTAATAACATCTTATTATTATTTTTCCTTTTTTCTATTAGTTATGTACACAGTGTGTATACAACCATGTTGGTACCATCGTGAGCCTCCTCCCTGTTCTCCCCCCTCTGCAGGGACCCTCTTGGTTGGGCAATGTGGGTCGTGCATTATGGGGTTAGCCATCAGTGATGGGTAAGAGGCAATGTCTGTGCATAATGTCCCAACATGTGGCTCATACTATTTTATTTTTACTTATTTATTTGTAAAAGAGAGACAAAGAGGCAGATAGAGAGAGAATGGGCACTCCAGGGCCTCCAGCCACTGCAAAACGAACTCCAGATGCATGCTCCACCTTGTGCATCTGGCTTACCTGGGTCCTAGGGAATCAAATCTGGGTTCTTTGGCTTTGCAGGCAAGTGCCTTAACCACTAAGCTATCTCTCCAGCCCCAAATATGTTTTATTTTTGCCTTAAAAACCATTTTGTCAAGTTTCTTTTGCTTTCTACCTTTTGCTACATTGTGATGTTTTTCTCTCCTTGTTCTTCCACCATTCTTCCAGTAATTTGCTAGGTTTTTGGTTCTTTTCATGGCTATTATTGTTTTTTACCTATTATTTTTATGGTGCTGGGGATTAAATCCAGGGCTTCATGTATGTTGAGTCCACACTCCACCTCTGAACTACACTACTATCTCTTAATGTTTCTTATTTTTAAGATGGGGTTGGAATATGTTGTCTAGATTAGCCTCAAACTTGTAGGGTCAAGTGATCCTCCTGCCTCAGTCCCTCAGGATTTTCATAGATATTTTAAAATAATACTTTATTTATTTATGAGAGACAGTTGGAGAGAGAGAGAGAATGTTAATAAAAAGACCAACATTTCTGGAGTATTCTGTATGTACCAGGCTCCATTTCTCAGTCTTTGACACGGGTGATCTCATTTTACCCTACCAGCCCAGTATTTTATCACCCTCATTTTATAGGGACAGGGGTTCCAGAGCTAGGAGGCGGCAGAGGTGGGGCAAGGGCTCTGAGCAAGTATCTTCGGGAGGCATTTACACTTCAAAGAATGTTAGGACTAGTGCTGGGAACACACAACATGAGTCACACATCTGGGTGAATAAGCAGAGAATCAGGAGTTTTCTTTGTCAGTTAATGAATGAGGTCAAAGCAGGTTGTGTGGGAATCTGAGGGAGAAGGAGGCCTAGTCACACTTCCACTGGAATGACTCACACACCACTCCCGACATGCCTTTGTAGATCTACTACCCAGAACTCTCTGGAGACACAGTCAAGATTGGGGTACAGTTCCATGCAAGGCTAATATTGAACACTACAGAAGGACACATTACTTTTACAAACCAGAAAGTTCCACAGGCACTAAGTTACTTCCCTGACTGACTATACTCAGAAATCCACCAGTCTTTACTTTCTTTGTGATAGGTATAGCTAGGGAACCCTGCTCGGAGGGACCTGGGGAAAGAGCAGGCTAAATGCCGACAAGAAAAGGCAAGGAAGATCACTTGTGATCAAGTTATCACATTTCATCAATAGCAAAATGAGATACGTTTCAGCAGAGAGGATGGGAAGATACACAAAATTCATAATGGGGTCAAAAAAGAAAGCTCAAGGAAAAGATGATGACATCAAAAATAAAAGTGAGACTGACTGAGGGGGATGGGATAGGATGGAGAATGGAATTGCGAAGGGGAGGGAATAACCATGGTTTATTGTCTATAATTATGGACGCTGTCAATAAAAATAAATTAAAAAAGAAAAAGAAAAAGAAAAAGAAAAAAGAAAGCTGGACCTCTCACCTATGTTTATTCAGATGACCCTAATTTTAATTGGTGGGTCAAAAATAAATAAATAAATAAACAAACAAACAGACATGAAAGGAGGATGGAGGACAAGTGGAAGGGGAGGAAGGAAGGTCTTAGGGAAGGGAGGAGAAGAGGATAATTGGGAGACTAGGATCAAAAACCATTGTGCACACGTGTGAAACCGTAAGAAAGAAGATGCCGCCACGTGAAAGCATGGAGGCCATTCTTACGCACCTGTCACAAACAGCCAAGTCCTGGCTTTGGCCGGCCTTGACGAACATCATCTTGGCGCTGAACAGCAGCTGCTTCATGATGTCTGTGAGCAGCCCCGCGTCCACCTCGGGGTTGGTGAGGCCCTTGGACAGCCTGCAGCAGTGCTCGATCAGCTGGTGGCCGCACGCAGTGCTGTCCCGGTGCAGGTTCATGATGGCGATGCACAAGGAGGCGCTGGGGGCCTGGCGGGGGTGGGAGGGAGAAACACGCAGTGAATTCAGGACCCCAGGCAGTCTTCCAGTGCAGCTGGATGGCAGAAAGGACCCTTCCCCCTTCAAGTCTGGAAACCGCCAGAGGAGGGAGCCAAGCAGCCCACAGCAAAGGGAGTGGGACTCAACGCGGGCTGCTCAGAGAAGGCAGCTGTGTTACTACTTCAGACAATGCCTATAGGTCCTCTTCTTTATCACTGGCTTGGGCTATAACAATCCCTCACTTATCTGCCACCTGGAGAAGCCTCAGTTTCAAGTCCTGAATGTGCTGCTGCTAAGTCAGTATCCCCAAAAATTCTTGGAAAAGTTCCTAGGTCTCTGACACCTACCAAGTACATATTTTGAACTGCAAAATTCACTGTTCTACACATAAACAGTCTTCCTCAATCTTACCCTCTCTCGACACTCTATCACCCTACACTTTAACCTCCAGTTCCCCTGTGATTTTTAAAAATATTCAATTTGGGCTGGAGGAATGGCTTTAGCAGTTAAGGCATTTGCCTGCAAAGCCAAAGAACTCAGGTTCGATTCCCCAGGACCCGCGTTAGATGCACAAGGGGGCACACGTGTCTGCAGCTCGTTTGCAGTGGCTGGAGGTCCTGGTGCACCCATTCGTTCTCTCTCTCTCTCTCTCCCCCCTTTTCTCTCTGTCAAATAAATAAATAAAATATTTAAAAATATTCAATATATTTATTTGTATGCAGAGAGACAGAAGAGAGAGAGAGAGAGAGAGAGAAAGAGAATGGGTGCACCAGTGCCTCTAGCTACTACAAATGATCTTCAGATGCATGTATCACTATGTAAATCTGGCTTTACATGGGTACTGGGGAATCAAAACCTGGTTATTAGGGCTTTGTAGACAAGTGCCTTAACTGCTGAGCCATCTCTCCAGCCTTCCTGTGAATTTAAAAATAAAAATGTTTTTCTTGGGGCTGGAGAGAGGGCTTAGTGGTTAAGTGCTTGCTTGTGAAGCCTAAGGACCCTGGTTTGAGGCTCGATTCCCCAGTACCCATGTAAGCCAGATGCACAAGGTGGCACATGCATCTGGAGTTTGTTTGCAATGGCTGGAGGCCCTGGTGTGCCCATTCTTTCTCTGCCTCTTTCTCTCTCTGTCACTCTCAAATAAATAAATAAATAAATAAATAAATAATTTTTCTTTATTTATTTCAGGAAGGAGGAGAGAGTGTATATGGACATAGAAGGGTCACTTGCTGTTGCAAATGATCTTGAGACAATGCACTTTGTGCATCTGGCTTTAGGTGGGTGCTGGGGAACTGAACCCAGGTTGCCAGGCTTTGCAAGCGAGTGCCTTTACCCACTGAGCTATCTCTCCAACTCCTCTTCCCTGTGACTACAAAATTATTTATTTCCAAGGAGAGAGAGTGAGAAAGACAGAATCAGCATGCCAGGGCCTCTAGCTACTGCAAACAAACTCCAGATACATGCACTACTTTGTGCATCTAGCTTTATATGGGTACTGGGGAATCAAACCTAGTCATTAGGTTTTGCAGGCAAACATCTTAACCACTGAGCCATATCTCTAGCCCCCTTGTATTTTTTTTTCTATGTTTCATTTCTTTATTTGCAAGCAGAGAAAGAGAGAGAAAAGAGAGACAGACAGAGAGAAATAGCTTGCCAGGACTTCCAGCCGCTGCAAATGAGCTCCAGATGCATGCGCCACCTTTGCATCTGGCTTTATGTGGGCCCTGGGGAATTGAACTTGGGTTGTTAGCTTTGCAGGCAAGCACCTTAACTGCTAAGCCATCTCTTCAGCTGCGCCCCCTACCGTGATTTTTAAAAATAAATATTTTTAATTTATTTTCAAGCAGAGAGACAGAAAGGGAGGGAGAGAGAGAGAAGAGAAAGAGAAAGAGAAAGTGAAAGAGAGAAAAAAAGAAAATAGGCATGCCAGGGCCTCTTGCTGCTGCAAATGAACCCCAGATACATGTGCCATTGTGCATTTGGCTTAGATGGGTACTGGGGAACTGAACTTGGGCCCACAGGCTTTGCAAGCAAGTGCCTTTAACTGCTAAGCCATGTCTCCAGTCCTCTGTGATTTTTTGTTTTTTTGATGCTGTCTTTGCTCAGACACTTGTTTTATACTCTGTCCTATCCTCACTCGCTTCTCAATCCAACCAAATTTCTTGTTACACTCCTGCCCCTCTTCCTAGTCTTGTATGTTTGCTAAGATACTTCTGTCATCTGCCTTACTGGTTTACTTGTCTGTTCCCATGAAACCACGCAGCAATAAGCACACAAAGCCCAGGTTGTGCTCACCTACCCCTGTATTTCCCACCACGCTGGCACACAGCATGAAAGGCCCAGTACGTCGTGTTGCTATTACCTGCTCATAGTAAAATTCACTCCGCACCATCTCATTTTCCTCCTCATTCAGATTCAAAATCCATTCCACCTCAGCTGCTTTGGGGACTCTCACCACAGCAGAATAGGGAGGGCTTTCACTCTTAGAGCTGTCTGGGACTGAGAAGAGAATTGTCATTCACATGTCAGTCACTGGGTGGCAATTCGGTCCAGTCCAGGGAGCTGATATGAGTCACAGGCAGATATTGCCTGCTGTCTGAGGGCCCCTGTCTTTCTCCTCAGTCCCTTTGATATGCTTTGGGAAATGCCATCAGACACCTCAAACTATCTTCTCCAAGCATAGTCCTAGAGTGAATGTCAGTGTTTTTCACATGACCTTACTTTTGAACCTAAGAAACCCTGAAAGGTACCTGGTTCTTCAGTAGATAGCTGAGCCCTTGTGTACTCTGAAAAACTGACGTGCCGCGAAGGATACCGACAAAACTGCTAGCGGTGATTACCTGAGGGGAAGTGGAGTACTGGATGGTGGGTTGGTAGTGAAGGGGAGCCTGGGGGTGATGGGAGAAATAACTTACTAAAATGGGAAGCATCAAATTCCCTGGTTGTTGGCTTTCTCAATGCTAGAAGCTAATGGGAAACAGGAAACACACTAAGGGAAAAGCCACGACTTTTCTTTGGCAAACAAAGTGGACTGAGCTGCCATGGGGTCTATCAGTCGTAGCTGGTACACTAATGACAAAGCCCACTCTAGCATTTGAACAAAGTCACCAGGAATAGCAGTAGACTCACCTTCTGACTGGCCCGGATCCTCCTCTGGTGCACTAGAAACACAGAAAGGAAAATGAAATAAATGCCTAAATCGTTGCTTCTCTTGGTTTGGAGCTTAGTGTGCAGCACTGACACTCTCCTTACTATTCAGCGAGATACCAGGGATTCAATCACCCACAACTGTTTTCCCTCCCTCCTCTGCCACCTAGCCAATCTTTCACCATGTCCTGTCCATCCTGTCTCTTACACATCCCTCTAAATGTCCCCATTTTCTCTTTATCTCTGTTTCTGCGGGGGCCCTTGCCATTTTACACTGGAGTCTGCAATGCCTTTCCTGTTGGTGCCTTAGATTCTGTCCACCTGGTCTCTGCTTTGCAACTGCAGCAAGCTTCCAAACATGCAAAGCTGGACACATTCTGTTCCTGCCTAAAACCCTTCCAAGGCTGCTCAGGGTGAATACACGCTACATTCACAGTCCAGCAGGCAAAGCCTTTACGATCTGGCCTGATGACCTCTTCAGAGCTCTCTGCCATCCGTGTCCAGTGCTCATGTGAGGAAAGTCTCCTCTGTTCTGTCACTAGCCATGGTGAACTTGTGCTGGTGCCATCAAGCACTAGTGCCAATGTCACAAGTGAGAGTCCCAGTTTATCACCTGTATAGGGCACCTGCTGGTCAATCCCAACCAGGGAGCAAGGGGCACCAGAGAACAAGCCCCAAGCCTTGTGTCATTGCCCAAGTCTTGCCGATTCAGCTGTTAGGTCTAGGGTTCACTGGGTGGAACCCTCACCCATCACCTGCCTGGTATAGTTCCTCAAATGACCTCCATTTTCTCTTGCCTCTGTCTTTGCAGTGGTACTCCCACCTCTGAGCATGGATCTTTTTTTTTTTCAAGGTAGGGTTGCACTCTAGCCCTGGCTGACCTGACCTGGAACTCACTCTGTAGTCCCGGGCTTGCCTCAAACTCACAGCAACCCTTCTACCTCTGGCTCCCAAGTGCTTGGATCAAAGGCGTGCGCCATCACATCCAGCTCTAAATCACTTTTTATAAGGCTCTGGTAATCTCACGGAAGAAGAGATGGAAAAGATAGAACCAGAGGATGGGGAAGAATACTGTAGAACGCTTTCTTCTGGATACATAATGTATGTTACACTCATGAATTCATAGCACTGTGGTTTCTTGCATGAGACTGACTCTGTCAACATTCCATCATGGATTTAGGAAGGTCTCACATGACCTCACTCCTCCTACAGTAGCTATAACTGCTGGAGGAGGGGAAGTCATTTTTTTCAATGTTGTATCCACTGATAAGTTGTCCATACCCAGTTAATAACGTTCCTCCCATGCTAATGCAAGCAACCCATTTAACTCAATGGGACACACACACAAAAGATATGAAAGTAGGAAGTGAGGAAAAGAAAAGTTTTAGTAGGAGTGGGCAGAGAATAAGACAGGATAATGGGGAGTGAATAAGATCAAAATGCATTTTATATGTGTCTGTGTGTATGAAATTGTCCAAATAAAAAAATTGAGCAATATTGAGTCAGAAAGCAAGTCTTGCCAGAGGTCAAGAGTAGTTTCTGAAATTTATCTGCAGGTGAACTATGTGGAGGAAAGTGTAAGGGATTTTGTGTCCTTGTGGATAACCAGCCAGGATGACAACCTAGTTTTAGAGCTGTTGCAAGTAGTGTTCAAATACCCAGGAAGTATGAACATGCCCCTTCAGGTCCAGATAGAACCTCGTGAAGCAAGAGTGGCCAGCAATTAGGTGAGGTGGCCAAGTAAGATCATGACATCAGTCTGGGGAAGGGCTGACGAGCCCAGTGTCTTGATTACTTCTTCTCCTGGTAGTGTGCCTGGACAAGGCCAGTCTAGGAGCATTTCACTGTATGATTCATGGCACTGCAGTGTGAATGTCAAATCAAACACAGCTGTGAGTGTTCCAGCTTCGAAGAACTTTCCACAGTGAGACTCCCGGAAGTGTAAGGACTCGGGGAGGGAGCAATGGTGAATGACAGTATCAGGCCCCCTAGAGGACACTCACTCTTTGTTGTAATAACTGTAGCACTGGTCACACACCCGGGTCGGGCTCTCTCTGTAGCCTTCTACAACCATTTTCTTAGTGGAGCAGGAACCGCACACTAGCCGGCCACAGCGGCGACAGTGATGACGCCTGTTAAACTGGAGAGAGCCATTGGGATACAAGGAAGAGGGAGGAGATGAAGGCGAGATGGCCACCAGTCCACGTACACTTGCTTTTGTCACCCGTGGCTTGTTAAGAACGCTAGGTATTGGGCCTCCACTGAAAATGAACATTGCCCCCCCCCCAAATGGCATTTACCAGGCCTGTGGATATAAGTTAATGTGCAAAACTCTGGGTTTAATTGTGCATGTGTGTACACATACAAATAATCTTCAAAACAGACATTTTAATCTATTGCTGGCTGATGTTCTAAATATTACAAGTCAAAGCAATTGGTAATCAACACTGCCAACAGCTGTTAACTTTTGTATAGAAGTAACATGTGCAGACAAAGCAAAAAGCAATGGGGAAGGTATGCTGGTGGCTCACCCCCATAATCCTAGCTCCTGGGAGGCTGAAGCAGGAGGATTGCTATAAGTTTGAGGTCACTCTGAGCTACATAGTGAATTCCAGACTAGCCTGGGCTACAGAGTGAGACTCTGTGTTGAAATAATAAAGAAAAAAAAAATAAAACAACAACAACAAAAGCAGTGGAGAAGTGACTCTCTTAGCCAGTGAGGATCATGCTTCTATACACTACTGATGATGATGATGATGAAAGAGTTTCTTTTTCTCAAATGTTTAAAAAAAAAAAACAACAGGCCTGGTGGTACACGCCTTTTTAATCCCAACACTTAGGAGGCAGAGGTAGGAGGATCACCAGTGAGTTTGAGGACACCCTGAGACTACACAGTGAATTCTAGGTCAGCCTGGGCCAAAGTGAGACCCGGCCTCAAAAAAACAGAACAAAAAAAAACAAGTACTGGGCTAGAGAGATGGCTTAGCAGTTAAGGTGCTTGCCTGCAAAGCCTGAGAAAGCTTGTTCAAGTCTCCAGGTTCCACATATAGCCAGACGCCAAAGTGACACAAACGTGCAATGTCGCACATGTGCATATAGTCGCACATGCACATAAGGGGGTGCACATGTCTGGAGTTCATTCAAAGCAGCTGAGAGGTCCTGGCGCACCTATTCTCTCTCTCTCTCTCTGCCTCTTTTTCTCTCTCTCAAAAACAAACAAACAAACAAAAACAAATATTGCTTCACTTCACTATAAGAGGCTATTAGACATCTTACACTCCTTTATGACTGAAGAGGAAAGAGACCCAGAGAAATTATGTCACCACTGTTTTCTTCACTACTGAGCTAATCTGCCAGAGAGATACTGTGTCAGGTGTGGTACCATTTGTTATCGTATGCAGTTCTAATAGCTTCGTCAACTAATGAACTTGTAATCCCTAGTTTATAAGTAGGCACATTAAACTAAAAATGTTTCTAGACTTGTTTCTGTTAGGAGGCTAGGTTGGGATTAGGAACCAGGTATTCTTTCTCATGGGCAGCATGTATAACCACCACCAGGTCACTGTCTTACGTGAAAGACATGAGAGCTAGAAACAAGATCCCATGAGATCTGGTGACTCCTGTTGCCTGTTACTTATTATTAAAATGGCTTATACAAAATACACGTGCACACACACAAATTGAAATAGCAAAGGTTTTAGAACTAAGGCTATTTGAGGATGTCTACCGCCACACTGGATCCTGAAAATACAGTCAGGTCAGGTTGAAAGTAAATTTAAGTTTAGTCTGGAAAACAGCACTATGTGCTTGGGAGCAAGTGACTAAGAGTGGCTTTCCTTTAGGGTGGTGCCGAGGATGGACACTGCTTACCATAGTGAAGTGTTCTCTGCAGCAGACCATGCAGATGTTTTCACTCTCGTCTGGTACCCACTGATCTCGGGCAGGGGGTGCTTCTGGGGGCACAAACTCCAGCAGGGGCTGAGTCTGAGGAAAACTTCTCTCCTTCGGACTGGGGGAACGTACCAGGGAGACACCTAGGGTAAGAAGTCAGAGCAAAGAGTGATCTCTGTTCCAGCTTACAAGTGAAGAGGGAAGGATAGCTCCTTGCCATTTTACAAGGTCCCATTGGAATGACAGATCATCTTCAATGGCTGCCAGAGTGACACACACACACACACAGAGACAAGGGGACACTGTGCACATCCTGTTGAAAATGTTCAACAAAACTTATCAAATATATTTAGTTAAAAAAATACTAAGTCTTGGGCTGGAGAGATGGCTTAGAAGTTAAGGCGTTTGCCTGAGAAGTCTAAGGACCCAGGTTCGATTCTCCAGGTCCCACGTAAGCCAGATGCACATGGTTGCACATGCTTCTGGAGTTCGTTTGCAGTGGCTGGAAGCCCTGGTGCGCCCATTCTCTCTCTCCCCATCTCTCTCCCTCTCCCTCTAATAAATAAATAAAAATAAAAACAAAATCTTTAAAAAAAAATACTAAGTCCTAATCAAGACAAGCAAGACCATAGAAATTTAGGACATGGGGACCCAGGCTTCATGAGGCTACTAGCAAAATCCAGCATGTGGGAAGTTCTATGAGCTAAATGACCTGGATTTTCTTCACAAGTAAATGAAACGCAGGGTAAAAAAAAAAAAAAGAGAAAATTGATCAAAATAGATTTAAAGCCAGGTGTGGTGGCACATGCCTTTAATCCTAGCACTCCTGAGACTACATAGTGAATCCAGGTTAGCTGGGGCTTAGGTTGAGACCTTACCTCCAAGAATTAAAAAAAAAAAAAAAAAGAAAAAGAAAAAGAAACCCAAAAACCAAACCAGATTTAAGTCCTGGGAGGTTGGCTCAGTGGCTTATGGTAACTGCTTGCTCAATCTATTGATACATGCAAAGCTCGAATGAATTATGAACATAAATGAATAAGAATATCATGAAAACAGGGGCAAACGAATCAGAAAACAAGAACAAAGCAGAACTGAACTGAAACATGGGAAGCAGTTCTTACCAGGAGCAGCAGCAGCCGAGAACTCAGCGGATGATGATCTCGACAGGGCCTCAGGGTCTGAGGCCGAATGGACAGTCTCCTGGAGATGAGTCACAGAATCTGTTGGGAGGGAAAAAGCTTGTAAGATACTAGTCTACTATCTGCATCTTTCTTCACTGTGCTACACATTTAGTTCGAACCTCGGTTGGCTTTCCTGACTGCCACACCTGGGTTCTATTACGTATAAAGAGAGTGGTGGAGGAACTTCTAAGCAAAAAATGTATGTTCATAGCCAGGTGTGGTAGCGCATGCCTTTAATTCAAGCACTTGGGAGGCAGAGGTAGGAGGATCACCATGAGTTTAAGGCCACCCAGAGACTAAGTGAATTTCAGGTCAGCCTGGACTAGAGTGAAACCCTATCTTCAAAAAAAAGCTCTTTAAACTCCTTAACAATAAGTCTTGTTGGACTGGAGAGATGGCTTAGTGGTTAAGGCGCTTGCCTACAAAGCCTAATGACCCATGTTTGACTCCCCAGGTCCCATATAAGCCAGACACAAGGTGAGGCAAGTGTGCAGGGTTGCACATGAGCACTAGGTGGCACACACGTCTAGAGTTAAATTACAGTGGCTGGAGGACCTGGTAAGCCAATTCTCTCTCTGTCACTCCCACTCCCACTCTCATTCTCTCATTAAAAAAAGAAGAAACAAAGAGGCTGGAGAGATGGTTTAGCGGTTAAGGCGCTTGCCTGCAAAGCCAAAGGTCCCGGTCGACACTCCAGGACCCACATTAGCCAGATGCACAAGGGGGTACACACGTTTGCAGTTTGTTTGCAGTGGCTGGAGGCCCTGGCATGCCCATTCTTTCAATCTCTCTCTCTCAAATAATAAAACATATATACATATATATATATATATATATGAATAAAGCAGGGCATGGTGGTGCATGCCTTAAGAAGAAAAAGGAAAAGAAAAAGAAAAAGAAAAAGAAAAAAAGGCCAGTCTGTTGGGTGTGCCTCAAAAGAAAGTCTCATTTAAAGAGAGATAATGGAGCAGGCACTAGGATTTTTCAGAGTAAATCTAAAAATGCTTGACTCGAAGTGGTGCTCCTGTGGAAAATAGGGAGTAACAAAAAGAGTGGGCCTAGTCTGCAGGTATTTCCTTTTCTTCATTCTAGGAGAGGCTGAATCAGTTCACACACAAGGGATATGTGATGTGACCCTGGAAATGAAGCATGCTTCTCATATAAAATGATAGCATTTACAAGCCCACCATATCAAGGAAGACAGAGATTGCATCAAGCAATATTTGATTCTCCAAACTTTTAAAAATATTTTACTATTATTTTTATGAGAGAGAGAGAGAGAATTGGCATGTCAGGGCCTTCAGCCACTGTAATTGAACTCCAGACGCATGCATCATCTTGTGCACATGTGCAACCTTGCGTGCTTGCATCACATTGTGTGTCTGGCTTACATTGGACCTACAGAGTCGAATGTGAGTCCTTAGACTTTGCAGGCAAGTGCCTTAACCACTAAGCAAACTCTCCCCAGCCCATTTCTCCAAACTTTAATGTTGTACACGCAGCGTTTGGTCTCTATCTTCTCCCAAGACCAAGATTTTGTCTAAATAAAGAGCTTTATCTCCTGAAGTATACTCCTTGCAGTTTTTTTTTTGTTTTTTGTTTTTCAAGGTAGGGTTTCACTCTAGCCCAGGCTGACCTGGAACTCAAGGGGAAATTAAAGCCAAGAATGTAGCATGCATTTCTTCCTCCATGTAGAGCCTCTGTCTAGAACGTTGCCAGTTACCTGAGCGTTTCTCCCTGAGAGGGTACGGGAGGTCCAGGGCTTTCCCTGCATATCTGGAAAGCAGCGAGTCAACCTCGTCCAGAGTGAGGCCCATCTCCTGGCTGGCCAGTTGCTGGTGCAGAGTCTGAACAGCTACGGTGGCCCAGTCCACTTTCATGTTCATCAGCAGCTGCTCCAACATGAGCAGTGGGTTGGAGGACAGGTGGGAATAGCTGGCCCGGTGCTGCTCAGGGAGGGTCAGCAGAATCTGCGAGGTAGAGCCACAGAGCAAAGCAAGTAGCATACAGACTTGAGCAGATTCTCAAGGCTCCTAATTGGAAGGGGATGGATTGCTGGGACCAAATGTCCCGCAGGCCCACTGCAGCTGGCCAGGTGTCTTTCGGGAACTAAGGTGGAACTCCCAATGAAGTCCTCCAGGTGGCAACTGCAAAGGACCCTCAGTATCTTTATCTAGGCAAAGGGTTAGTTGGGTAAAAGGACTAGTGAGTAAATGTTTTAGGCTTTAGGACCATAAAGCTATTTAACTATTTCAGCAACTATAGGCAAATATATAAACATATGAATGGTGGGCCGGGGAAATGGCCTAGCAGTTAAGGCGTTTGCCTGCAAAGCCAAAGGACCTAGGTTCAATTCCCCAGGACCCATGTAAGCCAGATGTACAAGGTGGTGCATGCTCATTTGCAGTGGCTGGAGGCTCTGGCATGCCCATTTTTTTTCTCTCTCTCTCTCTCAAATATATATATATATGAATGCTTACGCCTTATTCTAGTAAAACCTTATTCACAAAAAGTGGACTTCAGGTGGTAGTCTCCTGACCTCTGGCCTAGACCTTGCAGGAATGATTGAGCTCTGTAGAACCCCTAGAGCCACCATTCTATCGATGTAAGGCTTCACTTAGAATGACCAATACAAGGTGATGTCAGCGGGCTGCCCAATCCTCCTATGTTCTAATGATAAATTATGAATCTAGACTCCTTTTAGAGGTCATGGTCACTAGGCTTGAAGTAGGTTTGCAGGTTCTGCTCTGCTCGCTCCCAGTTTTCCTGACTCAGGTGCAGTAAATCAAAAAGATAAAGAGAGCTGAGCATTGTGGGACACACCTAAAATCTCAGCACTTGGAAGGTGGAGGCAGAAGGATCAGTTCAGGATACTCTCAGCTACTTAGTGAGCTGGAAGCCAGCCTGGGCTACATAAGACCCTGTCTCAGTAAAATCAAAAAGAAAGAAAGAAAGAAAGAAAGTAAGTATTTCTTCTTGAGGGGAAGTGGCTGTAACTATGGGTTTCCTGGCAGTTGTTCTAGTTGTGGGGCAATATATACGACTGCAAATCAGAATTAGGAGAGTGTTACAGAATCCCATCTCTACAAACCCTTCTTCACTGGGTTATTTATTCTAGCTTGTAAAACAGCCCCCTTCCATGAGCACAGACTACTTTATCAAGCGGTAGTTTGAAATCTTCGCATTAAGCTACCAAGTCTGATCCCAAGACCACTTATAGCTGGTATGGTATGGAGGTCAACTATTGGTAAATTTTCAATATTTTATTTATTTGAGAGAGAGAGGGAGAAAGAGCAAAAATAGAGAGAAAATGGGTGCACCAGGGCCTTTATCTACTGCAAACAAACTCCAGACACATGCGCCACCATGTGCATCTGGCTTTACATGGGCACAGGGGAATCAAATCAGGGTCCTTAGGCTTTGCAGGCAAGTACCTTAACCATCAAGCAATCACTCCAGTCCCCAACTATTGGTAATTTCTTTTTTAAGGTAGGGTCTCACTCTAGCCTAGGATGACCTGGAATTCACTATGTAGTCTCAGAGTGGCCTTGAACTCAAGGCAATCCTCCTATCTCTGCCTCCCTAATGCTGGGATTAAAGGCATGTACCACCATGCCTGGCTTATTGGTATTTTTTTTTTTTTTCAGTGTTTTGAGGTAGGGTCTCACTCGAGCCCAGGCTGACCTGAAATTCACTACATAGTCTCAGGGTAACCTTGAACTCACGGTGATTCTCCTACCTCTGCCTCCCAAGTGCTAGGAGCATGTGCCACCATGCCCAGCCTGGTAATTTTTAAAAATATTTTATTTTTGTTTGTTTGAGAGAGAGAGAGGCGCAGGTAGAGATAGAGAAAGAGAGAGAGAATGGGCATGCCAATGCCTCCAGTTGCTGCAAACGAACTCCAGATGCATATGCCACCTTGTATATCTAGTTTATGTGGGTCCTGGGGAATTGATCCTAGGTCCTTAGGCTTTGCAGGCAAGCACCTTAACCGCTAAGCCATCTCTCCAGCCTCTACTGGTAATTTTTTAAAGTCCAGGTGGTTCTAATATATAGCTGGTCTTGAGAAGCAGTGATCCAACAGGTGCCACGGAAAGCCCAAGGGCAACCTGAGAGGTTCCAGTAAATTCTCTTTGCAGGCAGGGCAGGAAGAGATTCAATTAGCATAAGGTGGGCTAGGTCAAGATTTCAGATGGCCAAGGATAGCAGATCTTGGCAGAAGAGCCTCTGAAAGGGCAGGTTCTGAAATGGAAGAGGGGCCAGCATTCCCCGCCTCCGGCAACGTTCCCTCAAACCTCTTTCATCCTCACCTTGGATCCCATGTACAGTGCCTGGATTTCACGGTGTCGGGCAGTGGTCAGTTCTCCATAGAAGTGGGTGGTGAGGTAGTTGGCCAAAAAATGTGAAGTGGCCAAGCTAGGGTGCTGGTCAAGGGATTGCTCTGTGACCTCAAGGCACATGGTGGGGTCAGGAATTCTTCTAAGGAGCTGTGGCAGGAGAGGGGAGAGGGGCAAAGTCAGACCTGCAGAAGAATTCTCTGGCCAGCCTTGTTTGCTTCGAGGAAAGAACATTTAGGTGTATTTACTTTAAATAACATTAAGTGTATTTACTTTGACCTAATTCCTTTCTCTATACTCTTTGACCCAGCTGCTCCAGCTGGCAGGTAGGGCGAGGTAGCTTGGAGCTCAAGATGACCGCAACTGACTGCGGAAGGACACCAAGGAACGGATATATCTACGAGGGCAAACAACTTTTTTAGCAGTGAAAGAAAAGCCATCAGGGTCCACTAACTTTCTTGTCTTTCCCCCAGTGGAAAAGGAAAAGAATCAAAGACTTACTTGCAAAGCACTTTCATGATCTCTTCCTTCTAGCAGGTGGAGAAGATGCTTTTGATGTAGGCTGATCAAATCCTCCCTTGGCATGGGGTAGAGGCAGCCCCACTCCTCACACAGCCCATACTCCTGAAAGATATCACATACACACTTACAATTACTTTACTGCTTTGTCACTTACCAAATGTTGCCTGGTTTTTGTCCTCCCCTGCCCCCCAGGTATGGTCTTGCTCTAGCCCAGGCTGACCTGGAATTCACTATGGAGTCTCAGGGTGACCTCAAACTCACAGCAATCCTCCTACCTCTGCCTCCTGAGTGCTGGGATTAAAGGCGTGCGCCACCATGCTCACCATCCTTAGACGTTTTTGAGTGTGCTAAACTCTAGGAACATTTGGTCAATGTTGATTGGATTTCTGCTATGGGATTATGTGAAATCATAAGTGTAAAGACCTGGAGTAGCAAGATAAGTTATGAACAGGATTGAAGCAGACTGGCTGTTAATATAACTTTCCATGTGACTTTTCTGTAAAAGAGATAATATGTAGTGACTGACATTGGTGTTATTCCTGGGGGTATTAAAAAAGGACAAAATTAAGCCGAGCACTCGGGAGGCAGAGGTAGGAGGATCACTGTAAGTTTGAGGCCACCCTGAGACTCCATAGAATTCCAGGCCAGCATGGGGTAGAGTGAGACCTTACCTCAACCCTCCCCCCAAAAAAACCAAAGGACAAAACTGAAGAGGCTCTGTTCAAAGGAGACACCTGCTCAGCTCTGATTTGTGGCCATCGGAATGTGAAGACCTAGTGTTGTCAGGCTTCCAGACAATTAAAATAGCTTCTTGAGTTAAAGATGTCCATATTGTAATATTTTGGCAATGAAGTCAACATAAAAAAATTAAAATTCTGTGGACCAGTATTACATGGGCCAAACAAACATCCTGTGGGCTACATGTCCTCTTCCCTTTTCCACCCTAATTTGTGAATTCCTCATGAAAGTTTCAGAAGATGGAATTCACAGGGCACTACCCAAATATTCCAACACGCTAGTGCCTGGGATGCCCTCCTCACACCTGTGCCCTGGATGCCCTCTTCACACCTGTGCCCGAGGTGCCTTCATAATGCATCCTTGTTTCTCAGGCTTTTGATATCTGAGCTTAATTCTGCCACTTGACATTCTACATGGCAATCGCCTTGGGAAGCATCTTACATTACCCCTCACCCTAAAATAGGAGTTGCTCCAGGGCAAGGACTAAGCTTAATTATCTTCGTCTTACTGCCATCTAGATCAGTGACCAGCAGTCTTCAGTAAATGCTGCCTCAGTGACGAAGCATCGCAATGAGCATCTGTATGGACTGTGGGGCATCCGCTTCTTAGGAGGTAATTGTAAGTTCCTAATTGGTGCTCAAATAGACAGTAAACATGGGAAACTCTGTTCACATTCATTGCCAATCATGGAAATGCAAATCGGAAGGATGAGATACCATCCTAGTGGCAAAAAGTGAAAAGACGGGCAATATGAAGAGCTGGCAAGGATATGCAGCCATGGGAATGTAGTGGGATCATAACTGAGAGCCCATCTGATGACAGACTTAGAACCATCCTCATAAAAGGAAGGATGCTCATGCCTGCTGACACGGCAATTCCAGTCCTAGGAAAACACTCTGTACCTAGACTACACAGTATAGAACACCTCTCATAGGAATACGAGGTAGTGATAGCATTATCCTTTATACCTGCTTGTATTGGCAAGTTTTACAATTTAAAGGAAGTAAAAAAGCAGTGATGTGGCTATAAAAAGAACACAGACACTAACTAAAATGGAAAGAGGCCTACAAAACCAGCCAGGAGTTGCAGCTCTGGAATCGTCCCTGGAAAATGATACCTGTGCTTCTAGGATCCTGTTCATGACAGTGGATGGGTCATCAACACAGGAGCTCCTCAGGGTCTGCCAGTCACACCACACTGGGGGGTCCTGCAAACCTAGAATCTAAGGAAAGACATGCAAATCCATCAGACGGCTCTGCAACCTCTCCCTCCATGAACATCGTTGATGTGTCTGGGAAAAGGCCTCCCTAGATTTCTGCTCCAGAGTCAGGCTGTCAGAACTTGCCAGGCAAAAACAAAGCAAATGGGGCATAAACTGTCTAAAGAGAATGAATTTCTCCAGGAAGTAAAGCCAGGGGAAAGGGCAGAACCTGAGACCAAGATAGGGACGTTTACTGGTGAGGACCATGCTGAGAGGCTCAAAGCTTGTCTGGCGGCCTTCTGAGTTCATTTGTCTCAAGTTATTCCATCTCAAAGCCCCACCCAAGAAATTCTCTGTGGGATCCCCTTTCCTATAGTGTTTGTGTTTTGTGTGAAAATTGCTAAAGAGGCATGAAAAGACTCCTTGCCATTTTCACCTTCCCTGGGAGCCTCTGTTCTGTTCCAAGGATACAGGTGAAGGTCAGCATTACTAGTCACATCACAGACACGTACCTCCCGAGTCTGTCCCCTGAGTCTCTGTTTAGTGTTTTAAATATTTTTTATTTTTAAATTTATTTGAGACAGAGAGAGAAAGAGAAAGAAGCAGATAGAGAGAATAGATGAGCCAGGGCCTCCAGCCACTGTAAATGAACTCCAGACATATGTTCCATCTTGTGTATCTGACCTGAGCCTCTTTTATTTTATTTTAATTATTTTATTTGTTTGCAAACAAACAGAGAAAGAGAGAAAGAGAATGGGCACACCAGGGCCTTGTGGCACTGCAAATGAATTGCAGATGCATGTGGCACTTTTACATGTGCACTAGGGAATTGAACCTGGGTTGTTAGGCTTTGCAGGCAAGGGCCTGAACTGCTGAGCCATCTCTCCAGCCCTCCCCTACTCTCCACCCTGAGCCTTTTTAGCTTGGATATAACATGTCCCCCAAGAATCTTTCACTTTTGAGACACTCTCAAAATGGCAATGGAAATTCAGTTGAAATTTACTTATTTTTAAAATTAATGTGTATGTGTTGGGGCAGGGGAATGAGCCAGTCTCTCTCTCTCTTTTTTGGTGTATTTTTGAGGTAGGGTTGTACTCTAGCTCAAGATGACTTGGAACTCAGTCTATTGTCCCAGGCTGGCCTTGAACTCACAGGGATCCTCTTACCTCTGCCTCCTGAGTGCTGGGATTAAAGGTGTGTACCACCATGCCAGCATGAGCCAGAATCTCTTACTGCTACTGGTACAAATGAATGCCAGACATATGTGTCCCTCCCCTTTTTCCGTGTTTTTTTTTTTTTCATCTGGCTTTACATGGGTGCTGGGGAATTGCATTCAGGCCAGCAGGTTTTGCAAGCAAGCACCTTTAACAACCACTGAGTCACCTCTCAGCGCAGCTGAAATTTAGAACACCCTTTAAGAAAAGATATAATTTAAATATAATATGCACATGGGCTGGAGAGATGGCTTAGCAGTTAAGCGCTTGCCTGTGAAGCCTAAGGATCCCGGTTCGAGGCTCGATTCCCCAGGACCCATGTTAGCCAGATGCACAAGGGGGAGCAAGCATCTGGAGTTCGTTTGCAGTGGCTGGAGGCCCTGGCGTGGCCACTCTCCTCTCTCTCTCTCTGCGTCTTTCTCTCTCTGTCTGTCACTCTCAAATAAATAAATAAAAATAAACAAAAAAAATTAAAAAAAATATATATAATATGCACAAAGCTCAAATAAACATGAAAAAAAACTGTGGCTGTGGAGCACCATTCCAACACTAATTTGTTAATATCCTTGTTTGATGCAGATGTATTAAAATAATAACAGTAAATAGCATAAGAACCATAACAAAGTCTCCTTCTGTTCACCTAAGAACAGGTACCAGATTTAGAGCAAAAGCCAGGCATCTGCTGTCTCACATATCATAGCTTACGATATGAGAGCTGGCTGAGCACGGACAATGGGCAAGAAGCCCGCTTGCTAGTTTATTATTTTTTTAAATATTTTGCTTTTATTTATCTATTTATTTGACAGAGAAGGAGGGAGGAAGGGAGGAGAGAGACAGAGAGAGAGAATGGGCGTGCCAGGGCCTCTAGCCACTGCAGATGAACTCCAGATGCATGCGCCCCCTTGTGCATCTGGCTAATGTGGGTCCTGGGGAATAGAACCTAGGTCCTTTGACTTTGCAGGCAAACGCCTTCACCACTAAGCCATCTCTCCAGCCCATCTCTTGCTACTGTTGATGCTCCAGCCCATACCTTCTGATAGACCTGCAGCTCTGCCAGCTTCCTCTGCAGTTCAGATTTTAGTTCTTCCTGGACAGCTGTGTCTGAAATGCAGTAGGCCAGGATCTCCAGGCATGACTCTAGAGGCCACCTGTCCATAAACCGTAGGGCCAGTTGACTTCTCAGGGATGCATCATTCACAGGAAACAGGTATTGCCAGCCTTCTTTGTCTGTAAGACAAAACGGTATCCAGAGGCAGCAAGTCTGCCTCGAAAGAACGGAAAGGCCCACGTTACTTTGTGCGTGTGCCGTGGCGCAAAGGTGGTCAGAGGCTGACGGTGGGTGCTGTCCTTGCTTTTCACCTTGTTCTGAGGCAGGGTCTCTCTTGACGTTCTGACCTGTGTACCAGGCCAGCTGGCCCGTGAGCTTCTGGGTTCTCCTGCCTCCACCTGCTTTCTGGGATGACAGATGCTAGTGCCATGCATCCGTCTTTAAGTGGGTTCTGGGGATCTGAACTCAGGTCGTCAAGCTTGCAGAGCAAGCACTTTACCTATTGAGCCTTCCCTCCTTCCCTGGCTAGGTCACTTCTTAAAAGAGGGCTTTACTCCATCTTTATTTATAAAACAGGAGCTTGGAGGATCCTTAAGATCTATGTGACCTTCACTAGTTCTTGCGCTGGGAACCACTGTATGACAAGGAGCAATCCTACACTCCTATGTGCAAATCTGACTGCAGTCATGATATTTTCAGAAGGGAGAGATGGAAGGGAAGATGAAGGAGAGGAGAGAAAAGGAAGAATGAAGAGAAGCTGTTGTCATGCTGCATGTGTGGCACTCTTGCAGACACCTCTTATCAACTGAACTTGTTTTCCCTGTAATTTCCACTGTACATTATACATAACCACTTGGAAGTAATTGCAGATAAACAAGTTTCATTCACCGGATTGTCTCTAATTGGTAGATCTAATACCTACAGATTGGACCTTGGAGATACAAAATAAAACAAAACACAAGACAAACCAATCCACAAACCCCAAGCTATTGAGATGTCACAGCCTCTCAGGGATTTTCTCCTTTCCGAAGGACAGTCAAGCCTTTACCACTCCCTCCAGCACACCCCACTTTTGCTCTTCCTAGTGGAGTATTGCAGCTCATTGGGTTTTTTATTTTTGTTGCATGAAAATCTCTTGGGGTGCTTTTAAAGTAGAGCTGGCAAGTATATCTACAGTTTTGTACTTGAGTATTTTTGAGACAGTTTTGCTATGCAGCCCAGGCTGGCCTAGAACTCATGATCTTCCTGCCTCCGCATCTTTAATGCTGGGAATAACAGGGATGTGCCAATAGACTCACCTATAGTTTTATAAGCAGTTTTATTAGGATACAACCACTCTCACTCCTTTATGTATTGACTGTGGCTGCTTTCATGCTACAGTGGCAGATCTGAGTATCTGGTAAGCTGAGACCATATGGCCTATAATGTACTTCACAGGAAAAACATGGTAATAATCATTTCCTTGAACTCCATCCTCCACTTCTGAGGGTGTGGCCAAGCTTACTTGTCATTTATAGACTTTCACAATGACGCTAATATACAGGATTGATAATACTGGATATTGGTTGGAGTACCTGTGGTGGTGTGATTCAGGTGTGCCCCATAAACTTATGTGTTCTGAATGCTAGGTCCCCAGCTGGTGGTGATGTAATGTTGGGGACAGGCTCATGGGTATTACAGCCAGCTTCCTTTTGCCAGTGTTTGGTACATTCTCCTGTTGCTATTGTCCACCTGATGTTGGCCAGGAGGTGATGTCCACCTGCTGCTCATGCCATCATTTCCCCCTGCCATCATGAAGCTTCTCCTAGAGTCTACAAGCCAAAATAAACCCTTTCCTCCCACAAGCTGCTCCTGGGTGTTTTCTGACAATAATGAGAAGCAAACTGTAACAGTACTCATCCTAAAGTCAGATAAATTTGGGTTCCCAGGCTGGAGAGATGGCTTAGCGGTTAAGCGCTTGCCTGTGAAGCCTAAGGATCCTGGTTCGATTCCCCAGGACCCATGTTAGCCAGGTGCACAAGGGGGCGCATGCGCCTGGAGTTTGTTTGCAGTAGCTAGAGGCCTTGATGTGCCCATTCTCTCTCTCTCCCTCTCTCCCCATTCGCTCTCAAATAAATAAATTAAAAAAATTTTTTTTGGGTTCCCAGCTCTAATCCACTTACCATTCTGGCAAATTTTCTAACTTCTCTGAGCCTTAGTTCAATCCCAGTAAAATGAGACTATGGTCACACTTGTCCCTAGTGTTATTACTGTGAGGGTTAAATGTGATTGTTTACTCGGCAAATGCTGAATATTATTCTGGCTAGTGAAAGAAGGAGGCAGTTTTCTGCTTACCACAGGCCACAGCACAGCTCAGGACCGCGTCTTTCACACTGTTCAGCTCGTCCACGTCTTGCCCATATATTTCAATAAGATGAAGGGCTCGTGGCCAATCTGCAGCCACCAGGGCTTCCTCGAAGGCCTCAGTCAGTACATCCAGGGCAGCAGGAGAATGCAGGCCCAGAAGCACAGTAGAGAGACTTGCCTGACCACATAGACTGGCTGCCAGACTCTTTTCTTGCTCAGGGGACCCTTGTAGAGGCTTCCAGGAAGCCAAGAGGAAGGCCTCAAACATAGGAAACTGTTCCAAGAGGTGCTCACACTCCCGGGCCACCTGTTCTGCGGTCAGAGGAGCCTCCCTGCGGCCTCGCAGCTCCTTCCACAAGCTGGGCTTGTTGACCTTTGTCCCCGGAGAAGCCCCCAGGCAGGCCACTATAGACAGTAGCTTTGAGCAAGACTTAAGGAAGGCCAGCGTGGAGGAGGTGAAGGCTGGTAGTGATGAGTCTTTTGGGGAGGAGCGGGGCTTTCTCTCGGTCATGGGACTCTTGCTTGTTCTAGGGGAGCTTGGCCTAGAGCTATTTTCCAGGCAGCGGGAGGCATGTTGCTGAGCCAGGATGTGTAGGTGGGTTAGAAGGGATGAGGCCTGCTGGCTTTGCCTAGAAGGGCAAAGAGTAAGGGGTTCACAGCAGCAACTGATGATGATCTGTGGCACACTTAGTCTGAGACCCTCTCGAGCCAGAAGGGCTGCCAACCTGGAGAGACAGAAGCATAGGGCATGTGAGGCCTGAACACACAGGCACCAGGCTTACAATTTCTTATTTTAAAATTTAATTTAGTTACATGTGTATGTGTGCGTGCGCGCAGGGTTCTTTCATCATTTTTTTCTTTTATCAATTTATTTATTTATTTATTTATTTGATACAGAGGGAAAGAGAGAGAGAATGCAGGGTGCACCAGGGCCTCTAGCCAATGCAAACGAACTCCAGATGCATGTGCCATGATGGGCATCTGGCTAATGTGGGACCTGGAGAATTGAACCTGGGTCTTTAGGCTTTGCACCTTAGGCATGCACCTTAACTGCTAAGCCATCTCTCCAGCCCACATGCAGGGCTCTTTTGCTACCAGTCTGGCTTTACGTGGGTGACTAGCGAATTGAACTTGGACAGGCAAGCTTTGTAAACAAGCAAGCACCTTTAACCACTGAGCAATCTTCCCAGCCCCACAATTTTTTATTCATTCATTCATTTAGGGTTTTGAGGCAGGGTCTTGCCGTGTAGCCCTGGCTGGCCTGGAACTTGCTATGTAGACCTGGCTGACTGTATACCTTCCAAGAGATGGGATTACAGATGTGTTTCATCTCACATGGCTCACATCTTCCATTTTTTAAAAAATGTTTGCACAACAAATGTAAATGAGAGCTTTTAGTCATTCTCCTCTTTCTCCCCTCTCACTTTTTTTTTTTTTTTTTTTTTCCAGGTAGGGTCTCGCTCTAGACCAGGCTGACTTGGAATTCACCATGTCATCTCAGGGTGGCCTTGAACTCATAGGGATCCTTCTACTTCTGCCTTCTGAGAGCTGGAATTAAAGGGGTGTGCCACTACACCCAGCTTCAGCAAGATTTTTTATAGCTACAAAGTATCCATTGTAAGAATGAACTAACCAAAGCCAGGTATGGTGGCACACCTTTAGTCCCAGCACTAGGGTGGCAAAGGTAGGAGAATCACCATGACTTTGAGGCCACCCTGAGACAACATAGTGAATTCCAGGTCAGCCTGGGCTAGAGTGTATTATTATATTATATATATATATATAATTATACGCACACATTAGAAGGTTCCATGGTCTACTAATACACTAGTCAAATTATAGTTCTTTTGTTTTTGTTTTTGTTTTTTTGAGGTAGGGTCTCACTCTAGCCCAGGCTGACCTGGAATTCACTATGTCATCTCAGGGTGGCCTCAAACTCACAGTGATCCTCCTACCTCTGCCTCCTGAGTGGTGGGATTAAAGGCTTATATCACTTTTCTCATGTAATAAAACTGCTAGATCAAAGGGCCTATCAAATGATTTGTTTATTTAGCATACAAAGTAATAGATTCAATTTTGGTATTTTAATATATAATATGCTTTTTTTTTTTTTTTTTTTTTTTTTTTTTTTTTGAGGTAGGGTCTTGCTCTAGCCCAGGCTGTCTTGGAATTCACTGTGTAGTCTCAGGCTGACCTCAAACTCACAACAATCCTCCTACCTCAGCATCCTGAGTGCTGGGATTGAGTGCTGGTGTGCACCAATATGTCCAGCTGATAATTTGCTTGTGTTAATCATCCTCCCTCCCTCTTCTCCTCTATCCCTTACTCCTTCTTCCATCACCAGGAATCCCCTTTCTGCTTTCATGTCATGTGTTCTATTAAATAAACCCTTTTTTTCTCCTATTGTGGTATCTTTTCAATTTCATGAACTATACCCATATCTACATTATTAAAAGCAAGGATGTAAGCTGGGCATGGTGGCACACACCTTTAATCCCAGTACGTGGGAAGCAGAGGTAGGAACGTCGTCTTGAGTTTAAGACCACCCTGAGACTACACAGTGAATTGTCAATTCCAGGTCAGCCTGGGTTAGTGCAAAACCCTACCTTGAAAAACAAAAAGCTAGGATGTAGAGGTGAGAGAGAATGTGTGGTATTTGTCTTTCTGATCTTATTAATAATTCTTGACAGACTGCTTTCCTATAGGGGCTATGACAATTTATACCCTACTGGTAATGTCTGAGAATGTTTATTTTCCTATAGCCTATATAACCATCATTACCAAATTGACTTTTTTGCCTACCTATAAATGAAGGGTCATCCATTAGTCTCTACTTGCAGTGCAAGAAAGGAAAAGAAACAAGGTTCACTATTTTAATATGCTATACAAGAGTAAGTGAACATCAAGGGGAAAGTCGGGAAGCAATCTACTCTCTGTGAAGCCAGGCACGACTCCAGTGAACCCTTGGCACCTATGATCAAGCAGTCAGCGGGCCCTCAGCCATGTCCCATGGAAGTGGCTCTTACCTGTCTGGAGGAACTTGTCTCTCAAGCAGGAGATCTGACACCAGTTGGGAAGAGCTCTGTTGCAGGAGAACAAAGGGATTTCCAACCTTGACCTCCACATTATCTGTAAAGGTAAAGAAATGACCCTTTCTTGCACTGAGCCCTGTTTCCCAGACTAGTTAATTACACTGTAAATCATCAAGTCACAATGAAGACAACATTGACAGCCCTTTGATTTATGCTACGTAAAGAGTATTCTCAGTACGACACTGACCACAAACATATCTACACCTTACAGCGTTAAGGACTTCCCATCCAGATAAACTTGAGTAGGACAGTCTACTCACAGCCAGCTCACTTCTGTTCACTTCAACCTAAATGAAGTGCACGCAGGACAGTCTACTCACAGCCAGCTCATTTCTGTTCACTTCAACCTAAATGAAGTGCACGCAGGACAGGCTGAGTACCCCACATCCAACACGCTGTAGCTAGAAGTATTTTGGATTTTGGAATATTTGCATGTACATAATGAGATATCCTGGGAACAGTACCCAAGTCTGAGTTTATTTAGGTTTCATTAACAACTCATACAGAGCCTGAAGGTCATTATGTGTGTGTGTGTGTGTGTGTGTGTATACACACATATTTAGTGCATCTGTGATATAGATCTCCCATTTATCAAATCAAATTGTTGTTCAAAAGTTTTGGATTTTGGAACATTTAAGATTTCAGGTTTTAAGCCGGGCATGGTGGTGCACGCCTTTAATCCCAGCACTTGGGAGGCAGAGGCAGGAGGATCGCTGTGAGTTCAAGGCCACCCTGAGACTACATAGTGAATTCCAGGTCAGCCTGGGCTAGAGTGAGACACTGCTTTAAAAAAAAAAAAAAAAGATTTCAGGTTAGGGATGTTCACATATACTTGCTCTGTGAACTTAAGGAAGGATACACTCCTTGTGTAAAAAGCTCAATTTTTCTACTGGATCCTCAAATCCACAATGGACCCAGGGGCTAAGAGTTATTTATTATTTTGTTTGTATTTCAAGATAGGGTCTCATGCCGGGCATGGTGGTGCATGCCTTTAATCCCAGCACTCGGGAGGCAGAGGTAGGAGGATCGCCATGAGTTCAAGGCCACCCTGAGACTCCATAGTGAATTCCAGGTCAGCCTGGGCCAGAATGAGACCCTACCTTGAAAAAGCAAAAAAAAAAAAAAAAAAAAAAAAAGATAGGGTCTCATTCTAGCCCAGGCTGACCAGGGACTCACTTTGTAGTCCGAGGCTGGCTTCGAACTCATGGGGATACTCCTACCTCTGCCTCCTCAGTGCTGGGATCGCTTGCCATGTGCCACCACACCCGGCTAAGAGTTATTTTTTTGAGTCACTCTTGTGTGCTGTATACTTGTACTTAATACAAGGACACAGAGAACAGACATGATTAAGAGGAGAATTTTACAAATCTGGTGTTCTTGGCTTAGCCTTCCTAGTCAAGCACCTTGCTTCTTCCTGGTCTGTTACTTACCAGGCTCCGAGCTCAAACTCTGAAGGAGGACCGCAGCCAGGGTACTGCAGTAGCTAAAGAAAGCGTCCACATAGTTGGTCTGTCTGTTGCCTGCCGGGGTCTGTCTGGCCAGGTTCTTCTGGAGGAGCTGAGCTTGGATGTGCACGGGGTGGGCCTCTGCCTCTGAAGCCTTCTGGGCGGCCTGCTCTGCCAGAGAAGCGAGCGGAGTACTCTTCAGTTCTGAGAAGAATTAGGGTGGGAGAAGGGACAGCTTTGAGTAAATTTCTGACCCAAGATATAGACTGAGCTTCCTATACAGTGCAAGGGTATCCCATAGCTTGGGTGCTATACTTGAAAGGTAGACATAAACTCCTAATTCAGTCCCTGGACAAACGATTCTCGGCTAGGAAGAGCTTCGAGTTTGGAGAAATCAGAGTATATTGTTCTGTTTTAACCTGTTGGCTCTCGGGGTGAAATAGCTTGATGAAGAACAAAGCAATCTTTTGGGGAAAAGGTTGACCATTGATGCCTTAGTACCGGCTGGGCATATTCTTCATTAGCAGTAAGGAAAATGTATTCACTAACAGAGAACTAACCACCCTTTCAACTGAGAGATGAGGAAAGAGGAAGCTCAGTTCTGAGATGTGCCTTGGTTAGCTAAAAAGGGCTGGCTGAGCCCAGTTCTAGAGTCCAGAGCATCAGCTCCAAAGGGGTCATTTACTCTTGACTGCTTCCTCTCTCTAGTCCAGCCCTCATGTGCTGACCCGTTCCTGCACCGATAATCCTGTACCTGGCAGTGCCAGGGCCTCTCTCAGTGACTGAAGAGCCTGCTCCAGCTGCTGGCAGAGGCTGGTGTGGCTGGCAACACAGTCCTCAGTCAGGCTGGGCCAGCATGTCTGAAGCAGCTCAGTGACGCTGCACCGAGGAGGGCCTCCTCCCTTTTCTTCTGGATTCTCTGTGGAGAGGGAGTGAGAAAGGGGCCGGGTGGATATGACATGAAGTCTGCTGTCGACACATCCGAGTCCAGGAGAAAAAAAAAAAGGAACTCACCTGACTTGGCTTGTCCAGCTAACGTAACTTGATAATTGAGAATCTTACTTATTTGCTGAAGGACAACTGGAAAACCTCGAATGCCATCAGAATTGGGGGGTACTTGGTCTAGCTGCCGACCTGGAAATACATGCAGAAAGAGGGAATGCAGGAGAAACAAAGGACTTTAAACTCCGCCAATAGCGACTCTCCTACACAAGTTCTCAGTTCTCGGGAGAGCACCTCCAAAGCTGAGAACGACCAGAGGAGGCAGAGAGCATCCACTCACCCTGACACACAGTGACAAGGTTAGGAGGACAGCACCCACTCACCCCGGCCCTCAGTGACAGGGTTAGGAGGACAGCACCCACTCACCCCGGCTCTCCAGGCTGCTGTTCAGACGCCGCTCGGCCGTTTCCAGGAGCTGTTTGCAGGTTTTCCAGAGCTGGCACTGAGAACAAGCTAGGTCAAATGCAGCCATGGCAGGGGGACTGAGGTCTTCCAGGACCTCTCTCAGAGGTGTGGTAGGATCTGTCAGTGGAGTACGTATCCAAAAGTCCTCCTGGAGAATGGGTATGGGGTCTTCTGGGGTGCTGAGCAGCTTGTCAGTTACATCAGAGATAGAGTAAAATACCATCCCTGGATACA
The DNA here is from genome assembly GCA_036346955.1 of Dipus sagitta. NCBI lineage: Eukaryota > Metazoa > Chordata > Mammalia > Rodentia > Dipodidae > Dipus > Dipus sagitta. The sequence goes on from CM070775.1 coordinate 119,095,956, forward strand.
GAGCAGTAGAGAAAAAAAAAAACACTAAGGGTTAGGGAGGTTTTAACTACTACTTTTTAAAAATAATTTATTTTTATTTATTTGACAGAGAAACAGGGAGAGAGAGAATGGCCGCGCCAGGGCCTCCAGCCACTGCAAGCGAACTCCAGATGCATACATTCCCTTGTGCATCTGGCTAAAGTGGGCCCTGGAGAATTGAATTTGGGTCCTTTGGCTTTGCAGGCAAATGCCTTAACAGCTAATCCATCCCTCCAGACCCTTAACTACTACTTTTATTAGAAAAAGAAATTACTGGACTAGGGAAATGGCTTTGTGATTAAGGCATTTGCCTGCAAAGCCTAAGGACCCCAGTCTGATTCCCCAGGACCCATGTAAGCATGTGTCTGGAGTTCGTTTGCAGTGGCTGGAGATCCTCACATGCCCATTTTCTCTCTCTATCTGACTCTTCCTCTATCTCTCTCAAATAAATAAAACATTAAAAAAAAAAAAAAAAGAAAAAGCAGTTATTTAAAGATTGGCTCTTCTTGGGCTGGAGAGATGGCTTAGCGGTTAAGCGCTTGCCTGCGAAGCCTAAGGACCCCAATCCGAGACTTAATTCCCCAGGACCCACGTTAGCCAGATGCACAAGGGGTGCACACCTCTGGAGTTCGTTTGCAGTGCCTGGAGGCCCTGGTGTGTCCATTCTCTCTCTCTCTATATCTGCCTCTTTCTCTCTATCTGTTGCCCTCAAATAAATAAATAAATAAATAAATAAATAATTTAAAAAAAGATTGGCTCTTTTACACACTACCAATGCATATATTATATCATTACAGCCCTCTCGTAGAGGATCAAAACACAAGCCTGATCCAGGCATGGCAGCTCATACCCTTAATTTCAGAAGGCTGAGGTAGGAGGATCACTGGGAATTTGAGGCCATCCTGAGCTACAGACTGCAGTATAGGTTCCAGGTCAGCCTGTGCTAAAGTAAAACCCTACCTCAAAAAAAAAAAGAAAAAAAAAGGCATGAAAAAGGAGACATAGATAACTCAAAATGGTGGAGATAAGAGAAACATTCCTCCCAATAAGAACTTAAAAGCACCACCATGCCTTTAAACTTGGGAGACTAAGGTAGGAGGATCTCTATGAGTTTGAAGTCAGCCTGAGATTGCATAGAGAATTCCAGCTCAGCCTGGGCTAGAGCAAGACCCTACCTTGAAAAACAAAAACAAAAACAAACAAACAAACAAACAAACAAAAAAAGACGTTAAAAGCAGGCATAGGAAAAAAGATCCTCATGTGCCAGGTGTGGTGGTGCACTCCTTTAATCCCAGCACTTGGGAGGCAGAGGTAGGAGAACCGCCAAGAGTTCAAGGCTACCCTGAGACTACCTAGTGAATTCCAGATCAGCCTGGGATAGAGTGAGACCCTACCTTGAAAAAACTAAAAAGATCAGCATGTAGTAATTGGAAAATGTCTCTAAAATACATTGACAAGCAAACAAACAAACCAACAAAATAAAAAACAGTATGTGTTATAAAAGCCCATTATATCACAAACATAAAACAAATGTGCCTATTATAATTTAAATGGGCACAGAAAAACTTCTGGGAGTACAGGTAAGTATAGATAAGAAGCAACAGATGATGTCCTACGACCCGTGGGTCACATGTAGCCCAGGATAGGTACAAATGCAGCCCAACATGTTTCTAGATGAAAATGTCATGTCTCAGAATCAAAAGGTTGGACAAGCCTATAGAGCAAAGGAGATGTGAAAATATGGGACAAGATTCCACTTTGAGAAATAAGAATAGCTGAACTTCTAAACTACACAGCCACAGCTAGGGACAGAGACATGTGGATCCCAGGCTATAAATGTTAATATGCAACTTCTTCCTCTTAGGAATAGTTAAGTAATATGCTTCATAGCTGAACAATTATAAAGGTCTGAAATAAATATCGGTGTCCTGAACCTAAGGCACAATATTTAAGCTCTTTGGCTTACGTCACGGAGAACAAGCTGGCATGGCACGAATGGCAGCTTTGTGAGGGAGGCTGGATCAGCTGCCCTGAATGGGTGAGGAAGGCTGGGTTCTACAAGAGGCGTCCTGCTTTGGGTTTCTGTCCACTTTCCTGAAGAGCCTCTCTTTTGTGGTTTCTTCCCTCATGCCGCCCTCCTCAGCTCCCTTACCACCTATGATGACGGCGAGGAAGACCCACCTGCTGCCACAGCGCTGCCGATGGCCTGGAGAGTTGAGCGGCCGCTGCCAGTCCTCCGAATGGTGCTGCTGCCCCCGTCTGAGTTCTGGTTTTCAATCTTGTGCTCTACTTGGGCCAGCTCCTGGATCACTTCTTGATAGCGCTCCACAAACATCAGCTCCCCTGCGCCGGGGGAGGCCTTCAGGTTGAACATGACTACCACCTGCCACGGGAGAACGAGGGGTGTCCAGAGACAGGAGGGCTTGTCAATCATGAGACTACGTAAGGTTGAGGAATGGTAAGAGCAGATCAAGCCGGCCGTGGTGGTACACGCCTTTAATCCCAGCACTCAGGAGGTTGAGGTAGGAGGATCGCTGTGAGTTTGAGGCCACCCTGAGACTACATTGTGAATTCCGGGTCAGCCTGGGCAGGAGCAAGACCCCACCTCGAAAAACCAAAGAGTAGATCAAATACAAAAATCGCTCATAAAAGTCAGTAATAAAACCATCAAAGGCCCAGTAGAAAATGAGCAAGAGATAATTTCAGAAATACAGAAATTTCAGAAGTTCAGAAATGAGAAAACTTTTTTCCTTACCAGCAGTCTAGGAATTTAACAACCATTTCGCATGGAACACACTAGCAAAGAGAAGGCATCTCTCCTCAGGTGGCAGTGTACCATCTGAACTGTTTTGAAAAGTAGTTTGGCAAACTATAAAACTTTTCTTTTCCCCGAGATACGGTCTTGCTGTAGCCCAGACTGACCTGGAACTCACTATGTAGTTTCAGGGTGGCCTTGAACTTATAGCAATCCTCCTACCTCTGTGTCCCAAGTGCTGGGACCAAAGGTGTGTGCCATCACATCTGGCTAAAACTTTTAACATATATTTGACCCAGTAATTAAAAAACAATAATTATAGCCTGGCGTGGAGGCGCACCCCTTTAATTCTAGCACTCGGGAGGCAGAGGTAGGAGGATCGCCACGAGTTTGAGGCCACCCTGAGACTACATAGTGAATTCCAGGTCAGTCTGAGTTAGAATGAAACCCTACCTCTAAAAACAAAACAAAACAAAACTAAACCAAAAAAAAAAAATTTATTTATGACAGAGAGAGGAGAAAAATGGATGTACGCCAAGGCCTCTAGCCACTGCAAACGAACTCCAGATGCATGCGCCACTTTGTGTATCTGGCTTTGTATGGGTACTGGGGAATCGAACCTGGGTCCTTAGACTTTGCAGGCAGGTGCCTTAACCACTAAGCTATCTCTCCTGCCTATGACCCAGTAATTTTAGTGAGACTATTTCATTCTTTCGTTTTTCCTTTCAGGAGAGTGTTTCACTCTATAGACCTGGCCAACCTTGAACTCAGCAATTCTGTTGCCTCAGCCGCTTGAGAGCTGGGGTCACTGGCATGAGCCCCCATGACCAGTTGTGCGAATCTTTCTGTTACATTTAACTACAATTTTCCTACAAAGATAGTGAAGCTCAGGCTCTTTTTTTTCTCCAGTATTGTTTTCCTTACATACCATGGGCATTCTAGTTTGCTAGGTCCTCTGTCATTTAAAAAAATTTTTTTATAAATTAAAAAAAAAATTATGTATTTTATTTGAGGGAAGGAGGAGAGGGGGAGAGAGAGAGAATGGGTGTGCCAGAGCCTCCAGCTGCTGCAAACAAACTCCAGGCGCATGCACCACCTTGTGCATCTGGTTTATGTGGGTCCTGGGAAATTGAAGCTGGGTCCTTTGGCTTTGTGCAGGGAAGCACCTCAACTGCTAAGCCATCTCTCCAGGCCCTCTTTTTAAATATAATTTTTGAAAAACTATTTTATTTTATTGGAGAGAGAGAGGCAGATAGAGAGAATTCCCTATCATTCTTGAACACTGAACTGTCATTGTTTTTTTTAACTGAAAATTGTCTGCGTTATGATGTTTAACTAGATGAAAACATGGATGTGTTCATAGATGGAGTATGAAGAAAGAAACAAAAATATCTCACTGTTCTGACGTGGTAGGATTGAGGCTAGATATTTTCTTATATCTTGTTAAAATACTGTTTACACTGAGAACATGAACAAAGTTAAAGGTGCTTGCAAAACCTGCAGACCCAGGTCCAATTCCCTAGCACCCACGTCAAGCCAGGTACAATCCTATACTTGCAATTATGGCAACAAGAGACCCTGTCTCAGAAGGGGGAGCACAGGCAACCTGAGGCTGTCCTCTGAGCTCCGCAGGCTCACCATGGCATGGGTGTGCCCATGGGCATACACACGTACATACAAAACAAATACTAGTAAAGCTCAGGACAGGAACAATTCAGTGTTTCTAACTTTGCAGTGCTGAGGACTGGGCCTGGACATTTGGGACTTCTCTTCTGTTTCTTCTGCTCAGTGTGGCCTCCTACAAGCACTCTGGCTCTGCTGTCACATGCACTTGGCTTTCCTGGAGGCTCAGTGTGATGGTCACAGCTAGCTAGGAGCTCATTTAGCCGTACTTCACTATGACAAGGTGTGGCTAAGTCTCCCCTCACCTGATGGGCTTCCGCAAAGTTTCCTCGGAGAATACAGGATGCCAGCAGTGACTCAGGAGGGGAGAACATCATGGGGATGAGAGAGCTCTGAGGTTGGGGCTGCAACCGGCCATCCAGCTCGCTCTGCCCAGATACAGCACTCAGACTCCCTTCTGTTGGGATATAAGAACATGGGAGGCAAGAGACACTGATGGACTATCATACTGCTGCTTCCCTCCACACTCTATGTCTTCAAACCCTTCTCTAAAAGGCTCTTGATTTTTCTGCAAATGAAGGACAAACATGTGCTACCATCTTAGAGTACAAGTCTCAGGTACTTGCTTGGTTATGTGCCATTTTCTCTCTGCTGCTGGGCACCTCAACTGAGAGTGAAGGCTTTTTCCTTTGTTACCTGACATCTGTGCAGCTGTTTGGTTACCTGAAGAACAAATTGTCTTCCTTCCTTCCCTCCTTTCCTTCCTTCCATAACTCTCACTCTCCCTTTGCTTCCTCCTTCCTTCCCTTCCTCCTCCCCTCCCTCCCTTTCTTCCTTCCCTCCTTTTTTCTTCCCTTTCTTTCTTCCTTTCTTTCTTCTCTCCTTCCTTCCTTCCTTCCTTCCTTCCTTCCTTCCTTCCTTCCTTCCTTCCTCCCTCCTCCTCCCTCCCTCCCTCCCTTTCCTTCTTTCTTGGCATGTGTATGGTGTGTGTGGGTGCTGGTGCATGCAAGTACATATATGTATGAAGGCCAGAAGTCAACCTCAGTGTCCTCCTTAGTTGCTCTCTACCTTATTATTTTATTTGATTTTTTTCTTGAGGTAGGGTCTTGCTCTAGCCAAGGATGACCTAGAATTAGTCTTAGAGTGGCCTCAAACTCACAGTGATCCTCTTAACTCTGCCTTCTGAGTGCTGGGATTAAAGATGTGAGCCACCACACTGGGCTCTATTTTAGTTTTTTTTTTTTTTTTTTTTTTTTTTTTTGAGGTAGGGTCTCACTGTCGCTCAGGGTGACCTGGATCTCACTCTGTAGTTACACGCTGGTCTTGAACTCAAAGTGATCCTCCTACCTCTGCCTCCCAAATGCTGGGATTAAAGGTGTGCCACCATGCCTGGCTCCACCTTAATTTTTGAGATGCCTACCTCTCAATGAAACTAGAACTCACTCATTTAACCAGGCCAGCAAGCTAGTAATCCCTAGGGCTTTTCCTTCTTAGCACTGGGATTAAGTGCACCACATGTCATTTTACCTGGGTGCTGGGGATCTGAATTCACTTTACCCACAGAGCCATCTCCCTAGTCCCAGAACAAGCCTTCTTGAACACGTGTATTAATACAAGCACAGTCCTGGCTCTTATGTAATGGTATATGGTAAATGTGTATCAGGACAAAGCGTCTCAAGTTAGCAACCTGTTGGCCCCCACATACCTGAAGTACTTGTGCTCAGCTCACTACTTGAGCCTCTGTCCCGGCCATCTGGAGGTATCACGAAAAAAGAGAAAAATCAATCATTAATTCCTTCCACTGTGAAAGGTCCAAAGTCAGATTGCAGGCCAAGATATGGGAAAAGAGAGAGGGGGGGGGAGGGAGGGAGGGAAGGATAAGGAGTGCCTAAACCTGCATCTGCATCTTTCTCTCTCTGTGTCAAAATAAATAAATAGAAATTAAGACAAATAATTTTAAATAAATAAACAATGCTACAGTCAGGAATGGTGGCACATACTTGTAATCCTAGCACTTAGGAGGCTAAGGCAGGAAGATCTCAAATGGGAGACTAGCCTAGGTATATAGTGAAATTCTGTCTCAAACAAAACAAAATAGGACAAAAACAATGCTATAATAAACAGCATTGTTTCTGCCTATTCATGCTTAGGTGAGTGTAGGATAAGTTCCTACACGTACGTGGTCAAAGGTATATAACATATAAAATATAGTTAGTATTACCAAGTTACTTGAGAAAAGTAGACCAACTTATACTTTTCTCAGCTGTGATTCCTCGTTTATACAAACAGGATTAACAATGAATAATATCAAGTTTTTAAATGTTTGGCTAGTATAATTAATACAGGAACAATGTTTCATTGTTTAATGTTAATTTTTAGTTTAAGACTGCATTTTTTAATAAATTGATTTGCCATATATTTTTTTGTGAGCTACTTACTCATATCTAAGGTTCATTTTTTCTGTTGGGTTCACCTTTCTTATTATTTGTAGAAAGTTCTTTAAACATTAAGGAAAATAGTTTGTTGTTATGTCCTATATTTTTTCTTTAAAAAAATTTTTTTTAATTGAAAACTTCTATACTTACAGACAATAAACCATGATATTTCCCTCCCCTTCCCCACTTTCCCCTTCACAACTCCACTCTCCATCATATCCCCTCCCTCTCTCTGTTAGTCTCTCTTTTATTTTTATGTCTTTTGGACATCTGGTTTTCTGTGGGTACTGGGGAATCAAACCTGGGTCCTTTAGCTTTGCTGGCAGGTGCCTTAACTGCTAAGCCACCTCTCCAGACCTAAAATTATTTTATTTTAATTAATTTATTTATTTATTGTGTGTGTGTGAGTGAGTGCAAGTGTAAGCACCAGGATCTCTAGACGCTTGCACCACTTTTTGCATCCAGCTTTATGTGGGTGGCTGGGAAATTGAACATAGGCAGACAGGCTTTGCAAGTAAGAGCCTTTAACTGCTGAGCCATTGCCCTAGCCCCTGTAGCATTGTTTGTTTGTTTTTCAAGGTAGGGTCTCACTCTAGCCTAGGCTGACTGGAATTCACTATGTAGTCTCAGGGTGACCTTGGACTTACAGTGATCCTCCTACCTCTGCCTCCCAAGTGCTGAGATTAAAGGCATGCACCACCATGCCTGGCCTAGTGCTTTTTTTTTTTTTTTTTCCTAAATGAGAGAGAGTGAGAGCAAGAGAGAGAGAGAGAGAATTTGTGCGCCAGGGCCTCTAGGCACTGCAATTGATCTCCAAATGCGTGCACCATCTTGTGTGTATGTACGACCTTGCATGCTGGCATCACCTTTGTGTGTCTGGTTTACATGGGATCTGGAGAGTGGAATACGGGTCCTTAGGCTTTGCAGGCTAAACCATCTCCCCGGCCTCTAACAGTTTTTTCTTTCTCTTTCTCCTTCTCCCTCTTTTTTTTTTTTTTTTTTTTTTTTTGAGGTAGGGTCTTATTCTGGCTCACGCTGATCTGGAATTTACTATGTAATTTTCAGGGTGGCCTTGAACTCACAGAGATCCTCCTACCTCTGCCTCCCCAGTGCTGGGATTAAAGGTGTGCACTACCATGCCCAGCTCCTAGCACGGCTTTTAGTAGTAGAAAACTTAACACAACTTAAATGTCCTCGAGAGCATGTGTAACAATGGAATGCTAACTTTTAGAAGGATAAAAAAAATTCTCAATATATAGAATGAGGACTTTATATATAAAAAAGGATACTAATAAAAAAGCACATTGTAGCTGGGCATGGTGGCACATGTCTTTAGTCCTAGCACTTGGGAGACAGAGTCACTATGAGTTCTAGGCCAACCTGGGCCTACAGAGTGAGTTCCAGGTCAGCTGGGCTACAGCAAGACCCTACCTCAACAACAACAACAAAAAGCATGCTGCAAGTCTTAGTGTGCACATATATATTATTTTATTATGTGTCTGGATATATGAAAGGATACATATTTGTATTGTATGGAAAAGTTCTGGATGGATATGTAACAAATTATTAAGAATGAAATTAGGGGGCTGGAGAAATGGCTCAGCAGTTAAAGGAGCTTGCTTACAAGGTCTGATGATAGTGGTTCAAATCCCCAGTACTTATGTAAAGCTAGATGCACAAAGTAGTACATATGTCTGGAGTTTGTTTGCAGTGGCAGGGGGCCCTGGTGTGCCCATCCTCTACCTCCTCCCCCCACCCCAGCTTGCACATAAATTAAAAAAAAAAATTTTTTTTTTTAAAGTGAACTTAGAAGAGTAGGACTGGTATAATCTCTCAATACTTTTTTTTTTTTTTTTAATTGACTATATGCTCTATCTCAAAGACCATGAGACAGGTGGCAGCATGCCAAGGAGAGAGCTCTTCAGATTACCTGCCCGGCTCCTTCTAGTCCGACGACTTCTGCGGAGACTAGAGTGCCTTGCGGGAACGGGCCTGTGTCTTCGGGAAGGTTGTGCCTCTGAAACACCAAACATGGGCAGTGGTCAGCTTTGATTTAACCCCCTGGGTGAACAGGCAGGGATGACTGGCACTAAGCTCTGAGACTACCTCTCTCAGCTCTGGCTTGTGGTGACAGGCCCTGAATTAGGGAGTGACTACCATGTACCTGACCTTTTGCCTGTTGCTGGGATGTTTCCCCCTTTTGACTTTCTAAAAAATATTTTTTTAAAGATGTTTTTTGTTTATTGGAGAGAGAGAGGGTGGGGACAGATAGAGAACGGGCATGACAGGCCCTCTAGCCACTGCAAAGAACTCCAGACGCATGTGCCACTTTGTGCATCTGGTTTTACACGGCTACTGGGGAATCAAACCAGGGTCCTTAGGCTTCCCATACAAGCGCCTAAACCACTAAGTAATCTCTGCAGCCCTCCCTTTCACTGCCTAGACCTTCCGTTTCTGCTCCCTCCTCTCACCTGAGCCCTGGTTGCTTGTCACCACTTTGTATCTCCACTGGGCCTCGGAGAGCACCTTAGCAAAGCGCAGCCGGCGGCTCTGCAGCCCATCTCTGCTTCCCAAGCAGCTCGGACCTTCTAGCAGCTTTGCCTCCTCCAGGGTGCTGTGGCTGCTGATCTCATTCAGCTGCTCCTGAAGAAGCCAGAGGAACTTTCCCATTGCAAACTCATCAGCCAGGAATCCACTGATACCACTAGTAAAGTGCTTTAGATCCAAAAAGCTGTGCCCATGGGGGCCTAGATAGCTGGCTTTTGGTTCTTCTGCCTTTGGGCCGCTTTGCATCCTATGGGCAAGGCTCCTGGGTGCTGGGGAGCCCTGCTCTGACTTCCTCTCAGGTTGCATGATGTGCTGAGGGCTCTCCGATGGGGACCTCAAACCCAGGGAGCCTTTCCCCTCGACATCATCATCCTCAGCATAGTCCTCAGGCAGGTGAGGCTCAGGGTGGAGATCCGCAGAAGTGACGAGCAGCAGGGAGAAGATGTTCTCGAGAAGTTCCAGGCACAGGGAGTCAGGGACACTGCGCAGATACTGTTGGCACCTGGCCAGGTATGTGGAGAAGACTTGGGAGGCACCTAAAGCAGTGGGAGGGAGAGGCCGGGGAGGAGCAGAGGCTGAAAACATTGACAAGCACGGCTTACTGAGCGCAACGTTGCTCTTTCAAATACGAGTCATTCCTCGGCTCTAACAAACACTCTGTATTTTAGTTCTAGGACTTAAGGTAGCATGGACTCCTCCTCCTTCACTTCAGTATGAACCCAGTGATCCACCAAAGATGATCACAGGTTGCCTAGGTCTCTCTCTCTCTCTTCTTTTTTTTTTTTTTTTTCTGAGATAGGGTCTCACTCTAGCCCAGGCTGACCTGGAATGCTCACTCTGTAGTTCCAGTCTGGCCTCAAAACTCACAGTGATCCTCCTACCTCTGCATACCAAGTGCAGAGATTAAATGCATGCACTGCTATGTGCTATGACCAGCCTAGTCAGCAGTTAAACTGGGTGTGGTGGCACATGTCTGTAATCCTAGCAATCAGGAGGCTGAGGCAGGAGGATTGCCTTGAGTTCAAGCACAGCTTGGGCTACACAGTGAATTTCAGACCAGTCTGGCCTATAGAGTGAGACCCTGCCTTAGACAAGATGTGGGCAAGGCGGTGCATAGTGCAATCCTAATGCTTGGGAGGCTTGAGTTCGAAGCTAGCTCGGACAAGCCCAACTTATGTTTGCCATACATAGAAAGACCTTATTAAGGACATAGCTCGGTGGTAGAGTACTTGCTCAGCATAAGCAAGGCCCTATTTATATTCCCCAGGCCAGAAAAAGAAAAAAGAAACAAAAAAAGGCAGATGTGATGGCCTGCATCTATAATCCTGCACTTGGAGGCTGAGGTAGGAGGATTGGCTACAGAGTTCTAGGCCAACCTAGGTTACATTGAGACCCTCAAAAAAAGAGATATGGAATAGGAAAAAAAAATCAACACAAATGTGCTCCATTTGGAGGAGTCCTGTTTCTTTTTCTTTCTTTCTTTTTTAAAGGTAGGGTCTCACTCTAGCCCAGGCCTTACCTGGCATTCACTATGTAGTCTCAGGGTGGCCTTGAACTCAAGGTGATTCTCCTACCTCTGCCTCTCAAGTGCTGGGATTAAAGGCATGTACCACCACATCCAGCTAGTCCGGTTTCTTAAAACTTAGTTTTAGTTTATATATTACATGTACTTGCATATAAGGTCACTCATATATCAAGACGCAAGTTGCATGCCCAAGTTTAAGCTGGAGTGTGATGTGAAGCGCCATTCTTACCATGTACTCTGGCTACAAGGAAGAGAGCATTTGCCTAACACTACATCGATGGTTTCCCTTTGGTTCAGGTGCTTGTACGTGCATAAAATTATTCCTGAGTTCCGTCAAGTCAAGGACAATTCAGTCCTGGTGAAAGAGCTAACAGCCAAAGCCCTCTCTGGGGCAGATCTCACCTGCATCTTCCAGGACGGGGAGGAAGTTCCATACCTGGGAAGGGGGCAGAGTCGTCCCCTGGCTCCCCAGGGGCCAGGTCCTCAGAGGGGCCGTCTTTGTGGTCCTGGCACTGGGAGTGCCGATGCGAGTTCACACAGAGGGCGTAGATGGCATACTTCATGGCACAGAAGCCCTGGTAGAGGGTCAGGTTCTGGCACTGACTCAGGTGCTCGGGGTCGGAGGCATCAACTACAGCTAAGTGCACAAACAGGTAGGACTTCGGTCAATTACTTTAGGCCCAAACAGCAGGTATAGCTGAAGCGAAGAGAAGCTCTAGCCCTCGTTCCTGTGGGTCACATGTGCAGCCCTTCCAGGCGTTTCCTCTAGGCAGCAGCCACTTCCAGTCCTCTTTGCTTCCTTTCCTCACTAACCTTCTTTCTACGTGACTAGGACCTCAATGTGATGCCACTGCCCAGGGTCATGACTTGCAACTTCTTAAGTTTTGGTCCAACCCTGTTAGTGCACTTTTCAAGTTCAACTTCCAAGCTTATCATGGTAGGTTACCAGGGATCAAATTTAAAACATTTCTTGGAGCTGGGCGTGGTGGCGCATGCCTTTAATCCCAGCACTGAGGAGGCAGAGGTAGGAGGATGGCTGTGAGTTCGAGGCCACCCTGAGACTACATAGTGAATTCCAGGTCAGCCTGAGCTAGAGTGAGACCCTACCTCAAAAAATTTATTTTTATTTTTATTTATTTATTTGGGAGAAAGAGGAAAAAAAAAAAAAAGACAGAGAAACAGAGAACAGGCGTTCCAGGGCCTCCAGCCACTGCAAACCAACTCCAGACACATGTGCCACCTTGTGCATCTGGTTTACGTGGTTCCTGGTAACCTCAGTACTTTGGCTTTGTAGGAAAGCACCTTAACCACTAAGCAATCTCCCCTGCCCTGATATGATTTTTGACAGCAAAAAAAAGAAAGACCTTATCAATAGGGTCTTGAATTTTTAAGCAAAAATAAAGGTTAAATTGAGGCTTTGTTATTGTTTCTGGCAGGCTTTTTTCCCTCAAACTTTTGATCTGTTCCTTAGAGTATGAAGGAGGCATGGGAAGGAGGGAGGGCTGTGAGGAAGCTTATGAAGCATGAAGGCACTCACTAGAACTTCCATAAACACTGACAAAGACACTGCTGTGAAGGCAGACGACATTTCATAATTCTTCGTCATTGGCTTTAGAGCATGCTGGTGGCTCCTGACATGATTCCAAAGGACAACAGATGTGGGACCGTCTCCATGGGACTCCCTACACCGCACCAGGAGAGGGATGGAGTGCCACTACCTCCCAGAATCTGACTGGGGCAAATACCAATAGTTCAGAATACACATGCTGAACCACACTCTTTTTTTTCGAGGTAGGGTCTCACTCTAGCTCAGGCTGACCTGGAATTCACTCTGTAGTTTCAGGGTGGCTTTGAATTCATGGTGATCCTTCTACCTCTGCCTCCTCAGTGCTGGGATTAAAGGCGTGCACCACCACGCCCGGCTGAACCACACTCTTGACAGGTATCCCAGCAGTCACAGCTAGATCAATCTCGTACTGGAGGACATAAGAGCAAGACTATTCCAGGAGGGAATCCTGGCCACACTGCCAACTCACCGTGTTCTTGTTGGAGGCCCTTGGCTGGCGTCTTCTGTAAGAGCTTGAGAACCTCTTCCTCCCTGAGGGCTGGGAGGCTTGTAAGGTGGTGGAGGGAGTAGAGCACTGAGTGGTTGTCTCCACCATGTAAATGACACAAGAGGTCTCTCTTTGGTATGGGGTTGCTGAAAGGGAAAGTTGGCATGAATGGAAGGGAGGCAGTTTATATTGATTCTTGCCCTGCAGAGAAAGATGAGCCTCTGTTTCTTCTTGTTCCTCTTCTGGCACATGATACCATAGGATTTACTTCCCCAAACTCTATGTGTCAGCATGTCTGGGACAGAGCCTGACATTAATTTGCCTTTAGGAAAAACATTCATCCAGTTAGCTTTGTTTGTCCAGAACAGACCTAGGATGGGCTTTCTGGTCAGTGGGGTCTAAAAAGGGCTAGCAGATTGTATTTCCTAATTTCTACTCTCTCCAGCTTTGCCATGGGGTTCTCTGGCTTTGTTGTGGGTAAGAGCCCCTAGTTACTCACCCTCTCCGCCTACTTTACTTCAGGAAGATAGACACTCAGATCTAGGCTACACTATCAGGGAATACAAAGTTTCATACAAAGTTCAATGAAAAGTTTTATGTTTTAAAAATATTTTATTTTGCCGGGCGTGGTAGCGCATGTCTTTAATCCCAGCACTTGGGAGGCAGAGGTAGGAGGATCGCCGTGAGTTCAAGGCCACCCTGAGACTCCATAGTGAATTCCAGGTCAGCCTGGGCTAGAGTGAGACCCTACCTCAGAAAACCAAAAAATAAAAAATAAAATAAAATAAAATATATATATATAATTTTATTTATTTGAGAGAGAGAAAAAGAAGCAGATAGACAGAGAGAAAGGGTGTGCCATGGCCTTCAGCCACTGTAAATGAACTCCAGACACATGTACCACCTTGTGCATCTGGCTTATGTGGGTCTTGAGGAATCAAACCTGGGTCCTTTGGCTTGACAGGCAAACACCTTAACTGCTAAGATATTTCTCCAGCCCTAAAAATATTTTTAAATTTTTTATTTACTTATGAGACAGAAGATTGAGGGTGGAATGGGCGGATGCCAGGGCCTTTACTGCAAACCAACTCCAAATACATGTGCCACCATATGCATCCGGTTTATATGGGTAATGGGAACTGACCTGGGTCCTTAGGCTTCGCAGGCAAACACCTTAACTGTTAAGCCATCTCTCTAGCCCTAATGAAAAGTTATTGAACAAATATGTGATCCCGGATAGCATATGACTAAAAATATGGATGACATTTACTCGCTATGTAACTTGGAGAAAATTATTTAACAATTCTAGGCTTCAGTGTTTCACGTTTAAAATGAAGCTAATACTGGTATCTACTTCACAGGATTGTAAGGGCTTAGATCAATGCCTGGCTGACAGCATGTGCCTAGGAATCATAAGCTATTATTCTTTTTTTTTTTGGTTTTCCAAGGTAGGGTCTCACTCTAGCTCAGGTTGACCTGGAATTCACTATGTAGTCTCAGGGTAGCCTCAAACTCATGAGATTCTCCTACCTCTGCCTCCCGAGTGCTGGGATTAAAGGCGTGTGCCTCTGCACCTGACTGCTATTGTTCTTTTTTATTTTATTTATTTATTAGCAATGAGAGAGAGAGAGAGAGAGAATGAATGGTTGTACTATGTACCAGGGCCTCTAGCCACTACAAACAAACTCCAGATGCATGCACTACTTTGTGCAGCTTGCTTTACAGGGGTACGTGGGAATCAAACCAGGGTCCTTAGGCTTTGTAGGCAAGTGCCTTAACTGCTAAGCCATCCTTCCAGCCCGATTGTTCTTTTTATTATTGTTACTTTGAAATTATCATCTGCAGAGCTTCAGTGGCATAATCTGTTAGTATGCAGCACTTATTATCCTCTGGTTAATCAATTATTACTTATAATTTCCCCCCCCTCTGGGTTAATAGCTGGGGCAATTCTTCATGTGTGGTCAACACTGTCAACTCAAAACAGTCCTGTGGAAGATATTCTGGAATGGCTGCCCACATGGAGCTCAGGGATGAGAGTGCCTAGGGGTAAAAATGGGATGGGAAGGGGGCTGAGGGAACAGGACATACCTGCTTTGCTGCACACACCACTCCAGGACCTCCAGGTGAGCCCACAGTCCTTCACAGGCATCCCTGAGGAGTTCATCGTGGCGTTGGTCCTACATCAATACAGAAAAAGTGCTGACTCAGGCACCTGGCATCAGAGATCATGACCAACCTGGGGACCCTTGTACCCTGTCTGGACCCAAAGCTCCACGGAACTCGCTTCTGGAGCAGTGCGGGTGCTGCAGGAGATACCTGGGTTCTGTGGAGTGTTTGGAGCAGTTTCTTAGCTGACTCGAGGCTCTGGCAGTGTGTCCAGCCCAGAAGCACGAGCAGGTGGCTGAGAGGTTTGAATTCTCTATCGAGCAGGCGGACAAGGCTTGGGAAGTCTTCCTCTTTCAGCAGGGCTAGTGCTGTCACCTGCAAGTTAAAGAAGGCCACCGTAGGCAGCTATCTGGACTACAAAAGACGAGTTCCAGCTTGCTGTTCATTAGGGAAGATGCTTTTTACTATAGCAGGGAGATAATGATAACTTCTGATAATGGCAGAATTGGCATTGTACAAAGTAACGGTCCACAGAAGCACACAACTCCAGGCTCTTTGAGGCCAGGGATTGACTTCTGGTGTGACCTCAGCTCCCAGCACACAGCCCATGACACACAGGATGGGATCCATCAGTATCTGTTGAGTTAAATGAAGTTTAATTGCAATATAGAGGTCAGAGTTAGAGTAATTAAATTCCCCTGTCAGCTGGGTCTTGTCCTGTTTTGGTCTTTTAGTTCTCACACCCTCCAAAAAACTCACACATATCTGATATAATACTTACAGCTAGAGGATGAACATAAAGTGACGACTGTTATAATTATGAATGGTACTGATGCTCACAGCTCCCTCTTTCCTGGGACTGTGGGATGACAATTAAGTGACTCGTCACTCATCAGACTGCTTGAGTGGGAGCAAAAGGAAGACGGGAAAGCCCAGGGAGAGTTCTGAGCGCTTCTGGGATGGAGCATGATTAAGCTCGACTCACCAGGACCTGCTCCAGGAAGTGCTTGTTGTTGCTTAGGCAGTAGAAAAAAGCCATTTTCCAAGCTTGGGCTGGGTCAGGAGTGGAGAACAGGGCCAGCATTGCCCGCTCCGGATCTGGATGGTCCAGGGAGACTGAAAGGCAAATCAGACAGGGTTACTGGGAAATAAAAAGACTTTTTCCTCACTATGCCACAGCCCATGTGAAAAACTACTTGACATGAGAGAAAGGTCACTTAAACTGGATTTTTTTTTTTTTTCGAGGTAGGGTCTCACTCTAGCCCACGCTGACCTGGGATTCACTATGGAGTTTCAGGGTGGCCTCGAACTCACGGCGATCCTCCTACCTCTTCCTCCTGAGTGCTGGGATTAAAGGCGTGTGCCACCATGCCCGGTTGGATTTTTCTTTTAATTTTTTTGCTTATTTTAATTTATTTATTTGAGAGCAACAGAGAGAGAAAGAGGCAGAGAGAGAGAATGAGTGTGCCAGGGCCTCCAGCCACTGCAAACGAACTCCAGATGCGTGCGCCCCCTTGTGCATCTGGCTAAACGTGGGTCCTGGAGAATTGAGCCTCGAACCGGGGTCCTTAGCTTCATAGGCAAGCACTTAACCGCTAAGCCATCTCTCCAGCCCTGGATTTTTTTTTTTTTAAAGATACTTTACTTCTCTAAGTAGCTTCTAAAAAGCTCTTTCCTGCTATTTCTATTCCTTTTAATTTTTTTCTCATTATCAATTTTCACTAGAAAAGCTGTGACAGCTTTTACAAAAGAATATTGTATCCATTTTGCCCAGCCTCTCCTGTTAGGTGTCTTGGACAAGCAAGGTAGCAGTCTAGCAGAACTAGACTGGGCATACTGGAACTACTAAAACATAGGGAGAAACAACAAAAGGAACATACCTTTTCCCGAGGTTGGAGCCCTTTGTGGCTTTTCTGCAAACTTCTCTGCATAGGTGTGGCCGTAGAGGGCCAGCAGGCCCCTGCCAGCCTTGTGTAACATGCAGCTGAGCAGCTTCTCCTCCCTGCACAGGACTGCCCTCCCTCGTGCAGGCTTCGAGTAGTTCCTCACACAGGACATGCCACTCAATGTCAGTTGGCTCTGCAGGGCAATGCAGAACCCGCAGGGCTCCATAGATGGCATCTACTGCCCCAGGGGGTCCAGAGGCAGGGCCTCGCAGAGCCCTCAGGGCCTTACAGATGTGTTCCACCAGTGCCTTCTGCAGAGGCCTGTGACAAGGGCTGGTGCCATGGTGTTCCTCAAGCAGGAGCTCCAACAGGGCCTGTGCTGGCCCGGGAGCCTGCCTCAGAAGATTCCAGATCACAGAGATAGCTTCTGAGCTGAGCTGAGGCACCCAGTTCTCCTGCCTCTGACCTCCATCAGCCACACAGCCTGTTGGGTCTCGTGTAGTTAAGGTCTCATACAGCTCCTAAATAGAGAAGGAGGACAGGGGTGGGGTGGCCATCCAGAATGTAAGCCTTGATGGCTTAGTAACCATAGTCAGCACGTCTGAAGGAGTTACTATGTGCCAGACACTGTCTTAGGCTCTTTATACAAGAATCAAATCAGGGCTGGAGAGATGGCTTAGTGGTCAAGCGCTTGCCTGTGAAGCCTAAGTACCCCGGTTCGAGGCTCGATTCCCCAGGACCCACGTTAGCCAGATGCACAAGGGGGCGCATGCGTGTGGAGTTCATTTGCAGTGGCTGGAAGCCCTGGCGTGCCCATTCTCTCTCTTTCTCTCTCTCTCACTCTCAAATAAATAAATAAAAATGAACAAAAAAAATTTAAAAAAAAGAATCAAATCAATCTTTACAGTATCCTAAAGAGGAAGATGTTACTATTAACTCCATCCTAAACTGAGGGGATTAAGGATGAGAGATGGGCTCAATTACCCCAGTCATTCATGCTCAAGGTAGTTCCACCTCACTAGCTCCAACAGGTGGACTGGTGACTTAAACAGAGAACTGTAAATTATAGATCAGGCAGATAAGATATTATGCCCACCTACAGGCTATTCAAATAACTTTGCTTTTTGCATGTGCATGGCGTGTGAGTGGCATATGCAAGTGTGTGTGCTGATGCAGTGCCCCCTGGGTGCACCTGTGGCACCCAAGCAAGAATATCCAGGTGTCCCCCTTCATCACTTACTCACCTGTGTTTCCCTGCAATGGAGCCTTACTGATCCAGAGCTTTCTGCTCACAATGCTCGGAGATGATCCTCCTTAAGACTAAGGTCAGAGGCACACATGGCCACTCACAGCCATTTACATGGGTTCTGGACTTTTTATTTTTAAATATTTTTATTTATTTAGGAAGAGGGAGACAGACAGACAGAGAGAGAGAGAGAGAGAGAGAGAGAGAGAGAGAGGAGAATGGGCACGCCAGGGCCTCCAACCATTGCAAAGGAACTCCAGATACGTGCGCCCCCTTGTGTATCTGGCTAACGTGCATCCTGGGGAATCGAACCTGGATCCTTTGGCTTTGCAGGGAAATGCCTTAACTGCTAAACCATCTCTCCAGCCCAGGTTCTGGACTTTTGAGCTTGGGTGGCCTCAGCCTCCCTTACACTCTCGTGCTTATATGGGAAAGTGCATTTAACCACTAAACTTTCTCACCAGCCCTCAATTTACTTTTAAAATTTATTTATTATCTATTTATTTACAAACAGAGAGATAGAGGAAGAAAGAAGACAGATAAAAAGAATGGGCACACCATGGCTTCCAGATGCTGCAAACAAACTCCAGATGCATGCACCACCTTGTGCATCTGGCTTTACGTGGGCACTGGAAAATCAAATCTGAGTCATTAGGCTTTGCAGGCAAGTGCCTTAGCCACTAGGTCATCTCTCCAGTCCCATTAATTTACTTTTCATTTAATTTTTTTCTGCTTTTTAATGCTTTATTTATGAGAGAGAGAAAGAAGAGGAGAGAGGGAGGGAGAGAATAGATGTACCAGGATCTCTAGCCACTGCAAAGGAATTCCAGATGCATGAGCCACCATGTGCATCTGTCTTATATGGGTTCTGGAGAATTGAACCTAGGTCCTTAGACTTTGTAGGCAAGTGCTTAACTGCTAAGCTATCTCTCCAGCACCATCAATTTGTTTTTAAATAATTTTATTTATGTATTTGTATTTTAGAGCGTGAGAGGCAGAGAGAGAGAGAGAGAGAGAGAGAGAGAGAGAGAGAGAGAGGGAATTGGCGCACCAGGGCCTCAGCCACTGCAATTGAACTCCAGACTCTTGCACCCCCCCCTACTGGGCACGCACAACCTTGTGCTTGCCTCACCTTTGTGCATCTGGCTTATGTGGGATCTGGAGAGTTGAACATGGGTCCTTAGGCTTTGCAGACAAGCACCTTAACCACTAAGCCATCTCTCCAGCCCCAATTTACATTTTTAAAAAAATATTTTTATTTTTATTTGTTTATTTATTTGACAGAGAAAGAGGGGGAGAGAGAGAGAATGGGCAGTGCCAGGGCCTCTAGCCACTGCAGACGAACTCTAGACACATGCGCCCCCTTGTGCATCTGGCTAATGTGGGTCCTGGGGAATTGAACCTGGGTCCTTTGGCTTTGCAAGCAAATGCCTTAACTGCTAAGCCATCCCTCCAGCCCAAAGATAGAATCTCTCTATCTCTTTCTTCTTTTTTTGGGGGGGGGAGGGTTTGGTTTTTCAAGGTAGGGTCTCACTCTAGCTTAGGCTGACCTGGAATTCACTATGTAGTCTCAGAGTAGCCTCCAACTCATGGCAATCCTCCTACCTCTGCCTCCCAAGTGCTGGGATTAAAGGCGTGCACCACCGTGCCCTGGCACCCAATTTACTTTTTGAATAGAACATTACATATTCGCTTTTAACTCCTGGTGTAAATTCTATCCATGCTTTAGGGTACAGTCCATTTTTTATCCTTCCACAAAACTTTCCTACTATGGTTTGAATGTGTCTCTTTAATGTTTATATTTTACCCATCAGGCATGGTGTCCTGTAATCCCAGTACTTGGGACATTGAGGCAAGTTGATCCAGAGTGTGAGGCCAGCCTGGGCTACAAAGCAAGGTTCTGTACTTTGGAAATTACCAAACCTGTGGTATTCAGTCATAGCAACAGAAAACAAACTAAGGCACTTCCTTAATACTTCTAACCTATATAACGTCAACAGAATTACTAAATAATTGTCTCACATTAAAGGACAAATGGGAGAAAGCTAGCTTATTTTAGTCAGTTTCAGTTAGAAACAGAGGCCTAGAGAGAACCCATGCCACCTCGCCTTGGCAGAAATGGAACCTTTGTCTTCAAGATGCATCAACAACAGTCGCAGTGCCCCCTGCTGCCCACTGTCTAGCACACTGCCCGTCACTACCCAGGTGAACTGGTCCTGGGCTCCACTCTTCAAATCTACAAACCAATCTGGTCTTCCCCTTTACATACCTGTATCTGATGAAAGAATATATTTTCAGTCTTTTAGCTTTCTTTCCCTCTCTGTGTTCCTCCTCACCCTACCCTGTGCTGCTTGGATACTGTGTAGCTGGGGGTGGGGCAGGGAAAGCAGAGTATTCTTTCTTCATCTGAGTTTTTCTGTTTGCCTCTGCCTTACACTTTGCGGTAACTTCATACTTGAATTACATGCATGATTTTCCTTTGGTCTTTGAATCTACCACATGTGTGTTTCCCTTACATTCTAGATCTACTGTAATGTAGGTGCTTTCTCTTAACTCTGGGCCTGTTACCTGTGTAATTTCTCTAAACTCAGGTAACCATGGGTAAAACTCTCTTTACTACTAATTTCTCATCTGAATTTCTTGGTCTCTGCTTTGACATTTCCCCCCTGCTACTCTTCCTTAAGCCATTTGCCCTCTTAAGTTTCTTCCCTGGGGAAGCTCAGGGTGGATGCCAGGTGAGTTCCTTCTAAATCTCCCTACACAAGCCCCTAGGTTCCATCTTCCCTAAAAACCACAATTTCTCCTGAACAAATCTCATGGACTTCGCTGTGCCTTCCACACGAGTGTGTGTTTCCTAACCTCCACCTGCTTATGACTCTGCTGTAGCCTTTTTCTTGGATCCCAATTTCCCTTAAATAAACCCCACAATTTGTGATTCCTCTCTAAATAAACTTAATAATTCATAATTTATCCTTATTGAGTCCATTTTTATCTATTTTTTGTTAAAAACAGGACATGAGGGCTGGAGAGATGGCTTAGTGGTTAAGGTGCTTGCCTGCAAAGCCTAAGGACCCATATTTCGACTCTCCAGGCCCCACGTAAGCCAGATGCAAGGTGATGCAAGTGTGCAAGGTCGCACAGGCGCACTAGGTGACACATGCATCTGGAGTTCAATTACAGTGGCTGGAGGCCCTGGTGCGCCAATTCTCTTTCTCTCTCTGTTCTCTCTCTTGCTCCCAGTCTTGCATTGAAAAAAAAAAAAAAAAAGGCCAGTCTGTTGGGCTTGCATAAAAAAGTAGGACACGATCCAAAATTGGGGTTCATAAATTTGGGGGAATGCATCCTAAACTCCAAAATCCCTGCATCAATATGTGTATTCTGCCTCCCCCACTCAACTGTTACTCCTTAAAAGCAAGAAGCAGGAACCTCTAGTTTGTTTATGGAGTGAGGTGGAGGGATGCAAGAGGTGAAGAAGCAGGTTACTTCCCACACGGACGCCTCTTCATTAATCACAGGCCCATGAGACCTTGAACTACTACTAGTGCCAACCTGAAATCCTACATACATATTTCTTAACTGGTAGTGGGGTCCTTAAGAAAATTAAAAAAATGAAGCCGGGAGTGGTGGTGCACGCCTTTAATCCCAAGCCCTCGGGAGGCAAAGGTAGGAGGATCACTGTGAGTTCAAGGCCACCCTGTGACTACATAGTGAATTCCAGCTCAGCCTGGGCTAGAGTGAGACCCTACCTCGAAAAAACAAAAAAGCAAAAAAGAATGGACTGATGGAAGGTGTGGCTCAATGGTCCAGTGCTCGTTTAGAATGCGTATGTGGAAGACCCTGGATGCAATCCTATAGCCACACACATACAGCACACACCAAAAAAAAAAAAAAAAAGAAAAGAAGTACTGAGCCTCAGACACTTAAGTAGTAACTAATAAATGCTATATATGACACTAAATCTAAACTCCACTTGGAAGGATCCTCTACCTTGCTTTCCCTGAGAGTAAAGTATAGTGAACAGCTTAGAGACCTGTCTCCTCTGGGACTCTGGAGTTGAGCTTGTTGAGTGACTGAACAGATAGCCCAGGTCTCTCACCTTGAGGATGTCCTCTGGGATGCTACCTTGGAGGTCTTCTGACAAAAAAAGAAACTCGAGTTTTCTCCGGAAAACAGCAGGGACTAACCTCTAGAGGAATCACAAGAAGGAAGGATACAGATTAAGTATATGCTTTACACATTATAAGGAGATGTTTTCTCTAGCCACTTATTTCTGTTGCTTAAAAGCAAAGTATTTTTAGCCACTAAACTCTAGGATATGGTTTTAGATACTTATACACTGATCAGTCTAACTCCAAGTTTTTTTTTTTAATTTTTGTTGTTGTTCATTTTTATTTATTTATTTGAGAGTAACAGAGAGAGAAAGAGGCAGATAGAGAAAGAGAGAGAGAGAGAGAGAATGGGCACGCCAGGGCTTCCAGCCACTGCAAACGAACTCCAGACACGTGCGCCCCCTTATGCATCTGGCTAACATGGGTCCTGGAGAATTGAGCCTCGAACCGGGTTCCTTAGGCTTCATAGGCAAGCGCTTAACCACTAAGCCATCTCTCCAGCCCATAACTCCAAGGTTTGTTCATTTCATATGAACCATGTTTTTTTAATGAGGTGGGTGGGGCAGGGTCTTGCTATATATCCTAGGATGGCCTTGAACTCTAGATCCTTCCGCTTGCCCCTCCCAAGTACTGGAATAAAAAAAAAAAAAAAAAAAAAACACATTCCAAGCTGGGCATAGTAGCCCATGCCTTTGATCCCAGCACTTGTGAGGCAGAGTTAGGAGGATTGTTGTGAGTTCAAGGCCACCCTGAGACTACATAATGAATTCCAGGTCATCCTGGGCTAAAGTGAGACCCTATCTCAAAAAAAAAAAAAAAAAAAAAAAAAGAAAAGGAAAAGAAAAAGAAAAAGGAAAAAATTCCTATAACTATTTAAATAAGTGAGTCACTGAAGCTTTAAAGATTAAATGATGTATGAAGTGAGTATGACACCAAAATCTTTTTTCTTTCTAAAAAAGGGCACTCCAGCTTTTTCCCTCAAGAGTCCCTTGTTGTGTGTAAAATCTCCAGTTATATAAGGGTTAATTCAGAAAGCTATGGCCTTCATAATTCTCTCAAAAAAAAAAAAAAACTCAGAATAACAACAAATTTATAAAAGATTATTATCTACAATTCTCAAGCTGATAAGCTTATACTTACTTCTGGCAACATTACTTTAAGTAACCTTAAGCACGCACACAGGATGACATTCCTAAAATAGTTAAGAACTTGCTTAATATTTTTAAGTACAGTTGTCCTTAGTATGAAATCAAGACATGTTTAATGGAGGAAAATTAGAAAGTACATATAAATGACAAAGCATTATTAATGTGGTCTGAGGGAACCCATTTCATTTTCTCTGAATGCGTACAAAATGTACTTTCTATGTTTTTCAGGGCTGGAGAGATGGCTTAGTGGTTAAGGACCCAGGTTCGATTCTCCAGGTCCCATGTGAGCCAGATGCACATGGTGGCACATGCATCTGGAATTTGTTTGCCGTGGCTGGAGGCCCTGGTGTGCCCATTCTCACTTTCTCTATCTCTAATAAATGAATAAATAAAAATAAAATCTTAAAATTCTTTTTCATCTAGTGGAGTATGAATATTCTTCTATCACTGAAAAATTAATTTCCTGTATATTTTTGAATTGTGGCATAGTGTTTTACACATAGGTATGTTTCCATTCATTAATCAGTACTAAGTACTGTAGACATGGGGGTTATTTCTAGTTTTGTCTATTATAAGTAGCATATCATTGTACATCTTGGCACACATGTTTACACATGGAGAGATAAGCTACTGCAAGACAAAGAGGCAGGAGGTACAGGCGAATGAAGGAAAGGCAAAACAAAACCTACTGCTTTACCCAGACAAGAAAAAGGAAGCTGATAGTAGATGGTGACAACCAGAAAGGAACAGGCAGCCAGCAATGAATATAAAGTCACACTGGCAGGGCGTGGTGGCGCACGCCTTTAATCTCAGCACTTGGGAGGCAGAGGTAGGAGGGTCGCCATGAGTTCGAGGCCACCCTGAGACTACATAGTGAATTCTAGGTTGGCCTGGGTTAGAGTGAGACCCTATCTTAAAAAAACAAAATAACAATAAATATATAAATAAACAAATAAAAATAATCACACTGGCCTTGTAGAACTACTCCAAGAATGTACTTAGACCCATAGTCCTGATATAAAGTTTTAAAATTCTCTGAACAACAAAAATATTGCTATAACTGTGTAAATAAGCAAATCACCGGAGCTTTAAGGACTAAATGATCTCAGATGTTGGCCAAAGCGAGAGCAACTTTTGGTCTTTGCTAAGGGCCAGGGAAGTGAAATCCACTGGCTGAGGTGGTTGAGCAACTGTCCAGAACATGAGCAATAGACGAGGCCGCGGCAAGCAAGCAGCCTCCCCGAGGCAGAGTTCATCTGGGTTGACAAACCGCATGTTTGTCGTAGAGAAACCCTTGACCAGCAACAAGGTTCCCTTCCCGAACCCCCACCTCTGCCCTGCTTTCAAGGTACTGCTGTAGCTATGGTATTTCTACTTTAGCTGCCTGCCCCCGCCCCCCACATGCTGCTTTTTCTTCTTTTAATTGACTTCTTTGTCCTGAGTTTCAATAGTTTTCAATATTGCCTAGCTTCTCCTACCTACTAGTCTTTCTGTTGTTTCTCTCCTTCCTACTAGTCTTTCTGTTTCTCTTTGCTCGATAACTAGATAAAACCTGTCTAAGAGATACATTCAAAATGGTGAGGAAGCCGGGCGTGATGATACACGCCTTTAATCCCAGCACTCAGGAGGCAGAGGTAGAGGATTGCCATGAGTTCAAGGCCAACCTGAGACTACATAATGAATTCCAGGTCAGCCTGGACCAGAGTGAGACCCTACCTCAAAAAAAAAAAAAAAAAAAAAAAAAAAAATGGTGAGGAACTGACTGTTATGGAAGGGATACATGCTGTACAAAAATAAAACTAAAGATAAAATTAATCTTGATGACTAAAGAGCAATAAGTACAAGAAAAAATAGGATTAAATGATAGACATTTTAAAAAATAGAAATAAGTCTACATAGGCTAAAAGAAATGTCGAGAAGTGGACAAAAAGGAGAGGGCTGGGAGTTGGATCTTGGTTTCAGCTCCATTTCTGCTCCAGTCATTTCACTCAAGTCAGATGTTCTTTAAGTCTTAAAAAAAATTATTTCATTATTATTATTATTATTATTATTTTTACCTTTTTGGTTTTTCGAGATAGGGTCTCACTCTAGCCCAGGCTGACTTGGAATTTACTATAGAGTTTCAGGGTGGCCTTGAATTTACGGGGATCCTCCTACCTCTGCCTCCTGAGTGCTGGGATTAAAGGCGTGCGCCACCACGCCCAGCTTCATTATTATTTTTAAAGACTGAGTCTCACTCTGTTTTTTTTTTATTGATTTTTTTAAAATTTTTTTTGTTCATTTTTATTTATTTATTTGAGAGTGACAGACAGAGAGAGAAAGAGGCAGATAGAGAGAGAGGGAGAATGGGCGCAGCAGGGCCTCCAGCCACTGCAAACGAACTCCAGAGGCGTGCGCCCCCTTGTGCATCTGGCTAACATGGGTCCTGGGGAATCAGGCCTTGAACCAGGGTCCTTAGGCTTCACAGGCAAGTGCTTAATCACTAAGCCATCTCTCCAGCCCTCACTCTGTTTTTAAGCTGATGTTGAACTTCTGGCCTCAGGACTCCTCTTGCCTCAGCTTGTGGAGTACAGGCCTGTGCCACCACACTTTGTCACCTTCACTGAGTTCCATAAGGTTCTTCAGGTGCAAGATACAGAGTGGTACCACCTCAAATGGTACCATATGTCAGATGTGAGAGGCTGAATCCAAGTAAGGAGACAGTTTGAATCATTAGCACTGTCACCATGGAGACAGACTATGGCTAATTTCATAATAAAGGAAGGAAGACACAGAAGGAAAATCCCATAAGTACTTTACTTCTAAGTTTTTCTCAGTCCTGGAGGCAGGAGGACACTTAAATCTAAAGCTACTTGCCTTTTCCTTGGCAAACCATTCTTCCAGCACAAGAAGCCAGAGCCAGGCTAATCTTTGAGAGTTGATGTCTGGCCCACATCTGAAAAAGGTGAAAAGAAAGATTTTGTGAAAGGGGGTTTCAACTGTCCTTTTCTCTTGTGTGATCCAAGATTTAGAGTCCCCTCTTCCTGCAGTTCACTTTCAATCTAAAGAGGCACGTCCTAGCAAGAACGTTTCCATGGCATATGACAATTCAATAGGACAGAACCAGGATATAACTGGCAGCTTTCACGAAAGCCTCAATCTCATGTCTGCCTTCCCATCTAATTTTGTTTTTCAGATGGAATGTTGCTGCTACTCAGGCTGGTTTTGAACTCCTGGGCTCAGGAGATCCTTCCATGCCTCAGCCTCCAGAGTATCTGGGACTACAGACATGCTTCAGTACACCTGACTTAATCTTATTTTTAAGTACAATATTACAGAGAAAATCAATAGTCAATGCATATACATACTTAAAGCAGATATACTTTTTTTAAGACAAGACCTCATACTATAGCCCAGGCTGGTCTGGAACTCGCTGTGTAGCCCAGGCTGGCCTGAAATTCATGGCAGTCCTGTTATAGCCTCTAGAGCACTGGGGTTGCAGGCTGAGCCATAAAGCCTAACTCTTGTATTTTAGAAATGAGGGTCTGCAGAAGTGGGAAGAGTGCTCGCTGCACAAGCTTGAGAACCTGAGCTTCATCCCCAACACTCACGTAAAAAGCTGGGTATATGGGCTGGAGAGATGGCTTAGCAGTTAAAGCACTTGCCTGCAAAGCCAAAGGACTCAGTTTCAATTCCCCTGGACCCACATAAGCCAGATGCACAAGGGGGCGCATACAGGCACATGCATGTGGAGTTCATTTGCAGTGGCTAGAGGACCTGGTGCACCCATTCTCTCTCTATCTCCTATCTCTTTCTCTCTGCTTGCAAATAAATAAATAAATAAATAAAATAAAAAATTAAAAAAAAAAATAAAAGAAAAGCTGGGTGTAGTCATACATGTCTGTGTCCTCAGCACTGAGGGAGGGCAGAGACAAGAGGGCTGCTGAGACCCACTGGTCAGCCAGTCTGACCAAAAACAATGGCGAGCTCCGGGTTCAGGGAGCCTGTCTCACGGAAATACCTGATGGCCTCCTCTGGCTTCTGTACATTTGCTGCGCAGGGTGCATGCATCTGCACATATACGTGCCTCTCCCCACCCCCAAAACGAGCTACATGTAAAATAGAGAAAATGGATGTCCAGGGCTGGAGATATGGCTTAGCAGTTAAGTCACTTGCTGGCAAAGCCAAAGGACCCAGGTTCAAATCCCTAGGACCCACGCAAAGCCAGATAGATGCACAAGGTGGCGCACACATCTGGAGTTCATTTGCAGTGGCTGGAGACCCTGGTGTGCCCATTCTCTCTTTCTCCATGTCTTTTTCCTCTCTCATAAATAAATAAATAAAATATTTTTTAAAAAATTAGCCAGGTGTGGTGGTACACACCTTTAATCCCAACACTCAGGAGGCAGAGGTAGGAGGATTGATTGCCCTGAGTTCAAGGCTACTCTGAGACTACATAGTGAATTCCAAGTCAGCTTGGTCTAGAGCAAGACCCTACCTCAAAAAAAAAAAAAAAAAAAAGCCGGGTGTGGTGGCGTATGCCTTTAATCCCAGCACTTGGGAGGCAGAAGTAGGAGGATCGCTGTGAGTTCAAGGCCACCCTGAGACTACAGAGTGAATTCCAGGTCAGCCTGGATTAGAGTGAGACCCTACCTCAAAAAAAAAAAAAAAAAAATCAAATAAATAAAACTGGACATTCATAAACTTGTTTTTTAGAGGCATGGTCTATTTTGAATTGATTTTCAAATGACGTTATAAATTGAGGATTTTTAAACACATTTTAAACATTTATTATATCGTTATTATTATTATTTTGGGTTTTTTGAGGTAGGATCTCAATCTAGCTCAGGTTGACCTGGAAATCACTCTGTAGTCTCAGGGTGGCCTTGAACGCACAGCGATCCTCTTACCTCTGCCTCTTGAGTGCTAGGATTAAAGGCATGCGCCACCACACCCGGCTAAAAATTTATTTTTTAAATTATTTTCATTAATTTATTTATTTGAGAGAGAGAGATATACAGAAATAGGCAGGTAGAGAGAATGGGCATGCCAGGACCTCCAGCCACTGTAAATGAACTCCAGATGCATATGGCCCCTTCTGCATCTGGCTTACGTGGGTCCTGGGGAGTTGAACCTGGGTCCTTTGGCTTTGCAGGCAACACTAAGCTATCTCTCCAACCCTAAACATTTATTTTTAACCACATGAAAAAAAAAAAAAACAGAGTTATAGGAATTCATCAGCCTTTCTTTGAGACGATAGCCACCTAGAACCCAAATTAAAAGGGACAAAGTAAAAGGAAAGAATCATTTGTTTCTTTACTATTTATGTGCTAGTACAATACTTCACCAGTACAACATAACAAAGTAAGGACACAGCCAAGGAAAGAATAAAACCATACACTTGGCTCTGATACCACCAGCCAACATCACTGCCGAGAACTTCATTAAAAATCCAAGATGAGGTCTGGAGAGATGGCTCAGCGGTTAAAGGCACTTGCTTCCAAAGCCTGATGGCCAGGATTCTATTCCCCGGTACCCATGTAAAGCCAGATACACAAAGTGGTGCATGCATCTGGAGTTTGTCTGTAGTGGCAAGAGACGCTGGTGCACCCATACTTTCACTCTCTCTCAAGTAAATAAAAATATTTTTTAAAAAAATCTAGGATGGAAGCCGGGCATGGTGGCGCATGCCTTTAATCCCAGCACTTGGGAGGCAGAGGTAGGAGGATCACCATGAGTTTGAGGCCACCCTGAGACTACTCAGTAAGTTCTAGCTCAGCCTGGGCTAGAGTGAGACCCTACCTTGGAAAACCAAAAAAAAAAAATTAGGATGAAGAAATACGGTTACTGGGGGGACAGGAAGCAGAAACAGTGCAAATACAAGGTGAAGTAACAAAGAGGAGGGATTCTTTTCTTGTGGTTGACACAATAGTTGTCTTTATTATTGTAGGATTACATGAATCTACATGTGGATAAAATTGCATAGAATTACAACTAAAAATTATTGTGTATGTAAAAACATTGAAACCAAATCAGATGTGCACTGTATCTAACAGTAATGTACAAATGCTAATTTCCTCATTTCAATGTTTTATTACAATTGGATGAAGTTGGGGGAAAAGGGTATAGTTAACTCTGTGTTATCTTTGCAACTTCTTGTGAGTCTACGATTATTCCAAAATAAAGTTTTTAGTTGATGAGTTTTAAAACCTTTTTTAAAAACATTTTCTATTTATTAAGTTGAGAGGGAGAAAAAGAAGGGGGGGGGGAGAGAGAGAGAGAGAGAGAGAGAAGAGAGAGAGAGAGAATGGGTGCGCCAGGGCCTCCAGCCACTGCAAACGAACTCCAGACACATGCGCCACCTTGTGCATCTGGCTTACACGGGTCTTGGGGAATCGAACCTAGATTCTATGGCTTTGCAGGTAGGCACCTTAACCACTAAGCTATCTCTCCAGCCCAGTTGATGCATTTTAAATCCTTTGTTAAAGCTATAATATCTTCAATCTCGGAAGCAAGAGGGGAGCTGGGTTTTATTTTTTTTTTTTTGTTTTGGAGACAAAATAAAATACTTTTTAATACATCTACACCATCTTCTTGAATGATAATCAACAAAAATGGTCGTTTCAGCCACACCTTGGTGGCCAGGTGTAAAGTTAGCTCCAGCGGATAATCCAAGGGCAGTGGTTTATATTAAATTAATAGGCATATATTATACAGTAAATTTTCAGAGCACTGAAATACACTCTACTGCTAATTTTTCAGAGGGAGTTGAGTGGAGCACAAAGCCCAGGGTCTTTATAAATATTGAACCGTGCGTCTGTCTCTTGCCTCTGGGACCCTGGCAGGAAGTGAGATCCCTTACCTCAGCAGATCGGGACACAGCACCAGCGCCTGTAATATGTCTTCCACCTTCTTGGGGATGTCCCCTTGCCCTTCGTGCAGCTGGTGTACACAGGCCTGTGCCAGCTCCCATTCTCCCCTCCGTAGGCACTCACAGAAAAATCCAAAGAGCTGCTTCTCGTTAGCGGTTTCCTCCTGTCCAAATGGATAACTCATTTTCCCAGCACAGAGTGCCGGGGAGGCAGGAAGAGATGCTTTAGGCAGAACGCATTCTCAGTCTTCTCATTTGTGGAGTAACTCCTAGAAAACGATACGGAAAAGAAACTGTTCAGATAAACCACCAGCTGCTGGCCAGACGAGAAAAGCCTTGCTTTGCTAAATAATTGTTTTAAGTTTAATTTGACCTGTTAACATTTTATCTCTCTCTCTCTCTCTCTCTTTGAGAACTGTCACTTTCTTCAAGGGGTGGCTCCCTTCTATCACAGATGCCGTATTTAATAACGTTCATCTTCGTATTAGCCAGGGGTGAAGACCCTTTTCTTTTTTTTCTTCCGTCTTCCCTCCTGAACATCCCGTGCGCTCTGACTCCCAATGTCCCCAGGTGGGTGCCTTTGGTGAGGAAGAGAAAGTCAGCAGTCTTCTCTCAAAAGGCTGCAGATCAAGAGAAGCCACGTGGGACTGGCCTGGAGGGCGGAGTCGGGTTGGGGGTCAGGGATGCTCCCTACTGGGGCCACCATCGCCCCCCCTCCCCCGGGGAAGCCCCACTCCCTCACCAGCTCCGGGAGCCACAAGCAGGTTAGCCTCCCGCGCAGCCATGTTGGAGCCGAGTCAGGTGACAGGCACCACGGCGGACCGGGCGGCGGTGACGAGCGCGAGCGCCACTCCTATTGGCTCGATGGAAGAAAGATGCAAATGAGGTGGCGTGGTCCGCCGAGTCACGTGACGTCACCTCTCCCCGGCTGGTGCGCTGCGAGGAAAGACTTAAAGCAGCTCGGTGCCAGGCTAAGGACCAGCCTTTTATTACAGCGCCGCCCCTCACCATCTTCACATCAGAAGGTGGAGGCACTGGCTAGTGGTGCTCCTTGATTTGTGTTAGTTGTTGTGTGTGTTTTCATCTTGCCACTCTCTTTTCTCCCTTGCGTTTGACGTTGGCATTTTACTCAGTGCCAACCAGTGACCGGCGCTTGGGGCTGTCCCTGGCTAGGAGGCCTGGATCCTGGCGCGAGAACTCTACACGGTTCTTACATTTCTCTGCTTCGCTCCGTTCGTTTGTTTCTTCATTTGCCTGACAACTGTTAATTGAACCAAAATGCTAGGCCCCGTTTTATTTCATTTTAAATATCATTTATTTGCAAACAGAGAAAGAGTGGGGGTGGGATGGAAGAGAGAATGGACGCATCTGGCTTTACCTGGGTACTGGGGAGTTGAACACTGGCCATCAGGGATTTTCAAGCAAGCACCTTTAACTGTTCAGCCATCTTCCCAGCCCCCTAGTTTTTACTTTTTTACATTTATTTATTCATTTGGCATTTTTGGTTTTTCGAGGTAGGTTCTTGCTCTAGCCCAGACTGACCAAGAATTCACTATGTAGTCTCACGGTGGTCTCGAACTCATGGTGATCCTCCTACCCCTGCCTCTTGAGTGCTGGGATTAAGGGCATGTGCCATGATGTCCGGCTTATTTTAACTGTTTTAATTGGCAGTTTAAAAATATTTATTTATTTGGAAGGAGGGAGAGGGAGAGACATGGGTGTGCTAGGACCTCTAGCCACTGCAAACCAACTCCAGATACACTTGGTGTATCTGCTTTAGGTGGGTATTGGGGAATCAAACCCTAGTTGGTAGGCATTGCAGTTACCTGAGCCATCTCTCTAGCCCCACCTTTTAAAAATATTTTATTTATTTGTTTGCAAGGAGAAAGAGAGAGTAATTGACAGTTTTCAAACATGTACATAATGTCTTTTGATCATTATCTCCCATCACTTTCTTTTGTCCCTACTCCCCCAGTCCCTTCCACAGAACCACTTCTTTCCAGCTCTTCAATTTGGATATCTTTTTTTTTTTTTTTTTGGGCCTTCCTCCGTTATCCATGACGACATTTAGATGCTAAACCCAAACTTAGAAGTCCAATAAGAGGGGCTGGAGAGATAGCTGAGCCATTAAGGCGCGTGCCTGCAAAGCCTAATGACCTAGGTGTGTATTTGGAGTTCATTTGCAGTGGCTAGAGGCCCTCTTGTGCCGATTCGGTCTCTCTCTCTCTCTCTCTGCTTGCAAATAAATAAGTAAATAAATAGATAAATAAATAAATTTTAAAAAGTGGAATAACATGTAGGCTATCTTGTGAGGCAACTATGCGGGCCAGTAATTAGAGTGAGGTGAGCAAAAAAAAAAAAAAAAAAAAAAAAAAAGACAGAGGTTTGAACAGAAGAGTTGAACTGCAGACAGCAAAGAAGGAACAGAATTTTATGCTAAATTTGTTTGATTTCCTTCAATGTTCTTTTTTTTAATTTTATTTATTTGAGAGCGACAGGCAGAGAGAGAAAGAGGCAGAGATAGAGAGAGAGAATGGGCGCGCCAGGGCCTCCAGCCACTGCAAACGAACTCCAGATGCGTGCGCCCCCTTGTGCATCTGGCTAACGTGGGTCCTGGGGAATAGAGCCTCGAACCGGGGTCCTTAGGCTTCATAGGCAAGCGCTTAACCGCTAAGCCATCTCTCCAGCCCTCAATGTTCTTTTTTTAACTACAGACTCAGATTTTCTCAATGTATGTTTCAGTTTGAGAAGTTTCATTTAGCTTTTTTTTGTTTTCTTTTTTTGGTTTTTCGAGGTAGGGTCTTGCTGTAGCCCAGGCTGACCTGGAATTCATTGTGTAGTCTCAGGCTGGTCTTTTACTTACAGGGATCCTCCTACCTCTACTTTCTGAGTGCTGGGATTAAAGGCATATCACGCCCAGCCAGAATATATAGTTTTGTTATCAAAACATTTTTGCCATACAAGGGTGGTGAAAAGAATAAAGTAAATGAAACAAAACTTTGGGCTGATACACACACACACACACACACACAGCCATCCTCCTACCTCTGCCTCCCAAGTGCTGGGATTAAAGGCATGAACCACCACGCCCGACTGATACCCATATATTAATGCTACTACACTTTTGGTTAGAGAAGCTTCTCTTTTCAGATGGCAGGGGACCTTGGGATGACTCAGAAGGCAACATAGTGCTGAGAAGAAGTGACAGAGGAGTGCTCAGCACTGAAACATCTCTATCACACCTTCCAAGGCTCAGGGTCCATTGCAGAAGAGAAGACAGAAAGAACGTAAGAGCCAAAAGTAGGGTAGGATTCCTTACAATGTACTCCTCCAGACACAAAATGGCCTGGAGATCCATAACCCCTCAGTGCCTGACACTAAATACACAAGACCATCATAATAGGAGGAAAAGATGATGACATCAAAAAATGAGACTGATTGAGAGGGGTTAAGGATATGATGGAGAGTGGAGTTGTGAAGGGGAATGTGGTGGGGAGAGGGAATTACTATGGTTTATTGTCTATAATTATGGAAGTTGTCAATAAAAAAAATTTAAAAAACAACTCCAAAAAACTTTGAGCTGGAGAGATGGCTCAGTTGTTAAGGGTGCTTGCAAAAGCCTAACGACCTGGGTTCATAAAGACAGATGCACAAAGTGGCACATGCATCTAAAGTACTTTGAGTGGCAAGAGGCACTGGCATGCCCATACTCTCTTTCTGCTTCTTCCTCCATCTGTCGCTCAAAAATATTTTTAAAAAGAAACAACTTCCAGACAGATGGACTGTCATCTGTTCCCAGAAATCAGGTCCCTGTGGTCCATTAAAACTTTTTTTTTTTTTTTTTTTTTTTGGTTTTTCGAGGCACGGTCTCACTCTAGCTCAGGCTGACCTGGAATTCACTATGTATTCTCAGGGTGGCCTCCAACTCAAGGCTATCCTCCTACTTCTGCTGGGATTAAAGGCGTGTGCCACCACGCCGGGCATTAAAACATTTTTTAAATGTTATTCAACAAGAAAAAAAGTTCCAATAAAGGCTTTCCTTGTTTTCCACTCGTCTAATGATACTCCTCCATCGGGTTTTGATAAATCACTATAAAGAGAAACAGTCAGATGAAGTGTTTTCAGACAGTGCCCTGTGAACTACAGTTCCCAGAAAGCAGCGGAGCCAACCTGGGCCTCTTCCTGACTCTGATTGGATAAATCTCCAGAGGACCGACCAACCAGAGCCCCAGTTGTTACTTTGCGTGCTTTTCGCGGGCAACTGTGCAAGGGCTGGGGAAACTTTGAAAGTTGGATGCTGCAGACCCGGTACTGGGAAGTTTGCTGTGGGGGGTCAGTTGTGGGGAAGCGGGGGTGCCCATAATTTCTTGCTCCCTCTCTGGGCCTGTGGATCTTGAAATTGGGGTGGCGGCGAGTCTTTTGGGTACCGGCCACACCCCCTTCAGCCGGTAGGGATTTCCGGAATCCAGCTGGGGGTCTTGAGCTTCCGCCTTTCCTTGGGAGGCCTGACCATGCTTGGAAGCTGCCCTTTGGTATACGGGATGCTGGGGTGATGTTTTCCACCTCCACTTGGGTCTTTTTTTGCTGTCTAGGGAAGGGAACCATCGTTAGGGAAAGTTTAGGGACTGTCACACGTCAGATGTTGAAGAGCGTGGAATTCGGAATTTGGAGTAAAAATCTTTGCAGCGTTTGGAACAGTGTCTAGCACGTAACAAGGGCTCAGGCAATAAATATTAGGTATAGTTATCTCACAGTTTTCACTCATCCAACTTGATTCTTTTTTTTTCTTGGTGGAGAAGAGGGAGCTCAGTCTTCAGGGTTGGCAACCCTCTTGTTTCCAAAACACTTAGAAAGGCATGCAATACACAGCTGGAAGAAGCAAATGCGTCCGCTGTAAATGCTGATATGGTTATGAAACATAGATGCGCAAAATGTGGCGCAAGCCCTGGAGAGGAAGGAATTGATTGGGGAAGGATTTGTGGAGGGATCTGCCTGTCTCTGCCTCCCCAGCACTGGGATTACAGGCCCAGGCAACCACACCCAGCATTTTCCATGGGTACATGGGGATCTGAACTCGGGTCCTCATGTTTTTATAGTAAGTACCCAGTGGACCATCTCCCCAGCCCTCTCACAGCATATTTAAATAGAGGCTCCCGAAACCTAACAGATATACCCTTGTAGCTGGAAAGCAGGTCATATAAGGAGCAGGAAATGATGCTTGTTGAAGAAACAGATGACTGATGAGTGTCTACCTTGAGTACTATGTGCAAACCACTATCCAAGTCCTTTTACCCTCACTACAGACCTAGAAATAAGAACCACTCTTGTTTTATTGATAAAGAAGCCAGTAAACTGGTAGGTGAAGTAACTTTGCAAGGGAGGTCAGGATTGGAGCCTTACAATATGAAGTCTGAGTGCGAGCTAAGAACCTCTTTTTTAGGCTTTAAAAGATGTTATCTTAAGTATAGAATTCGTACCCTCATCTGATGGTCTTCTAACACATGTTAAATAATGAAAGTAGTATTTTAGGTGCTGGAGAGATGGCTTGGTGGTTAAGGTGCTTGCCTGCAAAGCCAAAGGATCCAGGTTCGATTCTGCAGGACTCACGTAAACCAGATGCACAAAGCGGCTCATGGGTCTGGAGTTTGTTTGCAGCGGCTGAAGGCCCTGTCATGTCCATTTTCTTTCTCTCTCAAATAAATAAAATAAGAGTAATTTAAAAAGAAAGTCATATTTTAGGAAGCTACTTCTGGCAGGATTGTATTGCTGACCTAATTTTTTTCAGACCAATTTGGGACTTCCTGCTTGCTCCCACAAGCATATCTGTAGAATTTATTTATTTAGTTTTGCCATGCCATGTTTATGTGTGTGTGTGTGCATGGTAGCCAGAGTATGTCAGATGTCTCTTGAATTGATCACCTTATATTTTTGTGTTAGGGTCTCTAGAGCTCACTGATTCTGCTAGACTAGCTATCCAGTAAGCCCTAGGATGTTCTTGGCCCTGTCTCCCCAGCACTGCGATTATAGGCCCAGGCAACCTGGCCAGCATTTTACGTGGATACTGGGGATCTGAACTTCAGTAACAATTACTTTACCCTTCCCCACCCCCACCAGCCATCCCACAGCATATTTAATAGTACTTGTGATACTTGCTGTATAGCTGTAGTTACTTGAATGTTTATCTTTATTTCTCAACAGTGAGTATGCAAAAGGGGCATAGGCTTAAATGGTTCTTGTAATCCAGAGCTCAGCAGAGTATGTGTTTAAGAAAATGTCTGTGGAAGGAACAAATGAAACAACAAAGGAGAGAGGTTTTTTTTTTTTTTTTTTTTTTTTTGGCAGAGTGGGGAATGACTAAAAGTATGCAAAAAATCCAGAGAAATGATAGCACAAGTAGTTATTGCTCAGGCCTCTGTAGCTTGCAGTTTATAGTTTATTTTTTTATCTTTGTTTATTTATTTGAGAGAGACAAAGACTCAGACAGAGGGAGAGAGGGAGAGAGAGAGAGAATGGGTGTGCCTCCAGCCTCTGCAAACAAACTCCAGATGCATGTGCCATCTTGTGCATCTGGCTTGTGTGGGTCCTGGGGAATGGAGCCTAGGTCCTTTGGCTTTGCAGGCAAATGCCTTAACCACTAAGCCATCTCTCCAGCCCTATAGTCCTTTTTTTTTGACTGGTTGAATTTATTGGTCTAAATAGTATTATTGCCCATAACCACCTGATCTGAACAGACACTAGGTTACATAGCAGTTACATGATACCTGTTAAATTGTCTTTTAGGGTAATAGGACTCAGTCCTAATATATTTCCATTGAGAGAAATGAGGAGAATGTATTTTGTTTTTGTGGAAAGGAAGGGAGGTGGTGGAGGGGGGAGGGAGAGAGATTGAGATTTCTAACTTTTTAAAATTAAATTATTATCTAAAAGTTAAATAGAATTGAGCCATAGTATTGGAAGAAACCTTAATTCTCAGTTTCTATTTTTGTTCCAAATGACTAATAATTCCATTACTTTATCCCCTGGCACAATGAGTTCCTATTTCCACTCTTTCCAGAGGATGCTTTGCCATGCATGTCAGTGAGCGCCACAGCTTCTCCTTTGCATTACTAAAGGAGTTATAGTAATTCTAAAGACAAGCATTTCATGATCTTCATTCTCCCTCCTCATTGTACAAAAAGAATGAAACTTGGCAGGGTGTGATGGCGCACACCTTTAATCCTAGCCCTAGGATTCAATCCTAGGCAGAGGTAGGAGGTTTTCTGTGAGTTTGAGGCCAGCCTGGGACTACAGAGTAAATTCTAGGTCAGCCCTTGGCTAAAGTAGGACCTTGCCTCGGGGGGGGGGGGGGGGGGGGAAGAAAAGAAAAGAAAAAGAAGAAAATTTAATTGTATGTGGGAATGTAAGCATGTAGTATTATGAAAAACAATTTTATTTATAATACCCATAATAATTATATATTCTTTGTTTTGGGTTTTAGAAAATGCAAGAATTGAATATGATTATGGTCTTATAATAGAGTGTGATGGTTAAGAGGATAAGTCTCAGAGTCAGACTGCCTGAATCAAATTCTAGCTCTGCATGTTTTTTTTTTTTTTTTTTTTTTTTTTGTGTGTGTGACAGTGGAGTAGCTGATGTTCTCAGATTAGTTTTCTCACATATAAAGAAGAGGAAATAGGCTGGGTGTGGTGGCGCATGCCTTTAATCCTAGCCCTCGGGAGGCAGAGGTAGGAGGATCGCCGTGAGTTCGAGGCCACCCTGAGACTCCATAGTGAATTCCAGGTCAGCCTGGGCTACAGTGAGACTCTACCTCGAAAAACAAACAAACAAAAAAAAAAAAAAAAAAAAAGAGAGAGAGAAAATAATCTACTCTAACTGAGGTTCATTGAAAATATTAAATATGATAATTAAAGTTTGGAATGATGCTCAATATAATTTAGCTATTTTTGTTATGGTGCAATTAAAGACTAGGGTACTATTTGGAAATATGTCTTGAAGTTTCATAACATATCCAAATACAATTTGTGTATACATTGAACATCTCAAATGCTATGGAAATACGCCATGTTGTTCGTGTCATAAATATCCAAGAATTATGTGAGATGCACATCCTGATGTTGCCTTTTTTCTGTGTGCTTGTTTGAAAGCGAATGTCTCTCCTATTTAAGACATTTTAAATGCTTTTATAGTCTCCCTTTATTTTATGAGTAACTTATATACACTTATACATGTTTCGTTTTGTAAATGAGGAAGTCTGCAAGACTTTTTTTGTTTTTTTTTTCAAGGTAGGGTTTCACTCTAGTTCAGGCTGACCTGGAATTCACTATGTAGTCTTAGGGCGGCCTTAAATTTATGGCAATCCTCCTACCTCTGCCTCCCAAGTGCTGGGATTAAAGGCGTGCACCACCATGCTCGGCCCCGTTTATTTTCCTTTATTTGTTTATTTTAACGGAGTTTTGTGTAACCCACCCATTACCATGTATGTTATTTTCTGATTTTTTTGAAAGGTTCTTTTCTATTTTTTTAAAAACAAACAAACAACAAAAAAACTGCTTTTTTTATTGACAACTCCCATAATCATAGACAATAAAGAATGATAATTCCCTCACCTCCCCCACCTTGTCCCTCACAAATCTGCTATCATATCCCCTTCCTCTCTCAATTAGTCATTTATTTAGTTTTATTTATTTATTTGTTTGTTTTTTGAGGTAGGGTCTTGCTTTAGCCCAGGCTGACCTGGAATTCACTGTGTTGTCTCAGGGTGGCCTGAAACTCAACGGCGATCCTCCTACCTCTGCCTCTCGAGTGCTGGGATTAAAGGCGTGTGCCACCACGCCTGGCTCTCTCTTTTATTTTGATGTCATCCTGAAAGTGTCTTTTCTTTGCAGGATCTGAAGCTATGAGTGGCAAGAAACTAAGACGAGTGGGTTTATCACAAGACCTCTGTGACCGTTTGAGCAGATGTCATATTGTTACCTGTCAGGTAAAATTTATATAATTTTTAAAATTAAAAAAAATATTTATGTATTTATTTGAGAGAGAGAGAGAGGCAGATAGAGAGAATGGTCAAGCCAGGGCCTCTAGCCACTGCAAACAAATTCCAGACACATATACCCTGTTGCAGTCCGGTTCGCATTGCTGGTAGAAATCACCCAATTAATTAATTAATTTTGTGGGACAAAAGAGGTTCATTTTGGCTTACAGGCTCAAGGGGAAGCTCCACGATGGCAGGGGAAAACGGTGGCATGAGCAGAAGGTGGACATCACCCCCCGGCCAACATAAGGTGGACCATAGCAACAGGAGAGTGTGCCAAACACTGGCATGGGGAAACTGCCTATAACACCCATAAGCCCGCCCCCCAAAACACATTGCCTCCAGGAGGCTTTATTTTTATTTTTTTAGTTTTTCGAGGTAGGGTCTCACTCTGGCCCAGGCTGACCTGGAATTAATTATGTAGTCTCAGGAAGGCCTTGAACCCACGGCAATCCTCTTACCTCTGCCTCCTGAGTGCTGGGATTAAAGGCGTGCACCACCACGTCTGGCTTCCAGGAGGCTTTAATTTCTAATTGCCATCAGCTGGGGAGACTAGCATTCAGAATACCTAAGTTTATGGGGGACACCTGAATCAAACCACCACATGCCCTCTTGTGCATCTGGCTTACATGGGTCCTGGGGAATGGCACCAGGGTCCTTAGGCTTTGTAGGCAAATGCCTTAACCACTAAGCCATTTCCCCAGCCGAAATTTATATAATTTTTAATTAATAAATTCATGGATAAATTAATTTTAAGAATATTTTAGGGGTTGGAGAGATGGCTTAGCAGTTAATGTGCTTGCCTGCAAAGCCTAACAACCTGGGTTTGATTCCTCCATACCCATGTAAAGCCAGATGCACAGAGTGGCACATGTATCTGGAGTTTGTAGTGGCTAGAGGCCCTGTTACACCCATTCTCTCTTTCTTTCTCTGTCTCTTCTCTCTTTGTGTGCAAATAAGTAAATAAAAATTTTAAAAAGAATATTTTAATAACAAACTTAGAATATAAAAACTTAAAAAAACAGGGTAAAGGTTATTGCTCTTCCATAGGCTGTTTAGGTTGCATTTCCAAGTGCAACTAACTGCATTTCAATATTTTTGTATTTTAGGGGGAGAATGGCCATGGCATTAGGTGATGTGCTTCTGTGCCATGGGTATCTGGGGTCCCTGGGAAGTTTTAGTTACTTAAAGAAAATTTATGGTCACATGAGAAAATATGACTCAAATGAGAGATGGTATTCAACATGGATAATTTCTCTTAGGAGAGAAATTAATACTTTAGGATGAATATTATGATTTTCTTAATTGCTGAGATTGACCCCAGGACTTTGAATGATAACATGCTGAACTATATCCTCCAGATCAGGATTATATTCACGAGGACTAGTTTCTTATTTATAAACTTAAAGATTGGCTTGTGTTTCGAAGCACAGTGGTGAAGAAAATCCCTCTTAGGAGGGTATATAAGGGTTAAGGTTTTTTTTTTTTTTTTTTTTTCCCCAGGGTAGGTGGGCTCTCACTTTAGCTTCTAGGCAGTGACTCTGGATTCACTATGTAATCTCAGGGTGGCCTCAAGCTCATGGCGAGTCCTCCTACCTCTGCTTCCTGATGCTGGGATTAAAGGTGTGCACCACCACATCTGGTGGGTTAAGGTTTTTATCTTTGTGTGAGTGTGTACATATGTTCCTTGTTTTCCACTCGTCTAATGATACTCCTCCATCGGGTTTTGATAAATCACTATAAAGAGAAACAGTCAGATGAAGTGTTTTCAGACAGTGCCCTGTGAACTACAGTTCCCAGAAAGCAGCGGAGCCAACCTGGGCCTCTTCCTGACTCTGATTGGATAAATCTCCAGAGGACCGACCAACCAGAGCCCCAGTTGTTACTTTGCGTGCTTTTCGCGGGCAACTGTGCAAGGGCTGGGGAAACTTTGAAAGTTGGATGCTGCAGACCCGGTACTGGGAAGTTTGCTGTGGGGGGTCAGTTGTGGGGAAGCGGGGGTGCCCATAATTTCTTGCTCCCTCTCTGGGCCTGTGGATCTTGAAATTGGGGTGGCGGCGAGTCTTTTGGGTACCGGCCACACCCCCTTCAGCCGGTAGGGATTTCCGGAATCCAGCTGGGGGTCTTGAGCTTCCGCCTTTCCTTGGGAGGCCTGGCCATGCTTGGAAGCTGCCCTTTGGTATACGGGATGCTGGGGTGATGTTTTCCACCTCCACTTGGGTCTTTTTTTGCTGTCTAGGGAAGGGAACCATCGTTAGGGAAAGTTTAGGGACTGTCACACGTCAGATGTTGAAGAGCGTGGAATTCGGAATTTGGAGTAAAAATCTTTGCAGCGTTTGGAACAGTGTCTAGCACGTAACAAGGGCTCAGGCAATAAATATTAGGTATAGTTATCTCACAGTTTTCACTCATCCAACTTGATTCTTTTTTTTTCTTGGTGGAGAAGAGGGAGCTCAGTCTTCAGGGTTGGCAACCCTCTTGTTTCCAAAACACTTAGAAAGGCATGCAATACACAGCTGGAAGAAGCAAATGCGTCCGCTGTAAATGCTGATATGGTTATGAAACATAGATGCGCAAAATGTGGCGCAAGCCCTGGAGAGGAAGGAATTGATTGGGGAAGGATTTGTGGAGGGATCTGCCTGTCTCTGCCTCCCCAGCACTGGGATTACAGGCCCAGGCAACCACACCCAGCATTTTCCATGGGTACATGGGGATCTGAACTCGGGTCCTCATGTTTTTATAGTAAGTACCCAGTGGACCATCTCCCCAGCCCTCTCACAGCATATTTAAATAGAGGCTCCCGAAACCTAACAGATATACCCTTGTAGCTGGAAAGCAGGTCATATAAGGAGCAGGAAATGATGCTTGTTGAAGAAACAGATGACTGATGAGTGTCTACCTTGAGTACTATGTGCAAACCACTATCCAAGTCCTTTTACCCTCACTACAGACCTAGAAATAAGAACCACTCTTGTTTTATTGATAAAGAAGCCAGTAAACTGGTAGGTGAAGTAACTTTGCAAGGGAGGTCAGGATTGGAGCCTTACAATATGAAGTCTGAGTGAGAGCTAAGAACCTCTTTTTTAGGCTTTAAAAGATGTTATCTTAAGTATAGAATTCGTACCCTCATCTGATGGTCTTCTAACACATGTTAAATAATGAAAGTAGTATTTTAGGTGCTGGAGAGATGGCTTGGTGGTTAAGGTGCTTGCCTGCAAAGCCAAAGGATCCAGGTTCGATTCTGCAGGACTCACGTAAACCAGATGCACAAAGCGGCTCATGGGTCTGGAGTTTGTTTGCAGCGGCTGAAGGCCCTGTCATGTCCATTTTCTTTCTCTCTCAAATAAATAAAATAAGAGTAATTTAAAAAGAAAGTCATATTTTAGGAAGCTACTTCTGGCAGGATTGTATTGCTGACCTAATTTTTTTCAGACCAATTTGGGACTTCCTGCTTGCTCCCACAAGCATATCTGTAGAATTTATTTATTTAGTTTTGCCATGCCATGTTTATGTGTGTGTGTGTGCATGGTAGCCAGAGTATGTCAGATGTCTCTTGAATTGATCACCTTATATTTTTGTGTTAGGGTCTCTAGAGCTCACTGATTCTGCTAGACTAGCTATCCAGTAAGCCCTAGGATGTTCTTGGCCCTGTCTCCCCAGCACTGCGATTATAGGCCCAGGCAACCTGGCCAGCATTTTACGTGGATACTGGGGATCTGAACTTCAGTAACAATTACTTTACCCTTCCCCACCCCCACCAGCCATCCCACAGCATATTTAATAGTACTTGTGATACTTGCTGTATAGCTGTAGTTACTTGAATGTTTATCTTTATTTCTCAACAGTGAGTATGCAAAAGGGGCATAGGCTTAAATGGTTCTTGTAATCCAGAGCTCAGCAGAGTATGTGTTTAAGAAAATGTCTGTGGAAGGAACAAATGAAACAACAAAGGAGAGAGGTTTTTTTTTTTTTTTTTTTTTTTTTTTTTTTTTTTTTTTTGGCAGAGTGGGGAATGACTAAAAGTATGCAAAAAATCCAGAGAAATGATAGCACAAGTAGTTATTGCTCAGGCCTCTGTAGCTTGCAGTTTATAGTTTATTTTTTTATCTTTGTTTATTTATTTGAGAGAGACAAAGACTCAGACAGAGGGAGAGAGGGAGAGAGAGAGAGAATGGGTGTGCCTCCAGCCTCTGCAAACAAACTCCAGATGCATGTGCCATCTTGTGCATCTGGCTTGTGTGGGTCCTGGGGAATGGAGCCTAGGTCCTTTGGCTTTGCAGGCAAATGCCTTAACCACTAAGCCATCTCTCCAGCCCTATAGTCCTTTTTTTTTGACTGGTTGAATTTATTGGTCTAAATAGTATTATTGCCCATAACCACCTGATCTGAACAGACACTAGGTTACATAGCAGTTACATGATACCTGTTAAATTGTCTTTTAGGGAAATAGGACTCAGTCCTAATATATTTCCATTGAGAGAAATGAGGAGAATGTATTTTGT
The DNA here is from genome assembly GCA_036346955.1 of Dipus sagitta. Lineage (NCBI taxonomy): Eukaryota > Metazoa > Chordata > Mammalia > Rodentia > Dipodidae > Dipus > Dipus sagitta. The sequence goes on from CM070775.1 coordinate 119,139,791, forward strand.
TTTTGTGGAAAGGAAGGGAGGTGGTGGAGGGGGGAGGGAGAGAGATTGAGATTTCTAACTTTTTAAAATTAAATTATTATCTAAAAGTTAAATAGAATTGAGCCATAGTATTGGAAGAAACCTTAATTCTCAGTTTCTATTTTTGTTCCAAATGACTAATAATTCCATTACTTTATCCCCTGGCACAATGAGTTCCTATTTCCACTCTTTCCAGAGGATGCTTTGCCATGCATGTCAGTGAGTGCCACAGCTTCTCCTTTGCATTACTAAAGGAGTTATAGTAATTCTAAAGGCAAGCATTTCATGATCTTCATTCTCCCTCCTCATTGTACAAAAAGAATGAAACTTGGCAGGGTGTGATGGCGCACACCTTTAATCCTAGCCCTAGGATTCAATCCTAGGCAGAGGTAGGAGGTTTTCTGTGAGTTTGAGGCCAGCCTGGGACTACAGAGTAAATTCTAGGTCAGCCTTGGCTAAAGTAGGACCTTGCCTCGGGGGGGGGTGGGGGGGGAAGAAAAGAAAAGAAAAAGAAGAAAATTTAATTGTATGTGGGAATGTAAGCATGTAGTATTATGAAAAACAATTTTATTTATAATACCCATAATAATTATATATTCTTTGTTTTGGGTTTTAGAAAATGCAAGAATTGAATATGATTATGGTCTTATAATAGAGTGTGATGGTTAAGAGGATAAGTCTCAGAGTCAGACTGCCTGAATCAAATTCTAGCTCTGCATGTTTTTTTTTTTTTTTTTTTTTTTTTTTGTGTGTGACAGTGGAGTAGCTGATGTTCTCAGATTAGTTTTCTCACATATAAAGAAGAGGAAATAGGCTGGGTGTGGTGGCGCATGCCTTTAATCCTAGCCCTCGGGAGGCAGAGGTAGGAGGATCGCCGTGAGTTCGAGGCCACCCTGAGACTCCATAGTGAATTCCAGGTCAGCCTGGGCTACAGTGAGACTCTACCTCGAAAAACAAACAAACAAAAAAAAAAAAAAAAAAAAGAGAGAGAGAAAATAATCTACTCTAACTGAGGTTCATTGAAAATATTAAATATGATAATTAAAGTTTGGAATGATGCTCAATATAATTTAGCTATTTTTGTTATGGTGCAATTAAAGACTAGGGTACTATTTGGAAATATGTCTTGAAGTTTCATAACATATCCAAATACAATTTGTGTATACATTGAACATCTCAAATGCTATGGAAATACGCCATGTTGTTCGTGTCATAAATATCCAAGAATTATGTGAGATGCACATCCTGATGTTGCCTTTTTTCTGTGTGCTTGTTTGAAAGCGAATGTCTCTCCTATTTAAGACATTTTAAATGCTTTTATAGTCTCCCTTTATTTTATGAGTAACTTATATACACTTATACATGTTTCGTTTTGTAAATGAGGAAGTCTGCAAGACTTTTTTTGTTTTTTTTTTCAAGGTAGGGTTTCACTCTAGTTCAGGCTGACCTGGAATTCACTATGTAGTCTTAGGGCGGCCTTAAATTTATGGCAATCCTCCTACCTCTGCCTCCCAAGTGCTGGGATTAAAGGCGTGCACCACCATGCTCGGCCCCGTTTATTTTCCTTTATTTGTTTATTTTAACGGAGTTTTGTGTAACCCACCCATTACCATGTATGTTATTTTCTGATTTTTTTGAAAGGGTCTTTTCTATTTTTTTAAAAACAAACAAACAACAAAAAAACTGCTTTTTTATTGACAACTCCCATAATCATAGACAATAAAGAATGATAATTCCCTCACCTCCCCCACCTTGTCCCTCAGAAATCCACTATCATATCCCCTTCCTCTCTCAATTAGTCATTTATTTAGTTTTATTTATTTATTTGTTTGTTTTTTGAGGTAGGGTCTTGCTTTAGCCCAGGCTGACCTGGAATTCACTGCGTTGTCTCAGGGTGGCCTGAAACTCAACGGCGATCCTCCTACCTCTGCCTCTCGAGTGCTGGGATTAAAGGCATGTGCCACCACGCCTGGCTCTCTCTTTTATTTTGATGTCATCCTGAAAGTGTCTTTTCTTTGCAGGATCTGAAGCTATGAGTGGCAAGAAACTAAGACGAGTGGGTTTATCACAAGACCTCTGTGACCGTTTGAGCAGATGTCATATTGTTACCTGTCAGGTAAAATTTATATAATTTTTAAAATTAAAAAAAATATTTATGTATTTATTTGAGAGAGAGAGAGAGGCAGATAGAGAGAATGGTCAAGCCAGGGCCTCTAGCCACTGCAAACAAATTCCAGACACATATACCCTGTTGCAGTCCGGTTCGCATTGCTGGTAGAAATCACCCAATAAGAGCAGCTTGTGGGAAAAAAGAGGTTCATTTTGGCTTACAGGCTCAAGGGGAAGCTCCACGATGGCAGGGGAAAACGGTGGCATGAGCAGAAGGTGGACATCACCCCCCGGCCAACATAAGGTGGACCATAGCAACAGGAGAGTGTGCCAAACACTGGCATGGGGAAACTGCCTATAACACCCATAAGCCCGCCCCCCAAAACACATTGCCTCCAGGAGGCTTTATTTTTATTTTTTTAGTTTTTCGAGGTAGGGTCTCACTCTGGCCCAGGCTGACCTGGAATTAATTATGTAGTCTCAGGAAGGCCTTGAACCCACGGCAATCCTCTTACCTCTGCCTCCTGAGTGCTGGGATTAAATGCGTGCACCACCACGTCTGGCTTCCAGGAGGCTTTAATTTCTAATTGCCATCAGCTGGGGAGACTAGCATTCAGAATACCTAAGTTTATGGGGGACACCTGAATCAAACCACCACACGCCCTCTTGTGCATCTGGCTTACGTGGGTCCTGGGGAATGGAACCAGGGTCCTTAGGCTTTGCAGGCAAATGTCTTAACCACTAAGCCATTTCCCCAGCCGAAATTTATATAATTTTTAATTAATAAATTCATGGATAAATTAATTTTAAGAATATTTTAGGGGTTGGAGAGATGGCTTAGCAGTTCCTCCATACCCATGTAAAGCCAGATGCACAGAGTGGCACATGTATCTGGAGTTTGTAGTGGCTAGAGGCCCTGGTACACCCATTCTCTCTTTCTTTCTCTGTCTCTTCTCTCTTTGTGTGCAAATAAGTAAATAAAAATTTTAAAAAGAATATTTTAATAACAAACTTAGAATATAAAAACTTAAAAAACAGGGTAAAGGTTATTGCTCTTCCATAGGCTGTTTAGGTTGCATTTCCAAGTGCAACTAACTGCATTTCAATATTTTTGTATTTTAGGGGGAGAATGGCCATGGCATTAGGTGATGTGCTTCTGTGCCATGTATCTGGGGTCCCTGGGAAGTTTTAGCTACTTAAAAGAAAATTTATGGTCACATGAGAAATATGACTCAAATGAGAGATGGTATTCAACATGGATAATTTCTCTTAGGAGAGAAATTAATACTTAGGATTAATATTATGATTTTCTTAATGCTGAGAATTGACCCCAGGACTTTGAATGATAACATCTGAACTATATCCTCAGATCAGGATTATATTCACAGGACTATTTTCTTATTTATAAAACTTAAAGATGCCGTGTTTCTAAGCACAGTGGTGAAGAAAATCCCTCTTAGGAGGGTATATAAGGGTTAAGTTTTTTTTTTTTTAGTTTTCCCAGGGTAGGGTCTCTCACTTTAGCTCAGGCTGACCTGGAATTCACTATGTAGTCTCAGGGTGGCCTCAAGCTCATGGCGATCCTCCTACCTCTGCTTCCTGAGTGCTGGGATTAAAGGTGTGCACCACCACATCTGGTGGGTTAAGGTTTTTATCTTTGTGTGTGTGTGTACATATGTACATCCACATGTGTGTAGGCAGATGTGTATGTTCAGATGAGGACAGAGGTCAGTACTGAGTATTTTCCTAGTCACTCTACCTTATTTTTGTACAAGGTCTGTCACTGAATCTACAGTTCACCGGTTCAACTAGACTAGCAAATTAGCCAGCAAGTCCAAGGGATCCTCCTGTCTCTGTCTCCCCAGCACTGCGATTATAGGTGCAGCGGCTTTGTATGTGTTTGTGTGAGTGTGTGTGTGTTTAAGTCTGTGAGTGTGGGTGCATAGGTGCCATGGCCCTCCTGTGAAGGTCAGAGGACAAGTCTGTGTGTTCGCTCTTACCACCCACCTTGTTTGAAGCAGAGTGTCTTGTTCTAAGGTTCAGTGCTGCATCTGCCAGGCTAGCTGGCCTGCCAGCTCCTGAGCAACTGTCCTGTCTCAGCCTTCCTTTTCATTCTAGGCATGTTGGGATTATGGAATCTAGCGACAGTGTCCAGCTTTTCCACATGAGTGTTGGTGATCTGAACTCTGGAACCCATGCTTGCATGGGATACACTTTATCCACTGAGCTATCTTCCCAGCCCCACATTTGGTTTTCTTTTTTTCTTTTGCAGTAGAGTCTCACTCTAGCCCAGGCTGACCTGGAATTCACTATGTAGTCTCAGGGTGGCCTCGAAACTCATGGTGATCCACCTGCCTCTGCCTCCTGAGTGCTGGGATTAAAGGCATGTGCCACCACACCCAGATTTCTTTCTTTTTTTAGAGAGAGAGAGAGAAAGAGAGAGAAAATTGGTGTGCCAGGGCCTCAGCCACCACAATTGAACTCCAGACGCTTGCACCACCTAGTGGGCATGTGCAACCTTGTGCTTGCCTCACTTTTGTGTGTCTGGCTTACGTGGGATCTGGAGAGTTGAACATGGGTCTTTAGGCTTTGCAGGCAAGTGCCTTAACTGCTAAGCCGTCTCTCCAGCCCGCACATCTGGCTTTTAATGTGGGTACTGCTGGGCATCCGAATGCAGCTCCTTGTACTTGCATGGCAAGTACTTTACCCTCCAAGTCATCTCCTCCTCGGTCCCAGATTTTTATCTTTAATAAAGCAAATTATCAAAGCATACAATAATTTTTGATTGCTTTCTATTTTAAAGATATCTTTGTTTTCTCTGCAACACATTTAATAATAATTCTCATGCTCATATTTTTAAATGATTTTAGGAATGCGAATGATAGGGTCTCACTCAGTCCAGGCTGACCTGAAATTCACTTTGTAGCCCAGGCTGGTCTTGAACTCATGGCCATCTTACTCCCTCCCAAGAGCTGGGATCATTGCTGTGTACTACTATGCCTGGCTTAGAAGTGTGATATCTTCACATATGTATGTTGCATTTTGATCATATGTGCCTCCCTTATTCCTCCAGTCTCACTGTATCTCTTCTTCCCACCACTTACTATGCTACTGAAGAGAGGGACTTCTCCTCCCCCAGCACTCATTAACTGTCAGGAGCTGCTCAGGGAGGGTCGTGGCCTCATATTACCTCTCACCTATCCTGAACAGAATGTTGACTGGCCCCGCCCTGTGCAGATCTTGTGTGGGTAACCACAACTGTGGAGTTCAGGAGTGCAATGGCCTTGTCATGGGTGGATGACACAGTTCTACAGTATTCCTCGCCACCCTCCAACTCATCTTCTTTCCATTTGCTCTTCCTCAGTGTTCCCTGAGCCTTGGAGGGGATGTTGTATATGTCCTGTATAGGGCCAAACATTCCCCACTCAATTATTATTTAGCACTTTGAACAGTTACAACATTAACAGTTAGAACATTAACTGCTTCCCACTGCCAAGGCTGGGGTTTCTAATCAGGGCTGAGACTAGAACTCATCTGTGGATATAATGATAAATATTGAAAAGTGTCCTAGACAGCTTCAGGTTGCTGGGATGAACTTCTGAAAACCAGGCACCAGTATGGGAGGAAGGGATTTGTTGAAGCTTACAGATTCAGGGGAAGTTCCATAATGGCAGAAGAAGCTGGCCGGCTTCCACAGGTCCAAGCAGAGAGAGAGAGAAGCAACAGCTACCACCAGCATCACAAGCAAGCACACTCTAGGACTCCATGATGGCAGAACTCTAGCACTCTGCATGTCTTGTGTCTGGAAACAGATTTGCCCCCAAACATACCTTGGGGCTGGACCCTAGGATCTACCCATAGTGACACCTCCAGCCAGGTGGCTGGAGATCTAAGTTACAAGCTTGAATAAAACTCTGGTATCTATTGGGGGCCATCCATTCAAACTACCACAAGAAAGCAGTTTGACAGTACATCCATTTAGCAAAGCAATGATAGTAGGTTTTCTTCTAAGGCCTATGGTCTCCCCAGCTATGGGCTCTTGACCTGGTTTTCAGTACCAGGTATGAGTAACCTCCTGTGATAAAATCGTTGGTTACCCCCATAATAACCATGTCACTATTGCACTATAGAGCATGCCTTGCTTGATGGGCCAATTTTTTTTAAGGTTCAGAAAGATTTTATTATAGCTTAAAGCTTTAGGAGGATGAAGAGAAGAGGGCTTAAACCTAGAACAAAAGAGGAGGAAGCAAGGTGAAGCTCTTGCCCAGGGAGGCAAGAGGGGAGTTGAGAGCCCCCCCCCCCCCCCCACCGAGACGCAGACCTTGGTTTTTTATGGGACGTGGCTATGTGAGGAAGACCAGGTTGGCAGGTTACTATGGACAAAGATCAGATTTTACACCTTTGCCAGTATGTTATTTATTTATTTTGGTTTTTTGAGGTAGGGTCTCACTCTAACCCAGGCTGACCTGGAATTCACTGTGTAGTCTCAGGGTGGCCTTGAACTCACAGCAGTCCACCTACCTCTGCCTCCCGAGTGCTGGGACTAAAGGCGTGTGCTACCATGCCTTGATGGGTCATTTTTGTAGAATGCAGGATTCACTGCTGGGTGAGATTGTTCATGACTTTTCTCTGCCTAGCAGCCTGCATAGCGCCTTCAATCATCTTGAGAAGTAGCCAGCAGGAAGGACGTGTCCTCCCCAGCGCCAGCTTGATTTCTCTGTCCTGCTGCCAGTGGGTGTGGTGTCTGCAGCAGTAGGGTTTTACCTTGCATTTCTGATGGGCAGCCCAGAGCATGGCAGTGGCTTTGGGGCTTCTCAGAACCACAGTCCACAGCCTGGCCCTGATATTATTGTTGGATAACACATGGCTACTAGGAGCCACATCATACATCTGTGTGGGGTACCTCCAGTCATTGTATCATTATTACTTTATATGTATTTTTAAGTTAAGTTTACGTACTAGTAGGTTTTCTTAAGGCTTTTTCATATTTCCTCTTTTGGTTAACCCTTCCCCAACTTCCTAATCTCCCCCATTTCCCTGTCTTCATTGCTGATTAACCCTTTCCAATCCCAGCATCTTCTTTTCCCACTATTTTCCTATCACTTGTGTTTGATCTCCTAACCTTAAGGCCTGATATCCCTCTCTCAATTATTGGATACTTTCTCTGAGTAAACTTAGCTTAGGAAAAAAAACACCACCCTGCATTTCAGTAGAACACTTTCTGGGCATGTATTTGAACCCAAGCTCCAGTGCAGTGCTCATATATGCACCTGGGATGGAGGCTACTGCTATGTGATGTTACTTGGCATGTTCTCTCCTACATTTCAGTGGTACCAGATAATTAGAAGATAAGACTTGTCAGCATGTCTTTGAGTGAAAGCATATTTTTGGGTATAACTCTTGCGATTTCAAATGAACTCTAGACACATGTGCCACTGTAGCATATGCTTAATATGCCCAAGGCCTAGGTTTGATCCCAGCACCAGAAAGAAAGGGCATTTATTGCCGGGCGTGGTGGCGCACGCCTTTAATCCCAGCACTCGGGAGGCAGAGGTAGGAGGATCGCCGTGAGTTCGAGGCCACCCTGAGACTCCATAGTGAATTCCAGGTCAGCCTGGGCTAGAGTGAGACCCTACCTCGAAAAACAAAAAACAAACAAAAAAAAAAAAAAAAAAAAAGAAAGGGCATTTATATACAATAAAGTACACCTTCTCTACATATGAGCAGTAACAATCCAAAGGTTCTTTTTGCCTTGTATTTCCTTTTTAAATTAAGAATAAATCTCACAATGAAAGTTTTGTTTTAATTCCAATATCTTTGTTACTAATGAATATTTAAAATATTTCTATTTTTTTTTTTTTTTAGGATTTTTTATGCCTTTCCTCTTTGGAACTTATGAAAGTGACTGGCCTGAGTTACAGAGGTGTCCATGAACTCCTACGGACAGTCAGTAGGGCTTGTGCCCCACAGATGCAAACGGTATATTAACTCAACTACAAGATATGACTTATTCTGGAGGTCAGGATGGCTCCCGCAAGGAAGCAAACACTTCAGCTAAACTGGAAAGGTTGAATAGGGGAGACAGACAAGAGTGCTGGGAAGGGAGGTAGGCAGGGAAGAGTGGTGGGTCACTGGGAATAGCAAATACAAAGGCCCTGTGGTGCTTGTTCAGTGATAAGACTGGGGGCTGTGTCAGTGGGACGCAGTGAGGGAGAGAGTGGCCGAAGGTAAAGCCAGAGAGATGAGAGCATGAGGACCTTGCCATGGTAAAGAGAGTTTGGGCATTATTCTACGAATCATGGGAAGTCATAAAAGGATATGATCTGTGTTTTCATTTTATTTATTAATTTATTTTGGTTTTTCCAGGTAGGGTCTCATTGTAGCTTAAACTGGCCTTGAACTTGTGGTGGTCCTCCCGCCTCTGCCTCCTCCCAAGTGCTGGGATTAAAGGCGTGCGCCCGCCACGCCTGGTTTATTATTTATTTTTGTAAAATATTTTTATTTATTTGCAAGGAGAGAGAGTGTGAGTTGGGTGTGCCAGGGCCTTGTCACTTTAAATGAACTCCAGACACATGTGCCACTGTAACATTCACAGACGGGCTCCAGAGGTTTGATGTGGCTATCTTTCAGGGGGCCTGTTCCCACCTACCTCCTCAACTTCCTTTCAAATCATTTTTCACAAACCAGCCTAAGTTTGAGATGATCACGTGGTCTCATGCCGCTGGCTGTTGCTATCAGCATAAACTCCCAACTTCCCCCGAGCCCTGTCCAGCCTCAGCCCCAGCTGCCCTGCGCCACTCCCCTTCATTGAGCCGTACTAAATGACCATGGGGAGGGGAGGTTCGAGGTAGCGTCTTGCTTTAGCCCAGGCTGACCTGGACTTCACTATGTCGTCTCAGGCTGGCCTTGAACTCAAGGTGATCTTCCTAACTCTGCTTCCCAAGTGCTGGGATTAAAGGCATGCCCCACCACGCCTAGCTTGAACTTAATTTTTCTGCAGTTTTCATGAGTTTTTCTTTCCCCTTTCTTGCTTCTGCCTGAGCGTTCTTTGTACATTCTGTCTTCTTTGTCAGGAACACTCACATTCTGTTTCTCTCACAACTGGTTCATGCTTTAGCACAGACCTCTTGCTCTTCAGGGAAGTCTTCTAGCTCACCACTGTGTCTAGATCAGGTATACTGTTATATATACTTTGGTTTTTCGAGGTGGAGTCTCACTCTAGCCCAGGCTGATCTGGAAATCACTCTGTAATCCTAGGCTGGCTTCAGTCTCACAGCGAACCTTCCTACCTCTGCCTCCCGAGCACTGGGATTAAAGGCGTGCATCACTGTGCCCAACAAGAACAGATATACTGTTGGTCGTCTCCACAGTCATCTCTTATTAATTAGATACAACTTTCCCAGTGTCTAGTCCTTATTTCATACTTTCTGGTTGACGATAAGCCTGTGAGAATGGGGGCTTTGGGTGTCATATCACATCTCCATAATTTAGCATCATTTCTAGCACTGAGTAAAAGTTTGAACAAATAATAGAAGAAAAAGGGATGGAACAGGGCCACAGCTGCTAAGTCAGAGGTTAGGGGTTGGCTTAAGTTTTTGAGTAGATTTGCAAGCTGAGAAGAACTTGATCATTTTCTTGTCCAGGCTCATGAGATAAAGACACAGAGATCTGCTAATCTGTCACCAGCCTTCTTGTCTACTACCCTTTCTGCTCTGGATGAAGCCCTGCATGGAGGTGTGGCTTGTGGATCCCTCACAGAGGTAAAGGAAAGCCTTTCACACTGTTGCAGTCAGAAAACACCCAACCAAGAGCAGCTTGTGGGGAAAAAGGGTTTATTTTGGCTTACAGACTCAAGGGGAAGCTCCATGATGGCAGGGCAAACGACGTCATGAGCAGAGGGTGGACATCACCTCCTGACCAACGTAAGGCGGACAACAGCAACAGGGGTGTACGCCAAACACTGGCAAGAGGAAGCTGGCTATAATATCCATAAGCTTGCCCCTAACAATACACTGCCTCCAGGAGGTGTTAATTCCCAAATCTTCATCAGCTGGGAACCTAGCATTCAGAATACCTAAGTTATGGGGGACACCTGAATCAAACCAGCACATACACCTTCATCTGTTGACCTGTACTAGAGCCAGGAGGAAAAGTTTAGTTTAAGAAAGAAAACACCTTTAATCCCAGCACTTGGAAAGCAGAGGTAGGAGGATCACCATGAGTTTGAGGCTACCCTGAAACTTCATAGTGAATTCCAGGTCAGCCTGGGCTAGAGTGAGACCCTACCTCGGCGGGGTGGGGGAGCATAAACTGGAGGCTGGCAGGATGGCTCAGTGTGTAAAGTGCTTGCTGTGCAAACATGAGGTCCTATGTCCAGGTACTCAGCACCCAGGCAAGTGCCCGGCACAGCAGCATGCTCCTATGGTCCCAGCACTGAGCGGGCTGAGACTGTGTTTATGGTTATGGGTGTGATCACTATAGACTGTGTTTCCATTACACTCCCGAGAAGGTCTAGCCTAAAGAGTCTAGAAGCATAGGTACTTTTAGCACACTTTAGATAAGAGCAGATTCTTTTCGTGTGTGTGTGTATGTGTGTGTGTGTGTGTTGGGAATTGAACTAAAGGCCTCAAGCACGCTAAGCAAGCACTGCCTCCCCAGCCCTTTATTACCTCTCATAATTTAATTGTGGATTATTTATTTTTCTATTTTTGTATGTGTGCATGTTGTGTCTACATGAACGTGTTCATATGTGCACAGTATGTGTGTGCAGGTCTATCTGCATGTGTTTATGTGTGCGTGTAGAGGCCAGAGGTTGGCGTATGGTGTCTTCCTCAGTTGCTCTCCACCTTATTTATTTTTAAAATAATTTTTGTTTATTTTATTTATTTTATTTATTTGCAAGCACAAAGAGAGAGAGAGAGAGAGAGACAGATAGAATGGACATGCCAGGGCCTCCAGCCACTGCAAACGAACTCCAGACGTGTGGGCCCCCTTGGGCATCTGCCTTACGTGGGTCCTGGGGAATTAAATCTGGGTCCTTTGGCTTTGCAAGGCAAGCACCTTAACCGTTAAGCCATCTCTCCAGCCCCTCCACCTTCTTTATTGAGACAGGATCTGTCATTTGAACCAGAACTCACCAGATCTCCTGACTCCACCTCCCCAATGCTGGGATAACAGGCAGGCTGCTGCTTAACTGTAGATTTTCTTGGATGTAGGGCTTATTTTATGGACTATTTTATTCCCTATCTTTCTAGGTAGATTAAAAAATATATGTGAACCAGGCGTGGTGGCACACGCCTTTAATCCCAGCACTTGGGAGGCAGAGGTAGGAGGATCGCCTGTGAGTTCGAGGCCACACTGAGACTACATAGTGAGTTCCAGGTTAGCCTGAGCCAGAGTGAGACCCTACCTCAAAAAACCAAAATATATGAACTATGTCTAGTGCATACCTATTAAATAGTTGAATGAGTAAGCCAATTAAAAGTCCAGTTGTTGCTTTGTATTGCCACCAGATGGTGCTAGGATCACACTTGATAAAACCGTTACAATCAGGTTTGACCTGATTTTTTTTTTTTTTATAACAATGGTGATTTGTTATTTTAAAATCTTGAATTTAAGGAAGATTAAACAAGTGAACAAGTGCTGCTTTTCTTCTTCTTCTTTTTTTTTTTGGAGGTAGGGTTTCACTCCAGTTCAGGCTGACCTGGAATTTACTATGTAGTCTCAGGGTAGCCTCAAACTCATGGTGATCTTCCTCCCTCTGCCTCCTGAGTGCTGGGATTAAAGGCATGTGTCACCATGCCTGGATTTTTAAAGTTTTATAATGACTTTCAGTATGTTTTCACTAAACAATTGTTTTTGGATCCAACTGTAAGTTACAAGCCTTTTTAGGTGTTTTGTAGTGATACCTGACTGCTGATTAGTGACAAGTTTTCTATTTTCTGTTCCTGCTGTATGTAGTGTCTTCAGTTTTGGGGACTTCCAGCTGAAAATAGGGAGTATCTCTACCTTCTATTAGGGAACAAAGTTTTTAAAATATATATGTAAGTTAGGAACTTTTAAAACAGTATTTTAGTTTTATTTATTTATTTGACAGAGAAAGAGGGAGGGAGGGAGGAGAGAGAGAGAGAGAGAATGGGCGCACCAGGGCCTCCGGCCACTGCAAACAAACTCTAGACATGTATGTTCCCTTGCGCGTCTGCCTAATGTGGGTCCTGGGGAATCAAACCTGGGTCTTTTGGCTTTGCAGGAAAACGCCTTAACTGCTAAGCTATCCCTCCAGCCCACAAGTTACAAACTTTAAAAAAAACTATTTTTATTTGTAATAGAAAAAGGGATCCAGAGAGAGAGAGAGAGAGAGAGAGAGAGAGAAAGGGGGTATATGTATGTGTGAGTGGGTGTGCCAGGGCCTCCATCCACTGTGAACAAACTCCAGACGCATGTGCCACCTTGTACATTTGGCTTACTTGGGTCCTGGAGAATTGAACCTGGGTCCTTTGGCTTTGCAGGCAAGCACCTTAACCATTAAACCATCTCTCCAGCCCAAGTTATGCACTTTAAAAAAATTATTTATTTATTTGAGAGATAGGGAAATAGGCAGGGGGAGGGAGGGAGAGAATGGGCACATCAGGGCATCTAGCCACTGCAAACAAACTCCAGATGTATGCCTCACCCTGTGCATCTGGCTTATGTGGGTCCTGGGGAATCGAACCTGGGTCCTTTGACTTTGCAGGCAAGTGCCTTAATTGCTTTCTAGCCCATGTTATGCACCTTAATGAGACTATAGCCCAATATAATAATTAGAATAGATGGGCATGGTGGCATACACTTGTAGTCCCAGCACTCAGGAGGCAGAGGTAGGGGGATCACTGTGAATTCAAGGCTACCCTGAGACTACATAGTGAGTTCCATGTTAGCCTGGGCTAGAGAGAGATACTACCTTGAAAAACAAAACCAACCAAACAACAACAATAACAAAAAACTAGAATAATACAGAACTATTCAAACTAACTGTGGCTTCCTCCTCATCTTTTGGGAGGTAAACTGCATCCTGAATTAAAACAAAAAACTATTTTATTTTATTTATTTGATAGAGACAAAGAGGTAGAGAGAGAGAAAAAGAGAGAGAGAATGGACACACCAGGGCCTCCAGCCACTGCAAACGAACTCCAGACGCATGTGCCACCTTGTGCATCTGGCTTACGTAGGTCCTGGGGAACTGAACCTGGGTCCTTTGGCTTTGCAGGCAAGCGCCTTAACCGCTAAACCATCTCTCCAGCCCCTGCATCCTGAACTTTTACCATTCTCTGGTTTTCGTTTATTTTATTGTACATTGAAAATACAAGGCTCATTTATTTTATTGTACGTAGAAGATGTAAGTATTTCATTTATTGTACATAAAAGATATAACTATTTCATTTATTTTATTGTACGTTGAAGATATAAGTATTTTCATTTTGCTGATTTTGCAACTTAAAAAAAATCATGTATTTGCGATTATGTGGTAATATCTCGTGTCTCTTTTGTGGGTTGTTTTGCTCACTAAATGTTGCCTGTAAGATTTATCCCTGTTGCTGCGGGAGCAAGAACAGGACTCACTTTCACTGCTGTGTCACATTTCACTGTGAAACAGTGCCACCATTTATTTACGTCTTTTCCTCGGAGTGGACATTTGGTTTGTTTCTTGTTTCCTGCTAACATGAACAAGTCCTGTGACAATTTTTGTTCTTGTATCCTGGATTACATGTGGAAGTATTTCTCTAGGGCAAGGATTGGTAAATTACCACCCAGTAGTAAAATTCAGCTCACTGCCTGTTTTTGTAAATAAAGTTTTATGGCTGTGCTCGTTTGTTTACATTTTGTGTGTGGTTGTTTTGTGATACAAGGGCAGAGTTTAGTTAGTTGTGACAGAGACCATATGGTGTGCAAAGTCTAAAATATTTTCTATGTGGTCCCCGCCTTGGCGTCTCCCTTGGTGGTTTGGTGACCGTAGGCTGTGCACATGAGTAACTTTGCACAAACAGGACAAACTGTTTTCCGGAGAGCTTATGCCTGTTTACGCTTCTGCCAGTCAATGCACAAGTTCTTTGAGCTCTGTATCTTCTTGCCTTCGAATTACCAGACAGACTTCTGTCCATCTTTATGATCTTAATTTTCTTTTTCTTCTTTTTTTAAAAAAAGTATTTTTATTTATTTATTTTAGAGAGAGAGAGAGAGAGAGAGAGAGAGAGAGAAGGAAAGAGAAAAACAGACAGAGAGTGAGTGCTTAGGGCCTCTAGCCACTGCAAATAAACTCCAGATGCATGTGCCCGCTTGTGCATCTGGCTTAGGTGGGCCCTAGCGAGTGGAACCTGGGTCCTTTGGCTTTGCAAGCAAACGCCTTAAAGGCTAAGCCATCTCTCCGGCCCAATTTTATTTCATTAATAGTGAACTTTCAGATAGCATTTGGGTACTTTTTAAAACAACTCTGTTAAGGCATGACTTAAATACCACGAAATCCAAACAACATTGCAATGACCTGTGATTTTAGTAAGTTTATGGTTGTGCACTCATCAGTGCAACAGAGCCTCAGAACACTTCAGTCGTCTGTACATGCATTTTCAGTTAATCCTTACTCATCCATAGCTCCAGGCAACCTCTGATCTGTTTTCATTCTCTATAAATTTGCTTTTTGTAAACATTTCATATAAATGCACTCATGTCATATGTAATCATTTGTATTTAGTTTCTTTCATGTAGCATTTGTGTGTGTGTGTGTGTGTATTGGTGTGTGTGCTTGTACACATGTGTGTGTGTGTACATGCATGTGTTTGTGCATGTGTATGGAGGCTAGAGGACAACCTTGGGTGCTGTTCCTTGGGCCCTGTCCACCTTTTTTATTTTTTATTTTTTTATTTTTTTTTATTTTTTTTATTTTTTTTGGTTTTTCGAGGTAGGGTCTCACTCTAGTTCAGGCTGACCTGGAATTCACTATGTCGTCTCAGGGTGGCCTTGAACTCATGGCAATCCTCTTACCTCTGCCTCCCAAGTGCTGGGATTAAAGGCGTGCGCCACCACGCCCGGCTTACCTGTCCACCTTTTTTAAAACCATGGTTTCTTATTGGCTCGGAGCTCACCAAGTACCAGGATTCCACCTGTCTCCATCTTCCTAGGCATTACAAACTGTGGTAGTTTGAATGGATGTCCCCCAATAGATCCAGGAGTTTATTAAAGCTTGGCTACAGGAGGTGTCCCTGTGGGTAGATCCTGGGGTCCTGTCCTAAGGTGTTACTGGGGACAGATCTGATTTTCAGCTGAAGGCATGCAGAGTCCTTGAGCTCTTGGGGTTCCTGGAGTGTGCTTGCTTGTGGTGCTGGTGTTTCTCTCTGCATGGACCCGTGAGGGGCCAGCTTCTTCTGCCTGGATCTGTAAGCTTCAATAAATCCTGTTCCTTCCACAAGCTGTGTCTGGTTTGGAGTTTCATCCCAGCAACGTGAAGCTGTCTACTACACAAGCATACAGCACTACATCTAGCTTTTTTCACATGGGCTGGGAGGAATGAGGCTCAGGTCCTTATGCTTGTATGGCAAGAACTTTACCAATAGAGCTATCTCTCCAGCCCTTATGTAGTATTTTGTAAAGGTAAAGCATGTTATAACACGTATTAGTAATTATTTACTTTTAATTATTCCTATTTCGTTGTATGACTTGCACATTTTGCTTACCCATTCATTAGTTGATGTTTGGAATGTTTTCAGTTTTCTTCTGTCAATCATGTCACTGTGAGCATACATGGGAGTCTTTAAGTGAAATTGTTTTTTGTTAACCTTGAGGAGATGTCAAGGAGTTGAATGAACAGGTCATATAATAAGTATATGCTTAACTTTAAAATTTTTTTAAATTTTTTTATTTATTTGAGAAAGAGAGAGAGAGGCAGCTGCTGCTAACGAATTCCAGACACATGTGCTACCTTGTGCATCTGGCTTATGTGGGTCCTGGGGAGTTGAACCTGGGTCCTTTGGCTTTGCAGGCAAGCACTTGAACTGCTAAGCCATCTCTCCAGCCCATGCTTAACTTTTTAAGACTTGCTAGACTGGTTTCTAAGGTGGCTATGCCATTTTACATTCTCCTTAGAATGCATGATAATTTGTTTCAATACATCTTCACCAACACTTAGTATTATTTTTGCTTTTGTGCTACAGATTGGTGCTAGGACTTCATTCATGATAAATAAACATGAAATACACACTTTTCTACTGACCTATGCCAATGACTCTGTTTGTATTTTTGATTTTAGCTCTTCTAGTGGGTGTGTAGGTGTATTTCATTCAGGATTATAGTTCTCTCTCTCTCTCTCTCTATGGCTATGTAGCTCTCTCCTCCTCTTTCTCTCCTCTGGCTATGTAGCTCAGGCTAACCTTGAACTCATGATCATTTTGTTTCAGCTTCTCAGTTGCTAGAATTATAGGTATGAACCACCATGCCCAGCCTCTGTACTATTTTAAAGAATCAAAGACACAAATGAAAAGGAAATGTGTAGCTCAACATGTCATGAATATTAATATGGAAATCTTAAATGTTAGCAGATTGAATCTAGTAGTTTAAAAATGGGATAATATTTCATGATCAGGTTAAACTTGTCCCATCTACAATGGTGATTTACTATTTGAAAATCTGTAAATGTTATTCACCATGTTTACTAGATCAAAATAGAAAAATGACCATTTTTGGGCTGGAGGGATGGCTTAGCTATTAAGGCACTAGCCTGCAAAGCTGAAGGGCACAGGTTTGCTTCCCCAGGACCCATGTAAGCCAGATGCACAAGGTGGCGCATGCTTTTGCAGTTTGTTTTCAGCAGCTGAAGGCTCTGGCATGCCTATTCTCTCTTTCTCAAATATAAATAAAAACAAAGTATAAAAAAGTTACAAAAGAAGAAATATAACCATTTCTCCTGCACAAGATTGAGTCTGTCAGCATTCCACCATGGACGGGGAGGGCCTCATGGGACTTCATTCCTCCCAGAGGAGCTGCTGGCAGTTAATGGTTGCTGGGGGAAGAACAGTCATGTTCTTCAGCGGTGTAACCTCTGGCAAGTGGTTCATACCCCAGTAAGTAAGCACCCCCCATGCTCATGCACACAGCCCCAATTTAACTCAGTAGTCACACGCATACCAAAAGGACATGAAAGTAGAAAAAGGGAAATTGTAGGAGGGGGATAAGAAAGAAGGGGTGAATATGATCAACATATATACATACATGAGCTTAATGAAAATAAAGTCACAAAATGATCATTTCAATGAGGCAAAAATATTTGATAAAATTCAACACCAAATTTACATTTTAAGTAGTGTAAGAAAGAAAACTTTGCCTTGGTTCTGATTAAAGATGTCTATCAAATACCCACAGCAAACATCATGGGTTCTTTAAAATCCTTTTATTGGGCTGGGAAGATTGCTCAGTGGTTAAAAGTGCTTGTTTGCAAAGCCTGCTGGCCTGGGTTCAGTTCCCCAGTACCCACATGAAGCCAGATGCACAGAGTGGGCCATATGTCTGGAGTTCGTTTGCAGCATTCAGAGGTCCTGGTACACCTGTACTCTCTCTGCTCACAAGTAAATAAATAAAAATAAAAATGACCATCAAAACCCCATTTATAAGCCAGGCATGGTGGTGCATGCCTTTAATCCCAGCACTGGGAGGCAGAGGAAGGAGGATCACTGTGAGTTCGAGGCCACCCTGAGACTCCATAGTGAATCCCAGGGCAGCCTGGGCTACCTCGAAAACAAAAACAAAAACAAACCATTTATATTCATTTCCCATATCTGCCACTCTTTGTTAACAGCAACATTTTGTCCTGTTTGCTATCATTTTGCTTGCCCATGTTTGTATTTATGAGATACGTAAATATTTTTCTAAATCACCTGTGTGAGTTGTATACATTAAGGTCATTTACTAAATACTTCAGTAAAAATTTCTAATAAGAATATTTTCTTGCATAACCCCCATCCAGCCAACACATTTAATAAACAAAACATGGCTAAAATATTTGAATCTGCCAGTTTTTGCCATTGACTCAGTAAGACCCACCATCATGAGGTTACAGTTAAGATATTGACTGAGGGGCTGGAGAGATGGCTTAGCGGTTAAGCGCTTGCCTGTGAAGCCTAAGGACCCTGGTTCGAGGCTCGATTCCCCAGGACCCACGTTAGCCAGATGCACAAGGGGGCGCACGCATCTGGAGTTCGTTTGCAGTGGCTAGAAGCCCTGGCGCACCCATTCTCTCTCTCTCTTTCTCTCTGCCTCTCTCTCTCTCTGTCGCTCTCAAATAAATAAATAAATAAAAAATAAAAAAAATAAAGATATTGACTGAGGCTGGGCAAAGTTGCCTCAAGCTGGGAGAATGGCTTTGAGAAAGGCTCACTCACATGACTGGGCAGCTGGTCCTGGATGCTGGCAATTGTTTCCGGTGTGAACTTCTCCACAGGACTGCTTGAATGACTTCGTGATGTGACAGCTGACTCTCCCCATAGTCGTGATTCAAGGGAAAAGGGAGACATGGCAATGACTCTTAGAAGCCAGTCTTGTAAATTACATACCACCATTCTTCTATATTCTATTAGGCACGTAGCCAACTATAGATATGGTGCAGAAGGGGCCTACAAAAAACCATGAATACCAAACATGAGGATTCCTGGGTCTATCTTGGAGGCCAACTATCAACTAACATGCGCGTATGCATACATACATACATACCTATCTGTAGTCATGTAATTTTAAAACCCCTTCATTTATTAAGGCACTGAGGCAGAATTTCTAATGTGACCTCCCAGTCGTGTTGCATTCTCATCCCTGGTCCCTGTGAATATAATGAAATGTCACTCCTGTGATTATGATTGTAAGATGGGGGGAGGCACTCAGATTTAATCACACGGACCCTCAGAAGCAGCAAGCTTTCACTTGCAGAAGATAATATGGGGAGGATTTGTGATGGCGTTGTTGTGTTGGAGATGAAGGGGGCCCTGTGAGAAGGAATGCTGGTGGCCTCCAGTCGTAGTAAGGAACCGCCAGATGACGGTAAGGAAGAGAGAACCTCTAAGCTGCGTCAACCTGCCTGAGCCTGCGTGCTGACGTCTGCCCTGCCGGTAAGAGGAGAGCTGGCATAGCTGGTACCATGATTCAGCTTCGTGAGATCCTGAGTGGAGAACTCTGTCCAACCCACTTGTACTCTGACCCATGGAACTTTAAAATAATAATAAGTGAGTATTGGTTTTAAGTTGCTGAACTGTGGTAAATTGTTCTAGCAACAGAGAAGTAATACAAGTAATCAATGGAGATATCTAATTGCACGACATGATTTTTGTTTCTCATTCAAAGGTCTGGATTTCATTGAGGGAGTAAATATAAATCTGGAAACATTCTGTTGTCATTTTTATAGGTGGTCTTTCCTAACTTTAACTGAAAAAAAATTCCAGAATTTATTTATCATCAATTTTGATTTACACAAACTTTCCAAGCCTGGGTATAGCTACGTATTCAGTTACAGCACCAGGATGAAAAGGGAATCACAGAGTTGCTACTCCAGCTCAGAAGCAGAGGGGAACCTCGGGGACACCAACTCAGCTGAAATGTGAAAGGGAGTGGTTTGGGACTGCGTCTCCTTGCCTGAGAAAAGCAGATCGTGCACCTGTGGGACATATAAGCAGATACTTCCAAGTCTATGTTTTCTTTACTTTGTGTGTGTGTGTGTGTGTGTGGTATGTGCAAGTGTGTATGCATGTTTGCATGTGCAAGGCCTACCTGTGTGCATGCGTGTGTGGAGGCTGATGTCAGGCATTTTGCTGTATTGCTTTCCATCTTATTTATTGATGAGTATCTCCCTGAACCCAGAGCTGACCAATTCAGCCTCACTAGCCTGCCAGCTTGCCCCTGGCATCAGTCTACTGCTCTTGCCTTCCTAGGGCTGGGATCACAAGCCTGTACTACTATGCCTGGCTTTTATGTAGATGTGGGGATCTGAACGTAAGGCCTCATGTTTGCACGGTAAGCACTTTACCCTACAAGCCATCACCCAGCCCCCTTATTCTGAAACTATTATTACTGAAAGTGAATAGTGAAGATAAATGTGATGCTTAAACTTTAGAAGTTTATATTATGTGAGGTCAAGCCAGTCAGTAGTGATAAATAGTGCTTACCAACCAGTTTTTTTTTTATTTTTTATTTATTTTTTATTTTTTTTCCAACCAGTTTTTTAATTATCACCAACGAAGGAGCCTTTAAAATATTTTTTCCTTCCTACTGTATAACCTTGCTTTCTCTCCTTCACTGTCTGTGGAAATTAAAAAAATTTTTTTTTTGTTTATTTATTTATTTATTTGAGAGCGACAGACAGAGAGAGAAAGAGGCAGATAGATAGATAGAGAATGGGCATGCCAGGGCCTCTAGCCACTGCAAAGGACTCCCAGACGCATGTGCCCCTTGTGCATCTGGCTAACGTGGGTCCCGGGGAATCGAGCCTCGAACTGGGGTCCTTAGCTTAGCGCTTAACCGCTAAGCCATCTCTCCAGCCCATCTGTGGAAATTTTAATACTTCAGATGTGCTATGTTTCTGTTTCTGTACTGTATGTACATCTGTGCTTCACACACACACACACTTTTGCCTTCTCCAAAACCAAGTTCCACTCTTGGGGGACAGTATCACTCCTGCTTCAAATGTTTGAGTACATGTTATTGTGACTAGGTAAAATTACAGTTGAATTTAAAGGTATCATCAAAACATCAAAAAGTTATGCTCATTTTGTAATCTAGAGATTACAGACTAGAGAACTGGTCCAATCTCATGTCAGCCAAAAGAGATGTAACATTTGCATATCTTAGTTCAAGAGCACCTGTGGAAGAATAAACCCATGAAGCATTGCCAATTTTGTACAACACGAAGACTGATGGTTTACCCAGCTCCTCGCTCCAAGTCATGGGGAATGACGTAGCGCATACCTATATTATTTGTATCTCCTGGGCCATTGCTGAGACTTCTTGATTTAAGATCAAGCGACCTCCTTCGGTGGGGCGGTTTTGATTTGGAATTGATTCCTGTACTGTCCCCAAGAGGTATGGGCCGGAAGCCAGAGACCCGATCTAGCATTCCTAATTTTTCCTTGGAAAAAGTCACATTTCATTTCTTTATCTTTCTCACTGGCAAGATTAGCTGTGACCTACACAATTACAGAAGATAATAGAGCAGGGGTTGTCAGCTCAGGGGCCTACAAGACGGCGTCGTAGTGAACTGCAAGACTTAAACACGTTATTAGACTCTCGGCTGCAGACAACGACAGAAGGGTTAGCATTCCCTTTTCCTGCTTCCCGGCCTGCGGGCCTGTGAAGGCGGGATTCCTCTCCGTTAGCTGCAGTGAGGCTCAGGTGGCCCTGCGCACAGACAGCAGCGGGGAGGAAGCGCAGGCAGAGATTTCTCATGGGCGTGGTCTGTTAGTCCATCCCAGCAGCCTGAAAGGCAAGGTTATAATCCCAATACAAGATATGGCTGACTAGACCATTCTCCTCAGTTCTTCCCTCACTCCTTCAGTTATAAATACACTTTTCCTGGCAGGTGTTCAGAAATGCTGGTTAACGAATGGTTGAATCTTGGATATGCTTGACTTCTGTTAACCTGGGATATTTGTCATCTCTGTGTCCTGCTTCTTTCTACTCCATTCCTGTCCCTTTTCCCCCTCCCTTTCTCATTGACTTAAAAAATAGGAATAGAAATTTCAATAGGAAATCAGAAGAAATTTTGGAGAAATCCAAGGTGAAAACACTTCTATGTGCTACAACATGAAGTAGTTTATGAACAAGGTTTCCTTCACAAGGCAAAGTGTAATATGGCCTTCCTGGGATTCTCTGCTTTTTATTTTTGTTGTTTTTTTTTTGAGGTAGGGTCTCACTGTGGCCCAGGCTGACTCGGAATTCACTATGTAGTCTGAGGGTGGCCTCGAACTCACGGCGATCCTCCTACCTCTGCCTCCCTTGTGCTTGGATTAAAGGCGTGCACCACCACGCCCAGCAGAATGGCCTTTTATTTTATGAGAGAGAATGAGAGCAAGAGAGAGGAGGGAAAAATAGAGAGAATTGGCATGTCAGAGCCTCTAGCCATCATGATTGAACTCCAGATGCGTGCACCACTTTGTGCAAATGTGCAACCTTGCACATGTGTCACACTTACATGGGATCTGGGGAGTTGAACATGGGTCCTTAGGCTTCCTAGGCAAGTGCCTTAACTGCTAAGCCATCTCTCCAGCCCTGAGAGTTAGTTATTTCGAAAATAACTTCTGTGTGTCTGAAGACCTAATCAATTACTTCTGCATAATTGTTGGGAAAACAGAGACACGTGGTTAGATACCTGGTTCATTTAAAAACAGCAACGGGCTGGAGGGATGGCATAGTGGTTATGGCGTTTGCCTGCAAAGCCAAAGGACCCAGATTCGATTCCTCAGGACCCACATTAGCCACATGCACAAGGGGTCACGTGCATCTGGATTTCATTTGCACTGGCTGGAGGCCCTGGCGTGCCCATTCTCTCCCTCTCTCCCTCACTCTCCCTCCCTCCCTCCCTCTTTCTCTGTTAAATAAATAAATAAATAAGAATAAAATATTTAAAAACAACAACAACAACAAATGATGTGACTTTTCCACAGGCTTTCTTGTCTCACTTCAGAGCCAGACATTCCTTCATTTTCTTCCTCCAAATAGTGGCTTGGCAAACTGCTGCATCCTGCTGCCCCCCTTTTGAATGAATGGACAGTTAAGTTGCTAAGATTTGAGGTCCGAACAGGTCCAGGTTTCACATTCTTCTCAACCATGCTATGAACATAAGATTAAAGTGGGTAGACTTCATTTTTTTTCTTTAGTATAACTAGTTTTTCTTTTTTTGTGTGTGTGTGTGAGGGGAATAATAATTTTTTTTTCCTCCTTAAACCAGTCACTGATTTTTGCTTTCTTTTTGGTATTTGAGGGATCTTCAGTACGGGTTTTCTGTTGGTTCTTTTGCATTTTTCATGTATAGTATAAACCCATCAGCCCCGACTATATGCAGTTAAATATATTTTACTGGTATTTTCAATGTGTAAATGTTATATCCAGTCTGCGTTTCCAAGAAAGAAATAATGCAGACTGTTCTGGTTTGGCATGTTTTCTCTTTCTGACCACGAGTGGGACTGAAGCTGGGAACTGAACACAGCTTGAAATTTTGTGGTCTGACTGCTAGAATTCAGGGCTAAGCTGTCTGAAGCTAAAAAATTATTAATGTTGAAATGTTTTCTCCCCCTAAGTCAACCTGAAAAAAAAATAATGAAATTTAACACCAGGCAGCCCATATAATTGTGTATGTGATATTTTTTTGAGGCTAGCACGAGAGGAAAAATATATGAGGAGGATGTAGATAATTATAAATAGTTATTCTAGTTGAAAGTGTTATGATCCAAACTCTAATCCAAACTGAACAAAGCCCAAACAAACCAAGATATCGCATAATGTTCTGCTCTCCCCACGGCTATGCTAAATCAGTGCATACAAGTAATGAGGTAGAGAAAATGTCATCTTACCTTTCAGGGTTTTAGATATGTTTTCTTTAAAGGCAGAATAGTAAATTAATACCTTACATTTTCATGGTATTTGAGACTTTGCTGAATATTTTCATGTCATCCTGATTACAACTCTGATTTGCTTTATACCTTTCACGAACATTCACAAAGCATTTTACCAGTTTTAAGTTCATTAACTCTGAGAACATGGCTGAAACCTGGCACACGGGATTTGTAAGTGTAAATTCTCAGGACATATCATAGACCTTCTGAGACAGAGATGCTGGCTAACAAACTTGCCAGGTGATTCTTTTTTTTTTTTTTTTTTTTTTTGGTTTTTCAAGGTAGGGTCTCACTCTAGCCCAGGCTGACCTGGAATTCACTATGGAGTCTCAGGGTGGCCTCGAACTCACGGCGATCCTCCTACCTCTGCCTCCCGAGTGCTGGGATTAAAGGCGTGCGCCACCACGCCCTTGCCAGGTGATTCTAATGCTCATTCCAACTAGACAACACCAATCATCCCTTCTAATTCCTTCCTGCTTCATAATGTAATTGAAATTCTTCCCTTCCCTTCCCTCTTCAGTTTTCTTTCTTTCTTTCTTTCTTTCTTTCTTTCTTTCTTTCTTTCTTTCTTTCTTTCTTTCTTCCTTTCTTCCTTCCTTCCTTCCTTCCTTCCTTCCTTTCTTCCTTTCTTCCTTCCTTCCTTCCTTCCTTCCTTCCTTCCTTCCTTCCTTCCTTTCTTTCTTTTCTTCCTTTTTTCTTTTCTTCTTTCCTTTTTTTTTCAAGGTAGGGTCTCGCTGTAGCCCAGACTGACCTGGAATTCACTATGTGGTCTCAGGGTGCCCTCAAACTCTCAGCGACCCTCCCTTCCCTTCCCCTCCCTTCCTGTCTCTTCACTTTTCTTTCTTGAAGTAGGGTCTCACTTTAGTCCAGGCTGGCCTCGAACTCACAGCAATCCTCCTACCTCTGTCTCCCAAGTGCTGGGATTAAAGGCGTGCGCCACCACACCTGGTTTATTGAGATCGTTTCTTACAGCTATTGAGTGTCTCAGTCTTATCTCGGATACTTTTACAATGCCATTTGTCAATGCCAGTGATTCACTGAATGAATGACTCCTCTAGCCCTCCTCATTTACAACTTCTGTGAGTAACCTAACAGAGAGGCTGATTTGAGGTCCTCCCAAGGATAGTCCATGACTAACAGCAACCACCGATGCAGAGGGGAAAAAGCTAATTCATTACATACAATGGGTGTTTTGGGGGAGTAAGGGGTTCATTCTTTCCTAGGAACCCAGGTTAGCTGGACTGTTTTTGTAGCAAGTTTCTAAAAGGATTTGCCTTGAGTGGCTTAAAGTGTTTATACATGTAATGTCCCTTTCTCTCTCTCTCTCTGTCTCTCTCTATATATCATACATACATGTAGCTATATATAGAGATATAAACCACATGTATCTCTAAATATCAATGTATCTGTGTAAAATCACCTTTCTTTTTAGATTACAGGTCCACCTGGTTGTGGGAAAACTCAGTTTTGTATAATGATGAGTGTTTTGGCTACATTACCCACCAACATGGGGGGCTTGGAAGGAGCTGTTGTGTATATTGACACAGAGTCTGCGTTCACTGCCGAAAGGTACAGTCTTCTATTCTATTCCATTACTGTGCTTTGCTTTTGTAATTTGTATGCAGTATAGAGCACTTAGATTAACATCACATTTATTTATTCTGAAACAGGCTCTCTTTGAGCCCCAGGCTGGCCTCTAACTAACTCCCTATGTGGCTGAGGATGATCTTGAACTCCTGATTCTCCTTTTTCCACCTCTCAAGTGCTGGGGTTATAGGACGAGCGCCACCATGCCCAGTTGTGTGTGCTGGTGGGGACTGAGTTCAGGGCTTTGTGCACGGTGGACAGGCACTCTACCCACTGAGCCACATCTGCCAGCATGCCTCTTATTTATTTATTTGTTTGTTTTTGTTTTTTTTGAGGTAGGGTCTTGCTCAGGCTGACCTGGAATTCACTATGTAGTCTCAGGGTGGCCTTGAACTCATGGTGATCCTCCTACCTCTGCCTCCCGAGTGCTGGGATTAAAGACATGTGCCACCACACCCAGCTGTATCTTTTATTTTTAAGAACAAAGAATGCTAACTAGTCTGTATTTATTTTATTTATTTTTGTTATTCACTTATTTATTTTGTATGTATGTGTGGTGTGCATAAGTGTATGTGTGTTGGTGTGTGTGGTATGTATGAGTGTATGCATGTTTGTGTGTGTATGTGGGTGTGTAGTGTGTATGAGCATATGTGTGGTTGTATGTGTGTAGTAGTGTGTATGAATGTATGCGTGTGTGTGTATGAGTATGCATGTTTGCAGGTGTGTGTGG
This sequence comes from Dipus sagitta, assembly GCA_036346955.1. NCBI lineage: Eukaryota > Metazoa > Chordata > Mammalia > Rodentia > Dipodidae > Dipus > Dipus sagitta. The sequence continues at coordinate 119,165,843 of CM070775.1, forward strand.
TGTGCATGAGTGTGTGCGTGTTTGTAGGTGTGTGTGGTGTGCATGAGTGTGTGCATGATTGTAGGTGTGTGTGTGGTGTGCATGAGTGTGTGCATGATTGTAGGTGTGTGTGTGGTGTGCATGAGTGTGTGCATGATTGTAGGTGTGTGTGTGGTGTGCATGAGTGTGTGCATGATTGTAGGTGTGTGTGTGGTGTGCATGAGTGTGTGCGTGTTTGTAGGTGTGTGAGTGTGCACGAGTGTGTGCGTGTTTGTAGGTGTGTGTGGTGTGCATGAGTGTGTGCGTGTTTGTAGGTGTGTGTGGTGTGCATGAGTGTGTGCGTGTTTGTAGGTGTGTGTGTAGTGTGCATGAGTGTGTGCGTGTTTGTAGGTGTGTGTGAGTGTGCACGAGTGTGTGCGTGTTTGTAGGTGTGTGAGAGTGTGCACAAGTGTGTGCGTGTTTGTAGGTGTGTGTGGTGTGCATGAGTGTGTGCGTGTTTGTAGGTGTGTGTGTGGTGTGCATGAGTGTGTGCGTGTGTGTAGGTGTGTGTGTGGTGTGCATGAGTGTGTGCATGTTTGTAGGTGTGTGTGTAGTGTGCATGAGTGTGTGCATGTTTGTAGGTGTGTGTGTAGTGTGCATGAGTGTGTGCATGTTTGTAGGTGTGTGCATGTGGAGGCCAGAGCCTGACATCGGGTGTCTTCTTTGGCCACTCTCCATCTTATTTCGTGAGGCCGACTCACTGCATCCAGAGCTCACCAATTCAGCTACACAAGCTAGCCAGGGCACCCCACAGATCCTCCTGTTTCAGTGTTGAGATTGAAAGCACTCACCACTATGCCTACCATTTTTATGTGAGTTCTGGGGATTGAACTCAGGTTCTCATGCTTGTAAGGCAAGCACTTTACTGGCTAACCTCTCTCTCCTGTCCTACTTAGTGTTTTAAAGTAATTTTTTATTTTTATTTATTATTATTGTTATTATTATTTTGGGTTTCTGAGGTAGGGTCTCATTGTAGCCCAGGCTGACCTGGAATTCACTATGTAGTCTCAGAGTAACCTCAAACTCACAGCAGTCCTCCTACCTCTGCCTCCCGAGTGCTGGGATTAAAGGCATGCACCATGCCCGGCTTTATTTTTTAATTTACGTAATGGGCTTGAGGGATGGCTTAGTGGTTAAGGTGTTTGCCTGCAAAGCCCAAAGACCCAGGTTTGATTCTCCAGATCCCACGTAAGCTAGATACACATGGTGGCACATGCGTCTGGAGTTTGTTTGCAGTGGCTAGAGGCCCTGGCATGCCCATTCTCATTCACTGTCTATCTCTCTCTTTTTAATAAATATATAAATAAAAATAAAAATGTAAAAAAATTAAGTAGGAAATGACACAATTTTTTTGTCTTTTTATCCCTTTACTATTATTATTATTATTATTATTATTATTATTATTATTATTTGAGGTAGGGTCTCGCTGTAGCCTAGGCTAACCTAGAATTTACTATGTAGTCTCAGGGTGGCCTCAAACTCATGGCAATCCTTCTACCTCTGCCTCCCCAGTGCTGGGATTAAAGGCGTGTGCCACCACGCCCAGCTTTTTTTTTAAATCCCTTTCTTACAGGTGTAAATGGGGTTCCCATTGCAGAATGTTGGAAAGAAACAAGAAAACTGGGAAAGAGGGACTGGAAGATGGCTTAGCATTAAAGGTGCTTGCTTGTACAGCCTGAGGGTCCAGGTTTATTCCCCAGCTACTCACATAAAGCCAGACACACATTTTACTGCACCAGCAAGAGACCCCATGCACCCACACACACACACACGTGTGTGTACAGATAAATAAGAAAATGGGGAAGAGAGATGATTAATAAAGAAAAGATTTAGCCAGGCGTGATGGTGCACGTCTTTAATCCCAGCACTCGGGAGGCAGAGGTAGGAGGATTGCCGTGAGTTTGAGGCTACCCTGAGACTACATAGTAAATTCCAGATTAGCTTGGGCTAGAGTGAGACCCTACCTCGAAAAACCAAAACCAAAACAAACAAACAAAAAAAGGTTTGTAAATGATTCTAGTTGGAAATAAAATATTGGAAATATTAGTGAGTAGATATTTACTACCTGGAATACTTATGCATCTGGAGATTGAATTGTATGCTCTTAGTCAAGGTATACTATAAGTATAGTTCTTGGATCATGTTCATACCCACGTGTATATGAACAGTTTTCTTTCTTATTTTGCTCTAACGAGTAGCATTTACGTCAAAGTGGACCTCACCAGGGAGATTCCAAGGTGATTATTTGGTGAGACCTGCCTTGCTCTGTATCTTTTGATTACCTGTTCTTTCAAATTCAAGGCCAGCCTGGAATGTATGAAACTGTGTTACCAAAGGTATCAAAGAAACCACCATACAGTTTTTTCTTAGTGTAGTTTTATTCATCACTCATTTGGAATTAATGGTTCACTGAGTTAAAGAATTTTTCTAAATATGACACATTCATTATTCATGGTGAAAAAACATGTCAGTATCTCTCTGACATCTACAAGAAGTATTCAAGCAATAGGAAGAAGTCAAGCTCATATTGGTAGAAAGAAGTTTTCCAGATTTCTGGTATTTTTTGATTAAAAACTTGAATTTTTCCAGGGGTGGTGGCACATGCCTTTAGTCCCAGCAGTTGGGAGGCGGATGTAGGAGGATCGCTGTGAATCCGAGGCCACCCTGAGATTACTGAGTGAATTCCAGGTCAGCCTGAGCTAGTGAGACTCTACCTTAAAAAAAAAAAAAACAAACTTGAATTTTATCATTGACAACAACTATGGTCATGGATTTATGAGAAGGGGCAGGCTTACTTTATTCATCTTTGACAATTCCAGATATTTCAATCTGAAAAAAGACCATAGTTGATCTGCCATTCATGTGAGTGTAGATGGTCTTCCGTTGAAAAAGCAACTTATTTACCTCATGAATCAAACAGTTACAGAGGGTTTTTCCTGAGATAACTGTTACATGTCAGATGCCAGGAGAAGCGCTTGGATTTTGTCAAATAACATACTTTAAAATGTGTACTTAAGGACTGAGATAATAATATTAAGTTTTACAAGACTTTTTTTTTTGCTGTATGAAAGATTGAACCCAGGGTTTTCTGCATGCTAGGCAAGCTCTAGCACTGAGCTATGTTCCCAGACCTCTTTTATTTGTAGTTTTAATTTTTTAAAAATTTTCAAGGTCGGGTCTCACTGTAGCCCAGGCTGACCTGGAATTCACTATGTAGTATCAGGGTGGCCTCAAACTCGCAGTGATCCTCCTACCTCTGCCTCCCTAGTGCTGGCATTAAATTTGTGTGCTACCCTGCCTGGATTTTTCTTTTTTTTCTTTTTTTTCTTTTTTTTTTTTTTTTGACTTTGAGACAGGGTCTCACCAAGCAGCCCACCCTGGCCTTGAGTTTTGTTTTTCTTCTCATTGATCTGTCCTCTTATTTCCCTTTTCTGTTTACTTTCGGTTTCATTCACTTTACAGGTTAAAAACTTGATCATTAATTTTAGATCTTTTATTTTCCAGTATAAATACCTAATGCTATAATTTTGTGTCTAAGTATTACTTAGGTGACATTCCAAAAGTTTTTAAAAAATAAATTTTACTAGATACATTATATGTGAGACACATGTAGACAGTTAAAAGGTATAATCTACAAATTTTAATATGCTATCTGTTCATTTTTTGCACAGTTCATAATACCTTATAATTTCTTTTGTAATTTATTTATTTTTTATTTTTTTGATTATTTTTTGAGGTAGGGTCTCAGTCTAGCTCAGGCTGACCTGGAATTCACTATGAAGTCTCAGGGTGGCCTCGAACTCATAGCGATCTTCCTACCTCTGCCTCCCAAGTGCTGGGATTAAAGGTGTGCGCCACCACAATTGACCTTAATTTTTTTTTCTCTTTTTCTTTATTAATTAGTTTTGTATTCAGCAAATACAGTCAGTTTGGTACCATTATTAGGCTCATCTGTGCCCTACACCCTCTCCTGGCCTTAATTTTTTTAAAATTTATTTTCAAGGACACACACACAGACAGAATTGTCACGCCAGGCTGCAAACGAACTCCAGCTGCATGTGCCACTTTGTGCATCTGGCTTTACATGGTACTAGGGAATCAAACCACTGAGCCATCTCTCCAGCTCCCCTTTAATTTGTTTTTATTATTTATTTTTGAGAGAGAGAAAGAATGGGTGCAGCAGGATCTTAGCCGCTGCAAATGAACTCCAGATGCATGTGCTCCCTTGTGGCTCATATGCGACATTGTGTGCTTCCGGCACTGTGTGGCTACGTTGGACCTGGAGGTTTGAACATGAGTTCCTGGGCTTCATAGACAAGCGCCTTAACCACTAAGCCATCTCTCCAGCACCCCCTTTAATTTTTAAATTTGTTGTTAGACACTGAATTTTCTGTGTTATATGCTAGGTTTTACTGTACAGACTTTGCTTCAGTATATAGTTAAAGTGAGCTCTATTCTTTTAAAGCTTACTCTTAAATTTTGTTGTGGCACATCCCAATGGCCCTTGTATAAGGCCCAGTGCTGTGGTGGAACCCCTTTGAGAATGCTGCCCACTGCCCATTGTGTAAAGAGGTTTCTTTACCCCTCACTCACGTGGGAACATGTACCGTTCCTGCCTGTGTGAGCCCTGGGAACCATTTAGTCTAGTATTTCCTCCTGGCTCCTCCCTGGATAGTTTCCTTTCACGCATTATTCATATTGGTTCTTGAGGGGACCCCTTTGCAGAGCTCACTGTGCATCGTTCCTCCTTTGTGTATTCTGCCCCCTAAATTCTCACGGGCTTAGAGTGTCCAGATTCTGACCCCCATCTTCTCAACTCAGCTTGTCCACTAGGCTCACTTTGGTTCCCCCTGCCCCCTTTTTCTAAAGTTTTATTTATTTGAGAGAGAGAGAGAGAATGGGTGTGTCAGGGCCTCCAGCCACTGCAAACAAACTCCAGACGCGTGCGCCCCCTTGTGCATCTGGCTAACGTGGGTCCTGGGGAATTGAACCTGGGCCTTTGGCTTTGCAGGCAAATGCCTTAACTGCTAAGCCATCCCCTCCAGCCCATTGGTTCCCCTTTTTCGTGTTGGAGCCTGAATCACCTCTAGAAGCAAGCTGGAACAATCTTAGGGTTCCCTTCTGCTTTTCTTTTGCTTGATAGTCACAGCTTTGAACTGTTGTTCAGTGTCTGAGAACTATTGATTCTCATACTTCACCTGTTTTTCTAATTGTTTATGATGCCAGTGCGATTTCCTAGCCACTTAATCCTTTGTGCACAGCAGTGGAAATCCCCTTCTTTTTTTAAAAAAAATCTTTTTTTTTTTTTTTTTTTGGTTTTTTCGAGGTAGGGTCTCACTCTAGCCCAGGCTCACCTGGAATTCACTATGGAGTCTCAGGGTGGCCTTGAACTCATGGCAATCATCCTACCTCTGCCTCCCGAGTGCTGGGATTAAAGGAGTGTGCCACCATGCCCGGCTCCCTTCTTATTTGATCTTGAATTCATTTTACATAGGTTTTATTTTCTAAGTCTATGTTGAAATTAATTTTTAAAACTTTATTCAATCTAATAGTAGTATTTGAAACACAGTTATGTTTTTCTTAATGATGGAGACATGTTCTAAGAACTGTTATTGGGTGATTTGTTATGTGAAACGGTAGGAGTGTACTTACACAAACTATATAGTTTATATTTATTAGCAATGTGGCCTCTGTGTACAACCAACAGATATGGTGAGTGAGTGATATGAGGCGGCTGCTCGTATAAATCAGCATATGCTCCTTTACAGTAGCTTAAAAAAATGTAGAAGGGCTGGAGAGATGGCTTAGCGGTTAAGCATTTGCCTGTGAAGCCTAAGGACACCAGTTCGAGGCTCGACTCCCCAGGACCCACGTTAGCCAGATGCACAAGGGGGCGCACGCGTCTGGAGTTCGTTTGCAGTGGCTGGAAGCCCTGGCGCGCCCATTCTCTCTCTCTTTCTCTCTCTCTCTGCCTCTTTCTGTCTGTCTGTCACTCTCAAATAAATTAAAAAAAAATGTAGAAACACTCTAAAATAATGATTACTACTATATTAAACGTATGAGCCAGAAACACCCATTTCTTATCATGACCAAGTATTATGTACTATACTGTTGTGTGAACTCTTGTCTGAGGAGAAGCTGACGAACGAGAGTTGCTCCTGGAGGCAGGACACCCCTGAGAACTAAAGGCCAATTGCCCCAAACTTTACCTTGCTAAACCAATGAGTTTATTGGGCTTGCTTACTGAGCATGGAGACCTCAAAGCCCTGCATTGATAGCCATCCCGTGGCAGGATAGGTGGCACTCTCGTCCCTTGATCGTCCCCCCCTTGATGCACTCATCCTCTCCTGAGGCCAAGCGACCTTGTGTATCATCGCATACAGCTGGCCTGGGGGTGGTTGAGATCTCAAGTGAGGGCTTGAGGATCCCCCCACTTTTTTTTTTTTTTGAGGTAGAGTCTTGCTCTAGCCCAGGCTGACCTGGAATTTGCTATGTAGTCTCAGGGTGGCCTCGAACTCACGGTGATCCTCCTACCTCTGCCTCCCAAGTGCTGGGATTGAAGACGTGCGCCACCACGCCCGGCTTCCCTTCCCCTCTTTTAAGGGAGAATGTCAGCAGGCTCAACCTGACGAGTCTCTCCCACGCGGCCCCTACTGCTCCTCACTGCATGTACGTAACAGTACGTGCGCTTTCCATGACTGGCAACACTGTTAGTGCAGTCCTGTGAGTAATGTGCCGCTCTAGGACCTTGTGATGGCTGGAACAGCGCTAGGCAGTGGGAAGTAATGGAGCCACCATGTGTGTTCAGTCCTGTCAGTAATAAACCTAAGTACGTAGCTTGTATCAGTGCATTCCTATTGTGTTCACGTAGCAGATCTCCTGTGGACGCAGTTCTGATTTGCTATACCCTCAGCACATGATTCTTGGCGCCTAGTGAAAGTCTTTACTAAATGTTGTTTCAAAAGTATTCAAAGGGGCTGGAGAGATGGCTTAGCTGTTAAGCGCTTGCCTGTGAAGCCTAAGGACCCCGGTTCGAGGCTTGATTCCCCAGGACCCACGTTAGCCAGATGCACAAGGGGGCGCATGCATCTGGAGTTCATTTGCAGTGGCTGGAGGCCCTGGAGCGCCCATTCTCTCTCTATCTGCCTCTTTCTCTCTCTGTCTGTCGCTCTCAAATAAATAAATAAAAATAAAAAATATTTTAAAAAAAGTATTCAAAGGAATACATTTTAATAAAAATGCATCCACTAGATGGCGATGTCTTCAAATTTTATGTGATTAATGTCAGTAAAAGATTTGTCATTTTCTGTGACTTACCCTAAAAAAAAAGACCTCTGTGATGAAGAAATTACTGGGATTATTACGAGGCATACAGAATGCTGCATTTATATTAGTTAATGATTTATACTTTTGTGTTTTTTCTTTCTCTTTCTTTTGAGTTAGGGTCTCATGTAGCTCAAGCTAGCTTTGAACTTACTATGTAGCTGAGGATAACCTTAAACTTCTGATCTTCTTGATTCCATCTCCCCAGGGATTATAGGTGTATACCACCATGTCGGGTTTAGGTAGTGTTGGGGATTGAACTCAGGGCTTCATGGGTACTAGGCAGGTACTTTACACACTGAGATACTCAGCCTGAGAGTTTTCTTTTCGAAAATAAAAGTCTTTTGGAAAATACATAGAAACAGCAGCATAGGGGCTGGGGAGATTTCTCAGTGGCTAAAGACTAGTTGCAAAGCCTGTCAGTCCAGGTCTTATTCCCCAGCACCCATGTAAAGCCAGATGTAAAAAGGAGTCTATGTGTAGTAGACAGTTCCACTCTGCTGGGCTGAACATCCAACCACAGGTTTATGGGAGGAAGGGATTTCAAGCTTACAGATCCAAGGGAAATTCCATCAATGGTGGAGGAAACTGACTCCCGTTCATAAATCCAAGCAGAGAGAGAAACCACCAGCAGCCAACAGACACCAGAAACAGCAGCACAGAACCCAGCAGGACGCCCCAGAGCTCAAACTGCTCTCATACCTTTGGGCTGGAATTCAGATTGGCCCCCAATAACACCTTAGGGCTGGACTCTAGGATCCCTCCCCAGTGACAGCTCCTCTGGGCAGCTTGCTGGAGATCCGAGTTACAAGTTTTATTTTAACACCCGAGTCAATGGGGGAAGTACGTTCAAACCACCACATGTGTCTGGCATTCCTTCGCAGTTGAAGGAGACTCTGGTTTGCCACCCTCCACAAATAAATGAAAAAGAAAGAAAAGAAAAACAGCATCTTGGTATGCTGATAAGCCATTCATAGTTCTTTAGCATGGTAAGTGTGACTAGCATTCCTTCTGGGAAGGCTCAATACATACTACATATATGCATACTTACATACGTACACTGAGAACCTTTTACCGTTCGTGTGACCCATGCTGGTGCTGGAGGGCAGACATGTACTCTTGCCTGTCAGTCCTGTGCAGCTGCTGGTGAGCGAGATCCACTCAGTCTGGCTCCTGATCAGATGGCCAGCCGAACTTTGAGAAGCGTCCGTGTCTGTGGTAGGTGTCACGGAATGTAACCTATTGAAAAGTGGTGGGCCCCAGGTACCAATGCTTTTTAGCTCACTTCTCGGGAGACTAGCACTGTCCTCAGCAAACAGTTGCCATAGTAGTAAAATAAAATGTACACGTTTTTACGAAACCTTCAGAATTTGCCCATTCTGCCATTGCCCGTGTCACACCATTTCTCCTTGCTTTTCTTTCTTCCCTTCTGTCCTTCCTTTCAGTGTCTTTGTGTGTCTCAGGCACATCTAAGTGATCATGCTGTGTATTTGTTTTCTGTCTTTACAGCTCTTTGAACACTGTTCTTATTATGCCTCAAGCTTTTTTTTTTTTTTTTTTTTTTTTTTGGTTTTTTGTTTTTCAAGGTAGGGCCTCACTGTAGCTCAGGCTGACCTGGAATTCACTATGTAGTCTCAGAGTGCCCTCGAACTCATGGTGATCCTCTTACCTCTGCTGGGATTAAAGGCGTGCACCAGCACACCCAGATTGCCTCAAGCTTTTTACTTCTTGTTCAATCTAATTATGTTTTTTCTTTTCAATTTATTGACAAAGAGAGAGAGAAAGAGAGAGAGAGAGAGAGAGAGAGAGAGAGAGAGAGAATGAGAATGCCAAGGCCTCTTGCCTCTGCAAATGAATTTTACATACATGCACCACTTTATGCATCTGGCTTTACATGGGTAATGGGAAGTCAAACCCAGGCCATTAGGCTTTGCAAGCAAGTGCCTTAACTGCTTTTAAAATTAGGCTGTGCTTGGTGGTGCACACCTTTAATCCCAGCACTTGGGAGACAGAGGTAGGTAGTAGGACTGCTGAGAGTTCAAGGCCAACCTGAGACTACATAGTGAATTCCAGGTCAGCCTGAGCTAGCGTGAGACCCAACCTCGAAAAACAAACAAACAAACAAACAAACAAAATAAATAAAATTCTTTTTAACAAGTTGTTGATTGCTTTCCTTTCATTTTTTAATTTTTAAATTTTGTTTATTTATTTGAGAGAAAGAGAGAGGGAAAGAGGGAAATAGCGAGGGTGAGAAAATGGGTGCACCAGGGCCTCTAGCCACTGCAAATGAACTCCAGATGCATGTACCATCTTGTGCATCTGGCTTACCTGGGCACTGAGGAATCAAACCTGGGTCCTTGGGCTTTGCAGGCAAGTGCCTTAACCGCTAAGCCACCTCTCCAACCCTTTCCTTTTATTTTTTAAAAATTCCTTTTATTTATTTATGAGGAGAGAGAGAGTGTGTGTAAGTATGGACACACCAGGGCCTCTTGCCATTGCAAACAAACTCCAGACACATGAGCCACTTTGTAGATTTGGCTTTACATGGGTAATGGGGAATTGAACTCAGGTCAACAAGCTTTGCAAGCAAGCACCTTTAATCACTGGGCCATCTCCCCAGCCTCCATTCTTTTATTTTTCTCTTCTCTTCCTGGTTTCGGTTTTCCCCTTCCATTTCTGATCATAGCAACTTAAGGAATTTATTTTGTTTATCTCTAAAGTTCTCAGCCTCTTCTCGGAACTCTTTAACTATGTAGAGATGAAAACACTGTTCTTTTGTACTTCTCTAAGTGGAACATATAATATAGGATGGTTTTAGTGTTTAGAAGCTCTCCTCCCATTCCCATGGGTGGCTAAGTGCTAGCACTGATGAGATGTCATTTTTTTTTTTTTTAATGGGATACAGTATACTCAAAGGGTTGTATTTTTAACATTTTAAATCTAAACCTTTATGATTTCTAGTAATGCTCCCTAAGTCTTGTTCTGTTGATGATGATAGTTACCTCGGCTTCAACCTGTCACTCTTTTGCACTTGGTCTACCCATATTATTAGACCTAACCTTGGGATCAGAATTCTGTGTTCAGAACATCATTTTTTGTTTACTAAGAAACATCTGGATAACATTCCTTTGTTTAGATAATTTTCTGTTTGCTAAGGAACTATTGGAGAACATTCAATTTTAACTGAGTAAACATGTTTTTCTGCAGCAAGAAATGGCAACTTACTTAAAATCTGATTATTAGTATGCTGATTTACTATATTTGTTCGAGTATACTTTCCTCATTCAAGAAAATGAAAGCATTTTCTTTTCTTTTTCTTTATTGTTTTTTTGCTTTTCTTTTTATTTATGAGAGAGAGAGAGAGAGAGAGAGAGAGAGAATGGGTGCTCCAGGGCCTCTAGCCACTGAAAACAAATTCTAGACACATGTGCCATCTTGTTGAGCATCTGGTTACATGGGTCCTGGGGAATCAAACTGGAGTCCTTTGGCTTTGCAGGCAAGCACCTTAACCACTAAGCCATCCCTCCAGCCCTGTTTTTTGTTTTTTCAAGTTAGGGTCTCACTCTAACCCAGGCTGACCTGGAATTCACTATGTAGTCCAGGGTGGCCTCATACTCAAAGTGATCCTCCTACCTCTGCGTCCCAAGTGCTGGGATTAAAGGCATGCACTGCTATGCCTGGTGAAAAGCATTTTTATTTGCTACTATGTTAAGATAGCTGCTAGACAAAATATTATTTATGAAAACACTTATTCTCAGAAACATAAATCTTGGAACATTCTTGCTTGCTCAAAATTAGATGATACTTGGGGGCTTGGAGAGATGGCTTAGTGGTTAAGGTGCTTGCCTGCAAAGCCTAAGGACCCAGGTTCAATTCCCCAAAACTCACGTAAGCCAGATATACATGTTGGTGCATGAGTCTGGAGTTTATTTCTAGTAGTTAGGTGTCCTAGCACACCCACTCTTCATCTCTCTCTCTTTCTTAAATAAATAAATAAATAAATAAATAAATAAATAAAACATTTGAAAAGTTAGATGACACCTGAAGTCTTTGCTGGTCTTATGCTCTGGCAAGGAACCTCTGTTAGTCTTACAAAGGCAACCTTGTACTCAAAGCTCGTGTTTTTAGCTTTTTCTTATACTTGCCAAAGCTTAGAGGCTTCCCAGCTAAAATCATTAGGGCCTCAGCAATGTGGTTTTAAATGTTACTTACCATTTTCTCTTGTGCACTTTTTTTTTTCTTATACAGATTAGTTGAGATAGCAGAATCCCGTTTTCCTCAATATTTTGACACGAAGAAAAATTGCTTTTGGCAACTAGTAAAGTTCATCTTTACCGGGAACTCACCTGTGATGAAGTTCTACAACGGTATGCTGTTTTAGACCAGCGTTTTTACAGTGTGGGAGGGACTAAGTACACAGGAGTGTGACGTATAGGAAGGGGGAGAATGTGGAGGCCATTTTGGAGACTGGCTCTCATAAGTAATTTTACTCTGCAGTTGGAACCTTAGTAGGTACTATAGGAGAACATGAAAATTCTTTGTTTCCAGAAGAATACAATATGTATATGAATGTTAAAATTAAGTTACATGTGCTGATTTTTTGTTTGTGTTTTGAGGCAGGGTCTTAATCCAGCCCAGGCTGACCTGGAACTCACTGTTTATCCCAGGCTGCCCTCAAATTTATGACAATGCTCCCACCTCAGCCTCCTGAGTTCTGGGATTATTGGTATGAGCCATGCTGAATTTGAAAAAAATTATTTATTTCTGTATTTGAGAGAAAGCGGGAGAGAGAATGGGCACACCAGGGTCTCCAGCCACTGCAAATGAACTCCAGATGCATGTGCCACCTTGTGCATCTGGCTTACATGGGTCCTGGGGGACCGAACGTGGGTCCTTTGGCTTTGCAGGCAAGCACCTTAACTGCTAAGCCATCTCTCCAGCCCCATGCTGAATTTTGCTAATCATCACTCTAACTAGGGAAGAATAAAGTTTGTGTGGAGGAGACTGGGAATGAGCCCAGGGGTTTTACCAGGTAAGCACAGTATTAAGGAGCTGCAGCCCCAATCCTTTTTAATTTCTTTGAAAAGATATTTTATTTTTTCATTTATTTGAGAGAGAGAGAGAGGAAGGGAGAGATAGAGAGAGGGAGAGAATAGGCACTCCAGGGCCTCTAGCCACTACAAACAAACTCTAGATGCATGCACTGCCTTGTATCTGGCTTTACATGGGTCCTGGGGAATCAAACCTGGGTCCTTTGGCTTTCCCGGCAAGTTCCTTAACTGCTAAGCCATCTCTCCAGCCCTGATTTCTTATTCTGAGACAGAATCTCATTATGTTTCCCAGTTAGCCTTGAATTCTCTCTATGGCTATGGCAGGACTTGAACTTAAGAACCTCTTGCTCAGGCCTTTGCCACCAGGCCCAACCTGTTATTATTTGAAAGTCAGTGAACCTTTGTAACACAAAATGCCTTAAATTTGTGCGCTATTTTATAAATTCTGCTTTCATAGGATTGAATCTTTGGAAGAAGAAATTATCTCAAAAGGAATTAAACTCGTGATTATCGACTCTGTTGCTTCGGTGGTCAGAAAGGAGTTTGATCCACAGCTTCAAGGCAACATTAAAGAAAGAAACAAACTCTTGGCCAAAGAAGCGTCCTTATTGAAGTACTTGGCTGAGGAATTTTCAATCCCAGTAAGTTTTTATATTTCCTTCTTTTCTAATGTTCACTGGCTTATGATACCAAGTAATAAAATGAGAAAAGGTTATAAAATAGGCGACTTTTAAAGTAACACAGTTGAATCCTATCACAGATACCGCTCACTTCTTCAGTGAGTTCACCAAGCTGAGATGATTTTACCCATTCTGAAATTTGAGACTGGGGCTGACTTAAACATTTTTTACCAGTTCCCACAGTCATTCCTCTTATCCCTTCTCTTCATTGTGTGTTTTTTTTTTTTAAAATCACATCTGTCATATTGATAAAACTACTAAGTAGTAAAACTCCATGGAATTGTCCAGATCTGTTTCTTCTATAGCTGTAGTTGTCAGTGTTGTAAATAGTTTTGGTTTCATTGTATGTGACTGTGTCCAGTGCTGTTTAGGTTTGCTTCCAGTGACCAAAGTGATAGTAATAAAACTGCCAATAAGAAAACCTTGAAAGATTACTGTTGGTCAGACTCTCAGTTGTGGACATTGGGATCAGAAAATCTGAACAGAGAGGATATTACAGAGGTCTGTAGTGTACAGTCTTGTCCTACAAAAATATATACTGAGGGCTGCAGAGGTTGCTCAGTGGTTAAGGCATGTGCCTGTGAAGCCTAAGGACCTAGGTTCGATTCTGCAGGACCCATGTAAAGTCAGATGCACAAGGTGGAACATGCGTCTGGAGTTCATTTGCAGTGCCCAGAGGCCCTGGAATGCCCATTCTCTTTCTATCTGCCTCTTTCTTGCTCTTAAATAGATACAATATTTAAAAAAAAATATATATGTATGTATATATATATATATATATATATATATATATATATATATACACTGAGTTATATGCTCAGCTGCCGCATGTGGAAGAGTTGTACCTGCTGCATAGCTCAAGGAACATTCAGTATTGTTAGGGTCTTCTTTACTTTGTTTTATTGAGACAGGGCCTTGCTCAACTCGGACCCTACTGCCTCTGCTTTGAGTGCTGGCAGTCCAGGTACGCGTTATCATACCCAGCTTGGGCTTTTCGATTTTAGCCATGCCTCGTCCAAACAGAAGAAAATTCCTTAACCTGAGATGAAATTTGTTCGAGAATTTTATAATTTTTACATTAGTTTTTGTGAAACTAAAATATTAGCTGTCTGCATCAAAAGATTATGTGTAGATACTGCAGATGCCATGTGGCCTTTTGTGCCAGTCGTGCTGCCCAGAGGAGCAGCTTCGACCCACCCCACCCTTCAGTCACAAAGCAAAGCTCAGTCAAGGGGAGAAAACACGACATCCATAAGGTTCTGCACTTTTAAATGGCGTTTTAGTTCGTAATTTGGATTAAAATCAAGTATGGCCAGGTTTATCGTGGATGGTGCATAGCTTTTAAAGTTTTTGGAACTGGATCAAATGATATGTGTGAAGTCATGTTTTCCCTGGTCAAGGAGAATAGAAAAATGTAAAAAAAAATGTTTCATGAAGACAATTAAATAGTCATTTAAGAATAGTTATTTTTAAAAAAGTTTTTTGTTCCTTTTTATTTATTTATTTGAGAGCGATGGACAGAGAGAGAAAGAGGCAGGTATATTTAGAGAGAATGGGTGCGCCAGGGCCTCCAGCCACTGCAAACGAACTCCAAATGCATGCGCCCCCTTGTGCATCTGGCTAATGTGGGTCCTGGGGAATCGAGCCTCGAACTGGGATCCTTGGGCTTCACAGGCAAGCACTTAATCGCTAAGCCATCTCTCCAGCCCAAGAATAGTTATTTAAGAATGTCATTTGGAGTTAAGATAAAAAAGGTTGAAACTTAAAAAAAAAAAAAAAAAGAATAGTTGTATGATGATGGTGATTATTATTATTATTTTGGTTTAAAAAAGGCTTTTGGTAACTACTTCCTTTAGGAAATGTTGGAATTTTCTTAGTCTAATTGCTTAATTTTAGTGTAAATTAGAGAGAGAGAGAGAGAGAGAGAGAGAGATAGAGAATTGGTGCGCCAGGGCCTCAGCCGCTTCATTTGAACTCTAGACGCTTGCTCTTGCTTACCCTTGTACTCCTGCCTTATGTGGGATCTGGAGAGTAGAACATGGGTTGTTAGGCTCTGCAGGCAAGCACCTTAACCGCTAAGCCATCTCTCCAGCCCTATTTTATTGATTCTTAATGTTGCATGATCTAAGCCTGTGTAAAATGTGAAAGTTCTTTTAAAAGTTGTGTTTATTATTTTTTAAATAATTGCAGGTTATCACTTTGCAGTTTTTCTAAGATAATTTATCTTCCTGAGCAAGGCAAGAACTTTGCTTTTCAATGTTCTTATAGACCCCTGAAAGGAGCAGTTACTTAGTATCTGCATGTTTTTGTCTTTAGAGATAGAAATGCACATTGTACTGTATGCATTACACCATATGGTATTGTTTATAGCAGGTAAATATTGATTTTAAAAAAGGCTTTTGGTAACTGCTTCCTTTAGGAAATGTTGGAATTTTCTTAGTCTAATTGCTTAATTTTAGTGTAAATTAGGAACTTCTTGTTTTGTTTTATACATAGAATAAATTGCTTCATATTGAATTAAATTCTTCCTTCTCATTGTTTGTTCCTTTTCTTCCTCTCTCCCTCTTTGTTTTGCTGTCCTTCTCTCCCTTCCTTCCTTCTTATATATATATTTATATATATATATTTAAAGGCAGGGTCTCAAGCAGCCCAAGACAGCCTCATACCTTCTATGTAACCTTGGACTCCTGATCCTCCTGCCTCCACCTCCCAAGTGCTGGGATTATAGGTGTGTGCCACCATGTCCATCCAGCAGGAACTATATTTCTTTTTCTTTTTTTTTTTCAGTTTTTCAAGGGAGGGTCTCACTCTAGCCAGGCGGACCTGGAGTTTACTATGTAATCTCAGGGTGGCCTTGAACTCATAGCAGTCCTCCTACCTCTGTCTCCTGAGTGCTGGGATTAAAGGCATGCGCCATCCCACCTAGTTTAAATTTCTTAAAAGAGTATGTTGTTTTCAAATTAGCAAACCTTGTGTCTCCTTGCAGTTGCTTAAGCACAGCAACAAATACTTCTGTGTGGAAGAGTGTTCTGCCTCAGCCTGGAGTATTACCCCCAAACAGCCATAAGGCTTTTCTGTCATGATTCTTTTCTTTGTTGTTGTTTATTTTTTATTTATTTATTTGAAAGCGATAGACAGAGAGAGAAAGAGGCAGATAGAGAGAATGGGTGCGCCAGGGCCTCCAGCCACTACAAACGAACTCTAGATGTGTGTGCCTCCTTGGGCATCTGGCTAACGTGGGTCCTGGAGAATTAAGCCTCGA
Organism: Dipus sagitta; assembly: GCA_036346955.1. Lineage (NCBI taxonomy): Eukaryota > Metazoa > Chordata > Mammalia > Rodentia > Dipodidae > Dipus > Dipus sagitta. Next base: position 119,182,177 of record CM070775.1, read on the forward strand.
ACCAGGGTCCTTAGGCTTCACAGGCAAGCACTTAACTGCTAAGCCACCTCTCCAGCCCTCATGATTCTTTTTTTTTAAATATATTTTATTTATTTATTTGAGAGAGATGGAGAGAGAGAGAGAGACAGAGAGAGAGAGAGAGAGAGAGAGAAGGGGGGGTTGGAAATGGGCGCACCATGGCCTCCAGCCACTGCAAATGAACTCCAGATGCATGTGCCTCCTTGTGCATCTGACTTATGGTCCTGGGGAATTGAACCAAGGTCCTTTGGCTTTGCAGGCAAACACCTTAACCACTAAGCCATCTTCTCCAGCCCCTTTCATGATTCTTTGTTAGGGAGGACTTTCCTAACTGTGTATTGGCCACACCTACCTCTCATATTAAGCTTCATTTCCTTCTGTGTCTTCTGTATCTATTTTTATTGTCTATGTGTTCCATCTACTCCATGGTGTAGTTCCACTTGAACATTATTCTCAGCATCAGGAATAGTATTTAACATGCAGTAGCTATTGGGTAAATATTTCTGAGTATATGAATTGCAGATACTGTTTCTTTGGTCTTCTTTGGTTTCTTTAGTTAATCTTATATCTCTTGGTACTGAACTTAATATTTTTCTGGGTGTATGTATTTATGCATGGTGAATTTAGATTTTAGCATTTGCTTTTAACACTATTTGATTCTATCTTTCTTTGCTATTGTTATTTTTAGTAGTGAAAAACTACAGCTTTTGGTGGGAGAGTATCTTATCATCTAGAAATTATACTTATATTGCACTGGAATGTTGTAGGAAGGAAAAAGAATTCTTCAGATTCTTAAATTTGGAAATGGTCTCAGACATCTGGACTTATCAGAGAAGCAGGCAGTAAGAGAAGAGGTTTATCTCAGCCGGGTAGAATTGGCATAGGTGAGCGTGCGATGGCCTCTGAGGACCTGGTGGGAGGCTGTGCATTCCAGGACTTCCTGGCAGAGGATCTGAGAAGGTGGATGGGCCAGGACTCTGCCTAGTATTTTGATATACTCCAGATCTCTTCAAGTCAGAGGAAGGAATAGTGTGGTGATCTGTTGAACATTTGTCAAAAAATTTTAAATCTTATTTTATTTTATTTATGAGAGAGAGAGAGAGAGAGGAGAGAGAGAGAGAGAGAGAGAGAGAGAGACGAGGGCAGTTAGACAGAGAATGGGTATGCCAGGGCCTTCAGCTGCTGCAAATGAACTCCAGATGTGTGTGCTGCCTTGTGCATCTGGCTTACATGGGTCCTGGGGAATTGAACCTGGGTCCTTTGGCTTTGCAGGCAAGTGCTTTAAACCTCTAAGTCATTTTTCCAGCACCCCTCAAAGTTTCTATATAGTGAACCTGCAATATTTTTTATAACATGTACAATAACCTTAAGTATATTAAAATGGTTAGGTACAGATATATGTAAGCCTGCCTGCATGCATGAAGATTCTATCTTCTTACTTAGTAATTGATAGAACCAGTAAACAGAAAGTTATTAAGATATAGAAGACCTGAATCACATAACAAACTTGGTCTCGTTGACATTTTTAGAATGTCAGTACCAGCAGAATATGCATCATTTCAAACACATGTGGGTATTAGTCACCATAGACCATATTCTGGGATGTAAACTTAAAGATTGAAATGGAATAACTTTTAAGGAGTTTTATTTTATTTTATTTTATTTTATTTTAATTTATTTTACTTTATTTATTTGAGAGAGTGAGGGAGAGAGAAAGAGGCAGATAAGAGAGAGAGAGAGAGAGAGAGAGAGGAAGGGAGGGAGAGAACAGGCACACCAGGGCCTTTGGCCACTGCAAATGAACTCTGGATGCATGTACCACCTCTTGCATCTGGTTTACATGTGTCCTGGGGAATTGAACCTGGGCTCTTTGACTTTGCAGGCAAGTGCTTTAACCACTAAGCCATGTCTCCAGTCCAAAATGGAGTAAATTTTGACATAAGAGAATGAAATTAGAAATCAATAACAGAAATAAGCTGGACAATCTCTAGGTACTTGGAAATTAAATAAAAACCTACGTTATTAGCCGGGCATGGTGGCGCACGCCTTTAATCCTAGCACTTGGGAGGCAGAGGTAGGAGGATTGCTGTGAGTTCTAGGCCACCCTGAGATAGTGAATTCCAGGTCAGCCTGGGCTAGAGTGAGACCCTACCTCGAAAAACCAAAAAATAAAAAATAAAAATAAAAATAAAAAATAAAATAAAAACCTATGTTACTTATGGATGAAAGAATAAATCACAAGAGAATTTTGAAGATATTTTCAAGTAAATAAGTATGAAAACACAAAAGTCAGAATTTGTAGAATATGGCTAAAGCATTGCTTAGAGGAAAATTCATACAATTAAATGCTTGTGTTAACAAGAACAATTAAACCCAATTAAGCAGAAAGGAGGAAATAATGATTAGTATGCGCGCCTTTAATCCCAGCAGTCCGGAGGCAGATGTAGGAGGATCGCTGTGAGTTCGAGGCCACCCTGAGACTACATAGTAAATTCCAGGACAGCCTGAGCTAGAGTGAGACCCTATCTCGAAAAACTAAATTATAAAATAAAAAGGAACACATCATAAATAAAAATCAATGAAATCCAAAGCTGGGGTTTTTGCATGTGTATGTGTGTGTCTATGTGTGTTTGCATGTGTGTGCAGATGCACATTATATGTGTGTGGAGGCCAGAAGTTGATGTCAGATGTGTTCCTCAATCGTTCTCTACTTTATTTACTGTGTCAGGCTCTCTCACTTGAACCCAGGGCTCAGTGATTCCACTCGTGTAGCTATACTGCTTGCCCTGCGGATTCTGTCTCTCTAGCTCTGATCTCTGGAAAACTGGGATTGGCTGTGGGTTGCCCCGCCCCCTTGCGTTTACATGGGTGCCGGGGCTCTCAACTTCAGTGTTCATGCTGTGCCACAGTGCTTTATCCATTGACGCATCTTCCCAGACCCCTCAAAGCTGGATATTTGAAAAGGTCAACATAACTAATACAGTTCTCACCAAGAGGGACATGGTGGCACGCACCTATAACATGGTGGCAGCATTGAGCCAGAAGTCTCATGAGTTCTAGGCTAGCCTCTGCTACATGGTGACCTTTCAAAACATCAACAAAACCACTCCCTACAGAAGAGGACGTGGGGTGGCAAATATCAGGGGAGAAGGACATCTATGTATGAAAATGTCATAATGACACTTGGGCTTCGTGGCATAAGCTGGGCATGGTGGCATCCACCTGTAATCCCAGCACTCAAGTAGTAGAGGCATATAGATTATGATTGCAGGGCTAGACTTGTTACATAGTGAGTCTGAGGCCAGCCTGGGCTGCTTTAGACTTTGTCTCAAACACATAAACAAACAAGTAAATCAAACAAGATCATAAAGATCAACACACTAAAATATGCTGATCTCTATAGATAAGGACTACTGTTGATGATGAAAACTCTTAGCAAGCCAGGAAGAGAGATGGAGTTTTTTTTTTTTTAACCTGTTAAAAGGCATCTACCCAAAACATAGTGGACAGCATACTTAATGATGTATTATTCTCTTACCTAACACTTAATAATGTATGGAAGATCCTAGCCAGCTGAACATGGCAAGAAAAAGACATTGAATATATCAGTTTGGAAACAAAATAAAGCATTTTTGCTTATAGACAATATAATGCTTTAGGAAAATCCCAAAGTCTGTGCCAAAAACACCAACCAGCTATTAGATCTAATATCAAGGGCTGCGGTATAGCCGGATGGTAGCTCATGCACTTCATAGGCACAGGGCTTGGGTCCGATCTGTAGTGTCAAAACAGCCAGTTGGGGTGGCTCATGTTTTGGTGGGCATAGTGGTGCACGCCTTTAATCCCAGCACTCTGGAGGCAGAGGTAGCTGTGAGTTCGAGGCCACCTTGAGACTGAATTCCAGATTAGCCTGGGCTAGAGCGAGACCCTGCCTTGAAAATTCAAGAAAAATCCAGTAGCCAAGAAGATTGAATATTGTGAAACTACCACTTGTGTCTAAGTTTCTGTATGTATTCATTTTGATTTCAATACAAAACCCTAGCATGCCTTTGGCTGCTAGCTGTGAAACTTATTTTGAAAAGCAGAAGATTGAGAATAACCAAGATAAGTTATTAAAAACATACAGCTAGAGGACTCACACCACGTGATGTTAAGAATCACTGTAAAACCATATTTGTTAGGACAGTGCTGTATTGGTGATAGGATAAATGTCTTGATCAGAGTCTAGAAATAAACCCATGGATTTATGCTTAATGTATTTTTCATCAAAGTAATTCCGTAGAGGACAATTTTCTGGCAAATTGTCCTGAAATAATTATATATCTGTATGAAGAGACAAAACAAAAACCCCTGAAGAGTTATTGGAACTTCCCTACATACAATCCTAATTCCAAAGGGTCATGTACAACCTAAAGCCATGACACTTCTAGAATAAAACATAACAGAATATCTTTGTGGTCTTGGGATAGGGCAAAAAATTTTTAAGGTAACACACAAAAACCATGCCTGTAAGAATGTCTGGCTAAGAAGATGGCTCAGTGGCTAAAGGCACTTCCTTGCAAAGCCTGCTGGCCTGGGTTCAATTCTTCAGCCACACATATAAAGTCTGATGGGAATTTCTTTGCAGCAGCAAGAGACCCTGGCATGCCCCCTCCCCATACACATACATGTGTGCTAATTAATTAATTAATTTAAAACATATTTTTTTTTGAAAAAGAATTTTTTTTTGTTTTTGTTTTCCAAGGTAGGGTTTTGCTGTAGCCCAGGCTACATAGTGTACCTTGAGTACACTATGTAGTCTCAGCGTAGCCTTGAACTTACAAAGACCCTCCTACCTCTGTCTCCTGTGTGCTGGGATTAAAGGCATGTGTCACCATGCCCGACCTTGAAAAATATTTTTTGCTCTTTGCAAACACTCTTATGAAAAGACAAGCAAGCCATAGCCTAAGGAAAAAAAGTCATACAAATCATGTTAAAAAATTGATCACTCAAAATAATAGAATAATCTAGTATTTAAGATGGGCCAGTGATTTGAATAAATACTTCAGCAGATAAACACATGAAAAAATACTGAGAATCATTGTCTGTAGAGAAATGCAAATGGAAATCACAGTGGACACCACTGCTCACCTTCTAGAATGGCCCCCAAGAAAATGCATGACAAGAAATCCTAAATATCCTGAAAGTGTGAGGCAGCTCTAACCTCATATCTGCTGAGGGCAGAAATGAAGGATGGAAACCACCACTGTGTAAAACACTAGCAGTTTCTTGTCAAGCTAAACACTCACTATAAGACCCATTCCAAAATAATGATGTCATCTATCTAGAAAAAAAGCCTGTTTGTAAATGTTTATGGCAACTCTGTTTATAGACTCATATTCATAAAATGGACTGTTCTTGAAACTGAAGGAAACTTTAAATCAACCCTTTTTTTGTCACTTGCTTTATTTTCTTTTAGTTGACCTTGAAAACCAGTAATTTTGGAAGTCATACAGTGGAGTAACCTATTATCAGACTCACGTTAGCTTTGCCATAGATAACACCTCTGGTGGATGAGGTTCTGATGATAATAGTTGTCTGAAATTATTTTTCAGGGACTTGAAGATTCTTTTGTTGAAACCTTTGATTCTTACTTGGGCCTGGGCAAGCGTCCCACCTTTTGACATGCCTTAGATCATGCCAACAACACTATTTTCTGAGCAGATGCCCCATGCAGTCTGCTTATGTATGCTCAACCACTGTTACCTCACCTCCCCACTTTTCTCCACATGCCAATCACTCTGCTTCTTTATCCCATAAGTACTCCCAAACTCTTTCCTCAGATGGGTTTGAGTCTTGGGTCTCCTGTTCCTTATTCTTGGCTTCTTTGTGAATAAATTCACTTTCTCATGTAGAACCCATTCTTTGAGTGGCTACCATGTGCTGGGAAAAATGGGCCTGACTTGGTAACATTCCAGCAGCGGGACAACTTAGCAATAAAAAGGGCCAAACCACTTCCCAACCAGCAGAGACTCAGATGCCTCATGTTATGTGAAAGAAGCCAGGTCCCAATGGTTACCTTTTATATGACTTGCTTTACAAAATTCTTGCAAAAGACAAGACTATGAAATGAAAATTAGTGGTTGCAGGCAGTTGGAGCTGGGGTGGGGCATAGAGGATTGATTTACAAATAGGCAGGAGACTTTTTGGAACAATGGAAATGTTCTATATCTTAATAATTGTGGTGGTTACCTAAGTATGTAGGTTTGACAAAACATCCAACTGTATGTCCAAAAACCGTTTTTTTTTTTCTTTTTGGGACTATATAAATTTTACCTTAAGATACAACAATAAAAAGCAAATGAAACACTTAATGCTAAGGGCTTGCTTAATATTATTCTTTCTTTCTCTGGTTTTAATTTTCTGTAACCTCAAAGAAAGGAAAATTACCAAGTGTGTTTAATCAGTAAATTTCATTTGAGTAGTTCAAACTTTGGCCCAGCAGCCTTCTTTTTAAAAAGTTGCTTTATCTTTCGAGCTCATAGAACAATATAAAATGGTTGAAATCTTGCTGTGTTGTAATTCTAGCCTTCCTTAAACTTATTTTTGCAGGGTTTTTCCCAGTTGAGTTATAGAAGCAGTACATTGATGAAGATGTACAAGTTGGAAACATAATATAATAGTTCCTTAGCGTCTTGTTAGTTTTTCTTTCTGGAACATTTTCTTTTTTTCTTTTGCTTTTTAACCAGTCGTCTTGATGATGAAGCTATTTGGATCATTTATGAACGCTATTGGCACATTTGAGGCTGCTGGAAATGTCAACCTTTATGAAAATGCTGAGGCACATATTTAAAATATTTCAGTTGCAGTTCAGATAGTTTTCACCTCAACAATAAAACAGTAACTTGTATTTAATTTATTTTATTTTGATGGTCCAAGGAATCAAACATGCTAGGCAAGTACTCTGCCACTGAGCTATAGCACCAACCTCAGTAACTTGCATTTTAAATTAATGTCCTCTTTTTTTTGGGGGGGGGGAGATGGTTTGTTTATTTGTAAGTATGTGAGAGAAAATGTCTTCCCTCAAGGTTGAAGAAAATCCAATCTCTTAAATGCTTTTTGTTTTCTTTCTCTTCTTTATCAGTATTATATAAAAGATTTATTTTTTCAATCAAAATGTACATCTATTTTATTAGTCTTGTGGAAATTCACAAAAAAGCTCTTCGGAGTAGTTTATACTGAGACACCCTTGACTAATCTTTTTTTTTTTAAATATAGTGAGAAAGTAGGATATAGAACATATAATTCTAAATTTTAGGGACTTTTAGCCCCCCCCCCCCCTTCGGCCTTAACGTTCTGATCTTTGGTCTCTGTGGGCAACTTGAATCCTCACTGTTTCAAAACATTCAGGTTATAACATCTTGATATTTGAACAAGACTCTGCCTCTTTGTCTACAAGCAGAACAAAGAATTACTATGACAAAATATAATTCTACCTCTCTTTTACTTTCTTTCCTAATGACAGGCCATCAGCCCTCCTTTCCTGGAAGCTGCCTTTGATAGCTCAAGGGTGGTGCAGAGGAGTATATGAGCAGACTCCTGCATTGCTTCTTAACTTTCCCGTCTTCAGGATAATGCCTAAAGCTGTCCCTCCTTTGTATTGCCTCTCCTCTGAAGTTTATGGGTTTAAAAATATTTATTGATATTTGTTGTAGTCCGGTTCACATTGCTGGTAGAAATCACCCAACCAAGAGCAGCTTCTGGGAAAAAGAGATTTTGGCTTACAGGCTCGAGGGGAAGCTCCACGATGGCAGGGGGAAACGATGGCATGAGCAGAGCAACAGGAGAGTGTGCCAAACACTGGCAAGGGGAAACTGGCTGTAACACCCATAAGCCCGCCCCTAACAATACACTGCCTCCAGGTGGCATTAATCCCCAAATCTCCATCAGCTGGGAACCTAGCATTCAGAACACCTAAGTTTATGGGGGACACCTGAATCAAACCACCACAATATTCATACTAGGAAGTAGACAGATACCATGAATATACTGCTTGCATACTAGGAAAACATTTCGTAAGTTCTTTTCTACAATGAGAAATGTATAGACTATGTCACTATTTGGACATAGCAGCATCTTACATAGCATCAGGAGTAATGTTCATAACTCTTCTCCCTTCTTCCCTGCATCGGCTTCTGTCCTAGCTCTCCCACCCCCACATGGGACCTTTTCACTCTTCAACTTCCTAACCTACAATAACTTCCACTTATCTGGATTGAGATCACCTGGGTTTTCACCCCACACCTTTACACTCTTCAACTTCCTAACCTACAAGGACTTCCACTTATCTGGATTGAGATCACCTGAGTTTCTACCCTGACGTGGGACCTTTTCACTGTTCAGCTCTCTAACCTACAAGGACTTCCATTTATCTGCATTGAGATCACCTGGGTTTCCACCCCCACATGGGACCTTTTCACTCTTCAACTCCCTAACCTACAAGAACTTCCACTTATCTGGATTGAGATCACCTGGGTTTCCACCCCCACGTGAGACCTTTTCCCTCTTCAACTTCCTAACCTACAAGAACTTCCACTTATCTGGATTGAGATCACCTGGGTTTCCACCCCCACGTGAGACCTTTTCCCTCTTCAACTTCCTAACCTACAAGGACTTCCACTTATCTGGATTGAGGTCACCTGGGTTTCCACCCCCCACGTGGGACCTTTTTACTATTCAACTTCCTAACCTACAAGGACTTCCTTTTATCTGGATTGAGATCACCTGGGTTTCCACCTCCACGTGGGACTTTTTCACTCTTCAACTTCCTAACCTACAAGAACTTCCACTTGTCTGGATTGAGATCACCTGGGTTTCCACCCCCACATGGGACCTTTTCACTCTTCTACTCCCTAACCTTCCACTTATCTGGATTGAGGTCACCTGGGTTTTCACCCCCACGTGGGACCTTTTCACTTTTCAACTCCCTAACCTACAAATACTTCCATTTATCTGGATTGAGGTCACCTGGGTTTCTACCCTCACGTGGGACCTTTTCACTGTTCAACTCTAACCTACAAGGACTTCCATTTATCTGCATTGAGATCGCCTGGGTTCCCACCCCCACGTGGGACCTTTTCACTGTTCAGCTCTCTAACCTACAAGGGCTTCCATTTATCTGGATTAAGGTCACCTGGGTTTCCAACCCCACGTGGGACCTTTTCCCTCTTCAACTTCCTAACCTACAAGGACTTCTACTTATCTGGATTGAGGTCACCTGGGTTTCCTTCCATTTGCCAAATCCCTTTGCATGTTCCTTGAGACACCTTTGATATCCAGCTCTTAAGTTTTTGCTTCATATCCCAAAGTAACTGATATTTCCCAAGTGACTTTTCTGTTCCAGGAACTATATTAGGTGCCTTAATTGTACAAGACACAATTGTACCACCCAGGGAAAGTCCTTGTTAAAGTACATCTCTCCATTGCTCAATTCTTCTCAACATTAAGTACTTGTCTTAATGGATACACAAGATTCCACTGGAGAAATGTACCATAAATTCATAAAGCTGGTTGATTAAAGGTGGTTTAAGTTGCTTTCTTTATTTCTGTCATAAATAATGCTGTACACATCTCCTGAATTAGTCTCTGTATTTATAATAATTTTAAAATAGAGATTCTGGGCTGGAGAGATGGCTTAGCAGTTAAGGTGCTTGCCTGCGAAGCCCAAGGACCCAGGTTTGATCCCACAGGTCCCACATAAGCCAGATGCACAAGGTAGCATATGCATCTGGAATTCATTTGCAGTGGCTAGAGGCCCTGGCGTGCCCATTCTCTCTCTCTCCCTCTATTTCTCTCTCTCTCCAATAAATAAATAAATAAATAAATGTAAATCTTTAAAAAAATAGAGATTCCATGCCAACTTTCACATTATTACTACAGCAATATAAGACTAATTAATAACCCTTTGTCATAAGTGATGCTTGTGAAATTATCAGGTGGATTTCCTTTACAGTCAGCACAGTGCTGCTCAAATAATTATGCTAATAATGTTAATCTTTTAATGTTTATACTGTACATCTATTAGCCTGTCTCACAATGTCTTTTGAATTTAATATACGTATGGTAGCTCATGTTATACTTACTCATGTTATTTGAGCCACTAGCAATCCTTTTGTTTGGGAAGGTTGCTGTCATTTGACCCTCCCAAGAGCATGAGTGCATTTAGATTTCAAGTCTGTCATTGCTCTGTTCTATGTTAATCACTGACAATTAAAGAGGTTCTAATTGATACCACTTGATTCAAAACAAACATTCTTATTTTTATTTTTGGCTTTTCGAGGTAGGGTCTCCCTCTAGCCCAGGCTGACCTGGAATTTACTATGTAGCCTCAGGGTGACCTCGAACTCATGGCGATCCTCCTACTTCTGCCTCCCCAGTGCTGGGATTAAAAGTGTGTGCCACCATTCCTGGCTAAAACAAACATTTTTAAATTTAAATTTTATTTTGATATTTTCATTTTGATCACAGTCACCTTTGTTACCTTTTTTTTTTTTTTTTCTTTTTGATGTAGGGTTTCACTGTAATCCAGGCTGACCTGGAATTCACTCTGTAGTTCTAGGCTGGCCTCAAACTCACAAGGATCCTCCTACCTCTGCCTCTCCAATACTGGGATTAAAGGCATTCACTACCACGCCCAGCTACCTCTCTTACTTTCTTTTATTTCCCCTTTTTCTTCCCCTCCCACCTCTCACTCAACCCCATCTTCTTCCTCCTTTCATGTCCCTTTCTTTTTTCTTTCTTTCTCCCTTCCTTCCTTCCTTCCTTCCTTCCTTCCTTCCTTTCTTTCTTGTAACCTACTGAGTTAAATTAGGGTTGTCTGCAGGAGTATGGGTAGGGGGTTATTTACCGGAGCATAGGTAACTTAACAGTGGCTACACAGCAGAAGAACATGACTGCCCCTCTCCCAGCAGTAGCTCCTCTGGGAAGAGTGAAGTCTCATAAGCCCTTCTTCCCATCCATGATGGAATGTTGATGGGCTCATTTTTGTCCAGGAAACCACAGCTGCTGTGAGTTCATGGGTGCAACACTCACGTCATAACCAGAAGATAGTTCTACGACACTCATCTCCATCTTCCAGCTCTTATTCTTTCTGCCCCTTTTCTGTATTGTTCCAGAGCCTTGGAGGGAGTGATACAGATGTCCTGCTTATGGCTGAGCACACAGCAGTCAATTGTTTCCAACACTTGTGCCATCTGTGTGTCTCTGCATTAACTTTTGCCCACCACTAAAAGAAATTGCAACCAAAGCATGTGATGTCTTCAGCAATAAGGACCTACAGTATTTTTGGTGGGCAGCCAAGAGCAGTGGTAAAACCTATGTTGTTTTAGGGGCCTCTGTAGCCTCCCTAATCAACAACTCATTGGGAGGTATCTCACCCCTGGCACTGGGATTTTTATTAATAACTTATAGCCTCTGGGATTAGCTTTATCTAACCATGTAAGGTATCTTCAGTCAATCTCTTTTTAATTAGCTTACAAAGTAGTAGGTTCCCATATGGCTTCTTTTAATACATCCTTAGGAAAATAGACATATTAATATTTTATGAATGATTTCAGTTATAAATACCTACAATAATATTTTGAAGCTGTTTAGGATGAAAATATACATTTAAAAATTACCACGAGAGAATTTTATACAGACCGTTGAACATATTCCAACTGTGGTCTGAGAAGCACAGTTGCAAAAGTCTGGTAGAATCTTTTTCCCCGAAGCTTTGGGGCTCGTAGCAGTCACCTTCTCATTGCTGGGACGGAACATCCAACCAGAAGCAGCTTCTGGAAGGAGCAGGAAGGAAAGGGTTTACTCTGGCTTTCGTTTTGAGGGGAGGCTTCATTGTGGTGGGGAGGGAACCGTCCAGGCAGAAGCCGCAAGAGTGAACTAACTAGCATGGCAAGGGGGCTGGACTCGGCCACACACTGCCTCCAGCAAGGCTCCACCTCCCAAGGGCTCCATCAGCTGAGGGCTGAGGAGGCTTAATCATAAACACTCAGGGCTACAGGGGCAGGTTACATTCAAACCTCCACAGAGAACTCAAGGGACATGCTGCCATTGGGGGCAGAACTTGTGTCTTTAAATGTATGTTCATACTAGTAGTGAAGAAAACAGTAGTCATATCTAATAAAGAAAACAAATGAAAAAAAAACCTAGTAGGTTATGAAACTGCTTATATATATTTGGTGAAAGTAATGTAAGAAAGGCATTTAAGTACTACCTTCTCAAGTAAATGGTGGTTATAGTTATGTTGTCTGTCCATTATTCACATCTTACCATATACAGTGCAGTAATAGTGTACACTGTGGATTTTGTGTCAGATTAAAATGGTAGGATTTTCTTGTGAAAAAGATTATAAAAGAATTCAGATCATTTTATAGAGGGCACTGAGGCCAGGAAATGACCAAATTCAAGAATTTGTAGTATAGGAAAGGACAAGTAATGCGTAGAATACAAAATCTTTGGTATGCCACATTTCTTTGTTGCTTGGGTATGTGTGCATGCATGTGTGTATATAATGAGGTAAGTGTAGTATATGTGGTGTATGCCCTTGAGGCACTCCGTATGCTTGCCAGTACTCTTGTCTGTGGTGAAAATCACCTGCCTGGTTTTTCGAGGTAGGGTCTCGCTCTAGCCCAGGCTGTCCTGGAATTCACTATGCACTCTCAGGCTGGCCTCGAGCTCACAGCGATCCTCCTACCTCAGCCTCCCAAGCTGGGATTAAAGGCGTACGTCACTACCATGCCCAGATTAATCCCGTTTTCTTACCAACTAGTCTTTCTTCTATTTCGATGCCGTCAGTTTTCCTCCTTCTATTATGAGGGTCTTGTGTAGTAGGTAGTGTCAGCCACTGTGAGGTCATGAATATCAAGGCCACTTTGTGTCTAGAAGATAGTATTGTAAGCACTCCTCCTTTTCCTTTGGCTCTTACATTCTTTCCACCACCTCTTCCGCAATGGTCCCTGAGCCTTGGAGGGTATGATAGTGATGTCTCAGTGCTGAACACTACACTGTCACTTCTTCTCAGCACTTTGGCCATTTTTTTTTTTTTTTTTTTTTTTTTTTTTGGTTTTTCGAGGTAGGGTCTCACTCTAGCTCAGGCTGACCTGGAATTCACTACGTAGTCTCAGGGTGGCCTCGAACTCACGGCGATCCTCCTACCTCTGCCTCCCAAGTGCTAGGATTAAAGGTATGTGCCACCACGCCCGGCTGACTTTGGCCATTTTTGAGTCATCCAGTAGTCACCATCATCTGCAAAGAGAAGCCTCTATTACCAGAAATGAGAGTAGCATTAGTATATGGGTATAAACATAAGGGTTTATAGGCCAGTTTGGTGGTTATAATATATCCATTTAACCAGACAACAGTAGCAAATTCTCCCAAGGGTTTATGACCACCTTAGCCATAGGCTTTTGACTGGGTTTTCAGTACCAAGAATGAATTGCCTCCCATGGAGGGGGCCTCAAATCCAATCAGAGAGCAATTGGTTTCACCCAAAACAGACATGCCACCATTGTACCAGTTGCTGCATTTTGCCTAGCTGGCCAGCCGTACACCTTGCAGGGTCCACTGCTGGTTAAGATCATTGATGACTTTTGTCCTCCCAAAGACTGCACAGGTCTTTCCAGAATCCTGGGGGCTAGTTAGTAGAGAGGGGTTGCTACCTCAGCTCCGCCCAAACTTGTGAAGTCTTAAACAGTAGGGTTTTACTATTTAGTTCCGGTGGGAAGCTACGAGCCTTGGCAATAACCTGAATGTTTTGGGGACATTGAATTTCTTTGTCTTATTTTGTGGCAGGGTTTTGTTAGGTAGCCCTGATTGGCCTGGCTTTTGCTATGTAGTCCAGACTGGCCTTGAACTTGTGGCATTCCTCATGTCCCAGTCTCCTGAATACTGGGATCACAGGTGTGTACCACCACTCATGACTTCTTGTGGCTGAAATTCTTGCCTTTTGTTTTATTATTTTATTTGGTTTTGTATATGTATCTAGGTGCACATGTGTGTGCATGCCTATGTTCCAGGCCAGTGGACAATCTCACTTGTCATTCCATAGATGACACCTAGTTTTTTTTTTTTTTTTTTTTTTAGGTAGGGTCTTGCTCTAGCTTAGGCTGGCCTGGAATTTACTCGGTAGTCTCAGGGTGGTCTTGAACTCACAGTGGTCCTTCTACCTCTGCCTCCCAAGTACTGGGATTGAAGGCTTGTGCCACCATGCCTGGCATCAGCCTAATTTTTTAAAATTTGTGTTCTTTTTTCTTTTTTAGTGTGCTATGTTAGCTGTGTTACTTTTATTCTGTTTTGTTTTCCATCTTAGAGTTTTATCACCTGTCTTAATAAAAAAGAACAAAAACACATTGCATGGCTAGTAGGACCTTAACCTTTGGAAGGTTCTTTGAAAATGGTTTTATTTTTCAACATGCCAAATAAGATTTTAAAAATTGCACCAATTGCCAACATCCAAATTTTTACTATTTCAGAGAATTCAACAAACTATGGGACTATGCTTTATCTTAGGTGCAAAAAATCTGGCTGGGGAGATGGCTCAGTAATTAAAAGTGCTTGCTATTCACATCTGTGGACTAGAGTTTGGGTAACAGCACTTCTGTAAAGTCAGTGTATGTGATTCTAGTCCCACAAAGGGGAGCAGAGATCAAGGAATTGTTCAGGCTCTTGAAAAACACCAAGCTCTTCCAAGGCTCAGGGTCTAATGCGGAGGAGGTGGCGGAAAGAATGTAAGAGCCAAAGGAAGGGTAGGACTCCTTACAACGTGCTCCCTCCAGACACAAAATGGCCTGGATATCCATGACCTCACAGTGCCTGACACTACCTACACAAGACCATGATAAGAGGAGGAAAAGATCATGACATCAAAATAAAAGAGAGACTGATTGAGATGGGGAGGAGATATGATAGAGAATGGAATTTCAAAGGGGAATGTTGGGGGAGGGAGTGTATTACCATGGGTATATTTTTTATAATCATGGAAAATGTTAATAAAAATTGAGAGAGAGAGAGAAAAAAAAAAGAAAAACACCAAGCTCTGGAATCAGTAAGAAACGTTGGCTCAAATAAGAATGGGCAGAAGAGCCAAGCAGAGGACACCTAGATGTTCTGCTGTGGCGACTGCAGGCTAGTGCCCCGCTCTGAAGGTGAGCCCCTCACCCTAAAGGTCAGCACATGGGCCTCACAAGAGGCACATTGTTGGTGCATATATCACAGACACCACATGCCACAGTACATACACACACACAAGCAAACCAAACCAAACCAAACCAAACAACCTGGATTGAGATAATTCAGAAAAAGCTTAACTGTTTGTGAGGAAAGGGTTAGCTCAGTTGGTCCAGGTGGCTCAAAGCCAGAAAAAGCCCCTCTTTAGGACTGACCCCTGGCTGGCTCCTGAGAGATGAACTCTGAGGCCTGGGAATATTCTGCCTACTGTGTAGCTTTGGACCCATGAGGGCCTGGGGCATAGGTACCAGTTTGATCAGGTAGTTTATACCAACAACCTGACTTGTGGTGAACATTGACTTTACCCTGGGGACTGGGAACTCACTGAGGTCAGTTTTGTGAGTGCTTCGTGTCTCCTGACTGACCGCAATAGAAATGCTGGATACTAAGATGAACATCACATGTTGTCACACCTCATTGCTGAGACTGTTAAACACATCCATGCAGCTCTCTTGGGAAAGGAAACCTGGGAGCTTGTGCCTGGTTTCAACTTGACTCTGCCCATGCTTTCCTTCTTTGCTAATTTTTCTCTGTATCTTTTTGCCGTAAAAGGCCATAACTATGGGCTAGGAAGATGGCTCAGCGGTTAAAGTCTTTGCTTGCAAAGACTTCCAGCCCAGGTTCGAATCCCAGATGCACAAAATGGCTTGTGTGTCTGGAGTTTGTTTGTAGTAGCAGGAGGCCCTGGCACACTCATGCTCTCACTCTACTTGCAAATAAATGAATAAAATACTTTTTAAAAAGCTATAACAAGCTGGGCGTGGTGGCGCACGCCTTTAATCCCAGCACTCGGGAGGCAGAGGTAGGAGGATTGCTGTGAGTTCGAGGCCACCCTGAGACTATAGTTAATTCCAGGTCAGCCAGGACCAGAGTGAGACCCTATTTTGAAAAACCAAAATGAATACAACATTTTTGGAATCTTGTGAGCCCTTCCAGCACATCTAAGCCAGAGGGTGATTTTGGAGACTGCTGACACACAGGGACACTATTAGTATAAGACTGTCTGTGGCAACTTTATATTTTCAATCTTCTTATTATTGTGTATTGGCAGTCTATAATTTTATAGATTTTTTTTATTTTTAGTTTTTGGTTTTTTGAGGTAGGGTCTCACTCTGGCCCAGGCTGACCTGGAATTCACTATGTAGTCTCAGGGTGGCCTCAACCTCAAGGTGATCCTCCTACCTCTGCCTCCCAAGTGCTGGGATTAAAGGAGTGCACCACCATGTCCAGCTATAATTTTATAGATTTAGGAGGTCAAAACCAGTGTTATGATAGCTTCAGTTGTAATTTCAAGACTGAAAATACTTAGCTAATGGTGTTTTTATATTTATTTTTGTTTTTTCTTGGTGGGGAGTAGGGTCTCCCTCTAGCTCAAGCTGACCTGGAATTCACTATGTAGTCTCACAGCTGGCCTTGAACTCACAGCAGTCCTCCTATCTTGGCCTCCTGAGTGCTGGGATTAAAGGCGTGCGCCATCATACCCCGCAGATATAGCTAATAGTATTATATTAATCCTAATTCAGGTTTTTGATAGCTGTACTAAATAAGATGGTAATTTTGGAGAAGCTGGGAAAAGGGAACTCTACTCTCTTTGCACCTTTGTGGTGGATCAACTTATTTCAAAAATAAAGATTTTTTTTTTTTAAAGGAGAGTGAAGTGGGTGGTTTTATATCCCTAAGTTGGCTTTGGACTCTCATACAGACACCCTGGTGGTTGTGTCTGGGGAAGGGATGTATATGTGAGGTACTGGCTCTCCTTCCTTCGGTTGACTGGTTTTGTGAACATTATATAAAACCTCTGTTTTTCAGCACTGCTCTGCATGTTGTGTGTGGTGTGATGTGACACAGGTGTTCACCTGTGGTGGCGGTTGGGGGCGGGGAGGGCGCTTTCCTAAGGTAGCTGGAGGGGATCTTCTGCCTGGTCTTGTTTTAGCTGGAGACTCTTTTACTGATTCTGGAGCTTGCAGGGCTCCAGATGATTCCGGGGGCTCTGTTCCCCTGAAGGACTGGGGTGGGGTTATTTCCTGGATCATGGGCAACTTACCATTGACTACAACATAGCAGAAAATGACTGCCATTACCTTCCTGGTTCCACTTTCAGAATAAATCCAGTATCTGTTTACTTTCCATCACCATCAATCCTATCTCCATGGGATTGAGGTTCAGTATAACCATGGTGGTTGAGTTCAGTACTGGCTTTGAAGTTAGATGTTGGTGTGACTCATAGCTCTACCCTTGCTAATTTCCTTGTTGAAAAATGGAGACAATATATCTGACTCATGGGGGTGTTGGGATTAAATAAGATGATGTCTGTAATGTTCTTTCACACAGTGTTCGGTGCAGCGTATAAAAGGTAGCCATTAATTATTCATTTTAATAGTTACATCATTCCAGATACTTACCAAATTTTCCATCTGTCCTTGTATTTTTTACAAGGTCACAAGTGCCATGAAAGGATAGACCAAACTGTATGTAAAAATCAACAGAAAATGGACTAGCAATTCTATTGTTTTTCTTTTAGAAATTAAAAAAAAAATTCTTATTTATTTATATGTGTGTGTGTGGGCCATGCCAAAGTCTCTTGCTGCTGCAAATGAATGGCCATTCAGCTTTACATGGGTGGCTGGGGAATTGAACCTGGGCTGGCAGGCTTTGCAAGCAAGTGCCTTTAATTGTTGAGCCATCTCCCCAGCCCCTGGACTAGTAATTCTTAAACATAATACCTGAAAATATAAGTATCCTAGAAGAAAAATGTAGAGGAAAAAGCTTCTTGAGAATGGCCGTGATTTCTTTCTTTAATGAAATATTTTATTTATTTATCAGAGAGCGGGGAGAGAAAGGGGAAGAGAAAGGCAGATACAGAGAGAAAGAGAGAGAGAATAGGTACACCAGGGCCTCTAGCCACTGCAAATGAACTCCAGATGCATGCTTCACCTAGTGTATGTGGCTTTATGTGGGTACATGGAATCAAACATGGGTCCTTAGGCTTTGCAGGCAAGTGCTTTAACCACTGAGCTATCTCTCCGCCTCTAACCTTGATTTCTTGGATAAGGCTCCCAAAACTTAGGCAGCAACAGAGGCAGATAGAACTATATCAGCTAAATGACTTTTTATTTATTTATTTTTATTTTTGGTTTTTCCAGGTAGGGTCTCACTCTAGCCCAGGCTGACCTGGAATTCACTATGGAGTCTCAGGGTGGCCTCAAACTCATGGCAATCCTCTTACCTCTGCCTCCCGAGTGCTGGGATTAAAGGTGTGTGCTACCACGCCTGACATCTAAATGACTTATACACAGCAAAGATACAGCTAACAAATGAAAAGCAAACCGTGGAATGATAAGAAGTATATGGAAATTATAAATCTATTAAAGGATTAATATCCAAATATGTAAAGACACTCTATAACTCCATAGCAAAACCCAGACCATCACCACCACCATAACAAGCCCAAAATGATTAAAAGCTAGGATAAGGAACTAAATATATGTTTCTCAAAAGAAGACATGCATAGCCCAGCAGTGATAGGACATGCCTGCCTTAGCATTTGGGAAGCTAAGGCAGAAGATTGTGAGTTTGTGACCAATCCCAGCTACTTCAGGATCTCAAAGAATACCTATACTCCCTTGTACATTGTACATTATTCCCACAAGCCAAGATATGGAAACAGTCTAAATGTTTGCCCACAGATGAATGGATAAAGAAAATACGGCATATTCATGCAATGGAATGTTATTCAACCTTAAAAAAGAAGAAATCCTACCATTTGTGATAGCATGGATGATCATGGAAGTTGTTATGTTAAATGAAGTAAGGCAGACATATAGAAACAGATGCAACATGATTGCATTTATTTATGGAATCTAAAATAGATCCATGCAAACAGAAAGTGTAAAGGTGATTGCCAGGTGTTGGGAGGAGAGGGAGACAGGTGGTATTGGTCAAAGGGTACAAAGTTTTAGATACTGGAGAGTATACTGTACTGTACAGCACAGTGACTATACTTAAAATTTGCTAAACAGGTGAATCTTTTGTTCTTATCACAAGCATATAAAACAAATAGTGGGAGGAAACTTTGGGAAGTAATGAATTTGTTCAATGCATGAATTGTGGGGATATTTTTATGGAAATATGTAATAGTTGTGGTTTAAAGGGTTATTTGTCCTCCTGTACAACTTAGATAATTAAAAGTAGAGCTGTAACAGTTATCTATTTCTCATTGGAACAGTTTATTTCCTTCCACTTTTTGCCTTCTGTGTGGTTACCTTCCCATTGCTGGGGAAAGCACTTGGCCAAAAGCAGCTGATTGGAGGAAATAATTTATTTTGGCTTACAGTCTTGAGGAGAAGCTTCATGATAACAGGGGTCAGCATGGCATGAGCAGAAACTGGACATCATCTCTGCCACAACAGGTGAAGAAAGAACAGCAGGAAAATGAGCTGAAGTAGCACTGGCAAGCTAGGGCTAATAAACCTTCAAGTATGCTCCTAGCAACACACCTCCTCCAGCAAGGTCCCGCCTACCAAATTGCCATTACCTGGGAACCAAGCATTCAAAACACATTAGTTTATGGGGAGCAACTAATTCAAACCACCATGTTATACTCCTGTCCCCCATGAATTAATGACCATTCATGATGTACAATGCAGTATATCCAGTCCAACTTGAGGAGTCCCCATAGTCCAGTGTCTCTTAACTGTGAGCCTATAAAACCAAAAACACGTAATGGAGCAGACATTCATACTGCAAAGGATGGCATTGCAAAGTATGGTAGTTTGAGTGTATGTCCCCCAGTAGACTCAGGAGGAGTTTTTTTTTTTTTTAAAGCTTGTAACTTGGATTTCCAGCCATGTAGCTGGAAGAGGTATCACTGGGGGCTGATCCTGAG
This sequence comes from Dipus sagitta, assembly GCA_036346955.1. Classification (NCBI taxonomy): domain Eukaryota; kingdom Metazoa; phylum Chordata; class Mammalia; order Rodentia; family Dipodidae; genus Dipus; species Dipus sagitta. The sequence goes on from CM070775.1 coordinate 119,202,341, forward strand.
GTCCAGCCTAACGGTATGTAGAGTGCTTGAGCTCTGCCTGGGTTCCCCACTGTTTGGCTGCTCATTTTCCTCTTGCTTTTGGTGCTGGTTGGTGGTTGTGTCTCTCTGGATCTTTGAAAGGGGCAGCTTCTTGTGTCATCAATGGAACATCCCCTGGTTCTGTAAGCTTCAAATAAATCCCTTCCTCCCATAAACTGTGTCTGGTCTGGAAGTTCATCCCAGCGGCATGAAAGAAAGATTGAACCAATCAAGATTTAAAACAAACAGGAGTGGTAGTTTCAGTAGATGGTCCCTAATATATTCAATGACTTATTAGTTTGTAGTTTGGATCTATAGCCACCTGGCTGGAGGAGGTGTCACTGGGCAGATCTTAAGGTGTGGTGGTGGGTTTGAAATTCCAATGCAAAGATACTCAAAGTGCCTTGTTCCACCTGGAGTTCCTGAAGCATGCTGTGTGGCTTTTTGGCTTTTGGCTCTTTGGTTTTGGTTTGAAATTCCAATGTAAAGATATGCAAAGTGCCTAGTTCCACCTGGAGTTCCTGAAGTGTGCTGTGTGGTTTTTTGGCTTTTGGCTTTTTGGTTTCTCCCTCTCTCTGCTTGCACCTGTTAAAGCAGGCCAGCTTCTTCTGCCATTATGGAACTTCCCCTGGAGCTGTAAGCTTCAATAAATATCCCTTCCTCCATAACTGTGCCTGGTTTGGAAGTTCATCTCAGCGAACCTGAAGCTGTCTACTATATAGGGCAAACATTAAATCCTATAGCTCCCAGTCTGACATCTGACCAGTCAGTGATTAAGTCTCTGGCATTTCGAGTCTTCCCCTTCAGCTGGGGTGATCACAACTGGGGAAAATTCCATCCTGACTTGCCAGCTCTCTTGCTAGCCATCCCATAGTCCTGGCGTCTCAATAAAACCTATGGTTCATCTTCATGGCTCCATCAGGCCTCCAATTAAGGACCCCAACAAGCTTTCCTCAAATTGCCCAGTATCCATTTCCAACAACAAACTGTGTTGCAAAACCAATGACTCTCTCTTGCTTGCATTTGTTATACACCCATAGCACCAGGTGGGGTACCAAATTTGTTAATCCAGGGTCCAATAAAGCTGGCTTTGTTTGTTTGTTCATTTACTTAGTTATTATTTGAAAGCAGGGAGAGAGACAAAAGGAGAGGGAGGGAGGAAAGGAGAGAGAAAGAGAACGGGAGGGGGGAGGGGAATGGGTGTGCTAGGGCCTCTTGCCACTGCAAACTAACTCCAGATGCATGTGGCACCTTATGCATCTAGCTTTATGTAGGTATTGGGGATTTGAACCTGGGCTGTCAGGCTTGTAAGCAAGCACCTTAACCACTAAGCCATCTCTCTAGCCCTAAAGCTGACTTTGAAGAGCAGGACACTCCTTCAGCATACAGGCCCGTACTTTCAAAAGAGTCAGCATTCTTTCTGCTATTCCAGTGTAGCTAACAGCTAACCCAGTCTCATTGGTGGTAATCTCTCAAACAGTGATAGCTGAATGGGCAGCAGTTTTAGTCTAAAGTTGTCATTTCTTTCTGTGCCATCTCCTTCTACTTATACCAGTCCATTTCTTCAAAACTCAACCCTGCCCAAGTTCTCAAGAACTCAGTCCACAGTTCTTACTGCATTTGGATCTCAAACCTTGACCAGAATGATCCATCAAACTCTGCTTACAGCACTGCAAGGCGTCTTGTAGGCTAAGGTTTCAAATTCTTCCACATTCTTCCCAGAAATCAGTTCCAAAAGGCCAAAGCCATTCAGTTGTGTTTCTAGCAGCAAAGATCTCACTGCGCTGGTACTAATTTTCTGTTGCAGTTTTCTCATTGTTGGAACAAAGCACTGGACCAAAAGCAGCTGATGGGGGGAAATGACTTATTTTGGCTTACAGTCTTGAGGGGAAGCTTCATGACAGCAGGAATAGGATGGTAGAGCAGAGGCTGGACATCACCTCCTTGCCAACATCAGGTGGACAACAGCAACTAACTAACAGTGCCAAACTAGGGCTAATAAATTTCCAGTAGCATACCTCCTTCAGCAAGGAGGACAGGGTCTCACTATACAGCCCTGGCTGGCCTGGCAAGGAACTTGCTGTGTAGACCAGATTGGCCTTAACCATGGTGATCCTCTGTCTTTTTATTTTAATGTACACAGTGTACTGTATGCAGCCATGTTGGTACCTCCTCCCTGTCCTCCCCCCCCTTCAGAGACCCTCCTTGTTGGGGAATGTGGGTCATACATTGTGAGGTTAGCCATCAGTTATGAGGAGGAGGCAGTGTCTCTGTGCATAATGTCCCAACATGTGGCTATAACAATCATTCTGCCCCCTCTTCCGTGAATTTCCCTGAGCCATGTTGGGTTCATTTTAGGTCCTGCCTCTGTCTTCTGAGTGCTGGGATTATGAGTGTGAACTACTACTTTTGATATAACTTCTTTTCTTATAGTTATTCTATGCTTTATTAGAGTAACAGACTATATTAGCTGTTTTTGGCTTTCGTTATTTGAATGGTGGGTCAGAGTTTTCTTTCTGGTGCTGGGAATGGGACCTAGAGTCTATGTGTGTGAGGCAAGTACTCGACCATCAAGTTATACCCCAGCCGGGATCAGAGATTTCTAAGTTCAGAAAATGTACTTAATTTGTTTTATTAAAAGTTTTGAATTATTTTATGAGTACTTGTTAAGATTTATTTAAGAAATCACTTGCAATAATGTAATAATGTGCTTTATTATCATTCTAATTATTATTATTATTATTATTATTATTTTTTTTTTTTCGAGGTAGGGTCTCACTCTAGCCCAGGCTGACCTGGAATTCACTATGGAGTCTCAGGGTGGCCTAGAACTCACGGCAATCCTCCTACCTCTGCCTCCCAAGTGCTAGGATTAAAGGCGTGCGCCACCACACCCGGCCATTCTAATTATTTTTTGAAAATAGTGGAAATGACAGTAAGAGTCAGGAGTGATGAGAGGTAGTTAGAGGTGAATGCCCTTTTTGGAAATCTTAATGAAGTACCTTTTTTACTTACAGTGTGTAAGATTGTCATTTGGTGATAAATTATTATGGTTATTTAATAACACATATTTCATGTTCACATTTACAGAATACCCTGAAGTTGCTAATTAGCCTGAACCAGTGTTTATCTATAGATAAGTGGCTGGCAAGTGCCTGTATTGGCCAATTTTAGTGCCTTATTGGCCAACTTTGGGCAGGGTTTCTAGTCATCATTTGGGAACTCTTTAACTCTGGAGTCAGGTTATGTTTGTATGTGTATTAAGGATTCTTCAAAGCAAATTTGATTATTCAGTCATCCCAGCATTTTTTATTTCTTTTTTTAGAGAAAACATTCTGAAAAACTACCTGTCCCCAAATGATACCTGGTGGTAGTTGGTAGAGTGCACTCCATCATTAAGTGAATAGTTCTTGAGCACCTCTCATGTCTTGGGCTCAGTTATGGGGTCGCAAACATGAGCAAGGCATAGATACCGCATCAAAGCAAGGGTGGTCTAGTGCAGTAGCTCTCAAAGTGTGGTGTGAAGTCTCCCTTAGGTCCCTTAGACCAAGAAGATCAGCTCAAAAATATTATAATATGAAGATAGCATTTACTCCCCCCACCATGTTTCTTCTTTCATGAATAGAGAAAGGAGGGGTTTGGTGACATGCAATGACAGCTAATGTAATATGTGACTGTGCATTCTCTTGGTTTGAATATTTTCTCAGTTATAAGTTAAACATGGAACCAAAAGTATTTTTTAATACATTTATTTATTTGAGAAAGAGAGAGAGAGAGAGAGAGAGAGAGAGGGAGGGAGGGAGAGAGAGAGAGAGAGAGAATGGGCACACCAGGGCTTTCAGCCGCTGCAAACAAACTCCAGACACATGTGCCACCTTATGTATCTGGCTTACATGTGTCCTGGGGAATCGAACCTGGATCCTCTGGCTTTGCAGGCAAGTGCCTTAGCCAGTGAGCCAATTCTCCAGCCCTGGAACCAAAAGTATTATTTTACTTATTTAGTCAGAAAATCAATAAGGAATTACTATCAATAAGAAGAATGTGACAATTTGGTTTTCAAAAATTCTGAAATTAACTTTCTATGGGTATAACTGTAGAAAGTTATGTGTTTCATTATGACCCTTTTCATCATATCTACCTTTATTATCTTTGCTTATTCCTCCCTTCTTTTCCTTTTTTTCACATCCCTTGTTGCCTTATTTTGCTCTTTTTTTTTTTTTTTTTCGAGGTAGAATCTCTCTGTAGCCCGGCTGACCTGGAAATCACTATGTAACCTCAGTCTGGCCTCAAACTCACAGTGATCCTCCTACCTCTGCCTCCCAAGTGCTGGGATTAAAGGTGTGCGCCACCACATCCGGCTTCCTTTTTTACTTTTTAGAAATATTGTTTTCATTTATTTATTTGAGACAGAATGGGAAAGAAAAGAGGGAGGGAGAGAGTGAGGGAAAACGATAGAGAGAGAGAGAGAGAATGGGTATGCCAAGGCCTCTTGCCACTGCAAATGAACTCCAGACTCATGTACTACCTTGTGCATGTGGGTTTACGTGGGTACTGAGGAATTGAACCTGGGTCTTTAGGCTTTGCAAGCAAGTGCCTTAATCACTGAACCATCTCTCCAGCCCCTCTTGCTTTTATGTCCTTTTATTTCCCCTCTAAATTCTGCACATGAGAAAAACATGAAGCTTAGGTATATACACACACACCAAATTTTTCTTTTCTTTCTCCCTCCTTTATCCATTAATGTGTTAGTGGGCACATGGGCTGGCTCTGTGTCTTGGCTATTGTGAGTACTGTGGTGATGTATGTTGGAATCTATAGTAAGCTGACTTTGACTCTTTTGGGCATATATAGAAAAGTGGTACAGATGAATCATGTGGAAGATCTGTTTTTACCTTCTTTTGGTGCTATATTAACTTATTTGTATCCCCACCAATAGTGTATAGAGACACTCTTATCTTTAATAACATTCATTTTTAATTTTCTCAATCATACGCATTCTGATTGAGATGACATACAATCTCACCATAGTTTTGACTTGCATTTCCCTGGTGGCCATTTGTGCTTATTTGAAAAGTGCATGTTCAGTGCATTTGGTCTTTTATTGAATCATTGGTTCTTTTGGTATTTTAATTTTTGAGGTTTCTATATTTTTGTGGCTCTTAATCCTTTGTCAGATGAATAGCTGTTAAAGATGTTCTTCCGTTGTACAGCCTGTCTCTTCAGCCTGTGGATTGTTTTGCTGTGCAGAGCCTTTTGATTTGGCGCAGTCCTGTTTTGCCGGTCCTTGCTATTATTTCTAGAGCTATTGGAGGTATATTTAGAAAGCCATTGTCTGTGCCTCTGTCTTGAACTTGTTCTTCCATGTTTTCCTCTTGTTAGTGCTTTCAAAGTTTCAGTTGGTATTTCTTGGTTTTAACATGGTAAGCACTGGTGGATCCAAACAGTATATGGCTCTTTGGAGTCTACAATAACTTCTGAAGGATGTTGAATCCAGAAGCCAAAAAGTTTGAGTACTCGCTGGTGCAGCAAATAGATTGGAGGAGAAAACACATGGAAAGCAAATGTTTAGTACATTAATCCAGGCACGAGGGTAAGAAGAGCTTCAGCTGGAGTAATAAGCGGGAAGAGGGGAGAAGTGGCAGATTTAGTAGACACCAAAGACTGGCAAACATGGTAATCCCCAGCATAAACTGTGAGAAAATGGGTACTGCTTGTGAGTCTGGAGCTCAGTGCCAGTCTTCTGGAGGGCAGTTTGACTTAGTAGATTGTAGACCCTATGCTCTATGCCTCATTACCAGAACAAAAAAATATAAATAAATCAGAATGTCTTTGTAGTTTTGTTTATTAGTAAAAAATTTAAGAAACTGAAGTGTCTATCAGAGGAGCTTGATTAAATTTATTATGTTTATTTGCTAGAACATTGTGTATGTAGTAAAAAATAATGTTAAACATCTAACAATATAAAATTGCATTTAGAAAAATCCCAGTTGTATAATGGAGTTCTTTCTGTTATCAATTTGAGGAGCCTTGGTTTAAGGTTTATGGTTTGAAATAGTTATTTTTGTAAAACGTAAGGTCAACCTATAAGTGTAGTATTTCATTCCAAGTTTTGGCATTTTTTTTAAACAATTGTAGGCAAAGATATTGATACACAGTGGACATTGTGCATTTGTGATGATGAGTCTTGCTAACATTGAAAGCTACATGTGGTTTTGTCAGATGGTTCAGGGCTCTGAGTACTTGCTGCACAAGCATGAGGACATGAGTTCGATCCCTAGCACTCACGTAAAAAGCTGAGCATGGTCGTGCGTGCCTGTAACTAGTGCTGAGGGATAAGACAGGAGGATCACTGGGGTTCCCTTGTGAGCCAGTCCAACCAAAAAAATAGGGAGTTTCAGGTTTAGTGAGAGACTCTTTCTTAGGGAAATGAGGTGGAAGAGCCATAGAGAAGGACACCCAACATTTTCCTTTGGTCTCTGCATGCATGTGACTGGGGTCTGCACACACTTTACACAGATAGACACTTGCACCAAAAACAAAACAAAACGAAAAGCTACCATGTAATAATGCTATTGCAGAAAGAATACTTACTGGACTTGGGACTGTAGTGTTTAGTTTCTGCTTTAATTCTGGATATTTAAGCTAGCATATTCCATGGAGGAGAAAAGAAAATGTATTATATTAAGAAACAACCTTGGGCTGGAGAGATGGCTTAGTGGTTAAGCGCTTGCCTGTGAAGCCTAAGGACCCCAGATCGAGGCTCAATTCCCCAGTAATGCACAAAGTAGGTGCATGCATCTGGAGTTCGTTTGCAGTGGCTGGAGGCCCTGGTGCGCCTGTTCTCTGTATATATATCTATCTGCCTCTTTCCTTCTCTGTCTGTCGTTCTCAAATAAACAACAACAACAAAAACTTTTTTTAAAAACCTAAAAATTAAGTACTGTACTGATTCTTTGCACATTGTCAATTGTTTGGTTCTGAACACTTATGGTCAATGTTGATAACCTTTAATTTCTTACATCTCATTAGATTGATGTTGGGCCATATTTATGCAGTGAATTCAGGTTGAAGAGCATTGACCCATAATTGAAGACAGTCTTGTTGAATAATAACAATTTATACTATCTATAATTTTTACTTTGAATGTTCTTTTGAAAAATTTATTAGGTAGATACATAGATAGAATGGGGGCAGTAGGGACCTCTAGCCACTGCAAACAAACTCCAGATGCACGTGCACATGGTGGCACGTGCCTCTGGCTTGCATGAGTTTTGGGGAATCGAACCTAGGGTCTTTAGGCTTTGTAAGCAAGCGCATTAACCACTAAGCCATCTCTCCAGTCCCTATTTTTTACTTTGAAATAAGAACTCTCTTTCCAATAGTGAGCTCAACCTATAAAAATGTTCACATCCTTTTAGTCTACTATTAGTAGTGTTCTAGAATGTCTCATCTTTTTTAAAGACTTTTTTATTGACAGTTTCCATAATTATAGAAAATAGACCATGATAATTCCCTTCTCTCCCCCACTTTCCTCCAACATATGCTTTCCCCCTCTCAATTAGTCTCTTGTTAATTTTTTTTTGTTTGTTTTTCAAAGTAGGGTCTTGTTCTAGCCCAGGCTGGCCTGAAGTTCACTGTGTAGTTTCAGGGTGGCCTTGAACTCATGGCAGTCCTCCTACCTCTGCCTCCCAAGTGCTGGGATTAAAGGCGTGTGCCACCATGCCTGGCATCTCTTGTTAATTTTGATGTCATCATGTTTTCCTCATATTATGAGTCTTGTGTAGGTAGTGCCAGGCATTGCAAGGTCATGCATATTCAGGCTACTTCATGTCTGGGAAATGTCTCGTCTTTTTTCGGGGGGGGGTTTCGAGGTTAGGTTTCACTCTAGCCCAGGCTGACCTGGAATTCATTCTGTATTCTCAGGGTGGCCTCGAACTCACGGTGATCCTCCTACCTCTGCCTCCTGAGTGCTGGGATTAAAGGCATGCGCCACCATGCCCAGTGATGTCTCATCTTTTGCTAGTTATGACTGGGATGTTTACCTTTGCTTGCTACATCTGATCAAAGAAAACATTGCAGGGCTGGAGAGATGGCTTAGTGGTTAAGCGCTTGCCTGTGAAGCCTGAGGGCCCCAGTTCAAGGCTCGATTCCCCACGACCCACGTTAGCCAGATGCACAAGGGGGTGCATGCATCTGGAGTTTGTTTGTAGTGGCTGGAGGCCCTGGCGCACCCATTTTCTCTCTCTATCTGCCTTTCTCTGTCTGTCGCTCTCAAATAAATAAATAAAAATAAACAAAAAAAATTAAAAAAAAAAAAAAGAAAACACTACATTTCCTGAGTCCAGGAGCTCTGTGAGGTAGAGCAACCTTCATGAGCACATCACATTCATATTGTGATATTCCTTTCAGGGATATCTGATACAGATTAGGTGAACCTAAGTTTTGTTTGAATTAAACTGTTGATGTTTGGCATTTGGTGACATATGTGGGCCAAATTTCTTTTAGAATTTTTTTTCTCTATGTTATTAGAAGAAAGCAATCTTTTTAAAAATATTTAATTTATTTATTTGAGAGAGAGAAAGAGGCAGATAGAGAGAATTGGCATGGCAGGGCCTCCAGCCACTGCAAACGAACTTCAGATGCATGTGCCACCTTGTACATCTGGTTTTACATGGGTACTGGGGAATTGAACCTGGGTCCTTTGGCTTTGCAGGCAAGTGCCTTAACTCCTAAGCCATCTCTCTAGCCCAGAAGAAAGTGATCTTAAAAACGAGTTTGTTCATTTTGTGATGCTAAGAATTTAGCTCAAGGCCTCGTGCATGCTAGGTAAATGCTCTTATCACTGAGCTATATCCCCCGTCCTTGGCTTTTGAGACAGGATATCATAATGTGGCTCAGGCTGGCCTCCATCCTGAGGTACTCTTGTCTGTACTTCCCAAGTGCTTAGAATTACAGGCATGAGCCACCTCATGCTGCTAATTAAAAACAACCTTATCAAAGTATAATGTCTGTATCACAAACTTCATCTTAGAAGGAGGTTCTGCTTTCATGGCTTGGTGGCTTGAATGTAAAATGTCCTCCCCCCCCCCCTGCCTTATGTGTTTGTGATTAAACCTCATTAAACTTCATACTTGATCCCCAGCTGGTGAAGCCTTTGAGAGGTGGAGTCTTGCTAGAGGAGGTGTTGCTGAGGGTGGGCCTTGGGATTGTGTCATGTAACCTCCCTCCCGGTGCTAGCTAGTGAACTCATTCTTGCTGCCCCTCCCTGCTGGTTTGTAACCTTGTGAGCCAGCTTCATGGTCCTGCTGTGCTTTCCCACTGTGATGAAACTTTCCCTTAAAACTGGGAGCTAGAAATAAATCCTTGCTTTCCATAAGCTGCTTGTGGTCTGGTGTTTTGTCTCAGTAATGAGAAGGTGACTGCTACACATGGAAGGATCAATAAATATTATTTGTTAATATATTATTTCTTATTAGACTGATAAAATTATGTTGCTATTATTATTATCTTCTGTCTATTTCTCTCTCTCTCTCTCTCTCTCTCTCTCTTTTGGTTTTCTGAAGCAGAGTCTCACTGCAGTCCAGACTGACCTGCAACTCACTCTGTAGCCCAGGCTGGCCTTGAACCCATGGTTATCTTCCTACCTCAGACTCCCAAGTGCTGGGATTAAAGGCATTTACCACCATACCTGGTTTATGCTAGTTTTTTTTTTTTTTTTTTTTTTTTTGGTTTTTCGAGGTAGGGTCTCACTCTCTAGCCCAGGCTGACCTGGAATTCACTATGTAATCTCAGGATGGCCTCGAACTCACAGTGATCTGCCTACCTCTGTCTCCCGAGTGCTGGAATTAAAGGTGTGCGCCACCACACCCAGTTTATGCTATAATTTTAAACGTCTTAAATAATAAACTTCTTTGCCATTTTGTACTGGTAAAGTATTTCAAAGTTACTATAATAGTTATGTTTCGCAATGTATTACTTGCCGTGTTGAGGATCAAACTCAAGGCTTTATGCGTGGTAGACCAGCATTCTGCCCCTGGATCCCCAGCATACTGTAATGAGTTATAGATGAAGGCACTTAGACCTTATAGAGCACTGTAAACATTTTAGAGGTGATTCAATCTAAGGAGAATTCAAAAGAAGGAAAGGTGATACGGTGAGCTTAGAACTAAATGATAACATTGCAGGATGAGGAAGGAAAACAAAGTATGTTTGTGTTAGCCTATGAATCATATGTTCTTTCTTCATTGTGACAGATTCATGACTTTTTTTTTTTCTATTTTTTCTTCTTTTGTGCACGGTCCTGTGTGTATCGGGAAAGCTAATTCCACCCTCAGTGACTGATTCATGTAGGGATTGTCTATCTTCCTAACCAATCCACAGTTAGGAATAAGCAGATAATCTAATCCCACAGATGGAATACCAGATTTAAGCTTCTAGGAATGTTGTCTTTTGTTCTTAGGAGAGGTCTGTAGATGCGCTGGTTTGAATGCAAAATATCCCCTGTATATTCATGTGTTTGAATATTTAATCCCTAGTTGGTGGCTTTCATTTCAGAAGAGTGTGGGACCTTTAGGAGGCGGACTCTTGCTGGAGGAAGTATGTCACTAGTGGGGGCTGGGGGCTTGAAGTGTTACAATCCAGCTGGGTTTGCTGGGCTCCCTCTCTCTTTTTTTCAAGGTAGGGTCTCCCTCTGGTCCAGGCTGACGTGGAATTAACTATGCAATCTCAGGATGGCCTCAAACTCACAGTGATCCTCCTACCTCTGCCTCCCGAGTGCTGGGATTAAAGGCGTGCGCCACCACACCCTGCTATGGGCTCCCTGTCTTTACTTCGGATGTGAGGATGTGACTCTGGTTTTCTGCTTCTGCCATGTTTTCCCTGCCATGGTGGACTACCCCTTGGAACTGCAACCCGAATGAAACCCCTTTCCTTCCATCCGTTGTGTCTAGTTTTGCATTTTGTCCCAGCAATGGGAAGGTAACTGATACGGTGGGATGCCACTCTTTTTTTCTTTCACAGCAGGTGGCCAAGGAAGCCTGTCCTCCATGATGGTATAATGAAAATGTCTGATTTCTGGCTTCGCATGTATGTTCATCTGTGTGTTTTCCCGTGGATACGTTCTTGGGACTGGAACTGTGGCCTGTGGACTGGCAGCAGCGGCATTCCCTGCGAGCCTGTGAAGTCCAACCCTTAGCTAGTCCTGCTCGCTCTGCTTCTCCAGGTGATCCTGCGCGCATGGGGCTGCAGGAGCGTCATGTTCACCATTTTGAGTCTGACCTTCCTTTACTTGCCACTGGAACCGTCCTGACGTGACATTCTCGATTTTCTTCCTCTGAGGAGGTACAACCTTTTCCCATGCTTGCCATATAGAAACAAGGGTGGGTGGACCATTTATTATTGTAATAGAAACATCATGTTTGAATCATTACATACACATATTTTTGTCACACTTTGGTGCATAGGGCTTTTTTTTTTTTTTTTTTTAAATAGTTATTTTTAGATGAAACCTAAAACTGTAGTTCTTACTACTTGTGGTCAAAAGGATTCTAATGTTATTTTTGGCAAGCCAGGGAGTATGAGCTTAGTTCTGTTGATTGAAAGTCAGCTTTGGGGGTTGCGTTTCACCTCCCTAAGCATTATATCTCCATTATCTCCACAGTTCCATCCCTTATTTCAGCTAGAGTTTTGTGACGCGTTTTTATTTCAGAATCATTAACTTCTGGGGAGTGACTCATAAAAACTGCTGCCTTCTAGACCAGATGTGCATTTCAGTTTCATGAATAGAGATGCCGTTTCATTCCTCAGGGAGCCGGGTGTGGTGGCGCACGCCTTTAATCCCAGCACTCAGGAGGCAGAGGTAGGAGGATCACCATGAGTTCAAGGCCACCCTGAGACTTCCAGGTCAGCCTGAGCTACAGTGAGACACTACCTTGAAATCCCCCCCCCCAAAAAAAAAAAGAAAAGAAAAAGAAAAAGAAAGTGCAATGATGCTTCTTGTTATCTCTGAGTTTTAACTATGTGTTAGGCATGTAAGGCATGTAAAAATGATCTTGTGGCCAGGTATGGTGGCACATGTCTTTAATCCCAGCACGTGGGAGGCTGAGGTAGGAAGATAACTGTGAGTTCAAGGACACCCTGAGACTGTATAGTGAATTCCAAAGTCAGCCTGGGCTAGAATGAGACCCTACCTCAAACTCTCTCCCCCCAAAAAATTATCTCTAATCCACACTGTAGACATGATAAAATTAATTGACAGATTAAGTAACACAAAAGCCAATCATATAGTTAGGAACCCTGGTTTGGTGGTCCCAAAGCCCATTCAGCTCCTCAAGGAGTTTGGGTGAGAAACTGACATGTAACTAGCTCATTGCAATATAGTGCAAGGTAAAGAAAAAAATTTAAAGGGAGTAAAATTTAAAGATATAAATATAATTTAGTGAGAGCATAGAGGAAAAAGGGATTCATCCTGATCAGGAGGTTAAAGGGAAAACTCACTTTCCCCCTCCTACTTTAGTTCCTTAATAAGCTTGTCCTGATTTCTCTCATTCCTTTTATTGCGTCATGGAGTTTTCAGTAGTTGAGTCTTTTTTAAATATTTTTTTATTTTTATTTATTTATTTGAGAGTGACAGGCAGAGAGAGAGAGAGAGAGAGAGAGAGAAAGAGAGAGAGAGAGAGAATGGACACGCCAGCCCTTCCAGCCACTGCAAACGAACTCCAGATGCATGCTCCCTCTTGTGCAACTGGCTAACGTGGGTCCTGGGGAATCGAGCCTCGAACTGGGGTCCTTAGGCTTCATAGGCAAGCGCTTAACCGCTAAGCCATCTCTCCAGCCCAGTAGTTGAGTCTTAAAACTTTTTTTTAATCTTAATTTTCTTTAATTCCTCACATTTTATTGATCTGTAAAGGCTTTTGGTTCTTATGCACAAGGGTGATTTTTGCTAACCACCCCCACTGTCATCACCCTCGTGTTTGTTTTTTTTTTTAATCTATCACTGCACTGTCTAGACCAGTGATTATCAACCTCTGGTGGCCCTAGGAATTATTTAATGGTGTTTTGTCAAAGTACCAAGAGATTTTGATTTATTACTTTGAGGTCCCAGCTGGTTGTGATACGTATCCAGGCTGAGACCTGCTTTGCGCAGTGATTTCCCCAGACAGGACCACGCACAATTGGAGCATCTCTGGGACTTTGCCAGGGACCAGTCTGAGAAGTCAGGACTGTTTTCATGGTTATTCTGTGTCACTTACCTTTTATATCGTGTGACCGTTGTGCTGATGGCGAGGTAATAGCGACAGGTAAAATTTATAGTGCCTTAGCACAGACTAAGGCGGCGGAATCAACCTAAATTAGTAATGGGTGTATTACTTGCTTTCACACACTTAGGTGGGAAAAAAAAATCAATCTTGCTTAAAAATGTCCTTCATGAATCAATTCAAATAATTAATTTTGATAAATCTCCCATCTTGAGTACATGTCTTATCTTATCTGACAGTGTAGAAAATTCACAGGAGGCCATTCTTCATTGTGAAGTGCGGTTATCTCAGGGAGCACCCCTTCTGAGGTGCGGTTATCTCAGGGAGCACCCCTTCTGAGGTGCGGTTATCTCAGGGAGCATCCCTTCTGAGGTGCGGTTATCTCAGGGAGCACCCCTTCTGAGGTGCGGTTATCTCAGGGAGCACCCCTTCTGAAGTGCGGTTATCTCAGGGAGCACCCCTTCTGCAAGAGCTGGAGTTTGTGAGTTGAACGAGCTGCTTTTTTTTTCATGGAGCATCAGTTTCATTTGGAAAAAAAAAGAAATGGTGGGCAAGCAAACTGATTATTCAGAGTTTGATGCTTGGTGACATTTTTCCAAAAAAGTGAACGCACAAGAAATTGGTTATTGCCCGTGGCAAAAATTTTGCTGTGTGCAAAAGCAAGGCACACGTGCAAAGCAGACATGTGGAGGGAGGTCAGAAGATGGCTGAGGGTGTTGGTCCTCACCTTCCCGCCTGCCGCAAGGTTCTCTCGTCGTTTACCATTGCATCTGCCAGGCTAGCTGGCCAGTGGAACTTCAGAGCAATTCTCTTATTCCTACCTTTCTTCTTTAAGAAGATACACTGGGCTGACAGATACCTGCTACAGTGTCTGGCTTTTACGTGGGCTCTGGGGATCTGAACTCAGGTACTCTGTGTGGAAAGCACTTTACCCACTGAGTCAGCTCCCCAGCCCATCAGTGATTCAAACTTAAGCTTTGACACTCTGGGTACCCCACCCTCCAAGTGCTTCCATGTGGTCCGCTAGCCATGAGCTTGCCTGGACCCAGGCTTTCCATGATTATTTTACAAAATGGAAACTTCATTATGTAGGCAAAACTGATTATTTCACTGGCTCTGGTAATCAATTTAACCTTCAGTCCCTTTGTTCTTTCTGTAGACTTGGGGTGTGATTGAAAGTCGTCTCCCCCTCCCCGCCCCCCCCCCATTAGCATACCTTAGTCCCCATCTTGAGACTATCTAGGGCCTATAGCATCTAGCCACATCATTAGCATTCGAAGAATACTCTCATGACCCCAAGCTATGTGTCAGGAAAAAGGAACAAAAGCCAAATGTATATTTCACATTGCCACATTCTTTGTGATTATTGTATACATCATTGGGATTAACTCTGGTCAGAAAAGCCTGGGTCATGTATCTTAACTGTGGCTGTGGGGGTTCTTCTGTTGGATTAGACCCATTCCACCTCTATTTGTGGAGGGGATGCCTCTTTTCCCAAAAAGCATGATTCGAGAGAGTGTTTTGAGAGGTGTGTGTAAATTTCTGAATGAGGTTTATTTCCCAGAAGGAGGGAACTAGATGCCAAACAGATAGAAACAGGAACTGTTTACTGCGATATTTGAGTGAGGTTTATTGGGTAGACCTGAGTTAGTAAACGAGTCAATGTGTGTTTCTGAGCAGCAACAGATCCCTAATGAGGGTTTTTGGGAATTGACTTTTTGCTGCTTGCTTTCCCCACTCCTTTGGTCTAGTTCGCTGGTTTCTGAGAGCTGATTCCTCTAACGTTACTGGCTTCTGTCATCCTTGCTGGAGGGAAGTGATGTCCAGTGAGTACTGAGCATTAAGGAAAAGGCGCATGGGGGTCCTGCCCTGCCTGCGGCTGCAGTCTTGCCTACCAGACCTTCTGCCAAGCACACAAAAGACCTTTCTCTTGACTCTAGGGGGTAAAATGTGTCACGCTTACATAATACATAGGATATATATCAAATTACATCCTTATACCACAGGACTTTGGTTCTCTTTGTTAGTATTGTCTAAAGTTACAACATGTAAAAACGTCTCTATTCTTACTTTCTAAGCCTGCCAATGCAAAAAGGAAAATATAAAAATACAAAAGGAATATTTCCTTTTGGAATCTGAAGTTCTCCCCCGGCCCCAGCTTTTATTTAAGAGAATATATAATTTAGACATTTGAATAGGAATGGTGGAAGTAGCCCAAACTTTTCAATAGCCTGGTTAAAATACATAATTACTTCCCATCAGCGAGAAACCATACTAGAAAGGGTAACCTTGGCTTCCCATTGGGGTCTGGTAGCGGCTGTGCCTCTCAGGGTGGGTTACCTCTGGGAATCCCCTTCCTTCCCCGGCCCTCTTCTCCTTCTGGCTCCCCCTCCAACTGTTCTTCTCTCCCTCCCCCTTCTCCAGAACAAGAACACAAAGCCTCATTCTCTGCCCGAGTCCCGGGAGTATTAGACTCCTTTCATCCTTCTTTTAATTAATTTTTCTCCATTTCGGAGCTTTGAAAATGACCTAGGCCTCCTTTTCATCCTAAAGGCACCTGTCCTTTCCCTGCCAGGCCAGGCACACACTTCACAGTCCTGTTTTGGCTTTGGACCTGGGACAGCTTTGACAGGCCGTCATCTCTGAGCGGCCACGAGCTGTGTCTTCTGGCATTTCGGTGGCCCCTCAGCTCCGCAGCAGCCCACGGGAGGTGGATGTAGCCAGCTCTGCCTCCCAGTGTGTGGGTCCTGCTCTGTTCAAGGGCTCTTCACTAAATGGTGCCAGACCCTCTGGACCAACCCTCCAGGCTCTTCCTCAGTTCCATGCTTGAGAGAGTTGGTTGAATGCTCCAGTGACGTTATTACTTGCCAGCAAACTTTGGGGGAGATAATTTGGGTGTAGTTGTTGGAATCCTCCTTCAGCTTAAAGCTCTTACTGCTTCTTGCTCCCAGCTGTGGGCCCTGGCTGCTGATGCTGGGATGGAAGGGCAAAGTCAGCTGCACGTGGTAGTCCGTGAGCAGTTTAGGGAGCACCACTGCGGGTATAAGAAAGTGTAATTAGATTTTTATTTTTATAGGATTTAATTCAAGTAATCCCAGTAAAAGGTCTCTTTGGAATTGTAACTTTAATTCTACCCGAAGGGAAGTAACACAATTTATCTACTTCAGGGTAAGAAACAAAGTCAGTATATATTTGAGAATATATTTGTAAAGGCAAGGTCTCATTCAAATCCAGGTTGACCTGGAACTCGCTCTGTAGCCCCCAGCAGGCTTCATACTCACAGCAGTCCTCCTACCTTAGCCTCCTGAGTGTTGGGACTAAAGATTTGTGCCGCCATGCCTGGCTGCCTACAAATATTTGCAGACTACCAACACTGGTAAATTACAATTTGATATGGATGTGAAAGGGCATGGGGTCAGAGTGTCTGACGGTGCCTTAAGCCCATGCTGGCACAGTAGAATTGGACTTCTCTCAGGCTTCTGCTTCCTTAGGGATAAAGGAGGATTGAACCACTAGATGGTGCCTTTTAATTACAAAACTACACACTCTACCACTAGAATCATTGGGACCTGCTCAGTAGGAAAGCAATTGCCATTGACAACTTTGTGGGCAGTTCCTGAAATCCAAGACATGTTTCAAATAAGAGAGAAAGGAAGATATGAAGGTGAAAGGAGAGAAAAGAAGTAGGAGGGCAAAAGAAAGGCGATAATGAACAGGAATGCTATGAAGGAGGTAATAAAACATCAGTGGTTACCCCAGGGATGTGATATTGATAGCATTTGTTGCTGACTGTTGGTTTGGTTCTTTGTTTCTTCATCATTGACTCTCGTGTAAAGAGTCGGGAGTTCTGGTTGAGGTTCCCATGAGGAAGAGGGAACCCACTGAGAGTTTACAGGTAATGGGAGCTTAAAAAATCTGAACTTGGGCTGGAGAGATGGCTTAGCGGTTAAGCATTTACCTGTAAAGCCTAAGGGCCCCGGTTCAAAGCTCGATTCCCCAGGACTCACGTTAGCCAGATGCACAAGGGGGCGCATGTGTCTGGAGTTCATTTGCAGTGGCTGGAAGCCCTGGTGCGCCCATTCTCTCTCTCTTTCTCTCTGCCTCTTTCTCTCTCTGTCTGTCATTCTCAAATAAATACATAAATAAAACAAAAAAATCTGAACTTAAAAACTTGACATCCTTCTTTGTAGAATGTGTTAATATCGGAAAAATACTTTCTGTTTCATATTCTGTTTTCCTCTACCAGAAAAAAAAAAGACTAGAATTAAAAAGAAATCTTGTTGACATACTTGGAAAATTAGCTCCTGGCGGGCAGGGTGTACATGCTATTCAGGGCTTTGGAGCATGTGGTCTGTTACCTGGCTTTTTCTGGTTGGGGTGGGTGTGTACATGTGTGTCCATATGTATTAAGTGAATGATAGGATCAGATGGGGAAACTCAGCAAGACATCTCATGGTTATAGTCTTCAGCATGTTATTTTCAGCAAGCCGTTAAAGAACAGGAATTTTTAAAATAGTTTATTGAAATTGGGCATGGTGGTGTATGCTTTTAATCCTAATAGTCGGGAGGCTGAGGTAGGCGGATCACTGAGACTGCATAGTGAATTCCAGGTCAGCTTGGCTAGACTGAGATCCTACCTTGAAAAACCAAAAAATACCAAAAAGATTATTGAGATCTAACTCACATGTCATCTGAATTTACTTTTCTAGAATATTTAAGTCAGTTTTTCTTAAAGATAATAACAGATTGTGGAATGATTACCACCATACAATTCCAAAATTTCATTACCCCCAAAAGAAGACTGTATCCAATAGCAGACACTTTCAACTTCTATCCCCACCCTCACCCCTGGCAAACACTGTTTTCTGTTTCTATATATTTCCCTGTTCTGGAAAATTCTGAATCACAGAATATATTGTCTTTTATGACTAGTTTCTTTTTTTAAAAAATTATTTTGGAGAGAGAGAGAGAGAGAGAAAGAAAGAAAGAAAGAAAGAAAGAAAGAAAGAAAGAAGGAAAGAAAGAAACAAAAAGAAAGAACTGTGGGCTTCTGCAAAAAGCCTCCAGATGCCTGTGCTACTTTGTGCATCTGGCTTTACATGGGTACTGGAAAATCATACCTGGGTCCTTAGACTCCACAGGCAAGCACCTTAACTGCTGTACCATCTCTCCAGCCCCACTAGTTTCTTTCATTTAACTGTTTTTTATATATTATAGCACATTATCAATGCTTTTTTCTCTTTTGCTGCCATATAATTTGTCATGGTATAAATGCATTTCATTGTTATCCATTTATCACTTGATCGACATTGTTTTGGTGTTCACATGTTAGAAATCATGCACTTATGAACATCCATGCACAAGTCTTTGCATGGATATATGCTGTCATTTCTCTTGAGATACCCACAAGTATTACTGGTTCATTTGGTAACTTTGTATTTAAAATTTTGAGGGACTACCAAACTTTTTTTTTTTTTTTTTTTAGAGCGAGAGACAGAGGGAGAGAGAGAATTGGCCAGATGCTTACGCCACCTAGTGGGCATGTGTAACCTTGTGCTTGCCTCATCTTTGTGCATCTGGCTTACATGGGATCTGGAGAGTCGAACATAGGTCCTTAGGCTTCACAGGCAAGTGCCTTAACCACTAAGCAATCTCTCCAGTCCCCAGACTGTTTTTTTTATTTTAATTTTTATTTATTTGAGAGGAAGAGACAGAGAGAGAGAGAGAGAGAGAGAGAGAGAGAGAGAGAACAGGCACATCAGGGAATCCAGCTCCTGCCAACAAACTCTAGACACATGCACCACTTTCTGCATCTGACTTATGTGGGTCCTGGGGAATCAAATCTGGGTCCTGGGCTGGAGAGATGGCTTAGCGGTTAAGTGCTTGCCTGTGAAGCCTAAGAACCCCGGTTCGAGGCTCGATTCCCCAGGACCCACGTTAGCCAGATGCACAAGGGGGCGCACGCGTCTGGAATTCGTTTACAGTGGCTGGAGGCCCTGGCGCGCCCATTCTCTCTCTATCTCTCTCTGCCTCTTTCTCTGTCTGTCTGTCTCTCAAATAAATAAATAAACAAAAATATTAAAAAAAGAGGTTTATCTTATAAAAAAAAATCTGGGTCCTTTGGCTTTATAGGCAAGCTCCTTATCTGCTAAGCCATCTCTCCAGCCCACCTCCCCAACTTTTTAAAAGTAAGTTTACTATTTTACAGTCTCATTGGGAATAAATAGGGTTGTAATTTCTCTACATATTTTGTTTCTTTTTTTTGCATCTGGCTTTTTGTTTTTGTTTTTTTGAGGTAGGGTCTCACTCTAAACCAGGCTGACCTGGAATTCATTATGTAGTCTCAGGGTGGCCTTGAACTCACAGTGATCCTCCTACCTCTGCCTCCTGAGTGTTGGGATTAAAGGCGTGTACCACCATGCCTGGCTCTACATCTTCATTAGTACTTATTAATGTCTTTAAAAAAAATGACTGCCATTCTACTAATGGATATGAAGTGGTTATCTATCTCATTGCATTTTAAAAAAATATTTTATTTATTTATTTTCAAAAAGATCAAGACACATACACAGAGAGAGAGAGAGAGAGAGAGAGAGAGAGAATAGGCACTGTAAATGAGCTCCAGCCACATGTGCCACTTTGTGCATCTGATCATATGTGGATACTGGGGAATTGAACCCAGGTTGGCAAGCTTGCAGACAACCCCTCCAGCCCCTCTCATTGTGTGTTTATTAGCATTTCCCTTATGTCTAATTATGTTAAAAATCTTGTCATGTGTGTTTGGCCATTTGTATATCTTTCTGGGAAAAATGTTTATTTAAGTCTTTTACCCATTTATGATTGGGTTATCTTTGTCACTGAGTTGTAAGAGCTTGTTACATATTAGATACAAGTCTCTTGGGAGATGATTTGATTTTCAAATATTTCTTCCATTCTGTCATTTTACTTTCTCGATAGTATTCTTTGAAACAAATATGTTTGATATCCACATAAGTACAGTCTATGCAACACAATGAAATAAGGTGGTTTAGAAGTGTTGTAAGTATTTTGCTTGTGTTAGGTAGGTTGTCTTTTATTGAAATTCAAAGCTGTGCCCTAACTCAGTATGCAATGCTATCCTCCTCAAGGCTCTTCCCTGAAATTGTCAAGATGAAGCCACTGAGGATTCTTGACACCAGCCTTTCAGCTGTGTTGTATGAAAAGATGTGGGCTTTGTAAAGTAGCCTGGCCTGTGCTCTAGTTTATATATATATATATATATATATATATATATATATATATATATATTAAGAACTCATTTGTGACTACAGATAATGGGTATTTATGTGAACAGTTCCCTATCTTGTTCTCTAAAGTGTGGCCTTTAAAACTTTTGGAATAACAGGCATTCATCTGTCCCATAAGAACGGCCATCCATTCAGCCAGTTGTGGTGGTGTTCTAGTAATCTCAGCCACTAAGAGGCTGAGGCAGGAGGTGCATATTCTAGGGTGCCTGGAATACATTGCAAGACCTTGTTTCAAAAATAATAAGGTAGCGGCGGGAGGAGGGGGGTTGAAGAGAGGGCGCAGAGGTTAAAGATGCTGGCTTGCAAAGTACAATGGCCTGGGTTCGATTCCCCAGAATGCATAAAGTGGCACATGCATCTGGAGTTTGTTTGCAGTAGCAAAAGGCCCTGGTGCACCCATTTTTTTCTCTCTGCTTACACATAACTAAGCAAATAAATAAGTTGAATTAAAAAAAAAGTGCTGGGTGTGATGGTGCATGCCTTTAATCCAGCACTTGGGAGGCAGATATAAGAGGATGGCTGTGAGTTCAAGGCCACCCTGAGACTACATAGCGAATTCCAGTTTAGCCTGGTCTACAGTGAGACCTTACCTGGAAAAACAAAACAAAAAAAACAGGACTAAAAAAAATAAGAAGGGACCCTGGAGAGTTGGTTTAGTGTTTAAGGCACATGCCTGCGAAGCCTAAAGACCCAGGTTCGATTCTCTAGGTCTCACGTAAGCCAGATGCACATGGTGGCACATATGTCTGGAGTTCGTTTGCAGTGGCTAGAGGCCCTGGCATGCCCATTCTCTCTCTCCCCCCCTTTTCTGTCTCTAATAAATAAATAAATAAATAAATAAAATAAATCTTTAAAAAATGAGAGGGGTGTTGAGAAGGAAATAAAGGATGGGAGGATGGGAGGAGGGAAAGAAAAGGGCACATGGAGACAATCCTTTGGGTTGACGTCTTGTGACCAGCTTAAATTCTTCAGGCACTTTCTCTCCTGGCTCCTCTCCACACCCAGATAGTATTTGATTTTGATCTTAGTCTTGAGCTTTGAGCACAATGAAGAGATGGGTCAGACACGCTTCTACAGTAATGCTTTTAGGGGAGATCTGACAGCTTTTGTTAGAACCTGAAGTTACATGAACTGTCAGCTTTGCCCCTTTGAACTGCTGGACACATTGGTCACCATGGGAGCATTGCACAATGCTGACATAATTGAGGGTGTAGGCTTACTCTTTAGAACACAGCTCCCGAGAGAATGTGGAGCTACGCTGAGAGGATTGTGAAGCCGCTCGCTGTCAAGGGGGAGGGTTTCTCGGGTCTTGTGCAGTCGGTTTTATAGATGATGCTGTTTTTCAGGAGGATACGGTTTTTGTCTCAGTGTTCTATTGGCATCTGTGGTTAAGTATAGCTCAGATACCTTTGAACTAAAATTTCATGTGTGACCATGAGCTGGCCCAGACTACAGAGTCAGCTGTGTATTCCTAAGTTAACGATGATTTCAGTGCCACCTAAGATTTTTATCCAGGGTGTCACGAGGTGATACAGTGGCTGTTGTCTTGATCTGCAGAGCAGGGTGATCATTGGGGAGCAGGTGCGTGGGAGTAGGAAGTGGTCTGTTAGGTAAGGAAAACAGTGACCAAAAGAGTAGTATTTGTTGGTGGTCAAACTCTAATATAAAACACTTAATGTGTTTGGGCTATAAATGAGAAATCAGTGGAAAGATATTGTTATGATACTTAGCACTCTGCTAGGCACTTGGAAATTAGAGTAAGACATACTTTCTTGTTTTAAGAAATTTAAATTTGTGGAGAGACCCTGTGTGTGTGTGTGTGTGTGTGTGTGTAGGTAGGTAGGTAGGTACATTTAAAAAATATATTGAGAGACAGGCGTGGTGGGTGCATGCCTTTAATCCCAGCACTCGGGAGACAGAGGTAGGAGGATCGCTGTGAGTTCAAGGCCACCCTGATACTTCATAGTGAATTCCAGGTCAGCCTGGTCTAGAGTGAGACCCTACCTCAAAAAACAAAAACAAAACAAAAAATATATATAGAGAGAGGTAAGGGCTTTCTTTCTTTTTCCTTTTCTGATATGGAAACACCCAGAAAGGGGAGCACAAAGGAGGTGATAACAAACCTACTTTAGTACATGCACAAAATGCTCAATGTGTGATGGTTGTTATCTTGCTCTAGCATATAAATTTTAAAAAAGATGGAAACCAACTTGTGTGTGTGTGTGTTTTTTAATATAGATCCTTGTGTAAATTTGGTAGTAGATATCAAACTGAGAAGAGGAATAATAATTTCACTTTTAAAACTTTTTTCTTAATTTAATTTAATTTTAATTTATTTGAGAGAGAGAGAGAGAGGGACAGAGAAAGGGGCAGATATATAGATATATAGATAGATAGATAGATAGATAGATAGATAGATAGATAGAGACAGAGAGAGAGAGAGAGAGAGAGAGAGAGAGAGAGAGAGAGAGGGAGAGAGAGAGAGAAAGAATGGGCATACCGGGGCCTTTGGCTGCTACAAATGAACTCCAGATGCATGTGCCACCATGTGCAACTGACTCACATGGTTCCTTGAATCTGTGTTCTTTGGTTTTTCAGGCAAGCACCTTAACAACTAAGCCATCTCCCTAGCCCTAATTTAATATATATATTTTTTTTTAAAAGAAAATCCCCCAGACTTGGGAGGCTGAGGTAGGAGAATTGCTGTGAGTTTGAGGGCAGGCTGAGCAGCAGAGTTCCAGGCTAGTCTGGGTTAGAGTGAGACCTTGTTTCAAAACCTTCCCCACTCCAAAAAACAAAATTCCAAGGAATGTGGTAGAAACCATATTTAAGAGGCAATAATGACTTAGGTACAAAATTTAGAATAGTGATGGCCATTGGGAAGCAGATGTCCTCTGCCACTACCATTGTCTTTAGTCAGCTAGGGCTACATAGCACAGTGGATCGGGCAGCTTACACAACCAATTTTTATTTCTCACACTATGCATGCTGAAGTATAAGGTCACGGTTGAGGCCTAGTACTGTCAGGTTCATGGGGAGTGCCCTTGTCCTGATGTTCCCCTCATGGGGGTTCTGCCTTCAAGATCTAAGCAATCACCTTCCAAAGGCCCCACATTCAAATCTCATTACAATGGGGATAAACCTCCATCCTGTGAATTTTGGGGGAGGGGCACGTATTTAGTCCCTAGCACATTACCAGCTAAGAAATATTCTTCCCCTCAGCCCCCTTTCATTGGTAGGGACTGAACCCATGACTTTAGGCATGTCAGGCATACGCTTTACCACTGAGTTGCATTCCTAGTTCTTCATACGGGAAATATTCTAATTCATAAATTGGTTGGAAGGTTTATAGATGTATATTCTGTAACTGTTCTTCCTAAGCTATATAGTATATATATTCCTTTACACTTGTCAGTTGTTACATAATTGAAAAAATTTAAAATTATTTATTTTTTATTGACAACTTCCATAATTGTAAACAATATCCCATGGTAATTCCCTCCCTCCCCCACTTTCCCCTTTGAAACTCCACTGTGCGTCCCCTCCCCTCCCCCTCTCAATCAGTCTCTCTTTTATTTTCATGTCATTATCTTTTGCTCCTATTATTCAGGTCTTGTGTATGTAGTGTCAGGCACTGTGAGGTCATGGATATCCAGGCCATTTTGTGTCTGGAGGAGCATGTTGTAAGGAGTCCTACCCTTCCTTTGGCTCTTAGATTCTTTCTGCCACCTCTTCCGCATTAGACCCTGAGCCTTGGAAGGTGTGATAGAGATATTTCAGTGCTGAACACTCCTCTCTCACTTCTTCTCAGCACCATGGTGCCTTCTGAGTCATCCCAAGGTCACTGCCACCTGCAAAGAGAAGATTCTCTACCCAAAAATGAGAGTAGCATTAATATATGGGTATGAACATTAAGAGAAGCTCTTATTGGGCAGTTTGGTGAGCATAGTATATACATTTAGCCAGACACCAGCAGACGTTACACTCCTAGGGCTCACGACTTATCCCTGTTGTAGGTTTTCAGTATCAGGGATTTATTCCCTCCCATGGAGTGGGCCTCCAGTCCAATTAGAGGGCAGTTGGTTTCCACCATGACAGACGTGCCACTATTGCACCAATTGGCTTTTTTGGCCTGGCTGGCCAAATTTGAGGCTTGCAGTGTCACTGTTGAATATCTTCACTGGTGAATTTCTCTCTCCCATTGAACTGTATGCAGCGTAGCTTTTTCCAGCTTTCTGTCAGCTGGTCTACATGGAGGAGGTTATCAGCTCAGATCCAGCAAGATTTCTCAGTGGCCTTGCAGCTCAAGTATGTGGAGTCTTCAGCAACATGGTCTTACCATCTATTCCTGGTGGGAAGCCAAGGGTCTCAGCAATGGCCTTTAATGTTATGGGGGTATCAGGGACCTCCTTGGCCAACAAGTCATTGGGAGGTATTCCTAAGTCGTTACATAAGTTTTAAAAATCATACTTCAATAATTAAGCATTTAAAAAACAATTATTTATTTATTTGACAGGGAAAGAGGGAGAGAGAGAAAGAGAATGGGTGTGCCAGGGCCTCCAGCCACTGCAAACGAACTCCAGACATGTGCGTCCCCTTGTGCATCTGGCTGATGTGGGTCCTGGGGAATCAAACCTGGGTCCTTTGGCTTTGCAGGCAAACGCCTTAACTGCTAAGCTATCCCTCCAGCCCAGTATTTAAGCATTTTATAATCTGGATTTCTTCAAAAATTTTGCTTAGGGTTAGCTGTAGGAGAAAATACTGAAGTTCCTAGTAAGCCAAATAATTTTTCTGTCTACCTTAGACAACCATTCCATTCTTTTTACTTTAACATTTTAAAAGTAAAGTTAGAGTTTTAGGAGAAGATTTTAATAGAAATTTAAATGTGGGACACACACACACATACACACACACACACACACACACACACAGAGAGAGAGAGAGAGAGAGAGAGAGAGAGAATAGACCAAGCTTAGGAAAAGGATAGCTGTACCTTTCACTTTAATTTCTAAACATAAAAACAATAATGCAGATGTACTTTCACATGGTCTGACTGTCCTGTTTCTCTGCCCTCAAATTTCCATGTACTCTTTTCAGACCCAGCTTATAGGTCAAAGGGATTGTCTGGGCTGGCCAGCCAGACATTTAAGTATTCATTACCTCAGTGAGTGTGTATTTGTATTTAATGATGTTTGTACTTGGCTTAGTTAGGGATTTTGAAATCTTTGTAGAGCTTCCCTATTTACAGGCAGTTTTAGAATTAAGGGTCATCCATGGTGGTGGTGGGGGGGAACCTCAGAGGAGGACTATTTCCTCTCTCATCTGTATCTCTTATTATACAAATGTTTCCTGACAATAGCAACAGCTTTCTGGGAAAGGCCCTGACTTGGGACTGCTCTCACCTTCAACCTACTCTCCGATTCATGTTTCCTTCTTATGGCATGGTCATGTGCTTGTCCAAGCCTGGCTTATGATCCATGTAGAACATTTGTGGGGTTTTGTTTTTTAAGCCATACACTGTGCACATGATGCAGTATTTAATTTGGAGCGAGTCTGAGTTTAGTCACACGTGCTTCTGGTGGTGTTTACCTTGGAATCCACAAACAGGAGGAAAGGAGTTTTGCATTTTGTACATCTGGACATTGTTCATGGTCCCTCTGTGACTTGGGAATTGTGTTTGGGGCAAAACTCAAGAAACAGTATTAAAAATAACATGGATTTATAATGACATTGGAGCAAATATCCTTGAGAATACCTTTCTGATCCCAGCAGAGTTTGATTTGAGGTGGTGAACTTTTCAATTGCGTGCTTCACTGGTGCCCTAAGTAGATCGCTAGGATTATAAAGTTACCAGACACCTTTCCATGTAGGCTCGTAGGCTACCAGATATTCTGAAAGTCTATAGCAAATTTGACCTTTATTTATTTATTTATTTGAGATAGAGAGAGAGAGACAGAGGGAAAAACAGAGAGAGTGAGGATGGGCGCACCAGGGCTTCTAGCCACTGCAAATGAACTCCAGAAGCGTGTGCCACCTTGTGTATCTGGCTTACATGGGTCCTGGGGAATCAAACCTGGGACCCTAAGCTTTGCAGGCAAGTGCCTCAACCTTTAAGCCATCTCTCCAGCCCTAAATTTGTCTTTTTTTTTTTTTTTGTTTTTTTGAGGTAGGGTCTCACTCTAGCCCAGGCTGACCTGGAAGTCACTGTGTAGTCTCAGGGTGGTCTTGAACTCACAGCAGTTCTCCTACCTCAGCCTTCCGAGTGCTGGGATTAAAGGCCTGTGCCACCACACCTGGCTAAATTTGACTTTTTAAAGGGAGAAACTTTTGGTTTTGAGACAGTATCTCATATAACCTAGGTTGGCCTTTAACTGGCTATCTAGCCCAGGATGACCCTGAACTTCTGATCCTCTTGCCTTCACCTCCTGAGTGCTAGAATTATAGTCATGTCCCACCATGGGCAGTGCATGTGGTGCTGAGGATGGAACCCATGCTAGGCAAGGATTGCTGTGAGTTCGAGGCCACCTTGAGACTCCATAGTGAATTCCAGGTCAGCCTGGGCTAGAGTGAGACCCTGGCTTGAAAAACCAAAAAAAAAAAAAAAAAAAAAAAAAAAGAAGATAGGTGAGATGAATTCTGCTCACTGCGGCTCTACCTGCCACCTTCTTGTCCTGCAGCATCTATGAGATGCTCTTAGGGCCTCTCTATTTGCTGTCTTGATCAGTTCATCCATCCCTAATCTACTTCTTTTATTTGAGAGAAAGAGAGAGATACAGAAGCAATGAGGGCCTCTAGCCATTGCAAACGAACCCCAGATGCATACTCCACCTTGTGCATTTGGCTTATGTGGCTACTTGGAAATCAAACCTGAGTCCTTAGGCTTTGCAGGCAAGTGCCTTAACTGCTAAGCCATCTCTCCAGCCCCCATCCTAGATCTAAAAGATGATCCTGAGAACACCTCTTGCTCTGTGTAGGGGATGACCTTGTCTTTTCTGTGATTTCATATGTGAACCTGTTGTTTAAAACAAGATTAGGCATGATATAGTCCAAGACCAGCTCCATTTGGACAGAGACGATTAGAATGGAGAAAGTGGGGAGGAATGTACAGAGCTTTGCTGCTCTGCGAGCGTCTTTACATGTGGGCAGCATTGCACTTTGCCCTCGGCCTACTCTTCTTCTATTCCCATGTCTCATCTTTTCTGTGCTGCTGAGAGCAGGCTGGGAAAGCAAATTAAAGCTTCAAACAAACTCGCACTGGAGTGACAGAGAGTGGTGATTTTTTATTCATAGTACCGACCATGTGAAAGCTGTTTGGTTTTTAACTTTCTGCATAAGGACTGTTTGCTTTTCCTTCCTTCCTTTTCTCTCTCTCTCTGTTTTTTGAGGTAGGGTCTCACTGTAGTCCGAGCTGACCTGAAATTCATTATATAATCTCAGGCTGCCTCGAACTCACAGATCCTCCTGCGTCTGCTTCCAGGGTACTGGAATTAAAGGCATATGCCACCATGCCAGCTACTTTTCTTCCACTCAGTGCAATGAAGAGAAGAAAAATCTAATAAAGTAATCAGACCTGCTGGTTATAATTCATATAGAATTTTCAAATGTACTTATTAAGATCTCATACAGTTGTAACTGAAATAAACAGCTGGAAAGGAAAGGCCACAGTCCTGTTGAAGTTTGAGAATCAGATGAGTCTGAGGCGGTTAATGCTTGGATAAGATAACTCAGCTGGGAGCTGTTTCTCTTTTGCTGGTTTCTTTGGCTTTTCCTTTGGGACTTCCCTCCACCCTGCCCCATGTCTACTTTTATAATGCATTCTGCAAACTTCAGTTAAGAAATAGCCATCAGTGGACTGGAGACATGACTTAGTGGTTTTAAGGTGTTTACCTGAGAAACCCAAGGACCCAGGTTCGATTCCCTAATACCCATGTAAGCCAGATGCACATGGTGGCACAGGCATCTGGAGTTCATTCGCAGTGGCTAGAGGCCCTGGCATGCCCATTCTCTCTCCTTCTCTCTCTCCCTCTCTCTCTGTCAAGCAAATAAATAAAAATAAAAATACTAAAAAAAAGTAGCCATCAAATTGTGAACTTTTAGCATAAGCATATCCTAGTTCTCTGATGGGAACCATGATGAAGCAGAGAATAGCTTAGCTTCAGCTGGAGTGAGGTTCATGGTAGGAACCCCAAGGCTTGATACCAAGATCATACTTGTTTGGTGCTTTTGGACTAATGAGTCCAAAAGGAAATGGTGAAATCTGCTGATGACAACAAACTGTTTTGCTGATCCTGACAGGGACTTCTGGGAAGCTACTTTACAGTGTTTGGAATAGTGGGAGGATTGGGCAATGTGGTGGCAGACACTGAACTTGAAGGGAAGGCTTATGTGGAGCAGCAGGAGTACATCAATGTTCTGAAATTACAAAGCCTACAAGGACTCCAAGAGGAAGACTGGAGTCTCTAGAAAGGACTTGGCTTTGATTCTTTTCATGAAAGTAAGACCTGGGGCAAAGAACGTTTTGATACATTGAAAATGAAAGCTATTATGACAACAATTACAAAGTGTAGTGACTAAAAAATATGATGTCTGTGTTTCTTTTTTGATGCTTCAATAGTATATCCAAGTAGGTGCTATTCCCCTCAAAGTAGTCATGGCAGATCATATATTTAGGTTATTATTATTTTTTTTTAGGTCTAGCCCCTCATAGATTTCTTTGACTGTTTTCTGTGGTAGTAGATCCCTCATTTATAGATTATTTTTGAAATAGTCAACTGTTATTTGGAGCTAAGTCCGATGAATAAGATGGCTGGTCAAACTTAAATTTAAAATTTGAAAGATTTAAAATATAAATGAAATACAAAGTAACAAAATGAATTGTACTGCCTCCAATACTGACTCTGTAGACATTAACATGAGAAATTTCAAGGATACAAACATGATTCATATAGATGTATAAATTATAGGGGCTTGTTAACACACATATTTCATTACATTATAGGCTTTATTTATTTATTTACTTATTTACTATATATATGTACATATATACGTACATATTGAACCCAGGACCTCAAGCATATTAAGAGGACACTCTACTACTGAGCTATGTTCTCAGCACAAGACCTCATATTTATAAATAATTGTCTTTTTAAAAAGTTTCTTCTGTGTTCTTGAGGTATATTTTTAGAGAGAAAGCAACATGTTGGAAAGTAACTAGAAATACCCTTAATGCATTGGTATTTTCTGCATAATGTCTATATCTATGTAATTAAAAAAGACCCAATGGGTTAAAAAGTAACGTAGACATTATCATGGGCACTGCTGGCTGGAAGACCATATCCATCCATTCACCCCAAAAGAACAGGGGTTTTGTTTGATGGTGGTGTGAAACAAGTCAACAGGAGTCAGTTGCACTGATGCGGGAGGAGAAAGTCAGTGGTTTTCCGATTTCATCTGTGGAACCTTTGTTTTAACTAGGAGGGAGGAACAGGGTGCTGAACCCTTGTCTTCTTGTCTGTCCAGCTATCCCCGGAGTAACTTTGGAAAACAACTGCAGAGCATATGGTATCTAGAGGGTCAGAAGAGAGTTTGTATATAAAAAGGGGAAGACTTACTTCATTTCTTCCGTACTCTTCTGAGAGTATTGTAACAAAATTACAATTTTCCATTTACCAAGTGTGTACTTTCCTGTTTAGAAAGTCATTATAAAGACACAAATCCCCTTTATGTTTAAGTTTATGACAGACGTTTGCTTTCACAGTTCTCTTTATTTAAACACTTAAAAACAAAGTCAGGAGACTACCTAAATATAGAAGAGTTCCTCTTTTGAGTAATGTTAACCTGAATAATTCAAGAAAAAAGTACAACTCCATGGTTCTAAATTCAAGGACTCAAAGTGTATCAG
The DNA here is from genome assembly GCA_036346955.1 of Dipus sagitta. Classification (NCBI taxonomy): domain Eukaryota; kingdom Metazoa; phylum Chordata; class Mammalia; order Rodentia; family Dipodidae; genus Dipus; species Dipus sagitta. The sequence goes on from CM070775.1 coordinate 119,232,802, forward strand.
AATCATTGGTGGCCACTTGTTAAAAACTGACTTCAGACCCTCAGAGGCCATGTGAAATCTGGAAGCTGTGGTAGGCTTCTGCGATCCCAGCTGGGCGACAGAGACAGGAGAATTTCCTGAAAGCTTGGGGACCAGCCGGCCAGAAACCATGAGAGACCTGCCTTCAACGTGGCGGAATGAGAGGACCAACTGCAGAGCTGTCCTCCTCCCTTCACACGGACACTCACCTGAACCCCCCGCCCCCCAAAGATTTCACACTCTAGGGATGTAGTTCAATGGTAGGATTCTTGCCTCGCATGCACAAGGTCTGGGATCCATCCTAGCACTGACAAAACAAAAAACAAACAAACAAACAAACAGAAAAGATTTCAAATTCCATTTTAGACGAATTAGAATCTAGAGTAAGGCCCAGGTATTTTTTAGCATATTCTCCATATAAAACAATACTTTATAAAAATAAGTGTTTACAACCTTCCTCATCCAAAGCCAAATGAATTCAAAAGAGAATTGTGTTGGAATGTATTGAAGTAAAGTATAACATTGTTTTATGCATTTTTCATGACCAGTGTGTGATTAATAATTATTTTGAATCCACTGATTATAATAGATAGTACAGTATCATGTTTAAGAAATGGGTTCTGGGGCTGGAGAGATGGCTCAGCAGTCAAGGCACTTGCTTGCAAAGCCTAACGACCTGGGTTCAAGTTCCTCAGTACCCACGTGAAGCCAGATACACAAAGTGGCGCATGCATCTGGAGTTCGTTTGCAGTAGCTGGAGGCCCTATTGTGCCCATTCTCTGTCTCTGTCCCCTCCTCCCGCTTGCAAATAAATAAATACAATATTTAAAAAGAAATGAGTTTTGGAGTAGCGGTGTAACTTTTTCTGTAAAGTAGAAATAATACTAAGAACATCTGCCTCAAATGTTGAGAAGATTAATAAGATACAAAACAAAAGAAACTTAGACCAGTAGTTGACACAAAGTAGACCCTAAATAAATTATTAGAGATGGAGATGTAATTTAGTAGTAGAGTTCTAGCTAGCATGTGTAAGGTTTTGAATTTGATCCCCAACACTGTAAAAACAATGACAGTTATCATTTTTTAAAAGTTTTTGTTCATTATTTATTTATTTGAGAGCGACAGAGAAAGAGGCAGATAGAGAGAGAGAATGGGCACACCAGGGCCTCCAGCCACTCAGTGCAAATGAACTCCAGATGTGTGCGCCCCCTTGTGCATCTGGCTAATGTGGGTCCTGGGGAATTGAGCCTCGAACCGGTGTCCTTAGGCTTCACAGGCCAGCGCTTAACTGCTAAGCCATCTCTCCAGCCCTCTCAATTTTATATTTATATAAAAGTTTGTAGAGTGACACATTTGGTCCCTATACTGATGCTTTCTTTTCATGAAATTAGGCTTACTTAGGAAGAAAGTGAAAAGAAAGGTCTAAATATATTCAGTAAAAGCATATGATGTGGGAAATTCACATCTTCATTTCTTTGGAGCAGGACTTTAAGGTGACATTCTCCGTTGATTGCATTGCTAATTTCTATAGCACTCTCTTGGATTAAATCTGAAAATGTGATGTAATAAGAACAGACACAGTAGATGGCGCTTTAGACTTAGTTTTTAGAGAAAGTAGTAGTAATAGTAGAGAGAGAGAGAGAACACTAAAGCACATTTTAGCAAACTTTTAAAAAACCAACAAGACCATTTCATCTTAGAGTACGTGCCTCTAAGAAGTAGCAATTTTTCTTTTATTAAACTGTAGAATAACTACTGCAAAAAAAAAATAAACCTCTTGTTGCTATATCTGTGCTAGGATATTTACTTGGAAATAATTGTGTTTTAAAAGCCATAAAATATAGGGAAGTTATTTTCTTTCAAAACATTGCCTATGAGGATTCCCCATCTTTATCTCTGAATTTCAATATTTCTTCTCCTTCCTAGGTTTTTCTGACTTTTCTTGTTATTTAATAAAAATATGGTCACGAAGGCAATTTGAATAATACAGATTTATAATGAACTCGGGTTTTTTTTTTTTTTTTTTTTTTTTTTTGCTTTTTCAAGGTAGGGTTTCACTCTAGCCCAGGCTAGGCTGACCTGGAATTCACTATGTAGTCTTAGGGTGGCCTCAAACTCATGGCGATCCTCCTACCTCTGCCTCTTAAAGGTGTGTGCCACCATGCCTACCATAATGAACTCATTTTAAAATTCATCTTTTCATATTATTCATTCAAACAGGCTTAAGGTATAGGTCTACATTAATTTCTTATATGTCTATACTGTGCTTTAGGTATTTGATCTTGTTTAATCTTTGTAATAACTATGAGAATTGTCATCTTTTCTAGATAAATAGTCTCAGAGATGCTTGTAAATTGCCAGACTCTCAGAGTACATCGTTGAATTGTAGCTGCTTCAAAGTTTTTTTTTTTTGTTGTTGTTGTTTTTTTTGTTGTCGTTCTGTTTTGTTTTTGAGGTAAGGTTTCACTCTAGCCCAGTTGTCTCAGGGTGGCCTTGAACTCATGGTGACTCTTGTACCTCTATCTTCCAAGTGCTGGGACTAAAGGCATGTGCCACCACGCCCGGCTTGCTTCAAAGGTTTTGTTAGTGCACTGTTAGATTGTTTGACCTACGGTGAGCCAGGCTTGTTGAGCACTGGGCATCCTACAGGGACCAAAGCTAACTTGGGCCCTGCCCAGTGGACTTCACAGTTGTTGTTAATCCTCAGGAAAGCTTCTTTGAAATCTGGTGGACTGAGAGTGGATTAAAAAGACACAAAAACACATTTCAGAGTAACTGATTATTGGCTAGGTTTGAGAACAGCTTTTCCACCAAAGAGGAACATATCTACCTTGCATGTATTACTATATATTAAAATATTTATTTAGATATATTCCTTGTATCCCAGTAAAAGCAAGACCTTCTTTTCCTCCCCATAGCTGTGTCAGTAAATCATAAAATCAACAATATAGCACAGAGTAAGGTAAACTCTTCAAGATAATAATCAAGAATAAAGTGAATGCATCTATACGAGAATGTCTAAATTTTCCACCAATTAAGTAACATTAAAGTATCTGAAGGAAAGTGCTAGTAGTGGAAGTCTGCAAAATTAATACATTTTTTTTTTTTTTTTTTTTTTGGTTTTTCAAGGTAGGGTTTCACTCTAGCTCAGGCTGACCTGGAATTCACTCTGCATTCTCAGGGTGGCCTTGAACTCACGGCGATCCTCCTACCTCTGCCTCCCGAGTGCTGGGAATAAAGGCGTGCGCCACCATGCCCGGCTAATACAAATTTTATAGTCTTAAGATTATAGTAACTTTGAGATGGTTTCTCTAGTGCCATTTGATGAAATTTGGTGAACAGCCAGGCTAGTGGCACCCCAAATTGGCTTAGGCCCACTTTTTTCCACCTTGGGATGTTTTGGCATATTTCTTTCAATTGACTTTTCTTTAACAAGTTTCAATTTATTATTTTCACATATGATACTAAGATGCTTTGATGCTGAAGGAATCATGGTTGAAGAGGAAACACAGGCCAAGAATTTTACATTGAAATCCATGACCAGGCTTAAGTAAATCTATGGGACTGCTTAAATTATGCAAAATCTTGTGTGTAGGTACTTAGGCCATTATTCTAGGAAGAAAGTCGATAGCCTTGTGAAAGTCTCAGCTTCCTGAACCTTAAAAGGTTAAGGATTGTTGTAATTATGATCCAAAAAGGCCTTCCAGATTCTCTCTGGTTTAGGATTATGGGAAGAGAACTCTGTTCCCAAACAGGCATCTTGGAGCTGGAAGGACTATTTTGGCTCCTTTTAAGGGCCAACCTCTGACTGAATTTGGATTTGAAAGTATGTGTTTAACAATAGAGTTTTAGAACTTTCAAGTCTGGGTAAAATGTCCTATTTTGATCTTGATCTTTTGGGGAATTTGAAACCACTTCTTGCTAATTCAGATTTTTAGTCAGATTAATGGTTATTTAAAAATATTAGTTATTTACTTGCAAGCAGAGACAAACAGACACACACACACATACACACACACACACACACACACACAGAGAGAGAGAGAGAGAGAGAGAGAGAGAGAGAATGGGCACACCAGGGCCCCTAGCCATTGCAAACAAAATCCAGATGCATGCACCCCTTTTGTGCATCTGGCTTTACATGGGTACTGGGGAATCGAACTCAGGTTCTTAAGTTTTGCAGGCAAGTGCCTTGACCACCGAACCATCTCTCCAACCCTTTTTTTTTTTTTCAAGGTAGGGTCTCACTCTAGCCCAGGCTGACCTGGAATTAACTATGTAGTCTCAGGGTGGCCTCGAACTCACGTTGATCCTCCTACCTCTGCCTCCCGAGTGCTGGGATTAAAGGCATGCGCCACCACGCTCCAACCCTTTTATTTTTAAATATTTTTATTTATTTGAGAAGGAGGTATGGATAATGCTCCAGACTCATGCACTACTTTGTGCATCTGGCTTTATATGAGTACTGGGGAATTGAACCCAGGCCATCAGGCTTTACAGTCAAGTGCTTTTAACCACTGAGCAATCTCCCTAGCCCCTAATGGTTACTTTTAGAAAATGAAGAAGAAACTAGGAAAGGCAGGAAAAGCATTATATCTGTTCAATGGAATAAACAATTTGGAGAAATCAAGTCCTAAGTCTTAAACTCCGTCACTAGTTGAAAGAGTTCCTTTAGCTTAGCTAAGTCTTTGGTATTAGTAATTTTGTAACACAAATTATGTTGTGCATTTTTTTTTACACAGATTTATATGGGGAATTCCTAATTGTTGCCATCATCACCATCATTACAAACAACATCTTGATTACATATTCCCATGACTAAATGTATAGCATCAAGCGTAGAGAGTAAACACGAAGCAGAGGGGGAAGGTCAAGTTGAGGAGCCTCTTGATTTGAGAAGCAGATTATTGCAGGGGTTTGGAGAATCTTTCATAAGACTTCATGTTTAGTCAGGGATCCATGGTAATATAAATAGCTCTTTTGTTGTGAGAAAAAACATAATAATGGATCAACTCAATGAGAACCTTTGTGAGGGCAGGGACTGCATCTGTTTTGTCACCTGTGCCCTTAGTTCCTATTTTAAGGTCTGGCTACGAAAAGGTATTCCATTAAATGCTTGTCTTCAGTGATCTGTGTTTTTTCTTTGTTCTTTGCCTTTAGCTTTTAAAAATAGTTGCTGTTTTCTTATTCAGCTTTTTTTTTTTTTTAACTAGAAAGTCACATCAGTAATTTGATTCCTTGAGATGATGATTAAAATATGGAGTTTTCTTGGAAGGAGGTTGTTTGGTTTGAAAGAGATGACTTAGGAGACAAGATTTAATTCAACTTAAGAAATATTTAGGCTTATGGTGTTTTTCTTGGTAGGTTTCCTCTTGCTATAACAGAATACCTGAGATTGGATAATTTATAAAAGACATATGTTTATTTTGGCTTCAGTTCTAGAGCTAGGAAGTTCCAATGTGTGGTGCTGGCATTTTCTCAACCTTTGTTGAAGGCATGGTATGGCTCATGGTGGGAAACAGAAGGGCAAGTGGGTACGTGTACAGGAAGAGGGGGCTCATTCCCATGAGGAGCACACTAACCGGTTCATGATAACATGCCTGTGATCCCGACTTTTCTCCCTAAGCCTGCCTTTCAAAAGTGACACATTTGGGAAAAAGGCCCTCACTATGAATTTTGGTGGGAATAAACTATTTCTTACCCTTGTAGCATTTTTTTTTTTTTTTTTGGAGAATGAAAAATATTTGGCTTTGAGAAACAACAACAAACCAAACAAAGAACATCTTTATTTAAATTCTAGTAAATGTCAGGCAACCCTTAATGTTTGACATAAGTTTCCATATGTGTATATATATGGAAATTTACCAAAAATCTTCGCCTCCCCTTCCTCTTCTTCTTCATCCTCTCTTCTCTCTTTTTCCTTTTCTTCCTCTTCTTTCTTCTTCTTCCTTCTCTCTTATTCTCCCTCCCTCCCTCCTTCTTTTCCTCCTTCTCTCCTCTCTCTCTCTTTCTTTTTTTTATTTTTTTATTTTGAGACATACACCTTTAATCTCAGCACTTGGGAGGTAGAGGTAGGGGGATCACCATGAGTTCAAAACCACCTTGAGACTATATAGTGAAGGCCAGGTCAGCTTGGGCTAGAGTGAGACCCTACCTCAGAAAAAAAGGTGCTGGGGAGGCACAGCATTTGTGCTTCATGTGACACCACCCTAGATAATGCAAAACATTGACACCCCAAGTGCTATATTGTCTCCTCTCTCTCTTGATCCTAGGGCTTCACACATCATAGACAATGCTATCCCACTGAGCTGTATCGCAGTTCTACAGAGTTTTCAGTACTTGTTTAATTTTCTTAGATGAAGTTTCACTGTTCTCAGGCTGGCCCGGAACCCACAGGCTCAAGTGGTCTTCCTATGTCAGCCTCCCAGAGAGGTGGCAGCAGGCGTATGCCACACACCTGGCTAGGAGCACTTCTCAGGTATTTATTGAGTCTGGTGCAGAGGTACAGCCCTTTGATCCTAGCTACCTGGGAATACATGGGAGTCTGAGGCAGGAAGATTGCTTGAGTGCAGAGTCTCTAGGCCTGTCTGGGCAACATAGTGAGATTTCATCTGTAAGCAAGCAAGCAAGCAAATAAATAATATATATAAAATAATTTTATATCCTGGAGGGAAACTACATAGCTCACTTGTTTCTGTATATTTTAAAAGACTTTTAAAATTTTATTTATCTGTGCATGCATGCATGCATGTGTGTGTGTGTGTGTGTGTGTGTGTACGTGTGTGTTTGTGTGTGTGTGGCATGCATGCCGTGGAACATTTGTAGAGGTCAGAGGACAACTTTGAAATGTCAGTGCTCCCCTTTCTTTGAGACAGGGTCTCTTGCTGCTGCAAATGAACACATGTACCACTTTGCTTCCAGCTTTATGTGTGTGTTAGGGAATTGAACTTGGACTGGCAGGCTTTTCAAGCAAGTGCTTTAACCACTGAGCCATCTTCCCAGCCCCTCTGTATCTTTGTTTTTTTTTTTTTTTCCTTTTTGGTTTTTTGAGATAGAGTCTCACTCTAGCCCAGGCTGACCTGGAATTCACTATGTAGTCTCAGGGTGGCCTCAAACTCATGGCGATCTCCTACCTCTGCCTCCCAAGTGCTGGGATTAAAGGCGTGCGCCACCACACCAGCTTCCCTCTACATCTTTTTGACCCAACACAACATTTACAACTACAGCAAATGTAACATTTTTCATTTCTGATCATGCAAAAGGATGGCAACTCTGGCAAAATGAGGTAAATAGTTGCTCCCATATGTTAAGGACAAGATCTGTCCTTTGGAGGTGTTTTTAGGCTAAGCACTATGTTGGCTATACAGGATAATATTCCTTTTGCTAACTGGAGTCCAGAGGTACTGGGTTCAGAGTAATTTGTTACAGTTCCCAGGAATGTGTACAGAGATGGTCCTGTTTTGAAATGGACTCTCATGAGACATGGTTGGTTCTAAGATCATCCTGGACTGAGTTACGATTCGAAGACACTTTTACCCCTCTGGTCATAGACTTACTCTTTCCCCATTTCCTACAAATATACAATGAACTGTGGATGTTGTCTGCACAAGGTGAATCATACCTGTCTCTTACAAACGAAAGCATTACTATTTTTGTTTTTGTAGCGAATTTTCTGATTGTTTGTGTAGTTGGTAGTCTGTGGTTTGCAATCTCCTAAAATGTGTTATCGTCTGTTTGCTCTGGAGTTGGGTGGGGGTTGTGGTAACAGTGTCAACTGTCTGTCAAAGAGATCTTGGCCTTTTTTTTTTATGTGGTAGTTTGATATTGTCAAGTGAAATTCTTACAAACTTTTTAGAACAGAAATTGAATACTGTTTTTTTAAAACTAAAATAAGACAGTTACTTTTAGCCTTTAATACAGTATCCAGTTTATCCTAAAGCTTGTAGTCCTCTGGTGTAAAAGGTTTGGCTAGGGAGGAAGAACAATACAGCTAAAAATTTTGTGACTGGAAAATTAGAAGCCATCTCTTCATGATCCTCTCATCCAAGTATCACAAAAGAGTAGGTAGAAGGATTATTATTTTATCAATGGTGAAGTTTCAAGCTTATCTGAATTTAGAATAAAAATTTAACATTAGGCCGGGCATGGTGGTGCACACCTTTAATCCCAGCACTCAGGAGGCAGAGAGAGGTAGGAGGATCGCCATGAATTCAAGGCCACCCTGAGACTACGTAGTGAATTGCAGGTCAGCCTGAGCTAGAGTGAGACCCTACCTTGGAAAACAAAAAAAACAAAAAACAACAACAAAAAATTAACATTAGCTTGTTTTGTAACTTACATAAGTTGATATTATGCTGTTCTTTTTTTTTAATGAGTTATCTTGTTTTAAAGTTGTTTATAGTTAACCCTGAAGATACCTCATTCTTACATAGGCATCTTTTATAGTTTAGTGTTCATTTGCACAATAAATCACATTTTTCTTTTTCTCTTGTCTTATTAAGCTGATGGAACCATTTTCTAGCATATGGAAACATTTCTCCACCTCATGTTCTTTTGAGCAAATAACCCCTTGTGACTCACAAATGCAACAGATATTTCCAAATGTTATTAGAATGGTTAAACTAATACATCCTTTTGGGACAGAAGCAGGTTTTTGTTGGGATAATGAATATCAGAATGAAGTCTGGTCATTCTTTTTGAGAAGCTCAGCCACTCTTTCCACTCCAATCTCAGAATTTCTTTAATTATTGTTTGTGTTACACCGTATTTTTTATAAAATATTTTAAGAGCCACCTCCTTAGCCATATGTTGCACAAACTATATGTAGGAAAATTTCTGATTTCATTTATGGAGAAATCATAATTGGAAATTCTAAACTTTTGAAATGTAACAATATATTTTCTTTCTTTCTTTCTTTCTTTCTTTCTATCTTTCTTTCTTTCTTCATAATTGGAAATTCTAAACTTTTGAAATGTAACAATATATTTTCTTTCTTTCTTTCTTTCTTTCTTTCTTTCTTTCTTTCTTTCTTTCTTTCTTTCTTTTTGGTTTTTCAAGGTAGGGTCTTGCTATAGCCCAGGCTTACCTGGAATTCTCTATGCAATTTCAGGCTAGCCTTGAATTTACAGTAATCCTATTTCTGCCTCCTGGGTGTTGGGATTAAAGGCGTGTGCCACCATGCCTGGCCAATATATTTTAAATAATCATTGTTAATAATAAGGTACATAGCAGTGTAAGATCTCAAGCAGTAATAAAAATCTGTGCTTAAAGAAGAGTAAATGAAGTATGTCTGTAATATTAACAAATGGACAGATATATGGAGAGTTGTAATATAAAAGTTGTTATACATTCTGATGTTGTACATGAATGGAGTCAGAACACTTATAAAGATTAGTAACATTTTACTGCAAATAGCTGTATTTCCTGTGGTCTAAACTTGCTCCTAAATGACATTTTGAAATTTGGCCCTGTCCAAAAATATCTTTTGAAGAAAGACACACAGTATAGCTGCTGTCATGGTGGTGGTGGGGGCAGGGGAAGAACATCACAATCCTATATTAAAATTAGTGAAGTGGGGCTGGAGAGAGGGCTTAGCGGTTAAGGCACTTGCCTGTAAAGCCAAAGGACCTCAGTTCGATTGCCCAGAACCCATGTAAGCCAGATACACAAGGGGGCACATGCATCTGGAGTTTGTTGACAGGGCTGGAGGCCCTGGCACCCATTTCCTCTCTCTCTCTACCTGCCTATTTCTATCTCTTTTTTCTCTCTCTCTCTCTCAAATAAATAAATAAATAAATAAAATATTTTTAAAAAATTAGTGAAATGGAGTAAAATGTCCTTGAAGTTGGAGAGGAGGAGGAGTAAAAAGAGGGAGAGAAGCTTCTTAATAAATACTAGTTGAAAACATTAGGCAATCTATGATTGTTAGGAACACTGCATGCAAGTGATTGTAGGTATATCACTAAAACCAAAAGAAAAAAGTGTTTTTCAACATGACTTCTGAATCAGATGTTCTTTGGCAAAGTAAACTTAATACCAATAAGTACATCAGCTGTTTAGTGAGTTGTCATTAATTTAACACCTATTCTAATCCTACCTGGTAAAGAACTTTATGTAAGTATTGTAGGAAGAGCCAGATAAATAAGATCTTATGTCCATCCTTGGAGGACTTATTACCTAGCAATGGAAAGAATATAAATATGTAAACACAGAACAAAGCTGAATTAACATGGCAGAGGCAAGACAGAACAGGTCCAACTCCTTTGTTGACATGCGTGACTCGTTAAAGTGGGAGCGTGTAGCTTCTTGACAAGGGAGGATGCTCAGTGCAGAAAACAGCTGTTTTGGTTTTTGTGTGTGTGGGTTTTTTTTTTTTTTTAACTTATTGTTTGTTGTCTCTTTCTTCAATGGTTACTTTTGAACTGGAAGGAAAACCACCTTATAATAGATTTTTTAAGTTTGAACTGTCATTATCTCCATTCAGTTTAATGGAATGCTAAATATTTTTAAACTTTTTAAAATTAAGTTTTATATTTTATTTGAGAGATGTGAGACAGAGAGAGAGAGAGAGAGAGAGAGAGAGAGAGAGGAGAGAGGAGAGAGAGAGAAGAGAGAAACACAGAAAGAGAGAAAAAGGCAGATAGAGACAATGGGTGTGCCAGGGCCTCTAGCCACTGCAAATGAACTCCAGTTGCATGTGCTACCTTGTGCATCTGGCTTATGTGGGTAGTGGGGAATCGAACCTGGGTCCTTTGGCTTTGTAGGCAAGCACCTTAACCACTAAGCCATCTCTGCAACCTGCTAAATATTTTTAATATTTTATTTTCTTATTTATTTGAGAGAGGGAAAAGAGGAGAGAGAGAGAGAGAGAGAGAGAAGGAGAGAATGGGCATGCCAGGGCTTCTAGCCACTGTAAACGAACTCCAGATGCATGCGTTACCTTGTGCATCTGGCTTATGTGGGTACTGGGGAATCAAACTGAGGTCCTTTGGCTTTGCATGCAAGTGCCTTAACCGCTAAGCCATCTCTCCAGCCCCTGCTAAATATTTTTAAAATGTTAAAGTATTTTCAATGTTTAAGAAAATGGTGAACAAGACGATTCCTGCCCTCAAAATGACATAATCAGTTAAGGGAAATTTGAACTTTATTAGGAAATTATGCTTTAAAGTTCAATATGTTCAACAACATAAGCACACCCAGAATGGTGGTTTAATTAAGGTGTTCCCCATAAAGTGTGTGTTCTGAATGCTTGGTTCCTAGCTGGTGGTGGCAGTTTGGGAATTAAAGCCTCCTGGAGCCGATGTATTGTTGGGGCAGGCTTATGGGTGTTACAGCCAGTCTCCCCTTGCCAGTGTTTGGCACACTCTGTTATTCATCTGATGTTGGCCAGGAGGTGATGTCCACCCTCTGCTCATGCCGTCATTTTCCTCTGCCATCATGTAGCTTCTCCTCGAGTCTGTAAGCCAAACTAAATCCTTTCCCCTCACAAGCTGCTCTTAGTTGGGTGATTTCTGCCAGCAACATGAAGCTGACTACACCACCAAGTTATACTTAATGTTTTTTATTGCCATTGTAACTCCAGAGTGACACTTTTCATTGTGCTAATCAGTAGCCTATGTGGCCATTAAAACGAATGGAAATTAAATAAAATTGAAAATTGAACTATTCTAATTACATTGCAAATGCTTACTGACTAGTGACTAGTCACTAGAATATTGGCTAGCATAGTATGTTTAGCACTGCGGATATCTCAGTTAGGCATTGCTGGTCAGAGCTGTTGAACATATTTTACGTGTTTCAGTGAGGTGAGTGGCTTGTCATTCATCTTTTCAACAAACCTTTATTAAATGCTTACAGTACTGCAGGTATTTTTGCTAGAGTCAGGTAGGGTATTCTTTTCAGTCTAATGAGGGATTGAGATAAGAGAACAGATGAGTAAAATGGGATATAGTAAGTACCACTATAGGAGGAAAAAGAAAATCCAGGAAGTGCGAAAGCAAAACTCAAGTCTTGCCTCTAGAGAAAAGTTAGTAGGTTTTGGAATAAGATCAAAATATGTTACATAGGGCTGGAGAGATGTCTTAGCGGTTAAGGCACTTGCCTTCAAAGCCAAAGGACCCAGGTTCTACTCCCCAGGATCCATGTAAGCCAGATGCATAAGGGGGCACACATATCTGGAGTTCGTTTGCAGTGCCTGGAGGCCCTGGCGTGCCCATTCTCTCTTTCTACCTTCCTAGTTCTGTATCTCTCCCTCTCAAATAAATAATAAAAATAAAATTAAAAAATCAGGATTTTATTTAAATGCTAAAATGAATTGTGCAACAATACCACAAAAAAATATTGGTCTTGGGCTGGAGAGATGGCTTAGCAGGTTAAGCACTTGCCTGTGAAGCCTAAGGACCCCGGTTCGAGGCTTGATTCCCCAGGACCCACGTTAGCCAGATGCACAAGGGGGCGCACGCGTCTGGAGTTCGTTTGCAGTGGCTGGAGGCCCTGGCGCGCCCATTCTCTCTCTCTCTCTCTCTCTATCTGCCTCTTTCTCTCTCTCTGTCATTCTCAAATAAATAAATAAAAATAAACAAAAAAATCATTTAAAAAAGTTATTTAAAAAAAAGTATTGGTCTTTAAAAAATATACACATGTATGAAATATCAAAAAGTGGAAAAATAAGTAAAAATTTAAAAATCTGGGCTGGAGAATCATCAAAGAAGGCACCCAAGACACCTAATGTCAACCTCTTGCCTACACACACACGAATGTGCATGCGTGTGCACATACATGTATATACCTACTTGTACACATGTGTGCCCAGAACATATGAACATGCATAAACACATTCATGCATACACACACACACAAGTCTCCCTCTGAAAAGCATGATTCAAGCAGTATAAAATATCTGGACATGAAAAATCGCAGCACATTTGAGATACTGAAAGATGTTCACTGTGTGCCTCTAATGTCTACTGCAAAGTCTTCATTATGATGGCACACTCCTTTAATCCCAGAATTCTGGAGGCTGATGTAGGAGGGTCATTGTGAGTTCGAGGCCAGCCTGGACTACATAGTGAATTGACAAAACAAATAACAATAATAATAAAAGACTCCTTCTTTTTCAAAACTGAAGAGAAAAAAAAAAAAACTGAAGAGAAGGCTGAGTGCATTGGTGTGCACCTCTGTTCTCAGCCACTTGTGAGGGTAGCAAGATCTCAGTTTAAAAAAAAAAAAAAACTAGCCAGGCTTGGTGGCGCATGCCTTTAATCCCAACACCCATGAGGCAGAGGCAGGAGGATTGCTGTGAGTTCGAGGCCACCCTAAGACTACATAGTTAATTCCAGGTCAGCCTAGACCAGAGTGAGGAAAAAAAAAAAAAAAACTAGACAAAAATGTAAAACCTGGATGGAAAAGGTCCTGGCACCTTCCCACTATTTGGAGTGCTGTTTATACTTATACTGGGGAACCCCACAGCCCAAAAAGGACAAGGAAAGGTGAAAGGAAAAAAGGTGAGACAAAAAGGACCAATGAGATGACGATAGCCAGAGAAAGGTTCAGAGAAATAAAACAGGTGTCATTTGATGGGAATGACATTATCACTTATAAAGCTCAGATTATCTATTTCTGATCAAAAGCTTCTGTCAACCATTTCGCAAGTTAATGTCCCCAAACAAATGACTAGATATTTTGAAACATATCACATGAGAAGGTTTTTTGAGAAGATACTTAAAAATTGAATTTCTGTGCTGGCTCACTTCATCAGGAAGCATGATAGAACTTGCTATTTTGTATTTTATACTCTGTCCCTTTGTGGTGTGTGCAACCTGGATGAAATTTAAGTGTTTTCATTCCATCTTTATAGGACACATAAAAAAGTCCCTATCTGATTAGAATCTAAGTATAGGATAGGTTAGAGATAGAGTAGGATCAGGAAACAAAAGAATTATACTTTTGGACTGGAGAGATGGCTTAGCAGTTAAGGCACTTGCTAGCGAAGCCTAAGGACCCAGGTTCAATTCCCCAGGACCCACATAAGCCAGATGCACAAGGTGGTGCATACTTCTGGAGTGTCGTTTGCAGTGGCTAGAGGCTTTGACATGCCCTCTCTCTATCTGCTTCTTCCTACCTCTCTCATATAAATAAATAAATAATAAAAATTTTTATTTTCCCTCACCTAACACCAGTTCTAGAGACAATTATATATATTATACAAAATACATGGCACATAATAAATCTCTCACAATCTGTAAATATTTAGCTGTCGTTGATTTATTTCTGCCTTAATGGCAGCCATCAAGTCTCTGTTCTATATTGTGGATGTCTGTTTATATGTCTGTGTCAACATCATCTGTTCTAGGATGGAGGCTTCTGGAAGGCAGGATCATGTCTGTTTGTTTATATAATGGTTAACATGGAGCTGTGTACATGAAGCTTTATTTTTATTTGATAATGATGATGATGATTTTCTTTCTTTTTCTGTCTTCACTTTGACTGAATCCTCTGTTCTCTATTAACCCAGTAGAACAGAGAGATGGACCTATCTGCTCAGTGCCTGTCCAGGCCAGAGGAGGCTTTTTCATACAGCCCTGAGTCTTATGCTACCCTCTTGTAAAAAGACAAAGATGGCCGGGCATGGTGGTGCATGCCTTTAATCCCAGCACTCGGAAGGCAGAGGTAGGAGGATCGCTGTGAGTTCAAGGCCACCCTGAGACTCCATAGTGAATTCCAGGTCAGCCTGGGCCAGAGTGAGACCCTACCTTGAAAAACCAAAAAAAAAAAAAAAAAAAAAAAAAAAAAGACAAAGAACACAGAGGGACTACACATACTGTTTTCCATGAAGAAAATGCTTGGTGTCTAGTCTTACCACCATGAGCTTATGAAGTAGAGTTGGTATGACCTTAAGACTGAATAGAACAAACAGAAAATCCAGATTAAAAGTTATAGTGAGAAAATATTCTTTGCTTTTCATCTTTCTTCTTATTTAGGAAAAGATTCTGGAGTAGTTATGTCAGTTTGAATGTAAATTAGACGAAATGAAGCTGTAGCCAAGTGAGTAAGGGTTCAGCATTGTTTGAAGGTGCTGCTAAACAAATTCTAGTGTACATTGTCCACCAAAATGTCTGTCTTATAAAACGTGTATCATTAGATCACAAAACTAAAAAAGGCATTCAGTCATTCATGTGAATAAAACTGTTAGGCTTACTTCCCTTTATTTGAATATTCCAGATGCTAAAATGAGACTTAAGTTGATAAGTTAACTTTTAATATGTCCTTGAAAAATCTTTTTTCCATTATCTTGACTATTCTGCCCTTTTCCTAGGACTTTCATCACTTTTTATATGATATTTCAAGGAATACTTAGGGATTACTTGCCAGATCTTTTATTGTACAGAGTTTTCATTACACACACACACACACACACACACACACACAGACAGACACATATATATATGTGCATGTGTATATTAAACTTTATAAGTGATACTTTTTTTTGAGGTAGGGTTTCATTCTAGTTCAGGCTGTCCTCGAATTAACTATGTATTCTCAGGGTGGCCTCGAACTCACAGTGATTCTCCTACCTCTGCCTCCCAAGTGCTGGGATTAAAGGCATGCTACACCATGCCCGGAAAGTGATACTTCTTGTTTTATTTTCTAGCCAGATTCTTCAAGTTTATGTCTTATTTTATAACCTGCCCAGACTTATATGTGTAAATGAGAAATCAACTGCTAATATAATTAATCCTGAAATTTAGTTTATTATTTCTGGATTTAATTTTTTTTGATTTATTTGTATTCACAAGGAGAGAGAGAGAGAGAATGGGCATGTGGGCATGCCAGGGCCTTTTGACACTGCAAATGAACTCCAGACGCATGTGCCACTTTGTGCATCTGGCTTTAGATGGGTGCTGGGGAATCAAACCTGGTTAATTAGGCTTGTAAGCAAGTGCTTTTAACCACTGAGCTATCTCTCCAGCCTGATTTTTGGATTTTTAGAATGTTTCTGGTTTTTTTTTTTCTTGTTTTTCTTTTGACTATTTGGGTCAATAACTTTTTTTGAAACTTATTCAAAAAAGTGTATGTTGACAACTAAACCTTTTAACTATTAGCTGTATATCTGCTTATTTCTTCCAAGAATAAAATATTCTTTATAAAAACACTTTATTATATTCATATCTAGATATAAAATTAATATTATAGGTTAAATGCATAAATATACTACATTGCAAATAAATAATATTCCTATTGTGGGGATGAAGAATCAAGTTCAAAGATGTTAAATTCCTTATTCAAAGTCGCACAGACTAGCAGTGGTTGAATCACAGATTCAGATTCACCCAACACTTGAGTGGCAGAGGTAGGAGGATCGCTGTGAGTTTGAGGCCAGCCTAGAGCTACAGAGTTCCCGGTCAGCATGAGCTAGAGTGAAACCCTACCTTGAAAAACAAAAAAATCAAATTCAGAAATGTTTTGACTTCATCTATTTTGATTCTTTCTGAAAAGAATTAAAATTTTTTGTGATTTCTTTCTGTACCTCATCTTTGATTTCATTCCCTTCAGTAAAGCTCGTATCACATATTTGTTTTAGCTCAACATTTCAGAGACCTGATAATTTCTATCTTTCACTTTAGAAAGATAGGAGGTTTTTGTATCCAGGCCTATCCCAATATTTTAATAATTTGATAGCATGAGAGTAAGTGTGTTCTCACTTTGTGCACCTGGCTTTATGTGGGTACTGCAGAATTGAACCAGGGTCCACAGGCTTTGCAAGCAAGTATCTTTAATTACTGAGCCATCTCCCCAGCCCAAGTAGGTATGTGAATATACCCACATGTCAGATACATATATCTGTAAGGATACTGGGTGAGCTCTAGACACAATTTGCCAGACTCTTGAGATACAATTGGAGATCAAGTTATATCCTGAGTTTACTTTAGATACAGTTTTGTGTGTGTATGTGTGTGCGTGCATGTTCTTATGTGTTTGTATGCTTGTGCTAGTGTGTGTGTATACACGGGGCCTGTGTGTGTGAGTGCAGGTGCACAGTGCTGTGGCACACATGTGGAGGTCAGGGGGGCAACTTTTGAGTTTGTCCTCACTTTATACCTCATTTGAGGCAGGGTTTTTTTCTCTGGATCCTGCCCTGCTATCTTTGCCATTCTCCGGCAAACTTCTGGAAGATTCTTCTGTTTCTGTTTCCTACCATTGTGGAAGCCTAGCATGGCTTCTGGCTTCTGGATTTTTTTTTTTTTTTTTTTTGAATTTTCAAGGTAGGGTCTTGCTCTAGCCCAGGCTGATGTGGAACTCACTCTATAGTCCCAGGTTGGCTTTGAAGAATTCATAGCAATCCTCCTACCTCTGCCTCCCGAGTGCTGGCATTAAAGGCGTTCCCCACCACGCCTGGCCTGGCTTCCTGGGGGTTGAACTCGGGGACTTAGGCTTGAGTGGTGCATGCTTTATCCACTATGCCATCTCCCCAGCCCTAGATACAGTTTTGATGTAGAAATGTTTCCGAGGCCTACACTTGCTTAAAATCTCTGAAATGGAAAAGCAAAGTCAGCCGCGGAGACGATCCATTCTCACCCACCGTGCATCTCGGTCTGCACACAGGCTAGGTGCTGCACAGAATCCTGCCCTGGTTTCCAAAGACCACAATGTACACATGGCTTGGGGAGAATATTGTTCTTGGAAAGTCATACATTTTGGATGGCTGACAGAGATGTTCAATCCCTTGGCTGGATATTTTAGTTCTCT
Organism: Dipus sagitta; assembly: GCA_036346955.1. Classification (NCBI taxonomy): domain Eukaryota; kingdom Metazoa; phylum Chordata; class Mammalia; order Rodentia; family Dipodidae; genus Dipus; species Dipus sagitta. Next base: position 119,250,565 of record CM070775.1, read on the forward strand.
TCAAGCATACAGCCGTTGTATTGATAAATAGCATAGGATAGTTGAAGGAACAATTCTAACAACTGACTTGTTTAGACAAATTATTTCACCGCATATTTTTTATGGAAACCTATTTTTGTTTCTAAAAATATCCGATGTTTACATGTATGTCTGTATAAGTATTAATATTTGTGTTTATTATGAAAAAAATCAGGAAATTCAGATAGGCCCCTTCCCAAAAGAAATCATTAACTGCAACAGAAAGTTGCAGTTTTTTGACTTTTATAGTGCACATGTATGTGCACAAACACATAGAATCACATGTAAACATAGATATAAGTGATAAGTAAAATTTCAAAAATGTACCTATATAGCTGCAAAATGAAATTACAGCTCTCAGAAAACAAATAAAGAAGAGACCACTAACACTGGAACCCTTACAAGTGATGTGGAACCAGTGAGGAACAGAACAGAGGTGGCTGAAAGTAGAATATTTTGGAGCAAAACCATGAAATAATCACAATATACCTGGGGGCAAAAGGCAAGGATTAAAGCCGTCTGTTCACAGTGTCAGACATGTCAGAAACACCCATCAATAAAAAGAGTACTAATGTCTGTGGGGAAGAGGATCCTAAAATAAAAGTAGAAATATGTTTTAGAGAGGTGATACAGCAAAACTTTGTGGAAATGAAGACCTGAATCTACAGATGAAGAGATATACTCGATATTGAAAGCTGAACCAAGTCCTCTCCTGATTGTTACTCAAGCAAGAAAAATGGCATCAGTTATGCAAACAACAGCGAAAAGCTAGGTGTGTACAAGGAAGAGCAGGTAGATGTCTGCACAGCAGTGTGCCCCGCAGAGCAGCGACGTCAGCACAACCTTCAAACTCGTGTGTCTCACTCGGCCGTGTTCCCAGCCAAGGTGTTCTTGAGGCATAAAGGCCACAGGCCTGTGTTCTCATGTGTGAGAGACCACAGAAAGTGCAGCATCTGTAAAATCTGTCTGAAAATTCTGTTAAAAGATACTTATGGGGGCTGGAGAGATGGCCTAGCGGTTAAGTGCTTGCTTGTGAAGCCTAAGGACCCTGGTTCAAGGCTCGACTCCCCAGTACCCACGTAAGCCAGATGCACAAGGTGGTTCATGCATCTGGAGTTTGTTTGCAGTGGCTGGAGGCCCTGGTGAGCCCATTTTTTCTGTGTCTCTGCCTCTTTCTCTGTCTGTCACTCTCAAATAAATAAAAATAAGCAAAAAAAAATTTTTTTTAAATAGATACTTATGTAAATGTGAAATTTAGATACTATGGTAATAGAATAGAATATAAATGTTCATATAGTAGCAAAATAAAACTAACCAAAAATTAGAAATTGACGGAAGGGAATTGAGATAAAGATGGTAATCTTTGTCTTTTGTAGCAGCAGTTTAGTTAGAGCTGCCTAAAATTTAAAGTAGTTTAAATGTGATATTAATCTACTCCATTCTTAGGATTTTTATCATTTTAAATTTAGAAGTTTTTCACAGATAATGTTTCTTAGTGAAAAATGATTTATTTAAGATTTTAAATGTCTTCATTTTCATTTCTGCTTCTATAGATTTCAAGTCAAAGTCAAATTGATTTATTATTTATTTATTTATTTTTGTTTTTTTGAGGTAGGGTCTTGCTCTCTAGCCTAGGCTGACCTGAAATTCACTATGTAGTCTCATGGTGTCCTTGAACTCATGGAGATCCTCCTACCTCTGTCTCCTGACCGCTGGGATTAAAGGTGTGCGCCACCACACCTGGCTAAAATTGATATTATTTGAAAAGTGAGTATAATTTTGTCTCAGGATTGTTCTTTCTGTTTCTCTGTCTACATATTGGTTAGGCAAGTAGTTGTCTGGAATGTCATTCGCTCATTAGCACTATTGAGTCTTTCTCAGTGGTGAGATTTTGTGTGGTTTTGTTGCATTTTGGGGTACATTCTATATTATTTGAGTATTAAGAATACATGAATGATTATGTTACAGTGAATTTATTGCTCTGAAAAATGAATTTGTACTTATATAGTTTCATATCATTTCTTTAAAATTTTGTCATGACTCTTTTCTCGGCTTCATTTGAAAGATTATACATATTAGATAATTTCCAACTAGATTTGTGTGTGTGTGTGTGTGTGTGTGTGTGTGCGTGCACACGTGTGCAAGCAGTCACTTGCATGTTTGTCTGTCTAGGGATTGAACCCAGGGGTGTTTGCATGCCAGCTCAGTGCTGTACCACTGAGCTAAACCTCTAATACCTTGCAATCAGATTTTCTTTTTCTTTTTCCAGGCTGATCTGGAATTCACTACGTAGTCTCAGGCCGGCCTCAAACTCATGGCAATCCTCCTACCTCTGCCTCTCAAGTGCTGAGATTAAAGACGTGTGCCACCACGCCCAGCTGGGATCAGATTTTTAAAGGTAAAGGGGTCTTAGAAAATCATCTAGTCTTTCTCTAACTTTAATTTGCTTAAACTAACATTATATAGCAACGTGAAATAAATGAGATCGATCCTGGACTTCCTATGCTGCAGTTTCCCCTGCAGTACACAGAAGTGTATTTAAAACAAATGAGAGTTAGGGAAGATGAGAATCTTATCTTAACCCATTTCACATGTCTGGTTAACATAAATGTCCAGGAATAGACTGAATTTATTAGTATTTCTTTTCTTCATCATGGAAAGAGACCCATATTTTAGCCATTATTGAGCCCCAAAGTATCAGAAATTAGAAAGAAAACTGAGTGGGATTCTGGTGAGGAAGAAAACAGTTACATGTCAAAAATGCGGAATTTACTGTGGTTACTGAGATTAAACTAAAACTAAAACTCAACTTGGCAGAGGATTAAAAACAAAGCAGCTCCAGAGTGTGCGCACATCGTGGAGAAGATGCCATGGCTCCTTTAGGCATCTGTGGGGGAGGGAATCTTGCTTCTTTGTGTTGCCGGGGCTGATTTATTTAGCTAGGATTTCAACATGCCTACAAGGCAAGCCCCAGAAAGCATTGCACAACAACATTAACCAGAACAAATCGTCCTTTTTTCCCCCCCTATGCCTCCCCCAAGTTTTTTTTTTTTTTTTTTTAATAAAACAGGCAGTGGGTTTCTCTCCTCTCCCTGGCCCCCACCCCAGCCCAAATTGTTTAAATGGCTCAGGTTATGTTTGACTATTGGGTGCATCTAAAGTGGTAATACAGGTTTGTGAGCAGGAAAGAGAGTTAGAGGTGATGTGACTTGATTATTGGAATGTGTAGCATGTAAGGTGCTGAGGCGGCTCTCAACTGCAGACCATCCATCGTGTTGAGAGCCCTATTCTTATTGGACAGTTATTTTGGAACCTACTGGAGAAGAAACTTGACAGCAAGGTAAAACAGACCGCCTCGCCTCGTACTTCCTTTTCCACACAGGCACTTTGAAGGGCTATCTTAGACATTGTCAAGTCTCCTGGCATAGGTTGGCAATGTCACCCTTCTCACAAGCTTGACTGAAGTGCTCATCGAGAAAATTAGCTAACAGGATTCTTATCCTTTTGGAGCTTAGTAGGAATCGATAGCCCAGCCAATAGTTCCACAAACCCCCAATTCATTTTTCCACTCACACCCTAAGCACTACCACCTTCTTCCTGTGTTCTCTGTGTGCATCAGCGACTCCCTATCCTTTCAGCTGGAAGCCTCACATTCATCTGGAATCCCGGTTTTCCCCAGTTCCCACAACCAATCTATCAGCAAGCCTTGTCTCTTCTATCTCAGAAATTGCTTTTGCAAATGTTCATTCCTTCTTTTCCTCTCTTCTCATGGCCATTGCCACGGGTAGGCCTTTTTCATCTTTTGTTTAAGTTCTGTAGAGAGCTGCTTATCTACTTTTGGTCTCTTCACTTTCTAATCTATCTGCCATACTCCTGTCAAATTTCTTTAAAGACAGATATGATCATATTCCCTGACAACTTTGATGAATCCCCATTAATGTTCAAGTGATAAAGTCTATGAATAGCTTGTCAGGCTATGGTTTCATAGTCTGGTTCAAACCTGCTTATTCTTGCCTCATTTCCTGCCACAGTTCTCCCTCCCCTATCTTGTGTCCACTTTCTGTTGTCAATACATAATATTTACTCTAGTTCCAACAGTTTCTCCTTAGTTCCTGTGGCTTGCTATTTCTCTGTGCTTTCCATGGTGCTGTTCCTTGCCCCATGGCCACAAAATACTGTCCTGACTAATAGACTCCTCCTAGTGTGGAGGAACTGTACAAGGAAGAGTTTTAAAGAACAGCTTTAGCTGACATGGTGGTGCATGTCTGTAATTGCCCTGAATTTCATGCCAGCCTGGGCTACCTCATGAATTCCAAGTCACCCTGGGCTGGAGAGGTGGCTTAGCGGTTAAGGTGCTTGCCTACAAAGTCAAAGAACTCAGGTTTGATTCTCCAGTACACACGTAAAGCCAGATGCACAAGGTGGCACATGCATCTGGAGTTTGTTAGCAGTGACTAGAGGCTCTGGTGCACGCATTTTCTCTATCTGCTTCTTTCTCTCTCTTTCAAATAAATAAATAAGTAAGTATATTTAAAAAAAACCCAAAATTTAGAAATGAAACAAAACAAAAACGTGGCTGGGAAGATAGTTCAGTGAGTAAAGCCCATGCCTTGTAAGCATGAGGACCTGAGTTTGATCCCCAGGAACCACATAATAATGCTGGGCATGGTGGAGCTAGCCTGTAATCCCAGGATTGGGAAGGCAGAGACAAGTGAATCTCTGGAGCTTACTGACCAGCCAGCCAGTCTGACTAAGTGGAAAACCACAGACCAGTGAGAGACCCTATGTCAAAGGAGGTGGACAGTGTTCCTGAGGAGAATACCTGAGGCTGAACTTAGGGCTCCACACATCTGCATGCGCTTGCAAATGCATGTTTACCCAAACACATGTGCCCACACACACGAACACGCACACACATGCAAGAATAGTAAAATCAAAAAATAAAAAACACCACCACAAACAACAATAAAACCCTTGCCAAATAAGCCACAGGAAAGAAGCCATGTGCCTAGAACCGATCAACAAAGATAGTGGTTATAGCAGAGTTCAAAATAGCTTCAGCCTTCTTCTGGGGAGGCCAGGAGAAGGGATTTGTTTCCAGAAGGTGTTGGAGCCAGTAGTAATGAACCTGTCTTATAAAAATGTTCAATGTGTGCTTTCTTCCTAGCATTACAACCAGTCAAGAGCTAGCTCTTATTTTTGTAACTTCAGAGAGGGAAAGAGCCACAGAAGATACCCTGTGTGGGGTTCAGGTTAAAAAATTACACTACCAAGCCAGGCGTGGTGGTACATGCCTGTAGGAGGATCGCAGTGAGTTCGAGGCCACCCTGAGACTACATAGTGAATTCCAGGTCAGCCTGAGCTAGAGTGAGACTCTACCTCAAAAAAAAAAAAAAAAAAAAAAAAAAAAAATACACTACCTACTACAATTACAACCTTATCTCACTTTCCAAGGCAGTAAAAGAATGGCTAGAACCAAGATTTTTCACAACACAGTTTTTAAAATCAACAGGATTGGTGCCGGGGGGTGTAGCTCAGCTTGAGTTAGCTATGTGTGAGGGCCTGGGTTCATCCCTAACAAAACAAACAAACAAGCCAAATTTGGTGGTTAATGCCTGTAATCCCAGCACTCAGGAGGCAGGAGGATTATCATGCGTTCAAGGCTAAACTGGGATACCCAGGAAATTTCATATCAGCCCAGGCTACAGAGTGAGATGTTGTCTTAGGGAAAACCAAAATAACAGCAACAAAACAATCAACAAGATAGAGCAAGAGATGGCAAGTTTAGAATAAACTGAAGGAAACTAGCAGTTCTTGGAGCTCGTGAGGAAGTGGAGACCTTCATCCTACTAGTGCCTAGTCATACTTCTCCATAACCTTCATCCTTTCTATCCATGTCTAGCTCCTCTGAAAAATTCTTTAATATATGACCTGAAAAACATTCGGGATATCTGTAAAGGCTGCTTTCATACTGACCTCACCACCATCACCCCAGTCCCACTTCCTTACCAACACTTGAAAACGATGACTATTTTCCACTTGGTTTTCTAACCTTTCAGACCCTCTCCTGTGTATTGACTTGGAGAGTGGTGTGCCGATAGAGCAAGAGCCTATGCAAAGCATGTCATGTTGTCTTGGTGGGGGTTGTCCTCACGGAAACTTACTTTGTCTCTCTTCCTGAAAAAAAATTTTTTTTCACTCTAGAAAACTAGATTGTTTCCTATTACTACATCTAGATGTCTTGTCACATTTTTTTCAACTTTGATGCTACAATCTTTAGGGCTTGCTTAACCCTTCATTTTTCTCACAGTAATTGCATGTGGACAATTGGAAGGTAAAAACAGGAAAAAATTTAAATAAGGAAGAAATGGGTCTGATGCCAATTAAATATGAAAAGGGTTATAATTGTTGGCTTGAGAAGAAATGTTTTCCTTAAAAATTAGACTGTCTTGGAAACAGTGTTGGATGAAGTTCAGAGAACACCACTAGCATTAACACTCTGTCCCCCACCCCAATTACTGACAGTGCTGGAAATTAAACGTAACTGGGACTTTCTGTGGTATGAATATGTCTGGTTTTCCCTTTCCATATGCCTTGACTCCTGTCTCCTCAATTGCTTCTGTTTAGCACTAAAATTCCTGAATTAATTTAAGAAGGAAATTTGAAATCTATAAAATGAAAGTGTTTTATAATTTTCAGGGCTTTTATAACTCTGAGATTCAATTAAGTTATTGAAATAATTTGTTTTCAGAGAATACATTCTACTCTACTGAAACTTTTTGTGCTTGACTTAAGTTATAGTTAATTGTGGCTATAAATGATGATATTGCTTTCACCTGTGCTATGTAGTCTACACTCTTTTTAGAATATTGGTAATGATCATTTAATGTTCAGAGCAAGCCTGACAAATGATTTGACAGTTTTCAAGTAAACTGTAGGCTTTCTTACATTAGAACACTAGTAACTGATTTTCTTTATTATATATAGCTAAGAATAATACAACCAAGTTCAAAGTGAACAGGGTTTTCTGAGAAAGTACTTGTAAGATGTTTGCACTTATATGCTTTTGAGTGCTCGAAGATTTAGGAGGTATTAACCATCAGATACCAGGAACTAAGGGTTGGGAGTCAGGAACTGAGGAATTATTCCCAGCCCATCCCTGTCTCCTGCTGTGATTACAAGTCACTCGTTGCTCTTAAATTTTCCCATCTGTAACCTGTAGTGGATTATTTCTGACTTTTAAGTTATCAAGGTTGTTTTGTGAAATAATAAAAAACAACCACTGCCACTTATTTTGTGCTTCTCAGTAAATATTTTGTGCAAGTAAATGGTGGTGGTAGATAGTGAGTACAGTATTTAAGCGAGTTCTGGAAAGCTAGAGAAGTATTCAGAGCAGGCCACTTTAAGTGTTTGCTTATTTCTTATAGGCCAGTGGAGATGTCCTATGTTAGGTAGAACGATGATGGACATTGAGGCAAAAGCAAAGGTTTATGATACTGTAGAAGCCAGCCCATGGTATATATACTTAGTTCTTTTCCACTGTAGTCATTTGCTGCTTTTACAGAAGTTAGTGGCTGCATCTTTTGGATTTTTTTAAAAAAGGTATAGTCATATGGTTATGCTGTTGCATATTCTCCATGAGTTCTGCCATTTAGATAACCTCAGAATAGAAAGTTATATAAGGGCTGGAGAGATGTCTTAGCGGTTAAGCGCTTGCCTGTGAAGCCTAAGGACCCCGGTTCAAGGCTCGATTCTCCAGGACCCACATTAGCCAGATGCACAAGGGGGCACACGTGTCTGGAGTTCGTTTGCAGTGGCTAGAAACCCTGGCACATCCACTCTCCTCTCTCTTTCTCTCTGCCTCTTTCTCTCTCTGTCGCTCTCAAATAAATAAATAAATAAATAAAAATAAACAAAATAGAAAGTTATATTAAAGTTCCCCTTTATTTGAATTAACAATTTCTATGTTAGAAATCCTGCCAGATTCTCTTTCTAAATTCTGTTTTTCAAAACATGTAAGAAACCCTTAGCCTTCTGTTTTACTTCTTGTTGATGAGAAACACCAGGAAAAAAATTTCTTATAAAAGAAAAAAAAAAACAGTTGTAGCTAAAAGTAGATATTTATTTGAGGGAACAATTTCAGGAAAATTTTTTTCTCATTGTTCTTTCTGAGTTGAAATCACTCAACGTAAGTGGAAGAATTCTCTCAATGTCTGGTGTCCACTTGGTGAACAAAGCCGACAGCTGACTGTGTGAAGCCCAGCCGTGTTTGTTGTGTGTTCTCCACATGTGGGGACCATTCTGTTATGATGTGAAAAATATTAAACACTGCATTTTTAAACTGTATGTTTCACAAAGTATTTATAAACACAAATGTAACATGGAAGGGTAACCTATACTGAAACGAGATGGCTGTGTTTATAACTGAGAAGGTAAGTTACTCTGGGATCCTTCAGACTAGCCTCAGTGGAGGCAAGACATATTGAACTGATAATGTAAGAAGGGTCTGTTTTCTTATTCAGCAGATTCATGTGAGCTTACAAAGATAACTTTTTGTAGGATAGTTTCAAGCCTAAGTTTGTCATACTTCTTATTCCAGTAGAACTTGTTTTCTTTCGTTCTGTACATTTAGTAGAGTTCCTTATGTACTATGAATGTGCAAGTAAAAAAAAAAAAAAAAAAGCTACTATTCTGATTTCTTTTGAACTTTAGAACTCAAATCAATCAAGTTACCATGAAGGGCACTGTGAGAGGATACCATTGACTTGTTTTGAGTGTATTTCTTTGTTTGCAAATTTAAACTTATTTGAAACTCTGTGCTTACAAATAAATTATTTATTTATTTGCTTTATGTAGATGCTAGGGATTGAACTCAGTTGTTCATGCTTGCCCAGCAAGTGATTTTATTCACTGAGCTATCTGCTCAGCACATTAAAAACAAATTATCAGCCGGGCGTGGTGGTGCACGCCTTTAATCCCAGCACTTGGGAGGCAGAGATAGGAGGATCACCATGAGTTCGAGGCCACCCTGAAACTACAGAGTGAATTCCAGGTCAGCCTGGGCTATAGTGATACCCTACCTCGAAAAAACAATAATAATAATAATAACATAAAGTAAATAAATAAATAAAAATTACTCAAAGACAATTTAAAAAGTTATTGTGAGTGTGTGTGTGTGTGTGTGTGTGTGTGTGTGTGTAGCAGGGTTTCTTGCTACTACAGTTGAGGAGCCATCCAGCTTTATGTGGGTAGCTAGGGAATTGAATTCTAGGCTGGCAGACATTGTAAACAAGCATCTTTAACTGCTGAGGTATCTCGCCAACCCCTTAAAGACAATTTTTAAATTTTATTTATTTATTTTTTTCGAGGCAAGCCCAACAGGCTGGCTTTTTGTTTAATGCAAGGGAAAAAGAGCGAGAGAGAATTGGTGAACCAGGGCCTCCAGCTACTGCAGTCAAACTCCAGACACACGCACCTCCTTGTGTGCATATGTGACCTTGCACGTTTTCATCACCTGTGCATCTGGCTTACGTGGGATCTGGAGAGTCAAACATGAGTCCCTAGGCTTTGTAGCTAAGCGCCTTAAACACTAAGCAATCTCTCCAGCCCTCTAAAACACAATTTTAATAGCATTGTGGACATCTTAGAAAAATGGAAAGGAATGAACTGTAATAGATAGGGTTTGAGTTTGAGCTAAGTCTTGATGAATACATAGTTCTTGTTATATTCCAGACTGCTCCTGGGATATTTTTTGTTTTGTGATAGTTGAATGTTATATGACTATTTGTATTCACCTACATTGGTGGAAAGACTTGGTTTTTTATTCTCTAACTACAATGCAGCCTTAATACATTGTTTTGGGTGAGTTACATCACCTTACTTTGCCTTAATTTCTTCATCTGTGAAATGATAATGATTGTGTAATTTGAGATTAATTTATTGGAACCAAACTTTTAAGTTATGTAGAACTGGCTTTCAATGTGAATGAATTTAAGATATAAGATAGTACTGCCACAACACTGTACGCCTCAACCTTTAAGAAGGCTCTTATTGACTTATCTCTCTGGACTCAAACACAGATTGGGCTGTCTAAGTTGCTTGAATGCCTTAATCGTGTTCTAGCTGGTAATAATCTTAACCATCCTGTACTCAGCCTCCGGTTTGTTTGTGAGACCCTAGAACTAGCTAGTAGTACTTTGGAATCTTGTCTTTTCGGAAGGTTTCTCACACACTTCAGGTGGTGTGAAGTAGCATGTAGAAGACTGAATAACACCATCTGTTAACTAGAAAGACATTTGTCTATGATACCAATATTGTTTGAATAGGAATAAAAAAGTTACTTTCCCTGTTCATTTGACATTATTGTAACTGAACTGTCTGAACAACCAAAGAAACTAGTTTCCTGGATGTGGTTTTCCAGTTTTAGGACAGCTGGGAAGAATATAGGCTTTAGAAAGACAGCCTTGTGGTGTGTTCAGAAGTGCCACGTAAAGAAAAATAATTAGGCTACTTTTCATGTTTGTATTTGTGAAAATAAAATACTGGAAAGACAAGAGTTTGTTTCACTCAAAGTATTCTTATGTTATTGTTCCCAGGACAAAATGACTTTATAAGAATACAACTGCTATAGATGTAATGAATATCAAATAGGATGAGTTTTTTGATTGGTTATCAAGTTGATATATTCTGATTTTGGTTTTGTTTTTGCATGCTAGGGAAGTACCCTATCACTGAGTTACATCTCCAGCCCTTATATTCATTCATATTACTGTGTTTAGCTTAACCTGTATTTACCAGAGAAAAGTTTTCATTGTTTTTTCCTTCCATCTTTCCTTTTTTCTTCTGAATGAAGCTTGTTAATTATACTAGACTCTTTTGTTTGGAATTATTATCATAGCATGAATTAAAAGCTACTTGGGCATTCTACTCACTTGGAAAATTATCCACCTCAAATTTTACTTAAAACATGTCTCCTAGTGGAAAGGTCATGGTGAGGGGGCAAGACTAAATTTCTAAGCCCAGATCTTTTCCAAAAGAGATATCCTTGTACTCAAATTGCCTGGTATGAGTAGATCCCATCAAGGGTTGGGGACTAGTTGATTTCAAGACATTTTAGCTAAACATTTTCTAAGGATAGGTCTATGCTAACTACATTTGGAGAGATAAAAAAAATGATCAACACAGTGATGACAATATAATTAGGCATATCTATCAACAGAGATAATCAGCCATATCTGAGATTCCCTATAGTAAAATTCTGGTTCTGCCCTTGACTTTCCTTAATGACCCCAAGAATTTTGGATTAAAGCCTGTTAGTAGGTTTAAATCTAACCTGGAATCTGCCCTGTACTTCTGGGTAAATAATGTGCTAAGTTATGAAACCAGATCACAATGAAACATACAGATAGTATAAATTGGGATAGAGTAAGAAATTGGTAGTAAGAAGTTCCAGCAAATGGGGTCCTCAAGGGAAGCTTAAGTAAGTGCTTGCTGCTGTCAGATTTAAAGAACAAAACTGTTCAGACTCTTAAAGTGGATTGTAGGTAAATTAGTCATGCTACACATTTTCATTATATATTCCTATTCCTTTGTACTTCTCATTTGATGAGATTTTCAAAGTGTGGTTTGCTGGAGGCTGGGAGGGGGAACACAAGCCCAAACCCAAACCACATAGGACAAATTGAATTACAAACCTGGTGTGGTCCTTTAACTCAATTATATCTAATTTGTGTTATTTTAGTCATCCTGGGTGGCAGCTGTTCTGTGTAAAATCCCACAAACATTTTCAGTGTAAGAATTTATCCTGATTACAACTCCTTGAGATTGGTAGTAGCTCCTTGATATTTTAAGTAGCAGGATTATGAATTAATTTGGTGTATCAGGACCAGTTTAAAAATTGAACATTTTGTTGTTCTTTGAATGAACTTAAAAATATTGAGTGTTCAATATCTATTTTAAATGTTAATTTTTTCAACACTAATTTTGTATTTTCTTCTTAAATCTCTTCTAAAATAGCTTCTTAAGTATTTCAGGTAGTTATCAATTTGAGGACAAGAGAATGTAGATATTTATATTTTAATATACTCAAAAAAAGCCCTTTGATGCTTTAACCCCCAAATTTAGGATGAACTAGGAAAAAAACATTGGTCTAACCTTCAAGTTCATATTGGTCTCCTGGCACTCAAGGCTCCCCTGTTTATTCACCTATGTTACTCAAATTGTTGTACCTCTTTGACCAAACCCTAGCTCCATCCCTAATACCTACCATATGCAGAAATTTGACTTTCTACCCTGTCTTTTCACACTTAACAGATTCTGTCTGCTCAGATCTCATTGTGTTCCTTCTACCACTTTCTTTTTTTAAATTTATTTATTTGAGAGAGAGAAAGAGGCAGAGAGCGACAGAGGGAGGCAGAGAGAGACAGAGAGAGAGAGAATGGGCGTGCCAGGGTCTCCAGCCACTGCAAAAGAACTCCAGACGCGTGAGCCCCTGGATAACATGGGTCCCGGGGAATCGAAACCGGGATCTTTGGCTTTGCAGGCAAAGGCCTTAACTGCTAAGCCATCCTTCCAGCCCCCTTCTACCTCTTTCATGAAGCCTTTTCAAACTTTTCTTCCCCAACTAGTTTTTAAGCCTTTAATTCTTTATATTAATATGCAATGGCAATTTCTTCCTCTATTTAGAAAAATATTTTTATTTACTTTCAAGGAGGGAGAGAGAAAGAAAGGAAGAGAGAAAGAGAGAGAGAGAGAGAGAGAGAGAGAAATGAGCATGCCAGGGCTTCTACCCAGTGCACATGAACTCCAGATGCATGCGCCACTTTGTGCATCTGGCTTTACATGGGTACTATAGAATCAAACCCAGGTTGTTAGGCTTTGCAGGCAAGTGCCTTAACTGCTGAGCCATCGCTCCAGCCCCTCTTCCTTCATTTTTAATTAAAGTGTGTTAATTTCCTTTTCCAACAAAAATCGCACTTATCTGAATTCTTTCACTTCAAGCCTGCCCTTTGTAGTGGTGCCCCGAGTCCTATCGGCTGGCTGAGAAATTCGGGATCTTGACTCAGCTATAAAAGCTGCTCGTTGTGATGCTGCTGAATGGAGACCCCCCCCCCCTGCCAGCCATTCATGAGGATTAGCTGACTTCAGGACACTGTGGACTGTAGTCCGGCGTCTCCCTAAAGAGCACGGCTATACGAAGAGATTAATCACAAAAAAAATTGTTTTTTTTCTCTGGCCAACTGTCAGAATTGGCATTTAGCCTTGAATTACAAAAGCACAACTTCCAGTGTTGCCTAGAGCCGAACAGATGGGAACCAGCCAGCAGTCCAGGGTCTCTGAGCACCTTGCTTCAGGTAGGCCAAGCCCTCTGGCTTAGATAAACAGAACAAGGGATTTACTTTTATCTTGTCTCTTGAAAGTCTCCTGGATTTGATTCACAAAGAAAGGGCAAATCATTAAAATTTTGTGTCAGCATTTTCTCCTTATTCACTGAGAAAAAATTAGAATACATTTACAACCTGAAATACAGCCTGAAAGTCATGCAGCTGACTGTGTCCCATACATTGTCGTTGTCTTCCGTACAGGCCTCGAGCATGAGACTGGAGGCCCTGGGGAGTAAGACTCCAGGACTGGCACCTTGAAGTGTGGTTTGGTGCATTTGCTAAGATATAATTCTTAGTTTCTACCCATATTCCCTTATTTCTTCTAATGTTTTTGTGTTCTCTCTTTCTGCCCGTTTTTCTCATTTATTCCCTAAAGCTATAGGTAGAATATTTGGTCAGAGTGGGAGCACAGCCGTCTCAAGTTCTATTTAGGTTTGGTTTTAGGATTACTTACAATTTCAGTCTGTGATTTAACTTATTATTTTCACATTTTTGGTTCCCTTGTGGCTAAATTACTGGTGTTTATACCAAACCAAACAAACAACAACAACACAAAAAACAATTCCCCCCCTTTATTTGCCCATGTATATGGTTCAGCTAACATACTTAGAGAGTGAGGAGTGAGGATTAAACCTCACCGTTCTATCTTTGATCCTTACAGCCAGTGATTTGGGAGAACATTTCCTTTGTGAAGGCAGACCATACTGGCTATGTAGTCACCTGATTACTGCCCAGATCATCCCAGTTAACACCTCAGTGGGCATCCCATAGGCCATCCCCTCACCTGGGAGAGCCTCATGAGGCTGCCCCAGTGATCGCAGCTCTGTGACATCTCTTTCTTTTGGCCTGTCTTACACTCCCCACGCTTCTCTACCCCCTGGCGTACTTAATGGCTGAGAAGTAGGAGGAGAGAGACAGGCTTGGAAAGAGAAGAAGCCGGAGTGTAGTTCTCAAAGAGCTCTACTGCCTTCTCTAACTGCCTTCCCAGTCTGCCTGGGCTCTTAGCACTCTTTCAGCATTTGTTGTATAAGGAGTTTAAAGTAAAAATTAAGCAAATTCATTTGCAAATTTCAGTCTTCAACACTGACTCATCTTTTAAAAAAAGACTTCCATGATGTCCTTAAGATCGAATCTTACGGTTTTTCTTGATTTCCACCTTCGTTGATCATTCTGTTGCGTTTTATACAAGTCTGAACGTTCTTTTCTTGAAAAGGGGGAAGAGATTTATTGAATGCAACTTCTGCCACATGAAACTTTGTCTAATCAGCCTCACTTGAAAGTGTACATTTCGCCGAATGGCGAGTGGCATTTGCAAATCGTTTTCCTCTCCACCCCACCAGAACTGACAATAGGAAAATGCTTCCATATGCTAAAAACTGGTCTATTCATTGTGCTAAAGGGTGGGGGTGGGGAGCACATTACTTGCTAGCCGTCCTATAACCATGAATCTCTAGTGTGGGCAGATTTGGCAGGGGAAGCCCCTGGGAGTTCACTGTAAACAGCTCTGCAGCCCAAGGCCTCACTACTGTTCAGGATGAGTGTGGAGACTTGTCTCTACCCTACAAGAGTAAAAACTTGAAAAAGCGCAATCGCGATTTGCCCATGGTTTTAGAATATGTAATTGAATGCAGTTAGAATAGAACATCAAACTTAATTTTTAACAGGTTTGAAATTTTTAGGTAAATAAATATTTTTGCTTTCATGTTGCTTGTCTGTCTCAAGGTCATGGGACCACTCTGGGCTGGCCCAGGGCTCCCCCTCTTTCCCTGTTATTTCTTAGCATTAGTCCTCCCTTTTAACTTAGGCTCCCCAGTGTAACATGTTATGTTGCTAATTTTTGTTTGTTCTATTCAGATAAAAAACTTAATTATCAAAGTACTAAGAAAAATTAAGAGATTCCAGAAATTTTAGGTACCTAACAATCCTTGACATTAGTGCAATCTGAAATTGTTACATTGTTAACCTACAAAAAAAAAAAAAAAAAAAGTGTAGTTACTGGAGAAAAACTAATCATTTGAATTTTAGCAGATGATACTAAACTAATTGAATGTGCATGTGACAAAACAATTCCAGGCACATTTTATACCAAGTAAATGCCAGCTCAAAATGGGTCATCGATAAATATGCATATTCTAAAACTTTAAGTCCTGTAAAAATAATAAATAGGAAGAATTTTTTTTTGTTACTTTGAGGCACAAATTTCTTATAATGCCCATGTGCACAATTCATGAAAGAATAAAAACAAAAAAAAACCTTTTTTTTTGAGGTAGGTTCTCGCTCTAGCCCAAGCTGACCTGGAATTCACTATGTAGTCTCAGGCTGGTGTCGAACTCACAGCGATCCTCCTACTTCTGCCTCTCGAGTGCTGGGATTAAATCACCTGGCAAAAGAGCAAATTTATAAAGTGAACATCAAAATTCTTGTTTTTTTTTTTTTAAGGAATGAGAAAGCAAACTGCAGACTGGGGAGAAGATTTGCAAAATGTATAATAAATATGAACAGATAGAAGATAGAACCAGGATAAATAAAGACTTCTCAAAATTCAATAAGAACAGAAATCACCACCAACAAAAGTAGACTAAAGGGCTGGAGAGATGGCTCTTCCAAGTGCTGGGATCAAAGATGGTGCCACCACACCCAGCTCATTGGCTTTTTTATATAAAAAGAAAAACCAGCCCAAAAAACCATGCTGTGTAGCCTCCTTAATGTCAGTACCAGTTGGAGTAAAATAATGAATTCATGCTGAGATACAGTTACAACCCTTAGGTAACTTCACATTCACGTGAACAGTATATAAAAAAATAGCTAGTTTGATCATTTTCATGTTGAAACTATTACCAGGCAATGGTGTTTATTTCCTGTATATAATGGTGTTTACTTAAAAGGGTTTGGAGGTATGGCTCAGTGTGATAGCGCTTGACTGACATACGCAAGGCCCTGGGTTTGGTTGGCCCCATTGCCACCATTGCCACCACAAAAGGATCACACACACACATACACACACACACACACACACACACACACCACCCCTGCCCCCACACATACACTTAGGTTTGATTTAAAAGCTCTGTAATGTCTTGTCACAGATGAGCCTGAAGTGTTAATATTCTTTAACTTCTGTTTTAAAAAAAAAAATCTCGATTATAGTAACAATTAGGTCAATCTTTGATTTTTATATTTCAGGGGAAAGAGTCTGAGCAGCTGACAATTTGAGTTGAAAATAAAAATGGAAAAGCAAGTGATGGGCACTGGAATTGCTGGGCATGTTTGATGGAAAATCCACCTGAGTCCATAGTTACATAATTTATTCAAGAAAAAATTAGACCAGTGTAGGTTTTTTTTTTTTTATGAAGGATTCCATTTGTTTTTAGAAGTTATGGCAATCCCTTATAATTAAGTTAGTAAGAACTCCCCCATCTCCCTGAATTTATTTTGCAAAACATTTGTACATTGTACACCCAATCCTTTGGGTATCACCCAAAGGTCACTCATTACCTATGGCATAAGTCATTCCTCCCTTTTGTCTATATAATTTTATTAATTTTTTAAAAATTATTTTTATTTGAGACACAGAGAGAGGGAGAATGGGCATGCCAGGGCCTCTAGCCAATGAAAGCGAACTCCAGATGCATGTGCCACCTTAAATGTTCGTTAAGGTTTAAAAAATTGAAACAAGGGATTGGAGAGATGGCTCAGTGGTTTAGGCGCTTGTCTGCAAAGCCTAAGGACCCAGGTTTGATCCCCTAGTACTCATGTAAAGCCAGATGCACAAAGTGGCGCATGCATGTGGAGTTCTTTTGCAACGGCTAGAGGCCCTGGCATACCTATTCTTTTTAAATGTTTTTTTTTATTAAAATTTCTTTTAAAGATTTATTTTTATTTATTAGAGACAGAGAGGGAGGGAGGGAGGGAGAGAGAGAGAGAATGGGTGCACCAGGGCCTCCAGCCACTGCAAACGAACTCCAGATGCATGCACCATCATGTGCATCTGGCTTACGTGGGACCTGGAGAATTGAACCTGGGTCCTTTGGCTTTGCAGGCATGTGCCTTAACCACTAAACCATCCCTCCAGCCCACACCCATTCTTTTTGTCTGTCTCTCTTCTTTCTATCTCTCTCTGCTTGCAAGTAAATAAATAAAATATTTAAAAAATTCCAAGTATAGTACAGTCAGCTCTTATAAGCCAGTCACATGGTTTTATGTACTGCTTAAATTTTGCTAACTTTTGCCTTAGTCACTGCAATCTACATATACAAATACATATAACATCATTTCTGTGCCACTTGCTGGTCAATTTCAGAGGTTGTAACCTTTTACCCTAAATACCTTGGCATGTATCTATAATCATGGTATTGTCCACATTCAGTCTTTTACCTATTGACCCAATATGAACTTTGCACATTTTTTTTTTTTTTTTGGCCAATGTAAGCATTGAGAAAAAAGTTCATTATCATATCTCTTCAGTTTCCTTTACTAGAGCAGATTCTTGGCTTTTTTTTTTTTGTCTTTTTGACACTGATATTTATTATAAATATAAACCTTTACTTTTGTCTCATTTTGCCTCATTAGGATTTGCATAACTGCTTCCTTCTGGTCCAAAGTGTAATACAGGACAGCGAGCTCTGACTTACTTGACATCTGTCATTTCTCTTCACCATCCCTTTGAAGAAGCCCTTTATAATAGTGTTTGACCTTCTCCAACATAGAATTTCCATGTGGCTTCAGATTTTAGTGGGCAGTGAAATTAGCATGAAAGGTCTTTGACTTAAAAGTACATTTCTCAAGATTGGAAATATCATAAGTGGCCAAGTAAAACTTTTTAAAATATATATATATTATCCCTTATTATCAAGCAAACATACTTGTAAGAAAGTGACTCACTCAAAGTTTTTTTTTTCCATATTTGAAGTCAACATCTGAAAAGATACACTGTAGCCTTTTAGGGGCTCTGATTGCCCCCCAAACCTTTTACATATTTGTAAAGTTCTATAGGAAGCTTAAATGTATTGTTTAAGGCTATTTAGATTTTTAAGTCTGTGAGCTTTCAAGAAATCCTTAAACATTGTTTTTTCCTGACTTAATACATAGGTTCGTTTTAGTTTTGACTTTCGTAACTGTCATGTGGGAGCAGTTCTTATCTCCATTGATTATTTATCTCTGAAGCCTATTCCTAACTCCGCACTTATCTCTACTTACCAGTAACTCCTCATTACTCAGCACATACTTTAGTGAAGAGATTCTTAGGAGTAACGGCTGACATTCTCCATATTGTGGTTTGTTGTGTGTATGCGCCTGTGGATAACTTGGCAATCACTTCCTCAGTGAAATAACAGCCAGAGTGGTTCAGCCAAAGTTGAGAGGAATAAAATAACTGAAGTGGGAGGATTTTTTTTTTTCTTCTCGAATAATGCCGAGTGTTATCCTTGGTTGTTTTTCTGTGAACTGCTCAGGTAGTAGGTAATTTTTCATGGCTGTGGCAGATATTAAAACCAAAACAAGGCAAAACAAAGAAAGAAAATCTCAACAAATGGAGAAAACCTGGTAATTAAGGTTTGCACATTATGAAACAAAGGACTATTCCTGTAACTCAGAAAATCAGATCACAACCTGATTTAGAAAATGAAAAATAACATCCTATTTTTGCCAGGGTCAGACTCAACAAACCTTTCTTTTCCTACAGATATGACTTGAGAATATTTTATATGCTCAAATGAGGAACCCCATTTCTTCAGGCTTATTTCTGCTATAGTAAGAGGAGGCTTGTGTGACTCACCAAATTGTGTGAATTAAAGGCATGATCAAGGAACAGGCCATTGAAAATGATGGCCCTGCAGTGTTAGAAGCACTTTGATCTTTTGTTTTGACACGTTGAATTTATCTTTAATTATATGTGATGACATTTGATTACTGTACACTTAGACCATTATGATGCGGTTTGTAAAATGTAGTTTATAGAGTGTAGTAACTTCAACACCTGTTTTTCTATACTTAGGTAGTCTGTAGAGTGATGTTTTAGTCTTGTTTAAGGGAAAACCTTTAGACTGGAATTATTAGATATTTAAAATGTAAACTATTCAGCAATCAGGAAAAGTGTGAGCTCTAGATAGTCATGGTTCTACGTGTGTCCCGTGGCATCCGGTCTTCTTTTACAGAGGCAACAGCATTATGTGTGATGGTTTCCTGTTCTATCTGCTAATTGGCTACTTTACTTCAGGAAAATCACTTAAGTTCCTTGACCTTTTAAAAGATAGAAGCCTTAGACTAGATGCTATGCAGGCCTTCAGTTAGGAAGTTCTGTGATTCTCCTATGATTTCTACGACAGATAGGCTGTGTTCACCTATGATCGTTGTTCCAGACACATTCTCCAAAAGGATCTTTTTAAAACACTGCATAAGCTGATGACTTTTTACTTAATCTTTGACATAGAAATGAGATGCGGCAGAAAGGAGAAGCCCGGTGTGTTTTTCAGCTTTGAGGGAGGGCTATGTGTGGGTAGGCAGCCCCTCTATAGGCTGCACTTGTAGGGAGAACTTTCTTTGGAAAGTTCTGTCTTGTGCCAGTGCTTTAGCCTCGGGGACGTGATGCTGTTCTTTGAACTCTGCCTTGCTTGCGTTTACTTGCTCAGCGCTGCATTTATCCCAATTTAGAAGCTAACTGTTCTACCAGTGAAGAGTCTTGAAGAGTTTGGGCTTGATCCTAATTCTCTAGGGGAAATTTAAAAGTTATTCCTTCCTTTGATAGTGATTTGACTTTAAACACCACTTAATCAATTTTACCACTATTTCTTAAGGGAAAGGCAGACTAGAAAAAAAAAATAAGCAAACAAATAAAAAGCAGAGTAGACCTGACAAAATTCTGTACGTCTAGCAGATAGTTCCGTGATACTACCAGGAAGCATAATATTCCATGTACTTTTATCCCAAATTGTGCTTGTTTTTACCGTATACTAGTTCTTGACTTTTGGGGGACAGATGTCTGTTTTATGTTATTATTAGATGTGGTTAGTAACTGCCTACGAACTTAACTGTGGTGTTCACTGAATAGATATAGTATGTTTTATCTGTAGTAAGCCTGGCACACCCATATTCTCCTTCTGTCTGCTGGGTATGGTGGTGCACATCTTTCACCTTTAATTTTCAGCACTCAGGAGGCAGAGATAGGAGCTCAAAGCCAGCCTGAGACTATATAGTGAATTCCAGGTCAGCCAGGGCTAGAGTGAGACCCTACCTTAAAAAAGCAAACAAACAAAAAGAAGGACATGTTATTGAAAGCACCTACAAATTCAATGTCATTAGCATCAACATTTCAATGATAATCTTCACAAAAGTAAAAAGTAATCCTAGAATTCACATAGAAACACATAAGACCTATATAGCCAAAACAGTCTTGAGCAAAAAAGAGAAAAGCAACACTGGAGTATCATACTTTTCATCAAATTATATGACAAAACTGTAGGAACAAACACAACTTGGTACTAACATGAAAACATACACATAGATTGAACGAATAAAACAGAAGTGACAAAAATAATCACAAGCGGCTTCGGCCAACTGATTCTCAATAAGGATGCCAAAAACATGTGTTGGAAAAAAACAAATAATGCTGTGAAAACTGGTTATTCATATGTACAAGACTGAAACTTGATTCTTACCTCTCATACTATACAAAAATCAGTTCAAACTAGATCAAAGACTTTAATGTAAAACTTGAAATTTTAAAACCAAAAATGGCAGTAACATCAAGATACAAGCATAGGGAATGACTGGCTTGGCCATTCATATATATATATATATATATATATATAATATTAAAAGGAGAAAAGCTATTTGATTTTTAAAAACTTTTTATTGACATTTTCCATAAATATAGATAATAAACTATGATAATTTCCTTCTCCCCCCACCCATTCTTCTCCTCTAATCTCCACCCTCCATTGAATCCCTTCTTCCCTACAATTCATCTCTCTTCTATTTTGGTGTGACCATGTTTTCCTCCTATTAAGAAGGTCATTTGTAGATAGTGTCAGTCACTGAGAGGTCATGAATATCAAGTCCATTTTGTGTCTGAAAGATAGCATTGTAAGCAGTCCTACCCTTCCTTTGTCTCTTACATTCTTTCTTCCAGCTCTTCCACAATGGACCCCTGAGTCTTGAATGTGTGATAGAGATGTATCAGTACTGAACACTCTACTGTCTCTTCTCAGCACTATGGTGCCTTTGAGTCTTCCCAGTGGTCACTGCCATTACAGGGCAGTTAAGTGGGCATAATATATGCATTTAGGCAGACAGCAACAGGTGTTACCTCCCTAGGACTCACGACCTCCCCCACCCATAGGCCTTTGACTAGATTTTTAGTACCAGGTATGTATTCCCTCCTGTGGAGTGGGTCCACAGTCCAGTTAGAGTACTTGATTTCCCCTATAACAGACACGCCACTATTGTACCAGTTGGCACATTTGGCCTGACTGCTAATCTTGTGGCTTGCGGGGTCCACTGTTGTTTACCCTCGTTGATGAGGTCTCTCTCCCATAGAGCTGCATGCAGCATAGCTTTTTCCAGCTTTCTGACAGCTATTCAACAGGGAGAAGGTTTTCAGCTCACTCCAGCTTGATTTCTCAGTGACCGGCAGCCCAAGCATGTGGAGTTTTCAGCAATAGGGTCTTACCAACTAGTGAACAAGCAAGAGCCTTGGCCTGTAATGTTTGGGGGGCATCAAGGACTTCTCTGGCCAACAACTAACTGGAAAGGTATCGCTCCCCTGGAACTGAAATTTTTCTAATAACAACCTATGGCTTCTGGGTATACCATTATCCATGTCCATAGGATACTTCTGCCCATTCTCTCTCTCTCTTAAAATATATATTATTGACTAGCAAAGAATTAGATTTCCATATGGCTTAATTCAAAACATCTTAAATTTTGATTACCCCCTCTCTCACTCTTCCTTTACTCTAACCCTTCCCCTGGTCCTACTTAGGCTATTTGTTTTTATGTGTTGGTTTTGTATCCTGTTACTTTGCTGAAAGTGTTTATCAGATCTTAGAGTCTTCTGATGGAGTTTTTAATTTAAGTATAGCATTACATCATTTGCAAATAGGGATAATTTGACTTCTTCCTTTCCTGCTTTAACTTTTTTTTTGAGTTACAGTCCTTTGTTTCATAATACCCCTTTCACTTTTTTCTCTTATATTATTTCCCTAGCTAAGATTTCAAGCACTATACTGAACAAGAGTAGTGATATTAGACAACTTTATCTCATTCATGACTTTTAGAGGAAATTATTTCAGTTTTTCTTTATCTAGTTTAATGTTACTTATAGAGCTTATGACATCTAGCTTTAAGGGTTATGGAAGTTTAGCATCAACTCTTTTGTGCCTGTTGAGATTGTATGGTTTTTATACTTGATTTTATTTATTATATTTGCTGATGTGCATATGTTGATCCATCTTTCCTGGAATGAATCTTACTTGATGATGATATATGATATTTTTAAAGATTTTATTTTTATTTATTAGACAGAGAGAGAGGGGAAAGAGAGAGTTAGTGAGAATGGGTGCACCAGGGCCTCTAGCCACTGCAAACGAACTCCAGATGCATGTGCCACCATGTGTATCTGGCTTACGTGGGATCTGAAGAATCGAACCGGGGTCCTTAGGCTTCGCAGGCATGCGCCTTAATAGCTAAGCCATCTCTCCAGCTCAGGTATATGATCTTTTTAATGTGTTGTTGAATTTGGTTTGCCAGTGTTTTACTGAGGACTTTTTCATGTCTATTCTTCCATGATATTAGCCTATAGCTTTATTTTCTGCTGTGTTCTTATTTGTTTTTTATATTTACTTATTAGAGAGAGAGAGAATATGGGTGTACCAGGAAAAGTCCAGATAAGGTGATTAAGCAGATATTTAGATGGAACGAACAATGTTGATCTCTTAGAGACATCCTGAGTTTACAAAAAAAAATTGTTGTGGTAGGCTACATTAATTTTATTCTTTTTCTGAAGAATGTTAGGCTGTTGATTACACTCTACAAGTCTGTGAATTCTATGACTGCTTTTGACATGGTCCATTCCTGATGTGAATGAGAGGGATAGGACAGTATAGCTTTATTGATGTATAACTGATGGAATGCCATGTGAAAGAGCTAAATAATACATTAACCGAGAAGCTGGACCTTGAGGTACTATAGGAATCTCCATCTTTCTGTTAAATATATAAACAAAGAGTTTATATATCAAAGTTATGTAAACTTATATTAGAACTAGCAGTGATGGCTAAATTATTAGCTCATACAGACAAGTCAGGAAAGGTCAAATGTGTTGAGATGATGGTTTCTAATAATATGGTAGAATTTACTGAGGCAATATTTACAGTGTAACATGTAATGCAGTATGGAATTAGGGATATAGGACTTAGATGTAGGGATAGAAAAAAAAAAGATTTAACATCTTTCAGGGTACTGCGGACTTCATATAAGCACTGCATGGCATTCCTTTCTAAAAATGCATTATGGTCATGGCTGCTTTAATAGAATGACTAGAATTGGGTTGATGATTGCAGTGTTTATTTGTGTGAGGTTATTATGATTACTTCCTTTTTGCACATGTGGTGTTGTGAAGCGTATATGCTGTGTGCAGATGCACACCCCCACATGTATGCAGAGACCAGGGCAGAGTGCTGGGTGACCTCCTGTTTTGCTCACCTATATTTTTCCTTGAGTCAGAGTCTCTCCCTCAACCCAGAATTGTTTTTTTTTTTTGTTTGTTTTTTGTTTTTCGAGGTAGGTTCTCCCTCTAGCCCAGACTGACCTGGAATTCCCTATGTAGTCTCAGGCTGGCCTCAACTCACAGCAGTTCTCCTACTTCAGCCTCCTGAGTGCTGGGATTACAAGCATGTGCCACCACACCTGGCCTGTTTATTTGTCAGAGTCCCAGTGATTTTCTGGTCTCTGCCCTCTCCCTCACAGGACTGGGGTTACAGATGTGCATGGCCATAACTACCTGTTTATGCAAGCAGTGGGAATTTGACTTGGGTGATCCTAGGCCCTCGTACTTGCACAACACCCACTGAGCCCTCTCTCTAGCCCCCAATGATCCACCTTAATAGTGACAAACTTTGAGCAGTTTAGAAAAAAAAAATGGCTAAGGAAATAAGGGGATTTCTAAAAACATAACCAAATTTAAGAATTAAGACTGGCCGGGCGTGGTGGCGCACACCTTTAATCCCAGCACTTGGGAGACAGAGGTAGGAGGATCGCCGTGAGTTCGAGGCCACCCTGAGACTCCATAGTGAATTCCAGGTCAGCCTGGGCTAGAGTGAGACCCTACCTCGAAAAACCAAAAAAAAAAAAAAAAAAAAAAAAAAAGAATTAAGACTGTTTCTTCTATAAAGTGCCAGAGTAGCCACCTCCTAGACTCACTGGATAGTTGTATGAAAGTGGAGCTAGAATGAGGCTGTGGAACTCCAGAGGACAAAACAACAACCAGTTGTTTGATGTCATATGGAGAAAGATTTTGGGTTCATAAAAAGGAGAATTCTTTGGTCCTTTGAACTGTCAAAAGAAAAAAAAAACCCACAGGAGTAGACATTGTTGGGAATTATATAGTAAAATTTTCGGGGTGTTGTTGAACTACCTGTGGGCACAAGGCAATAAAAGAAAGTTATTCATCAAATAGGGAGTAAAACTACTTGAGTTCTAAGATTCAGTCTTTCTGTTTGGTGATGTGTTCCCTACTTGTGTACAACTAGTCTTGCTCCCTATCATTTAGTTAAGAAGCTGAGAATGTTTTTTGACCGCAAGTTAATAAACAGGAATCATTTGTATATGACATTACCAAAACATGCCTCTTAGCTTTTGCAAGAAGCCTTATCCCTGTCTACTCATTCCTAGCATATCTTTCTGGAATTATAAGGACTCGACTTAGGATTTGAGAATTGAAAATAATGTTTAGGAAACATTATTTACATTTTACCTACTTCAGCAAGGTGAAACCAAGGTGATCGTATTGCAGCTATGAGCAGATGGTGCTGTGACCTGGATGCACACAGGCATCAGGCGTCACTTTATTCACTTGTGTTATTTTTCTCATTCATTAATTTATAAATATTACTGGCTACCTGGTAAGTATTAGTCACTGTGTTAAAGTACAAGGGAAGTTGATATAATACTAACAATTCTCTATTTATTAAAAATCTTTTATGAGGCCTGTTTTCATAATCTTCCAAGAAATATTTTTATTAAAATTAATAAACATTATTCTTTATGATTTGAACGAAAAAGCATAACCAGTAAAAAAATTCTGATTCTAAGTGTTAGCTATTATACGTAATTCATACAAAAATACACATTCTTCAGTATTATCATTACTTGGAAATTGAATTCTGAGGTAGAACTTGTTTTTTCAGAATTATCTTTACTTAGTGTCAGACTTTCCTGTTCTTTCTTCTCTGCATTATTAATTTACACGTTATTCTTGGAAAGGAAACAAATAAAATTTTCTTTTAGAGGTTTAAAAGTACATACTGCTATTATTTAGGAGGAAAAAAAAACCCTATTCTTGTTCCCTTGGCTAAATGTTTTCACCCTATTTAATTTGAGTGTGCATCATTGGCTAGGCAGACAAGAAGGATCTTGCAATGAAAAAGCTTTTGAAATATAAGGCCAACAAAGGCCTTGCCTGCAGGATATGTTAATAGTTGAACATATTCAGTGGCTACATGGCCAAATATTATCTTTAATTTATTTTAATATAAGATACTTTCCTGTCTTTCTTCTTGTAGGCACACATTATTAACAGTAGCTTATAAATCATGACCTCACTAGCTGGGGTAACTTAGTAGCTTCTAGCTTTACACTCAGAAATATGAAACGAGAGAAGTCAGTGATACTTCGTGTGACAATAACCAGACCTCGTTAACATGGGGGGGGTGTCTTCTGTTTGACCTTCAAGTCTTATCTAGACTCATCCGAAGCCATTGCTACTTTCATTTGCTCTTTTTCTGTTTTTCCAAGATTCCTGTCCATCAGCTTTCCCACTCTTCATGGACATCTCTGAATTTTCCATGGTGTCTTTAAGAGATATTTATACACCTATATTCATACCAGCATTATTCATGCTAGCTGAAGTCAGTCCAACTGCCCATCAGCACATGAGTAGAAAAAAATGTGGCATGGAAATATTAGTCAGCCTTAAAAGGAAAAGAGATCCTGACACATAACATGGACACATAACACTGAGGACATTATGCTATGTGGTCTAAAACAAAAAGATGAATAATGTATATTCTACTTACATGATGTATCTAGAATAGTGAAACTCATAAAAGCAGAAAGTGCAGTGGTATTCTCCTGTAGCTGTGGGGAGAGAGAAACAAGACTTGTTTACTAGGTATAGAATTTTAGTTTTGCAGAATGATAAAGTTCTGGAGAATAGCGTGTGGTATGAAAAACTGGGTACTTAAAATGGCTAAGAAGGTAAATTTGTGTTGTGGCTATTTTACAATAATTAAAAAAGACAACTTTCAAAATGATTTCAGAAGATAAATTAAATATAATATTCCCTTAACAAAAAGAATTTTAAAAAAGAGAGAGAATAAGCTGGGTGTGGTGGCGCATGCCTTTAATCTCAGCACTTGGGAGGCAGAGGTAGGAGGATCATTGTGAGTTCGAGGCCACCCTGAGACTACACAGTGAATTCTGGGTCAACCAGAGCTGGAGTGAGTGAGACCCTATCTTGAAAAACAAAAACAAAAACAAAAAAACCCAAAAAAGCAAAAAAACAAAAAAACAAAAAAAAAAAAAAAAAAGAGAGAGAGATAGAGAGAGAGAGGATAGCAAAATAACCCAAAACCCCAAACCAAAGAAAACAGGCCTTTACCACAGACAGCACACTGCTTAACAGATTCAACTTTGACCCTCAGAAGTCAAGGAAGGATCTTACCAACTCATTTGTCCTCCATGTCCAAAACTAAGCCTGGGCTCTTTTCCTGTCAAATTTAACTTTGTTTTCTTCATGCTAAGTTACAAATATGATATCACCCCCCACTTTTTTCCTTATCCCTCCAAATACTATTTTTGACCAAGTTTTGCTGATTATATATTCTTCACCTTCCTTTCATCTGCCTTCTATGGTCTAGGTGACTGAGATTAAGAAAGCAAAACAAACTGTGGCTGGAGAGATGGTTTAGCAGTTAAGGCATTTGCCTGCAAAGCCAAAAGACCTTGATTCGATTTCCCAGGACCCAAGTAAGCCAGATGCACAAGGTGGTACATATATCTGGAATTTGTTTGCAGTGGCTGGAGGCCTTGGCACACCCATTCTCTCTCTTCCTCTCTCTCTCAAATAAAAAAATAAATTAAATAAATAAACTTATTAATTATTTGCATGTGTGTGTAGGCATGTGTGTTTGGGGGAAACCAAGGTCTCTTGCTGCTGCAAATGAATGCCAGGTACGCACACCACTTTTTGTGTCTGCCTTTACATGGGTGCCACAGAATTGAACCTGGGCCGGCTGGCTTCGCAGGCAAGTGCTTTAAATACTGAGCCATCGCTCAGCCCAAGACTGAGATATATTTTTTTAAATTTGTTTATTTCAGAGAAGGAGAGAGAGAGAGAGAGAATAGGTATGTCAGGGCCTTCAGCCACTGCAAATGAACTTCAAATGCATGTGCCAGCTAGTGTGTCTGGTTTATGTGGTTCCTGTGGAATCAAACCGAGGTCCTTTGGCTTCGTAGGCAAACACCTTTTAACTGCTAAGCCATCTCTCCAGCCCAAGACTGAGATATTTTAATAAACCAAGCAAAGATCCCTGGTCTCATGAAGCCCGTGGGGAAAGACAGACAATGGACGATTTGGCCTAAGAGTAAATTATAGAGTAGTTTAGAAGGTGTTAGTGTCACAGAAAAGCTAGAGGGTTGGCAATGTGTGGTATGGGGAGATTGTTGTGGTTGAAAAAGTAGTGATGTCATATGATTAAAAAGAAAAACCCAAAGGAAATGAGCCAAGTGGATATCCAGGGGAGAGAAGTCTTTCCAGATAGAAAACAGCCTCTGCAAAGGGTGCCTGCATGCCTGGGAATTCAAGGAATACAGTGGGAGAAAACGTGTCTGGGTAGGGTGGGGGAGAGCACGGAGAAGAACCATGGGACAGAAGACCACAGAGGTTAGCAAAGGTCTAAAAAGGCGAAGAAAACTTTTCTTTTTGAAGTAGGGTCTCGCCGTGGCCCAGGCTGACCTGGAATTCACTATGTGGTCTCAGGTTGGCCTTGATCTCACAGCGATCCTCCTACCTCTGCCTCCTGAGTGCTGGGATTAAAGGCGTGCACCACCGCGCCCAGCGAAAATGGTATTTTTGATTTAAAAATTTTGTCAGGAGCTCCCGGAGGTCTATGAAGTGCACTCCTTCTTTTTTTTTTTTTTTTTGGTTTTTCGAGGTAGGGTTTCACTCTAGCCCAGGCTGACCTGGAATTCACTATGTAGTCTCAGGGTGGCCTCGAACTCATGGCAATCCTCCTACCTCTGCCTCCCGAGTGCTGGGATTAAAGGCGTGCGCCACCACGCCCGGCTCATGCACTCCTTCTTATGATAGATTTTCAGGATCTATACTGCCTCCGCTTCTTTCGTCTCTCCTCTGCCCCCTTTTTGCCTTCCACTCCCACTGGTGAACCATTGCCAGATCTCAAACTGTCTCATCCCTTTTGTCTTTCTAGAATGCATTGCATTTTGCTATTAGTTACCTCTCTGTCTTCCTCATAAGCTTCTTGAGGGCAAATTTTATTCTTTTCTTTGTGCGCTGTGGTGTTTGCGGTGTGTGTGTGTGTGTGTGTGTGTATGGGTGTGGTATATGCATGAGAAAGCGCTGATGCGTCCCATGCACTTCCTGTCGCCTCTGTGGCTCACCTTCAGTGGCTGGAGGAGAACACCGGGTGTCTCTCTTCATCCCTTACCTGCCTATTTTTCCTTGTCTCTTACTGATCC
The DNA here is from genome assembly GCA_036346955.1 of Dipus sagitta. Taxonomy (NCBI): domain Eukaryota; kingdom Metazoa; phylum Chordata; class Mammalia; order Rodentia; family Dipodidae; genus Dipus; species Dipus sagitta. The sequence goes on from CM070775.1 coordinate 119,279,937, forward strand.
CAGAGATTGTAGTTCATGAGCCCCAGTGCCTCTACAGTTTCCAGTCCCTATGGAGACAGAGACAGAGAGAGGGAAGGAGGAAGGGCAGGAGGAAGAGAGGAAGAAAGAGAGAGAGAGAAAGAGATACAGAGAGTGGGCACACTAGGGCTTCTTGCCTCTGCAAACAAACTCCAAATAATGCAGCACTTTATGCATCTGGTTTCACGTGGTCCTGGGGAATTGAACCCCAGCCATCAGACTTTACAAGCAACCACCTTAACTGCTGAACCATCTCCCTGCCCTTCAACGCAGGATTTTGTTGTCTTGTCTATAGAGAGTGTTGGGCTTTGTGCTAATGAGCTGCTTGAGTTAATTGTGGGTCAATTCAGTTCTTTTGTAGCTTGTTAATCTATCTAGAATTTACTTTAGGCTAGAGGTTCTCAAAGAATATCTGGACAAAACCAACACAGCAAGGGTTACCTTGGAACTTGGTAAAAATGTAAGTTCTAGAGTTTTGCTCCAGAGCTACTGAATCAAAACTCAGGAAACGATGCTTTAGCAGTACGTGTTTCTGTAAAACCTCCAAGTTGTTCTAATGTACTCTAACAGCCTAGAACCACTTCTCTGGAACCATTTAAACTTTTTGTTTTTTTGCTAAGATGTGACTATTCTGGAGTCTTTGCAGTGTCCTAGATATTGAATAAGGTCTCTGTACTTTAGTTGGCTAAAATGTCCTATAATCTCTTACAAGTTCTGGAAAAGACGTAATGAAAACATACCATTCCTGGCATTGTAGGTTACTCTGTGGATGTGTGGCTGAGTTTTCACTCGTGGTGTCCCTGTCCAGATGGTGTAAACCTGCCTCTCTCTGCACCACTTCTTCCTGCTTAGTCTTCTGTACTGTAGATTCCTTGCCTTGAAACTCTGAGCTCTGTCACTCTAACTATATGACCCCTGCAGGGTTACTGCTCCCTGTGTTGCACCCCAGGAAGTGCTCAGGGATGAGTTGGAGCCTTAATTTTTACTTTTCTGCAAACTATAGTTTTATACTGACTTTTGTCAGATGTGTGACAATAATGCTTTTGAATATATCCTCTCCCCCCCCCCCCCCCCCCCCAGTTTTCTTAGTGTTTTCAGTATGAGGACAGGTCTGGTGTCGGTTACTGTTGTGGCTGAAATCCTAGGTACTTTTTTTTTTTTATGGTCCTGACATGACACAGAAACCAATTGCACGAGGGAATGAACATTGTACTAATTTCTTCACATTGCTTCTGGCACAATGACAGTGTGCAAGAGTGGACTCCTATATAAACTCATCTTGAGCCAGTCTGTGATAGGAGTTCCAAATTGAGGCAGCCAGAAATTGTATCAAGACTATGGACTTTGAAACCAGTTTAGCTTCATTTTAATCCTGTTGTGTTGAAGAGTCTCTGAGCCTTCTGTTAGGGAGATAGTAGTATTTTATAAACTGCTAAGGAGATTAAAATGAAAATTTATAAAGCATGCAACAGAGTTTCATTAAATGCTGGTTTCTTTACTCTTACAGAAGGTACAGGATGGAGGAGCAGTTAATTTAATTTCTGTAAAATTCCTCAGGGAGGAAATGACTTTTAAATTGTGCCTTGAGACCAGGAGTGGTGGCGCACACCTTTAATCCCAGCACTCGGGAGGCAGAGGTAGGAGGATCACCGTGAGTTCGAGGCCACCCTGAGACTACATAGTGAATTCCAGGTCAACCTGGGCTAGAGTGAGACCCTACCTCGAGAAACAAAAACAAAAACAAAAACAAAAACAAAATGCACCTTGAAGGTTGAATGGGATTTTGATAAATGTTAGATGGATTCTAAGGCCATTAATTTATCTTTTAAGAAATTGAAATGAGCAAGGGTTTAAAGGTATAAAATGTGGTGAAGCCTGTAAATATACTTATGAAAGCTAGCATAGTCCATAACTTCAAAAAAAGTTTGGGCTAGGTATGGTGGTGTACACCTGTAATCCCAGCATTTGGAAAGCTGAGGCAGGAGGATTGCCATGAGTTCTGGAACATCTTAGTCTGTAGAGTGGGACTTTGTCTCAAAAACAAACAAGAATACAAAGAAAACAAAAGCAGTATAGATTTAAAAAAATCTTATTAGTGGAAAAATTTAAAAAGAAAGAAAACAGAACAAATAGAAAATCTAAACCATAGAAAAATATACTTCCTTAGGCCATTCCTATTTACTGCCATGACTAATAAATTTGGGAAGGCCTGTGGAAAATTCCTGTGGGCTGATCTTTCTTAACCACTGTTCAAGGCCACTTTAAATTGGTATTCTAAGCTGATCATTTCATTAATATTGAACTCTAGAGAGCATGTTCCAAGTTCCCACGAGTTGCTGTGTTGTTTTTCTCTCTTACCTGTTTCCATTCCCCATTTCTCATGTAAGTTGACTCTCTAGCTTTTCTCAATGACTGAGAATGTGAGAGTCCCACAGAAGCCTTTCTTAATTGTTCTGTTCTCTTTAGTATGGATACTGTTGAAGGTTTTGCAAAATGCATCATATATGTATTTATATATATTCCAAATATCTTTTTTTTTAAATTTTCTTTTCCTTTATTTATTTTTTCTTTTTGGCTTAGTGGGTCGTGGGGAATCGATCCTGGGTCCATTGGCTTTGTAGGCAGAAGCCTTAACTCAAAGCTATCTCTCTATCCCTATTCTAAATTTCTTTACAGTAGGGAATTCTAAGCTTGAGTATTTTATTTCTTTGAGTTAAAGGTTTGTCTTAGAACTTTTTTATAGCCTAGGCATGTAGCTCAGTTGGTAGACCACCTGGACAGCAAGCACAAGCAGGTTGTCAGCACCAGGAAAAGTGGTGGGGGAGAGTTTTTGGGTTTTAAGTTATTAGTTGTTTTCAACTATTAAGAATCAGATGGGGGCTGGAGAGATGGCTTGCCTCTGAAGCCTAAGGACCCTGATTCAAGGCTTGATTCCCCAGAACCCACGTAAGCCAGATGCACAAGGGGCACGCGTCTGGAGTTTGTTTGCAGTGGCTGGAGGCCCTGGCGCTGCCCATTCTCTCTCTCTCTCCGCCCCCTCTCTCTCCCTCCCTCTTTCTCTGTCTGTCTGTCACTCTCAAATAAATAAATAAAAATAAACAAAAAGAGAGCTTAAAAAAAATCAGATGGCCCGGCTGGAGAGATGGCTTAGCAATTAAGGCACTTGCCTGTGAACCCTAAGGACCCCAGGTTCCATTGCCCAGGCACCACATAAGCCAGATGTACAAGATGTCACATGCATCTGGAGTTCATCTGCAGTGGCTAGAAGCCTTGGAATGTCCATTCTTACCCTCTCTCTCTCTGCCTCTTTCTCTCTCTCAAATAAATAAATAAATAAATAAAAATAATATAAAATAATATAAAAAAAAAGAATCAGATGGCCTTGCATGGTGGCACACACCTTTAATTCAAGCACTCAGGAGGCAGAGGAAGGAGGATCACCATGAGTTCAAGGTCACCCTGGGACTATAGAGTGAGTTCAGGTCAGCCTGGGCTGGAGCGAGACCCTGCCTTGAAAAAAAGCAACAAAAGAATCAGATGGTTTCCTGGAGTATTTGCTCCATGTGTCCAACTGCTAACTTATCTGACCTTTGGGTCTAATATTGTTTGGTTTGTTTTCTAATACTTTGGAATGTTTTGGAAGAAACAATGATCTTGAAAGAGGGCTATTATCTCCAAAGATGAGACCAGTAGTGGGGATAAATAGAAATAAGAGATCAACCTTGAAGTGTGGATTTCAGTTTTTGGAAGTTCTTCCAAAGCTATCTCTGATAGTAATCACTCTGCTTCTCTGTTAAGTTCACATGTACAAGTGCATGCACACACACACACACACACACACACACACACAGAGAGAGAAAAAAGATCTTGGGTATGCATTAGAGTTACTATGAACTCATAAGTTGAAGATAATTTATGTATAATTTATGTATATAATAGTCTTCTCACTCATGAAAATGCTTACTTTCTCTACAAGGCATTCTTCAGCTACATAGAGCTCTAACAAAAAAACCTCACACATTATTTTCTTGTTAAATTTATGCATAGTTTTAAAATAACAGTTTTAGAGGCAATTGTTTATATTACATAGTCAAATTGATGCATCAGACAATTATGTTTTGTTTTAAAATTTTTAAAAATCTATTTTCAAGAAGAAAGAGAGATGAGTGCACCAGGACCTCTTGCTTCTACAAACTCCAGATGCATGTACCACTTTGTGCATCTGGCTCTATGTGGGTACTGGAAATTGCACCCAGACCATCAGACTTTCAAGCAAGCACCTTTTTAATTTAATTTAATTTAATTTTCAGTTTTTTTATTAACAACTTCCATTATTATAAAAAATATCCCATGGTAATACCCTCCCTCCCCCCATTTCCCACTTTGAATCTCCATTCTCCATCATATGTCCTTCCCCTCCCAATCAGTCTTTCTTATTTTGATGTCATGATTTTTTCCTCCTCTTATGATGGTCTTGTGTAGGTAGTATCAGGCCCTGTGAGGTCATGGATATCCAGCGTGTTTTGTGTCTGGGGAGAGCACATTGTAAGGAGTCCTACCCTTCCTTTGGCTTTTACATTCTTTCTGCCACCTCTTCCGCAATAGACCCTGAGCCTTGGAAGGTGTGATAGAGATATTGCAGTACTGAGCACTGCAGTCATTTCTTTCCATCACCATGATACCTTCTGAGTCATCCCAAGGTCACTGCCATCTGAAAAGAGAAGATTCTCTACCAAAATTGAGAGCAGCATTAATATAAGGGTTTGAACATTAAGAGAAGTGCTTACTGGGCAGTTTGATAAGCATACTATCTACATTTAGTCAGATAGCAGCAGATGTTACACCCCTAGGGCTCATGACTACCCCTGTTTTAAGTTTTCAGTATCAGGGATGTACACCCCCCCGTGGAGCGGGCCTCCAGTCCAATTAGAGGGCAGTTGGTTTCCACCATGACAGACATGCTACTATTGCACCCATTGGCTCATTTGGCCTGGCTGGCTTGCAGTGTCCACTGTTGAGTATCTTTGTTGGTGTTTTCTCTTTCTCTCGTTGAACTGCATGCAGAATGGTTTCTTCCAGCTTTCTGTCAGCTGGTCTACATGGAGGAGGTTATCAGCTCAGTTCCAGCAGGATTTCTCAGTGGCCTTGCAGCCCAAGTATGTGGAGTCTTCAGCAATAGGGTCTTACCATCTATTCCTGGTGGGAAACCAAAGACCTCAGCAATGACCTATAATGTTTTGGGGCATCAGGGACCTCCCTGGCCAACAACTCACTGGAAGGTATCCCATCTCTAGTACTGAAAATTTTGTAGCAACAATCTATGGCTCCTGCATGTTCCATTGTCCAAAAAGGCAGGTTTCCATATGATTTATTTATATCCTCTTAGATTCTGATTAGCCCTCCCTCCACCTTTCCTTTACTCAGTCTCTTCCCCTGACCTCACTTTGGGCCTTTTCACCCCCATTAATCTATTTTTCTACTTACATGTTTACAATACCATCCTATTAAGTACCCCCCTCTCTTCCTTTCTCTTCCCTTTATATCTCTTTTCTAGTCAAGCAAGCACCTTTAACTACTCAGCAATCTCTGTAGCCCATGTGCATGGGTGTGTGCATGTAGGTGTGTGTGGTGGGGGGGAGCATACCAGGACCTCTTGCCACTGCAAACACACACCAGATGCTTGCACCACTTTTACTTCCTACGTAGGTGGGTGGCTTGGGAATTGAACCTGAGTTGGCTAACTTTGCAAGCTAGTGCCTTTAACTGCTGGGCAATCTTCCCAGTTCTCAGATAGTTATTTTTTATTAAATATATTTTGAGTTTAAAAAGCTTGCCTTTCCATGCTTATTATAATGGTTTGTAAAGTATCTTGTATTTTCCATGGAATCATATGTGTAGTGATAATTTTTTCATCCTTTCCAAGCCTCATACTTTATTATTTTAAATATACACAATGATAATGGAACTTTATTTTGCCCTGACATAAAAAAGACTCCTAATAACTCATTTTTCATGTTAGAAAATTTTACTTTGTTGCTGTATTGGTAGAATTTCTTTACTGAAGTAATAAATCAATATGGAATTTAACAATTTTTTACTTCTAGAAATAAATCATATATAGTTTCCTTTTTATTGTGTTAATGTGGAAAAATTGTATTAATAGATTTTCTGGTGTTAAACTACTCTTACCTTTCCAGATAAACTCTTTTTACCTATTTAAGAAGAGATTTCTGTTATTATTTTCATTAGGAATGTCCTGTGGAGCTGTGGGTTTTCTTTCTAGTACTATATAACTTTCTAGGTCAGACATTAAGATTATTAACTTTTCTCATTTTCTATTCATTGATAATTTTGTATAAAAGTTTTCATGGGGCTGGAGGGATGGCTTAGCAGTTAAGGTATTTGCCTGCAAAGCCAAAGGATCCAGGTTCAATTCCCTAGGACCCACATTAGCCAGATGCATAAGGGGGTGCACACGTCTGGAGTTCGTCTTCAGTGACTGGAGGCCCTGGCATGCCCATTCTCTTTGTCTCTCTGTCTCTCTCTCTCCCCCTCTTTCTCTATCAAATAAAAAAAAATATTTAAAGAAAAGTTTTCATGAAAATGGTTAAATTTTATCTGTTAGAATTCTTAGGTGAGTATTCCTTTTTGTTTATATTTTTTGTGGATTAAACCCAGGATCTTGCACATGCTAGTCAAGTATTCCACCACTGAGCTGTGTTCCCAGTGGGAATTCCTTTTTCTTTTTCTTTTCAAGGTAGGGTCTCCCTCTAGCCCAGGCTGACCTGGAATTCACTATGTAGTCTCAGGGTGGCCTTGAACTCACAGGGATCCTCCTACCTCTGCCTCCCAAGTACTGGGCTTAAAGGCATGCACCACCATGCCTAGCTGGAATTCCTTTTTAAAAAGTATTTGTTTTTAATTTTATTTCAGGGCGAGAGAGAGACAGTTAGAAAGAGAACTGGCATGCCAAGGCCTCAGCCACTGCAATTGAACTCCAGATACTTTCACTGCTGTGCGACCTTGTGTTTGCCTCACCTTTGTGCGTCTGGCTTACATGGGGTCTGGATCATTGATCATGGATCATGACTAATGATTTAACAGGGTACAGTCCATCATACCAGGGAAACACGATGAGCAGCTCACATGATGGTGGAGAGGAAGACGAAAGAAGAGGAAAGAGCTGGGTGTGGTAGTGCATGCCTTTAATTCCAACATTTGGGAGGCTGAGGTAGAAAGATCATTGTGAGTTCGAGGCCAGACTAGAGTGAATTCTGAATTCCAGATCAGCCTAGAGATAGAGTGAGACCCTGCCACAAAAAAGCAGAAGAAGAAGAAGAAGAAGAAGAAGAAGAGAGAGGAGGAGGAGGAGGAGGAGGAGGAGGAGGAGGAGAGGAGGAGGGGGAAGAGGAGGAAGAGGAAGAGGAGGAGGAGGAAGAAAGAAAACTGGTGCTTTCTCTTGTTTTTTTTTTTTTTCCTTTTATTCTGTTGGAGTCCCCAACCCATGGGATGGTTCCACCCATATTCATCTTTGGTTTTTTCCACTTAATTTAATTTATTTTATTTTTAAAAATTTAATTAATTTATTTATTTGAGAGAGAGAGAGAGAGAGGGGCAGATAGAGAGAGACTGAATGGGCATGCCAGGCCTCTAGCCATTGCAAATGATCTCCAGACTCATGCTTCACCCTGTACATCTGGCTTATGGGGGTACTGGGGTCCTTATGCTTCACAAGCAAGTGCCTTAATCACTGAGCCATCCTACCAGCACACCCACTTAGTTTATATAGAATGTCCTCATGGACACATTGAGAAGTGTGCCTCTGTAATCTTTTGGTGGTTCTAATTCCGGTCTAGTTGACAACAAAGATTAATGATCACACCCTTCCACAGTGACTGATATAAGTAGACACTTAACAGATGTTAGCCACATGATAATGGTACTCAGAATTTCTAATTCTTACAACAAATTTGTAAGATTAGTATTTTTTGTTGTTGTTGTGTTTTTTAGGTAGGGTCTCACACTAGCCCAGGCTGACCTGGAATTCACTCTGTATTCTCAGGGTGGTCTTGAACTCACAGCAATCCTCCTACCTCTGTCTCCCAAGGGCTGGGATTAAAGGCATGTGCCACCACACCAGGCTTTTCTTGAGTTTCAAAGTATGGTCTTAGGCTTGCCCAGGGTGACCTGGAATTCACTATGTAGTCTCAGGGTGGCCTCAAACTCATGGCAATCCTCTTACCTCAGCCTCCTGAGTGCTGGGATTACAGGAGTGCACCACCATGCCCGGCTTAGTGCTTTTTTCTGCAGGGGGGTGGGGGAGGGGTTAGGATAGGGTCTCACTCTAGCCCAGGCTGACCTGGAACTCTGTAGTCCCAGGCTGGCCTAGAACTCACAGTGATCCTTCTACCTCTGCCTCCCTAGTGCTGGGATTAAAGGCGTGTGCGACCACGCCTGGCAAGATTAGTATTTTAATTACTATTTTATAGATAAGAAAATTGAGGCTCAAGATTCAGTTTTGATATGCCAGGGGTATTTCTGGGTTTCAAATGTCAATGTGTCATGCCCCTTAGATCCTTTTACTCTGCTGCTCTGAAGGAAGTAAAAAGAAGCTTCACTGGAAAGGGAACATTTGGGCTGGGGGCATGGCTAGTGGGGAAAGGACTTGCTGTACTTCAGATACCCAGAAGCCCTATAAATGCCAGGTGGGTGTGGCAGCCCACTTGAAATACCAGCACTGGGGAGGCAGAGACAGGCCTCCCCCGTCAAGGTGGTGAGCTAGACTAACTGAGTCTGTGAGCTTTGGCCTGAGTAAAATGAACAAATGCCAAGTCTGTTCCTATTTTTATACTACAACTATTCAGGTTTTAACATTGTGGGTTCTCTTTTATCAGTAGGAGAATATTTGCTTTGCTGGAGGAATTCGGCTGCTTATGTAGACTTGCTTAAATATTATTTTCTAAATGTTGTTGGGCGTTTTCCCAGGACTTCAAAAGTGCATGCACTTGAGCTATTTTTCTGATCAGCTTCTACTGTGAGCACTTAGTTTGAAGTCATATTGGAATGATTTGAAGAAAATTAAGATTTGGCAGCTATTGTAGTATTTAAGTATCTATTGTAAAATTTAGGTTTCATACAGGGCATGGCCTAGCTTAAACCCAACAAACTCTGTCAATTATTCAGTAATAAAAGTTCAGAAAGTGCTAGTTTTCTGAGTGTAGATTTTTCAGTATGTTTACCTGCTCCATCTCGTCTGTGCTTAATGTTCTGGATTATTCCTTGGGTGAAAGAAATACGAAGCCATACAAAATAGTGAAAACTATCAGAAGCCTTGAAGCAATACTTCTCATTTTCTATGAATTTCTAAAAGTGGAAGAAGCAAATTAGATAGTTGTGAATTTTGAGTTATTGGCTTGGTAACTTCTCTGATGATTGTTTTAACAAATTAATCCATAAGACCTCCTATTTTTTATTACTATGACACATTTGCCTTATCTGCTAGTAATGTGTATTTTCAGTCTATGAAGGGAGATGTGCTTAAACCCAAACTTAGGACTGTTTTTTACTTAGTTAAATTTTATTTACTTTTACATTCTTGAGCAAAGTGAACCATTTTTTTTTATATACAAATGAGTTCATTTCCTCACTCCCATACTTATCCCAGTTTCTAAGAGCCTTCTGATTTATAGGCTCTCAAAAATTTTTTCCTTTCCAATTTAAATCTAAGTAATTAGCCTCTTCCTAGTTTAGGACCTCAATTTGAAAACACATGTGTTTGACTTGGCAGTAGGCAGGTCATCTCACTAGATGACATCATGTAGCTCCGCTTGGATCACAGAAGTCACTGAGCAGCATCTTTGTAGCTTTTAGGAAAAAGAAAAACAACTTTTTCTGCTGGGATTATGATTCTCCTTGACATCTCTTTAACTGTAGTTAGGTGCTAGCTGTACCCATTCCAGTTTCAACAACTGGACTTGAATCTGGTTTTAATCCGATTAAGAACTTTACTTATATATATTACAGGAAGACAGAGGCCAAGCCTATTAACAGCTAGCTGTAAATTTTGTTGATGAAGCTATGTATAGACAAATTTACTGGGGTGGGGGCGACTGATCTCTAAAAATTCCAGTTAACCTACATATGAAGACAGGCTGGCTGTTTCGTTCCATTTCTGTAATTTCCCACCTAGGGTAATAAACATTTTCTTGCCACACGTGTACACCAAAGGCCAGAAGCATTTTGTTTTATCAAGTACAGAGGGCTGCGGTGAATCCTAACAAACAGACATGCAGATATCTCTGTAGATTTCTGGAGATGCAGTTAAACCCAATAGGGATAATTTTCTTCAGATGAAGGTCTAGATCTTTTCAAAGGCAGATAGATGAATGTCAGTCATGAAGAGACATGTACTATAGTGGAGGCTTTGGCTTACATTTTCACTTACCAACACTCCAGGGACACTTTTAATGGGAAATGATAGGCTGGAGTCAGAGACAGAGAGTTTTAATTTGTTAAAACTGTAAATTAGCTGGGCGTGGTGGCGCACACCTTTAATCCCAGCATTGGAGGCAGAGGTAGGAGGATCGCCATGAGTTGGAGGCCACCCTATGACTACATAGTGAATTCCAGGTCAGCCTGGGCTAGAGTGAGACCCTACCTCCAAAAACAAAACCAAACAAAGCAAAAAAACCTCTGTAAATTAGAATCCTACTAAAAATAGGTTTGCTAATTTTGACTTAGAGTATTCAATATTTCCCTATCATGGTTTGTCAGGCAAGTTATGGGCTGTGGGTCCCACTCAAGACATGTTTTTATAGGACTTGCAAGTTAGAAGTAGTTTTACATTTTTTAAATGGTTGCAACAAGTAAACAAAAACCAAAGAAGAATGTGCTGAAAGAAGTACATAGAGAAAGTATTCAAGGACCAAAATAGTCATTGTCTGGTACTAAAGAAAAAGTTTAACAACCTCTGGTCTTAGTTAGTGATAGCCATAAAGATGATTTATTCCAGGGATATAAAACGTGGCATCAGTAAAGCAAGACAAAAATATCTTTTCCTAGTTTTATTATTAGGGTATTATTTCATATTTAGGATTAGGACATTTTAATTATTATTTGTATGTGGTATATAAATAGAAATCATAGTAGCATCTTTATGGTGTTGGTAGGATCATTAAATCATGGCTTTTGCATGCCTTACAAAATGGAAAACAATATTTACTAGCTGTAGCTATTATAATAATAAATACGTTAGATGCCTGGCAATTGTTTCTGCTTTGTTTTATGCATTTCTCTTGTTTTATCTCTACCCTGTTTGCATTATGTTTAATTTTATGAGCCACTTTAAAATCTCTTTTGATTTTAGTTGAGACACAAGCATTATGGACGTAGTAGCTGTTATTGTTCCTGTGGCTATACAAGAAGTTAACACTGAATCCTAGTGGCATTTAACAACCAGTCATTGTGCTCACAACCTCTGCAGGTCAGGAACTTGCACGGAGCACAGAGGATGGCTTTTGTTGTTTCAGAGTGTGGACCTGGGCCTGGGATCTGAAGGCTCCTCATTCACACGTGGACCTTCGTTGCTAGCTGTTGGTCTCAGTTCTTCTCTGCATGTGATTCTCCATGTGATCACTCCTAACGGACTAGCTTGGGCTTCCTTAAGCAGTGATTCTGGGGTCCCCAGAGCAAGCACCCCAGAAAGAAAAACCAAGGCTGAAACTACATCCTTTCTGTGATACAGCTTTGGGAGTTTCAGAACATCGTTTCTATCTTGCTTTGTCGGTCAGAACAGTTATGAATCCACCTCGGTACAAGGGGAAAAATAGACTTGACCTTTTGAAGGCAAGTGGCGAGGTTCTAGTGAGCATGCAGAACCAGAACCCAGGACCAAGGTGCAGTCACACACAATTGTATGGCTATTCACTTAACAATTGTTTGCATGGCACTTATCTATATGCAAGGCATTATTTTTAAGTACTTTACAAATATTAATTCATTTGATTCACAGTAGTCTTACTTCACAGGTGAGGATTAAATTAGAATATCACTTCTTTGACCTTGATGGATGACAAAGAATTCACTGTGATTTTTTTAAACTTGCATAATATTATTTATTTAAACATTTACGTGTATTTCCAATAAATATTTGTATATCTTGTACAAATCACTTTAGAATAAGTTTAAAAGAGGCCTATTTTCAATTGATTTTTTAAAGTTATTTAAGTAAAGTGGTCAGGCTTCTACTTTTTTTTTTTTTTTATGAAATAGGGTCTCATTCTAGCCCAGGCTGACCTGGAATTCACTATATAATCTTAGGCTGGCCCTGAACTCACAGCGATTCTCTTACCTCTGCCTCTCAAGTGGTGGTGTATGCCACCACCATGCCAAGCAGGCTGACACATTTTTGAGCTGGGATATGGGTAACATGATTTCTTCATGAAGCACTCCAAATGCATGAATCAGTTATATATAATATTTTATTTGACAGTAATTTTAGACTAACTTCTCAAGGTTGATTGATGAATTAGTTCTGTTCCCTTTAGTTGGTGTGTATGTATATTATATGTGTGTTCTGTTTGTGAGTGTGTGTGTGTGTGTGTCAAGGCCAGAGGACAGCCTTTGGGTATCATTCCTTGCCTTTTACCTCCTTTGAGGCAAGGTCTCATGTTTTGCACTGCTACTTATTTTGCAAGGCTAGCTCGGCCCTGAGCTTCCATTGGATTTCGGGGGGAAGGTATTATAGGGTTTCACTCTTGCCCTAGCTGACCTGAAACTCACTCTGCAGCTCAGGCGAACCTTAAACTCATGATAATGTTCTTACTTCAGCCTATGATGTGCTGTGATTATAGGCACTAACCACCATGTCCAGTTCATGTTTGGCTTTTTATGTGGGTGCTGGGGTTCCTACCTCAGGTACTCATGTTTGTGTGGCAAGTGTTTTATCCACTGAATCATCCTGGCCCCCGATTTTATGTCCATTTATGGAAATAAATATAATATCTTGATCTTACAGTGATAATCTTACTTAATGACAGTCTTGTCCTCCATTCGTGTTAAAATTCAACTGTTGCTAAGATTAGTAATTTGGGTTATATTTTAGTCCTTGTTACCATTAATGCATTTTGTTGGGATAAAGGTTGCTTTTTTTTCCCTTCCTCTTCTTTTCTATTTTTCACATACAGTTGATGAAGTAATCTATAAGGGATTTCGTGTGAGTGATTGTTGGGTCAATTTTAAGCCTTATTTATTTGTTATTTATGTGTTACATTTGTTGAGTCTGGTTTGGAGACTTATCAGTTTCTGTATAAGTTGCTTGAAGGCTTTTCAGTCTTCTCAGCGGTGCTATTTTAAGCTTGGTGAAACTGACTTTCATTATAGTGTACTTATAGTACACTTTATCTCCTCATTGCTACACGTAAAAATGTAGCACCTACAAGATACACAGACAGGAAAACAGTATTTATGCTAGGTTACCAAAACTCAAGTGAGTTATCTAAGATCTTTTAAAAGTGATTTAAAAGTTTTTTCTTTAATTTATTTGGAAGAAAGACAGAGGGAGGGAAGGACATGAGCATGCCAAGACCTCTTGCCATAGCAAATGAACTCCAAATGCATGCACCACTTGATGCGTCTGGCTTTATGTGAGTACCAAGGCATTGAACCTGGGTCAGCATGTTCTGCAAGCAAGAACCTTTAACCACTGAGCCATGTCCCCAGGCCTACTTTTGAAATTAAAAAAATTAGGGACGGGCTGGAGGGATGGCTTCATGGTTAAGGTGCTTGCCTACAAAGCCAAAGGACCCAGGTTCGATTCCCCAGGTTCTACGTAAGCCAGATGCATGAGATGGTACATGCATCTGAAGAGAGAGAGAGAGAGACAGAGAGAGAGAGAGAGAGACATGCTAAGGGCCTCTTGTTTCACTCAAACTCCAGATGCATGCACTACTGTGTATATCTGGCTTTACGTGGGTACTGGGGAATTGAACGTTTTCTGGCACTTTGTAAGCAAGCACCTTTAACCACTGAGCCATCAGTGGGTTAATTTCTTAATCCCTTTGTAACTCACTTAGATTGTCTGTAAAATGACTGCGTTTTCCCGGTGGTAAAAATATCACCTACCTCATGGTATTGGGGTGAAAAGGCCTATCGAACAGTGCTGAGCACAATGCCAGCTCGTAAATGTGAGCTCTTAATTTTCTCATCTGGTTTTTCAGTCACTCCTTAATGACGTTTATTGAATGTTTTCTATAATAAGAGACAACAATGGATATTTTGGAGCTATGAGCAGTATAATGGCAGTAGAAAAAAGATACAGCATAGTCACTATACCCTGGGGTGGAGGGAGCATGCCATGTGATATGCAAAGTGCGTGTGAGAAGAGCATGGAGAGCTTTTAGTTATTTTAAATGAAAGGGAAGGGAAACCAGAGCCTGTGCAGGCTGGCCAAGTGCTCCCACTGAGCCAAATGTAGAGTTTGTCATAGCTTTAAACAATTATTTTGCTTTTCTCTTACACCATTTATAAATATAAAAATGCCTTACTTAAATATTATCATAGACAAGAGAACATACACAATTCACATTATCTTTTGACAAGTTGCTACTGCATTCCTTTTTGCCCCTAAATTTTATGTGTAAACCATCATGGATTTCCATGGAAGATTTGATCCATGGAAGATTTGAATTTTTAAAAATATTTTTATTTATTAAGAGTGACAGACAGAGAGAGAGAGAAAGAATGGGCACGCCAGGGCCTCCAGCCACTGCAAATGAACTCCAGACGCGTGCGCCCCCTTGTGCATCTGGCTAACGTGGGTCCTGGGGAACTGAGCCTCGAACCAGGGTCCTTAGGCTTCACAGGCAAGTGCTTAACCGCTAAGCCATCTCTCCAGCACAAGATTTGAATTTTTATTAGAGCACTGCTTTCAAAAATAAATTTTAATTCCTGAAGTACTTTTTTTTTTTGAAGTAGGGTCTCTAGCTCAGGCTAACCTGGAATTCACTATGTAGCCTCAGGGTGGCCTCGAACTCAATGATCCTCCTACTTCTGCCTCCCTCCTCTTCTGGTGAAGTACTTATTTTAGAAACTGTATAGTATTTAAATAGTCGTCACTAAAAAACATTCAAGGTATGTTGTTCAAAAGCAGTCAGAGGTGTGTGTGTGTGTGTGTGCCCTACATTCCTGTTCTGGTCTATGCATTGTAAAAATTTTATTTGAGCATTTCTAGTTCATTTTACTCTGTGAAGGAATTTCTCAGATCTTTTCAAATTAGCTTCAAATACAGATAATCTAATTTCACACACTCCTAGAAAAAATTTTTTTGACTCTCTTCCCTGCCCCCTTTAACTAGTTAATTTTAGTAGACAGTTTAGACAAGGTAAGCTTCTGTGTAATTTTCCCTCCTGAAGATTAAGATATGATGAAACAAATCACCTTTAGCGTGCCTTATAGAAGGAAATTCTGTTTTGATGGCTTTTTAAAGGTACTAATTTAAATGTCAAAGCAAGTTCTCTTAAGATTTTACCTTTATCCCAGAGTTGTACTATCTCTTACCACTTAATTGACTTGCTGCCGACAGGTTTCGACAAGGATTTGGTTTTAGAAGTAGCTCTTTGTGTAGGAGAGGAAGCACTCATAACCTGCTGAATTCAGTGATCTTTCTTCTTAACTCCTAGTGCTCTTTATTTCTTTTGTGAGTGTATTTTTTACACATTAAATACTGTTGGTAACTCAGAATTATTCATGTTTTTGTTTGGTTTGTCTCTCTGAGATACTGTCAACTCCCTGAGTCAGACCTATGTGTGTGTGGGGGGGGGGGTTGGAGAGGGTAGATAATGAGAAACGGACTTTGAAGTAGTAAATAAGCCTGGATTCAAAGTTTTAATCATCTAGTTACCATGAGACCCTGGATGATTATTTGGGCCTCATGCCCACCTCTGAAATGATGACAGTAATCTCTGGCTTGCAAAGAGCTTAGAGATAAAATACAAGCGGGTCCTGGTCTATTCTAAGCAGCCAATAAATGACCAGTTTTAGTTGTTACTGTTCTTGAGTGAATGGCTGCTTCAGGGAATTTTTACATTAAATAAACACACACACACACACACACACATACACACACACACACACATACAGAGTACTTGGTCAAAACTATTTAGGGAAAGTGGCTGCTGGATTGTACAGGAGTCATGCGAGGAAACTGAAAACAAGGACGTAAAGAGACGAGAGCTCAATTTACAGTGGAGCTGAGAGTTTCAGGACGTTGGAATGGTTGGCTGGGCAGATTCTATAGAGAATTTGAATTGGAAAAAGGTTGAAAATTGGTCATTTGTGGATTTAGCCATCTTTACAGACTTCTGTTAGGTTGACTTTTATAATCAATGTTGATAAAAGTAAAGAAGTATTAACTTCTGGGAAATAAAATGATTCAGAAGGCGATACCATCAGTTAAGGTTAGGACAACCGTATGTAACAAAAACGAGACAACGATATTATTGCTTCCTCGGCCTTTCTGTGTTGCATCGTGGTCCAAGATGGCTCCTAGGGCTTCGGCTGTCACATCAGCATTATAGATGGAAAGGAGAGAAGAAGAAGACTGCCTTTCCCCTTCCTGGACTTTCTGGGCAGCTACACATGGCACTTCTTCTTTGGCTCAAATTAATCACCTGGCCACAACTAGCTACAGAACGATGACCAGGAAATTTTGTCTTTTGAGGATCTCATCACTGCAAAGAAGGGGAAAATGTGGAGTGAGAGACAATTAGTAATGTATGTTGCATAAGTCATTTTTATTTTCAAGTGGTGTAGTGTTGCAGTGAGGTTCACATTGCTGGTAGAAATCACCCAACCAAGAGCAGCTTGTGAGAAAAAGAGGTTTATTTTGGCTTACAGGCTCGAGGAGGAAGCTCCATGATGACAGGGAAAATGATGGCATGAGCAGAGAGTGGACATCACCCCCTGGCCAATGTAATGTGTACCATAGCAACAGGAGAGTGTGCCAGACACTGCCTTGGGGAAACTGGCTCTAACATCTGTAAGTCTGCCCCCAACAATACACTCCCTCCAGGAGGCATTAGTTCCCAAATCTCCATCAGCTGGGAACTTAGCATTCGGAACTCCTAAGTTTATGGGGAATGCCTGAATCAAACCACCACAGATAGTATTTGCAATTGTCCATGTAGATTTTGCAAAGTTGAGTGCTTTGAGATCACTTGAAAAATAACTAATCCAAATCTAAATCAGGTGATGAGCATGGCTGGCTCCTAATCCTGCTTTCAAACTATCAGGTTTTTGTTTTGTTTTGTTTTGTTTTTTGTTTTTGTTTTTGTTTTTCAAGGTAGGGTCTTGCTCTAGCCCAGGCTGACCTGGAATTCACTTTGTAGTCTGAGGGTGGCCTCAAACTCATGATGATGCTCCTGCTGCTGCTTCCCAAGTGCTGGGGTTAAAGGCGTGCGCCACCATGTCTGACTACTATCAGTGTCTTAAAAATCATTTAAAATTAGAAATTTTACATTAGAAAATGCAGTTCCTTTTAGGAAAAAAAATCAGAAAGTATAGAGGAATAACAAACAGAAAACAAAATACCTATCAGTAACATTTTTGGCATGGCATCTGTTCAGAGTTTTTCTGTTGCTATCTAAACATTCATATTATATCATCGATAAATATCCATAGTCTGTCAATGGATGGTGGCGGTGGTTGCACAATAATGTAACTGTGTTCCATGTCATTGAACTCTGTACCTGACCATGGTTACAGTGGTACAGCTTATGTATATTTCACCATCAAAAGCACCATTGATTGCTTGCAAAACTGTTATCATACTCAGCATATTATATACTTTGTTTTTTTGTGTGTGCTCAGTGATGAAAAGAGAACACCTTTGCATGTATATAAATGTTTTCACAGCATGGCTTTTGTGGCTAAATATTAATGTTGTCCTCTGGATGCGCTTCCTCTCTATGGGCGGGAAAGTGAAGCAAATGAGAAGGCGCGCTGGCCGTTTCCTTGTGAAGTGCATTTGCTTTGTGATGTGTGAAGGGCCCTGGGGGAGGAGCCGATGTGGGAAGCCGGACCCTGCTGGGGTCTTTCTCCACCCTGTCTGCCTGTTCCCATGACTAGATAGCTTTGCCCTTCTGATGCCAACGTGGCGGCTTTGCCCTCCCCTTCCCCCTCTCCCACCTCACTTTTTAAAATTTTTGCTTAAAGGGTGTGTTTTCCAGACTAGTGGCTCTCTTGGATTTCTTCCCAATGAAGTTACTGCCGTGTTAGAAAAGCCAGGGCAAAGGAAGCCCGAGCAGAACTCCTCTGCGCAGGAAACAGACGCCGCTCAACACAGGCTTGGCTGAAAGTCCCTCTCCGCCTATGGTCGGCTTGTCCCCTGAGACGCCATTTCACCTCCGGCCACAGAGAAGGTGCTTGTCATTTTCTGTCAGCTTCATCGTCACAGATTCGTTGTGCCCCCACACCCTCCCTGGCAGTTTTAGAACACCATTTCTTTTTCCACTGCTGTAAACTGCTCTCTCTCTCTCTCTCTCTCTCTCTCTGTCTCTCTCGCTCTCTCTTTTGAGGATGCTTTTAGAACCTTGTTTGAAATTGTCAGTTATTTCTCTTTCTGTGCTGTTATCAATGATTGGCTCTCAATTTCTCTCCACTTATCCTTTGTCTTCTTGTTTCTTGATCTTCCCCAGTCTTCTTAAGAAACCCTTATTCTAAAAAGTCACATCTGCTACCTTTTCTTTCCATGCCACTTTTCTTCTTGCTGTCACTTCTCTTCTTAAATGCAGGTGTTTTCCTTTTAGACTGTATCCTCCACATCTTGCCAACATGTGCACCAACTCTAACCCTTAAGGAAACTTGCAGTTTCATTGGCACAAATTCCTCACTATTCTTCTTCCTTTCTTTCTTTTTCTTCCCTCCCTCCCTCCCTTTCTTCCTTCCTTCCTTCCTTCCTTCCTTCCTTCCTTCCTTCCTTCCTTCCTTCCTTCCTTCCTTCCTTCCTTCCTTCCTCCTTCCCTCCCTCCCTCCCTCCCTCCCTCCCTCCCTTCCTTCCTTCCTTCCTTTCTCCCTCCCTCCCATCTGTCTGTCTGTCTGTCTGTCTGTCTTTCTTTCTTTCTTTTTCTTCTTTTTTAAGCTTATAGTTCATGGACCTTGCCTCTAACTTCTTTCTTGTCAAATGTAATCCTTGTGTCCCACTGGCACTTATATTTGCCAAGTAAATTCTCAGTAGTGGAGACATGTTTTCCTGTAGTCGCCCCTGAGCTGCTCAGCTCATTTGAAGAAAACTAGAGAGGTGGGACAGGTTTGACTATAAATATAGGACATCCACCTCATCTTGCCTCTCAGCGTTACTCTGCAATCTTATTTTATTTGCTAAATAACTCTCTCTTCAATTCACATTATGACATACTTCATATAGTCTTCCTCCAGTCTCGGCATGTGTCTAGCCTAAAGCACTTAGTATTCTCCCTAAACATCCTCAATCCCATTACCTGTTTAATTTCATTTTTTTTTTTTTACAGTTTCACAAGACAAAATTATATTTTGTTGACTTATTCATTTAGGGCTTCTCCTTCAAAAAAAAAAGTTCATGGAAAAGGAATTACTTTTTTGTGCTCTTATTATTACTATAACCCAGTCTCTAGCCAAATACCCAGAGCATTGTAGGTACTCAGTAAAATGTGCGTTCAAACCGAGCTTATTGGCACATGCCTTTAATCCCAGCACTTGAGTGGCAGAGGTAGGAGGATCCTGTGAGTTCAAGGCCACCCTAAGACTACATAGTGGATTCCAGGTCAGCCTGGGCTAGAGTGAAACCCTACCTCAAAAAAAAAAAAAAATGTGTTCAGCTGGGTGTGGTGGTGCATGCTTTTAAACCCAGAACTGGGGGCTGGAGAGATGGCTTAGTGGTTAAGGTGCATGCCTGCACAGCCTAAGGACCAGGTTCGATTCTCCAGGTCCCACGTAAGCCAGATGCTCATGGTGGTGCATGTGTCTAGAGTTCATTTGCAATGGCTACAGGCCCTGGCGTGCCCATTCTTACTCTCTCTGTTCCCTCTCTTTCTCAAATAAATAAATAAGTAAGTAATAAGTAAATAAATAAATAAATCTTTAAACCCAGCACTGGGAGGCAGAGGTAGGAGGATCACCATAATTTGTGACCAGCCTGGGAATACAGAGTGAATTCCAGGTCAGCCGGGGCTAGAATAAGACCCTACCTTTAAAAAACAAAAATAATGAGTTCAGTGAATCCATGAGAATTTCACTTGTCTTGCATCTTTCTTAAACATCTGACACATTAGTTCTATCTTGATGGTCAGCAAATGACTACTTCCAAGCAAATGGAAAGAATAGAAATCCTCAGATGGAAAACTCCTTCATTTTCCATCCAGACTACAAACCTTCTCATATGTGTATTTTCCTCTGTTCTTTGGAAAGAAAAGGATTTCTTTTTCTAAAGTTCTGGCTTGCTTTAGAGGCATCAGGATTTTTCTCTTCCTTCCAAATCCTGTATTAGTGATTATGAGCACAGACTTTGTAGTCAGTCAGACATACTTGGATTCAAATTTGAAATCTGTTACTATTATATCTTGGGCAAAACATATAACATCTCTCAGCCTCAGTTTCCTCATGAATTGAAGATATTAAAACCTGTGTTATAGTGTTGTTGTGAATGCCAAAGAGAGGAAACATTTTGAAGTGCTCAACACTGTATCTGGTACATAAGGTCCCTATATTATGATTCCTTTTCTATTGGCTCCTAACCTTATCATCCCTCACCTTTAGAAAAAATTATCCTGGGCTGGAGAGGTGGCTTAGCTGTTAAGGCACTTGCCTGTGAAGTCTAGGGACCCAGGTTCGATTCCCCAGTACCCATGTAGGCCAGATGCACATGATGGCGCATGCTTCTGGAGTTTGCAGTGGCCAGAGGCCCTGGCTTGCCCACTCATTCTCTATCTGCTTCTTTCTCTCTTTTTCAAACAAACAAATAAATAAAATTAAATAAAAAATATTTTTTAAAAAAGAAAAAAATTATCCTACTTGGGCTTGAGACATTGCTAGTGGTTAGGGTGCTAGCTTGCGAAGACTAAGGACTCATGTTTGATTCCCCAGTACCCACATAAAGCCAAATGCACAAGGTGGTGCATGTGTCTGGAGTTCGTTTCCAGTGACCAGAGGCCCTGATATGCCCATTCTCTCTCTCTCTTTCTCTCATAAATAAAAATAAAATATTAAAAAATAAAAATAAAACTTATCATATTTATCACTCTCTCCCCCCATTACAGCTGTTCCCTACTTTTTATGTCCTACACACTTTGGAGCCAATTTCGGTCTACCTTCTCCAGCATTGTAAATTTGATTCCTAATCTCATTGCTCCTCCCCCACCCCCATTTTGCTTCCAGTGACTTCATTTTGCGTTGGCTCAAGTTGCCCTCCTACTTTTGACTTTCTTTTTATTTATTTCTTTTTATTTATTTATTTGAGAGCGACAGACAGACGGAGAGAGAACGAGGCAGACAGAGAGATAGAGAGAGAGAGAGAGAGAGAGAATGGGCACACCAGGGCCTCCAGCAATTGCAAACGAACTCCAGATGCATGTGCCACCGTGTGCATCTGGCTTACGTGGGTCTTGGGGAATTGAGCTTTGGACCAGGGTCCTTAGGTTTCACAGGCAAGCTCTTAACCGCTAAGCCATCTCTCCAGCCCCTTCTTTTGACTTTCTTACATTCTATTATTAAACAAAGTTCTGATAATTTGATCTTCAAATTTCTGAATTTGATCTTCAAGTTTCTGAATCCCTCCACATACCTTCTTTGGATGCCGCCATTCTAGTCCATCGCGCTAGCTTTCCCCTCTGCGGGCTTGTGACAGTCTCCTTCTACCACACATTCCTTTACTATGCTGTTGCATAATCCACGCTATAGCAATCTATAAAATACAAAGCTGGCAAAGTTATTCCCTTTTCTTGTACACATTCTAGGGACTTCTTACTGCTCATAGGACATACGGAGCCACTTGCCCAGCCCTACTCACCTCCTCGCTTTATCCTGTGTTCTCCCGTTGCCCTGGGCGTGCGTTCACCCTGCCGAATCAAAGTTCCTTCCATTTATTGCAGCTCTCTCTTGCTTGTGTTTCCACGTACCTTTCCTTCCTTTCTTCCATCATCCATTGTGGTCTGGATCCTGCTTCACCTGGGGTATCAACCTAAACCACTTTCTTTCTTTCTTTTTTTTTTAATACGGAATTTTTATTTATTTACTTGAGAAAGAGAGGGAGAGAGAATGGGCACATCAGGGCCTCTACAAATGGACTCCAGGCGCATATGCCACCTTGTGCATCTGGCTTTACGTCGGTCCTGGAGAATCGAACCGTGGTCTTTTGCCTTCCCTTTGCCTTCACAGGCAAGCGCCTTAACTGCTGAGCCATCCCTCCAGGCCCCTAAACCATGTTCTGAATTGACTTTCTCTGTATGCTGTGTCACCCCATCATCATAGCTCTGGCTTATTGCTCCTGTCTCCTCCCAGGACCCCAGAGGGCAGCAGCCAGGTCCCTTTGGATTATCAGAAACTCCCTGTATTCTTTAGAACAGTGCCCAGCTTGGAGTTGGCAGCAAAACTTAGTTCAGTGTTGATCAATAATTTGGTCAGGAGAAAAATCATCTTACATAACAACATACGTTAGGATTTATAGCTATATATGTTACCCTACATTTAGCTTTGAATAATTCTTTAAACACAAGCGTGGGAAACCATTATGCAGCTTTGAACATGTGCCTTCATTTTTCTATTCTCACACATTCCCTTAATTTTAAATCTTTTAACATCCACTTATATCATAGACACTGACTTTTGTCCTCCTGTTTGGATGCGTTTGAGTATAAATTGCCACTTAATATTTGGATGGTGTTTACTAAAAGGATAATTTTGTGAAGTTTTTCAGCTACATTGAAGTTATCTTTTCAAAAAACATTTTTATTTACCTATTTGTAAGGAGAGAGAAAGAAAGAGAAGTGGAAAGAGAAAGGGAATTGGCCACTGCAAATGAACTCCAGATGCATGTCACTTTGGGTATCTGGCTTTATACATGGGTACTGGAGAATTGGACCATGGCCACGAGGCTTTGCAAGCAAGCACCTCTAACCATTGAGACATCTTTCCAGCCCCAGGTTTGTATCTTGCAATCTTCAATTCAGTGTATCCTAAAACATAATGAAGGCTGAAGGGATGGCTTAGCAGGTAAGGTGCTTGGCTGCAAAACCAAAGGACGCAGGTTCGATTCCCCAGGACCCAAGTACGCCAGACGCACAAGATGGCACATGCATCTGGAGTTCATTTGCAGTGGCTAGAGGCCCTGGCACGCCACTCTATTTCTCTCTATGTCTCTCTCTGTCTCAAATAAATAAGTATAAATGTTAAAAAAAAAAAAAGATAATGAAACCCAGCTGTTTGGCTCCTCAAGAAGTTGAAGGGAAAGCATTCGGTGAGTGGAGGACTCGAACACTGTCTTTTTTCTTATTTTAATTGTTTTTGTTTATTTTTATTTATTTATTTGAGAGCAACAGACAGAGAGAGAAAGAGGTGCAGAGAGAGAGAGAGAGAGAGAGAGAGAATGGGCACGCTTGGGCCTCCAGCCACTACAAATGAACTCCAGATGCATGCTCCACCTTGTAACATCTGGCTTATGTGGGTCCTGGGGAATCGAGCCTTGAACCGGGGTCCTTAGGCTTCACAGGCAAGCACTTAATCACTAAGCCATCTCTCCAGCCCCTCGAACACTGTCTTGATCACTTCATCGCCCTTCCTGCCGGCCTGTCCCTGCATGGAGCCTGTTCACGGGGAGCCTGTTGATGGATTGATGATCTTCTCCTTTCCCCGGAACACTGAACTGAAAGAGGTTATAGAGCTAACTTAACCCTGCTGGGGAAAATGAGTGCTCTGGAAAGACTTGGATGCATATGCAGGAGTCTTCCCTTATCTGTGGTTTTGCTTTCTCTGCTATCAGTCACTCATGTTCAACTGCAGTTCTAAAATATTAAATGGAAAATTCCAGAAGTAAATAATTCATACATTTTAAATATTATTTGTTGTAGTGTTACTGTTGCATTTGTTTACTTTTATCATGAGTTGATAATCTCTTACTAAGCCTAATTTATAAATTTAAATTTATGATATATGTATATGGTGAAAGAACATAGTATTTACAGGGTTCAGTACTATCCTTGGTTTTAGGCACCTAAGGAACGTCTTTGAACATATCCTCCATGGACAAGGGAAGAGGCTAATATAACCTAGCTAAGAAGCATTTCCTTATTTAAGAAAGACTTACTATGGAAGATAGTTGATGTCTATTATGTTTGATTATGTTGCCCCCTAAGAAAGATATTGTTGATTTTAGTTTTTTAAATCTGAGGTACAAAGGGATCACTATTTAATAGTTTTCTTTGCCATTCTTATGTGACCACTGACTTTTTAACTTTCATAATGTCATTTGGGGGAAGATTTTTTTGGGTGTACTTAGTTAGGATTAAACAAAATGATTACATTCTAAAAGGGTCCTGATTTTGAAGTTACTGGCCTTTCATTCCCCTGGAGGATAGGATTTGTCAGAAACCTGATTGACCCAGATCAAGTAAGACATTTGGGTTTTGCTTTAATTTTTTAAAATTTATTTTTATTTGTGTGCTTTTGTTTCTTGAGCCAAAATCTTGCTATGTAGCGCAGTCTACTTCAAGCTTGTGATTCCCCTGCCTTAGTCTCCTGAGTGCTGGGATTACCTGCGCCATGCCTGGTGGTTTTTGTTTTAAGTCAATGAGGACTATTTGCCTTCTCAAGCCTGTCAGAATGTTGGAAAATAGCTTCTATAATCCCATTTGATTCAAAATTGGCATCAAATAGAGATAATTGAATATGGAAACAATATCTGTCATGCACAGTTTTAGAAAATACAATTTTTTTTCTCTTTTGGTTTTTTGAGGTAGGGTCTCAGTTTAGCTCAGGCTGACCTGGAATTCACTATGTAGTCTCAGGGTGGCCTCGAACTCACGGTGATCCTCCTACCTCTGCCTCCCCTGAGTGCTGGGATTAAAGGCGTGCGCCACCACGCCCGGCAGAAAATACAATTTTTAGCAAAACAAAATAAACCAAAAGCTAGATCTTTTGTCTTAAAGTCCCCAGAGGAAAGTCATGTAGCTAGGATAATGAAGTTCCCTAGTCATAAGTCCTTTAGAGAGAAAGAGCAACAAATCATGGCCACTTTTCTTTTCTTTTCTTTTCTTTTCTTTTCTTTTCTTTTCTTTTCTTTTCTTTTCTTTTTTCTCTTCTCTTCTTTTCTTTTCCTTTCCTTTTCTTTTTTCCCTCCCTCCCCCTCCCTCTCTCTTTCTTTCCAAATTCTTCTCTGGCTTCATCTTACCCAGAAGTCCTAGAGGACTCATCTGAAGAGTTTGAGAATCTTAATGTAAACTATGCAAATTTACTACAGTATTTGGGAATTTCAAGTCCCAGGAAGAGGAGGGTATAATTGAAGGGAAATAACTTTGGGCTTCAAATTAAATACATTCCAAACCCATGCTGATCTGCTTCTCGTTGCACTCAAATCTCTTGTTCTTTTGGACTCTGATTTATTCATCAGTTCTGTACCCTTATATAAATTAAACAGTGGAGAATCCATACTCAGTTGAGCTGTTTCCAAAGTTCACTTGTTTTTCTTCCTTTTTTAAAAATTTACTATTTTTTTATTATTTATTTATTAGATAATGAGCATGCCAGAACCTCCAGCCACTGCAAACGAATTCCAGATACAAGCACCACCTTGTGCATCTGGCTTTATGTAGGTCCTGGGGAATTGAACCTGGGTCCTTAGGCTTTCCAGGCAAGTGCCTTAACCACTGAGCCATCTCCCAGCCCATGTTTTTCTTCCTTTCTTTCTTTCTTTCTTTCTTTTTTTTTTTTTTTGAGGTAGGGTCTCACTGTAACTCAGGCTGACCTGGAATTCACTATGTAGTCTCAGGGTGGCCTCAAACTCATGGTGATCCTCCTACTTCTGCCTCCCAAGTGCTGGGATTAAAGGCGTGCGCCACCACACCCAGCTCCATGTTTTTCTTTTTTAAAATAACTCGTGTGTTGAGAAGATTGGTGGAATGTCAGTTTTATAGTGTTAAAAAAAAAAGCCATTTTGGGGCTGGAGAGATGGTTTCGTGGTTAAAGTGCTTGCCTGTGAAGGCTAAGGATCTAGGTTCTATTCTCCAGGTACCGTGTAAGCCAGATGCACATGGTGGTACATGCATCTGGAGTTCTTTTGCAGTGGCTAGAGGCCCTGTCATGCCCATTCTCTCTGTCTTTCCTTCTCTCTTTCTCTCTCTCTGTCTGTCTGTTTCTAATAAATAAATAAAAATAAAAACTTCTTTTAAAAGCCATTTTTTTGAGGGGGGGTTGAGGTAGGGTCTCACGGTAGCCCAAGCTGACCTGGAATTCACTATGTAGTCTCAGGGTGGTCTCAAGCTCACAGTGATCCTACCTTTGACTCCTAAGTACTGGAATTAAAGACATGTGCCACCATGCCCAGCTAAGTTTTTAAGATATATATATACTCAAATACTTCATGAAAGTATTAACAAGTACAAGGAAAATTAATTGAGATTTTAAAAGTAAAGAATTAAGCCAGGTGCAGTGGCTCACACCAATAATCTCAGCACTTGGGAGGCTGAGGTAGGAAGATTGCCATTTGTTTGAGGCCAGCCTGAGCTACATAGTGAAGTCCAGATCGGTCTGGGCTAAAGTGAGACCTTACCTCAAAAAAAAAAAAAAAAAAAAAGTGAAGAATTACTATTTTTTCCCCCCACAGATGAACATATCTTGAGTTCTATTCTTGAGTAAGACATGAAAATAAACTTTACATCAGTCTATTGTTGAGTACTAATATATAAGGGAAAGCTTTCTTCATAATTATGTTACAACTTTAACTCTCCAGAAAGAAGTTCTAGCTTCCATGTATAATCCTGATTCTATGGGAAAAATATGTTCACAATTCAGCAGGGAACAGTAAGCAATCGGAATAGTTTTCCCATTTTCCCATTTCCTTTAAACACTTCCTATAAATGCTGCTCCATTGTCATATAGGAGGTTGTTAAGTATCTAGTATTTAAAAATGTGTGGAACTATTGTGACTTGAGCTCCTAGGGAAAATCAGGACTAAGCTGTTGGCACCATTATACCTTCATAGTTAAAAATGGGAATTATATAAATTACAGACCTGCAAGTCTTCAGAGAGAGGATTCAATGTGAACCGTGTATACACATCCTTAACAACTTAAATGCAAATGCTGGCATGTGTCCAGGGACTGAGGTTAAATTAAGTGTAATTGTTTCATTTTACAAAACCTTTTTCCCACCAAGAAATCTTGGCAGTCATAATGATGACTTCTCATGAAGGAGGCTGAAGGGACTGTAGAGAGGCCTGAAACTCAAATATCAACTGAATATCAACTTCCTAGTTCTTCTAAAGGCAGGAGTCTGGTCTTGAAATCAGGCATCCTGGTTTTTCTCTGGTTTTCTAATCACGAGTCTGGTTACTCAGTTCTTTCTTACCTGTTCACAAGTTATAATTTTTAATGATGGCGTAAGTGGATGTTAGAGAAGTGGAAATTAGTTATGATCTGTTTGTGGGTTTTGTTTCAAAGACCGTATTTATGTAGAAAATAAGTAAGCAGGGTCAACAGGCACTTCCTGTGGCCAGTGGCTTATCTGTTCCTTGTGTTCCCCCTTGGTCACTGCTGGCTTCCCCGGGAATCCCTCAGACCTCTGCTCCGTATGTCACCATGCCCTCCCTCCACAAGAGATGAGAGCTTTTATGCGCATTATTATTTATTGCAGCCTCATAATATTCTACTGTTAATGTAGTTCCAACTTTATTTTCAAAGCCAAGTAAGAACAGATAAATCTTTTCACTCAGGTTACAAAATAAGGCAAGCAGTAGAGGCAGAAATAGACTCGCTAGTGAGACGCATGTTGGCCCTGGCTTAAGATGCAGGAGACTGGCCTTTCTCTAAACAGGCCTTTGACATTTAGGGTGTGTGGAAAGAATGTGCTCCCATTAGAGGTTTGCTGTTTACTCATTGCCTGTTAAAGTAATGACCAGAGGACTGAGCAAAATAGAACACTCAGGCCTCATTTTAGCCTCTGCGTGAGTTCATGTGAGCTTTACACAGACTGCTTTTATTTCCTGGGAATTACTTTTCTGTCTTTATACTTGACTTAGGATTTTTTCTTCAGGGTACTGATATTGAGAATTTGGAGAAACTTTTTAAAAAAAATTTAGACTTTTTGTGTGAAAGCCAGACTTTTGAAACAATATATATTCCCACATTAGACCCCACTGAGAGAATTGTAAAATTCTACATCTTAAAATGAATTTATATTAACTTCTCCATTTATTGAATTCCCCTCTTTTAAAATAAAACCTGAAAATCTTTATAAATGGATTAAATTTAAAAGTTGATTTAATATAGTAATTTATATTACTGTAGACCAAAATGTTTTTTAGAAACAACCTCCTGTTTGTCTTAAACCACCTATTTTAAAAAATAATTGTCACCTATATCTTTTATTTGAGTATCACTCAATTTTATAGTTTTAGTTGTTTTATTTGTATTTAAATAAGTTTTAGAATCCATAATACTTACCTGCATTTTTTTTAGCACAAGGTAGGAGTTGTTTTTCTTTTTTCATTTTTTAAAAAGGTTAAAACACATGCAGAAACCTGTGTAATAATTAAAAAGGAACACCCGGATCTCTTGCATACGATCTTTTTATAAAGCCCAGATTAACACTACTGTCCTGAGGATGTCTTAAGCATTGTAGTTTTTGTAAACTCTTCCATGTGCCTCCAGCACCTCCAATTTGTGAAGGAATCTCACTGTTTATCTGTTATGTTCTTCCACATGTTTGTTTTGCAGTGTAATAGCACTTGACAGTTGTAAATTTTTCCATATGCTCCATCTTGTAGAGATAAACATTTTCCTCAGCTTTGAAGACTCCTTTTGAAATAAACAATTCCATGGGATTTTACAGTAGGTTCTGGAAGGTGAGCCCAGGAGTGTGTTCTCCATGATGGAAGATAATTCAGTGAATTTTCATTCTTTTAAGGTAAACTGGTAAATGGAAGTTTTGTAAAGGATCAGGAGCAACTTAATAGGTTTTTGTTTTTCAAAGATTTACTAAAAGCAATGCAGACCTGCATTTGAAAGCCTTTAAAAGTACTAGTTTATACATAAATGACTATTTAATGGAATATAAATTCCTTAATTTTCTGAGTGATTTACTTTGGCTAGAAGGATCAGTGAAATCGCTTTGGATTTACTTGCAATTTCCCCTTTTATCTTTTACAAATTAAAAAGTTGATATTGGCATGTAATATTGACATCAAAAGCCTGTTGTGGAAATTGTATCATAGAACCTATGATTTGTCTTATAAGTAGCAATTTCTTTAATTTTTGTTCTTTTTGCAAATGAAAATTTTCTGACATGTTTTACTTGTTAAGATCAGTGTACATACCTTACTCTTAGCTTGATGTCTTTTCCTTGCCCAAACCAATATGTATTGCCTACATTCCCTTCCCTCCAGATGCAAAGGTGTTTTTATTGTTTGATTTCCTAAGAGCTTAAGGGTAGACATGTTTCATAAGTTTTCCATTGTTAGCTATAAACTCAGCTACATAAAACACAAGTTTTAATACTTCCATGTTTATTTTTGTTGTTGTTGTTATTGTCATCTCTTTAGCACACAAAATTCATCACATTTATTCAAGAGATTTTTGCCTTTAAGAACTCAAATTTGGCAGGTAAATCTGGTGTTAATAGCAACAATGTGTGGGATGTGGTTCATGGCCAATGGTTTGCTGGGATCAGCTTCTACTCACTCCTAAGAGCTAATAATTACATTTTCAGATTTTTTGAAGTGGTTTAATTAAATATTAAACTATACAATCTTGAAACTAAGTTATTTTAAAGACAAAAATCATACTTAAAAATCCAATATTTTATAATTATTTTACTACATTTAAAATTTTTTTTACTTATTTTATGAGAGAGAGAGAGGCAGATAGAGAAAATGGGTGCTTTAGGGCCTCTAGCCACTGCAAATGAACTCCAGACACATGCACTACCTTATGCATCTGGCTAACGTGGGTTGTGGGGAATCGAGCCTGGGTCCTTTGGCTTTGCAGGCAAGTGCCTTAACTGCTAAGCCATCTCTCCAGCCCCCTACATTTTATTTTTAATCTATGCTTTTGAAGTTATTTTTGTCTGTTGTGAATGCAGGTGATTGGAGATACTGTGCATTGGTATACGCTGCTGCGTATTTCTTTACAATTTCATTTTTACTGACATCCTATTGATAGCTTCAAGTCAGCCATGATGAAAGTGTTAATTAACATCTTGGAAATCAGCAAACATAACAAATCAGGACTTATGTATTTAAAATTCTTTTTAATAATTTTATACATGCATCTAATGTATTTTGATCATATTTATCCCCCACCGTCTTCTCTTGTCCATCTCTCTCTCCTGCTTATCCCCTTCCTTTATTTTTGGTGACTCAGTGAGTTTAATCAGGATTGTTTACAGGGTCGTAGGTAAGAGGCCATTTACTGGGGCACAGACTACTTAAGAGTGGCTATAGCACTGAAGAAAATGTCTCCCTTTCCCCAGTAATCACTAACTACCTATAAATCTTGTGAGTCCCTCCCCCACATGTGCTTGATGGAATGTACATGGACCCAATGTTGTGCAGGCCTTATGCAGGCAATGGCGGCTGCTATGAGTTCATGAGTGCTACAGCTTTGTTATGTCTGGAAGACAGTATTCTACAATACCATCTCCCTCCCTTCAGCATTCTTTCTGTCCTCTTCTGAATTGTTCCCTAAGCCTTGGAGGGGGTGATATACATGTCCCATTTAGGGCTGACCACTCAGCAGTCACTTATTCTTAGCATGTTAACTAGTTATGAACTTCTTTTTTTGTTTTTGAATTTTTAAATAGAATTTTTAATTAATTTATTTATTCGAAGATGGAGAAAGTGAGAGAGAGAGAGAGAGAGGAAGAGGGAGAGACAGAGACAGAGACAGAGAGAGAGAGAGAGAGAGAGAGAGAGAGAGAGAGAGAGAGAGAATGGGTGTGTTGGGGCCTCTAGCCGCTGCAAACAAGCTCCAGACACATACGCCACCTGTGTATCTGTCTTATGTGGGTCCTGGGGAATTGAACCCGGGTCCTTAGGTTTCACAGGGAAAGTGCCTTAACTGCTAAGCCATTTCTCCAGCCCAGTTATGAGCTTCTTGAGGTAACTACTGCCCACTGAAGAAGCTTCTCTGACCAAAGCTGACAATAGCACTAATCTATGAGCATAAAACATTAATATTTAGAAGGCAATTTGATAGAAAAAAACATGTCCATTGAGCAAAACAACAGTGGTAGCTTCCCTACTACGGTCTGTGACCTCCCTAGTGACACACTTGTGACAAGGTTTAGAGTACCAGGCACGAATTACCTTCTATGGAGAAAGCCTCAAATCCAATCAGAAAAGTGATAAATTACTCCTATAACAATCATGCCACTATTGCACCGATGGGTACATCTTGCCTAACAGATTGATAGAGTAGCATGCAGAGTACACAGTTGTGTAAGACTGTTGATGATTTGAAACCCCAGTAGCTTGCATATCACCTTCAAGCACTACGAAAGTTAATCAGCAAGGAGGAAGCTGTTAGCTCAGTTTAAGCTCAATTTCTTTGTAGGACTTAATGTTTTTCATTTTGTTGACTCGAGAGTGATGGAGGAAATGTTAGTAATGCATGTTGAAGTGTGTCATATTTGTATAGCCATTATGTTATAAGTATCACAAAATTCTGAGCTGTTATTCAGTCACAAATCTCATGGACAGTTAAATAAGTGAAATTTTGGCACATGTGGTGCTTACTTTCTTTCCCCTCAACTAGAACAAAGCCCTCAGCCATACGCACCGAATGGTAAGGATGATTTGTTGCTTCAAGTCTATCAGACATCAGATGTTAAAGACATCAGAGAGCTATTTAAAAAAAATTTTTTTTGAGAACTATGCTGCTTATAACATGCTGCCCCTTTTTCAACTCACACATGACCCTACATCTCCTCTTAGCTCTACAGAATCTTGTTATAAAGTTTTCAGTCATCCATATCCATCTTTGACCACAAATTACTTCAGAATGGTGCTATAAAGCTTTTGTGGGGAAAGAGAAACATCATCCTATTGGATATTATAGCTTTCTTTTCCTTGGGAGAGTAGGTCTCTTATTTATCCCACTGTTGGGAGGTGGTTTAGATTGATGATGTATCAATGGGGGAAATGCTACATTCAACAGAACTTTTTCCTTACTCTTTTGGGTCACTTGATAATATAGCTGTACATCATGATGAGCACATGTGGGTGGGTTATTGCTTGGTTGAGATGTGGTTTTTAAACTTTGGATTAATCAGAAGATCCATATTGAATGTGTTTAAATCTCTTGGTTTGTTAGGAACGAAAACCTGGGGACTCACCCCCAAATGTTCTGAATTGGAATCTGCAGTGTGATAAGATCCCCAGGTGATCTGGTGCACTTAACGCTTGAGGTGCTGCTCCTGAGCATCTCCCTTTCATGAGAGATGAAGAGCTTATTTGACTCATCTTTCCTCTTCCTTATGCTATACTGTTCTGTTTGGGGTTACAGTAATTTTAAAGACGTTTGGTGTTGATGGAAGAATAGGAGATACTATTCTGAAATAACTTGTCTATTTCTCTGTGATAATGTTATTGTTTATCCACTTTGCTTAATTGGGGCACCAGGACAAGGGTGAGAGGTCAACATCATTGCTATTCCCCCCCCCCCGCCCCATCATTTCTTTCTCCAGGAGCTGAAGATCAATTTCAGGCCTTTTGGAATGTCCTAGTCATCATCCCTTTTTTTTTTTTCTTGCTTAGTACCTGAGCACTGTCTGCAGACCTAGAGCTAATTCCCAATTATTCCTGAGAGGTTTTTTTTTTCTTCTTTTTTGGGTAACTTTTCTTATTTAAAAAAAAAATCCAGGCTGGAGAGATGGCTTAGCAGTTTAGACACTTGCCTGCGAAGCCTAAGGGCCCAGGTTGGATTCTCTTGGTCCCACGTAAGCCAGATGCACAAGGTGGCACATGCATCTGGGCTCCTACTTCTGTATCCATGGGGCCTGCTTCATTTTACCGAGCCACCTTCTTCGCTGGTTTTTCTTTTCATGCTTGCATGTTTCACACAATCAGCAGGCTCAGGGCTCCCTGGAACTCAGGGACCATCTAGAAATGCTCCAAATGTTGGGGATTTGACGGCTAGATCTGAAGCTGCCAGGACTGTATGATGAGCGCAGCTGGTAACTGCTTCTGAAGAGTTCTGGTGCATTACTGGAATTTCATAGGTGTGTTGTCTCTGTGGTTTTTCATAGTTTGCCATTGAATCCTGTATTTGCAGGACTTGTAGACGGTGCACTTGGTTTACACAGTTAGAGACCTTCTTATGTTTCAGTATTTATATAACTGTTTGATGTTAAAAATGATTAGTTGAGAGTAGAAATTGTACCTATTGGTGAGGCCAGAGCTTGCTTTCTTGCTCACTGGTGGCTGGGAAGAGATCATAATACTCTTTCATTTTTCATTTGAACTTTAAAGTTCAAATCACATTAAAAGAGAATTATCTCATTTGAATTAAAGGAGGTGCAGAAAGAAAATTCTATTATTCATCCTAGTACAGTGAAGAGACCCCTGTGTTATTTATGCATTTTGTAAAGCGAGAAACAAAGAAGAGTGGTTGTTTCTTACCTTAGTAATTTCAGACTCTGATAGATTTATTTGTTCGCCAACTCTAGACACACCTCTCTCTTAAGCCCAGATTTCTTTTAATGGTCTTCAATTTTGCAATCATTTAGAAGAGAGGGTTTTTTTTTTTTTTTTTTTCCTTTCTGGCACATTTTTTTGTACACACCCTTCTTCCCTCCTCTTTGCCATACTTTTGTTTCCTTAAGAAAGGCAAAGCCTCTCTGGAGCATAGAGTAAACACGTCTTTGTGAAGTGTGACTTATTTATGCTTCAGGGGTTGTCAATGTATACACAATGGAGAACAATGAAGAAGGTGATGGAGGCTGCTGGCATGCCAAGTCAGCACTTTGTGCGTGTTGGGGCCAAAGAGCACACTAAGCAGGCTGAAAAAAAATTTCAACAAGTCAGAACATTTTTACAATTTCCTTATTTATCAAACATGTCAAGGACGGGATCACAAAGCCTTCCAGGGATTAACCGCCTCTAGGACTTGAAATGTTTTATTAAGATGGAGGAAGCCAAGTTTTCAGTACCCAATGATTTGCTTTAATAACCACAAGAGTCAGAACGTAGGTGATCCTTGCTGAATGAAAGGTAATCCTAAGGCTAAAGCATTCTCTGAATGGCGGGGTGGGGGGAGTCTTCTCTCAGCAGATGAACTATGTGTGAATCTCTCTGACAGAGCTTAGCAGCTTGAAGTTGGTTTACCTAGAGCTGCAGTTTTATTAATTCTTCGGCTGGTGGTACTTGACCTTCAACACTGACACACTGTGAAGTGCAGGGAAAGGTGCTGAGACGCACGCAGGCATCCCCAAACAGGTGGCCGCCGGTTTTGGGGGCCTTGGCAAAACATCCTAGAGTTCTTGTTTGTTTTCAAATGTTTGGGGTTTGGCAGATCCTACGCTATATTTTGCCAAGCACTTTTCTTTGAATTTTAGTACAGAAGTATCTTAGGGTGAATTGAATAGGTGATTCATTTGCATTGTACCAATCTGAATGATGTTTTGGAGAGGGCATGTGATGACTGAGACATATTAGGAGCTTTACAAGCAGTTTTTGAGTACCAAAAATGGAATTTAAATCTCAGGTTTTTTTCTGTAAGATTTTGAACTTGGGAGGTGTGTGTGTGGTGGGGGAGGGCAGGGATGGCATGGGTAGGCCGCAGTGTATATGTGGAAGTCACCGAAAGAGTTTTTAAGTAGTAAGTAGTTACAAACTTTACATGGATTTCTCCACAAAAGTAAACCAGACTCTTCCTCCCTGGTCTGGTCTTTTAATCTTTAGAAATTTGATGAACTGATTTTTAACCCTGAGCCAATACTTCATTTAAAAGTTAATATTAAAAAACGTTTCCAACAAGTAGATAATGAGAGCCACTCATTTCTGGAAAAATAAATTGGATTTTTTTTAATAAACCAAAACACTAGAGCATGCGATATTGTTCAGTGGTTAATGACACTTGTGGGCTGGAGAGATGGCTTAGTGGTTAAGGAGTTTGCCTGCAAAGCCAAAGGACCTTGATTTGATTCCCCAGGATCCACGTTAGCCAGATGCACAAGGCGGCACATGCATCTGGACTTCATTTGCAGTGGCTGGAGGCCCTGGCATGCCCATTCTCTTTCTCTCTTGCTGTGTCTGCCTCTTTCTCTCTCATTTTCTCTCAAATAAATAAATAAATAAAATTGAAAAACAAACAAACAAAATTGGTAAAGACGCTTGCTTACAAGTTCTGACAGCCTAGGCAGTTCCCTAGTACCCACATAAAGCCAGACGCATGTAGTGACACATGCATGCAGGTGGCCCTGGTGTACCCACTTATTTCTCTCTCTCTTTTTCTTTCTTTCTTTCTCTTTCTCCCTCTGTCCCTCTCTCTACCTCTCTCTTTCCCTTCCTGTGCTTGCAGATAAGTAATAAATAAAAAGTAAAAACACTGAAAAGCCAGAGACTAAATGTAAGGTAGCTTTGTGGCACTAAAACCAAACTGCCAGAAATGACAAAACCCCTGATAGGACTGAAGTTATATAAAGTGCCATTAGGTAGCTTTTCCATTACAGTTTGTAGAAAAGGCTTTTAAAACACAGAAGCATGCTATGATTTTATGAATGAGAATTAAGCTATAAGCTTTTTTTTTTTTTTAAAAAAGAGAGAGAGAGAGAGATTGAGAGAAGAACAGCGTGGCAGAATATGGCACCCGACCTCTTTTTGCCTGTCAGGCTACAGGGCAGCATGGTGATAGAACAGGTTTCTTCTTGTCTGCCATCCGCTTCCTATCTTTTGTAACCTGCCCAGAAAAACCAGCACCAGCAACTGGGATGATGACTCAGCCCTCTCTGAGAACACAGTGCCCATGAGCCCTCCAGCAGGAGAAGGAAGTATTTGAAGCAAACTGACGTGGATATCTTCAGGTCCAAAGTATTTTGAAACTAGCTGCCAGGAACTTGTAGTTGTGAGTCGTTCACATGGTTATGAAAGGACAGGATGGGGAGACCGCTCCTTGCTTCACCTGGTGAGATGAAGGCCGCTAGAGGTGAATCACTGGCCCGTCTGGATGGTTGATCCCTACGCTCTTCACACTGTTGGGTATTCCCAACCAGGCAGAGTCTATTTTGAGTCTTTTATCTTGGCACTGACTTAGCTGGTTGGAAATATCAGGTGGTCTGCAGAGATCTACTCTGGTTTAGGTCTTAAAGAAATTAAAAAAAAAAAATTGGTTCACTTTCCCTGTACTGCTTTAACTCCAAGAGTTTGTTTTATCATAATAAAAATTCGTGATTTTCTTTTTGAACTTTGGCCCTACTTATTTTAAAATGGGTGATTTAACAATGATAATCTCCCCTTTTCCTTTCTCTAACATTTTAGTTCTCACCCATTCCACCCTCTTTCCCTTTTTTTTTTAAACATTTTTTATTATTATTTTAGAGAGAGAGGCACACACACACACACAGAAAGAGAGAGAATTGGTGTGCCAGGGCCTCAGCCACTGCAATTGAACTCCAGATGCTTGTAGCACCTAGTGGGCATGTGTGACCTTGAGCTTGCCTCACCTTTGTGTATCTGGCTTACATGGGATCTGAAGAGTGGAACATGGGTCCTTAGGCTTCTCAGGCAAGTGCCTTAACTGCTAAGCCATCTCTCCAGCCCATCCCTTTCTTATTATAACATAATCAAGTAGGTGTTTATCACTTACCTGTGGGTATATCATCATATTTTATTTATTTATTTTTATTTATTTATTATTTTTTTTTTTTTTGGTTTTTCGAGGTAGGGTTTCTCTCTAGCCCAGGCTGACCTGGAATTCACTATAGAGTCTCAGGGTGGCCTCTAACTCATGGCGATCCTCCTACCTCTGCCGCCCGAGTGCTGGGATTAAAGGCGTGCGCCACCACGTCCGGCTCATCATCACATTTTATTTTTATCTCCCTTGGATCAGGCAGAAATTTTGTGAAGTTGGGAGACAAGAATAGATCTCATGAGTCAACTTTTATTTTTTTTTCAAATTTTTATTAACAACTTCCGTGATTATAAAAAATATCCCATGGTAATTAATACCTGCCCTCCCCCCACTTTCCCCTTTGAAACTCCATTCTCCATCATATCCCCTCCCCATCTCAATCAGTCTCTCTTTTATTTTGATGTCATGATCTTTTCCTCCTCTTATCATGGTCTTGTGTAGGTACTATCAGGCACTGTGAGGTCATGGATATCCAGGCCATTCTGTGTCTGGGGGGAGCACATTGTAAGGAGTCCTACCCTTCCTTTGGCTCTTACATTCTTTCTGCCACCTCTTCTGCAATGGACCCTGAGCCTTGGAAGGTGTGATAGAGATATTGCAGTACTGAGCACTCCGGTCACTTCTTTCCAGCACCATGATACCTTCTGAGTCATCCTAAGGTCACTGCCATCTGAAAAGATAAGATTCTGTACCAAAAGTGAGAATAGCATTAATATAAGGGTATGAACATCAAGAGAAGTGCTTACTGGCCAGTTTGATAAGCATAGTATATACATTTAGCCAGACAACAGCAGACGTTATACCCCTAGGGCTCATGACTACCCCTGTTTAAAGTTTTCAGTATCAGGGATGTATTCCCTCCCATGGAGTGGGCCTCCAGTCCAATAAGAGGGCAGTTGGTTTCCACCATGACAGACTTGCCACTATTGCACCCATTGGCTCATTTGTCCTGGCTGGCCCAATATAAGGCTTTCAGTGTCCACTGTTGAGTATCTTCACTGGTGATTTCTCTTTCTCCCATTGAACTGCATGCAGAATGGCTTCTTCCAGCTTTCTGTTAGCTGGTCTACATGGAGGAGGTTATCAGCTCAGTTCCAGCAGGATTTCTCAGTGGCCTAGCAGCCCAAGTATGTGGAGTCTTCAGCAGTAGGGTTTTACCATCTATTCCTGGTGGGAAACCAAGGGCCTCGGCAATGGCCTATAATGTTTTAGGGGCATCAGGGACCTCCCTGGCCAACAACTCACTGGAAGGTATCCCATCTCTGGTACTGAAAATTTTCTAGCAACAATCTATGGCTCCTGAGTGTTCCATTGTCCAAAAAAGTAGGTTTCCATATGATTTATTTATATCCTCTTAGATTTTGATTAGCCCTCCCTCCACCTTTCCTTTACTCAGTTTCTTCCCCTGACCTCACTTTGGGCCTTTTTACCCCCATTAATCTATTTTTCTACTTACATTTATACAATACCATCCTATTAAGTACCCCCCTCCCTTCCTTTCTCTTCCCTTTACATTTCTTATCTAGTTTAATGGCCTTTGCTACTGAGTTTTCTTCCTACTCTCACAGAAGTCCAATCATCTGTAGCCAGGATCCACATATGAGAGAGATCATGCAATGTTTGGCTTTCTGGGCCTGGGTTACCTCACTTAGTATAATCCTTTCCAGATCCATCCATTTTCCTGCAAATTTCGGAGTCAACTTTTAACGAATTGAAATGAGGGGTGGAGAGATGGCTTAATGATTAGGGCATTTGTCTGCAAGCCTTAGGACCCAGGTGTGATTCCCCAGGACCCACGTAAGCCAGATGCTCAAGGTGGTGCATGCATCTGGAGTTCGTTTACAGTGGCTGGTATGCCTATTCTCTCTCGCTATCTGCTTCTTTTCTTCTGTCTCTCTCTTTCAAGTAAATAAATAAAAAATTAAAAAGTTTTTAAAACAAATTGAAATGAATTGATTTATTTCTCACATTATTGAAAACATACCTTAAGTTTGGATGATAGGGAATCTAGATGAACTTTTTTTTTTTTTCCGAGGTAGGGTCTCACTCTAGCCCAGGCTGACCTGGAATTCACTATGTAGTCTCAGGGTGAC
This sequence comes from Dipus sagitta, assembly GCA_036346955.1. NCBI lineage: Eukaryota > Metazoa > Chordata > Mammalia > Rodentia > Dipodidae > Dipus > Dipus sagitta. Next base: position 119,319,130 of record CM070775.1, read on the forward strand.
CTCGAACTCACGGTGATCCTCCTACCTCTGCCTCCCAAGTGCTTGGATTAAAGGTGTTCGCCACCATGGCTGGCTAAATGAACATTTTAAGGGAAGGTCTTGTTCTATGCTATATTTCTTATTTCTCACCATGCCTTTTAGACAATAGGGGCAGAATAAAACTGTTACTGCTTGTAATTCAGTTAATTTTTGAGTGTGAGGGAATATGATTTAGTTATGTATCTTAATATGTAAACCAAGAATAGTGAGCACTATTTTCTGCCAAAAATCCATTAACCTTATAGGAAACAGAACCTAATGAGGATCACATAAGCAAAAAGTAACTCAATTTAGTTTTTACAAGTTGATATTTTATATGTTAAAGTCATCTGCACATCTGCATTTTAAGTTAAAATCAAAGTCATGCTCATGAGTGAGCATTTGTAATAGTAATTTGAAAATCTAACTGTATTTATTGCTGTCTTGCAGTACCTATTAGGGCTTTGGGGACAGGCCCCATGTCACATGTTTAGGAGAAAAGAGAGCAAGATACAAAGCTCCTCGGGGACGAAGATATAACTGCTTAGTAGAACTTACAAAAGAAAGCCTCAAAGAAAATTTTACGGTTGAAAATTATTAATTCAAAACTATTTCAAGTTTTTCTTTTAGTCTGGAAGCAGATACTTTCCTTGGTTCCTTTCTCCCTGGGGACAGCGGTAGCAGCAGCCCTGGCGCTGGGCTTCTGTGGACTTTGCAGTCATACTACATCTCATTGTAATGAAAGGGTTCTGTGATGAGGCTGGTTTATCTTGTCACCTTTTAGGATATTGTTCTAAAAAATTTTTTTAAAGCGACCTATACACACTCTGTCATTTTTCAGAATAAAAATCGGACTAACTTCTCTTTGAATCAGGTAAAATTGAAGTTCATTTTTATCAGAGTAGATATATAATCTATTTTATGATGTTTATACTAAGCATAGTACAACTTTTTGAGAAAAAAATTTAAGGATAATAGGATTCTCCCTTTGTGTTATTTTAACATTTCCTGTAACCCCAACTGAAAAACCATTTCATGTCATATGATCACTATAAGAGACTGATTAAGTGTACTTATATAAATAAGGTTTATAAAGTTTCATAAATAAAGATTCTACTTAGAAGTAAGCCCAAGAGTCTGTTTGGGGGGTTTTGTGTGTGCATTTAACATTTCTGACTTTAAGACCAGAAAGAAAAGGCAGACAACTTCCAATGAAGTAGAGGGACCAAGTAGATGGAAAATAATGAGAAGAACTGTGGTCTTGTCACTGAGGGAGTCAAGGCTTCAACAGAAAGAGAATTCTATCAGTTTGTACTTGCCAGGAGCAATGAATCCCTCCATTCGTTCCTCTTCTTTGTAAAATCCTACTAAAATCAGTTAATCAAATTATTATTAAAAAGGAAGGTGCTCATACCATAGAAAACCTGAAAAGAATATGGAAAAATAAGAAAGACCAACATTCTGCAATCCCTCACTTCAGTGATAGTGACTCTTAACCTCTTAGTGTATTTCTTTCTATTCTTTATTAATTTATTTATTTCAGGGGGTATTGGCACACCAGGGCATTTAGCCACTACAAAGGAACTAGAGACATATGTGCCACCTTGTACATTTGGCTTTACATGGGCACTAGAGGATCGAGCCTGGGTCCTTAGGCTTTTCAGGCAAGTATTTTAACTGCTAAGCCATCTCTCCAGCCCTTTCCCTCTATTCCTTTTTTTAAAATATTTATTTATTTATTTATTTATTTGAGAGAGAGAGAGAGATAGAGAGAGAGAGAGAGAGAGAGAGAGAGAGGCAGATAGAGAGAGAGAGAATGGGCACATCAGAGCATTAGGCACTGCAAACTCCAGACACATGCACCACCCTATGCATCTGACTTACATAGGTACTGGGGAATAGAACCTAGGACCTTAGGCTTCACAGGCAAGTGCCTTAACCACTAAGCCACCTCTCCATCCCTTCTTTCTATTCTTTATCCATTTAGTTTACCATAGTCGAAATCATGCTGAATAAACATTTTGTTGGCCTGCTATTGGTTTTCTCCATCACTATTTTTGGCTCTTTGTTTGAGTAATTATAGCATGCCAGACACCATGTTAAGCATTTTACAAATACCATCTCCTCTTACAGTAATGTGAGGGTAGATATTGTAAGGTCTTGAGCTCGTGTTTGAGGGATTGCGTGTAAATAAGTCTCTAACCAGGCCTTACTGTATTAAGAGAGTGCAGATAATAGGAAAGAAAAACTTTTTTTCACTAACGCTTCTTTTTTGGCATGTTGTTTTGAAGTTCTATTGGAGGAAAAGAGGAAACCATCCCCTTTAAAGGCTGAAATATTTGCAACTGAAACCTTATCTATAGTATTTAGTTTGTCAACTCCTTCTAAGTTGTGGAGAAGCCTTATCAGAGTCAGGGCTGTTTTGAAAATGATATGGAAATGTTTGTTTGGTGTTGGGGGTAACTGAATTCTATACTATTTAGATAGCGAGTAATGGCAGCATTGTTTAGGCATTTAATAAAGAGGTTAAGATCAGCCTACCTAGGGCTTAGATGACAGGACTGAGTCCAGGAGTCAGTAACGTGGATACTTCGTTAGCTGTTAGAGACCCTGGGCCAGTCCAGCACCTCTTCTGTAGGGTGCCAGGACACAGCAGAGTGGGTAGAGATTGCATTGGCCCAACTAAGGGCCTCGCTCATCTGCCAACAGCCAGTGCTGCTTTCTCCCCCACTTTCATACTGTTGCCAGACCATGTGTTTTAAAGCATGTCTCTCCTATCATTCCTCTGCTCAAGGCTGCCCGAAGCATCAAGCCTAAAGCTTGTCCCTCAAGACCCTTTCTGATGTCCCTGCCTGCTGTCCAGGCACCTTTGCTTCTCACACCAACATGATGCTCCTCTGCGGTCCGCTGGTGTGTATTTGAACTCATATGCTTTTGCTTGTGACCGCACCCTTCCCTGTCTAGAAAAAAATCCATGCTCATTGATTCAGTCAAATCTTTCTAACGTTCCATGAAACACTTCTAGTTCTTCCACGAAACACTTCCTAATTCAGTTCATGTGTTTTTCCTTTCTCTGTACGCCCCTTACAAACAGCATCCAACAGAGGAAGGCACGTTTTAGTGGAAGTTACTGTTCCTCACCAGGTTATGAACTTCATCAAAGAAATGGCAATAGTAAAAGCAGATGCCCTGCAGAAGGGATTCTTTTCTATTTCTTTTCCAGCTCTCTCCTCACCCCATAAGCCCTCCTTGATAATCCACATTATTGTACTGTATCTCCTTTCATCAGGGTTCTTTCTCTTCTTAGTCGTCAAAATACCAGCGCACCCTATCATTACCATTTTTGGTCTGCAACAGAGAGTTCATTTTTTTCTTCATAATAATACATATCTTCACGTCAAACATTTTCAATCTTACTTAAAAAAAAATCCTACACAAAGAATCCTACGTAAGGCATGGGGGTGTATTTCATCGTTAGAGTACCTGCCTAGCATGGGTGAGGCCCTGAATTTGATCTACAGCACACTTCTTAAAAGCAAAGAAATTCTACTTAAAGAAATTACAGTATCTGAAGTCCCATCACATGAACGTTTGAGTCTTTTTAGTCATCTTTGTTTACACACGCCTACACACACATTGACACAAGGGCCATACTGTTTTTTCGTGAGTGTAAATATTTAAATCTTTTTCTCTTTACTACTGATGAGAAAACTTACCCTTAAGAGCACTTAACCTGCCTGAGAAGCCGTCAGGTAAGAATACAGAACCCTGCAGCTGCATTCAAAGAGCTCAGCCCAGTGATTGGGTAGGTGGACAACCAAAGGTGGAAACGCATTCACAAGTTGTCTTTCAATTTAATTAATGGGATGAATGTATATATTTTAAAAGTTTTTTTGCCACGATAGTTCCAAAGCTATAGTTCTCTCCCTTGGCACTGTTACCAGCCTTGGAATTATGCTTCCAAAGATAATCTGTCATGGACAAACATGTGTGTGGATATCTGTCTTCCTTTCACAGTTAGTTGTTTATCATTCATAGTCTTGTATCTTGCATTTTCATGTCTAAAACAGATTCGGTTTTGTTTTTTTTTGGTTTTTCGAGGTAGGGTATCACTCTAGCCCAGGCTGACCTGGAATTCACTATGGAGACTCAGGGTGGCCTCGAACTCATGGCGATCCTCCTACCTCTGCCTCCTGAGTGCTGGGATTAAAGGCGTGAGCCACCACGCCCGGCCAGATTCTTTTTTGATGCTGCATAATACAGCTTTGTATCATTTCTTTAAACATTGTTAGTTGATAAATAGGTTCTTTCAAAGGCCAGTTTAGAATCCTTTATGTATGGGCTGTGTAGAAACAATGTGTGTGTGTCCTTTTAAATTCTTTGATTTAGATGAGAGATGTTCTATGACATGAATTCTGAGATATATAATTTCTAGTAAAAAATCCATACATTTAAATTTTTGTTAGGCATATAAAATTGCCTGCTTAAAAGATTAAACAAATTTATACTTCTACCAGTAATAAATATATAAAAATATCCTTTATCTCCACACTTGCCATCTACATTTATTTCCAAGGCCAGTGTTATTTCGTACAGCCTACGTAAGATACAACACTTTATGGAAAATGCTTTATTCTCTCCCAGAGAGTATCACTGGCAATCAACGTAGGCCTGTGCATTCCCATCCCTTTATTCTCTCCTGGTTTACTCATGGCCAGTGTCCTCTTCCAGCAAGCTCAACCCCTCAGGCTCACTTCCCCTTCCTTTTCTCTTTCCCATCAGTTGCCCATGACCTCGGCTTGGCTCTACCCCTTTGAGTACCTCCTTTCCATGCCCAGTGACAAAGCCCTAATTCTGGCCCCCCGTAACCTCTCTTAGATTGTTAGAAAGCCAACTGATTTTCTTCGGGTTTCTTCTCCTAAGTATTTTAGTTTTCATCACAGGAGTTGATTATGTGATTGCCCTACTTCATAACTATTTCCCTTGCCAGCCTGGACTTTATAGGTTGACCTTTAGACACAGTGGCCTGGCCTTGTGTTTCCTTTCCAGTTTTATTCCCATGGCTATCTGTTTTGTGTCCACCCTTTCATGAATGCTTGGCTGTGGCCACTCAGGATTTTTATAATTTCCTGAACGCTGTCCCTTTCGCTGCTCAGTCCTTTTCCTTTGGCTGTTGGTGCATATGCCCAGAAATGCTCTCATTTGCATTTCTGCTGGGTGAAATTCTATCCATTTGTTAAAGCCTTGGTCACATGCAACCTTTTTCATAACAGTTTCTCAGCCAAAAATTGTTCTTTTTCTTTTTTTAAAAAATATTTTATTTATTTATTCGTTTGAGAGAGAGAGAGGAAGAAGCAGAGAGAAAGAAAGAATGGGCACGCCAGAGCCTCCAGCCACTGCAAACGAATACCAGATGAATGCACCCTCTTATGCATTTGGCTTATGTGGGTTCTAGGGAATTGAACCAGGGTCCTTAGGCTTCACAGGCAAATGCCTTAACCACTAAGCCATTTCCCCAGCCCTTTTCTTTTTCTTTTATGAGCAATTATAATTAATATCTTAGGACATTTTAGATTGTGCTGTGTTAAAAGCAGCACTGACTATTTTTAAAAAATATATTTTATTTACTTGAGAGAGAGAGAGAGAGAGAGAGAGAGAGAGGGAGAGAATGGGCACACCAGGGCCTCCAGCCACTGCAAATGAACCCCAGATGCATGTGCCCCCTTGTGCATCTGGCTTACATAGGTCCTGGAGGATCGAACTGGGATCCTTTGGCTTTGCAGGCAAACCCCGTAACCACTAAGCCATCTCTCCAGCCCTGTTCTTTTATGTGATGCATAATAATTTATGTTGAGATAACATTTGCACTAAAATATCCTATTCTATATTTTCATTTCTCTCCCTTGAGAGATTACAAATACTTTGAGGGCTGGGTCAGTATCATATAGACTTTGATACACTTCTCTATTCCGTGCACAACATATGTTTTTAGTAAACTGAACTGTAAGTGTTGAATTTTAAAACATGATTTATTGTATAGTGATTTTAGAGTTTTTCTCATCTTTGACTTTTATGATACATTAAATGGAGGGTCTAAAGGTTTCATGTATGGCTAAATTAAAACTTGGAATATCTTTCAGAATTGCTGACAGAAAGGCAGTATGATATGAGAAGAGGAACAAGGTCTTGGAAGTGATGCATATGTAGACAAGAGCTCCATTGCCTTAATTAGGTGTTATTCTGTAAACACTGGACTTGTCTGCTTGTCATTAAAACTAGAAGATTGGAGTACTTCAGGGGTTCTTAACCTAATTTTGTCACAAAGTACATGGCAGGTTGCATTGGTCCATTTTCTATTATAATAAAAAGAAAATGCCCGAGGCTGAGTACTTCATCAAGAAAAGAGTTTTAGTTAGCTAACAGTTTTGGAAACTAAAAATCTAGGGTCAGTGGTGCTCTTGATTTGGCCTTTGCTGAGGTCTCTGTGACTATTACACATCTTAGCAAATGACGTCATGGCAGGTGTGAGTGCAAGAGGGGTGATCACGTGGTGAATCAGGAAGTCAGAGCAAGACAGGGCCAATTGTGCTGTTTTTATGAGAAATCCTCTGTGGTGGTTTGATTCAGGCGTGTCCCATAAACCTAGGTGGTCTGAATGGTACGTTCCCAGCTGATGAAGAGTTGGGAATTAATACCTCCTGGAGACAGTGGATTGTTGGGGGTGGGATTATGGGTATTATACCCAGTGTCCCTTTGGCAGTGTTTGGCACACTCTCCTGTTGCTGTTGTCCACCGGGTGTTGGCCAGGGGGTGATGTCCACACTCTCCTCATGCCATCATTTTCCCCTGCCACAATGGAACTTCTCCTTGAGTCTATAAGCCAAAATAAACCTTTCTTCCCCCCAAAGCTTCTCTTGGTTGGGTGATTTCTGCCAGCAATGCAAACTTGACTACAACACCCTCTCATGACAACTAATTAAGAACTCATTAGAATTGTGTTATCGCTTATTAGTGCAATGATACTACTTTTGTTAAACTGAGGTCCTTTTCCTGGCTTCCATCTCTTAAAGGTTCAATCACCTTCCAATAATGTCATGGTAAGAATTAAGCTTCCAACACAGGAACCCCTGGAAGACATGTCCAAACCATATCCAACCCATAGTTGAGGTTTCTCATCAGCGTATTTAAAAATTGACAGGAGACAGAATAACCGGAGGGTTGTGATTTTAATCAGACTCTGTATTTGCTAGAATTATTTCTGTATGACTGGTGTATCAGTAAGTAGCACACTTCAGAATGCAGCGCAGAAAAGATAAGCTGCAGGTGGTTATGAGCTCTTGTCTTGCTTCCCAGTAAAGGCAACTTCTTTCTCAGAATGGAAGTGAGGCTGTTATAGAGATAACCTTGACTCCAACCTAACTTAAGCAGAATTTGTCAAAACATTTGAAATATCATGTTCATTCATAGGAACAAATTTCCTTTTACAGTTGGTTGTGATACCTGCTCCTGTTGTGTTGTTAGGAGCATTTGATAAGAAGATATTGAAATGTTCTGCTAACTCTGAATTCTAGTTGTATCATTGGGAATGACATTTAAGATTTCCTGCAGTTCTCTGTGGCCTTGGCTTATGTTAACATGTGAATTGGAAAAAAAAAAAAGTGCTTTCAGTTAATGTAGTTGACGATGTAATGAGCATTTCCTATGGAAGGTTAAAATATCCCAAACAAAAATAATTTGGTTTTATGTGAGGATTTTTTTTAACCTGATTTCTTGTAATCTATCAAGTAGCTTCAGTCATACCAACACTAACCACTAACACAGAGGAAGAGGAATTTATGGGCAGCAAAATGGAAGGTGTGTAAGTATTTTATTCAGTAAGGAGTTGAGAGTTTACGTAATTCAGTACAAAAGAGGGCTGACCGCCATGAGGGGAGACGAGCATCCAGCATGCCCATCAGCTGACGGCTGCTCTCTCTGGCAATGAGTCTTCAACGGAAAAAAAGACACTCCAGGCAATGATGTACCCTTTGTGTTGAATAGCTGTCTTTCCCACTTTCTTAGAAAGCAGTAAATTGTTAGGGCCTGTCATTTCTAGGATAAAGTAAAAAGTGGGTCATTTTCTTAGGATTTTTTTTTTTTTGAGTGGGGAGTAACATTTTATTTAATAAATCACATAGGATTATCTCATCTGAGTTTCGTCAAGCTAATTCTAATGATTTTTCTTTGGAAATGTGAGCATGAATACTCAAGGCTGGAGGGATTGCTTAGTGGTTAAGGCGTTTGCTTGCAAAGCCAAAGGACCTCCATTCAATTCCCCAGGTCCCACATAAGCCAGATGCACAAGGGGACACATGCATCTGGAGTTCGTTTGCTATGGCTAGAGGCCCTGGTGTGCCCATTCTGTCTCTCTGTCTTTCTCTCTCTGACTCAAATAAATTAAAAAAAAAAAAAAAACTTTAAAAAAAGAATGAACAGTTGCAATGACCCAGAAATTATTTAGCACTTCCCTGTTTGGTGTTCTTTCATAGCTGCTGTAGCACATGTCTGTTACAGTTTTTCTCAGTCTTAAGAATGACAGAATGCAATACACAGCTGTTAGATGCCACATGGTAAAATTTCTTGAATCAGTATTTGTGCTGCTCATGTTTTCCTTTGAAATCCACTTCAGGGCTAATATCGCTCAATGGTAGCACACACAATGCCCTGGGCTTCATCCCCATCTGCATAAAAGAATCAACTCTTAGTAGGTCTAATTTGCATCCAGTAAACTTCATGCTTCTGGCTACAGGTCAATGACTTTCAACAAATGTATACGTCCTTGGACACCTCATCCAATCAGATATAAAGCATTTCCATCTTCCCAGAAAGTTTCCTTGTGCCGCTATGCTGGCAACCCCTACCCCATCCCCAGGCAGTAATGGAATTGAAATCTATCACAGTAGTGTTTTTTTTTTTTTTTCTTTGTCAGTTCTAGAATTTTACTTGGGTGGAAGCTACAGTACATACTCTTTTTGCATTTGACTTCTTTTCTTCAGGATAATGATTTTGAAATTCATCAATTGTGGCAAGAGCCAATAATTCATTCTTTTTGCAAGCAAGTACTGTTAACCCATCTTCCCAGCCCCACTTCGTTCTTTATTGCTGAATAGTCTACCTATAACACACATGCTGTCACGCATCCCCTTATCTGCTAATGGACATTTTACTTGTTAAAAATGAAAGTACTAGCCGGGCGTGGTGGCGCACGCCTTTAATCCCAGCACTCGGGAGGCAGAGGTAGGAGGATCGCCATGAGTTCGAGGCCTCCCTGAGACTCCATAGTGAATTCCAGGTCAGCCTGGGCTAGAGTAAGACCCTACCTCGAAAAACAAAAAAAACAAAAAAAACACCCCCCCCAAAAAAAACTACTTTTTTTTTGGTTTTTCAAGGTAGAGTCCCACTCTAGCTCAGGTTGACCTGGAATTCACTATAAAGTCTCAGGGTGGCCTCGAACTCACAGCGATACTCCTACCTCTGCCTCTCTACTGCTGGGATTAAAGGTGTGGGCCACCATGCCCAGCTTAAATCAAAAGTATTCTTTTATTTATTTATTGTTTTATTAATAACTTCCATGATTGTAAACAATATCCCTTGGTAATGCCCTCCCTCCACCCACTTTCCCCTTTGAAACTCCATTCTCCATCATATCCCCTCCTCCTCTCAATCAGACTCTCTTTTATTTTGATGTCATGATCTTCTCCTCCTATTATGATGGTTTTGTGTAGGTAGTGTCAGGCATTATGAGGTCATGGATATCCAGGCCATTTTGTGTCTGGAGAAGTATGTTGTAAGGAGTCCTACCCTTCCTTTGGCTCTTACATTCTTTCTGCCACCTCTTCCACAATGGACCCTGAGCCTTAGAAGGTATGATAGAGATATTGCAGTGCTGAGCACTCCTGTCACTTCTTTCCAGCACCATGATGCCTTCTGAGTCATCCCAAGGTCACTGCTATCTGAAAAGAGAAGGTTCTCTACCAAAAGTGAGAGAAGCATTAATATAAGGGTATGAACATTTTAAGAGAAGTGCTTACTGGACAGTTTAATAAGCATAGTATATATATTTAACCAGACAGCAGCAGACGTTACACCCCTAGGGCTCATGACTACCCCTGTTTTAAGTTTTCAGTATCAGGGATGTATTCCCTCCCATGGAGCGGGCCTCCAGTCCAATTAGAGGGAAGTTGGTTTCCACCATGACAGACATGCCAGTATTGCACCTGTTGGCTCATTTGTCCTGGCTGGCCCAATATAAGGCTTGCAGTGTCCACTGTTGAGTGTCTTCACTGGTGATTTCTCTCTCTCCCATTGAACTGCATGCAGAATGGCTTCTTCCAGCTTTCTGTCAGCTGGTCTACATGGAGGAAGTTATCAGCACAGTTCTAGCTGGATTTCTCAGTGGCCTTGCAGTCCTTAGCAATAGGGTCTTACCATCTGTTCCTGGTAGGAAACCAAGGGCCTTGGCAATGGCCTATAATGTTTTGGGGGCATCAGGGACCTCCCTGGCCAACAACTCACTGGAAGGTATCCCATCTCTGGCACTGAAAAATTTCTAGTAACAATCTATGGCTCCTGAGTGTTCCATTGTCCAAAAAAGTAGGTTTCCATATGATTTATTTATATCCTCTTAGATTCTGATTAGCCCTCCCTCCACCTTTCCTTTACTCAGTGTCTTCTCCTGAGCTCACTTAGGCCTTTTCACCCCCATTTATCTATTATTCTACTTACATATATACAATACCATCCTATTAAGTACCCCTCTCACTTCCTTTCTCTTCCCTTTATGTCCCTTTTCTAGCTGACTGGCCTCTGCCACTGAGTTTTCTTCCTACTCACACAGAAGTCCAATCATCTGTGGCTAGAATCCACATATGAGACAGAATATGTGATGTTTGGCTTTCTGGGCCTGGGTTACCTTACTTAGTATAATACTTTCCAGATCCATACATTTTCCTGCAAATTTCATAACTTCATTTTTCTTTACCGCTGAGTAGAAATCCATTGTATAAATGTGCCATATCTTCATTATCCACTCATCAGTTGAGGGACATCTAGGCTGGTTCCCTTTCCCAGCTATTGTGAATTGAGCGGCAATAAACATGGTTGAGCAAGTATTTCTAAGGTAATGAGATGAGTCCTTAGGATATATGCCTAGGAGTGCTATAGCTGGGTCATATGGTAGATTTATTTTTAGCTGTCTTAGGAACCTCCACACTGATTTCCACAATGGCTAGACCAGATTGCATTCCCACCAACAGTGTAGAAGGGTTCCTCTTTTTCCTCATCCTCACCAGCATTTATGGTCATTTGTTTTCATGATGGTGGCCAATCTGACAGGAGTGAGATGGAATCTCAGCATAGTTTTAATCTGCATTTCCTTGATTACTAGGGATGTAGAACACTTTTTAGATGCTTATATGTCATCTGGATTTCTTCTTTTGAGAACTCTATTTAGTTCCATAGACCACTTTTTAATTGAGTTGTTTGATTTCTTATTATTTAATTTTTTGAGTTCTTTGTATATCCTATCAGATGTATACATCCTATCAGATGTATACATCCTATCAGATGTATACATCCTATCAGATGTATAGCTGGCAAAGATTTTTTTCCCATTCTGTAGGTTGCCTCTTTGTTTTATTCACAGTGTCCTTTGCTGTACAAAATCTTTGTAATTTCATTAGGTCCCAGCAGTTAATCTGTAGTTTTATTGCCTGAGCAATTCGGGTTATATTCAGAAAGTCTTTTCCAAGACCAATATGTTGAAGGGTTTCCCCTACTTTTTCCTCTAGCACTTTCAGAGTTTCAGGTCTGATATTAAGGTTTTTAATCCATCTGGACTTAATTCTTGTGCATGGAGAGAGAGAAGAATCTATTTTCATCCTTCTACAGATACATATCCAGTTTTCTCAGCACCATTTGCTGAAGAGGCTGTCTTTTCTCCCATACCAATGAGTATTTTTGGCATTTTTGTTGAATATCAGGTGGCTATAGCTACCCGGCCTTACATCTGGATCCTCTATTGTGTTCCATTGATCCACATGTCTGCTTTTGTGCCAGTACCATGCTGTTCTTGTTACTATGGCTCTGTAGTATAGGTTAAAATCAGGTACAGTGATACCACCAGCCTTATTTTTGTTGCTTTGTATTGTTTTAGATATTCGAGATGTTTTGTGCTTCAAAATGAATTTTTGGATTTTTTTTCTATTTCCATGAAGAATGCCATTGGAATTTTGATGGGGATTGCATTAAATGTGTAGATTGCTTTAAAATAAAAGTATTCTTAATGTGTGGATGTCTTTTTATAGAGATATGGCTTAATTTTCTTGGGTAATCATGTAGGAGTAAACTTGTTGAGTCAGAAGCAGTGTACAGTTAACTTTATCAGAAATTACTGAAGCATTTTCCAAAGTGGTCATGCCATTCTGTAGTTGACCAGCAGTTCATGCTGTATGGTCTTGCTATTTGCTAGTCTTTTTAAATTTTATTTGTTGTGGTATGTATGAAGTATACCTCCTTGAGGTTTTTTACTTTTTATTTTTTTGAGGTAGGGTCTCTCCCTAGCCCACACTGACCTTGAATTCATTATATAGTCTCAGGGTGGCCTTGAACTCACAGTGATCCTCGTACCTTTGCCTCTTCAGTGCTGGGATTAAAGGTGTGCACCACCCTGCCTGGCTTTCTCTTTGAATTTTTAATTTGCATTTCTCTAATGACTAATAATGTTGAATGCCTTTTATATGCTTATGACCATTTTTCTGTCTTCCATCATCAGTTTCCATATCTTTTGCTAACTTATACTATAGACTTTAAAAATATATTCTAGGTATAGCTTTAATATTTCCTTCCATTGTGTTGTTATGTTATTTTAAAATGTTTTATTTTTATTTATTTATTTGAGAGAGTGAAAGAGGCAGGGAAAGAGAGAGAGAGAGAGAGAGAGAGAGAGAGAGAGAACGGGCGTGCCAGATCTTCTAGCCACTTCAAACGAACTCCAGATGCATGTGCCACCTTGGTTCATGTGGGTCCTGGGGAATCAAACCAAGGTCCTTTGGCTTTACAGGCAAGTGCCTTAACCACTAAGCCATCTCTGCAGCCCTTGTTATGTTATTTTAATGGCAGGATGTTGAAAAGCAGCATATTTTAATTTTGGTGAGATCTAATTTACCAATGTCTTTATACTTAAGGACCTTTTATGTCCTAAGAAATTATGCTTTTTCTGTTATACAGACTTTCTCCCATGTTTGGTTCTAAAAATAAATAAATCTGTTTTTATCAGTATGAATTTCATTCTGCAAGAAAAACAACAGTAAATTGAATGCAGGTATTGGGTATGCACGTATATATTTAAAGATCAGTAGATTATGTCATTAGGAACCAATTCCTGTAAATGCCTTTTGTTACAAAGTACATCATTCAGTTTAGGACTTGTCTTCTCCTAGGAAGACAATATTATACTTCTTTACTTATCATGGGTCCTTGGAAGGGACTAAGTAAATAGTGGGCATTCAGCAAATTTTTGACCAAATTCCAACCTTTGATTTAACCTTCATTACTAAATTAGAAATATTTTAGAAAATCAAAGAACACCCACAGATTAGACAAAGAAGGAGGGATGGAGATTCTGGTGTGGAACTAAGAGTTCTATGGGGTTCTATACCAAAGCTATACAGAGTAGTTCATTGAACGTGGGAAAGTTCCCTGTTATAAATGTTCCCATCTTTGGAGATTCCAGTTCTATAGCTGAGGTTTCCTTTGTCACGACACACATCCATACACACTCTCTCTGGATGTTTATGGGTTATAGTATTGTTTTTGTCAATGAATACTGCTATCTGAGCTAATATCCTCTCAACAATCAAATGTTATATTCTCCAGTTCCTAGCTTTAAGTACTCTTTAAAATTAGTTTTTATCTACTTTATGAAATTGAAAATCCTAGTTTATTTATCACTATCTACAAAAGGATCAAGCTTGCTGGCTCCTGAACTTCCAGGTTCTGGTAAGCCTTCCCCAGTCTTTGCCCTGAGCTGAGCCAGGGGGAGAACCTCCATGCCCACCCCTACTCCCAAATGGGTTCTTTGCCCCCCACCCCATATTGCAGGAGCTCTCTGGACTTTCTTCTCTTTCCTTCTCTTAATGTAATAACACCTCTCTAAACCTGAAAAAATAAAATTAAAAAGGACCAAGCAATTAGAACTGGCCTCTTCTGTTGAAAACATTGTTATCACAAACCGCTTCTTAGGGAGACCATCAAAGGGATTCCTGATTGTGAGAGAGTTTGAACTAACAAAGTCAAGGACCTTTCTTACTTGAAGTAGATGTAAAATATTTTACATGCGTTGAAACACCTGTGAAGAGAAGCAACTTGCCCGAGGTTCTTATGTCAATAAGCTTTAGTTCATGTCTGTGTTTTACTACCTAAGAGTGAAATTTGCTTGCGACTTCTTGGAATTCAAGGAGAAATTTAACAGGCAGATAGACCCCCCAAAAAAACAGCCCCAAAAAGACTTAAAATAGCTCTGAGCAACTCAGCTGAACTCAGCTTTCTTGCTCTGACATTCAGATATTCAGCTTACCACTGCCTGCATGTCCGAAAGTTCCAATTCTGAAATAAGACATTCTAAATTTCTTCATTTGAATCATAAATTTACCTTTTCAATCAACTATGTCCAAGGAGAAGGGCCGTAAATTAGCAGCAAGGTTAAAATGAAGGTATGGGTGGGCTGTTTCTTCTGGGTGGTAGTCTGTAGTTCCAAGAGAAGAGAAGGAAGAACTTATGGGCTAGATACCCTGAAAGGTGTTTATTACATTTCCAGACATGTCGGTGGCAGAAGCAGGGCTGGCCTTTAGTCTGATCCAGTCTGTTTCAGACAACTGGTTTGTCTTAGCTGACTGTTATATGAGAGGCACCATACTGGACGGGAGACGTGGTTCCTTTTCCCAGGATCTACAATCCTTCTATTGAGTACACTGTTCAGTTTTAATAAGTCATCCAGCTTAGGTTTATCTTTGGGAGTGTTAGCCTACAGATTATGGAGAAAGGCTCCATTGAATTTTTTTTTGAAAAGTTCCAAGTTCAGTGTTAAACTATTGACTCTTTAAAAGTACCCATACATACACTATTTGTATAGGCCAGCCCTAAAGGACTGTAGTAAGCTCAAAACCCTAAGATAAAATCAAAAATCCCACTTACAGCGCCCCACCTCTTGTTCTTGGGACAGAGTCTCACTATGTAAGCCACACTGGCTTTGAACTCATGGCAGTCCTCCTGCCTCAGCCTCTGGCATGTTGTAGTGTTACAGGCTACCACATCCAGCTCCAATCTTCTCTTTCTTAAAAAAAAAATTGTTTGTTTTTATTTATTTGTGAGCAACTGACAGAGAGAGAAAGAGGCAAATAGAGAGAGAGAGAGAGAGAGAGAGAGAGAGAGAGAGGGAGAGAGAGGGAATGGGCATTCCACGTCCTGCAGCCACTGCAAATGAACTCCAGACACGTGCGCCTCCTTGTGCATCTGGCTAATGTGGGCCCTGGGGAATTGAGCCTCGAACCGGGGTCCTTAGGCTTCACAGGCAAGTGCTTAACCGCTAAGCCATCTCTCCAGCCCCAATCTTCTCTTTTGAAACAAAGAAAATTATGAGTTATATGTTGTCTTAGTTGTTGTTTGTGTAGATGTGGCAAAATACCTGACAGAAATAACCTATGAGAGAAAAGATTTACTTTGGTGTATGGTTTGAGAGCGTTTGACTCCATCACGGTGGAGAAGGCGTGATGGAGCAGGTAAGTCAGCGGTAGGGAATGTGTGGCCGAGGCTCTTCACGTGGCTGTGGCTCAGGAAGCAGAGAAAGGCTAGAACCAGGGGCTAAGAAATAACTGCCCTTGTACATACTTCTGCCAGCCAGGAGCCTCTGTTAAAAGATTCCACAGTCTCCCCAGGCAGCCCCACCAGCTGGAGAATAAGGCAAAACATGAGCCTGTAGGAGGCGTTTCAGATTCAAATCATAACAGTGTCTTATAAAGGTGCATTTGAGTTTGAAAGATATTATTTCTTGTTTGCTTTCAGCTTTTTTATCTTTCTACCCATGGAATAGCTTATTAACACAAAGCTATAAAGCTATAAAGTGAAAGTAATTTACAGGTATGTTGAGATTTAAGCTTGCTTAAAAATATGTGTATATGCTGGGTGTGGTGGTGCATGCCTTTAATCCCAGCACTCGGGAGACAGAAGTAGGAGGATCACCGTGAGTTCAAGGTCATTCTGAGACTACATAGTGAATTCCTAGACTAGAGTGAAACCCTACTTCGAAAAACCAAAAAAAAAAAAAAAAAAAAAAGAAGCTTTCATATATATGTATATATATATATGAAAGCTTCATATATATGCTTCATATATATATATATATATAATGTCATGTGTGTGTGTGTATGTGTGTGTGTACATGCATGCCGAGAGAGAGTATGACATGCTAGGGCCTCTTGTCCCTGCAAATGAATTCTAAATGCAGGCACCATTTTGTGCATCTAGCTTTATGTGGGTACTGGGGAATTGAACCCAGGCTGACAACATTATAAGCATGCACCTTTAACCACTGAGCCATCTCTCAAACCCTGACTGTTTTTCTTCCAAAAAAGATGTGAAGGGGCTACAGAGATGGCTTAGTGGTTAAGGTTAAGGTACTTGCCTGCAAAGCTTATGGACCCAATTTCATTCCCTGGTACCCACATAAGCCACATGCACAAGGTAGCACATGCATCTGGAGTTTGTTTACAGTGGCTAGAGGCCATAATGTGTCCATTCTCTCTCTCTCTCTCATAAATAAATAAATAAATAAATAAATAAACAAAATATTTTTTTAAAGGTGTGAAGAAAGTTGTCTAGTTACAAAGTCATGTTAAGACCCTGTAAAGTAGTAGCTGACTTAGCAAATTGCAGGGATGTTTTCTAAGAGACAGGCTTTAGTTATTATATAAGAGATATTTTATTTTGACTTGAATTTGTCATTGGCCTTATCTTTTTTTTTTTTTTGAGGTAGGGTCTCACTCTAGCTTAGGCTGACCTGGAATTCACTATGTAGTCTCAAGGTGGCCTCGAACTCATGGTGATCCTCCTACCTTTGCCTTCCAAGTGCTGGGATTAAAGGCATGTACCACCATGCCTGGCCTTATCAAGCCTTTTAAAAAAATATTTTATTAATTTATGAGAGAGAGGGGGAAAATGAGTGTACCAAGGCTTCTAGCCACTGCAAATGAACTCCAGACACATGTGCCACCTTGTGCATCTGGCTTATGTGCATACTGGGGAATCTAACCTGGGTCCTGGGTCCTGGGTCCTTAGGTTTCTCAGGCAAGTGCCTAACCCCTAAGCCAAGTCCCAATACTTTTTTTGAGGCATGTTCTCTCTCTAGCCCAGGTTGACCAAGAACTCAGCCTGTAGCACCTGACTGACCTTGAACTCATGGTAATCCTTCAACCTCAGTCTCCTTAGTGCTGGGACTAAAGGAGTGAACCACCTTGTCCAGCAAGACTATATATTTAACTATGACTTGGTCTGTTCAAAATCCTAGATTTGGGGCTGGGAAGATGACTTAGTGTTTAAGGCGCTTGCCTGCAAAGCCAAAGGACCCAGGTTTGATTCCCAAGGGGGCACATGCTTCTGGAGTTTGTTTGCAGTGGCTAGAGGTCCTAGAATGCCCATTCTCTTTCTCTCTTTCTCTCTACCTGCCTCTGTCTCCCTCTCAAATAAATAAATAAAAATATATTTTTTAAAAATCCTAGATTTGTTTTAAATGCCTATTTAAACTTTCATGTTACAAGAGAGTTAGTATGTTTTGCTTTTTTGATTTTGGAATCTCTTTGGTTTTAGGACCTAACCAGTTTGGGTAAGGATATTTCTCAGAGCTTATTTTTCCAAAATATTCTCTTTTTTTTTTAGAGTTTAATGTGTGCTTTGGTTAAGTTGTTTACCATTGTTCATATAATGTTAACTATCCACTCTACTGGCATGATTTCAGGAAAGATCAATTTAGGCATAGTTCAATGAAAACAACTGCAGGTAAATTATAATCTTTGCTTTTTTATTTCTGTGATCTTGACAAATTATGTTAAATTATAGTTTAAGTCTGCTCACAAACTTACCTTTTGTATTGGTTTACATAATATGTGTGGTCATTTAAACATGAGATCTTAGATCTGCTTGACAGTAATATTTAGCATTTACTTCTGATCAAACTGATATGCTCAGGAAACAGAGGGTACCATGGTGGTATTTTCACCTTCATTATTAATTATAAGTTTTAATATTGCTAGTAAGTAGTAAAATATAAGTAAAAGTTTAGGGTGATCATGAACCTGTATATCTCAATGAAATTTCAGTCTTTTGTTTTTATTTTTTAAATATGTTTAATTTTTAAAATTTATGTTATTTTATTTTTGAGAGAGAGAGGCAGAAAAGGGAGAGAGAGAGAGAATGGGTGCACTAGGGCCTTTCAGCCACTATGAATGAACTCCAGACACGTGCACTCCCTTGTGTGCATGTGCGACATTGCATGCTTGCGTCACTGTGTTTGGCTTATGTAGGACCTGGAGATTCAAACATGAGTTCTTAGGCTTCGTAGGCAAGTGCCTTAACCTCTAAGCTATCTCTCCAGCTATTTTCTTTTTATTGTTATTGCTGCTATACCCAGTGTTATCTGAATATTTAGTCAGAATATATTGAAAACACACAAGGCAAAAAAGCAAATTTTTTTCAAGTAGGTATTTTTTCTCACTGTATATGGTACTAGGCTACAGCTATGCCTATTTATTTTGAGGCCAATATTACATTTTCCCGTCTGTTTCCAAAGAGATTCAATGTGGCACATATGCTCTCCACTCACTTTCACACATTCTTTCTCTCTAACATGCAAAGTTACATTCTGCATTCATGGGAGTTATGTTACTTAGTGCTTGTGGTTATTAGTAAGGTCATAATTTTTTTGTTTGTTTGTTTTTCAAGGTAGCACAAGCTGACTTGAAATTCACTATGTGGTCTCAGGGTGGCCTTGAACTCATAGCAATCCACTTATCTCTGCCTCCTGAGTGCTGGGATTAAAGGTGTGCGCCACCATCCCCTGTGAGGTCACAAATGTTTTGAACAACAAGGTAGCAACAACTAATGGGGTCCTTCTGTGATAAAGAAAGGTGAGCGCAGTAGTAGATGTGGCATCAGGAGACTTACCCTTAATGTACTGCTCAGCCCTGTAACTCCCTCCTCCCACCTGTGTTATCCTTTTTTTTTTTTTTTTTTTTTTTCTGTATACCTTGACTTTTCCATTTGTAAATGAGGATGAAGGAGTTGTTTTTCCATTTACTTCATGGGAAGCCAAGAATGAATGGGGCTAGTGTTTCCATCCCCAGATGTATCAATTTAATCTTATTTGTTTATTTTCTGTCTATACTTCTGATTCCATAATGTCCCATTGTATATAGAGTTTCCATTCTTTTATTTACATTCTTTTCCTTCTCTGGGATTTTTCAAAATCGAAGTATGTTAATCACTTCTCATAATGCGCTTGAAAACCCAAGATACTTTTCAGATATAGACAAATGTTTGAATAGCTGTATTTGCTTTTGAATGTCTGTCCAAATCCCGGCCCCAGACTATCAAAAAGTATAAGGAGTGTGTGTCCCCAGCCTGAAATGCAGACCAGTGTCTAGGTAAGTGCTTTCTCAAAAAACTTTCACCTATTCAGAAAGTCTTTCTCTTGGCTACTCGGATGCCTTCCTTTCTTTCAACCCAGAGGACCGTCTAAGTGTGCTGTGACTGACAGCTGAGTTTGATCAGCACAGCGTTCTCTTCAAGAGCATTAACCGAAAAGTCTTAATTTCTCACTTGAAAAACAGATGCCTTACCACAGTCTTCAACTTGGATGGGCCTGGTCTTTCTAATACTGACTGATAAAAAGAAAAGTAACTTAGTAGTCAGTATCTGGTGCCACCACCAACTTCAGATAAACTATTAACAGTTAAATTTCAACACAAGAGAAAAAGGGGGACACTGAAACTTAGAAACAAAGTATTCATTGATAGAATTTCGTGAAAGGTTAGAGCCAAAATAATGCCCCATTTATGAGACTGTGCAGAAACCCCAGCCCTGACCTGATTTATGGGTCTGATGACAACAAGGTCTTGGCTGAAGACCCAAAGTTCTGTAGCGTGGCCATAAGAAGTTATCTTCTATCAAAATCTTATCGTGATTTTGAGGCCAGGATTTAACAATCAGAAATCTCATCACTCTGCTATGACTCATAGGTTAGAAAGCTCTGTACCATGAAAGACTGTAGTTATTTACCATTCATCTGAGGACTAGAGTGGTTTCTGTACATGGTAGGCTTTGAGTGAGTGTATCTGATTATGAATTGTATATGGTTTATTTTTTTTTCTGCCAAAAGGCAGACAAAGATTTAAAATTTCATAGATTTAGAGTCTCCTACAATGTTCCAGCAGGACTGTGGTCCCTATCCAGAAAGGAATCCTCCACTTAACTTTTAGCCATGGTCAAAGGACACATGTCTGGGTCATTCAATCACATCACAATACAGGGGTTGTTTAAAAGGACAAGGGGGCTGGAGAAATGGCTTGCCAGTTAAGGTGCTTGCCTGCGAAGCCTACGAACCCATGTTCAACTCCCCAGGTCCCACGTAAGCCAGACACGTAAGGTAACACAAGCGCACAAAGTCACACATGCACACAAGATGACCCATGTGTCTGGAGTTTGAGTACAGGTGGCTGAAGGCCCTGGCATACCAATTCTGTCTCTCATATTAAAAAAACTAGTCTGTTGGGCTTGCCTCAAAAAAAAAAAAAAAAAAAAAAAAAAAGAAAAGAAAAAAGTGGGCTGGGTGTGGTGGCTCATGCCTTTAATCCCACTCGGGAGGCAGAGGTAGGAGGATCACCATGAGTTTGAGGCCACCCTGAGACTCCATAGTGAATTCCAGGTCAGCCTGGGCTAGAGTGAGACCCTACTTCGAAAAACAAACAAACAAAAAAAAAAAAAAAGAAAGAAAGAAAGAAAGAAAGAAAGAAAGAAAGAGGAAGAATAGCTAGGGCAAAGTCTTATATTCCAGCATTTAAGTTTGGAACTGCTTGAGGCAATGGCATATTTCTATA
The DNA here is from genome assembly GCA_036346955.1 of Dipus sagitta. NCBI lineage: Eukaryota > Metazoa > Chordata > Mammalia > Rodentia > Dipodidae > Dipus > Dipus sagitta. Next base: position 119,340,330 of record CM070775.1, read on the forward strand.
TATATGTATCTCCTAATTAATAATAAACATATTGATTTATAAAGTAGAAAAGCTATTCCTGTAGTGTAGGTTTGACTACTCGGGGTCTTGTGACATTTGAATGAAAGCTCTGAAAGACATCTTCATTTCTTTAGGGATGAGGGCTGGGAGACGGCATAGTGGTTGAAGGCACTTGCTTGCTGGGCCTTAGAGCCTAGGTTCAATTCCCCAGTACCCACATGGAGCCAAATGCACAGTGACGTACGCATCTGAGATTTGTGTGCAGTGGAAAGAGGCCCTGGCTCTCTTGTGCTTTCTCTCCCCCCCCCCCTTGCAAATAAATAAAAAATAATTTTTAAAAAGCTGGACAAAGGCTGGACAGATGACTCAGTGGTTAAGGCACTTGCCTGCAAAGCCTGAAAACTTGGGTTTGATTCCCAGTACCCATGTGAAGCCACATGTGCAAAGTGGCACATGCATCTGGAGTTTGTTTGCAGTGGCCGGAGGCCCTTACATGCCCATTCTCTCTCTCTTCTCTCTCTCTCTCTCTCTCTCTCTCTCTCTCTTTCTCTCTGTCTCTCTCTCTTTCTCCTTGCAAATAAATAAAATATTTGTTTTTAAAAGTTGGACGAATAAGGCAAGGGAAAAATCATCTTGCAATAGTGTTTCTCCTTCACACATGGGGAAAATAAATTCCATCTGTGGTTACTAACTGTGTTAGGTACTTCCTTTGTTGCTGTGATCAGACCTGACAGAAGCAACGTGAGGAAGGACAGACTGACTTAGTTTGTCTCACCATTCAGGGGATACAGTCCAACGTGGCAGGGTGGGCATGGCCATAGGAGGTGACTGGAGTCTGTTGAGGGAGAAGCATGAGGCAACTGATCCCACTGTGGTGGCTGACCAAGAAGCAGAGACTGTGGTGGAAGCCAGGCTGGGCGGCAACCATTACAGGCTCATCTCCAGTGACCCACTGTCAGCCATTCCTCCAAAGGTTCCATAGTCTTCGAAAACTGCACCACCAACTGGAGACCAGGAGTTCAAAAACATGAGCCTGTGAGGGACATTTCACATTCAAACTGGAACACTAATTTAACCTGACTGCTACCTCATTTTCATTGTAAATGCTGCATTGGTTCCAACAGAGTTATTGAGGAGGAAGTGGGTGACTTGAACGTCAGCTTCTTGTCTTGTCTCGAGCACGGCTGTTAATGTAACAGTGAGGTACTCATTTGGCATACATGTATGCAGAATGTACTTATTTATAGAGTGACAAATTATTCCGACTTTCTTAATGAACGTATGCACTGTCTGGCGAATAATCTTTATATCACAGCCTTTTAAAATGAGGAAATAACATTCACCCGGTTCAAAATTTCAGAGGTCTGTGAAGAACCATTTTGTTTCCCTTGTTTCCCAAACTATTCTGTTAGCTTCCTTGAAGGCAGCTCAGGTTACCTGTTTCTTGTGTTTCATCTCAAACATACATTATGCATGTAGAAGACATAGACGTGTGTATCCATACATAAATAAATACAAAAATTTCCCCCGTCTACACAAGTGCTTGCTTATTATAACCTACTGTTCTACACTTTGCTTATTTTTCCTTAATAATATATTATTTCCACTTGTCATTCCATGTTGATACCTAAAAGTCATCCTTGTTCTTTTTTGTGGTGTCTGTTATGTGGATAGATCACATTTTTTTAAAAGTTATGTGCCTGGATTTTAAAAAATATTTTTATTTATTTATTTGTAAGGAGAGAGAGAGAGAGAGAGGAGAGACAAACAGAGAGAATGGACATGCCAGGGCCTCCAGCCACCGCAAACGAATTCCAGACCTACACACCACCTTGCATATCTGGCTTTACATGGGCACTGGAGGATCAAATCTGGGTCCTTTGGCTTTGCAGAAAAGTGCCTTGACTGCTAAGCCATCTCTCCAGCCCTCAGCTCTTGTGTTTTTTGTTTTTTTAATGTTTTGTTTTGTTTGAGGTAGGGTCTTGCAGTAGCCCAGGTTGACCTGGAATTCACTATGTATTCTCAGGCTGGCCTCAAACTCATAGCCGTCCTCCTGTCTAGGTCTCCCAAGTGCTGAGATTAAAGGCGTGTGCCACCGCACCTGGAGGATCACATTTTTAAACATTAGTTCCTTAATGATCAGCTCCTGTGTTATTGCCAGTCTTTTGATTCATTTCTTAGCATTGCTTTTTGTTTTGTTTTTACTTTTGAATTCATTTCCTAGCTTTTGTCAGGACTTACATATCAGTACCAAAAAATAAGGTATTTATTCTATTCTAACGTATCTGAGATCACATATAGACATCTGGGTCCAGGTAACCCTGGTGACTTGTCCAGTTCTCGTTTCTTTCCTCAAGGAACTCACCTAAAATGATGCTATGTATTGGAACCTTTATATTATACCAGTTGTTCAGTTAACTAGAAAGTTCCAGTAACTAACCTGTGATTTTCTTATTTCAGTGATGTAGCCTGTATTTCAGTTAAAAGAGACAGTCTTTATTTGGTGACATGTAAGTCATGTAAATGAAAATTTTATCTTTGATTAGTTAGGCCTAACAAAATAGAAACCATCTCAGATGTTAGGACAAACTTATTACAGGTTACCAAAACAGTTTTATTCTGTGTTTATTTATTATTTCTGTCTATGTCAAATAATTCTCTTCAGGACTTAGCTAATATATTTGATGATCCTAGGTTCTTAAGGTAATGAGTAGAGACAATAATGAGACAATACAGGTATGGAACAGGTTTGAGGGCCTGCCTGGTTGCTGTAAGTCTTGACTATATTGTATGTAGGCAGCACAAAAAGAGAATGTTGCTCACATAGGCAGGGGAGGTTTTGATATTCCCTTACCATTCTTTTCCTTTAATTTTGCACTCATTGGATTATAACTCCTGGTCTCTTAGTCTACTCTTATTTATTTTTTTTTTACAAATGACATATAATTCTTTTAAAATGTGGTATTTAGAAAATGATAAAAAAAATCCATCAGGACCAATTTGTAATATGATCATATATTAAAGTTCTCAATAAAATTATTTTAAAAGGCACTAAGATTGCTATACAATATAAATTATGTATAATATATAAATATATTGAAGATAGTATTTTTTTTTTTTTTTGCTTACCAGGAAAAGAATGCAAGAAGAACATCATGATTTAGGATTTTAGTTCTTCCCTTATTTTTGTTTTGTTTTCTGAAAGGAACATAAAGAATTGCACTTATTTTTCTAATCCTGGGAGAAGGGACCCCATATAGTACACAGGCATAGAGTTTACTCCTTACCTCTGCTAGAGTTGGTTAAGTAAAGACAAGTGGATCAGGTAGAGGAAGAAACAGTTCTTTTGGTTTGAGCAATGAGACAACTTTGTCCTCTCTCTCTCTCTCTCTCTCTCTCTGTGTGTGTGTGTGTGTGTACATGTACATGCATGTTGGACTATTTATTGTGTTTATTTTTGGATGGAGTTAGAGGAGAAAGAAAGAAACCATCAATGAAATCTTACTAGAATTTGGTATAACCTCTTTTTTTTTTAATATCTAGAGTTTGAACTCTAAGCCATTTTTATTTTCATGTCTCTATTCTGCTAAGTTTTTACCCTAGAAAGAGGAGTATATCATATCTCATTTTACCAAAGAAATAAATAGGTTTATTGTCTTGTTGTGGCATCCTAATCCTGTGCCTACTTGTTTATTATTTTGAGACAGGGGTCTCACTGTGTTGACCAGACTGGCTTCAAATTCATGATCCTCTTATGTTAGCCTTCTAAGTACTGGAATTACAGGAGAGTGCCACCACACTCGGATTGCATGACCTTTTAAAATCCTAGTATTATAGTAATGTCTTGTTTTTATAAGTACAGACTTGGCACTACTGACATTTTAGACCCGATCATTTCCTTTGGCAGGGGCTGTTCTGTACACTCTAGGCCATTTAGCAGTATTACTAGCTTGTACCCATTGGATGCACTGACGCGCCCTCCTGGGAGACAGAAACCACTTCTACTAGAGAACAACTGCTCTAGACATATATGCTGGCCCTACATATTCAGCCAAGAGGCTAGATAAGATGAAGACTAAGAAAATGGCGTCAGATTTGCAACTAAAAAACGTTAGCAACTTTTTGAGAGCTTTTTGGCTAGTGTGGTAGTTGCCGGATCTGAGTACATAGGAGGAAGTGGGAGGCTGAGTGGACGGACGGAAGAGTGGGTAGAGGTTGTGCTCTTGTGCATTTTGACCATGGAGAAGAGCAAGAAAGGAGCATATGGAGGAGCATGGGCTGGGAACGTGTGTGGCCTTGAACTCATTTACATGCTGATAGGAAGGCATCAAGGAGAAGTTGATAGAGGTGAAAATGAGGATAGGAGCAACTTGAGGTGGATGAATCCAGAACGCAGGGAGAATTCATCTTAGGATGGGGATTCTCCAAGCTGGAGAGGGTTGTTTATGATGGGCATGGTCCATATCTGGCTGGGCTCAGCTTCTAATCTGGGGACAGTCCAAGAGACTAGTAAGTCTGGAGTTTTCTGAAGGCTCAGGGTGTCCGAGCTTCCCAGGATAGTCCGCACTATATCAGAATTCCCTAGAGTCCATTCATCCCCACACATTCCATGACTCTATTTTAGGAGACAGGCATATACTAACTAGACTTGGACTCTTAAGACTCTGGATTTGTCAAAATAGTCAGATCAGTGGGCTGTTCTGAAAACCTCAGGAGACTTCCCAGGCATCAGAGACCCTCCAGTCATCCCACTTTTAATTAACAAAGATGTCACTCTCCACTGTGAGTTTTTGATGAATACTGGTTTAAACACATTGGCTGTTGATTAGAGAAGACTCCAGATTATTTTAGTACTAAGTTAAAAAGAAACTATACTGTTAAAATGTTAAAGAATGAATAAAGTTCCGTTTCTTTGTAGTTTAATAGAAAGTAGATTTTGGAACCAGAAAATAATTGGATTCAAATCTTGACTCCTTTACTTACCAAGGTATATAGCCTTGAGCAAGTCATTTGATATCCATGATATCCTCATAGTAATACCTGGTAATGTATAACTTGCATCTTGGGTAAGATTAGAGGTCTTGCATCTATAGTAGCACATTGTTGATATTAATGAAATAGGAGCCAATAGTATTTTTAATTATTTCAGAATGATTAAACCATTATTTTACTATGACACGGCCCTTAGTATAATCTGAATTCATTGTTAGAATTCCAAACCAAATCAAGAATTTCATTTCTCCATAGATCTAAGAGAGATGAATGGTGATGTCTTGGTCTAAATTTTGGTAGGAACAGAAGTTTTGAGATAATCCTGGGCCAACTAATTTTTTTTTTTTTTTTGTTTTTTCGAGGTAGGGTCTCACTCTAGCCCAGGCTGACCTGGATTCACTATGGAGTCTCAGGGTGGTCTCGAACTCATGGCGATCCTCCTACCTCTGCCTCCCGAGTGCTGGGATAAAAGGTGTGCGCCACCATGCCCAGCCTAAAATTTTTTTTTAAAACATACATGTCATCATAGTAGATGTAAAGAGGCAAGCTTCTAGATTGTTTTTAGGAACATAAAGTAAATCAAATGTTTTGATCACTGTTCCTTTTCATGGATGTATCTTAGAAGGTGTCACTTAAAATAGAATAATCCTGTTTCTTGTGTTTAATAATTCCTTATTCTTTTATTTTCCTCTTTCTTTTTTTTTTTTTTTCCAGAGTATTGGGAGCTTTCCCAAGTTGTAACATTTGCTGTTTTCAGTTATGCTGAGAAAGCTTCTTCTGTATGAACTGTGCTATGTGGAGGGAGAAGAGAGAGCAATGGGGGGGGGGGCGGGTTTAAAATGTGACGAGAATCATGTCTAGGATAATTGTCCTGGTGTTTTTCCTTCTTGAGAGAAATTCAGATGTCTGTCTGGCTCTGGTTCAATTGCTCTATGGGCGCAGCTAAAGAATGAGACTGGGGAGGGGCAAAGGCAATTAAAACCTTGAACATCATAAATGCCCTTCCTAATTAAGTGGTGAGGATGGAGAATGAAATACCTTCTTGGGCTGTATATCTACTCTTTTAAGAGTCTGCTGAAAGATTTGTGTTCATGTCTTTTAGACAGAGTAGAATTTTCCAGTAACTCTGAGAAAAAGTTTTTGTTTTTTTTTTGTTTTAAATTCTCATCATTTCCTGCTTTCTGTAAGCCTTTCATATTTGATTTTCCTGGGCCATCTTACCTATGTTCTCCTCCCACCCTCACTAGTGACTCCAACATTGAAGAGCCAGACCCAATTCTCCGGTGTATTAATGGAGACAGTTCAAGTATCTAACTGCTATGTTTCCTTTGTTCAAGTTGCTTTTGGTCCTTGCTGGGAAATGCTCTGAAAACTGAACCAGCGATGGAACACAAAGGCCAGCCGATGTTGTCCCTCCCTGTAATGCACTGTGCGATTTGTTCCCACCTCCTGTTCACGACTCATTAGTCCCTAAGTACAGAAAAGGTTGCTGCTCTGGGATAAAAGGAGTAGACCCAGCTCGGAGTCCTTTTTCGCCCTTTCCTGTGTTTTATTTGGGTGCACTCACAGTTCTCCATCTTCATTAGTGACCTGGCAGGGGGTTGGCACAGTGCTGAGACGAGCTTTTGCTGGTTCCCTGGGGTGTATCAGAGACCTCAGAACTCAATACCCTACTATAAAAATAAAATACTATGCTTCAAACGATCTTTTGATGAAACAAAGCCATACATCCCAATCTGCCCGGGCTCTCAAATTGCATCCTTGCCAAGTGCCTCCTTTGCATGTTGCACATGCCCTCCCAGCCCCCGCTTTGCCTTCCGCTCGAAATGCACTTTTTTTTTTTCTATAGTCTGTATCAGGTAAATGTTTATATGTCTGTGAAACATGCAGGCTGTGGCAAAGATTTGGGATAGTAGTTTCTCAGGAGGGAAAGTGGCAGCAGGTATATGTTCATCTTAGGTTTATAACCAAACCTTAGGAAAATAAGTGAAGACTAACGGTGCTACAGAAAGGAGTTATAAGCCAGGCATGGTGGTGCATGGCTCTAACCCCAGCCCTTGGGAGGCACAGGTAGGAGGATCTTTGTGAGTTCAAGGCCAGCCTGGAAATACAGAGTGAGCTCCAGGTCAGCCCGGGCAACAGTGAGACCCTACTGCTACAAAAAAAGAGTCACAAAGCAGGTATTGGAAGGGGGTTGTGATCAATTTACATTATCTTCATGTATGAAAAATATCAATTAAAAATAAATTACATGTTTATAATTCAAGTTTTTCCCCTCCAAATTTTCCAGGCTCACCAAATTACTGTCTTATTTACTCTTAAGCACTTTGGGACCTTTCTCTGACTCAGAGCCACATATGTATGCGAACTCCAGAATCAAGTGTGATACTCACATGAGCAGGGTGTCCATCAGACTTTTCTTTAGGCTGTCTGGAGTTCCCAGAGAACTGAGTCTTGGTAAACTTCTAGCATTTGGATGTGATAACTCTGAGAACTGACTATACTACTTCCACTGTATTTATTTACTTATTTATTTATTTGAGAGAGAGAGAGAGAATGGGTGCACCAGCCATTGCAAACAAACTCCAGATGCGCACGTCACGTTATGCATCTGGCTTACATGGGTACTAGGGAATCAAACCCAGGGCCTTGCACATGCTGGGCAAGTGATCTGCCGCTGACCTACATCCCAGTCCTTGACTTTTTTTTTAATTTGTTTTTGTTTATTTATTTAAAAGTGACAGAGAAAGAGTCAGATAGAGAGAGAGGGAGAGAGCATGGGCGCGCCAGGGCCTCCAGCCACTGCAAACGAATTCCAGACGCGTGCGTGCGCCCCCTTGTGCATCTGGCTAACGTGGGTCCTGGGGAATCGAGCCTTGAACCGGGGTCCTTAGGCTTCACAGGCAAGCGCTTAACCGCTAAGCCATCTCTCCAGCCCGACTTTTTTTTTTTTTTTTAAGAAATGTATAGAGCTAAGAGATATTTATGTTCATAGTAGGTCTATACACTTTCAGTCTGCATTTGCTTTTTTTAAAAGTAGATAGTCTCTTTCTCCTTGCTACCACAAACAATTTGAGGACTTCCTACTCCTCTCTCTTGTGCACACTGTCAGGTAACTAGTATTGCTAGATTTCTCGCTGGAATTGTCTCATGGATGGTACAGGATCATTGCAGCTGTCTGCTTGTTTGCCAACACTTTGTGTTTAAAGTTTCCCATTTTTCCAAACTGATGGGTATAAAGTAGTAGTTACTCAGGTGCATTTCTTTGTTTACTAATGCGCACCCCTTTATTTGCTAGTGATGTATTTGAGTTTTTTTATTTTGTATTATGACTATTGAAGATGTAATATATGTAGACCTTGATTTTAAGTTGGTCAAACATATCAATGTTTTTAAAATCTTATAGTTCTTAATTTTAGGATGTAGGGCTACAGGGTTATTCACACACTTAGACTTGGTTTTATCTGGAAGTCACCTTTGACTAGAGGCATTGTTTGAGATAGGAGAATCATATTTTGGAAAGCAATGTAACAGTTTAGTGCGGACCAGAGGTCCATAGTGTATTGTAGATTGTGGATGAAGAGTTTTTTGGTGTAGAATATAAGAAAAGGTTATAGACAACACATTGCCTTTTATACAATTTAATGTGTAGGCATATGTAATGATAACACAAAGTTTTTTTAAAGAAACAAGGACAGGCACTAGGAAATTAAATATTTGTTTATATAGATGTGGAGAATGAAGGGTGGATATGGGAGGGGGGATGAAATAAGTCAGAGAGGCCTTATAGGGAAGGCTAGAGAGTGAGATTAATCCAGTGGTTTTGAGAGGGGATAAATATAATTTAGGAGAAGTGATAAAGAAAGTGGGTCAATGATAAGCCAAAAATAAATTCATTGAAGAGAAGCAGAAATGAAATATTTTGTTATGATTCATAACTGAGCTATACGTAAGGAAGAAAATACTCCTCAATAACTACATCTGGATATACTTTTTTGACTTTTTAGGCTGTTTTTCTTTTAAAAGATTTTGTGGGAGAAACAGGAATGTCCTCCCCCCCCTTAGGTGAGGATGTCTTAGAAGGAAAGCAGATGTTTCTTCTCAAGTGCATGTGTGCACCTGTCATAGGATGAAATGAGTAGTTACTATTGAAAGCAGATTTTGGTTGTTTTTTATGTTGCTGTTAAATTAAAATTCTCTTCCTGGCAAGTATAGGTTTATAATTAAGTCATTTCTCATGCGTGTTCTTTTGGCTGCATTTGAAACTTGATGATATACAGAAGCAATATGTGGGTGGTTTCTTAGAAATGAGATGAATGAGTTATTTTATTGGCATTTATCATCTGATGTGTAGGTTCTTCCTGTTTATGCCAAACATTGAAGACTGACAAATTATATTCAACTGAAGGGAGGGGAAAGGTCTTGGCTGTGAAAATAACCTAAGAAATTATATTTTCAATTTATTTTAACCTGCCAGCATTTATGAGGAATACGATATGTAGTGGAAGCCATATTCTGTTGGGATCATACTCAATTATGTTTCAACAAAAAGATGGATTCCCTATTTCTTTTTTAAAAAAATATTTCTTATTTTTCTTTATTTATTTGAGAGAGAGAAATAGGGAGAGAGAGAAAATGGGTGTACGAGAGCCTCCATCTGCTGCAAACGAACACCAGATGCATGTGCCCCCATGTGCATCTGTCTTACGTGGGTCCTAGGGAATTGAACCTAGGTCCTTTGGCTTTTCAGGCAGGCACCTTAACCACTAAGCCATTTCTCTAGCCCCTATTTCTTATCTTCAGTTTCATGGCACATATTTTTTGGGGGGAGGGCTGACTTAATTCTGTTGATGTTTACCTTGCTCTCATCACCATTTATTTTTATTTCCACACACCTAACACTACATTCACATTTTGTATTTCTCTTGTTTAGTCCCCATTACACTATGCATATTTTAGATAAGAGAAACATATTCAGATCTGGGGAGATGGCTCAGATGTTAAAGGTGCTTGCTTGCAAGACCTGCAGGTCTGAGTTCGATTCCCCACTATCCACGTAAAGCCAGATGCACAAAGTGATGCATGCATTTGGATTTCGTTTGCAGTAGCAAGAGGCTCTGGCTGTCCTATCTGTCACTCTTGCTGTCTCTCTCTCTCTCATAAATAATTTAAAAAGCAAACAGATTAAAAAAAAAAAACAGATTCAGGCTGAAAGGCTGAGCAGGTATCTGAGATCATGCTGTATTAAGTATCAGATTTGGAGCTAAGCCTAACTCCAAAGTTTACCCTTTCTTTCTTTCTACCTGATGATACGATTTTTTTCCCCCGTGGGCTATATCCAGAATTCATATTTGTTACATGATGTCTTCATTAAGCTCTTTCATGTGTGAAAAGAACATCTGAAGGATCTGGGCACATTTATGTTGCATTGCAGAAAATCTGTATTTAGATTCCCCTTAGCAATTGAATGTTGAATCTCTGCTGTCCAGTTGCTAAAACACCAATTTCTGAGAATTGTATGTATAGAAGATTTCTTCAAACTATTTGCAATTTAGTTTTAGGCCAAGTTTTTAAAATATTTTTATTTATTTATTTAAGAGAGGGATAGATAGAGAGAATAGGTGCGAGACACACACACCACTTTGTGCATCTGGCTTACATGGTTCCTGGGTAATTGAACCTGGGTCCTTTGGCTTTGAAGGCAAGCACCTTACAGCCTGGGCTAGAGTGAGACCCTACCTCAAAAAAAAAAAAAAAGTCTGTTTCTTCTCTCTCTCTCTCTCTCTCTGTCCCTCTTTCTTTGTGGTACTAGAGATTAAACCCATGCTAGATAAATGCTCTACTGCTGAGCTGTATCCCCAGACCCCTTTTGATGTTTGATTTTGAGGCAGAGTCTCACTAAATTGCCCAGGGTGGCCTTACTGTAGTCCAGGCAGAATTTATGATCCTCTCCTCTCTTCCTCTAGAATGACTAGGAATATAGGCCTGAACTACCAGCCAGCCTGTTCTCTCTCTTCTAAATCTACCACACTGCCCCATCTTTATTTTACTTTATTTATTTATTTATTTGAGAGCGACAGACAGAGAAAGAAGCAGAGAGAGAGAATGGGTGCACCAGGGCCTCCAGCCACTGCAAATGAACTCCAGATACATGCGCCACCTTGTGCATCTGGCTTACATGGATCCTGGGGAATTGAGCCATGAACCAGGGTCCTTAGGCTTCACAGGCAAGTACTTAACCTCTAAGCCATCTCTCCAGCCCTGCCCCATCTTTGAGACGACCTAGACTTGAAATTCTTCTCAGATTTGATGGTCAGGAAACAGTATTTTTGTTGTTAAAAAAATCCTGTAGTTGTTATGAATGTTATATACATGATTGTATTTTCTTCTTTAGTTGTTAGAAAGGTTAGAGCTGAATTTGCAGATTTTGTCTGGTAACCATGGAGAAATAAACTATGTTTTTGTGCTACCCACCCCCCAGGAGTTATCTCATATTCTTCTTTGATCTCATGTTTCCTAATTATTTGTCTTACATGTTTGTATTGAGTGAATTTTTATAAATATAGCCATTTTTCTGGTAATGAATATAAATATTTAGATGACATAAAGACAACTAAACTTTTCTGAGTTGATAGTTAAGCCGTATTTCTCCTAGAAAAGTCACATGTTCCCATTCATTTTCCTCATTTTTCATTGTCATTATGGATTGTTCTTATGACTAATATATTAGTAGATTCTAGAATTATTGTATATAAAGTTATTTTTCTTTAAAAATTAATCTCTTTAACTTCTGTTTGTTTAAGTTCATGTTTCTTATTAAAGGTATATTCACTTTTTATGAAAACGTTGCTTTCCCAAAGAAATTTAACTAATTTGAATGTGTTTTTGTCTGAGGATAGGAATAGGGAAATTTGGAGTCTTAAAGGTATGCCAGTGACAAAAGTTTTTGAGAACTTATATAGAATGAAATGATTTTTAAGCTAATTCTCATGAGTATAGTGAATTTGCTACCTATTGCCCAATTGGGTGTTTGACTGGTACTCTAGACCATCCAAAACTTCACATATCATTTTCCTCCAAGTAAAGTTACCCCCTATTGTTCATGCCTTCCCCTACCCTCTCCATTTCTTGTTTTCATGAGTGTACTACTCTATATCCATTCTCCCAAATCACATATGTGACAGCCATGTTATTCTCTACTACTTAGTCACCTACTTATAGGTTGAAAGCTTGTCTTTTTCCATTCCCACCTTTCCAGGTCCCTTGTACATAGCCTTGCCTAAGCAAGCACTAAGAATTTTTGGCTGGAGAGATAAGGAAAAGAATGAATAAATGCAGAAATGAGAAATGAATTGTCTTAGATTCATTGTTTCTGTCTGAACTTCTGGAGAAACCCATCTTACTCTATTCTTTCCCCCTTCCTTGTGTGTGCGCACACGTGTGTGCACACTCACAAACACGTGTGTCTTGCAGATTAAACTCAGATCCTCACAAATGCTTTTCTGAACCTTTCTAATCCATCCCCGGTTCTGCAGTGTTGTGAGAATGGCATTCCTCAATGCCAGTGAGATTCTGTTACTCTTTGGCTTCAAACTTTTCATTGCTTCTTCCAGATTCCAGCATCAGTTTATTTTAGCATCCAGGGTCTTCATGCTAAGTCCACTGAATCTTTTTGGTCTCATGTCCCACCTTTTCTCTCTGCTGATTCATAATTCTGTCACGTGACAGCACAGCCCCATTTCCTCCCATGTGCTATTCATTCCACAGGATACCTGAAACTTCCCTGGAAGAACTTCCTGGTGCTGCAAACTGATTCAGGTGCTTTCTGTCGTTCTCAGTGGGATCATGACTTCCTTTGCTGAGTGCTGTCTCTTGATCCACACCGGTTCTGTACTCCTAAATAACACCCACATTCAGTGAGCAACAGTGGCTATCTGAATATGGACTGGAATAAATCTGTCGTCTCACCATTCACATGTACTTGCTTTGTTCCAGATATCTGTGTGTGTGTGTGTGTGATGTTGGCAATACTGCAGTGAACGAAATTGTGTCTGTCCAGGTAATTGCAAAGTAAGAAAAATGGCCAAATGTAGTGCTGAGGTTATAGCTTATGGTACAGAACATGATTTGCATAGGCAAGGGCATGGTTCAACTTTTAGTGTACATAAAAGAAAAAAAGCCCACATAAGCAAAGAGACATAGAATCCTGGGTTGTATTAGTACGATGAGGAAGGTGAAGAGGTGTAGGGAGGTCTGAAGCATGCAGTCAAGCACAACTGAAGAGACCGTGGAGCCATGCCCTCGGTGGTGGTGGTGGTGGGGAGCTCTGGTTGTGGGGAGAGAGAGTAGCATTCCCACACAGCTCTGCATAGGATCTAGAGATACAGTGGATGAGACTGTTACATCAGTGTTGTTTATTTAACTACGCCATCTGTTCTTTTTCCATATTATATGCCATGATTCAGAGCTCCTTGTGTCTTTAATTGCTTGATTTTTTTTTTTTCAGAGTTGGAAAACATAACATGGGAAAGACCCTTTGTTCTCCCCGCTAATTATTTCTTATTCTTTTCTGTGGAGGCAAACCCAGAGTTTCTTATGGATTAAAGTCTCCTAGCATGAAGGATACTGGTTCAGTACCCGCCCCCCCCCCCCCCCGCCCCATCTACCCATATGTAATCATCACACTCAGGGATGTGTGAAAGTGTCTTAGGTTTTCAGTCTCTTTGAGGTTTGGCCGGGTTGTGTATACATAAAAAATTCTCTCATTGTAGCTAGATATAAATACTTTCACTGTCTTTGTTCAGTCCTAGCCCAGCCTATGACCACAAACAGAATCATCTTTCACCTTTTGTCCTCAGCAACACACACACACACACACACACACACACACACACTCACATTCATAACTTTGGATCTCATTCTTTGTTCTGTCACCTTCTTAGTGCAGCTAAGTGTGCTCTGTGGCAATTTCCAATAGTCATTAGGGCATTCTTCCATATAAGTTGTAAAATTTTATGTTTAATATGCCCTATGCACTTGAAGGAGAAGGAGGTAGAGGAATGTGGAGGAGGAAGAGACAGGGAAGGAGAGAGAGAAAGTGAGACTGAGAGAGAGGGAAAGAGAATGCAAATTTGCAAATACGTTGTCCTCTGGCCAGGGACAGGTGGACTGACAACCAAACAAAATAACACTAGGGTCCTTGTGATGGGAAGGAACCTAATATTGTTATTGTTCCGCTTAGACAACACTCATGTGAGGTTATGCCAGCCCTTGTATTGAGAGAGTCCAGTCGAGCAGAAGTTTCTGGTTTCTGAGTTCAGAGCTGCCAAACAACTGAGAAAACTGATTAAATCTGGAAGGAGGCAGCTCACGGACAGGCTTCTCCAGGCACCTCTGAGGACAATCAAAGATAAATAAATGCTCTTTTATGAGCAGAGTATGGGGTGAGAGGGAGGGCCTGGACAGGAGTTAAAATTTCAAAGGAGGAGAGAAGCTCTCTGACTTTCTTCCTCATCAGACTCTGGTCTTATGGCTGTGCTCATGCTTGAATAGTTTGTTCATGTAAGTACACATGACTTTGATGGGAAAGGAAGAAGACAGTCTACTGTCCTTATTAAAGAGAGAAACATGATCAGATGTAGATCACTTGACAGACTGAGGCAAGAGAATTTCCAGGAGTTCTAGGCAAATCTGGGCTACACCATGGGTACATAACAAGACTAGCTCAAAAAGAAAACAAATAAAAAGGTTTTATTTTATGAATATACACATTTATAAACATCATTCTTTTTGTTTATTTTTTAAAATTTATTTATTTGAAAGCGACGGACAGAGAGAGAGAGAGAGAGAGAGAGAGAGAGAGAGGCAGATATAGACAGAGAGAGAATGGGTGCACCAGGCCCTCCAGCCACTGCAAACGAACTCCAGACGCGTGCGCCCCCTTGTGCATCTGGCTAACGTGGGTCCTGGAGAATCAAGCCTTGAACCGGGGTCCTCAGGCTTCACAGGCAAGCGCTTAACCGCTAAGCCATCTCTCCAGCCCTATAAACACCATTCTTGATGGTCACTTGCCTATAGAACAGAAAATCTCTGGCCTGTGGTATAGAAATTTAAGTTTGAAAGTTTGTTATATATTTGTTCTCTGGAAGATTTTTGGACTCAGTGTGGGCTCTCTAAAGTTTAGTAAGCTACCTTGGGTCAGGTAGTTCTTGGCCCCTCAAATATTCTGGGTATGGAATCTGCCTCTCAACTTACTTTGTGCCTTTAAACATTAAATTCAAGGGGTTGGTAAGATCGCTCAGTTGGTAAAAGGACTTGCTATACAAGCACAAGTGCCTGAGTGTGTTTGATCCACCCATATAAACAATTGAGTGTGGCCACACATGTGTTTAACCCCAGTTCTGTGCTGAGCAGACACTGGAGAATCAGTTGCTCAGCCAGTCTGATCAAAAAGGACTGCCCTGTGGGCTGGAGAGATGGCTTAGTGGTTAAGGCACTTACCTGTAAAACCTAAGGATCCAGGTTCGATTCCATAGTACCCACATAAAGCTGGATGCACAAGATGGCACATGCTTCTGGAGTTTGTTTGCAGTGATTAGAGGCCCTGGCATGCCCATTTGTCTCTCTGTCTGCCTCTCCCTCTCAAATAAATAAATCAATCAAAATATTTATTTTAAAAAAGGCTGCTCTGGGTTCAGTGAGAGCCTCTGTCTCAGAAAACAATAGAGGAGGACAGCTGACATTATCCGCTGATCTCCACATTTATATCCATAAGGGATATGTATCACCACAAACACATACATATACGACTCACTGCATACCACACAGACCATGAGACACATACTACACAGCACCAAAACAACAACAACAACAAAAAACCCTTTAAATTTAAATAAAACTGGATCAGGGGCTGGAGAGATGGCTCAGTGGTTAAGGTGCTTGCCTGCAACCCTAAGAACCCAGATGGATTTCTCCAGTACCCACATTAAGACAGATGCACAAAGTGGCATGCATGCACCTGGAGTTTGTTTGTAGTGGCAAGAGGCCCTGGTGTGCCCATTCTCTGTCTGTCTGTCTGTCTGTCTGTCTTTCTCTCTCGCTCTCTTTGCTTGCAAATAAATAAATATTTTTTTAAAAAGATGAGAAATTTAAAAAACAGACTGTATCAAATAACTCTCCCAAAGAGAAGCACTCTTAGATGAATAATATAATTAATGACTCCTGCAAAAATACAAGGATTTTTGCAGGTTCAGTATATTTTGTTTCCTATTAGAAGCGCTAATTGGCATTTGTCAGTATTAGGATTGTGGCTTGGGTGGGCACTCTTTTGCTGTGTTTATTTTAAGAAACAGAGCTCACCTAGTCACAGTTGTGCGAAGAGCTGAGGTAACCTCCTTGGTGTGACACAAGTCCTGTTTGTGTTGGAGACAATTCCCAGAACCTCAAGGTAACAACATATACAGAGCAAGAGTATGTCCGCAAGAGTTTTTATTTGACATTTTTACTGCTAACAATCTACAGAAGTTTTAGAATTGAATGCCAGGCCAGGCTTAAGGGACAGTTTCTATGCCTGTGTGACTTTGAATAATTTAAAGAATCATCAATGGGCTGGAGAGATGGCTTAGCGGTTAAGCGCTTGCCTGTGAAGCCTAAGGACCCTGGCTCAAGGCTCGATTCCCCAGGACCCACATTAGCCAGATGCACAAGTGGGCACATGCATCTGGAGTTTGTAGTGGCTGGAAGCCCTGGTGTACCTATTTTTCTCTCTCTCTCTCTCTCTCTCTCTCTGTCTGTCACTCTCAAATAAATAAATAAGATAAACAAAAAAAAAAGTTAAAAAAAAAGATTTTAAGAATCAGCAAAAGATTATATGGCAGATAGTAGAGAATAAAGATTGTAACTTCCATATACCCTCACAAGCTGAGAGGGAAGGTAGACTACTTCTAGGTGTGTGTGTGTGTGTGTGAGAGAGAGAGAGAGAGAGAGATTGAGGTTTCACCAATCACATGGTTTTATTGCTGTACTGAATGGCACCATACCCCCTTTAGGCTCACAATGCTTATTAGAAAAGGGGAGAATTGTGAGAAAACAATTTCCCAGGGAGTACATTAACCACACAGTTTTAAAATTATTAAAATCTAGATGTTCAGCAAGTGTGGAAGCAGGCCTCTGTGGTAATTAAAGTCTAAGTATTATAAAATATTCAAAAGCCAAGTTGGGGGACTGGAGAGATGGCTTAGTGATTAAGGCACTTGCCTGCAATACCTAAGGACTCATGTTCGAATCTCCAGGTCCCACGTAGCCAGATGCACAGTGACACAGGCACGCAATGTCGCATACGCGTCACAAGGGGGAGCCTGCATCTGGAGTTACTTCACAGCAGGCTGAAGGTCCTGGTGCGCCCATTCTCTCTCTCTGCCTCTTTCTCTCTCTCTCTCTTAAAAATAAATAAATAAACAAACAAACAAATAAGAGCCACACGTGGTGGTGTGTGCTTGTAATCCCAGCACTGGGGAGGTGGAGACAGGAAGATCCCTGGGATCACTGGTCAGCCAGTCTAACCTACTGGGTGAGCTCCAGCCCAAAGAGAGACCGTCTCAAAAAAAAAAAAAAAAAAAAAAAAAAAAAAAAGAGACAGCCTTCTTCAGGGATGACACTAAAGGTTGTCTTTGGCCTCTGCATGCACGTGCACTCACATAAATGTGCACACACACATGTGCACACAAAGAACTCAAAAAAGCATACTAGATTCTTTGAGGATCGTCTTTATTGTTGCAAGTTTGTGAACACCTCCACAACAGGCAATCAACACTGAGTAATTAAGGAAACAGGTAAACTGAGAAACAAAACACCTGGAGGTAGGCATAGGCGATGTTCTCTGTGGTGAAGGTGCGTTCATTATCTAACCTTCCCGCTGCACGCATGCCCTCTGCACGCATGCCCTCTGCATGCATGCCCGCTGCACGCATGCCCGCTGCACGCATGCCCTCTGCACGCATGCCCGCTGCACGCATGCTCGCTGCACGCATGCCCGCTGCACGCATGCCCGCTGCACGCATGCCCTCTGCACGCATGCCCTCTGCACGCATGCTCGCTGCACGCATGCCCGCAGCGGCCTGGCAGCCCCTGTCGTCACCCTGCGCCTTATCAAGCACACAGCTCTCGAGCAGCATTGTCTCTAGACACTGTGGACATCATGTGATACTGCGTGAGTATCAGCCTGTCTGATTCTCATAAGCGTAAGAAATCCACCACAGGCTGCATTCCCTTCTCATGAAGCCAAGCGGTTCTTCTCGAGTGACTTAACAAGATCATGTTATTCCTTATTGCATAGGCTACAGGTTGGGGCTCGTGAGCTCTGAATTCTTTGGTGCTGGACCCAAAAAGCCAAATTCATGATTTTACCATCCTTTCACAGGAATTAGCTAAATCCATAAGGTTTACACTTGATTTTGGCTTGTTTTCTTAGGAATCTAGATGTGAATATATCTGTTAAATCTGCCCAGGAGACAGGACTGTTATTTTGTATGAAAGTAAATGAACACCTTGATCCCTCAGTGAAGTGACAGATTAACAACAGTGGAAGATACTTTTTTTTTTTTTTTTTCTTTTTGGTTTATCGAGGTAAGGTCTCACTCTAGCTCAGGCTCACCTTATTATACTCACATTATGTTGTCTCAGGTTGGCCTTGAACTCATGGTGATCCTCCTACCTCTGCTTCCCGAGTGCTGGGATTAAAGGCTTGTGCCACCATGCCCAGCTTTTGTAAGATACTTTTAATGGTTTGTAGCTTCTTCATTCTAAACCTGAGGAATTGTTTTCTTCCTATTGAGTAATTCTGAGGTCTAATAGGAAACACCAACATCTTTCAGATGGTACAAGGAACAAAATGCCATAGCTTTGGTGGTAAGAGTTAGGAATAGAACAGGTAGCACCCAGTTTTGCACAATTTACCCAATTAACCAAGCAGCATTTTCCAGAATTATAAAACAAGGGTCGTGTAAATGCTCTCCATATTGCTTCTTACTCTTGAGGTTCTGTCATTACGCTTTCACAGTCTGGCAATGATAATACAAATGAGTTATGTGTGGAATTTTATTTTGTATTAAAACAGGTGGCTTATACTTGTAAATAATAGAATGTGTTTCTTTTGTGAATGCATGACTACTCTTCAAGTTGTTAAAAAAGAAACAGTTGTTTCGTTTGGGGACAGTTATGGATCTGGAGATTGGGGAATGAAAACTTTGCATTTACTTTATGCTTTTTGGTTGCTTTTTCAATCATATATCATTTAATTTTTTAACTCTGCATTTATCATGTCTTGATATTTTTATTCATTTGCAAGCATTGAGAGAGAGAGAGAGAGAGATGGAAAGAATTGAAGATAGACAGAATGGCTTGTCAGAGCCTCCAGTTGCTGTAAATGAACTCTAGATGAATATGCCACCTTGTGCAGCTGGCTTTACGTGGGCACTGAGGAATCAAACTCAGGTTGTTGGGCTTTGTAAGCAAGCACTTTAATTGCTAAGCTATCTCTCCAGCCCTGTTCTATCATTTTTTAAAAGGATAAGGATAGAAGGAAGACTTCAAAATTATCACAGAATGACAGTCACAGGATAACAATATTTGAAATTTCATTTCAGGCTCTAAATATTCTATATAACCCTATAATATTTGTAAATATAATAACTAGACTTTGGCTTTTATTATGGGAGTTCTTCCAATCCTGCCCATGAATGAAAACAACTACTAGTGACAGGAGTATGTGGCTTCTACTTACTGGATTCTTTAGATCTTATTGTTACTTTACCGTAATAGTTTAGAGAATGATCTTCTTTTGATTTGCAGCCATGAGAAAGTGGAAAAATTGATTTTTAAACCAAAAAGTGATAAATTGTGCCAAGTTTAGAGTATTTCAGAGCCCTGCCATTTCTTACACAAAATTCAGTCGCTCCCTCCTCATCTTTATAGAAGACAGAACTGCAGGAAATGAAAAGTAGTCTGTTAAAGCATCAGAAAGATTTCCAAAGTCTGTGGCTGGCTAACAAGGCTTGAATTTTGGTGTGAATATTCATTTTTGTTCTATTTCCTTTTCAAAAAATATTTTGTTATTATTATTTTTTAAATATTTTATTATTTATTTATTTATTTGAGTCGGAGAGAGAGAGAATGGGTATGCTAGGGCCTCTTGCCACTGCAAATGAACTCTAGATGCGTGCACCACCTTGTGCATCTGGCTTATGTGGGATCGAACTTGGGTCCTTAGGCTTTGCAGGCAAGTGCCTTAACCGCTAAGCCATCTCTCCAGCCCCTATTTTCTTTCTTTCTTTCTTTCTTTCCTTTTTATAAAGTATTGAGAAACTGTAAGATCTAGACACTAGATGTCTGTAGCCAGGGACACTTGTGTTTTGGCCTCTTCTACTTTGCTTTCTATAAAATATGACCTTAGGGAAATTTATAGAAAATGAGAACCTAAGGAACCTTTGATCCTAGTTTTGAAAAATTAGAATACCCTCTTGCTACTGTCAATATAATTATCATAATCAGCGTAAAGTAGACGTGCAGGGTCATTGTTAAGTTACCCTGTCTAAGCTAGCTCATGTGCTCTATGTGACACCATGTTTTCTAGCTTTTCCCATGTGCAGCCATATCAAGCAGCGAACTGATACTCGTGCTAATTGGGGCTGGCAAAGATCTCATGTTTTAGTCAGACTCGCATTGTCTCTGGCTAATTTATTTTTACTTCCGTTCCTTTCAGAGAATAGCACCACTGTAGTTCAGCTTCTTATCATTTCGTTGGAACATCATGGTATTCATGCCAGAGTTCTTTTAGGTCTGGGACTGGGGATATAATAAGAAATGTGACAAGGTCTTAGCCCGTAAGAAGCTTCCATGTATCATTTCCAGTCTATGTCATAGCCTCCACGTAAATGTCATCCTAGTTGTGTGGATAAGAAAATAGGCTAAAAGAAAACAAGATTTCCAGGATTCTGAAGCCTGTAACTAACTAGGCTTCAGTGCGAACCTATTATATTTGATTGCAGACTGTCCTCTGCTCTGTTCTACTGCTTTGCACAGGCTGGTGTTGTATCTCTCATCATTAAGATGTTTATTGTTATCTAAGATTGGTCTAAATATGCTTGACTATGGATGTAGTTCAGCTGACAGGAGTGTAATTTTTGCAGTCAGGTTCGCATTGCTGGTAGAAATCACCCAACCAAGAAAAAGAGAAAAAGAGGTTTATTTTGGCTTACAGACTCTAGGGGAAACTCCACGATGGCAGGGGAAAACGATGGCATGAGCAGAGGGTGGACATCACCCCCTGGACAACATAAGGTGGACCATAGTAACAAGAGAGTGTGCCAAACACTGGCAAGGGGAAACTGGCTATAACACCCATAAGCCCTTCCCCAACAATACACTTCCTGCAGATGGTGTTAATTCCCAAATCTCCATTAGCTGGGGACCTAGCATTCAGAACACCTAAGTTTATGGGGCGACTCCTGAATCAAACCACCATAATAGTGTAAGATAGGAAGTTCATAAACAACTTGCTTTTAATTTTTTTTTATTTATTTGAGAGAGACAGAGACACAGAGAATAGGCATGCCAGGGCCTCCAGCTGCTGCAAATGAACTCCAGTTGCATGCGCTACCTTGTGCTTATGTGGATCCTGGGGAATCAAACCTGAGTCTTTTGGCTTTGCAGGCAAGCGCCTAAACCATTCTAAGCCATCCCTCCAGCCCACAACTTGCCTTTGTAAGCCTGGAGCAGGGCAGCCCAAAAGGATGCTAAATTTTATTTGTACATTGAAAAGTATAATATTTTGGCATAAATTAAACCAAAGACTTGTTATGTGGGAACGGTGAAAATTATGCAACATTGTTGAAGGAAATTAAAACAACCTAAATAGATAGAAAGCTGTCTTATGTTCATGAATTGGAAGATTAATATTGCTTAGAAAGAAATGTACTCTAAATTGAGCCACAGATTCATCCCCATCCTGTAAAATTTCAGGTGATTCTAAAATTCATTTGGTTCCAGAACAGCCCAAAAAACCATGTTAAAACATTCTCTAACGAAGACTCGAGTTGGAAGGTTCGTTCTCCCATTCTTCCACTAGGAAGTGGTAGCGACCCTGACAGCGTGGTTCTGACATGGGGAGCAACACGGAGCAAGTGAATGAGAGTGGAAAGCTGAGAAGTAAATTTCCATTTATGGCCGTTTGATTTTTGACAAAGGCTACAGTGGGTGAAAATCTATTTCTTCGAGAAATTATACTGGTAGAATTCCACAGCCACATGCAAAAGAATAAAGCTGAACGCTTTCAGATCACATGCGAATGGCCAAAATATTGAAATATGAGATCCCAAACCATATAACTATTGAAAATGTCGACATAAATCTTAGGACTTTTGACTCAGGTCATGGCTTTCTAGATACGACACCAAAAGCAGCCAAAGTAAAATACAAGTTCCTAGTTTTTTTTTGTATGTGTGTTTCTCAGCAAATCACTGGAAGACAATCAAGACCCTGAGAGGCAAGCTGTAGAATAGATGAAAATAACTAAATCTTACATTTAATAAGGGTCCAATATCCAGAAAATGGAGAGAATTTTTGACACAATAATACAAAGACAACCCAATTAAAAACAAGTTAAAAAAAATTTAACTGGAGAAATGGCTCAGTGAGTAAAGTGCTTACCACACAAGCATGAGGACCTGAGTTCGGATCCCTATTACCCATGTAAAATGCTGGCATGGTGGTGCCCACCCATAACCCCACCCCAGGGGAGGCAGAAACAGGGATTCTCAGGGCTCACTGGCTAGCTTTCTAGTTAAATTGGTGAGCTCCAGGTTCAGTGAGAGACTGTGAAAGAATCAGCTGAAGTGGTGATTGACGGTGTCTGATACCAATCCCTGTCCTACACAAGTGCACCCATCTACATGCACCCACATATAAGCATGCATATACATGCGAACACACATTCACACACCATACACAAATATACATGCCAACAAGAAAAAGAAAAACAAGAAAATTGAGTAGGTGTTTTTCAAAGAAGATAATACACATAGCCATTTAAACACACAAAAAGATGCTCCATTGTCTCAGTCATTGGCAGAATATAAATCAAAATCACAATAGCAGTGAACACCGCTAGTACGACTATAATAAAAATGATAGACAATAGCAAGGATGTTCTGGAACCCTCATTCACTGTTGATGGGAGGGCAAAGTGGTTTTGCCATTGGAAAAAAGGTTGGTATTATTCAAAAAGTTCAAGAGGGTTACCATATGGCCCAGCAAGTCCACATCTAAGTATATGGCCCAGAGAATTAAAAGAATATACTTACAAAAACTTGTACATACTGACAATAGCATTATTCATAGTCAAAAAAAAGTAGAGGCCAATCCCAACGTCTATTAACTGATGGCAGGATAAACAAAGTGTGGTATATACATTGGACTGTTATTTAGTGATAAGTAGTATAAAGTACTGATACATCCTTTTACATGGATGAACATTATGTTAAAAAGAAAAGGGTAGTTATACACAGGTATAGTATTATATAAGCCCATGCACATACAGTGGCCAGAATAGGCAAATTAAGAGAAACAGAAAACACAGAGTTGCCATGATCTGGAGAGATGGAGGAATGTGGAATGACTTATTAATTGGTATGTTTTTGGGGGGTAATTAAAATGTTTTGGCATTAGTTATTATTGATGGTTACAAATGTCTGCATATATTACATACAATGTTATATAGTTATATCTCAGCAAAACAGTTACATGTATTTAAAAACACCAGTTATTGGGCTGGAGAGATGGCTTTGCGGTTAAGGTGCTTACCTGGGAAGCCTAAGAACCCTAGGTTCAATTACCAGGACCCATGTAAGCCAGATACACCAGGTAGCACATGCGTCTGGAGTTTGTTTGCAATGGCTAGGGGCCCTGGCATGCCCATTCTCTCTCTCTCTCTGCCTCTGTCTCTTTCAAATAAATAAAATTAAACTTGTTAAAATCACCCATTATTTAGACTTGGGGGTTTGAATCCAGTCTATCACTTCAAGTGTCTCTATTTGGACTGTTTTGATTTAGGCACAATATGATCTAGGTTTTCATGATCTATTTAGACTTTTAATTTTCCTTATCTTATTTTTTTATTTACTTTTTTTTTCTTTTTTCTTTTTTTTTTTTTTTTTTGAGACAGGGCCTTACCATTTAGTCTAGGCTGGCTTTGAAATTGCGATCTTCCTGCTTTGACCTCTCAAATTCTAGGGTTACAGGCTTGCACCACCATGTTTGCCTCGTAATTTTTCTTTACTTGTACCTGCATTTTCTCTTGCCTTCCTTTGCACCAGCTAGCTTTATTACATACAGGCAAAACCTGACAGAGGGCAATATGATGTCATAGTTCCCTGTTGATCTCTCTCTTTTTAAACCTTAATGGTAAATTAATTGCCACGCCAAGGGTGTCATATTGTAATTACATCATTTGGAAATGTGTTTTCAGGAGTATGGCTTTGATTTAGAAACTGCTTTTCCTTCATTTTCTGTTATTGGTGGGACTTGATGACCACACGCTTAAACTCCCTGGGTAAAGCCCAAGAGTCTTGTGGGGGGAGTGGAGGGTCAGTGTTGAAATGATTCATGATTTGATATAATGCAGGCAGGTTGACTATGACTTTTATAATGTGCTTGTGAGCCCAGCTTATGGTATATATTCATACATGTGTCTTTCTTTTTGTAAACATGGTATTCAAGGAGATTTTATTTCTTGGATACTTTGGCACAGTGCTAGTGAGAAGTATGAGTGTCCTACCCATAGCATTATAGAACAGGAGAAGCGAAATTTTCTGAGGGGAATCAGGAGCTTAGTAGAAAGAAAAGATAAAATCTTTCCACTGGTATTCCCACTGCACGTTCCGAGGGGTGTGCCTGGGGATCCTCTGCTATTTAGTGCTTCCTTATTCAGAGCGATTGGATAAAGAACCCAGTTATTTGGGGCCTGGAGTATAGACAGCAAGGAGCCATGGTTCTGGATGTGGTGTCTGGCCAGACATCCTTGCTGGTGTTGACAGTGGGCTGGAAGAGAAGGCTGGGCCGTGGTACTTGATAACACAAGGCACGAGCAGCCTCCCTTCATTTCTGGTATCCCTTTGACAAAAGACTGTGTATTAGCGTCTTGTCAGATTGAGTGCTGAGCATCCCTCCAGCTGATGGCTGCCAAGTTGTTGGCATAGTTGGGGAGAATTCTACACCAGAGCTTCAGTTTCTAGATGCATTTAAATTGCGAATTTTAATCAGCTATTTTATTCCTTGGTCTTGCTCACCAACTTTCCCTGTTTGCCTCTTCCCCATTCAAACAATAGGAGCCTCCAATTTAGCTCTCTTAATCCTTGGTTAACCTTTAAATTTTATTTATTTGTTTGTTTATGTGAATGTGTGCCCGTGTGTGTGTGTGTGTGTGTGTGTGTGTGTGTGTGTGTGTGTTGGAGTGCCGTGGCCTCTTGCCACTGCAAACAAACACCAGATGTTTGCACCACTTTTTATGTCTGGTTTATGTGAGTGGCTTGGGAACGGAACCCAGACTGACAGGCTTTGTAAGCAAGAGCCTTTAACCACTGAGCCATCTTTTAATTGTTGTTTCCAACAGTTCCGTGAGGAGATGGCATATTTCAAAACAAAACAATAACAGCTATCTTCTATTCTCCAAGCAGGTTTGAACCTAGATGAATTCATTGTGTCTAAACCAGAATAGGTGATAAAACTTTTAAGGGTGGTGGAAGTTGGTGGTACAATAGCTACTGTTCATCTGCGTTTCTAAAAATGATAGGTCTCGTGTTGTGAAACAGCTTCATTATTACACAATCTTGAGGTTTAGTGAAATCTTAAACGATCATCACCTCTTCTTCCTGCAGGAATGTTTCAGCTTAAAACATTCTAAGCAAATAATAATCTTAAGTAATTCAAAAAATATCTTAAGGAGATAACTCATTCCATTTACTATTTTTTACTGCTAGGAAAATTGTGCTTATAAAATTGCTTCATCAAAAGGTTAATTCAGTGTTCTCAGTTTAGTTTTTCCCTATTAGACCCTAGGTGGGTATTAAGTATATTCACTCTCAACATGAAGCAAGCCATCCTCTTCAGCTTTACACTAGATATTTTCCCCATAAATGGGGGGGGGCGGGATCTCTTGGGCAAAAGACTCCCACGAGTCAAGCTTGAGTGTGGCGGCCCACACCTGCAATCCCTGTGCTCGCGATGCTGAAGCAGGGGCTCTGACGCAAGTTTGAGGCCAGCTTGGTCCGTGTACAGAGTCATAGGTTCCAGGTCAGCTTGTGCTACATTGTGAGGTTCTGTTCTATCTCAAGAACGAAAATGATACAACAATAAAAAAAGGCACATAGTCACTCTCGAGGTGTATTTTTCTTGAATTTAAGTTGCAGTTGAATTGAACATGGAACGATCACAGAACTGGGTATAGCATCGCAAGCCTGTAAGTAAGTCTGTATCTCCAGCACTTGGGAGGATGAGGTAGGGGAACTGCAAGTTTGAGGACAGCCTGGGTGAAGAAAAGGAAGATGGGGGGGGGGGAAGATCTAGTTTTATTACCTGGAGCAACTAGCATTAGGAATGGGAAGAGGCAGAGGATAAATGATGAACTATATTGTAGGAAATTGAAAAATGTTCACCTTATCCCCTAATCTCTTCTTCTTACCTCTGTTGCACACGTAAAGAGATAAAGGGAATTTTATTATCCCAGGTCTGTCTCAAGGCTGTTCCTGCATTTGTGTGGAAGGGAAACCGTTTGCCTTTTTTGGTCTTTAGGTCCAAAAGCTTTTGCATTTCATGAATAGAAGACTGATAATTATTAGTACTTATTGGACACAAGAAGTGTGCCAAACCCTTTAAAACACTATTTAATCTATATATATATCTCTGTTACCCAACCATTTATGTACAAGTTGATATATTTAAAGCACTTTGAACAGTGCCCAAAATATAAGAGCCCAAGAAATGTTTATATCCATTTTGAAGATTAGTGAAGTATACTCATGATCTAAACTATTACACAATATTATGTCTTGTTCCTTCAACAAATCAGGTTTCTTTATAAAAGTCTTCCCTGATGTTCTCCAGTACACACACACACACACACACACACACACACACACACACACATATATAATGTTCTAGGATCAAACTTGGCTTTTAATTCTATTATCTGACTAGTTCCAGTTTGTGTGAGTCTTAAATCCTGTTTTTCCTCCGCCTTTATCCCCAGGGAAGTTCATTTTTCAAATTATCAGTGTCTGAAACAAATTTATTTAGTAAGAATGTGGAATTTTTCTTACATGATTGTAAAAAGACAAGTAAGATAATTGTATGAAAGGACCTGTTCAGGCTCTTTCTGCATGGTAGGGGGTGGACAAAATAACCTCTGGATCACTTCCACTTGTGTAACTCACCATTTCGGCAGGGCAGCAGCATTTCAGGCCAAAGTTCAGCTTTTTTGTTGTTGTTATTAAATTCTTTTATTGTCACCAGGAAACTAGGGAAAATGAATTCTTCACAGTATGCTTGTGCGTGCAACTTGAAACGGCTTACACACTAAATGAAATTAAATGAAAGGCAGCTGTTTGGGAAAGGGCTGTCAGAAACTGGTGGGGTTCTGTTAGAGCGAAGAGAAGGCAGGAATACGCTTTCAGAAACAGGATATCAGCGGAGGAGGAGAGCAAGGCCAGCTTTACATGCACAAGCACTCGTGTGATTGTGCCGCTACCTGTCTGCTTAGTGCATCCACCCTAAAGCATCATTTGCTCTTGAAGAGTAGGTGTCTGCTTTCATGTAGCAAATGCGCGGTACTTCTCTCTTTGCCGAGCAGTAAATACAGTCCAATCACAACACAATGCCGTCCTAATAGGTACTTTGGTTTTTGGTGAAACTGGAAATCCAGTAATTCTCAGCAAACCACTTCCTTTACCCAGTACCTTTCTGCTCCTGCCAAAACGCACCTGGGAAGGACCACCCTGGGCAACTTGCCAGAGGTGCCATCCACGCTTCCTGAAATGGCTGCCAGCAAGAAGGTAGCAATTACCTCCCGTAGCAGACTCAGAGCAGATGGGTGTCCGTGGTGATGAGTGTTACATTATGAAGTCTTTGATTTGTGGTTGTACTTTGTGATTCCGAAGCACATCAATTACTGTTACCTATGGGATTCACCTCCCTGCTCCCCAGGTTTTGATGCCCACTGTTTAGACATGTGTTTCTATGACTTCTCCAGGCCCTTTGACCCCAGAGACGCGTCACTCCTCTACCTTCTAACCCTGCTCCTCCTGCAGGTAGCCCTTAGTAAGAACTCTGCCAGCTGTAGATGGCGATTATACAGGTTCCTGCCTTTAAAGGCATTTTTAGGAGACTCTTTTGGGGTTTAGACTATTGAAGTATAACCTACCCACAGCTTAGCTTCACTTAGGAAATTTAATGAGCATTCAGAGAGGACTCGGACAGTGTTGCATGCGTATAGCTTTCTTCTCTAGAGCTCCCCTTACATGGAATCTCTTTTTTCCCACCTTATTTAACGATGGTCTTCCATAACTCATCGAGGCCCAGTCTCAGCCGTCTTCCTTAAGGTCTTCTTGCTTGCTTCCCACCTCCCAGCGCCTTCTTCATATTTTACGACTTAGACTGCGAATCCACAGTCCCTTCTTTGACTGACTCGTGACAAGAGTCACAGATTCCTCCTTCTCCCTACCTACTATATCACAGTGTGGATCCTCTCACTGCCTCTGGGTATGGGATCTCATGTCTCCTGCCTACTGCTACATGGCACCCAAGCCAGTCTCACATGCCAAGCCCCTGGGTATATTTCCAAACTGAGTCAGAGGAACCTCCCAGGGATCCTGTAGTTTCTCATGTACCATGCTGCACCTAGAAATAATTACAAAAGACTGAAATGGCCATAGTCTTGAATTTAGATCCAGCCTTCTCTTCACTGGGGAGAACAGTGCTAGCAGAGTAATTACACCTTTAATACACTTTCTTCTGGTTTCTCCTGCCTGTCTGGTGTGAATGCATGTCGTCTGTATGCGTGAGCAAGTGGCCTCCGTGGTCACAGCACAACTCTTGCCCTCAGTGCCACCTCCACAGGGTAAGTAGGCGTGCGCTCGGTCAGAGGCACCAGCAAGCTTCCTCAGCGGTAAAATGATGTTTACTGAAGCAGATACCGTTACTGAAAGTAAGATATGGATCTCCGGTGGTCATGTTCATGCAAGTATTTGCTGCTGAATTCTAGAACTGTTTCTGGTATCTTCTCTGAATGCTTCTTATAGCTCCTCCACAGAGCCCAAAATGATTCTTCCTCATAATCAAGACATTTGAGAACACACATTCTGAACGAGTCATGGCTATATGTGACCAAGTCTGTGAAAATGTAGAGAATTCTGCCTATTTTTGCTGGTCACAGAGCTGAATCAACAGCTCTTTTTCATTACGTCCCCTTCTCATTTATTCAGAAAACATTTATTGGGTCTAGTTATATGCTGGGTACTATATTAGGGCTTAATGTCAGAAAACTTGAAAAGCTCTGTCCCTCATTCTTGAGCTTATAGTCTGCTGAGTTGTGAAGAAAGTGTTTTCCTCAATGTCGTTGTCAAGATTTCCTACTGTCAGTGGCATTTATGTCAACAGCAGCCCATAATACTTTTTGTTTACTTCATTCACTTAGTATACATTTATCTCACTCACAATATAACCAACTCATTCCTCTGCCTGGCCCAAGATGAGATGACAAAATGTGTGTGCAGGTACATGATGACACAGCCTCAAATACAGATAGTCTGGTTGAATTCTTGGCACATTTTCAGTTTTTACATGGTGAGCTTTAGCCGTAGTAATTTGGATTTAATTATCCTGCGATCACGCTAAGGTGATTGTTTTTAGTTGAGCCTTAGGAAATCAAAGCCGGCAGCTGGACTGCAGCTGTGTCTCAGCTGGTTGCATCTGAGCAGAATTCAGAGGGAAAAGTGGCAACAGGCTCCCTAACTCCAGGAGATCGTCTGTGGTCATTCCCGGCGATACCTGCCGGATGCTTTTAAAGCCAGTCCAGTGAACACTCAGGAAGTAGACCTCAGTGAAAAGATATTAAGAATATAGTGTGTGTTCAGGGGCATGCCATCATTGTTTTTTTCTCAACAAATTAAACTCACCTACATAGGATATTTACCTCAGAGAATTGACAGTATTAAATTACAAAGACTTGTTCTGAGGGTTGGCTGTCTTAAAATTCTCAGAACTCTCATAAAATTTTTAGCTAACATCTCCAAGTTTTGCATGAAAATATTTTATATGCAGTTGAGGACAATAAC
Source organism: Dipus sagitta (assembly GCA_036346955.1). Taxonomy (NCBI): domain Eukaryota; kingdom Metazoa; phylum Chordata; class Mammalia; order Rodentia; family Dipodidae; genus Dipus; species Dipus sagitta. The sequence goes on from CM070775.1 coordinate 119,370,701, forward strand.
ATGTTTGTGTTCCCTTGTTTTACTGGGTTTATTTGTTGTAATAAACTTTTCATTCATTCTTGGAGGAGATCCTAGTATTATCTGTTACTTAATCAATATTGCCTCTGTTGTAAAAGATACCGTAAGGAAATCTTGAATAACAGTTTTGCTGTGTATAACAAAGGGTGGCTAATAATTTTAAAGTCATATTAAGAAAGCAGTTTACTAGACAAAGAGGTAAGAGTTTTGAACAAGTAGTTCAAAATAAATGAACTCTAATTTGCCAAGAATAGACTCACTAACCCTTCAAAAAATGCAGATTTTAGTGTGTTCTGTGGGGAGGCTCTTCCTGTTTTGGTTCACTAACCTGTCAGCATATGATCAGTGAAGCTGGTACAAAGAAGGAAGACTCTCTCCCCATACACATTCTTGGAGGTTCTCTTGGGGATGACCTCTCTCTCTCCCCATAGACATTCTTGAGGTTCTCTTGGGGATGACTCTCTCTCTCCCCATACACATTCTTGGACGTTCTCTTGGGGATGACCTCTCTCTCCATAGACATTCTTGGAGGTTCTCTTGGGGATGACCTCTCTCTCTCTCCGTAGACATTCTTGGAGGTTCTCTTGGGGATGACCTCTCTCTCTCTCTCTCCATAGACATTCTTGGAGGTTCTCTTGGGGATGACCTTCTCTCTCTCTCTCTCCATAGACATTCTTGGAGGTTCTCTTGGGGACGACTTCTGTTTCTCTCTCGTAGACATTCTTAGAGGTTCTCTTGGGGACAGCTTCTCTCATACTCACTGAAGTCTTTCTTTGTCATATGCAACACATTCATACCATCCCAGAAGCATGGAAGTGCTACTTTAGATCGGATTGCTGCAAGTAGGCTTTGTGAATTTCAGTAATAATAAGAATGTTTTTCTCTCATCTGTGAATGTTCTGATTCACAAGAACTGATTGTATAGATACAAGGATAGCTGACAGAGCCCTTAGCACAGTCCCTGCATTGATGGGCTGTATTTTACATACAAGCTTTTAGAGTTTCTTCATAGTTAACCTGTTAATTAAGCCCTCTTCTCACAGTTTATACATAAGGTTTTCTCATGTCTTCATTAAATAACACTGTCAAAAGTGTGATTTTCTAGTAAAATGTTTCTCACAGGTCTCATTGTAGTTTCTCGGCAGTATGAATCTTCTGGTAAGGAATCAACTCAGATTTCTGTCTACAGGCCAACCAAATGCAAGACAGGCATAGAGCTTCTCTCCAGTATGACTTTTCTGTAGTAAGGAAAAGTTAATCTTGTAATGAGTTTTTTTCCATAATGAATATATGTATGTATGCATGTATGTGTATATATATGTATATATATATATATATATATATATATATATATATATGTGTGTGTGTGTGTGTGTGTGTGTGGTCTCTATCATCATTAGTGAAAGCCATCCACTCTTGAGCCATGGAAGACTTTATATAGTCACTGGATACTTGTTTTGCAGCAAATTTTGTGTGTAACACCTGGACTTATTAAGGTGGACTTGTACGATCTTATTTTATATAATTTAAGCTGGGAACTGGGAGATAACTCAGTGGTTAAAGGCACTTGCAGCTGAGTTCAGTTCCCAAGCCACCTAGTTGAGCCAGATGCAAAAAGTGGCACAAGCATGTAGGGTTCGTGTGCAGCAGCCAGAGGCTCTAGTGCACCCATGCAATGCACACTCACTCATACACACATGCATGCAAATCGATCAATCAATAAACTGTGATAATTACATTATTAGAGACCATTTATCTTGTACTAATCCATTTAAATATTACATATTGCCTAGCCGTAGAATAAATCCTTCACTCTGAATCTGATGTAGTATAATCTAGTAACAATCACATCTGACATTTTTGTATGATAGTCTGTAAATAAGAGCTTTTGAGGGTTATATGTAGCATTTTGTTAAATTTATATAGTTATATATGATGGTTTCTGGTTTTTAAGAGCATATCAATACAACTTAGCTTATCATTTTGTGTGAGTTATCAAATGTAAATATTTCTCAGTTTGTGTTTCATCATCATGAGTTTAATGCACAAGTGGAGATACAGATATTTCCCAAGTCTTCAATGATTAAATATTTTTAGACATCAAATGATTTGTCAGAATTATCATTGATTATACATTTTTATAAGTTACTGTGTATTTTTTCACTTTTTTTTAATATTAGCATCCATGGTAATGGGTTTCATTATAGCTTTAAAATTTTTATTTTTATTTTATTTTATTTTATTTATTTGAGAGAGAGAGAGAGAGAATGGGTGCTGCAGGGCCTCGAGACACTACAGATAAACTCCAGACACATGTGCTACCTTGTGCATCTGGCTTTACGTGGGTACTGGGGAATTGAACCCAGGTCCTCTGGCATTGGAGGCAAGTGCCTTAACTGCTAAGCCATCTCTCCAGCCCTCAATATGGCTTCTTTTTTCTTTTTGGTTTTTCAAAGTAGGGTCTAGCTCTAGCCCAGGCTGACCTGGAATTTACTATGTAGTCTCAGGCTGGCCTCGAACTCACAGCAGTCCTCTTAACTCTGCCTCCCAAGTGCTGGGATTAAAGGCGTGTGCCACCACACCCGGCCTGATTATTGCTTTTTATATGTGTTTTGTTTTTGGTGATCCTGTTCTCCTGTCACCCTGCCCTCCCTGCTAGTCTTCTTTCTCCCCAGTGGTCCTGATTCTGCCTTCATGTCTTATGTGTTCTAAGTAACCAGTTACCCAGTGTTTGCACATAACAGGCACTGCACAGAGTATTTCATAGACTCTCACTGAGTCATGTTAATGATCTTTCAAAATGAAACTCGGTTTTCAAGTTGATCACAGTTGGACACTGGCTGTGGACAACATGAGTAGCATGTAGTCATTCACAAGAACAATGTGTGAAACTAGAGCAGACGCTAAATCACTTAAGTCTTGTTCAGGCATAAATTTTCTTTTATCCACAGAGGGTCCTGCACTTTGGTTGGTGAGAAAATCTTGTCTTCTATTGAAGTAGACCATTTGTGAATCATTCCATTCCATTACACTGAGAACTTTTACATTTTATTAGCTATTGGTAAATGACTACATTCCTGTTGCAATTCCCTACTGGAAGTGCTGAATGAATATGAGTATCACCAAGGTGCCCAGGACATGTGCACAGGTTAGAGGCTCAGTGACTTCTGCTTTTGGTTTTTGGTTGGGTTCCTTGTATTTGTTCCTGGCTCTGCAGCCTATGGAATCGGACTTTGCTTATACAAAGAGAAGTCTGTAAAGCCACAGGCAAGAAAAGCTGCCATTTCTTCCTGGGAGGAATCTCAAGTATAGAGTTATAAGTAAATACTAAGTTCAAAGTGTGCCCTAAAATGAACACATTCAAGGAACTAGTAAGTATTTATTAACATTTCGTGTTTGCAAAATGTTTTATAGCTATATTATTAATTTACTTAAGCCCCCTGGAAGGTAACAATGTTATTACATCTGTTTTATATGCAAGACAGGCAAAATATAGGCAAATTAAGTGACAAAACGGAAGAGAAATTCAGACACTGACTCTAAGGTTTGGGTCTGTATCCTAACCACACTGCTTTCGCAGGGAAATAAAGGAATAAATTGCTCCTGTTAAGGATTTGGACATGGGGCCTATTTGGGAAATTGTTGATGTATATTTACTTAGTGGCTCAATGCCTTCCAACACAAGTTCCAGTGACTGATGGACAAATTATAACTTTTCCATAAAATGTTGCATATGCCAAGGACAACAGATCGATGGCTATCTAGGGGATCCTCAGTATTGGTCTAGATCAAATGCACTGTGAGACCCAAAAAGGTGTGACCTAGGAGAGCTGTGCTGGTGACCATAGTAGACTCTAAACCACTTTTTCTCTGTGAATGTGTTCCTCTTGTTCGTTCGTTCGTTCTTTCTTTCTTTCTTTCTTTCTTTCTTTCTTTCTTTCTTTCCTTCTTTCTTTCTTTCCTCCTTTCCTTCTTTCTCCTTTCTTCTTTCTTCTTTTCTCCAGTCACCGAAAAGCAAATTACTATTAAAGAGTAATAAAATTTCTCAAAACTCCCAAAAGGTGGAGTGAGATGATATTCTATAACAGAAGAAATGAAAAACAACTCAGACTCTCTTACCTTTGAAAGCAGAGGGAGACATGATAAATTACTGCCTTCCATTAACTTTTCCTTCATTTACTGAGTACCCAGAAACTGCTTTAACACTCCGAGGTGTGACCATAAGGTAATAAAGAGTGATTTTTGAAAATAAATATTCTATAAGGTACCCTGCTTAAATGAACACCATTCTTCACCCAGCTCTCTTTACACCAATCCAATGATGCTGTCATTACAAAAAATATTTTTAGAACTTGTCTTTGGAATACCTTTATAAGCCATTTATGAACTGTAAAAACAGTTTCACATATTTTTTTAATCAAACCCTCTCTTACAAAGAGATTTATTGCCCAGTGAGATTGCTGACCTTTCCTTTAGCCTTTGTTCTGCATCGATTTTTCTTTTCTTGTTTTGTTTCCAGAATTGGGTCTGTAATTTAAAAAAGAATAATTTACAGTCAATGAGGACTTTTTTTTCTTTTTCTTTTTTCTTCTTTCTTTTTGGTTTTTCGAGGTAGAGTCTCGCTCTAGCCCAGGCTGACCTGGAATTCACTATGTATTCTCAGGGTGGCCTCCAACTCACAGGCGATCCTCCTACCTCTGTCTCCCGAGTGCTGGGATTAAAGTGTGCACCACCACGCCTGGCTAGGATATTTATTTTTAGTTTTGAAGTTCTTTGGACTTACCACAGAGATACTAGAGTTTTCCTATATCTTTAACCCAGCATCCCCTAATGTTAGCATTTAAAATATGCGTAGTAGTTATCTAAATCAGGAAAGCAACATCAGCAAGATATTATTTGTTAATAAGTTTTCTCCAGTTTCCTCTATCAGCACCTCTCATTAGTGAGGCTTGAGTCTATATTTGCCCTTTTGCCCTTTTTTTTTTCTCCTTTCTTCCATGGGTTCGGATACCAAATGCCTACACCCCATTCATTTAGCTGAGATTATTTATTCTTTTGAGATTCTCTGCAGCAATCTTGAAAGATTGAAATCATCTGTTTTTTAACAAATGTGTTAAGAATGTGGTGAAGCCAGGCGTGGAGATTCATGCCTTGAATCCCAGCACTCGGGAGGCAGAGGTAGGAGGATCGCCATGAGTTCAAGGCCACGCTGAGACTACATAGTGAGTTCCAGGTCAGCCTGGGCTAGAACAGTGAGACCCTACCTCAAAAAAAAAAAAAAGAAGAAGAAAAGAATGTGGTGAATGTGTCTGTAAATATCATTTAGACTTTATATGTATGTGATGGTTTACATACTGCTCACTTTCTTTGATTGTTTTAGGGCATTCATAGCCTCTTTTTCTGAGTCAGTTTTGCCAGTTTACTTTTTTTCTTGAAATTTGTTCATTTTATTAAAAATTTCAAATTCAATGGCATGAAAAATTTTTATATATTTTATTTATTTAATTGAGAGAGAGAGAGAGAGAGAGAGAGAGAGAGAAAGAATGGGTGTGGCAGGGCCTCCAGCCACCACAAACAAACTCCAGATGCTTGTGCCCCCTCGTGCATCTGGCTAACATGGATCCTGGAGACTCGAACTGGGATCCTTTGGCTTTGCAGGCAAACGCCTTAACCACTAAGCCATTTCTCCAGCCCATGAAACTTTTTTTTATAATATCTTCATATTATCTTTCAAATCTCCATTGAACTCAAAAAATTAAGTAATTTGTGTTTCAAGCCTTTAAGTGTTTCTCTTCTATTTGTTTTAAAGTGTGTAATTATTGTAGCCTATATTTATCCTATGCTGGAGGTGATAAGAAGACTAATTATCCTGTTTTGATTATCACATTTTATATACTTATTTATAGAGAGCTATATATATGTAGATAGATGGATTTTATCACATTATGTCAATCTATCTATCCTCTATCCATCCATCATCCATCCATTCATGTAATGGTTCATGAGTGTGTATTCTAGAAACCTTTTGAAAGGTCTCAAAAGACCAGTATTTAAAGTGTGTTCTTCAAGGGAAGGTTCACTCAAATATATACATACATACATACATACATACACACACACACACACAAATATATATATATATATACTTGAAGCAGTGTATATTGAATATATATACATATATATATATACACACACACATATTTACATGCACATAGTACTGTACCCTGTTAGTATGTATAAATATCATGTCAATGAAAAAAAAAAGAATTCATATATTAAGCAAATTCAGGTTTAAAATTCTGTACTTACTGTTTCATCTGAGTTTTGTCAATTTCATTAGTCTCCTCAAGAATCTATATTGCAGCCAGGCGTGGTGGCGCACACCTTTAATCTCAGCACTCGGGAGGCAGAGGTAGGGGGATCACAGTGAGTGCAGAGCCAGATGCACGGAGGAGTGCATGTGTGGGAGTTTGTTTGCAGTAGCTAGAAGCCCTAGTACACCCATTCTCTCAGTCTGTGTCTCTTCTCTGTACCTCTCTCTGCTTACGAATAAATAAATAAAAATATTTTTAAAAACCCATTTCTGAGCCAGGCGTGGTGGTGCATGCCTTTAATCCCAGCACTTGGGAGGCAGAGGTAGGTGGATCACCGCGAGTTCGAGGCCACCCTGAGATTACATAGTGAATTCCAGATCAGCCTGGACTAGAGTGAGACCCTACCTCAAAAAAAAAAAAAATCAATGTATTTCTGGATTTTTTTAAATGTTTTTTTGTTAATAGGGATTGTATCTGGGATCTTGTATAAATTAAGCAAATGCTCTACTATTGAGCTATTACCCCAGCTTTCCATTTGCTTTTGTGATTCACTCTGTTATATTTTTTATTTTTATAAATTTTATTTTGTTTATTTGAGGGGGGGCAGGTACAGAGAAAGAATGGGTGTGTCAGCGCCTCTAACTACTGTAAACAAACTCCAGACATGTGCCACCTTGTGCGTCTGGCTTATGTGGGTCCTGGGGAGTCGAACCTAGGTCCTTTGGCTTTGCAGGCAAGCACCTTAACCTGCTAAGCCATCTCTCCAACCCTCATTTTGGTTCTTTTACCTTTGCCTTTCTCCTACTATTTATGTGTTTAATCTGTTGAGTTTTTTTTCAAACCTTTTGATTGAGTCCTTTGCTTTTTAGTTTTAAGTTATTTTTCTTTTATAATGTAAGTGCTTAAGCCGAAACTTTTTCTAAGTATCATTATAGCTGCAACCTTCAAGCCATTATATGTAGCATTGCCATTACTATGTGTGTCAAAGTATTTCCTACTTCTCTAGGAACCTTTTGAGAGTGTTTGAGACCAATGTTTAAAGTATGATTTGCAAGGGAAGAGTCACATTTTCTCCAGCCAGATAATTGTGAGCAAAATCAAACCAGTCTTTTTAAAAATTTATTTATTTACTTACTTATTTGAGAGAGAGAGAGGGTGGGCCAGGACCACCAGCCACTGCAAATGCACCACCATGTGCATCTGGTTTACGTGGGTACTGGGGAATTGAACCTGGGTCCTTAGGCTTCGCAGGCAAATGCCTTAACCAGTAAGCCATTTCTCCAGCCCCCTAACCAGCCTTTTTTTTCTTTCTTTCAAGTTAGGGTCTCACTCTAGCCCAGGCTGACCTGGAATTCACTATGTAGTCTCAAGGTGGCCTCAAACTCACGGAGATCCTCCTACCTCTGCTTCCTGAGTGCTGGAATTAAAGGCGTGCGCCACTATACCCAGCTCTAACCCCAGTCTTTTTTTTTTTTTTTTTTTTGGTTTTTCGAGGTAGGGTCTCACTCTAGCCCAGGCTGACCTGGAATTCGATATGGAGTCTCAGGGTGGCCTCGAACTCACAGCAGTCCTCCTACCTCTGCCTCCTGAGCGCTGGGATTAAAGGTGTGTGCCACCATGCCCGGCTCTTAACCAGTCTTTTTTTAATGTTAAATTTTAATATATTGTCATATCGGTGGTTTAAGTTTCTAATCCTACACCACGTTAGGTAGGCTTTAGTTAGAAATTCTTTTGAGAGTAGAAATCTTTGTTACCCAGTGTGTAGAATGATTCTTGACATGGGGTAGGCATTTAGAGAGTATTTGGTGAATGAAGAATGAATGTATGGGAGCCAAGGGTAGTGGCGCATGCCTTTAATCCTAGCCCTGAGACTCCACAGTGAATTAATTCCAGGTCAGTCTGGGCTAAAGTGAGACCCTACCTCGGAAAAAAAAAAAATGAATGGGGAGACTCCCCTTCTGTAACTGATCAGTTCCTAGCCATCTCTAAGAAGGGCAGGTCCCTGCAGTAGGGCATATTTTTTCTACCTACTGAGGGAGTATTAGTTATTATCTCATTACTGTGAACAAACACTAATTGGAAGCAATTGAAGAAACGAAAGAGTTTAATTTGGCCTAGTTTCCAAGGGAAGCTGTGTGCCCAGGAAGGCATGGCAGCAGGGGCAATGGGCAGAGAGGTCACGCTGCAGTTAGGAAACATAGGTTAAACAAAAAGGGGAGGGGCCTGGGTTATAAAACCTCAAACCCCACCCCTAGTGACCCACTTCCTCCAGCAAGGGTCTGCCTCCTAAAGATTCCACAACCTTCCCAAATAATGCCACCAACTGGGGACCAAGTTTTCAAACCCACGTGCCTATGCGGCACATTTTATATTTAAACCAGAACACAGAGAGAATTACCCCTTGGGTAAAGTAAATTTCTTTTGTCTTTTTTTAAAGTTATATATTTTTAAAATATATTTTATTATTTATTTATTTGCTGGGGGGGATGGAGAAAATGGGCTTGAAAGGGTCTCAAGCAAATGAATTCCAGAGGCATGAATCACCTTGTGCATCTGGCTTACTTGGGTACTGGGGAATTGAACCTGGGTCCTTAGGCTTCGCAGGCAAGAGCCTTAACCACTAAGCCATCTTTCCAGCTCAAGGATTTTCCTTTTACCTATTATCCTACTTGAGCTTTGTCCTCTGCTCCTGTCTCCTCCACAACTCTCCATGTGCCTTGGGTCCATTAATAAGCCAGGCTTTATCGCACTATGAATTGGCAGCTACTCTCAAGGGATAATTCTCCCAAGATTTTTCATTCCAAGAAATTCTATTTTTTCCATTGTTTTCTGGACTACATTGTTTCTAGTTGGATCATATTTTTTTAATTTTTTTTGTTTATTTTTATTTATTTGAGAGCGACAGAAAGAGAGAGAGAAAGAGGCAGAGAGCGAGAGAGAGAATGGGCGCGCCAGGGCCTCCAGCCACTGCAAACGAACTCCAGACGCGTGCGCCCCCTTGTGCATCTGGCTCACATGGGTCCTGGGGAATCGAGCCTCCAACCGGGGTCCCTAGGCTTCACAGGCAAGCGCTTAACCGCCAAGCCATCTCTCCAGCCCTGGATCATATTTTTAATAGATATATTTTGCATTTTAGCCAGAAATTTTAGGTGCAATGTAGTAATCTTTCTCAATGCTAAAAGGAGAGTTCTCTATAAGCACATGTTTAAAAGAGATACAATATAGAAATGAAGGTAGAATAGTTGGTTCTAAGAAAGTAGTATCTCCGAGTTCATGACATGATCTCTTTACTCATGGAAATTTTAGATATTTTTCTTTTGGGTTCCATATTCGACTGCTCTTTATTATTATATCATTGGTTATTAATACCAGCTGACTCACCATCGTACATCTGACATTTTACATGTATCATCTCTAATCCTTAAACACTGCTTTGTAACTGCTTTTTGTTGTTGTTGTTGTTGTTTTGGTTTTTCGAGGTACGGTTTCGCTCTAGTCCAGGCTGACCTGGAATTCATTATGGAGTCTCAGGGTGGCCTCGAACTCAGAGCAATCCTCCTACCTCTGCCTCCCGAGTGCTGGGATTAAAGGCGTGTGCCACCATGCCCAGCTTGTAACTGCTTTTTAAAAGCTCTGTTGTAAAAGTGAGGAAACTGAAAACCAGAGCATTTCTGAATTGTTTCCAGTGATCCCAGGCAGTAAGAAGTTGTAGTGCATCTGCTTGCCCACGAGCATGGAAGGGGCATTCGTTGCTTCATCTTGTTGGTGGGCAGCAGCCACAGTCTACTGTGTATACCATGTGAACCCACCCCCTTGCCCAGGCAAATGATTGACAGGACGACCTTTGCTTGCAGAACCACCATCCACAGGTTGGTGAGTACCCTGTTACCAACCCAAAAGCTGATCTGAGCCAATCATCTGCTCCCTTTTCTACATGAATTTCTCCAGTACTCAAAGTTTTCTTTAAAAGGTGAATATGAAGCAAAACAAAAAATCAAGGACATATAAATAGGCCTTGGACTGTATTTGTTTGGCTGCCTCCTTTATCTTTAGAAATCAAATATTTGTGCTTAATAAGAATTACAGCTGAAGGGATAACACCGTATAATGTCTCCTATAAAACTGTTCTACTGCTTTGCTACAGCTCAAATATTTATGAGACAGAGGAAATGGGAAAAAAGCCACTATGTACTTAAAACTTTTTGCTTGAATTGGTTAACTTTAAGTCAACTGCACATATTGACATATGCATATATTACTATACTAAAAGGAGTCAAAGTCAATAGTAGTTCTGTAAAACATGTATTTATACCTTTTAATCATTGCTAATTAATATTCATTCAGTAAATATGTATTTTGAGTACTTTCTTTACTCTTAAAATATGTTAAGTTCTAGGGATATAGTGATTTATAAAATGTGCTTGTTCCTTGTCTTCATGTACTCATATTCTGGTAGGAGAAACAGACATTACACAAATAATGACAGATATAATTAATAAATTATAGTATCAATAAATACTATGAAAAAGGACTATGGCCTGGAGAGATGGCTTAGCAGTTAAGGCACTTGCCTACAAAACCTAGGGACTCAGGTTTGATTCCGCAGTGCCCACATAAACCAGATGCACAAGGTGGAGCATGTATCTGGAGTTCATTTGTGGTGGCTATGGGCCCTGGGGTGCCCACTCTTTCTCTATCTGCCTCTTTCTCTCTCTCTCAAATAAATGAATAAAAGTTAAATGTTAAAAAAGGACCAGAGAATGATGAGTATTCTAAAACCTCATATTGTAGATACATCTCACTTATTATGTATATAATAATTCTAAAAAGTGAAAATCACAAATAATCTTATTCATTATAAATAGAAACTTTCTAAATAAAAGAATGTCAAAACAAATCTAGAACCCTGAAAGAATTAGTAATCTGACCTAAGTGAGTCATCTTATAAATGCAAAGATAATTCAATTTGAGAAAAATCTGTTAATATAATTTACTGCATTAAGACATCAAAAAGAATTATATTTCCACTTTTATATGTGATGGGAAACATTTTATGAACTTCACTGTTTAAGTCTTCGTTAAAATTCTTAAATAGCAGCTGAGCATGGAAATACCTGCAATCCCAGCATTTGGGAGACAGAGGTAAGAGAAATAGGAATTAAAAGTTATTCTCAGCTACAGAGTGAGTTCAAGGCCAGCCTTGACTGCATGAGACTGTCTCAAACAAACAAATGATAAAATTAAGAAGAAAATGTGTGTGGTATGTGTATGTGCTATGTGCATGTATGTGGAGGCCAGTGGAAGATGTTGAGCAGCCTACTCTATCACTCTTCTGCCTTATTTCCCTGAGAGGAACAAACATCAAGTGAGGGCTGGAGGGATGGCTTAGCAGTTAAGGTGCTTGCCTGCAAAGACTAAGGACACAGGTTCGATTCCCTGGTGCCCATGTAAGCCACATGCACAAAAGGGGCACATACGTCTGGAGTTTGTTTGCAGTGGCTGGAGGCCCTAGTGTGCCCATTCTCTCTCTCCCTCTCTGCATCTTTCTCAAATAAATAAATAAATAGCAAAACTGTTTTTTTTTTAAATAAAGTGATTCAACAAAAAAACTAAAAAATAGAAGAATTCATATTAATACACACAAAGAAAGAAGAGCAATAAAGTTGAACAAGTCCAGTTTTCATAAATGGTAGTAATCTACAGTAATTTAAATATTTTAGTATTAATATAGGCAGTTAAATGGAAAATATTGGACATACAAGAATAAATGTGCAATAAGTACAAGGTAAATAAATACACTTGGAAATGACACATATTGAAATGTCATTGACCATCAAACAGGAAATAGTGTGCCATTGCATAAATTGTACCACTACATAAAGAACTGAAGTTGAATCCCTGCCTTAAGTTTTATCCCACAATAAATGCCTGCATGGAACAATGATTTAAATTTAGATAACAAAAATCAGATAAGTTTTAGAAAAATATGCCAGAGATCATTTCAGATAATCCCTGCATGAGAAAGGATTTTCCAAATATAATACAAAATCTATATGCCACAAAATAAAGTATAACTAAATTCTTAAGAAGACTTGTATGTAGCTAGAAAATCCAGTATAAGTAAAATCAAATGACAAATATAAATCTAGAGAAACTATTTCACATTTGTCATTGACCATAGACTGTTTTCTTTATTGTGTAATGAACATCTACAAGTAAATAAAAAAAAAACAACAACAACAATGACTAACAAGCTGGACCAAAAATTTTCGTAAAAGAGAAGGAAAAAATCTTAGAAAATACACCAATGTATTTTAGCTTTTTTTTTTTTAAGCTACCATTTCCATTCACAGGGATAAAAACTAAGTCAAGTGCTGGGGAGAGGTCTTGGTACTTATTGGTACTTACTGTGCAAGCGTGAGGACCTGAATTCAGATCCCCAGAACTCATGAACAAGCTGGGCACAGGGCCGGAGAGATGAAGCCGAAGAATGCATGTTTGAACCTCCAGGTCCCACCTAGCCCAATGCATAGTGATGCAAGCATGCAATATTGCACATGCGCATAAGGGGCACACACCTCTAGAGTTCGTTCACAGTTGCTGAAAGGCCCCGGCCTGCCCATTCTCTCCTTCTCTCTCTCTCTCTCTCTCTCTCTGTCTCTCTCTCTCTGTCTCTCTCTGTCTCAAAAATAAAATGATAATAAAAGAAGTTAAAAAGAAAAAAAGGCTGGGCACAGTAACATGCACCTGTGCTCCTAGCATCGGGGATATGGAGACAAGCGGATCTGTAGGGCTTGAGGCCAGCTAGTGTAGTTGAATCAGAGAGGTGCAGGATCAGTGAGAGACCCTGTCTCAAAAAAATAATGTGAAGCCAGGCGTGGTGGTGTACGCCTTTAATCCCAGCACTGAGGAGGCAGAGGTAGGAGGATTGCCGTGAGTTCGAGGCCACCCTGAGACTACAGAGTGAATTCCAGGTCAGCCTGGGCTAGAGTGAGACCCTAACTTGAAAAACGAAAAATAATAATAATAATAATAATGTGGACTATAGTGAGACCCTACCTCGAAAAACCATAATAATAATAATGTAGAGAGCTAGAGTGATACCTCAGTGATTAAAAGCACTTGCTTGTAAAGCCTGACAGGCTGAGTTCAATTCCCCAGTGCCCACATAACACCAAATACACAAAGTGGCATATGCATCTGGAATTTGTTTGTAGTGGCGGGAGGTCCTGGAATGCTCATTCCCTGTCTGTCTGTCTCTCTCTTTTTCTCTCTTACTCTCTCTGGGCTTGCAATAAATAAAATATTATTAAAAAACAAGGTAGAAAGGCTATTGAGAAAGACAGATGATCTCTAGGCTTCACATGCACATACTTGCACATGCACCCATGCACACACATGTGCACCCACATGCATATACACATGCATGTTTACCACACATACATGCAATCATGCCAAAAAATTTAGTAAAATATTACTTATCACATTATTGACAATGAAGAAGTTTGATCAAAACTGCCCTGTCAAAGCTTTGAAGAAGTAGTTGGTGTCCTGGTGGAATGATAAATTGATACTACTTTTATAAATATTGCATTAAAATTTGAATGCATCCATCTTTTCACTAATTAATTCTATATTTAGGAATTTTCCTACAATTATACCCTCACTTCAGCAACATTACTGACATTAACATCATTGCGTATGTAATAGTAGAGGATTGGGAGAAATAGCCATCAGTGGGGAGCTGACTAAGTATGTCAGGGTATATCAGAGTGTATAGTATGACTTAGTCAAAGAACGAGGAAGGGCTGGAGAAGCGGTTCAGTGGTTGGAGGCACTTGTGCTAGGGCCTGCCAGCCTAGGTTTGATTCCTCAGGATTCACGTAGAGTTAGGCACAAAGGGTGGCGCACACACATGCATATGCACATGTGCAAATAAATAAAAGTTTAAAAAAGAACAAGGAGGTTTTATTGTAACAATGGAACAAAATCCAAAGTGCACTGAATTGAACTGAATTGAATTGAAAGCAATATGTCTAATACGTCAGCAAGTAATCATGTTATACAAAGTCACTTTAACCTACAAATAAATAGCTTATTTTTATTAGAAGATTATTTCCAGGATGGAGAAACAGTGTCTGGGAAACAGGGAAATCAGAGATACTTTCTTTCACTGTATATCTTTTCTTATTATATATCATATTTGGCCTTTGACTATTCCATTAAAAATAAAATTAATGGGGTGGGCATGGTGGCGCATACCTTTAATCCCAGAACTCGAGAGGCAGAGGTAGCAGGATCTCCATGAGTTCGAGGCCACCCTGAGACTCCATAGTGAATTCCAGGTCAGCCTGAGCTAGAGTGAGACCCTGCCTCAGAAAACCAAAAATAATAATAATAAATAAAATAAAATAAAATTAACCATGTAAATGTAAGGAATTTAGCCTTTTAAAAGTGGAATTATCAATTCATGGTTATATTTTAAATGTCTTTTTTCTTTTCTTTTTGTTTTTAGTTTTTTGAGGTAGGGTCTCACTAGCCCAGGCTGACCTGGAATTCACTATGTAGTCTCAGGTGGCCTTCAAGTCACAGCGATCCTCCTACCTCTGCCTCGCGAGTGCTGGGATTAAAGGTGTGTGCCACCACGCCTGGCTAAATGTCTTTTTGAAAAGACCTTTGTGCACAGGAAACTGCATGTCATTTTGTTTATCCATGCTGGACACAGAGCTAGGTTGGCCCTGTTGTGATTTGACTTGGTGTTTCTGTAGGCTTAGAGCGTTCCAATGATATGTGAGTTCCCCAGGTTCAGGGATGAGTGGTCCGTAGGTCAGAGACCTATGTATGATATGTTGTTTGAATTATCTGGCAGAAATAGATGTTTAGTGGGTGGAATAGTTTCATTTTTAAAGGAATTAATTTTGTGGTGGCGTCATAAGTATATATGAAGGGTTAGAGCCTTTAGTTTGGAAATGTCTTAAATGGAAGGAGGAAGTGGCCCCCGGAAGTCCCATCTGACAGTGTGGGTTCACCAGCCTTGGTTTTCCATTCTTGGCGTGGAGCTGCTCGGTGTCTCCGAGTAAGCAGTTTCATCCCGTTCTACTCAAGCCTCTGCAGTCCTCATGGCGGAGCCGTGGTGTTAATGCTGTTTTCATTCAGAGTGGCAGGTTAATGAGGCTGTGGGTGACTTCTGGTTTCTAGTTAGACAAAGAGGGCTTTCATGTACAAGATGGTGTGATTTTGCACTTAGTTATTCCATGTGATGGCTCTATTCTTTGAGGCCATGTAAGGATTTTTCATAAGGTAAAAGAGTAACCTAGCTTCTTGATGTCACTGCGATTGTTTTTGTTCCTTTCGAATGATGAATAGGCCTCACAAGTTAATAATAAAAAATCAAGAGGACAGGTTTTCTTTCTTTCATTTTAAAGATGAGATAAAGGTACAGTTGAAAGCGATTTTGTAACTTTCCCAAGCTCTTATGACAGCGCTAAATTTTCTCACGTAATGTCATTTGGGGATGAGAAATGTACCCTTATTTAAAATGCTACATTAAGTGAGTCATTATGCTTTATGGAGTACTCGGGCCAACAGGAACATTCTTGAGTCTTATGCTAGGCGCACAATAAAGTGGTCTGAACCTTGGACAGCGTTGTGACATTCAATTACACAGCATTCAAAACAAAATTAATTCTGAGTCAAGCAATTGGATTTGCAGGATGTAAGGGGGTGAGAAATCAATTATCTTATGTCCACTTCTTCTTCTTCTTTTTTTTTTCATTCTCTCATTTTCTTTAGTCGATGTTCTTCTCAGATGCAGAGACCAGTCATTGTTGCCAGATGACTAGGCGCTGTTGGCTCGACCAGGAGCTGTGGCAGTGCCTGTTTCCATGAGAGCTGGAAGGAAAGAGGCAATGGAAAAAGCACATGCAGTTGTTTAGAAGCGGCTGGCCGTGTGACTCTCCATGTCCTATGTCTCTGTGAATGCGAATGTCATCTGATAGCTCTTAGAACCAGGGCTTCATGGGATACAGGTTGCTGGGCTTGAAAGCTGAGCGTTAGTATTTGTGAGCTGGGACAGAGCACTTGTTTATGTCTGCACATCCAGCTTTGTAGGAATGATTTGTGTAATCGGACTTTGGGCCATTTGCGTGCCAGGAAGATTGGATATTACTAAGAAAAGAAAAAAAAAAAAGGCCTGATTTCTAGAGATATTAAAATAGAGTTACCGAAACACCCATGAAGTCAAAGCAGCAGCCCTTGCTGGCTCTTCATCAAACTTCAGATGTTTCCCCATGGCTTCGGTGGTGCTGGACCTCACCTGGATACAGCAATTGTCATGGGATGGAGGTGACTTATATACATCTATAGTTTGGAGACATATAGTTCTTTATGCTAACATTGTCATTTCCCAGAGTACCAACAAAAAAATCATTCCTTTTTTAAAAAATTATTTATTTATTTATTTGAGGGGGGGGAAGAGAGAGAGAGACAGAGAGAGAGAGAATGGACCTCTAGTCACTGCAAATGAACTCCAGATGCATGTGCCACCTGGTTCATCTGGTTTATGTGGGTACTGGGGATTCAAATGTGGGTCCTTAGGCTTCGCAGGCAAGTGCCTTAACCGCTAAGCCATCTCTCCAGTTCACATTATTCCTTTTTTTAAAAAATCAGCTTTTAGACATACATGTTCATACTTAGTCCTTTCCTTACTTCCTAGTCACTTTCGCTGCTTGTTTGCTTGTTTGTTTGGCGGAGAGCCTCTCTTGTGTATCTTGGCCCTTGCGTCCTGGCTTGCCATCCTTACGGAGGAATCTGTTTTCATATCTTCCCAACGTCGGTCATGGCAAGTCGAGATTGCAGTGCACGGTCAGAAGTGTTCTGTGCAGATGAATGCAGGTCTTACGTAGAGACTCCTCATCCGTCTGAAAGTGCTGAGCGAAGACAAGGTTGTGCAGTGACTCTTGACAGCAGAGGTGCCTTTTGCTCCCCATATTACCTAACGTCCAGCATCTGGTCCATACCCAGGAGTGAGCAGCTTGTTTTCCAATCAAAACATATTCTGCAATTTGACCTTTTTTGGAAATGAGGTACACTTTCCAGCATATATGCTTAGAGGCCCTTGGGTATTTGAACCATTTCCTAGTCTACTTTCCCAGACATAAAAGATACCATGTGTGGAATATGTGGAATGAGAATACCAAGGTGTTTGGGTGGATTCTTTCTACAGAAATATATTTGCTTATTGCAGTTTCTCTGTGAAGGCTTTAAAGTACCTCAAGGACCATCTAAAGCACCTCTGCAGAGCTGAAATAATTTATGTCTGCTGTATAAATAGAACCTTCTAGAGTATAAACCGATGAGCCACCTCAACTACCACCTCCTTTATGAAGCCTTCCTTCTTCAGTGCCCTGGTGAACAAGAAGGCAGTCATCCACCTCTCTGCTTCTCCAGAGCGCTTTGCCCTTCCACAGAAGTGCTTGTCTCACTCAGTCTGCCTGGAATTACATTTTATACCATTCGAATACTACCCAGTGACTTGTTTACGTAGCCGTCTCTCCCGTTAGACTGTAAACTCCACGGGCAAAAGCCCGTGCTTCCATATCTATTTCCCCAGGGTCTAGCATAGTGTTGGGACAAAAAATACTCCCTAACTTTCTACTGAATGAATGTTCAATTTTATTTAATGAGTAATATACCTTGAAGATATTAATTAGAAAGTTAGGGACCCATTTTCCATGGCTAGCTGGACCGCATCATAGTAATTAGGCATACATAAAAATTACATCTTATAATACATATATATGTTATGGTGCTTTGGTATGTGTTGATGTGCATGTTTGTGGATGCATGTGTGTGTGCGTGTGTGCCACGTGTGTCTGATGGTGTGTACACATGCATGCCGAAACCAGAGGACAGCCTTGGGTGCTGTTCCTCAGGAATGCTGTCTTTTTTTTTTTTTTTTTTTTTGAGATGGGGGTCTCATTGGCCTGAAACGTTCAAGTGGGGTAGACTGGCTGGCCAGCAAGCCCTAGGGATCCATCCGCCTGTCTCCACTTCCTCAGCACTGGAATTACAAGCAGATGCCACAACACCTGATTTTTTATTTAATGTTGTTATTACTTTACATGGGTATTGAACTCAGATCCTTACGCTTATAAGACAAGACTTTATGAAACTCTCTCTCACTATAGTACAGTTTGTGTGTGTGTGTGTGTGTGTGTGTGTGTGTGTGTGTTAGAGAGAGTGAGAGTGAGAGAGAGAGAAAGAGAGAGAGAGAGAGAGAGAGTTGGTGCCAGGGCCTCTGCCACTGCAATCGAACTCCAGATGCTTGTGCCACCTAGTGGGTATGTGCGACCTTGTGCTTGCCTCTCCTTTGTGCATTTGGCTTATGTGGGATCTGGAGAGTAGAACATGGATCCTTAGGCTTCACAGGCAAGTTCCTTAACCACTAAGCCATCTCTCCAGCCCTCTACTACAGTTTTTATCCCTGGAGAACCACAAATACCAATCAAGAATTCTTTTTCATTATGTTCATATCTTCAGGACAGGAAGGATATTGTTTGTTTCTTATTTTTACTTTAAAACTCAGGTTGTCAATCTATTGTCTCTCCTATAAGGTCAAAGAGTTGATTCTTCTTTCTTCTTTTCTCTGATCTGTTACCAGTAGACATAAATTTTTGAGTTTTCATCGTATCTGATAATAGACTTGCCTGTTAATTAGTCTATGTTCTCTCAGGAACATAAGCACCATATGTTCAGGCTCCAAGCCTCATGCCCAAGTTCCCAACAGAGTACTTAGCATGGGGGTGGGGGTAATCAACAACTATCTATTGAGTCAAATATAAAAGTGCATCTATGATCCAATTGGAAAAGCCTATTGCAATTCCTTAAGAATGAAGTTTCTTTTCACCGGTTGAGAAGAATCACTGGTGCCAAACAGCTTTTGAGAGACATGTTGAAGGCATTGAAAGTGAAGCTGTTTAGAAGCTACAATATGAGTCTGGCATTGGTTGTTCCCAGGTGATTCCTTGAAGAAATGATGTTTCCTCCCTTTGGAAGCTTAATGCTATTTGTTTCCTCATCTCTTAAGCGTCTCCCCAGAGAACAGTCCTCAGAGAAGGTAATATGAGGACAAATCTATTAGATCGCTTTGTGAATTTTGCACATCAAATATATGCTAGTAGTACAAGTTAAAGGGGCTTTATATCCTGCTCTGGTTCTCTGTTCTCACATGAAATGATCTTGGTAATAAATATCCAACCTTTATCAAGTACTTTCTTTATTCTTTGTGACACTGAAAGTTTTTAATTTAAACTTTTAACCTAGTTCTGGTAGCTCTTGATTTTAAAATTTAATCAGTAATTTATCATTGAAATTTCTTTTCTTCCAAAGATTACTTCCCAGAGATGAAAAGGTCTTTCCCTCATCTTCTGTGCCATAAACTAAGGTACTTGCAGTCTTATAAACTACTTTGTGCCTTTCTTTCTTATCCTCAAAGGTACTGGCCTGCTTTTGGATAAAGCTACAAAAAGATCTAGGCAGCAGATACTCGAGATCACTCATTTGAGTTTTCCATTTTACAGATGAGGAGACTCAAGCTCTGATTTGTTTTAGCTCACACAGCCAGTCTATGGTAAGGTCCCCTGCCTGCTTGTTCAAGATTCTTTCTGCCTTCCTTTGTGGAATTTCTTTATGTGGTGAGGAAGGATGGTCACTTCTAGACAAGCATTGGCTGCTGAAGCTATCAAAATTCTATGAGCATAGGGTGGCAGCACACAGCTAAATACTTAAATATATATCATTACAGGTTTATCTCCACATCACAAGGCAGCAAGGTCGATACTTCTCATGAGAGGAAACTCTTTTTTTTTTTTTTTTTTTGAGGTAGGGTCTCACACTAGTCCAGGCTGGCCTGGAATTCACTCCGTCATCTCAGGGTGGCCTTGAACTCATGGCGGTCCTCCTACCTCTGCCTCCCGAGTGCTGGGATTAAAGGCGTGCACCACCTCGCCCGGCGAGGAAACTCTTTTAATGTGCTAAGTCACAACCACACAGTTGCCTTAAAGAACACGATACCAAAAGAAGAGTTGACTGAAAAGGAAATAGGCATCAACACACCCGAAAAGTGTACCAGTCAGAAAAGACACTGGTCAGCTGCAGAAGTGCCCTCAGTCAGACCACCAGGGACCGGAAGCCTGTGCCCACCTCAGCACTGTGTTCTCCAGTGCTTCCCAGTCTTCCAGGAGCCTCTGAATTAGCGGAAGGGCTGCTTGGAAGGCCTGTTTGTCCTGCTGCCAGATTCTTAGGACCCAAGAATTAATTTAAAAAGAATTTTTTGTTGTTGTTTATTTTTATTTATTTATTTGAGAGCGACAGAGAGAGAGAGAGAGAGAGAGAAAGAGGCAGATAGAGAGAGAAAATGGGCGTGCCAAGACCTCCAGCCACTGCAAACGAACTCCAGACATGTGCGCCCCCTTGCGCATCTGGCTTACATGGGTCCTGGGGTACTGAGCCTTGAACTGAGGTCCTTAGGCTTTACAGGCAAGTGTTTAACTGCTAAGCCATCTCTCCAGCTCGAGAATTCACATTTTTAAAAAGCTCCTAGGTGCTGAGCACTGCTTGGAGACCTAAGCACTAATAGAGGTGAGGGTCTAACTAGTTTTGGTAACTGTTTCAGAAACCGTGCAGTCATAACTTGTAGATGAGAACCACAGAGATCCTTACTGAACCAGTATTCAAAAGTGTAAGGTCCTCTTAGAAATGGCTGTTTTGGGTGACTATTCACTGTGGGCAGGGCACAACTCTATTAGTTCCTGTTTCTTCTGAGCCAGACGCCCTGTCAAAGAAGGGACCATTCATTTTAAAACTCACTTGAAGCACAGCTGGACTTGGGGCTTGGTATGATTTTCCTATTTCCATCCTGATGCTTCTGATTCCTGGAGTCCCGGCATACTACCTACTCCCTCCTAATTATAAAATACATATAAAGATCTTAAAATTATACAGTGTATTTTTAGTTGTAACTAAGTTCAACAAACTTTGTTCAACTATTACTTTGTAATACTAACCTAGCAATAAAATTATCATTCTGTCTCAAAAAAATTATAAAGCTCCCATATGATACTAATGCTAGTTGGAAAAGTCGAATTTGAGGGCCTGGAAGAGTAGCTAACAAAATCATTGGACATTTTGTTTGGATTTCTATGAATTTTTCCGTATACAAAGTGAAGTTTGAAGCACAAGTGCAGTTGTAAAGCAACTGGCTTTTAGTGTATAGGTGTGTCCACTTTCTGCTGCTGCGTAACCACAAATTGAGCAGCTTAAAACAACACTCATTCATTAGCTCCTAGTTCTGCAGGTCAGAATCTGGGACAGCCTGGCTAAGTTCTCTGTTGAGACTGAAAT
The DNA here is from genome assembly GCA_036346955.1 of Dipus sagitta. NCBI lineage: Eukaryota > Metazoa > Chordata > Mammalia > Rodentia > Dipodidae > Dipus > Dipus sagitta. The sequence continues at coordinate 119,392,435 of CM070775.1, forward strand.
CAAGGTGTTGGCTGGCAGATATTCTCATCGGGAGCTCAGGATCCACTTCCAAGTGTATTTCTGTTGTTGGCCGTGTTCATTCCCAGGCAGCTGTAAAACAGAAGGCTTGTTTTTCCTTCTGTCAGCTGGGAACTGCTCTCAGTAACTGGAGCTCGTCCTGAGGTCCGTAGAGGGTGCCTTTCAGGGAAGGAAAGGTGCTAGTCTCGCTGACTTCAAGAGTCCCCGGTCTGTGTATCAGCTGAATTTATCTCAGGAGATTAATAAATTGGCATTATGATCATATCCATCAGCTGCTTTGAATGTGTTGAAAAATGGGTCCTCTTTTGCTATATTGATGAGTTTGAAATTGATGAGCTCAAGGATTCAGATCCTGGATAAAGATGAACCGTAAGGTTGGGAACCAGAGTGGATAGCCAGGTTGCCCTCCTCGGCATTATCTGTTGCTTTACCATTGTACTTGTTCTTCAAATATCTTAAATTAAAGGCATGATCAAAATTAAAATTGGGAAATTCTCAGAAACTCAACAGAATGTTACCATCGACCTTTGCAAGCAAGAACTTTTAACTGCTGAGTTATCTCTCCAGCCTGCTTTAAAAAAAAAAAAAAGAACATGATTTTGGGTGATCAGGCTTAGGTCTTCAAGGCAAGTCCCTTCTCCATTAGAGTTATTACAACATTAGAGAGGGGTGCATGGCAATTCAAATAGTTGACAGTGATGGTGAGTGATCTCCTGCTTTTAACAACTGATATATATGCCTCTCTCTCTCTCTGTGTGTGTGTGTGTGTGTGTGTGTGTGTGTAATTTTTTTGCCATTTTTATTCCCCTAGGAATTATCTACCTGTATTTGTTTGAATATTAATGGCTCAGAGCTTCTTTTACATAAATATATTCAGTTAACTAGTATTATATGATGCAGGCATTCAAAATTAGAATTCTTAAATTCCTGAGCTAGGGATGTGGCTCAGTGGGAGAGCACTTGCTTAGAATTCTTAAATTTCTCTAGAGAAAATTGATGAATGGGAGTAGTCTCATGTTGTCAGAATAAAGCTCAGTGTCCATTTGAGTTCATGTTAGTAACAAGAATACTTGATAAACCTTTGCACACTTAACTAAGACTTACAGGCTGATATGCTGCTTAAGTTTTAAAAAGTCTACTGTATAATATAGAATAGGAAAAATTTAACTTTACAGAAATTAATATAAAAAAGACCTAAATATTTAGTTCATGGTAAACTGGAAACCCAGCTCAGTGACCTATGCTACAACGTGGGTTCTAGGTTAAACAAAGTCCATGTCCAGACAAAAGATGGCTTTTTTTTTCTATCTCTGTTCTAGTCAAGCCACTTTTTCTTTGACTGCCATGTATTCAGAATGATGTTTTATTGTAGTGTGTGGTTTTTTCGAGGTATGGTCTCACTTTAGCCTAGGCTGACCTGGAACTCATCTATAGCCCTAGGCTGGCCCAGAACATACAGCAATCTTCCAGCTCCAGCCTTCTAAGTGCTGGGATTAAAGGCATGTGCTGGTATGCCAACTCCAGAATTATTTTGATAAATGGGTGTATTTAGGATGAAAGCAATCAAGTTACAGATTGGAAATGAAGTCACATGAAGCCAATGAACTAAGATTTCTTGGTCTAAAAGGAAGCCAGGCATGGTGGCACATGCCTTTAGTCCCAGCATTTGGGAGGCAGATGTAGGAGGATCGCTGTGAGTTCAAGGCCACCATGAGACTACATAGTGAATTCCATATCAGCCTGGGCTAGAGTGAGACCCTGCCTTGAAAAACAAAAAGCAAAAACAAAAACAACAGCAACAAAAAAAGAGAAAAATTTGGAATATGTTTAAGTTAGGATTCTTAGACTACCTAAACTCAATAACTTGACCAATGACACATCTAATTGGAAGGATTGTAAAGAATTTGCAGGGTCGGATGTGGTGGTACACATCCCAGCACTTAGGAGGCAGAGGTAGGGGGATGGCTGTGAGTTTGAGGCTACACTACAGAATGAGTGCCAGGTCAGCCTGCACTAAAGGAAGAACCTACCTTGAAAAAAAAAAAACAAAAAACAAACAAAAAAAAATTGCAGAGCTCCATCAGTAGTGTGCCGTGCAAACATAAGGACCTGAGTTCTAGTCCCCAGAACCCAAGTAAAAGCATGTCTGTGATCTCAGCACTGGGGAAGATACCGACAGAAGAAACATGACTACTTAGTCCAGTCAAATCATGTGAAATCAGTCCGTGTCAGTTTCAGTGAGAGAGCCTGTCTCAGGAAAAGGTAGAGTGTGGTTGAGAAAGACACCCAACATTGACCTCTGACCTTCACAGGCACCCACACACTTGCACCCACTGACATCTGAACATGCATATGCACATGCATTATACCACACCACACACAAGAGAGAGGGGAAGGAAAGACAAAGAGAAGAAAGGAGGGAGGGAGGGAAATAAGCAGTTTTGGATGCTTTAGTAAACCTAGGTGCTATATTCTTCAAGCTTCACTGCCAGAGTGATCACACCCTCAAAGACTTTTCAGTTTTTTGTCCAAATTCAAAACTAGGGACTTTGGCTTGGATCAAACATAAGACATTTAACTAATGAAAGTTTCCTTGACCAACAGTCCCAAGAAGCTGCATGCAATAGGGTAGTGGAATTTCCCATTAAAAAATGGAGTGCTATTATCATTATAGAGAAATGGGTACCATCCAGACCAAAAGGAGAAAATATCTACAATGAATTATGGGGTTAAGTAGACTTTGGATATTTGGAAGACAGATGAGATGGGTAAGGATGGGGCTCAGGAGTTGGGATGTTCAATGAAGCTTACAGCCTTTCAGCATGAGGAAGAGTGTTCTGAAATCAAAGCTTCATCGTCAGGTTATGGATTTCTCCATTATGGTAAGGGTTGTCTTTTGGTTGCACATGGGAAGAAGTTGACTTTAGATTGGTCATGAAAAAAAGAAAATTATTAGGAATATACTAGGAATATCACATGTGAACATAGAAAAGATGGAATAGCCACATTGTAGGGAGGGTTGACATAATGCACTTAGCTCAGAAACAACTAGAGCCGGTAACTCAGTGCAACTATGCTATCCCCATGCTCCACTCTGCTCATGTCCCTCATCTCTGTCCTGTTCCTCCTCCTCCCTCTCCTCTCATGTCCCTCATCCCTGTCCTGTTCCTCCTTCTCCCTCTCCTCTCATGTCCCTCATCCCTGTCCTGTTCCTCCTCCTCCCTCTCCACTCATGTCCCTCATCCCTGTCCTGTTCCTCCTCCTCCCTCTCCACTCATGTCCTCATCTCTGTCCTGTTCCTCCTCCTCCCTCTCCTCTCATGTCCCTCATCTCTGTCCTGTTCCTCCTTCTCCCTCTCCTCTCATGTCCTCATGTCTGTCCTGTTCCTCCTTCTCCCTCTCCTCTCATGTCCTCATCTCTGTCCTGTTCCTCCTTCTCCCTCTCCTCTCATGTCCCTCATGTCTGTCCTGTTCCTCCTTCTCCCTCTCCTCTCATGTCCTCATGTCTGTCCTGTTCCTCCTTCTCCCTCTCCTCTCATGTCCTCATCTCTGTCCTGTTCCTCCTTCTCCCTCTCCTCTCATGTCCTCATGTCTGTCCTGTTCCTCCTTCTCCCTCTCCTCTCATGTCCTCATCTCTGTCCTGTTCCTCCTTCTCCCTCTCCTCTCATGTCCTCATGCCTGTCCTGTTCCTCCTTCTCCCTCTCCTCTCATGTCCTCATCTCTGTCCTGTTCCTCCTTCTCCCTCTCCTCTCATGTCCCTCATGTCTGTCCTGTTCCTCCTTCTCCCTCTCCTCTCATGTCCTCATCTCTGTCCTGTTCCTCCTTCTCCCTCTCCTCTCATGTCCTCATCTCTGTCCTGTTCCTCCTTCTCCCTCTCCTCTCATGTCCTCATCTCTGTCCTGTTCCTCCTTCTCCCTCTCCTCTCATGTCCTCATCTCTGTCCTGTTCCTCCTTCTCCCTCTCCTCTCATGTCCTCATCCTGTCCTGTTCCTCCTTCTCCCTCTCCTCTCATGTCCTCATCTCTGTCCTGTTCCTCCTTCTCCCTCTCCTCTCATGTCCTCATCTCTGTCCTGTTCCTCCTTCTCCCTCTCCTCTCATGTCCTCATCCTGTCCTGTTCCTCCTTCTCCCTCTCCTCTCATGTCCTCATCTCTGTCCTGTTCCTCCTTCTCCCTCTCCTCTCATGTCCTCATCTCTGTCCTGTTCCTCCTTCTCCCTCTCCTCTCATGTCCCTCATCTCTGTCCTGTTCCTCCTTCTCCCTCTCCTCTCATGTCCTCATCTCTGTCCTGTTCCTCCTTCTCCCTCTCCTCTCATGTCCTCATCTCTGTCCTGTTCCTCCTTCTCCCTCTCCTCTCATGTCCTCATGTCTGTCCTGTTCCTCCTTCTCCCTCTCCTCTCATGTCCTCATCTCTGTCCTGTTCCTCCTTCTCCCTCTCCTCTCATGTCCCTCATCTCTGTCCTGTTCCTCCTTCTCCCTCTCCTCTCATGTCCTCATGTCTGTCCTGTTCCTCCTTCTCCCTCTCCTCTCATGTCCTCATCTCTGTCCTGTTCCTCCTTCTCCCTCTCCTCTCATGTCCTCATCTCTGTCCTGTTCCTCCTTCTCCCTCTCCTCTCATGTCCTCATCTCTGTCCTGTTCCTCCTTCTCCCTCTCCTCTCATGTCCTCATCTCTGTCCTGTTCCTCCTTCTCCCTCTCCTCTCATGTCCTCATGCTCTGTCCTGTTCCTCCTTCTCCCTCTCCTCTCATGTCCTCATGTCTGTCCTGTTCCTCCTTCTCCCCTCTCCTCTCATGTCCCTCATGTCTGTCCTGTTCCTCCTTCTCCCTCTCCTCTCATGTCCTCATCTCTGTCCTGTTCCTCCTTCTCCCTCTCCTCTCATGTCCTCATCCTGTCCTGTTCCTCCTTCTCCCTCTCCTCTCATGTCCTCATCTCTGTCCTGTTCCTCCTTCTCCCTCTCCTCTCATGTCCTCATCTCTGTCCTGTTCCTCCTTCTCCCTCTCCTCTCATGTCCTCATCTCTGTCCTGTTCCTCCTTCTCCCTCTCCTCTCATGTCCTCATGTCTGTCCTGTTCCTCCTTCTCCCTCTCCTCTCATGTCCTCATGTCTGTCCTGTTCCTCCTTCTCCCTCTCCTCTCATGTCCTCATCTCTGTCCTGTTCCTCCTTCTCCCTCTCCTCTCATGTCCTCATCTCTGTCCTGTTCCTCCTTCTCCCTCTCCTCTCATGTCCTCATCTCTGTCCTGTTCCTCCTTCTCCCTCTCCTCTCATGTCCTCATGTCTGTCCTGTTCCTCCTTCTCCCTCTCCTCTCATGTCCTCATGTCTGTCCTGTTCCTCCTTCTCCCTCTCCTCTCATGTCCTCATGTCTGTCCTGTTCCTCCTTCTCCCTCTCCTCTCATGTCCTCATCTCTGTCCTGTTCCTCCTTCTCCCTCTCCTCTCATGTCCTCATCTCTGTCCTGTTCCTCCTTCTCCCTCTCCTCTCATGTCCTCATCGTCTGTCCTGTTCCTCCTTCTCCCTCTCCTCTCATGTCCTCATCTCTGTCCTGTTCCTCCTTCTCCCTCTCCTCTCATGTCCCTCATCTCTGTCCTGTTCCTCCTTCTCCCTCTCCTCTCATGTCCTCATCTCTGTCCTGTTCCTCCTTCTCCCTCTCCTCTCATGTCCTCATCTCTGTCCTGTTCCTCCTTCTCCCTCTCCTCTCATGTCCTCATCTCTGTCCTGTTCCTCCTTCTCCCTCTCCTCTCATGTCCTCATCTCTGTCCTGTTCCTCCTTCTCCCTCTCCTCTCATGTCCTCATCTCTGTCCTGTTCCTCCTTCTCCCTCTCCTCTCATGTCCTCATCTCTGTCCTGTTCCTCCTTCTCCCTCTCCTCTCATGTCCTCATCTCTGTCCTGTTCCTCCTTCTCCCTCTCCTCTCATGTCCTCATCTCTGTCCTGTTCCTCCTTCTCCCTCTCCTCTCATGTCCTCATCTCTGTCCTGTTCCTCCTTCTCCCTCTCCTCTCATGTCCTCATCTCTGTCCTGTTCCTCCTTCTCCCTCTCCTCTCATGTCCTCATCTCTGTCCTGTTCCTCCTTCTCCCTCTCCTCTCATGTCCTCATCTCTGTCCTGTTCCTCCTTCTCCCTCTCCTCTCATGTCCTCATCTCTGTCCTGTTCCTCCTTCTCCCTCTCCTCTCATGTCCTCATCTCTGTCCTGTTCCTCCTTCTCCCTCTCCTCTCATGTCCTCATCTCTGTCCTGTTCCTCCTTCTCCCTCTCCTCTCATGTCCTCATCTCTGTCCTGTTCCTCCTTCTCCCTCTCCTCTCATGTCCTCATCTCTGTCCTGTTCCTCCTTCTCCCTCTCCTCTCATGTCCTCATCTCTGTCCTGTTCCTCCTTCTCCCTCTCCTCTCATGTCCTCATCTCTGTCCTGTTCCTCCTTCTCCCTCTCCTCTCATGTCCTCATCTCTGTCCTGTTCCTCCTTCTCCCTCTCCTCTCATGTCCTCATCTCTGTCCTGTTCCTCCTTCTCCTCCTCCCTCTCCTCTCATGTCCTCATGTCTGTCCTGTTCCTCCTTCTCCCTCTCCTCTCATGTCCTCATCTCTGTCCTGTTCCTCCTTCTCCCTCTCCTCTCATGTCCTCATCTCTGTCCTGTTCCTCCTTCTCCCTCTCCTCTCATGTCCTCATCTCTGTCCTGTTCCTCCTTCTCCCTCTCCTCTCATGTCCTCATCTCTGTCCTGTTCCTCCTTCTCCCTCTCCTCTCATGTCCTCATCTCTGTCCTGTTCCTCCTTCTCCCTCTCCTCTCATGTCCTCATCTCTGTCCTGTTCCTCCTTCTCCCTCTCCACTCATGTCCTCATCTCTGTCCTGTTCCTCCTTCTCCCTCTCCTCTCATGTCCTCATCCCTGTCTGTTCCTCCTTCTCCCTCTCCTCTCATGTCCCTCATCCCTGTCCTGTTCCTCCTTCTCCCTCTCCTCTCATGTCCTCATGTCTGTCCTGTTCCTCCTTCTCCCTCTCCTCTCATGTCCTCATCTCTGTCCTGTTCCTCCTTCTCCCTCTCCACTCATGTCCCTCATCCCTGTCCTGTTCCTCCTTCTCCCTCTCCTCTCATGTCTCATCTCTGTCCTGTTCTCCTTCTCCCTCTCCTCTCATGTCCTCATCTCTGTCCTGTCCTCCTTCTCCCTCTCCTCTCATGTCCTCATGTCTGTCCTGTTCCTCCTTCTCCCTCTCCTCTCATGTCCTCATGTCTGTCCTGTTCCTCCTTCTCCCTCTCCTCTCATGTCCTCATGTCTGTCCTGTTCCTCCTTCTCCTCTCCTCTCATGCTCATCTCATGTCTGTCCTGTTCCTCCTCCTCCCTCTCCTCTCATGTCCTCATCTCTGTCACGGTTCCTCCTCCTCCCTCTCCTCTCATGTCCCTCATCTCTGTCCTGTTCCTCCTTCTCCCTCTCCTCTCATGTCCCTCATGTCTGTCCTGTTCCTCCTTCTCCCTCTCCTCTCATGTCCCTCATCTCTGTCCTGTTCCTCCTTCTCCCTCTCCTCTCATGTCCCTCATCTCTGTCCTGTTCCTCCTTCTCCCTCTCCTCTCCTCTCATGTCCTCATCTCTGTCCTGTTCCTCCTTCTCCCTCTCCTCTCATGTCCCTCATGTCTGTCCTGTTCCTCCTTCTCCCTCTCCTCTCATGTCCTCATCTCTGTCCTGTTCCTCCTTCTCCCTCTCCTCTCATCTCCCTCATGTCTGTCCTGTTCCTCCTTCTCCCTCTCCTCTCATGTCCCTCATGTCTGTCCTGTTCCTCCTTCTCCCTCTCCTCTCATGTCCTCATCTCTGTCCTGTTCCTCCTTCTCCCTCTCCTCTCATGTCCCTCATCCCTGTCATGTTCCTCCTTTTCCCTCTCCACTCATGTTCCTCGTCTCTATCCTCTTCCACCTTCTCCTTCTCTGTTCATGTTCCTCATCTCTGTCCTCTTCCTCCTTCTCCTTCTCTGTTCATGTTCCTCATCTCTGTCCTCCTCATTCTCTGCTCTTCGGGAGAATTGGCTTCATCCCCTCTTGCAATAGCTTCCGTTTCTGGCACACTGTGTGGCACAGGATTGTTGAGAGTGCCTGAACCTCACATCTCACAGTACTGCAGAGGAACACTCTTGATCACAGAGAAAAGTCTTGTGCATTCTCTCTCTAGGCAGCATGTACCACCTGTCTCACCCATGCTTGCTGTCCTTGATAGCTGGCAACCACCCATCACTACCTATCCATGTACCTATTTTGTTTCAGAAATATTGCACAAATGGAATAATGTAATATGCATTCTTCTGATAATTTTTTTCATTTTCCTTAAGGTTCATCCATTCCTTTTTGTTAATATTTGTGACACTAATATTCCCTGGTTTGTTTCACCATTAGTACTTTTAAGTATGTTTAGAAAGTTCCCAGTTTGGGAATATTATGAATAAAGTTTCTATGAATATTCATATACCAGTTTTTACATGAATTAAGTTTTCATTAGTCTGGGATATATGCCTAGGAATCCAATTCTGGGTTATGTTGTTAATCTGCACTTAGTTCTAAGAGGAGCTCCCAGATTGTGTTCCAACGTGGTGATTCTATTTTACATTTCCACCAGCAATGTCTGCATATTCATCCTCTCTAGCACTTGATGTTAGCAGTAATTTTTATATTTGCCATTTAGTGACTTACATTTTCCTAAAGACTAATGATGTTGATGAACATTTTTCTATGTATTTACTATACTCTGGATATCCTCTTAGCTCAATTATCTGTATCCATTGTTTGCTCCGTTTCTAACAGATTACTTTTAAATTTGGGTTTTGAGAATTCTGTCTATTCTAGATACAAGTCTCTTGTTGGTGAAAGGTTTAAAAGTTTATTTATGAGAGAGAGAAGAGAGAAGGGAGAATGGGCACACCAGGGTCTGTAGCCACTGCACATGAACTCCAGACACATTTGTATCTGGCTTACGTGGGTCCTGGGTCCTTAGATTTCGCAAGCAAGTTCCTTAAGTGCTAAGCCATCTCTCCATCCCTGGATATATGCTTGGCAAATGTTTTCTCCCAGTCTGTAATATGTCTTTTTATCCTCTACTATGGTCTTTCACAGAGTAAAAGCTGTAAGTTTGTGTGAGGGAAGGTTTCATTATGCAGCGCAAGCCAGTTCTTGAACATGAAATCCTCCTGTCTCAGTCTCCCAAGTGCTGGGATTACAGCCATGTGCTATCATGCCCAGCAAGTTTTAACTTTTGACAAGGATAATTTTAAATTATGAAGAATAGGTTTTATATGCTTATGATTCATCTAAAGAACTTTAGAATACCAAATCACCTACCTTCACATTCTTTTTCAGCTCGACAAGTTACCAATGCAAGTGCAGTTACGCTGGAGATGAACAAAATCACTCATGGGATGATGTTCAGGTGCAGCGGAGTGCCTGTGGGCCTGACAGTTCAGTCTGTTCTTCTCTGTAGCGGTGCTTTAATTAAGGGAGGAAAGGAAAATTCAGCCCTATCAAGGAAATAGTTTCATTTTAAGTTTCAAGAAGATTTTTGTTACCGAGTAGAAAAAGAATGTGATTTTGCTTGCACCACTGACTTCTGTAACTGGCACCTCACATTAGAGAAATACTGCTCTGTTTATACGTATCTGGTTTTTAGGATCTCCCGTTGTTCAAGAAATATAGCACAACTCTCGGTGTGTCAGGACCGCGCCAGGTTCTGGGTTTTGATGGCAAACAGGGTAGATGTGGATTCTGCCTCTCCCAGAGCTTACGGTTTAGTTTTCATTTCTTACTGTTCTGCAGAAGCTTGTGTTACCTGTGAGGGTGTCATAGATTCAATTGAATATACTCATTTCTCATGTCCTATCACAGGATCTTCCTTCCTCTTCCAAAAGGCACCATGTCCAACTCTAAAGTGAATGGTTTTAATGTTTTGGGAGTGGCTACATTCCATTAAGATGAAAACTAAGCAAGGCAAGTAATACAAGCACATACATGAGAATATGTCATGAGGAAAAAAGAACCCTCATATTTAGTTACTTTCTTGCCAGCTGGGGAAATTTTTTGGCAGAGCCTTAAGTTACCTCAAGGGTGAATGAAAAATCTGAATATGAGCTCCAAAGCCCACCATTCACCGAACTGCATAAGGAGAAGTCCAGGCCTTTGAATGCCAGTCACATGCCTTTTGCATAGTCCACAGTTTTAAAGATCCTGATCTTGTATTATTTAGAAAAACTTGTTTCCATTTTACTTTTATGGCATGAAAGAGGCAATTTTTTTCTGTCTGTAAACTGGCTGATTTCTTTCTAGTTTGGCTTCATGTGGATTTGACCAAGCACAGGGGAAAACAACTAAAATAGGTTTTAAATTATTAGCTAAACAATCAAAATAAGTTAAGAATCAACTTTCGGAGCCAAGGCTGAAGGTTCTTGCCTGTAGCCTCAGCACTTGGGAGAGCGAGGCAAGAGAAGCACCTTGAGTTTGAGACCGGTCTGGACTATCTAGTGAGTTCGGGGCTAACCTGGACTATGTAGCGTGAATCTATCTTAACCCCCCCCCAAATCCCAGAATATCAATTAACATTCAGAATTGAAATTTGCTTTTGAATAAATTATTTGCCCAATAGCCTTTACTCTTTTGTTTTGTCGTCAGCAGGTTCATATGTGAAAGATGATACGGTTAAAAACCATATTTTAAACTTTATTGTAGCAAACCCTCAGTGCTTATTCTATACTGGTATGCTTTATTTATTTATTGCAAATATTAACCAATTAAAACTTCACCATAAACCTGTAAGATACTCTTAGCACCATTTATAGATGAGGTGCAAAGAGATTAGGAAGCATGACCAAGTTACACCGGTAACAGCTGCCAAAACGGGTCCAAAACCAATCCATCTGGCTCTAGAAACCATGTACCATTGTACAATGATCCCAGATCGTGTTTTTAGTCAGGCATTGTTATTTCCACACAATCCAGTAAAGGTATTGAACTGAAATTTTCCTATCTTTGAGAAAACACTATAGAAAGAAAGTGATGTATAGAAGTTTTTGGTAAAAACAAACTGGAATAAAGTCAGAAGACCTGTGTTCTAACATCACTAGTCCAAGATCCATAACTCTAGGCAAGGCCACTTTTGGCTTCTTACTGGATTCTGTAACATATGACTGCAGATTCAATGGCATAGGACCACACACATTTATTCTGTTAAAGTTCTGGAGGTGAGAAGTTTGAAGGCAGAGCACTGACCGGGCTGTGTTCCTCTTGGAAGCTCCGGGGAAGAATCCATTTACTTGTCTTCCAGCCTCTAAAGGCTGTCTTCATTCCTTGGCTCACGGTTCATTTTCCATCTTTAAAACATACCACTCCAATCTCTGCTTCTATTGTTACATTTCTTCTTTTTTTTCTTTTTTTCATTTTTGACTCTCCCAAATTTTTTGTGGGGATAGGGTCATGCTGTTGCAGGCTGGCCTCAAAGTCATGGCACTTCTCCTGCCTTAGCCTCTTGAGTGCTGGGAATACAAGCCACCACTTCTGGCTCTTTCCTTATTTTGATGAGATCTCTTATAACTATATTGATTCTACCTCAAAGTCCTAAATTTAATCCTATCTGTGAAATCCGTTTCTCCACAGAAAGTAGCGTATTTTGAGATTAGGATGTGACCATATTTGGAGGGCTATCATTTTACTTAGCACAGTTACTTTATTTCATGGACCTCACTTTCTTTTATTATAAAATGAAAAATTGGAAGAAGATAATCTCTGTGGATTCTTCAAATTCTGGTAACTAATGTTTCTAATGCTATCCTTGAATTCTGTTGCCTTCATTGAGCAGAAAGCATTTATGGCTAAAATCTTATTTGTAAGATGTTTTTCCATATTTAATTTCTAGTTTCTTAGGGAAAATAAATAGGTTAAGTAAAAATTAATGACAGGAAGGAAAAAGCTAAGATGTCTAGATCTGTGAAAGACAGTGCATTTTAGCTGAAGTTTCAAAGAGAGAGGCTGTGTTCTACCCAGACTTTGAGATCTACATTGAATTGGAAAGTTTGTGTAGTATGTTATATAGTATTTGGATTGATATAGAATTATTTTATTAGAGAGTAATGCAAAAATGATGTAAAGCTCTGTTATTAGTTTGCATTTGTTTATCAGTGACCAAAACTCCACTTCTAAATAATAAAAGCCATAAGAGGATTTATCACTGTCTCACATAATGAAGGTACAGGGTTGGTAACACTTAAGCTCAGTGATTTCTTTTTTAAAAATTTTATTTATTTGACAAAGTGAAATAGAGAAAGAGGCAGACAGAGAAAGAGACTTAGTATGGTCACAGCAGGGCCTCTTGCCACTGCAAACAAATTCCAGAAACATATACCACTTTGTGTATCTGAGTTTATGTGGGTACTAGGAATTAAACCTGGGATGACAGCCTTTGCATGTAAGCACCTTTAATTGCCAAAGCTCAGTGATTTCTCATATTCTTCCATTGATCTGCCATTTTTGAGGAGTAGTTGGCTAGTTAGACTGTATCCCATCGTGTTCCTAAATGACTACAGCACGTTCATCAGAAGAGACATCATCTCTAATATTAATATTACTGCTTTAGAAGACAGACAGCATTACCCAAAAGCCAGTTAACAACTTTCCCCCCATGGTTCACTGACAGGAATTACATTGCAATCCCATTTTCCAATCATTTTCCAACAAGGAGAATGGGATTACCACGTTAGAGTAGTCCCCACTCCTGAATGAAGTGGGGGTGTTCTGTCTCTGCGCTGCCCTACACCAGAGCCATTAGCTACAGGGGCAATTGCTGAGCACTACTGTGACTGAAGAACTAAATACTAAAAACTAATTTGAATATATGTGACTATACGTAGCTGATTGTTGCCATATCCGACAGCTGCAGCATCTTCTACGTAAAGATAAGGTGGACAATCATCATATGCCAGCCTGTGGCATGGTTGAGTCACAGAGATTTTATTGGGGTTTAATTGGAGAGGGCCCCTGCTGGCGAATCTGCCCTTCTCCTCCTTTAGGAGCCTAGCTTGTTTTGCGTTGTAATACAAAGGCTGGACTTGCCTGAAATACTGGCCATTTCAAATTTGGCTTGTCTTGAAATTCATAGGGAAGTATATAAATGGCAACCTGGAAGGATCCACTCATCTAATCAATGATTACAAGTCATTTGCTGTGAGCCACAAATTGTTCTAGAACAAGACAAGGTCCTGGTTCTCATGAACTCAGAATCAGTACAAACAAAATGAATTTAAAATGAGTTTAAACTTGTGGTAAATGTTAAGAAAATAAATCAAGGGAATGGAATAGAGGGAATAACGCAAACTTGAACAAATTCCTAGTCCCATGACTGTTTTTTAAAACCTCAGGTGATTTAGGTTTTTCCTTTGGGAAGAAGACATTTAGTTTATAGGCTTATTTGCTCTCAAAGCAATAAATAAATAAATAAAATAAAATAAAGAAAGAAAGGGAGCATAAACATTTGCTTTTTGCCAGAAGAAATAAAAGTTAAATGAGTTCATGAAAAGGCAGTGTATTTCTCTCCTGTTTGAAAGGTGTATTTAACCGAAGATATCATGGTGAGTTGGACTGATACGGCCCATCAGGAAAGCAAAGGCCATTTATAGTTTCATTGTGTTCCTCTGTATCTTTTGCCTTATCTAGAAAACTTTGGCTACTTAAAGTAGACTTCTGGCCCTCAGCTTTCTCAACCATAATATGGGATTATCCTCATAATATTTATGAGTCATATGATTCTGGAAAGATCTGCCATCAATCAAAATAATTACCAAATGTTTAGTAAAGTTGTAGGCCAAAGAAAGCATTTAACTTTTTTTATTTTCATTAAAATTGGACAAGTCACTTAACCTCTCTGGTTTTTTGTTTTTCCAGTGTTAAAATAAAGTTGTTACAGTACTGTCAAGAATCTTAGGAAATACATCTTCTCAAGCATGGTGGAACTAGAAGTTAACATAACCTTTCTGGAGAGCCAGTTGGCAGACCAATTGAAAATTCTTTAATCTGTGCATACATAGTTGCCTCTGAATATAAAATTGAACTAGTGTTCCACAGTTTATATTTAGGAGGGTGTTCATTGCAATATTGGATACAGTAACAGACAGAAAGCAGCTTGATTGCTCCGCGGTAGGGACTAGGTTCAGTTGTGCATTCCATGTGGAATTCTACGTAGCTATTAACGATAATGGTGGTATTAATAGATATTAACAGAATTGAGAAAATGTTCACAGTATATTCGAATTTGTGCTGATCTTGTTTCGTCTCTTCAGGCTACTCCAATCAAGGATAGTAATTATGATCATTAAACATTAATAGCAAACCACTTGTGAATGCTACAGTGTCCTAGGCAATATGCTGACATTGTTGCTGTTATCTCATTGAACTTTCATATTAACCCTATGTATACGAATGACTTGGAATCTTATTTGCAGATGAGGAAATGAAGGCTCAGAGGAACACAGTAACATATGCAAGGTGTCACATTCAAAGGTGGCAGAGACAGCATTTATATTCAACCATTTCTCCAGCGCCTACGTCCTGAAATCATAGGCCAGACCACCTCTCTGTAAACTTCCTTTATATTCTAGAAGTGATCATCATTGCAGGAATATTGTGGAAATTCCTTTAGATCCTTTCCTGTGTCTGCACCCTTATTTGAGAGTACTTTGGTTTAGACATATAGTGGGGAAGAGGTGAGCTGCCCTTCATTGAATTCAGAGGTTAGCAAAAGATGCCTCGTGGCCAAATCCTGCTGTCCCTAGTTTTTGTAAGTCATGTTTTTTTGCAGCCCAGTCACGCTTATTCATTTATGTATTGTCTATGGCTGCTTTCCCTGTATGGGTAGAAATGAGTACTTTCAACAAAGATCATATAGCAAAGACAGCCTAAAACTGTTATCAGGCCCTTTACAAAAAACATTTGCCGATCTCTGCCTTCATGCATTGAAAATCTGGAAGGCTGTGTATCCTGTTACAGTGACCACTTTTCTGTGGTTAAAGTGAATAACTAAACAAAGCAATAGCTTATGAGTTACTGCCTTGCAGGAAACACAGGCCACAGGTGTCTAGACACTTGATGAAGGTCTTGTGAGAAGGTGAGCCAAGAGTGTTATTTCAGAACTTCTGTCCCTCTGTGCATGGCTAACTGGTGTTCCTTAAGTAGGCCTGTTGCTGTTCCTCTGAGATGGAATGTGTATTCACAAGTGAGGGTTCCATTAGTCATGGTGCATTTCCTGGGCCCTAGAGATGTGGTATGACATCACCAAGGACTAATGAGCAAAGAGCCTCTGTAGTGCCAGCCCTCACTCCTCTTCAGAGGATTTTGGATTGTGTGTTCTGTTTCTAGCCCTCGGGGTGTGATTTGAGACTGCCTTCCTCATCCAGCCATATTCTGGGCACAGAAGTCTAGCTTCCAGACCCAAGGGGCCGTGGCAGGCTTAAAAATCTGCAGTGCTGGAGGCAGATTCTCACTGAGTCTTTTTTTCCAGGGCTCAGGGTTTTCTTCCCAGAGTTTTCCAGTCCTAATGACGATGATGCTTCATGTGGTGAAGGGTGGGTGGTGAAAGACGAAGTCTGCATTAGATAAAAGATGCTTGGCAGTTCAAATTTCTGGATAAGTATAGGTTGGGAGCATAACAAAGTCAGAAGCATACTTTGCTGTTTTGTTATTTTGCTTTTGTGTGTAGTTTAACATAATAAAACAACAGCTTTTAACAGCAAAGGCTCCTAGGAAATTAGGGCGGCTTAAAAATAGGGCAATTACCAAAGGAACTTTTCTGAGGGGATTAGTACCTCTTTAAATCTTTTATCTTTAAGAATTAAAAAGAGGGTGTTAAGCATTTTGAATTTAAATCTTTCTCTCTCTCTTTCTCTCCCTCCCTCCCTCCCTCATTTCTCCAGTTACCTTTTCCTTTTCCTAATTTTTGTATTTACTCTCATATGAAAATGATTTATAGAACTTAGTTTTAGAGATAACTTTGCTGTACAGAATTTCCATTCAAAGATTTCCTTTCTAACTGGCTCAGTCTCGTGCTAGTAAATAATAGTAGTAAAACTCCTCCTTTAAACGTTATTCAAGGAGCTGGGTGTGGTGGCTCACACCTGTAATCCCAGCTTTTCCAAGGCTGACGCAAGAAGATCTCAAGTTCAAGGAGGTAGACCTTATTTCAAAATTATTGTCCCAGGACCGAGGCCTAGAATTGATGTTGGGCATGGTGGCTCCTACTTACAATCCTAACACTTGGATTGTAAGGTAGAAGGATTGATGCAAATTTAAGGCCAGCCTAGGATACATAGTAAGATACATAGTAAGGCAGCCTGGGCTTTAGAGCAAAACTCTGTCGCAAACCAAACAAAACAACCTTGATGTGAGCTTACGTTACACACACTTTTATAGTTTAGTTCAGTATTGAATCCAAGAGCCATGTCTTCTAATCTTCCTAGTCAATCTGTGGCTAACTGAGAGGGATTCCTTTAGTACTTTTTCATATTTGATTCCTTTTAGATAAAGTCAAAGATAAATCGGGGAAAGAACAATCTCTTAGTTTATCTGAGGCTGCCATAAATCATGGAGGAAATTGGCTATGGTATGTTTAAAAGAAATCTTATTTCTACAAGATGACCACATATAATTTTTTTTATAATTACAGAGGCTTTTGGTTTTGAAAGTCACTTGTGAGCATAGAAATTCGTCCTTATTTCTTATGAACATCTTTACTAGGAACTAGAGAAGAGGGCACTTTTCTTTTTAGCACTATAGAGATCTTCCCTCAAAAATTTCAATGCAATTCAAAGCATGCTTCAAACTTCAAACTCCTTAGATACATTCTATGATTTATTTCTTTTAATATTTTATAAATGAGGAAACTGAGGTATAGAAAGATTGAACCCTGTACCAGATGTCGTTTGTCGATGTAAATCACTGTTTTATCAAAGCCCTTAAGAGAACAACCCTTTATGTCTTTTTATAAAGTTCTTCTCGTTTTCCTTTGATGGCTTAGAGCTTTACGTCATTAGCAAGAATCCTTATTTTCCCCAACCCTTTGATTGGAACAAAGCAGTGAGTGAGTCTAGCCTAGGCAGAGCTGGCACAAGCCCTGGAAAGGGTGGGCTGGTTATCTGTGTGGTGGCAGCGTAGGGGTCTGGGGGTTCCGTGAGCTCTCTCACAGCCTTCTCCTTAGCAGAGGTTTTCATTCTCCTCACTCCCACCCACCAGTCCTCCCACCTGAACTAATATTTGCCACCTCTTTCATAGAGGGTTACCATGACTACCAGTGAGTTAATGTCGATAACACGCTTCAAAGCTTTTGGAAGAAAGGTCTTATAGAAATGCACAGTCAGCCCCAGCCCCAGTGCCCACCAAGCTTCCCGAGTGGCCACTGGCTGCCTGTGGATTAGGTTCACCACACCCCTGGTTTTGGTGAGGATAAGCTTATAGGAAAAGTTGCACTGCTGCCTGGAGAGAACACATCTGGTTCCCAACACAGTTCCTCAAACACCCACACAGCAAGGTCTCTTTACTGCTTCTGTTGCCTGCTAATGTGGGGAGCAGCAGACACCTCTCTCCAAAAACCCTCCCAGGGGGTTGCCACATGATGCCAGAATTCTCATTCAACCCTGAACTTTTCCTGCAGAAGAAAATTCTCAAAAAGTTTTTCCAGAATATGACAGGGAGAGGTCATGACATATAATCAGATCAGTTTATGAAAAATTAAGGATGAGTCATGTCACTCCTAAAGGAGTTGGCATCGATTTATCTCACAGAACCGAACACTGGAGGAAGAAAAGCCTTTAGTCTCATTAAGGAATCCAGACAAAAATCCCACTTAATCTGTCTTGCTTTTCCTTCTTCTCCCTGTTCAGCTGGTGTGCAGGCGCAGGGCAGCTTGGCAGAAGCTCTGAACGTTTGGAGAAGGGAGTCACTACTGAAAGTCACTGACACACACTTCCTTGGAATGCCGCTGATGTCATGGAAAACCAGGACCTTAGCAATAACCCCTAACAACCAGAGCTACAGTAAACAGTGAATGTTACCTCCACCAAGGCATTGGTTTTTAAAGAGTTTTAACAGGCTAGGGCTTGCCAGCCACAACTCATAAAAATGTTCTTATAATTTTGCCCTCCTCACTAACAGCATTGGATAACTGCTGAGGTTTCTTTGCCACTTGGGGTTGCAAAGCCAAATTCATGTCAGTCTCAGGGTTCACTAATCAGACTTTACAGCACTTCTTTCCCAGCTCTCCTCTACCCCCCTGCCATGCTCATGGGCTTAGGCCTGGGAGATTTAATACTTTTTCAAAGAAGTCTCTTGTCTTACTGGGTTTCCTCAAATTCTGGTGATGAGGTGAATTGACATACGAGGTTTTGCCTAGCGCTCTGTTAGTCTAGTGGTTAACCCAGTCTGTTAATTGATAATCTTAATTTACATGTTACTTTCAACCATTTGGGAGCTGTCTTCACTAGTATAGTGGTGAGTATCCCCTGCCTGTCAACCATTTGAGACAGTTGAGGACAGTGACATCTTCTTACTGAAACTCTGAAAGGGATACATAGTAAGAAAGCAAGTAGTTTGTGCTGCCATGGAAAACTAATAAAATGACAAGAAAATATAGAAGCTATGATGGGAAGTTTTCTCCCAGGGTCGGCTGTTTGTAGAAGGGAATGGTGGAATATTATTATGTAAACAAAACCCACTATGTCTTGTTTTGTTTATTTTTTTTGTTTTGTTTATTCAGGTAGTGTCTCACTGTAGCCCAGGCTGGCCCGGAACTCATTTTGATTCTCCTACCTCAGCCTTTTAAGTGCTGGGATTAAAGGCGTGCAACATCATGAATTCAGCTCCAGCATGACTTCTTTAGACCTGTATACAGGTGGTGGGAAGGGGCCTAATACTAGCACTGCTTTTAAAAGATATTGTCATACTGGAGCTGGAGGGATGGCTTAGTGGTTAAGGCGTTTGCATGCAAAGCCGAAGGACCCAGGTTCAATTCCCCAGGACCCACATTAGCCAGATGCACAAGGGGGTGCACGCGTCTGGAGTTCGTTTGCAGTGGCTGGAGGCCCTGGCACGCCCATTCTCTCTCTCTCTCCCCCTCTTTCTCTGTCAAATAAATAAATAAATAAATAAATAAAATTGAAATAAAAAGTTGTTTAAAAAAAGCTAAAAAAATATTATCATACTGGAGACAGTGCTTAGTGGTTAAGGCACTTGCTGGCAAAGCCAAAGGACCCAGGTTCAATTCCCCAGTACTCACCTAAAGCCATATGCACAAGGTAGTGCATGTGTCTGTACCCAGGTTCAGTTCCCCAGTACCCACCTAAAGCCAGATGCAGAAGGTGGTACATGTGTCTGTAGGTCATTTGCAGTGGCTTAGAGGCCCTGTGGCATGCCCATTTTCTCTCCGCCTCTCTTTCTCTCTCTAATAAATAAATAAAATGTTTTAAAATGATATTGTCAAGGTTATTATATAATTTATCACTCAAAAGAAGATGTTGCAGAGAGCGAAGGGTTCTATTAATAGATGCTTTGATTTAAAAAAAAAAAAAACTTAGGGCTTCCCAAGCAAATAAGGCATATAATTACCCACACCCTTGTGCCCAAGCTCACCTAGCCCAAGCCTTTTCAGAAGGCATCTTCACAGTGCTAGGAAGAGTGGACCCATTCAAATGACTCGGGTCATCTCAGTTACAAGAAAATAAATTCACTCTTATGATTAACTTATGGATTCTGTTCCTGCAAGATTTTCCTAAGTTAAAGCTACAGGTAATGTAAACCTGAATTCATACTCTCATTTACCCAGTTTTTAAAATTTTTATTTATTTGAGAGAGAGACAGAGATTGGGAGGGAGAGAGAAAGAGACAGAGAAAGAATGGGTACACCAGGGCCTTTAGCCACTGCAAACAAACTCAAGACTCATGCACTACCTTGTGCATCTGGCTTATGTAGGTCCTAGGGAATCAAACCTGGGTCCTTTGGCTTTGCAGGAAAGTGCCTTAAATGCTAAGCCATCTCTCCAGCCCTCGTTTACCCAGTTTTGAACTGTATGTCTATTAATAGCTGTGGAACAGTGGTTCTTCATATGTGGTCTTGGGTCTCTAAAGGTCATGGTAGTCTTTTTGTTAGGTCTGTGAGGTCGAGCAATGTTCGTCATCATCATCAGACACATTATTTCCTTTTTCCATTCTTTTTCCCCCATTTTTCGAGGTAGGGTCTCACTCTAGCTCAGGCTGACCTGGAATTCACTATGTAGTCTCAGGGTGGCCTCGAACTCTGGGCGATCCTCCTACCTCTGCCTCCCGAGTGCTGGGATTAAAGGCGTGCGCCACCATGGCCAGCTTCCCTTTTCCATTCTTACCTCTTGCCACTGTATATATCCTGGAACACCTTGAATGAAGAACCCAATATTGGACCCAGCTGTCATTTACTGAGTTAGGCAGTAAGGAGATTAGCAAGGATGGTAAACCATGCTACTTTTTGTTTTCACTAAAGTTCTTTGTTCCAGAAGATAGTTTTTTTTTTTTAAATAAAACATTTATGCTAAAATGCTTTGGGTTTATTAGTATTACTTTGAATGAAATAAATGCCTTAAATTCATCCACTATCACTTCTAACATGATAAACATAGTCCTTATATAATAAAGACTTTACAGGTCATCAATGGCTCCCAAAAATTGTGAAAACCACTGCTCTAGACCTTTATTTCTCCTTAGGAAGAAGCATGCAGATAAAATGGGTTCCCTGACCACAGAGAGCAACTTATTCATTGCTGTGTCTATTCTAGCACCTGGCACAGCGTCTTACATATGCTTGTGTTCTATGACAAGTCTGAAGGTTCCGTGATACCTGACAATTGGATGTCACATTTAATAGTCTATACTCTGCTAATATTATTTTATTACCACAGTAATACCATTTTTCTTTTTGAAAGGTTATAAACAGATTTAATTCTCATGGAAAACAAGTATGCTATGGAGTTTCTCTCTCTCTCTCTCTCTCTCTCTCTCTCTCTCTCGGTCTGGGGATTGAATCTGCGGCCTCCGTCATGCTACTGCAGTTCTGCACCACTGAATACACACTCAACCCAGAACTCTGTAGTTTTTAATTTTTTGCCTGCCTAAGTTTTGTCTACCCTTCATCTCAGGTGTAGTCCCCTTCTTGATTTTGACTTCCTAGACCAAGTACCCCCCATGTGTTTTCCAGTGTCCTTTTACTAATCCACCTTGGTCCAATTACATTTTTGGTATACCTCAGTTTACTGTAAGTACCTTATGTCAGAAGCAATGCCTTTAGTCTCCTTAGACACAGCTTTGAATACTGTATCTGAAGGGGATCTTTTCCAAGATGCTCCTTGGATGCCAGAAACCAAGGATAGTAGTGAACCTTATAGATTATTTCTATTTTTCAGTATGTGTATGCCTATAATAAAGCTTAAGATATAAACTACGCATAGTACGAGATTAACAATAATAATAAAATAGAAAAATGATAGCATACTCTTATAAAAGTTATTTGAGACTTACAGATTATTATTCCCAAACTTTCTATTTAAAAGTTTTAGATCATGATTCACTTAAAACCATAAAAAACAAAACTGAATTAAGAGGACTTCTGTAGTCCATGGTAAAGATACTAAAGAATATGTATGTTGAAAATATAGTAAAGGCTGGGCATGGTGGTGCACACCTTTAATCCCAGCACTCAGGAGGCAGAGGTAGGAGGATCACCATGAGTTCAAGGCCACCCTGAGAATACAGAATGGCTAGAGTGAGACCCTACCTTGACAAACCAATATATATATATATATATTTCTCTCTCTCTCTCTCTCTCTCTCTCTCTCTCTCTCTCTCTCTCTCTCTATATATATATATATATATATATATATATATATATATATAAAAGGAAAATATGAAAAAGGAAAAATTATTTAGTGAGATGTTATTTTTTTAATATCCTATACTGTGGTTACTAGAGTACTGTAAAATAATTTGCTTTTGAGTTAAAAAGCCAATTTTAGTAAAGAAGGCAGATTACATTTTTAAGACATCCATCTCCACATTCACAAACTACTTTTCAGAGTTAGAATCTATGCAGCCTTTTAAAGGGTTACTTTTTCTGAGTTTTTGATTTCTCTTGATTACAAATTCATTCCATTGGCACAAAGGAAAAACTATAGAGTATTTTTTAATACAGATTCAATTTTACCATAAATAATATTTAATTCCTTGTTTTTAATTACTGTGTGTTTCAATTTAAAATATTTTCCTCTGATTTTTTAAATTGGTTCCTTCAGTTAGAAATTCTGTAGTTTGTTTTCTATTGCTACTTTTTTTTTTTTTTTTTTTGAGATAGGATCTCACTGTAGCTCAGACTGAACTATAACTCACTTTGTAGTCCCACAAAGTGGGACTCACTGCATGCCTACTATCTCTGCCTCCTTACCTCAGCCTTCTAAATGCTGGGATCAAAAACATGCACCACTGTGCCCAACTAGTACTATAGTTTTATTAATTTATTTATTTTACTTTTTATATGAGAGAGATAGAGAGCAAGTGAGCAAGAGAGAATTGGTGTGCCAGGGCCTCCAGCCACTGCAATCGAACTCCAGACACGTGCACCCCCTTGTGCTCATGTGTGATTTTGCTTGCACATGTGCATCTGGCTTACATGGGATCTGAAGAGTAGAACATGAGTCCTTAGGCTTGGTGGCAAATGCCTTAACCACTAAGCCATCTCTTCAACACTAATGTTGTAGGTTTTTTTTGTTTTGATGTAGGGTCTCAATCTAGCTCAGGCTGACCTGAAATTCACTATGTAGTGTTAGGGTAGCCTCAAACTCACAGCAGTCCTCCTACCTCTGCCTCCAGAGTGCTTGGATTAAAGGTGTGTGCCACCATGCCTGGCTCTAATGCTGTAGTTTTAAAATATATTTATTTATTTATTTGAGAGAGAGAGAGAAAGAGGTAGAGAGGGGGGTGGGCATGCCAGGGCCTCCGGCCACTGCAAACGAATTCCAGATGCATGTGCCTCCTTGTGCATCAGGTTTACGTTGGTCCTGAGGAATTGAACTGGGGTCCTTTGGCTTTGCAGGCAAATGCCTTAACTGCTAAGCCATCTTCTCCAGCCCCCCCAATACTATAGTTTTAGTGTCTGTTTAATTTAAAAGATGTTTTCATGGGCTGGAGAGATGGCTTAGTAGTTAAGGCACTTGCCTGCAAAGCCAAAGGACCCAGGTTTGATTCTCCAAACCAGATACACAAGCTGTCACATGTGCCTGGAGTTCATTTGCAGTGGCTGGAGGCCCTGGTGTGTCCATTCTCTCTCATAGCAGCATGATCTTCATATGAAAGACAGTTCCATATATGTGAAATTCAGAATCTCGGTTTTATGACGATAATTTTTAGTGACAATCATTCTGCTTGTCTTTAGGTTGTTTTATTCTGAGTATTATTAAGTTACATATGTCTTTAAGTTGTTTATTTCTTTCTTGAGGGGAGACAATAAACATTGTTGAATTCTTTCTTGTCAATGTGCAAGTTCATTTTTTTACATTTTTTATTGAGAACTTTGACGCATAAATGTACTATAATTTGATTATATTCCCATCCCATAGCCTTTTTTGTCCTCATTCCCCCCCCCCCCCCATTCTCCTGAAGATCCTCTGCTTCCCAAGTAGTCCTTTGTTCTGATGTCTCATTCCTTTTTTTCTCCTTTGTCCTTCAAGTCACAGTGTTGATGGAATCAAAACAGAGTAGGTCTTGTCGGGGTACCAACAACCACTGTGGGTCGTGAATGCACCAGTTAATGCATGTCTGGATGAGTGCCCCAAAGTATTCCTTCCCACTCTGTGGCTCTTACATTTTTTCTGCCTCCTCTTCCATAATGTTTCCTGAGCCTTGGAGTATGTGACAGAGATGTGTAGTGTTGAGCTCTTGACAGCCTCTTATTTTCAACTGTGGTGAGTTTTTTTGGTTTTTCGAGGTAGAATCTCACTCTAGCCCAGGATAACCTGGAATTCACTATATAGTCTCAGGGTGGCCTTGAAATCACGGCGATCCTCCTACCTCTGCCTCCCGAGTGCTGGGATTAAAGGCGTGCGCCACCACGCCCAGCTCCGTGATGAGTTTTGAGTCTCTTCACTGTCTCCCACCATCTCCAAAGAGAAGCTTTTAGCAGTGAGAGTAGCATCAATATTCTTCCCACCACTTCTACAATGTTCCCTGAGCTCTGCGGGCAGCTGTGACTGAGATGACTCACCCAGTGCTAAGCATTAGTCTTTGTCTTCTTCTTGTTCAACTTGATGACTCTCAGGTCTCCCTAGTATTCTAATATGTAAATTCCTGATCAGAAAGTAGACAGAGGGAACACACCACAGTTCTTGCCAAATCACTATTAAAATGGGGCTGGGAGTAGATTAAAGACGTTGTCTGAAGTGGCATCCTGAAGGGAACAATGGGAGAGCTGGGTACTGGTCGCAGCGCTGCTACTCCTAAAATCAGTGTGACTTCAATAACTCTCCTCATGCCTCTTAGCCACTGTTGATTGATTTCTTCATCTGTAAAATGAGGTTGGGTCAAATGGTCTCTATGACCTCTGATTTTTTGCATGACAATGTGTCAGTATTTCATGTCCTTGAAGTCTCTGGTTGACAAATATGATGTGCGAGGAAATGATGCACAGAGCCTAACCAAAGTGGATTTTGACCACACTGATGTGCTAATCCCCAAAGAAGAAGAAAATACGAAACGGGCCAGAGACCAAACATGAAAATGGTGACAGTGAGAAAAACATTGAAGCAGACGGCTGAAAGCTCTGGTTCCCGGCCCGCCGGCTACGAGAAAGGCTGAGCTTGCCAACTCCTCCAGGCCATCGGGGCCCAGAACTTTGGCTAGCTCTTCTCTTCAGCTCCTCACACCACATGAACAAACCACACAGGAAAACTGTCTCTCTTCCTTCATACTTGTGCCTTTTGGCTTCACTTCTGTTTATGCCAAGCCCTCGCCTAATCCCTTCCTTCCAGCTGTCACTGCATTCTAGCCACTGCTTTCTGGAGGCTTTGGGAAGTAACTAGAGTCCTCAGGGGAGGTCCAGGCTGGTGGGTTTGGTGGTGGAGTGGTGGAAGGGAGGCACTTTTACCTGTTCCTAAGCCATCTTTTCATCTAGGCTGTCACTTTTATCACTGCCTTGGCAAATGTCAGGACGCGTGGCTTTAATTTTCCCCTTTCACTCACTCTTCGGAGAGTTCCCTCGACCTTGTACGTGCTTCAGCAGTTTTGACTGCAAACATCCGGTGGAAGATTTGGTTTATCTGGTTTTCTTTTGCCAGACTATTCATCATCTGGGTTTTTTTTTTTCCCCATTCCACATAAAACATATGTATCTATTGAGAGAAGTGAAGATGGATAATCAGAACCTCTCTCTGTACTCTCTCACACGTTTAGAAACCCGACCCCATGTCAGCCTTGATAGTCCATCCCAAACCACGAGGTCTCCCAAGGCCCAGCCTCTTGCTGTACCAGCCCCAGCTGCTGCGATAGCCTGTCACCTCTGGCCTGTGGTGTCTTTTCCATGGAGCTTGTCTGTGTTCATCTCCTATTGGCTCTTCGTGATGGCCGCTAAGCAAAGAGGCATTTAGTTCCCATCATATTAGAAAAGCGAGGAGGAATCCGGAAGAGGGACTCAAACGTCTTGGCCGAATGCAAGAAGCCGTGGGTTATGAAAGTTCTAAATTGTTCCACTGTGCAGCCTGACTTTGCTGGCCTGAATGTTGAAAGCAAAACCAAACAAAAGCCCCACACAGTCATTGTTTAGTACTAGGCTATTGTGTTTTGTTCATGAGCAGAGCTTTTTAAGAAACAATGGCTTGTTCTTCTCTGCCACTCTTTTTGGAACCCCTGTGACTACTGTACCCATACCTGACAGCACCAACCCACACTAGAATCCCATGTAGTTTTCAGAACCTCATACAACTAAAAGCAAACTCAAAGTATATTTGTTCTGGGGTTTGTCTGTTTCCTCATGTCTGTATGTATTTTGTATTTTATTTAAGTCATTAAAATATTATTTAATGCTAAGTAGGCCAATCTATTTGATAAAATCTTTGGTCATGGGTCTTGGTTCACTTTGGATATATTATGTAAAATCTTTATTATTCAAAGCCTCTTTTCTTTCATTTCTGCTTATCTAGTCATTTTGTCCATATTGTTTCTCATACTCAATTATGGTATAGTAAAATATGATCTAGAAGTGCTTTTAGAAGTTATCTATCTGAACTCCTCATTTCATTAGTGAAGAAAAGAAAGCCAGAGAGGAACAGATTAAATGAAGGTCAGACCCCTACCTGACTCCAGGCTTGTGAGCCTTATGATCACCATCAAAAGTTTTCCACCATGGGCTGGAGAGCTTTGTTTAGTGGTTAAAGCACTTGCCTGCAAAGCAAAAGGACTCAGGTTCCACTCCCCAGGATCCTCATAAGCCAGATGCACAAGGCGGTGCTTGTGTCTGGAGTTCGTTTGCAGTGGCTAGATGCCCTGGCACGCCCATTTGCTCTCTCTATGTGCCTCTTTCTCTCTTTCTATCTCTTTCAAATAAATAAATATAAATATAAGTGACCTCTCCTTTACAAAAAAAAAAAAAAGAACTTTCCACCAAACCATGCAGGCTCCAAAGCAGTAGTGATAACGTCTTCATCGGACAGGAGGGAGTCCTGATGAAATGAGCATAGGCTTGGGATAACTGTCTTGTCTTGCTGCCTATTGAGAGAGTAACTTGGGCAAGTAATTAGTGCTTTGTGGGGTCATTATTTCTTCCTCTGTAATAAAAGAATAATATCACTTATACTGTAGGGTTATTGTAAGTATGAAATGATATACATATGCCATTCAAAAAATTATTATGAAAGTCTACTGATAATTTAAATAATAATTTTAAGTAGGGATCTTACTATTGGGTAGTGTGAGTCTCTCTTATTCAGTGGCAATTTTCTCAATATATATGAATGGAGTGAATTGTCTGGAAATCAAGTCCTGAAATTATTTACAGCATGAGTGTGAGCCATGCATTTCCCTTTTCTTTATGGCTCTCATCTGTATTTCGCTGCAATGCTTTGTACAAGTTGATCCAACCCAAAGAAGACATCTGGAGTATCCTTGAACATGGCCTCTGCTTTTCATTTAGCTCAACATTGGGCTATAAATCTAGAAATTTCATCTGTATAAAATGTTTTATTCACATTTATCAGAAGTTTGGGAGATTTAGTGGGATTCTGATACCTATTGACCTTTCTGAGAAACAGTTTCAATGTAAAAACTATACATACCTGTTTGGAGTGTAGGTAGAAATCAAGCTCATTAAAAACTAGCCCAAGACTGTTTCGTGAGCAGAAAGTGGGACTTAATAATTAAGCCTCACAAATATAGGGAAAGGGCCACGCTACAAAATCAAAGCTGTGGGTTAGCAAAGACCAGAAGCAGAAGCAAGAGGTTTGGGAGCTTTGAAAGAGGAGATTCAAGCTGAGGGCTTCTCAAATTGTCTTTCTGCCTGGAATGCACTTGAGCTTGAAGTACTGGGAAGGAACTTGAGAAACTATACAGAAAGAATTTTGCTTCTTTAACAAGCCTCAAGAGAAAGATCTGTGGCTTAGATTTCAGACGAAAGTTAAGCGTGACATGCTGCTGGGCAGCATGGAGCATGCTGAGGCAGGAGGGTCACTTGAGCCTAGAACTTCAGGGCCATTGCTGGTTTGAACTCTGCAAAACAGTTCCCTCTCCTCTGCTATCCCTTGATACTAGTTTTGAAATCCATCCCTCTCCTTTTTCCCCAGGAGAGCTGGATTCAGGGTCACTGCTCTTTTGGGGAGGCTGTGCATTGCAAACAGCTCAGATTCCATACCTCACAGAGGCTAACAGATCTAGGAAAGTGGCAATGGCAAACCCACAGAGAGGACTGTGGCCAATTAACTTGAAACTTAGGACAGACAAAGAGCGAGATGCTAGGTAGAATCAATTATCACTAGTGTGTCTCTAATGATGGGCACTGAGAAATGTGTGTTAGTTACTAGTGTTTCCTCTAATAAAAGTGGGAACAAACGGATGGGGATGGAAGGGAAACGCCTGTGCTGTTGTTTGAGGCTCAGCTGGAGACAATACTCATTCTGTCTGCAGGAGCACTCATAATTTTTGCATCTGACTATTATTTTTTTCCCTTGAACTTGCTCACATATATTCCAAGAATCTATTGGGTGAATATTAACACATCGTCATTTATTATGTACCTACCAAGTGATAGATGCCTAATACCTGTGGCTAATTCATGTTCTCACATATATTAGAAATATTTGTACACGGTTGAGTCAGAAGTGAATCCAATTCTGTCCAATAAACAGGTCCCCATTCTGTCCACCTTGTCTTACTGAGTAATTCTTGGAAGCTGTGAGAAGGTATTTCAAGAGATTCTCCAAGACTCGTGTTCTGAGGCAGGTATGAGTTCTTTGTGAAATGTAGAATCCCTCTGGAAATATAAAAGAAGGAAAGTTATTGTTTGGAAAATGAGGGAAAAAATAAAAGAAATGGAAGTCCAGTATGGGCAACAGAGTGAGGCCTTGTCTCTGAAATAAAACACAAAAATAAAAAAAAAAATAAGATAGAACACACAAAAAAGGCTAGAAGGAGGTACCATGTACCTATCACATAATGAATCCTCCTCATGGGACCTGTGATTACCAGGAAACTTTCAAGTTCATGTAATCTGGCCTGTAACCATGGTTAGATGTCTAATGAAAGTGAAAGTATAGCAGTAATTGAGAGCAGAATGAATATTTTTTGTGCCTGTTTGTACTTAGTGTCATATTTTATACTCAAAGCTTTAGGCTAGCATTTTCTCAGGGTTGAAAGCAGCCATGATTTTGGAGGGATATTGAGTAATCAAATATGGCTAGGAAGTTAAAGGTCCTACTTGGCTGGATTTTCAACTTAGCCAGATGAGATCAAACCAGAGGAATTTGGCAAGCATTGAGAGTCACCACTTAGAACCATACTGAAATAGTTGTGGTGGCAAAAGAATTTCTCCAGGAGTCTTATTCCACTCCAGGCATGACAGCCAGAGCCTTCTGGCCCTTGCCAAGGAAGTCCATAATAGATAAATTTTAGAAAAGTCAACGGAGATCTATAAATTCAGGAGAAATGTTCAATTGAATGAGATTTGGGCAATATGTTTTTGTAATTTATTATATAGAAGATATACTGTGAGTAAATTTGGCATGTACTTTACTTTTTACAATTAGCTCTTCCCTAATCTCATGCCCTCCCATTGACTATATTGTATTCTAGTTTAATAAGTGGAAAGATGATAAAAGAAACTTTAAGAACCTGTATTTGACTTCTTCTTTTTCTTGAAATTCTGCCATATTAACCTTGCTGCTTCTCTTGTATTTGTATTTTTATTTTTCTGATACAGGGTCTCAATGTGTAGCTCTGGCTGGCCTGGGACTCATGATATAAACTCAGCTGTCCTCAATTGTATTGTAATCCTCTTGCCTCTGCTTCCAAGTGCTGAGATTATAGGCATGTGCCATCTTCCCTGTCCTCCCCCCTCAGCAGGGACCTTCTTGTTGGGGAATATGGGTCGTGCATTGTGGGGTTAGCCATCAGTAATGGGTGGGAGGCCATGTCTCTGTGTATCATGACCCAACGTGTGGCTCTGACGTTCTTCCTGCTCCCTCTTTGGCAAATTTCCCTGAGCCATGTTGGGTTCATTTTAGGTTTGCTTCAGTGATGAGGTCTTGGGAGCCTCTGTGTTTCTGGATATCTTGTTTGGTAGGAGTTAATTATTCTCTGTGTCTATCTCCTTCTCTCTTGTGCTGGTACCAGGTTCACCAAGAAAACAGCACTCTTGCTTATATCCCCAATTATTCTTGGTTTGAGCTGGGGCCCTTTTGAGGTGTGATGGGGTGGTTCTTTCTTCAGGATCTGCATCTATCTGAAAAAGAGAAGCAAATTCTCCAATGGAGAGTAAAGTTAGCACCAGATAAATGGGATAACCATTGTTTTTTTTAGAGAGAATTTAATAGGTGTAGGCCCTCTTGTAGTGATTGGTGGGAACTTGATAATGGAGAGCAGGTTCATTTTTGGATATGGTTCTGACTTGTTTCCCAGCTCCAGCTATGGGTTCCGTTCTACTGAGCAGATCAATTAGCCAAATCAAGAGCAGCTGGTTTCTCACCATGGCTGTATGCCACTATTACACTTGTGTGAGCATTGTGTCAGGTTGTTTGCTGCTGAGTAGCTTAGACCATGTGTTGTTTGGACAGATATTGATCATTTTCCCCTAGTCGCTCATGTAGCACCTTCTGACACTAGACGTGCTAACTGTCTAGGGACTGACTCTCTTCCAGCTTCCAGCCATGTCACTCCATGTTACTTGCCAACAGCATATGGTGTCTTCAGCAGTAGGGTCTTACCACTAACCTTTGGTGGGTCATCAAGTACACTGACAGAAATCTGTCATTCTTTTAGGAAACCTTTTAGGTCTGTCTGATCAAGAGCTCATTGTGGATGATAGCCACATGCTGGTACTGGGAGTTACAGGTCAGCACCCAAGAAGAGAAGGAAGAAAATGATAAGTAATATAAAAGAGATAAAGAGAAGAGAGAGAAGAGGGAGAGAGGGAGAGAGAGAGAGGAAAAAAAAACAGAAACAGGAGAAGATTAAGGTCAGTCTTCATCATACCCTCTCCAGGGCCTTGTGATTCAGGTGTTCCTTCTAAGGGCCGGTGAAGGTTCAACCATTTGGTCTGTCTTTTAGGATGTAGAGTTTTATGGTACCATTGCCATTTAGGTTCAGTTTTATGTCCCCCACCCCTCTCTTAGCCTCCCCTCCCTCCCTGCCCTCCCTACTGTCTGGTCCTCAGATGCTTGTTAGGTATGTCGGCATCTTGGGTAGATTCAGGTTAGGAGCTGTAGATGAGTGAGGCTATGCGGCAATTATCTTTCTGTGATTGGGTGAGTTCACTGAGAATGATCTGTTCCAGGTTCAACCATTTTTCTTCAAATTTCATTGTGTCGTTTTTCCTTACTGCTGTGTAGAATTCCATCATGTAGATATACCACATCTTAGTTATCCATTCATCTAATGATGGACATCTGGGTTGATTCCAGCTCTTAGCTATTACAAATTGAGCATCTATAAACATGGTTGAGCAAATCTCTCTGGACTGAGGCATGGAGCTTTTAGGGTATATACCCAGTAAGGGAATAACTGGGTCTCTTGGTAACTCTGTAGTCAACTTTTTTATGAGTCTTCATATTGCTTTCCAAAGTAGTTGTACCATCTTACATGCCCACCAACAGTGGATGAGTGTTCCTATTTCTCCACATCCTCACCAGCATTTATCTTCATTTGGTTTTTTAATGTTTGCTATTCTTACGGGGGTAAGGTGGCATCTCATAGTTGTTTTAATTTGTTTTCCCTGATGATTAGGGATGATGAACAAAAATATTTTTATTTATTTGCAAGGAGAGAGAGAGAGAGAGAGAGAGAGAGAGAGAGAAGAGGCAGACAGAAAATGAGTACACCCAGAACCTCCAGCCACTGCAAGCAGATTCCAGATGCATGTGTCACTTTGTTCGTCTGGCTTTATATGGGTACTGGGGAATTGAACTTGGGTCATTAGGCTTTGTAGGCAATTGTCTTAACCATTGGGCCATCTCTGCAGCCCCTAACCTTGCCGTTCTAAAAGCTTTCTGTTAAGTGCTCTTCACAGACCTGAAACTGGCCTTCTTGTTTTATCATTTTAGTCTCTAGCAAAGCAAATGGCACCTGCTCTTTTACTTCACTGTCATCAGTATTATTTATCCTTTCTAACCTAGCATCCATTCCTGCAGCATCAGTGGAACCCAGACCATTGGCTTACATATAATGGGTTTCCAATAAGTATTTAAATTTAATCATGAATGAATAAATAGTTGCTTATGTTTTAAGCAAGTAACTATTATGGAGAGACTTACACAATAGGAAGGAGCTACTGAGATTAAAGAATCAGGCATGCAACTGAAAAAGGAAATGCAAGAGAATGTTAGAGATATTAACAGCTCTATTGCAACATGACTAACATCCAATTAATTAATTGCATAAATAAAACAATTAGTATAATCTGGGTTTTTTTTTTTTTTTGAGGTAGGGTCTCACTCTAGCCCAGGCTGACATGGAATTCACTGTGTGGTTTCAGGGTGGCCTTGAACTTGTGGTGATCCTTCTACCACTGGCCCCAGAGTGCTGGGATTATATATGCATTAGAGCTACAATGAAAATAATGAATATACCTATCATCCCCATAACTTTCTATATAACTTTTACAATTTTCAACTCCTACCCTTCTCACCTCATCTTCCTCCAGCAAACCATTTAATCTACTTGATATTACATATTATATTTTATTTTCTTCAGTTTTGTATAAATGGAATCATACAGTATAAGAGTTTTAATCTGGCTTTTAAATTCAGCTTAATTACCTTAAGGTCCATATTGTGGCATGAGTCACTACTTCATTCTTTATTGCTAAGCTGTATTTTATTGTATGTACACATTTCTGTTGCTTATTCATTCATCTACCAATGGATATTTGGGACATATTACAAATAAAACTACTCTGAACATTTGACTACAGATTGCTGAACTGAGTAATGCTTTCTTTTCTCTTGGATAAACACCTACAAGTGAAATGTCTGGATTATGGGGTTGCTGTGTATGTTCAGCTTTATAAGAAACTGCCAAACCATCTAACAACCTTGCATTACCATCAGCCATGACTGGAAGGAGTTCCTGTTGCTCCACATCCTCAACAGCATTTGATGATGTCACTGCTTCAGATCTTAGCCATTCTGGTAGTATTTAGTGGTTTCTCATTTTAGTTTGCAATTCCCTCATATCGTATTTTTATATCATTCAAATGAGTTTTTATTGGTGGTGCTGGGAATTGAACCCACAAAGCCAGGATCTTCCCACGACAGGCAGGCACCCTACCACTGAATCAGCTTGTTTATTATTTTTGAGTTTAACCTCACTCCCAGGTTACAGCAGGGTGCCTCTGTCTACTTTCAAGCTAATCTCTGACTTCTCAACTCCCAACACTGGTGTGGCTTGCTGATGCCGAGAGACCTTGAATGTCACTGCAGATGTCTGCCGTGTTGGTCAAACCATCTCTCCCTAGAAACTCTTATGGAAAGGTACTCCGAAGACTTGTATTCGATTTTACATCTGCAGCTGCCTGCTTTCATCACAATTAAACAGTGAGGCTTAGATAGTTAATATACTCCACCTATTGAATATATTCCCTTTGGCAATTGTTATTTCCTTACCTTTGAAGATTGTTGAAAAAGATGATTGACAAGAAACCTTGTCACTCATGAAACCTTACTTAGAACACCTTCTTGTTTTGGCATGGAAGGGACCATGTTAGTTCTAGCATTTGTATTGGTGCCATTTCAACTGATAGGCTTTTCTCCCCATTGTGGGTCACAATTGTTTGCTTCTTTGCATTCCTCATTATCTATTACTGGGTGCAAGACATTGTGAATTTCCTCCATTATCCAGGCAAAATCCTTCTGAGTCCTCTACCTAGGATTTCATGAATTATGAACCTTTCCAGTCTGGTGGGCATGGTGCTTATTCCTGGACTTGGGTGAGTCTGGCCAGGCACTCTCCTCCCTCTACGGTTGCATTATATATTAATGCATACATGGCAGGTAATACCTGTACCCATCTGAGTATTGAGGTGACCCTTCACAGCTCTCTCCTGAAGACTGGAGATACTTGCTGTCTTCTCTCCAGATCCTTAGCACCATCTCTTGACTTTGGAGAATCTGCTAGACTCTCTCTGGGTTTCTTTTTCCTGTGCCACAACTGAATCAGTTATTCTAGGTCAATCATAGTGTTATGCCCAGTTCTCGGCACCCCAAGTGACCACCAAGGAGAACCAAACACGCATGCAGAGGCAAAGAGCTTTATTTCCGGCTTAAGCTCAGACTCTTGGCTTCACCAGCACAGTGGATCCGTGCAAGAGCCCCGAGTAGCCAGAGGGCAGGGTTTTTATAGGGATTTGAACAAAGAGGTAGGGGACAGTTGCATGATTGGTTGGTTTAAACAGTAACTGTACTTGTATTCTTTTGATTGGCTGGGGCAGAGAGGCAGAAGGGACAAGTCTTGGGCATGCCTGGATATGTCTAGGGGCTGACTGAGGTCCTCTGCCTAAGCAGGAATTTGAAACTTAGGCCTAGCCGGGCCAGTACCTTACTGAAACATGTCATGCGCCAGTCTGGTTTCCAGGTCTTTTAATAGAGCTGTCTGTTTGGTTCCTCATCTCTCAAGGATCACTGTCTTTCTGTTGCCCATGTCTTATTTATTTATTTATTTTGGTGGGGGAGGAGTTACCTATGTTTGTCTCTTTAAGAAAGTGTCTTGGTGCCAGGTGTGTTTGCACACACCTGCAATACCAGCACTTGGGTGGTGAAATGTAGGAAGATCAAGAGTTCAAGGCTAACGTCATCTACATAGTGAGTTGGAAACCAGCCTGAGCTACATGAAACCTTGTTTGAAAACAAGGGTTTGGATTGACAGATAGTATTCTCATTACTTCCCAGCCCATTGCCCTGGTATACTCAATAAATTATTTAAAAAAATTTTTTTTTAAAGTAAGTTTGGTTGTCTCAGGTGGTATGGTCAATATGTGTTGTTCCATCCTGGTCAGAAGCAAAGGTTTTTTTTTAGGGATCTTCTAGGTGTTCAGTGGTAGTTATAGGGAAGACCAATGCCAAGTCAGATTGTCGGTAGTAGAAATGTAATGGTTCATCATAAAACTACAGTTAGAAAAGAGAATTGGTTTCAGAATTACCACAGTATAGTTTTTCTCTCACTCACATCCATCACAAACATTTACATAACAAGTTTCTTTGTATACACTGTGGAACACTTCAGTGAGTAGATTATTGCATTGTAGGAAAGGCATGCATAACTAATTAGAATGGTGTTTCACTGACCACAGTTGCTTAAGAAGGCAGGGAAGCAAACAGACCTGGGTTGCTATCATATATTATTATTGTTATCAATATTATTCCTCTTATAATAGTAAATAACTGAGAGTTTTCATTTTATGTTGTTTTATTATTTAGGAATCAAAAGAGTTTTGCAGAAACAAACAAAGCCCAAATAAGCAGAAAAACATTTAAAAATACTAATGAAATGCAAGTTATCTTCCTGTCCTTACAGCCCCTGTAATGTCAGCTAAATTAATAAACGTCAGCAAAACCCAACTAGACTGTGCTTAATAGCTCCTACACCCTGTGCATTTGATAGCTTCAGAAGCACTGAAGTTCATAAACAGCAGTGGATAACTGCAAATGCCAACCCTGGTAATTTGCAAATGTGGGTTTGGGTTTGACTAGGTCCTCCGAGCAAAAAGAGACTCCTCGGGCTGGAGAGATGGCTTAGCGGTTAAGCGCTTGCCTGTGAAGCTTAAATACCCCGGATCGAGGCTCGATTCCCAGGACCCACGTTAGCCAGATGCACAAGGGGGCGCACGCGTCTGGAGTTCGTTTGCAGTGGCTGGAGGCCCTGGCACGCCCATTCTCTCGCGGTCTCTCTCTTCTGCCTCTTTCTTTCTCTGTCTTTTGCTCTCAAATAAATAAATAAATAAATAAACAGTTTTTTTTTTTTTTAAAAAAGAGACTCTACGTTTTGTTAAAAGACAGGCACAAAGATTTGAAATTCATTCTGCTCAGTTTATATGGCTAATTAGCACGTAGAGTTTAAGAAATTAGTGAAGAAAGAACTAAATAATTTCTTAAAAGCTTTTTTCCCCCCTGTCTTGTACTTCTTACAAGAGGGACTTGGGGTATTGAATTTCAGTGAAACAATTAAAGAGACTTTAAAGTTAAGCCCCAGCATGCTGTCTGCTGCTCTGTTGTGACAGCACTGGACCCAGGAGGGAGATGCTGTTTCTGTTTGTTTGTTTCCAGACAATTTCCTGCGTCATCACATTTTCCTATGAGCCAAGTGTTTGAGGTTGATGTTGACAGAATCCTTGCAGAATGGAAGAAGTTCATCTCCACTGAGAAAAGCTTTTGTATTTCAGGTTTTAAACTTCCAGAATATGTTGCTATTAAAGTGTTCAGTTTTTCTTTGTCTCGGGGTGTGGGGGGGAGGGGGTTGGGGGGGAATGATCCAGTTATTGGCGTTTTAGGAGAGTCCCCCTTTTAAGTCAAAGAATCATTCAAGGAAAACTATTCCAAGCCTATTTGAAGCTCACAGTAGCTTATCTGACCTTGGGTTTTAGTTTGGCAATTAAGTTGTAGATGCAATATTCCCAGAAGGCTTAAGTATTTTTTTACTGTAAGCTTTATTATAATTCATATTTAATTTCATTCTACTGGGATTATTACTTACTAAGTGATATTTATTCATGAGATGTCTTGAAAAGTATAAAATGTGTTTGAGCTATAATGAAATATAAATTCTATTCTATTAATTATGGTGCCCTCAAATTTATTCTTGATAGGAAGCAGAAAGTTTGATAACATTTTTTTTTTCTCCTAGGAGGACTTTTTAACTCTTTTACATGAAGGTATAAAACTTTGGTATTAAGAATTCTCAATCTTGGGCTGGGGAGATGGCTCAGCTGTTAAGGCAGTTGTCTGCAAAGCCCAATGACCCAAATTTGATTCCCCAGTACCCATGTAAAGTCCTATGCACAAGGTGGTACATGCATCTGGAGTCCGTTTGTAGTGGCTCTAGGCCCTGGCACCGCCATTCTCTCTGTCATCTCTCTCTGGTTGCAAGTAAATAAATAAAAATATTTTTAAAAGTAAAAAATGATGACTCAGTCTGATTCTACAACATCTCTTTGATCCAAAGAGATGTTACAGCTTGTAAAACATATTTGATATTACTGGTGGGATGATGGGGAACAAAGGAATAAAATATTAAGTACTCAAATATTTAGCATCCAGTCTGGAGAGATGGTTTAGTGGTTAAGGCGCTTGCCTGCGAAGCCTAAGGACCCGTGTTCAATCTCTGTCCAGATCCCACGTAAGCCAGATGCACAAAGGTGAGGCAAGTGCAGGTCGTACATGCCCACTAGGTGGCGCAAGCATTTGGAGTTTGATTTCAGTGGCTGAGGCCCTGGTGTACCAATTCTCTCTCTCTGTCAAAAAGTATATATAATATTTTAAAAAATTTGGCATCCAATATAAGCCATCACTGTATATATTATCCTTCTGAAAATAATTATATCAGAATCCCTGAAAATGGCCTGATTGATAAAGTAGGCTTGGAGAACCAGGAAACCTTAGTGTGTGTGTGTGTGTGTGTGTGTGTGTGTGTGTGTGTGTATACATGTATGTGAAGGCAAGAGGACAGCCTCAGGTGTTGTCCTCGGGAGCACTATTGAACCTCATTGGTTCAAGGTCTGTCATGGGCCTGGACATCTCTAGAAGTGTTTTGAATTTCAGATTTTCTTGGACTATGGAATATTTGCATATCATAATGAGATAGCTTGGGAGTGGACACTAAGACTAAACATGAAATTCACTTGTGCTTCATATACAAATTATACACATAGCCTGAATATGATTTTATACAATAGTCTTAGTACACTTGTGTTTGGTTTGCAAGCCTGTTACATAAGGTCAAGTATGAATTTTCTACATGTGGCATTTTGGCCTTGAAACAGTGTAAGATCTTAGATCTAGGGATTCGAGAAGCTGAGTTCCTATTGTATATAAGAAACCATAATCCTGGGCTGGAGAGATGGCTTAGTGGTTAAGGTACTTGCCTACAAAGCCTAAGGACCCAGGTTTGATTCTCTAGGTCCTACATAAGCCAGATGCACATGGTGGTGCATGTATCTGAAGTTCCTTTACAGTGGCTAGAGGCCCTGCCACACCCATTTTCTCTCTCTCTCCAATAAATAAAATTTAAAAAAGGGCTGGAGGGATGGCTTAGCGGTTAAGGCGTTTGCCTGCAAAGCCAAAGGACCCAGGTTCAATTCCCCAGGAACCACGTTAGCCAGATGCACAAGGGGGCGCACACATCTGGAGTTCGTTTGCAGTGGCTGGAGGCCCTGG
Source organism: Dipus sagitta (assembly GCA_036346955.1). NCBI lineage: Eukaryota > Metazoa > Chordata > Mammalia > Rodentia > Dipodidae > Dipus > Dipus sagitta. Next base: position 119,430,567 of record CM070775.1, read on the forward strand.
TATGCCCATTCTCTCTGTCTCTCTCTCCCCCTCTTTCTCTGTTAAATAAACAAACAAATAAAAATATTTTAAAATTTCAAAAAACTATAACCTACATGAGTTCTGTATCTCAATTAAAAACAATAATAATGGTAACTATTTTTTAAAAAATATGATTTAAACCTATTTGGAGTTTTTTAGTGGGGGTGCTGTGTGTCTGATGTGCATGTGCATGTTGATATATGTGTGAGTGTGGTCACATGCACATGCCTCAGCACGCATGAGATCAGAGAATAACCTTAGATGCCAGTCCTTGCAGTCCTTCCCCCTTGTTGAAGGCAGGTTCTCCCATTGCACATGCTGTCTATTAGCATTCCCTAGGCTAGATGCAAGCTTCTGGGCCAATCTCTTATCTTCACCTTGCTCCTCACCCTAGGCATGCTGGGATCACCCTCTATACAACATCTGCCTTTATATGGGACCTGGGGATTCGAACTCAGGTACTCACACTTGCATGGCCAGTGCTGTATTCACTGGACCATTCCCTTAGCTCTTGATTTTTTTTAAATTTATTTTTATTATTTATTTGACAGCAACAGACAGACAGAGAGAGAAAGAGGCAGATAGATAGAGAGAGAAAGAATGGGCGCCCCAGGGCCTCCAGCCACTGCAAACAAACCCCAGACGCATGCGCCCCCTTGTGCATCTGGCTAACGTGAGTCCTGGGGAATCGAGCCTCAAACCGGGGTCCTTAGGCTTCACAGGCAAGTGCTTAACCGCTAAGCTATCTCTCCAGCCCTCTTGTTTGTTTTTTTTTATGCGCTGATGGTTTACTTATATTTGGTTTGTCAGAAAGCCACAGTCTTTATTTTCAAGTTGGAGAGAATTAGTGAAAAAGGATCCCTTTCTTTCTTTCTGTGTGTGTGTGTGTATGGATGATGTGTGTGTGTGTGTGTGTGTGTGTGTGTGTATGTATGTTCATCTGTACATCCATGTTACAGTGTATGTATGGAAGTCAGAGAACAGCTTTCAAATGTCATTCCTCTTTTTTTTTTCCCTTTATTTATTTATTTGAGAGCTACAGACAGAGAGAGAAAGAGGGAGAGAGAGAGAGAGAGAGAGAGAGAGAGAGAATGGGCACTCCAGATGCATGCACCCCCTTGTGCATCTGGCTAATGTGGGTCCTGGGGAATCGAGTCTCGAACTGGGGTCCTTAGGCTTCACAGGCAAGTGCTTAACCACTAAGCCATCTCTCCAGCCCTCATTCCTCTTTTTATACCTCATTTGAGGTAGGGTCTTTCGTTGTTCACTGCTCCATTCGCCAGGCTAGCTAGTCCTCGAGCCTCCAGAAGATTCCCCCATCAGTGCCTCCCCTCTCTCACAAAGGGATGCTGGGATTCGTCGCGGTGCTACGGTGCCAGCTTTCTGCGAGCGCTGGGGATCTGAACTCAGGTCCTCCCTGGTGCTCAGCATGTGCTTTACCTAACGCTGAGCACTCTCCCCGGGTCCCAAGAAGTCCCTACTTTTATAAACCGTTAAACTATTTGAGAGTTTAAGAAGTTGTTGATTTCTCTGTGATGGTCCCAGAAGATGGTGCTTAACCACAGCTGGCCTTTCTTGAGACCGTAGAGGGGAATGGTACACAGCTCACGACATGACTAATAGGCGCTGTTCAGGGAGACTCACCAACCCATGGCAGAGTCTTCTCACCACACCCTTCACCCAGCCTTTTTTTTTTTTTCTCCTCCCACCCCATCCCAACATGCCTTGACCAAACTCAGTGAACAAGACCATTGTATGAATCGGAAGGAAAATGTCTTAAGTATACGAAGTTATAATGACTTGGTAAGTGCTGTAAAAATACTCTGTAACTGAGTTGGAAGTTGCATCATCCATGCCTGCGGCACTGTGGACTGGGCCCAAATGGTAGAATACTTCAGTACAGCACTGAAGTAATTTTTGCATCAGCCAAGTAAATGGTTTAAGTTTCAAACCTATGAAATGCCAAGCTATAATTGTTCAAGTCCAGTGAACCACAGGTGTGTTTAATTTTCTTCCTTTATTTCTTGCCTTTAAGTAAGCCAAACCAAGTAAAGAGTTCTTGTATGAACCTACAAAGTGATCTTTAAAGTCAGCTAATATATTTGAATGCCCACATATTGCTAACACTTCTTTTTTAAATGTATGTAACTCCTTAGAGCAAAAGTCTATTTCATGTAGAGAGAACAATTGTTTTCATGCACAGATATGATTACAGTAGAAGTGGCATATTGTAATGACAGAACATGAGGAATCAGAAAGCACTGACTTATTTTTACCTTTATTATGGATTTTTTATTTGATCTGGCTAGGCTAATTTCCTTTTTTTTAAATTTCCTATACCTGCTACAGGTGAATAATACTTTCATTGGCCATGCAGAGAATAAAAGAAATTCTCCCAAAACACATTGTGCTGCTTAGAAGACAGATTTATTATTTATTATTTATTGTTATTATTATCCTAATAATAATAACAATAAATTTAGTTTCCTATCTTATTTTGTAACATCCAAAGACCACAGTGTCTAAAGAGCCTCAAAAGATGTGGTCATTTTTCATGTTCATTTGTAGACAAAGGTTAGCATAATAATTGCTTGTATTTTACAAATAAGGAAACTAAAGCTCCCAGAATATTTGTTCAATATTGAGCTTATAATTAATGTCTCATTATGTGAATAGGCTGAAATTGCTGGGATTATAGATGAAATAACATTGGCCATGAGTTGATAATTATTGAAATTCATTATAAATGTATAAGCAGTCATTTATAGTGTCGTATCTACTTTGTGTTTGAAATTGTGTATGCAAAAAGGTTTTTTAGTGTTGACTTTTACAGAAGGAAAATTCCTGTTTTCATTATAAGTTTCTTGTAAAAAATTGCCCGAATCCACCTACCTCTCAGGTATGGGGAATTCTTTACTTCTTAGAGTTAAGCAAAAAGTAGACAAAATGTACATGCACGAACCCTGAGCACACATTTTTGTTTTTCACATTCAGGTTTTACATGGTTTCCAATGCTTTCTAAGTCACTTACTACTTTTTAGCACTTGTAACCTGTGGCATTTGTTTAGAGTTAATAAATTACTTTTCTTTTTTCTCATTTCTGTTCCTGCTTGTCACCTTGTCATTGTAGCTGTTGATGTTAGATTTTCATTTTCCTATTTCTGGAAATTGTTGGAAATTATAAGCAGTCACTTATTAACCTGATTACTTTATGCGTCAGTGGGCTTGTCAGTGGGTGGCCATGTGAATTATTTCAGCTTTTGGAGACACAGATCAACCATGTCACCCTATACCCACAACAAAAAGCTGCCGACTTCCCCGTTGTAGGATCTTATAATTGAATGGCATTTGAAACATGTGAGAGCACTGTTATTTAAAAAAAAAAAAAAAAAGAACACCTCAACCTGGGTTGTTTTCATGGTCGACTTGAATGGTTAAACCTTGTCAGTGTCATAAGCTCCCAGATAGCACAAATACTGGACTGGAATTACAACATAGTTGGTATGATTTATTTGTAGGCATCAAAAGAAATCAGTTTTACAATAGGATCATAGAACCAAAGAGCTAAATCTTACTAATAACCTACTATAGACCTTCAATTTATTTAGGAAAAAAAAAAATCTTGAGATTAGAAAGGCCAGGTAATTTGTTCAGTGTTGCTTTCCTTCATACTGGCGAAGCTGGAATTTGAACCTGACTCACTTAGCTTCAGTTCAGAGTTCTTTTTTTGTTTTTCGAGGTAGGGTCTCACTCTAGCCCAGGCTGACCTGGAATTCACTATGGAGTCTCAGGGTGGCCTCGAACTCACGGCGATCCTCCTACCTCTGCCTCCCAAGTGCTGGGATTAAAGGCAGTTCAGAGTTCTTAACTAGGTTGCCTCTCCAGAGTATTTGAGTCTTTGATATTGTTTTCGAACACTAGGTAGTATTTCTACTCTCTACAATTTAGAACTTCTACTCTGTTTTTGCAGTGTCTTGCCAGACCATAGTGGAGCCTGAGAAAAATAAAAGGGTAGTGGTACTTACCTGTCATGATCTAATGGTATGGTATTTTCTTCATTGTGGACTTTTGGCATTCATTTTGAATTTTTTTACAATATTGCATTAAATATCATTTATCTTAATTAGTAATTTTTTTGGGCAGCTTCTATAATTTTGCGGCAGATACCTGGCTTGATTTGCTCAAGTCCTGACCTTAGTATAGGAACTATAAATCCTTTCTTTCAGTGTAATGACATTAAGATAAAATCGACCTATGGAACCTTTGTACTCAAACCCTTCTTGTTAGGCACCTAAAAACAATGAGAGTAAATAAAACACCCGAGAGTTTTCAAGTGCTCTCCATTGGCTTGATGGTAGGTAACTTTAAACATGAATTTTTCACTTCACAAATTAAAGCTCTTTTAGAATGTTTAGCAGTTTATTGGAAAGGGGTCAAAGCTAAGTCAGGGGATCTCTTGTTCGACCCTGCACTGTGCTGGGCTTTGAGTTCGTGGGTAATTGTGAAGGTTTGATTGGTATAAATTGTGAGTTGAAGGGAGTTCTTTATGGGCCTATGACATTTATTGTTTTGCTTGGTCCTATCAACAAATTCTAAGATAAGTAATGTGGAGTAGGATTCTTTCTTTTGGTTCTAAGTGGTCAAGCCTAACTCACACAGACTTAAGTAAAATAAAAGGGAAGTCATTTGCTGACCTTATTGCTAACCTGTCTGTAAGTAGACCTGACTTGAGGTTTAAGTATTATTTCTTCAGGTTCAGTTGGCTATTCATTTTGTTATTGTTCGGATTTCTTCCATCCAGGCTCCACACAGCTGAATAGAAAGGGAATGAATTTTTCCTAATTGCTCCAGCAAAGGTGGTAGAATTGAATCTAATTGGTCTAAAGCACCAATCACATGTTCGTCCCTGAAAACCATACATTAAGGACTAGGTTTTGCATTTATTTCCTTAGTTAAATTTGGTTTGTGTACCCAGCTCTGCAGCAGAATCTTAATTGAGAGTGGATTTGCTTCTTTAAAAGAAGAGAGGATGAACTGGGTCTAATGGCACAGGTCTGTCATGCTAGCTACTTGGGAGTCTGAAGCAGGAAGAGCCCAAGTTTAAGTCCAGCTTACGCTACACAGCGAGTTCAGGACTAGTCTGGACAAGTTAGTGAAATTGTCTCTCAAAATAAAAAGTAAAAAAAAAAATGGCTGCAGGTGTTCATCACTCAGTGGTAGAGTATTTACTTCCCTAGCACATATGAGTCTCGGGTTCAATTCCCAATACCACAAGGAGGCGTGGTGAGTGATTCTGGACAGGCAAAGAGAATTGTCTATAAGAATATTACTATTGAAAATTTTCTAACAACTATCTGTGGCTCCTGAGTCATTGTCCAAAACCTGGAGGATTCCATATGATTTATTTGCATCCTCTCAGATTTTGATTAGCCCTCCCTCCACCTTTCCTTTACTCAATCTCTTCCCCTGACCTCACTTTGCCTTTTCAACCCCGTTAATCTATTCTTTTACTTACATATATACAATATCAACCTATTAAGTACCCTCCTCCCTTCCTTTCTCTTCCCTTTATATCTCCTTAAAAAAAAAAAAAAGAATATTACTATTGTTGGGTCTGGGAAGATGGCTCAGTGGTTGAAGTGGGTTGTTGGCAAGGGCTACCTGCATGGGTTCAGTTCCCCAGCCACCCATGTAAAGCTTGGCAGGCATTTCTTTGCTGCCCATACACATACAAATAAATAAACAAACCAATAAATAAATGGAATATTACTATTCCCTTTCACTTATGAGAAAGCTGAGAGCTAAGTTAATATTTATATGATCACGTAGGTAATGAATTTTAGTTTTGTTCTAAACCTGCCTCTATTAAATCCATTTCCTTTCTCTTGACACCTTGGTTATGCCCTAGACATGTGAACTTGTGATAGCTGCCATTCTTTTATGTCACTACTTTCTAAAACTAGCTGATTTTTGCCTCCAGAGAAAGTTTGTCAAAATTTATATGGATTCATTTTTGGTTATAGTAAATGTGCATGGAGGTGGAGGGAGGCATGTTGGTGGGTAGAGACCAAGGAGACCAGTAGACATCCTATATATAATATACAGACCAACTCTTCACAGAAAGGGTTATCCAGGCCAAGATGGCATCAGGGCTAAGGGTAAGAAACCCTGTTTTGAGATTTAATTTCTAGGCTACTACTGTGAACCTAAATTTTGAAAGACAGTAACACTGAATAAGATTGATTAGAGCCACAACACAGATGGCATCACATAAAGTTTTCACAATCCAGGAATCCAAAGGTCTGGTTTTTGTTTTCTTTTTAAATTTGTTTTGAAGTTTATAATGAAGTGGCCTTATAAATCAGAGAAACTTTAAAATTTTTTGTAACAAAGCCGGCCGTGGTGGCGCACACCTTTAATCCCAGCACTCAGGAGGCAGAGGTAGGAGGATTGCCGAGAGTTTGAGGCCACCCTGAGTCTACATAGTAAATTCCAGGTCAGCCTGAGCTAGACTGCGACCCTACCTCAGAAAAAAGCAAAACACAACAACAACAAACATTTTTTGTAACAATCAACTTTAGAATATTAAATTCTCATTTAATGAGTAAATTGCAATAGAACATGAGTTACTTTTTAGAAAAAAAAATATGCCCTGCAATTTAGCTGCCTTCCCAGTGTATTAGTTACCTTCTCTGGGACAAAATGCCTGACCAAAAAAATCAATCCAGGGGAAGAAGGACTTATTTCAGTAGCTCAAGACCCAGATCTGTGGAAGGGAGCCACCCACAGTTAAGGTGGGTCTTCCTACCTCAATTAACCTAATGAAAGATGATCCCTTGGGCTGGAGAGATGTCTTAGTGGTTAGGCACTTGCCTGTGAAGCCTAAGGGCCCCAGTTCGAGGCTCGATTCCCCAGGACCCACGTGAGCCAGATGCTCAAGGTGACGCATGCATCTGGAGTTCGTTTGCAGTGGCTGGAGGCCCTGATGCGCCCATTCTCTCTCTCTCTCTCTCTCTCTGCCTCTTTCTCTCTCTGTCTGTCACTCTCAAATAAATAAATAAAAATAAACCAAAAAATATATATAATAAAAAGATGATCCCTTGTGGGTATGCCCAGAGGCTAACCAAATCTAGGTAATTCCTCACAGGTGATTGATTCTAGATCATGTCAAGTTGATGATCAATATATACTATCACACCAAGCATACTTTTCATTCTAAAATAAGCCACATTTTTTTTCTCAAGATACAAATCTAAGCTGATGTGGTGACTTAACCCTGTAATCCCTGCACTTGGGTGGCTGAGGCATGAGGCTTGCTGCTGGTTTGAGACCAGCTTGAAATATAGGAAAAAGTCTCTTTCTCTTTCCACATATATGTATATATATATAGTTGGATACTTAAAATTGAATACTGAATTGAATACTGAATACTGAATGCTTTTAATACAAATGCATAACTTTATCTTGGAAGCCTTTAAATATTTCAAATAGAATATTCTACACCAGAGAAAACATTGTTTTAAAAAGCTCCTAACTAGGGCTGGAGAGATGGCTTAGCGGTTAAGGTGTAGACCTGTGAAGCCTAAGGACCCAGGTTTGATTCTCCAGGTTCCACGTAAGCCAGATGCACGAGGGGGCACATGCGTCTGGAGTTTGTTTGCAGTGGCTGGAGGCCCTGGCACACCCATTCTCACTCTCTCTCTCCTTTTCTCTCTCTCTCTCTCTCTGACTTCCTCTTTCTGTCTCAAATCAATAAATAAAATAGATAATTTTTTTAAAAAGCTCCTAACAAAAAGCATTTTAAAATGTTTGATGACAATAGAAACTTTAATATACTAGACAATGTATAGAAAGTCTCTTCCTACCAGTAAGTGCTTCATGCACTGTCCATGACTGCTTGAGCTGAAGCCTGCCCTGAAGAAGCAGGTGCTGTATGAAGAATAACGGAAGCAGAAGAGAACATTTAATGCAATGTGCTGTTAGAGAAATCAACTTTCTTGTTTAGTGATGTGAAAATAGTCTGTCTACCTTGAGACTGCAAGTAGTTCTGAATTGTGCACATGCATCTGAGTGGGTGCTAGGAAAGCTAAACTGGAGTCAAACCACAGGTCTACAGGATTCCAGTACAACAGTTCAGTGATTACAGTGATACCATAGATGACATTCACATAAGACATTTTTCACAATCCAGTAACTCAAAATTGTTTTTGAAGTTTGATTTCCTAATTTTCCCAGTTTCATAGTAAAAGTTTCTTAGTGTTGCATTCTAAAGCCTCGTGACTGTGTGTGCATAGAATTATAGATTTATCCCTCTCTTGGGTTCTTTTCAACCATGTTGGGTCCTACCCAGATCAACTGACTTCAGCCAGTAATTCCCACTTGCCTTGATATTTCACGTGGCTGATGGCTGACTGTCCTCCCACTTCTAACCCCTTGATGGTCCCCTGGCTCGGGCCTCTCATCTTCCTGGTGTGCCCTTAGTTCTTGGCCTGGCTTTGCTACCTAATCCCAGAAATACTCCTTGCTTTTCTGTTTCTTCTATTTTTCTTTGGCCTGTCTTCCCTCCCCTGTATTAAATTACCTCCTTGCCTATTACTCCTACCTCCTTCTTTTCTCAAGCCCTAATTACTGGCTCCATATCCCGAGGCTTCCCAGCTTCATAGTTCAGGTCCTCATCTACTAAGGTATCTGATGTCCACCCACCTAGCATGTTTTAGTAAGGCTGTGTGTTCATTGTTGATCAAATCCAATTTGCAGTTTCCTTAGAAATGAGGCAGCTGCTGGTCTTCAAATTACCCACAGCTTTAACACAAATTCCTTTGTCAGATTAGGAAAAGCAAGAGTATTTACCAAAAAGAGTCAGAAAACACCTTAATCAATGGTGTGGCATAAAAATGTCATAACTTATCATTGATAGGGGCCTATTATTTTTTTTGAGGGAAAAAAAATCTTGTATAGAGTTGAAATTCCTTATTTCTTATTTACAGACATTTTCCTGGCACTGTCATAAGTTTACTCCTCCTCTATACAGCTTTGTAATGTGGGTTTTACAGAGCATAGAGAGGAAGAGTCCCTTGACTAAACAAGCAACTTGTTTCAAATTTCACAGCAAGCTAATTGCAGAGTCCTTGAGTTTCCTGTCTCTGAATTCCTGTGACATGAATATAGAACAATTTATTTTGATTGCTTATTTATATGGATGCCTTCAAGCATTTCCTTTCCTTTCATAAAATTGTGAAAACTATTACTCTGTGAAGGGACTGTTAAGAGTAGAGAAGAAATAAACTAGGCCCAGTGTACCTGAATTTATTATGGCTTTTCAACTGACATTAATAACAGGGTCTGTTGGTCCTTAGTCCCCCCTCTTGAATATTGAAAACCATACTCAGTTTTTTTTCTACCTTGCTGAAGTTCTGTAAGAGTTCTTTAAAAAGAAGCAAACACACAATTGAAAGTGTAAAGCGTTATTATTGATTAACACAAACTAACCCTTGTTTGTTTGCAAAGTCCCCAGGATCCCCTAAGGCAGGTGAACTCCATGGGCGAGTTAGTAAGCACCATGTGGGAACCAACCACGGCTTGGTGATGTCTTTCTGATTCCTGAAACGATTTTTCCCCCCATTGGTAGAAAACAGCATGTGGACCTACTTTTGGTGCTGCCAGGAGTGTTTGGGAATAAAGAGCGCATTCCAATAGTATGTTAGGGAGAGGTTAGCTGTTCAGGAAATATAACCCTTACCAAAGGTAATGGCTCCCACTAGCATTTTCGGTAACAAGTACCAGATGTGGGTAGTTAATTATTCTCAGATCTGATAAGTACCTGCCAGCCAAGGCTAATTTTATTTTCAGTAAACAGTGGCCAAAGGTCCTAGCTGTTCATTTGATAGGATAGGGCCTGTTTGCACTTATCTATTAATAAACGTACAACACTCCTTTCGTTTTCCTTTCCCAGGGCCAGATAAAACAGTTCAGACACTCGATGTATTTGTCTTAGTAAATCAGACAAAGTAAACAAATCTGGCAGATTAACTTGGTAAACAGAGACCGGTTAAGTGTTACCTTTGGAGTTTAACTCAATGCCAAATAAATAACATTAATCGCCTGGTATTTTCAATAACCTTTATGAAGTAAGACAGTTTTCTCTCTCTCTCTTTCTGTCTCTCTCTCTCTGAACCACCAAGGATATAAGTATATTTCTTAAGTACTTTCAGATGTCTTTCTATAGAGAGATTTGAAAATCATTTTAAAATGAAATTTATTCTATGTCTCAAGAGTAACTCACTGGGAACTTTGTACCAGTTAACATTGTATATAAACCTGGAAACCTTTGAGGTCCATCTCAGAAGGAATATGGCTGCCCAGTGGCACACAAGCTTTGTCATATTAAAATAATGGCCATATAAAGGTTATTGATTTGGATGGAGCCATGCAAAATGGTCAGTTTTCATAGTGGAAAGAGGAATAGCTAGGAAAACAGTCATTTTTCTACTCATCTAGATTTTTTCTTTTGGACAGAGGGTCCCATTAAAGACAGAAGTGGCTGTTTATCTTGTGATATACATGCTTGTCTGATGAGAACTAACAATGAGCAGACCAATTATTTCACACTAGCCAACGTAGTACTATTATATCAAAGTAACTTTCATTCATTCCAAACTTGAACTAGATTTTACTGGTAAGCTGAAGACTCTAACTTTACTGCCAGTTCTCTGTGTCTTCTTTTCATCATTAAGCTTTCTTCTTTAGTCATGATCAAAACCCATTTGCTCTATCAAAATACAGTATCCTAGCCGGACGTGGTGGCGCACGCCTTTAATCCCAGCAAAGGTAGGAGGATCGCCGTGAGTTCGAGGCCACCCTGAGACTACATAGTGAATTCCAGGTCAGCCTGGGCTAGAGTGAAACCCTACCTCGAAAAACAAAAACAAACAAACAAACAAACAAAAGTATCCTTTGCATTGACTTGAAATGAGGTTGCAAGTAGTCTATAAAATACTTTTTGGGGTTTGCATGCTTTATAATAATTCACCTAGTTTAGTAAGTATGGTACATAAGAAAATAGCTGAAATGCTTTAGAGAAAAATTCCTTGCATCTCTCTACTTATAATAATCTCTTACTCTGTAAGAGAGTGTCTTGGCACAGTGCCATGAATATAGTACCAGGCACCTGGTGGTAACATACAAAGGATGATAGTAATAATAACAGTGTAGAGAAAGCAGTGAAAACAAGGAGTGTGGAGATCTGTGTTCTGATTCCAGCTTCACCTTAATGACCCACTGGGAGGCCAGGCATATTTCTTCTTTTTATGTTTTAGTTTCTGTAGCTATGCATGGAAGTCAAAAGTCCTAACCATTTGCCTACCTGACAGGCATGTTAAAACTCATGAGAAGCTGGGCGTGGTGGCACATACATTTAATCCCAGCGCTTAGAAGGCAGAGGTAGGAGGCTCCCCATGAGTTCCAGGTCAGCCTGGGCTAGACTGAGACCATACCTTGAAAAGCCAAAAATAAAAACAAAATAAAACAAAAAAACTAATAAGAGAAAATATAAAGTGCTTAGGGTTTAGAGGATAAAATATTATAATATTTTCATTATTGTTATAATTTAGATGAGTACATATTTGGAGGTAATTTTTTCTACCATATTTATTATTTTCTGTTATATTTATAAATATATAAAATGATTTTATATTTACTAAATACATATTACATATTTTATCTAATTTTATTTACTTGTAATTAGCAATCATTTGCCATATTTAATTATTTTTCTTCCTTTTTTCTTCTTTTGAGATGGGATCTTGCTATTTGTTATCCAAGCTAGCATCAGACTCCTAGGCTCAAGCCATCTTTCTGCCTCTACCTCCTTTGTAGTTGAGACTCGATTTAAATTAGACCCAGATTCTAGTTAAGTCCATGGCATAGTTTTCTGAAGGAGCTGTTTTGTTATCTATACTGAATCTTCAGTTTAACAAGATCCTTTTAGCATAGATCTAGTTGTGTCTTCAAAACATCTTCTCTTTAAATGATCTGAGAATAGTTACCTAGTATAGTGGGCTAACTAAAGTGGTAATGAGGAAAATATTAGAAATGTGTTTTTGAATTCATAATGCCAAAGAATACTAACCTGCTAATCGTTCCCACATCTGTATTTCTATGCCAGATCATTTTCCTGATCTCCAGTCCCATAATTTCAATTAATTAGTCAACTTTTCTACTTGAATGTGCCATAATAATGCCCAGCACAACATAAAAACTTAATATCCTGTGTCTGAATATACTCTCTTTGAGTGGAATCACCATTTCCCCATCTCTCAAGCCAGGAAACCCTAGCTGTAAGCCCTTAATGTCTGTAAATTTGACTACCTTAATATTATGTGTCCCATCTCTCCATTCCTGTTACTATCTTCGTTAGGCTCTTGCTCTTTTGTCTTCCTGCTTCTAGTCTTGTCACATTACTGTCTATCTCCATACTACATGCACATTAACTTTTCCAAAAAACAAATCATAAAGTATATTTTCTGACTTAAAAATCTGTGATGGTCTCTGTCTCTCTTCTATCTCTCTCTCTGCTTGTAAATATGTAAATAAAAATATTTTAAAAAATAAAGTTTGGGCTGAGGAGATGGCTCAGCAGATAAGACACTTGTCTGAAAAGCCTAATGACCTGGGTCAATTCCCCAGTACCCATGTAAAGCCAGATACACAAAGAGTTACATACATCTGGAGTCTATTGGCAGCAGCTAGATGCCCTCATGCACCCATTCTCTCTCTCTCTCTCTCTCTCTCTGCTTAAAAATAAATAAAAAAATATTTTTGAAAGAAATCTATGATGGTTTCTTGTATGCCACAGATGAAATGGTTCCACAAGCATTATCTTATTTAATTTTGAAATAAATCTTACTTGACAAATTTTTATTATATAGCTTAGAGATAAAGAAATGTAACTTCAAAGCAGTTCATTGATCTGCCTGAAGTCATTCCATTGTTAAGATGGAGCTACAGTTTGAGCCTGGATCTATTGATGCTATTGTTACCCTTTGTTCTAGCCTTAGAAGAAGACATAAATATATTAGATGCCTAGTGTTGAAAATCACATCTTTAATATTTCCAGAGATGTTCTTTAAAAGATTTAAATTAAAAAAATATTTTATTTTATTTATTTATTTGAGAGAGAGAGAAGAAGGGAGAAAGAGAGAGAGAGAATGGGCATGCCAGGGTCCCTAACCTTGCAAATGCATTCCAGATGCATGTGCCACCTTGTACATCTGGCTTACGTGGGTCCTGGGGAATCTAACCTGAGTCCTTTGACTTTGCAGGCAAGTGCCTTAACCACTAAGCCATCTCTCCAGTCTTGTTGTTTTTTTTTTTTAATTTTAACATGATTTGTTCTTTAGAAATATAGATGTTTTTTAGATGGTTACCACAGTTGGGGGTTATGATTTACTCTGTCTTTCGTGCTGGAATCTTCCTTCAAAACTCTGGCAATCTGTGTATGGTGACAGGTTTATTAGTTGATAATTTTGTAGGTGTTACCTTTTTTGTTGGTGGAACAAACACCTGACCAAAAGCAGCTTATGGAAGGAGAGGGTTTATTTCAGCTGACAGTTTCTAGGGCAAGTTTCATCATGTCAGGAAAAGCATAGCAGAACAGACAGCAGGGCATTGTATAATGTCACATCAACTGGGAGGAAACAGCCAGGAAGAGCTAGCTCTGAACACTCAGTAGGCTTGACTAGTAGACCCCGTGGTCCACTTCCAGTGGCACACCTCCTCCAGCAAGGCTCCACCTCTCAAAGGATCCACTACCTTCCCAAATTACCACCAGTTGGGGACCAATTATTCAAAACACGCGGGTCTATGGGGAATGTTTCATTCAAACCATCACAACTTTCCTTAGACAGCTTTAGGAAAGATCCTACTATTTGGTGGAGGAACTTCCAAGTGTATGCACCTCTTTGTTAGAGAGGAGCTTTCTAAGTTTCTTGTGGAGCTAAAGCAGCTGGTTTCCAAAGTTTGGGGAGTGCAGGGAGAGAAAGGGACTAGGTCTAAGGATGGTTTTCTCTCCCAGGATGTAGAGGAGATGCCACATGTATGGTGCTGGAGCTCCTAAGATCCTAAGGTTACCTGTTTATGAAGCTACATATTCTGTACACACACACACACACACACACACCAGTGAACCAGTTCTCTAAGAATGTGAAGATTGCCTTTGCAGATTTGTCACTACATGTTACTAGAGTGTGTCACATAGTCAATGAAGTCAGAGACCCTAAGATGACTTTATCTCACATCATATATGGGATTTTGTTTAATTTGGCAGAAATGCTTCTTTGTTGGTATTTTACTTCATGCATACTAGACCACAATACAAGACAAAACTTTTGCACGTTGCCTAGCATGCCTCTTGAGTTCTGCAAAAGCCATTTATGCTTTTAACAATGATAAGGATGGTGACTAAGAAGCAAGTTTACCCGTAAGTATTTATCCATGCTAAATCAGTTTTCTCTTTTTTCAGTGTAGAGGAGCAATATTTGTATTGAACTCAGATACCAATTTCTCTACTTCAGACTGTTTGCACCAGCCTTCAGATGTGGCATGATTACACAGGCACTCTGGAATTTAGATTAAACAGCATTCAATTTGAAAATCTAATCGCATCATCTAAATATCATTAAGTTATAATAGGCTGATTGATAGAGACCAAAGCTGTTTTAGCCTGGTGCTGCGTGCCTTTCACTCAGCCAGCCTTTTCAAACCAAGAAGTTGATAAAGGGGGTCTATAAATCTTAATAGTTGGAGACAGTTTAAAAGCATAGTTCACTGGGTAAGGTCACACCCACTTAAGTGACCTATTTTGTATACTTTTCAAAAATAGGTTAATTAACTTAATAGAAATAATAGGTCTCTGGTATTGATGTACAATTACTACTAAAACAGGGTTTTTCCCCCCCTTTTCCAAGTGAACATGATGAAATTGAAAGCATAATAGTGATGACAGAAACCAGGTTTAAGCAAGTTGTGTTCAGCAAATTCATCTCAGACTTGCCCTTTAAAAATCCACCTTCATTCCCGGGCCTAGGACACGGGCACATGTCCACTGAAGTATTCTGTTCCTGGCACTCTCCTCTTTCAGTTTCTCTGAAGGGATTACCTTAGCCATTGTCATTTTCCTAATCGCTATCACTGCAGTTTCTCAGCTCCTGTTCCCTGGAGCCTGAGCAGACATCGAAAGCTCAATGAATTTTGGTCTCCTTTTTCCTTTTTAATCTGAGGGCATTCTCTGCATGCTTTTGACAGATGGTTCATTTGCTCTCCTGAAGGAAACATAGCTTCAGAGGAGGGTGTAGTGTAGAGGGCAAGAATGTGTCCATATCCGAGTCATGTTTATGACAGTTTATACTCCCCTAATATAGCCCAATTTCTTATTGTTGTTTTCCTTCTTTGTTTGGTGCCTGAGTCAATTTTTCTGCTTCCATAGCATTTTCTCTTAGCCTTGGGCAAGAAATTAAAAGCTGCTTATTGTAGTATTGGCTACTATCTTTATATAATTTGATTTTTTTCTGTTCATCTGTTCATTAAAATATAAGCAATCTTTTATATCTTATAGATAAGACTTTTATTATATTATTCTTTGAAATTTTAAAGTGTACTTTAACAGTATATAATTCTAGCAAAGTTAACCCCCAGCTAGGCATGGTACCTATGCCTGGGCTGTATGTAGCAAGAGACTGTCTCAGAAAAAGGAAGAGAGGAATGGAGGGAGGCAAAAGAAACTCCTTCCGTTTTGCATCTTATATCACACTCAACTCTCTAAATACATATTGCTGAGTCCAAATGGCTTGGAATTTTCCCGTGGCCCAGTTGTCCTGAGGAGCAGAAAAGATATTCACTCATTCATGTGAGAGCAAGGCAGTCTTGCTGGGTGCATTTTCAAGTAATGGACATGTTTTTAACTGACAGGTGCATTTCGAACCAGAGCTTAGTGACAGAAAGTTCCCTTACAGTGGTACCATTTCTCTACCTTGATTGTGTGCTTTCTGCCAGTCCAGCCTTTGCTAAGTGAAGCAAGTCTTCTTTGTGTGTGAGCGAGTGAGTGTGCATTAGCACAGGAAACAGCAAATTGCACCATTCCGTGGGATCTTAGCTATGTGGGGAAGAACCTTTAAAGCCTCTCTGTTGGTCCCTCATTGGGAAGACACCTTTCTCCCAATGGTGGCAATGAGTCTTGGCTTGCAGCAAGGCAGGTGAGGGAAGCCTTTGGTTCTATGTTGTGTGATGGAGTGGTCTGCTCTTCAGTCAAGGAGGGCGCCCACTCCACTCCAATTTGCTCTACTCCTTATTTCCTTGGTTTGTGTTGGTGGTTTTTCCCTAGTAAGCATTTCCTCTTCAGTTTAGCAATATCCTTCCTTTTAAACTAAGACTTCATTTCCTATTTCTTATTTTTTTTATTTTGTAGTTTTTTAGAGAGAGACAGAGGGAGGGAGAGAGAGAGAGGATTGGTGCACCAGGGCCTCAGCCACTGCAATCGAACTCCAGATGCTTGCGCCACCAAGTGCGCATGTGTGACCTTGTGTGTGTGTTACCTTTGTGCGTGTGGCTTAAGTGGGGTTCGCAGGTAAGCGCCTTAACCACTAAACCATCTCTCCAGCCCCTCATTTTCTTTCTTTCTTTCTTTCTTTCTTTCTTTCTTTCTTTCTTTCTTTCTTTCTTTCTTTTTTTTGGTTTTTCGAGGTAGGGTCTCACTCTAGCCCAGGCTGACTTGGAATTCACTATGTAGTCTCAGGGTGGCCTTGAACTCATGGCAATCCTCCTACCTCTGCCTCCCAAGTGTTGGGATTAAAGGCGTGTGCCACCATGCCCGGCACATTTTCTATTTTTTTATAGCCTTTAATTTGCCCAGTCCAGGGTTCCATTCAGAGAAAACATTCATTAACATTTTCATTAATTAACTACAAAATGTCTTCCTTTGATTTAGTAGAGAATGATAGATTGGGCAGAGGAAGTACTGGAATGCAGGAGGATTAAAATTAGGGGCTATATTTCTGTATTGCTAATGTTATCTAATAACAGTATTACTATATGCTATTTATGAAAAATGAGGGAAAAGCCTTAACAATCATATATCTACTCTCAAGGTGTATTCTGAGATAATTGAAAATAAGTTGTATGTAAATGTATGTAGCATTATTTATGGTATCAAAAGTTGAGACAACATAAATGTCTATCAATGATGAGTGAAAAAACAATGTGGTGTATTCATATAGTGCAGTATTATTTTACAATAAAAAGAAATGAATTATGGGTGCATGGTACAATGTGGGTGAACCTTGACAACAAAGAAATTCATATGAAATGTGAAGGAAATGTACAGAAACAGAGATTAAATTAGTGGTTGCTCAATGATAGGAGAGAGGCATTTGTAGTTAATAGCTAAAGCACAAAGGCTCTTCCTCCCTCCTTTCCTTCCTTCCTTCCTTCCCTCCCTTCTCTCCCTTTCCTCCTCAAGCGCTGAGGCTTGAATCCAGGGCCTTCCACGTGTATTACTAATGCATAACTGAGCTGAACGCCCAGCCCTGCAGTGATTGCACAACACTGTGAATAAATTTAAAACTGTTGAAATGTTTTCAGCAGGTAAGTTATATCAATATTATCTCAATGGAGCTATTATAAGAATTAAAAGCCTAAAACCCTACCCTGAAGTCATTACTGCTAATAGTATTTGTCATGTTTCCTTCTAGTCTTATTTTTTCCGAAGTTAACGCTTTAACCTAGTTCAGCTCATATTCTACATATGCCTTTGACATAGTATTCTCATGAACTATTTTATCATGAGAATTTTCTCATCTTAATAAAATCTAGCAGAATCATTTATCTCACCACTTTAACATAATTTCTACAGCCATTCTTCCAGGTGTTGGACATGTAGATCAAATCTGTTTTATCCCAATTGTAAATAACAGGTTGGATTTTGAAAGGCTATGAAAATGTCTTCTCATTCCTGAATGTAAAACAAACAAGAAATGTATAGGAAGTGGACTGTGTCTTTCTCTCCTCTACTGTGTGTGTGTGTGTATTGTGCACATGGGTGTGCATGTGTGTGAGTGTGGACACACAATGTGGAGGTCACAGGACAACTCAGGTGTCGGTCCACGCCTTCTGCCTTGCTTGAGGCAGGTTCTCTCATGACTCACCACTGTCTGCCAGGCTAGCTGGCTGGCAAGCTTCAGCAAGCTTCTCCTGCCTCTGTCTCCCTTCTCACCACAGGCGTACTGCACATGCCTGCACTATAGTGCTCAGCTTTAAAGTGGGCTCTGGGGGATCCGAACTCAGGTACTTATGCTAGTACAGCACACCTGGCTATCTCCTCAGCCTGGGAGTGGTGTTTTTCTTGCATTTTAGACCAAGGTTCCAAGAAATAAAAGCTTCATGTCTTGGTTTTGGCCTTGGGGCAGAACAGCGTGAGCTTTCATCTGATGGTATAAAAGGGCAAATCCTTCTTCCCTGGAGTTTCAGGCTCCTCTTTCCACGCGCAAGTGCAAAAGTCTCTGGGCTTCCTGTGTGAGCAGGGCCCAGGTCCAAAGCCTGACCGGGCAGGTATTTGTAGAAAAGACTGTCTTTTTTTTAAAAGAGGTTTTTAGTTACTGATTCTTCATTTTCTCTATTTGTCACCTAGAGCAGGACAGAATGGAAAGGAGACTAAGTGTTCTACAGTGAAATCTTTATGGAGAAAAGTTCAAGCCCACAGTCCTTTTCACTAGCAATGTTATTTTATGAAGAAAATGTTAATTACGATGTTATAGACGACATGGACTACCCTTCATCTTGGTCACCATATGTCACATGATTAATTTAGGCTGACAAAAACATTTTAAAACTCAACACATCTGTTTCATAGCTATGCTTTAATTTGTATGTCCACTAGTCAATTTTCTTCTGTTTCCTCCTCCTCTTCTCTGCTTTCTTTCTCTCTCTCTCTCTCTCCCCCACCTAGCTTTGTTCCTCTAGGCTCGATTCCAAGGCCTGCACATGCTAGGCAGGCTCTCCACCGGCTGAGCTCCATCCCCAGTCCCACTAGACAATTTTAATCTACTTGTCTCCATTGCATTCTGTCATGTCCTCAGGTGAGCACACCTTACTCATCTCACCTTATGCCTCCCCTCTCCCCTTAAAACATCCAGTTACCATTTGAAGAGGTAAGGCAATGCATTGTCAGCTGCTGAGAGGAGGATGTAGATCTTGTATGTTTTTCTGTCATTGTATTCTTAATCTGTTTCATGTATATCTGTCCCATTCTTACTGATTTGACCTCTGAACACACGGCAAAGTACAAACTTATTACTTAAGGAAAGGAGAGCGGAACACTGACAGTTTGTCTCCTTGTTAGCCAGGGCCCAAATCACAATTTCTGTTTCCTAACTTGAGGGAGTAAGAAGCTTAACTAGATTAAGAGACTTTTCTAGTCACATAACTATTTGCAAGTTTCTAAGAATAGGATTGATCACTCTTGTGAAACTGTTCTACAAACTTCCATAAGCTTGAGGTTTATTCATATGGTATGTAAGCACTACATAAACAAGAAGAATAATTGAATCTATATCCATGTTGAACTAATCCCACCTCGAGTTTGTTTGAAGAAAGACCCTTAAAGAAAGAACTAAAATGATGTGACTTGAACCACAGTTCCTTTCCCATTTGATTATTATTATTTTTTTTTAACTGCCGATGGCTTTTTGTGCTCGGCTGGGTAGGCTTCCAGCTAGTCAAGCCTATGTTATGAAAGAGTGAGAGAGAACTAAGACACTTAATCCTGAGAATGATTAACCTGCATTGGCTGCCCTCCCTAATAGCTTTCCCTTCCTTTATTGTAGTCTGTTTTCCAATTTCTGAGCCAGATCTCCAACGACTCTTATTATTGAGCCTAGGCACACCTGGATCATAGGGCACCAGTCCTTTGTTTCAGTCTGCAGATGCTGTCAGCTCCAGACATCTTCCTTCTTCCCTTCCTCCCTTCCTCTTCTCTCCTTTCCTTCCTCTTCTCTCCCTCCCTTCCTCCCTTCCTCCCTTCTTTTCTCCCCTCCCTACCTCCCTCCCTCCCTCCCTCCCTCCCTTCCTTCCTTCCTATCTACCTACATATCTATGTCTTTATTTTGAGATAGGGTCCCATTATACAGCCCATCTTTCCTTCAGTTGATTGTTATAAACTCGTTATCCTCCCTCGGCCTCCCAGATGCTGGGATATCAGGCTTGGACTACTACACCCAGCTTTGTACTTTTCAAAAGCTTTTTTTTTAAAGTTCATTGCTTTTGAAAACCCAGTTAGCAAATTATCAGTTTTAAAATTTCACATATGAAGAAGTCAAACTCAGAGATGTTTTACTTGCCAAAAATTCCACAGCAGCATTCAATGGAGTATACACTCTTCCGTATTTAGCTCAGTGTCTTAGCTTACGGAGGCATAATTTTAGTTATTTGTAAGGCTAACTAGGGATGGCTGGAGCCATTTGTAACTAATACATTTTTGTTTGATCTGTTGTCATTGAAGGCTAGATAGCTTCAAGCTAGAGTCATATTCTCTGTTGTATTCTTTGCAAAGCTCTGATTGTCATCTTGCTATTCTGCCTGTGGGAGCACTCTGACCTCAGAACCTAAGATTTCTTTTCCAAAACTTCAGCCAATAAGTGCAATGAGACCTAAGTGGGAACTGACCCTTGCTTGGGCTGAAGATTTTTTTTTTTTTTTCAAGGTAGGGTCTCACTCTAGTCCAGGCTGAGCTGGAACTCAATATGTAGTCTCAGGGTGGCCTGGAACTCATAGTGATCCACCTACCTCTGCCTCCCTAGTGCTCGGATTAAAGGCGTGCGCCACCACGCCCGGCTTGGGCTGAAGATTTTGAACAGGAAGTCATAGTCAGGATTCCAAAGGTGACGAGAACGGGATGACTACTCATTGATTTAGATTCCCAGGTCTTGGCACCATCCATGGATGAGAGTCACTTGGAATATGAGTAATTTTAGTAGTACTTGATCAAGGGGCATTGATTTTCTGGTTCCTCAGTCGAGGAAATGCAGAGAAGACACAACTTGCTGGCTGTCAGGCTGAAGAGCAGCAGGAGAACATGGGGTAGAACTGACGTTTGCTTCTCTGCTTGAGCCGTTCCCAGGGTACTGTACAGACAGATGTTTGCTTAAGGGAGAATGTATAGCTTTGAAAAGAGTGATGTCTTAAGATGGATAAAATAACAAACTACTTCTATGTAGGTCATTATATTGACATCTGTGGCCACAGATTGGTCAGTGAGGGGGAACTTGTAGCCACCGAAACCTCAGCCACTAGAAACACTCTACAAGGCATCTTTGTGATTATGCCGACTAAGCCCATCTCAGATTATTTCCTCATGATGTTTGCAGTTTTAACATCATATACATTAATAAACAGATGCCTAATAATTCCTGTCACCTACACTCATCTTCCTAACTACCTACATCTGCTGTCTTTTAAAAATATATATGTTTATTTGTAAGCACACAGGGAGGGAGAGAGAAGAGAGATAAAATGAGTGTGAGTGAGTCTCTTGCCACTGCAAACTAACTCCACTTTGTGCATCTGGCTTTACATGGGTACGGGGGAATTGAACCCAGGCCATCAGGCTTTACAAGCAAGTGCCTTTAACAGTCTGTTGCGTCTTTCTTAGCATGTCCTAGATTTTACTCTGCATGTGAATGCTGAAAGTTTCACTGCCTGCTAGATTTTAGTCCATTATAAGTAAGGGATAAAGATGATTCTAAGGGCAGCCAATGTTATTTTAACTGAGATAAGAATATAGTTTTGAGTTAGAGAGATGGTTTAGCGATTAAGGCACTTGTGTGTAAAGCCTAAGGACCCAGGCTTGATTCCCCAGGGCCCACATAAGCCAGATGCACAAGGTGGTGCATGTGTCTGGAGTTCGTTTGCAGTGGCTAGAGGCCCTGCCATGCCCATTCTCTCTCTCTCTTTCTCTCTCTCTCTTACCTGCCTCTCTCTCACACTTGCCTCTCTCTCTCTCAAATAAATAAATTAACAAAATTTTAAAAAAGAATAGAGTTTTGATGGAACTCAGTGTCTTCAGGATTAGAAAAGAATAACTTAGGTACAGTATCTCAAGCCTTTTAATGAAAGTTATTTTTCAAAGTATATTCCCAAAGGACAGGGTATACTGGAAATGCTGAACAATGCTGGAGTAAAGCCAATAGCATGTGGATAAGACTTTATCTAGTGGGGCCAAGTTCAAAGGGCATTTGGTTGGATCAAGATTAGTGACTCAAATGCTCTTCCCCTGATCTGCACATGACCAGCTCCCTTACCACTTCAAGTTTCTGCTCAAACGTTACCTTCTCAAGGCGTGCAACCCTTATTTTGGTTCACCTATTTAAACTCAGAACAAATTGAAAGAACTAATTGGAACCTCATGCTGATTAATCCTCTTTTCAGAGACTGAGCTGCATTTCACAAGAATATTTAACATTATAGACAGTGGACTCAGTGCTACAATCCACATCTAAGTTTTAGCTTTATTCTCGTCGTAAATAATAGTATTAAGTTAGTATAAATATTAATGTTTGGTCATGAGAATGGAACAGAATGTTCTCGCTCTCTCTTCAGCCATACTGTGAATCCTGGGGATTCAGCATTTCCCAGAAAGATTAAATTTTAAATGAAATAAAGCAATAAGTTGATTCAGTTGAGATAGTGATCATTTTATATACTAATATACCACATTCTTCCCTGTGTTGTTTTTGTGTTTTGTTCTTTCATTTGGAGCTTCTAACTCCCAACTTTGTTTTTCCATCCTTTTGCTGTTTTTACAAGGGAAGGAATTCAAGGCGCATTTACTGACCCTGCAGTAAGTTGGTTTGTTTATAAGAGAAATAAAGCATACCCAAGAGATACAGTAGTTGAGTTTCATCAGCTGGGGAGAGTAATTTAAGCATTGAATGCATCAGGGCTGGAGGGATGGCTTAGCGGTTAAGGCACTTGCCTGCAAAGCCAAAGGACTCCGATTTGGTTCCCCAGGACTCAGGTAAGCCAGATGCACAAGGTGATGCACACATCTGGAGTTTGTTTGCAGTGGCTGGAGGCCCTGGTTCCCCTTATTCTCTCTCTCTCAAATCAATAAATAAAAATAAAATATTTTTTAAAAAGACTTGAATGCATCAAAGTGATCATTTCCATTTCATTCATTGTTGGCATGGCTTATAAAGGTGTGGTAGGTGCACCTGTGCATGCCCCCCCACCTGCATTTGGATAAGCACCATACCACACAAGCATAGCTGGCTAAGGACGGTCTTTAGATGGGAAAAAGCTAAGAAACATTAATTTTGGATTGTATAAGGTGAGATTTTGCTAACATAGTCAATGATACTTTTCTTTCTGTTTGGGGCATAATGCTGAACAGTCTAGGTACTTTTATGGTTCTTAGCCACATTCAAGTTCCATGGTGTCTATTTACTTTCAGTTAAATGAAATAAGTTATAAGTTAACATTTAAAAAGATTTTTAGAGCCAGGCGTGGCGGCACATGTCTTTAATCCCAGCCTTTGGGAGACAGAGGTAGGAGGATTGCCATGAGTTTGAGGCCAGCCTGAGACTACATAGTGAATTCCAGGTCAGCCTGAGCTAGAGTGAGACCCTACCTTGAAAAACAAAAAATCAAAAAAAAAAATTTTAAGGTTATATATTTATTTATGTATTTTGTGTGATATCTCTAGAATGAGCCTCTCTGGGCCTCTACTTTCTTATCTTTACAACTTCAAAGTTCAAGCCGGGCATGGTGATGCAGGCCTTTAATCCCAGCACTTGGGAAGCAGAGGTAGGAGCATCACCATGTGTTCGAGGCCACCCTGAGACTACATAGTGAATTCCAGGTCAACCTGGGCTAGAATGAAACACTACCTCAAAAAAAGAAAAAAAAAAAAAAACTTGAAAGTTCAAGCCGGGCATGGTGGTGCACACCTTTAATCCCAGCACTTGGGAGGCAGAGGTAGGAGGATAGCTGTGAGTTTGAGGCCACCCTGAGACTACATAGTAAATTCCAAGTCAACCTGGGCTAAAGCGAGACCCTACCTGAAACCTCCCCCACAAAAATTTTAAAGTTCAAGTTAATGATTTCATGAGTTTTCAACTGCATACTCATTTTCTAGAATAACTGCAATAGAGTTTTCTGTATCTATCATCAAAATGGTACCTATTTCTCTTTCCCTCCCTTCCTCTTCCACTGGTGAGTGCTAGTGAGCCCTGCTTACTACATTAACTAGTAAATTACCAGGCATATGGTATAAGTGACTGGCTTCTCCCCCTGAGATTGGACTGCATGTGGCTGTTCTGTTCTGTTTGCTGGACTCTGAGTGTGGGCAGACTGCCATCTACCTAATCCTGAAAATATCCCTAGGAGATGAGGAGGAGGCAGATTTTTATCTCATGCGTGTATCTTGGAAAAAAAAAAAACACCAAGTAACACTGATTTACTTTTCTTGAGCTTTGTATAGATGATTAAAAATTGAAGCCCAGAGAGGTTAATCCAAGGTCCACAACAGCAAATAGAACTGGGATTCAAACCCTGATCCTGCTAATTCTAAAATTTCACTCTTAATGAATATGCTGTTCTCAAAGAATTAGCTTCTAAATCCTTCGTCATTTCTGAAAATCAGATAATAAAATCTGGTGCTACAATAGTAATTAGGGAAGTTTAACTTTTCCTCCTGAACTTCCCCGGTGACTTCACCTCCGGCACCAGTTACCATCGTGTGATCTCTCCACGAGGACATGGGGGTCTCAGCCGCCTGTGACTTAAGGATAAGTAAGCAATGGAAGCTAAAGCTAAACGGCGTCTCTAAACGTCTTCTGATCTCCAGACAGGATGAGGATTGTATGATTTTATAGTGTTAATGTTTCATGGCGAAGACTTCTGAACAGGTTCAATTTAAATACAAGAAGGTGAAAAATTGGGGTAATGGCTCAATGGTTAAGAGCACTTGCTGCTTAAGCTTGAGGGTCTGACAGATCCTGAGATCAGCCAAGTTCAATTCCCCAGAGCCTACATGAAATGCTGGGCATTGCCACACGCATCTGTAACCCCAGTCTGCTGATGGTGGGGGTAGGAGAGTTGCTGGGGCCCACTGACTGCAGATGGCGTCTCTAAGTTGAGGGAGAGATCCTATTTCAAGGAAGTAAAACATGAACATTAGAGAATGGCTCCTGGGCTTCTCCTGTGGCCTCTGCATGCATGCACACTGCATCCATATACACGTGCACACGCTCTACACACATACATGCGTGCACACTGCACCTGTGCATCTACATATACACATGCACACACCATACATGATAAGTCGCACCACACATGCTCTACACACATGCATGCAAAAAAAAAAAAAAATGATAGATTTTGGACCACCTGTTTCCAGATTCTGAGATTTTAAATGGTAACCAATCTTGAAATAACTTGTAGTAGCCCCACCAGAAGAGGCTAGGATAATGGAACAAGATCACCCAGGCAACTACCAGAGAAGGCTTCTGGCCTGTGTCAGTTAGCAGAAAGAGTATGTGTTCCCTATGGCCAGGTCATACCAATGTGCTACACTGTGCCAAATCTGAGTTCTTTTTTAACTACAGATGGGTTCTAAGTCGGTGTGTTTATAATATCACCATCAAATTTGCCATCCACAATTGAGGCACCTCACAAAGTGAGCAAAGGAGGTCCCCTCCCCCGAGTATAACCACCAGAACAATCCAAGAAAAGACAATGCAGGATGCAGATTTGTTTCTGTAATAAGCTTTTTCTTCCAAACTCTAGACCGCCACGCAGTACACAATGCCACATGGGTTCCAGAGGCAGGCAGCAAGTGATTCTAGACACAGACTTACTCCGTGATGTTCTCCCTTCGAAGGTGTAAAAGCACCACCTTGGGGCTGGAGGGATGGCTTAGCGGTTACGGCATTTGCCTGCAAAGCCAAAGGACCTAGGTTTGATTCCCCAGGACCCACGTTAGCCAGATGCACAAAGGGGCGCATGAGTCTGGAGTTCGTTAGCAGTGGCTGGAGCCCCTGGTGCACCCATTCTCTCTCTCTCTCTCTTTCTCTGTCAAATAAATAAATAAAAATAAAATATTTTTTTAAAAAAATCTTCCAACTAGAGCTGGGCGTGGTGGCACATGCCTTTAATCCCAGCACTTGGCAGAGGCAGGAAGCTCGCCATGAGTACGAGGCCACCCTGAGATTACATAGTAAATTCCAGGTCAGCCTGAGCTAGAGTGAACTCTACCTCAAAAAACCAAAAAAGAAAAAAAATAAAGGCACCATCTTTTCCTAGGTGTCGGAGGGGAACTCAGCCTATCGGCAGCTGCCTCCACCTGTGCATGCATCACTTGGGTCTTGTATGGGTGTGCACGTGTACCTATGTGCGTGTGCGCGTGTACCCGTGTGCATGTGCGCGTGTACCCATGTGTATGTGCACAGGTGGGCATGTCCATATTTTGTTGTTGTTTATTTGGGGCGAACCTTGGTGCAGGCTGGTAACCAGAGTGATCTAGTTGTACATACTTTACTGGTTCTCTTCTGACATCCACTTGCCAA
This sequence comes from Dipus sagitta, assembly GCA_036346955.1. Classification (NCBI taxonomy): domain Eukaryota; kingdom Metazoa; phylum Chordata; class Mammalia; order Rodentia; family Dipodidae; genus Dipus; species Dipus sagitta. The sequence goes on from CM070775.1 coordinate 119,457,197, forward strand.
ACTTAAGTAGGCTTTCTCCCGTCCAAGTACTAAATAGACCCAGCCATGCTTAGCCATAGACTTCAGTAGGCTTTCTCAGTGAAGTTTTTCTTTAAAATCATGCATTTAGTCACATGGAATCTCTTCTCTCACTAGTGTAAACATCATCTACGTATATTCATATATATACATGTGCACATATGCCAACATATATATATAAGATAACTTTAATTTTAACAATGCCATAAATCTCCTTTAAGCCACTTAAATGGATGAAGAGACCAGATAGAAGAAAATAAAAACAAAAGGAAATTAAATTAAATTAAAAAACAACTTAAACTCCTGACAGCACATGTTAATAAATTTAAGAAAGTAAAGTGATATGTAGCTGGGCATGGTGTGGCACATCTATAATCCCTGTACTTGAGAGACAGAGACAGGCTGATCACCACAAGTTCAATCTCATCGTGAGCTACACATAGTGAGACTCTATTTCAAAAGTCTGGAGAAAAGAGAACAAGCCTCCAAAGAGTTAAGAGAATTTCATTCACCAGCCAAGAGATTCAGATCTTTTGGACTTTGACCATCTGCCCTGACCTGCTATTGATTGCCGAGCCATTGCTGCGATGAACGCATGTGCAGGTGGTGAGCTCACTCTGAGGAACGTTACCTTGCCAGACCACGTTTCAGACACAGGGAGCTTTACCAGCTCCATGTACATGACCTTGGCATGGTTTGAAAGGGGGCAGCTCACTCATCCAAGTACGTGGGATCCCTGGCTGTCCGGGAGCTTCTTTCATTATACTCTTTCCCTAACAACGACCACACTGCCTTGTTCACTCAGCATTAACCAGAGCTGTCTTCTGCCTTTCCCGTGTCCTTCCTTGTCCCGAGGCTATCTGACAATAGCAGGTATAAACTGAAGCCCATATCTCTTTGCAGAGCATACACTCAGCATGAATATATTAATAATGAGAATTTATTTATTTGCTTATTTATTTTGTGTGTGTTTAAATGTGTGTGTGTGTATGCTATGGCACACATGTGGAGGTCAGAGGACAACTTCTAGGTGTCTATGCTCTTTCTTTGAGATGGGGTCTCTTACCTCTACAAAAGAGCTACCAGGCTGAAAGCTGTCAGATTTACAGGCCCACAAGCTTTGGCTTCCCCTGGCTCTGCCTCCCAGTGTCATAGGTCCATTGGAATCAGATGCATGCACCACTTTGCATCTGGTTTTACTACCTACATGCTGGGCAACTGAACCTGGCCCAGCAGGCTTTGCAAGCAAGCACCTGTAACTGCTGAGCCATCTCCTGAGTCCTTAAAGAAGCTTTTTTTTTTTTTTAAACATTTATCCCTTGTACTCATTTATCACAATGCTAGTTAACAGTGATTGCTTCTTGTTACCAAATTCATTGAAATCATCTTTCTGAAGCTACAGGAGAAAGATTGATAGCTCTTAGATGGATTACACTGCCTGTATGCCTCTTCCAGCTTTGCAGGACCAGATAGCAGAAAAGAAATGAAAACAAAAGGAAATTAAATTAAATTAAATTTAGATGCAACTTAAGCTCCTGATAACACATTATGCTGGGCATACTTTTATCCCCCTGCTACTGTGTTTCTGTCTCCCTTCTCTGCTAGCCAGTTTCATGGAGAAATGAAAGTTAGTTACTTGTAAGTGGTCATATAATCCACTTGGAACATTGGATTAAATATTCCATCATCTAAGTAATTGGGCCCGTTGAATCACATTCCTTTAAAAAAAATTTCCTTTTCAAAGTCTGGCAGCAAATCTTCTTGATTCCCCCCCCCCCTCCCTTATTCCATTAAATGAACCAAGGATGTTTTAAGCTGGGTTTGGGGATTTGTAAACTTATTGGTGCGGGTTGGTGGCATATTGCAAGATGGCAGAATGTGGGGTAACGAGAGGAGGGAGTTCTCCTGAAAATCCCCCACACTGCACATCCAGTCTCTTACCTCTGTCTCATATGGCTTGTGATTGATGCTGCTTGTGGTTATAAAAATACACCTCAAAATAAACCATCATACTCTACCTCTGCAGGCCGATTCAAAGCGGGATTCCTTGAGATCAGAATCAGAGCAGAATATTGGAGGTGTTGAAATAAGAACCATTTTGAAGGAGATGGGTAGATAAAATTGCTGCTCTGGTGTGAACCATAGTGAATGCCCAGGGTTTGGTTGTGCAAGGATGGTGGGGTGGCTTCCTCTGTTGGCATTTTGACACAGGGCAAGTGAGATCGGTGGCACCTTCCTGCGAAGCACTGGTAAGTGCTCATTCATGGTTTTCCTTTAAAGATCAAGGAGTTACTGCTGGTATGTGTTAAGCATTCCTTTTACAGCTAATTGGTATGTGATTTCCTTACTCTAAGTGGTGGGTGGTAGATACTCTTCACCTAGCCCTAATTTCAGGCTTGTTCTTAGAATGAAGCTCTGTCATTCTTTTCTTTTTTCCTTTGTGGCAAGAATCTCCCCAGATAAGAAACATTTTATGTATCAAATTAAAAATAATATTTAACTTTACTTTATTTTTCATCTAAAAAGTACAAGATACTTACAGCTGAGGTCATTCCTCTGAGACAAGTGTATCACCCTCAGGGTATAGATCTTAAAGGCATAACCTTGCATGCTAGGTACTTAGTAGATATTTGGAACTTACTGCAGGTTTTGTTTTTGTTTTTTTGAGACTAGGTCTCATGTAGTCAAGGTTGGTTTTTGAACCCACTGTGTAGCCAAAGATGAATTCGAACTCCTGACCCTCCTGCCTGCACCTCCCAAGTGCTGGCATTGTGGACGTGCACCGCCACACAGGGTTCTGCAGCTTTCGTTTTCATCTTCGCTTAGGGCACTGACTCACAACCTTTAACATACATAAAAATTGATAAAATTTATATGGCACATGGAATACTTTCTCATAGATCTTCTGTGGTGATAATATGATTCAGAGAGGTGTACAAGTTCAAAGTTCTGTGCCATGTTCTTACTGTACTTCTGAGCGTAAAAATATCATGAACAGCATGTGTCAGAGTCCTCATCTGTGACATGGGTGCCAATGCTCAGAGCAGTCTACCGTGAAGTGGTGTGCCTTGTATATAGGAAGCTCATTAGGGGCTCCAAACACAAGGGCTACACCCAGCTCCATTCTTACATCACCAAAATTGATTCTTACACAAATGGTAGAAAGAACACATGTGCGTGTGTGTGTGTGTGTGTGTGTGAGTATGTGTGACTGTGTGAGTGTGTTGAGTGTGAGAGTGTGTGTGAGTGTATGTGAGTGTGTGTGAATGTGTATGAGAATGTGTGTGTGACTGTGTGTGTGTAGGCGCTCCACATTCTAGCCCTGTTCTCACCTGGCATTTTGTGACCACAGCTGTGACGCCGACAGTTTCTCAGTTATGTATAGATCAGCCTTGCCTGGCGCTGTGCCCCACAAGTCACCCTAGTAAGAGGTGTGGTCACCTGCCATCTTAAAACACTCCATCTTGGAGCAGAGTTGGAACCGGAGCCTACATGTTTTGAGTGTTCTGTTTGATGGAATACATAGGGTTTCGTACAGCTCCACCTCCTTCATCTTAGCTTTGCTCTTGTGCATTATTTGGCCCAAACCCGTTTATCCTATAGTCTGTTCATTGATGACTCCGCCTACCCTAGGTAATTGGGGTTTGGGACTATAGAGTCATTTTCATCTGTTAGATGAAAAGGTTGGAAATACTAGAGGGCAAAATATTAGAGCACTGCTCCATCTAGGGTAAGTTCTCGACTTTGATCATGAAGGGAATCACCATGACCATCATCATGCTACTGAGGGCTTTGTAGCATTTCGAGCATATACTTAATTGTTCAACAAACCGAGGCAGTTACTAAGTTACTTTTCCAGGATCACGCAGGCTGTAAAACGAAAACCAGAAGGTCTGGCTCGGGAGCCTGTGGTCTTGTGTGGCACTTCTCTGGGTAGCTGGTCATAGGAGAAAGACCTTAGTGAGCAGATGCATACTACACGGAAATCGTGGTGACTGGGTGAGACCTAGGCAGAGTTAGACTTCAAGAAACTCAAGACAGAGATGAGAGATGTGGGAATCCTCTGAAGGGTTTTTCTGGACATGAGCAGCCATACTGGCCACCATGGCTAAGTTGGAGCCTGGTGGTGGCCACGGTGATACTTCCGCTTCATACAGGCTTGGGGGGGGTGGGATGATAAGATAAGAGAGACCAGAGACCAGAGCTACCTCCATAAGGAGACAAACAACAGAGGTACTGGTGTTTGTCTATAGATGAGCTGCCTACCTGGAAACTCATGAGTTAGGAGACGCACGAGAATGATTTGAGGGTGGGTTTTGGTCTTGACCCTGTGCCACTGCAAACAAAATGAAAGTCTCCTTGAGCTAAGGTAATCAAGATGAAAGTGTGTTTACACAGACGAGCAGTGGGATTTATCCAGGATTCTGGAAGGTAATCCCTGGGTTCAACACTTCATGAATACCATGCCGTGTTCCTAAGCTGAGAAATTACTGTGTGCTTTTATGAGAGTGGATTGTGGGAATCGTGTAGGACGTGAAATGTAGCCGGTTTCACCTTCAGTACAGGGCCCACTAATGCACTCCAGGTGTGCAGGCTACCCAGGCTTTCTGCCCTTCTGGAAGCCTCAAAGAAGAACTTTCAGCCCCAGAGGGAGGCTTTGAAGAATACCAACGGCCTTTCTATCTCTCCTTGTTTTTTTTTTTTTTTTTTTTGTATTCTTTCTACCCACATTTGGTAATTGGAGATAGTTGTGGTGTTAAAGCCGGACTTGTTCCTTCTTAGCCTGTCCCTTCAATGATGAAATCTTAAGCCCGTGGCTTCAATTGTGCTTGTGCGCAGTGGTGATTTCTCTGCAGTGTCCCTCAGATGTAAGAGGAGAATGGCTGAAATACTAGAAAGGGGGTTATAGGAAATCACCAAACAACAATTTTCCGTGTCTATAGATGCTTTCATCTGAGGGCAACAGAACCGGGGGGGGGGTGCCTCCCAAAGGAGTAGGGTGCACAATTTAAAACTCTCTGGTTATAGGCTAAGGAACTAAAGATCAAAGGGCTGTGTCCTAAGAATTACACAGTGAGCCACTGGAAAAACTGAATAGAAGTCAGGCATCCTATTCTCCAATCTTATATGGCTAATAAGTACAATTGGCTTTTAAACAGTACATTTTTTCATTTAGATCTAATTCTATCCTAAGGAATATAATTATGTGTGCATTATAGATATCCAAGCCCTGAAGCATTATGAAGCATTTTCCATGATAATATGGTGGGAGAGGTGAAAAGGTAATGAGAAGCCACACATCTAATGTGTGGTCCCTGTGCTCCCAGGGGACTGTGACTTTCATACAAACCACTACCACCACTATGCAGGCCATCTAGTGGCTTCACTTTAAAAGTTCCCCTTTAAGAGAGCCCTCGCCCCGCCCCACCCCACCCCACCCCAGCTAAATTAACTGCTATGGATTAAACTATTAATTGTGACTTACTTTTTCCAATTTGGGCCAGCATATGCTTTTCAATTTGTCACCTAACTTTTCAGTTGTTCAAGTCAGTTATAACTTCATCTTCAAATTTAACCATATGTGTTTGCCGAGTAAAAGGCAGCAGGATTTGCTTAACTAGAAAATAGGCGAATTCTCTAAATATTTTAATATTCCATTCAGTTTGTATTCTTCTTTATGCATACTCATAAGCCAAATTATATATATATATATATATATATATATATATATATATTTTTGTTTGTTTGTTTGTTTGTTTGTTTGAGGTAGGGTCTCACTCTGGTCCAGGCTGACCTAGAATTTACTATGTAGTCTCAGGGTGGCCTTGAACTCATACAATCCTCCTACCTCTGCCTCCCCAGTGCTAGCATTAAAGGTGTGTGCCACCACGCCCAACTTCATAAGCCAGTTAAAAAAATTTTTTTTAAGGAGAAAGAGAGAGAATGGGTGTGCTAGCACCTTCTACAGCTGCAAATGAACTCCAGATGCATGCATCACCTTTTGCATCTGGCTTATGTGGGTACTGGGGGATCAAACCTAGGCCATCAGGCTTTAACAAGCAAATGCCTTTAACCATTAAGCCGTCTCACTGGCCCCATAAGCCAGTTTTTGATGATAAGTGGTCTGACTTGCAGGTCAGGTGACCTGAAATGAAGATGATTAAATTATGTTTGTGCACGCATGCACGCACGCACACACATGTGACAGTGTCCATATGGTAAAAGAGAGCTAGAGAGATGTTTAATCTTCTCACCACCTGTTGGGAGGTGGAAGGAATATGTTCTGCAGGAGTGAATTCTCAGTTGCCTTCCCTAGGCATATTGGAAGAGATCATCTCCTAGGGCAAAGGTCAAGGCATTTGCAAACATGCCTTCTTTCTTATCCATGGACTCTCTGACTTACCTTGAGAGGCAAGTCAGTCACCTTCGGGCCCATTCAAGAGGTCTGTTAGAGTCTAGGGAACTTTTCAGATCTCTTGAGGCATGTACAAGCATCAAGGCAGTGAGAATATAAAGGAAAGAGCCTAAGCTTTGAGCCAGATAGTTAGGCTTTAATGCTGGCCCCACCACTTCCTTCCTAGATGAGTAACTTTAAATTGATTGGTTAATTGCTTTGAGCCTCAACTACATCTTTCACCAAAAATCAGAATAGTAATAACCACATGGATTTTTTTTGGTGAAGATTAACTGAAAACGTGTATATGAACATCTCTGATATATTTACGATTTGATAAATGCTGGTGTTGCTTCCCCTTCCTTCCCTCCTCCCTCCCAAATCTATATACTGTAATATGTTTTAATCATCCCACCAGTAAAGCATTAGCAAGGTCTTCCTAAATCTTTTTTTTTTAATTTTTAAAAATTTTTTAAATTTTTAAAGTTTTTTTGTTTATTTATTTGAGAGCAACAGACAGAGTGAGAAAGAGACAGATAGAGAGAGAGAGAGAGAGAGAGAGAGAGAGAGAATGGGCGTGCCAGGACTTCCAGCCACTGCAAACGAACTCCAGATGCGTGCGCCCCCTTGTGCATCTGGCTAACGTGGGTCCTGGGGAATTGAGCCTTGAACCGAGGTCCTTAGGCTTCACAGGCAAGTGCTTAACCGCTAAGCCATCTCCCCAGCCCCTTCCTAAATCTTGAGTGGGCATTTGGATTTTGCTGAATCTTGCCACGACTTGTTCGTAACACATATATGATTTCATTTGTCGGGTGACAGCAGGTTAACCTGTTGTCATTCAGGTACAGTGAGAGTTCATTGACAGAAGATAGTTTAGCATCTGTTGGCATGTTTCTTGCAAAGCCTGGCCGGCAGGTACAGCCCTGAACTAATGAAGATGGGATGATCCAAGACTGTGCGGAATCTAGCCTTGCACACATGGCCTAGCCATTTATCACCTGTCAGGGAGCCTGCAACCCTTGCTGCTGTAATACATACCCCACATCTCAGTTCCTTGATGCGTACAAATTTACCTCTTGTTCAGGCGGAGCTTAATTAGAGGCTGATGATTTTGATTGGTGGGAAATTCTTCTCTGAGCAGTAATTCTCGGAGTGGGCTTCTCTGTCTTTGACTCTCTATTTTAAGAAATGAGGTCACCCTGGAAGAAGAAAGCATAAAGAAAGATCCTGAAAAGCAAAAGGGAGGTTTATAGGGGAAGTATCATACATCCTTCCTACCCACATTCCATCGGCTAAGATTTCCTTGGCCCCACTAAACTATGAGGCTTGGAAAGCACGATCTGGCTGTGTGTCTAGGAAGAAGAGGCAAGAGGGCTGTGGGCCAGCAGCGATCTGACCAGTGGGCCTCTTCTTTTAGCCTCGCTCTTCTGCACCTATGTTCCTTTTCTTGCCTCAGTTGACTCTTCTTCCAACCTAGGAGGTTGTTTCATGGTTCTCATTTTAGCTTGGTTAATTCCTTATCTGGGGGCTTTTGACTTAATTTGCCTTCATCTAATAACCTAGAGATCCAGATCTTGACCTCTGGCCCTAATTACATGAGAAAATTAGAATTGTGATGGAGTTAAACAAAATCTTAGAGATAATTGTGCTTGACAGTCATTTTTGTGCTTATAGGTGCTTCTCTCCAAACATCATGATTAACTTTACTTGAAAATGGAAGAAACATGAAAACCTAAAAATCTATAGCTAAAATCTCCTCCCTTATAATGCTTGGGCATTTTAAAAAATAGTTGAGTGAAAAGGGAGGGACTTCTAGACACAGTGCAAAATGTTCACACTACCCTGATTACCCATATAAAAATTTGTTTATCTTTAAGCAGGCTTGATAGCACACAGAAAAAATTGGAAACATTCAAAATTCATACAATATTCATACAACTTGAATAGTAAAAATGTTATTTTTGGTGGAAGGAGTATGAATGATTCTTTGCTTTTTTTTTTTTTTTTTTTTGTAGTCACTCGTTTGGGTCCTTCCTCCAAACTGTATGTACTGGGAGTGTATTCCTTTTGTACTTTTTTTTAGAGAGAGAAAGAGAATTGTACTCCAGGGTCTTAGCCACTGCAATCAAACCCCAGATGCTTGTACCACATAGTATGTATGTGCGACCTTGATCTTGCATCACCTTTGTGCATCTGGCGCTATGTGGAATCTGGAGAGAGATCAAACATGGGTCCTTTGGCTTTGCAGGCAAGCACCTTAACTGCTAAGCCATCTCTCCAGCCCTTCTTTTGTATTTTCTACCCCCTTCCAATACTTCTTAAAAGAACACAAACCTTGAGGATAATTTTCAACCTCAACTACTTCATAGAACTTTTTGTTTAGAGTCAGCTTAAATAATGTGTCATAATGCATTTGGAAAAATATAGATTAACTATATGAAAATATATTGTCAGCATGGTAGTCTTAGCCTTGAATTCAGAGACTACATAGAACAAGGGGAATGGCATGCAAAAGTCTTGAAGCTCTTGAATTCACAGTTTGGGTTTGGTGCTCCTCCAAGAGATAGCAATTCCAAAGGTCCACAAATGCCTGTTTATTTCTCATTAAGGCAATAACTTAAGAATTCATCAGCATTAAAATGATCATGTCTAAAGCCACAGGAAGAAAATATCATCTTAGCAAGGAAGTAGACCATTTTCTTGGTTAAATTAGTGAGAGGGAACTGAAGGCACAAGTAGGTGAGGCTTGTCTGCTAATCTAAAAGCTCTTCCTTGGGTATGCTATGCTGACCACATAGAAATGTTGGGAACCTGCTTGTTAGTGGTGACGGTCACATGGAAGTGCTTAGTTTGTTTATCTGGCTTCCCACAGTCTTTGTGATTACAGGCCACCATCAAGAGATTTTATTTAAATTAAGTTGACTCTTCATATGTTTTTCTGTTTGTAAAAGTAATGCATACTCATAAAATTCAGTCCCTTAAGAAGTACAAGAAAGGGGAAAAGTCTCCCATAATCTTTGACTTAATTGCTGTTATCATGCTATCGTACGCAGTCCTTCAATTTTTTTCAGTGACTGTGTTCACACTCACTATTCATCTTCCTAACATAGAATGGGCTTTTGTATTACATGTTGTTTGGAATATTTTCCCCTCTTATTTCATCGTGGACAATATTTTATAGCAGAATTTTCACTAACCATTTTCTTTTCTCTTATTTCTTCAGAGTCCCATAGTCCCTGATTTGGATGTATATATATTAGAAAAATGAAAAAGAAATCTGACCAGTGATTATTTTCCTCCCTCCCTCCCATCTTCCCTTCCTATTTTTCTTGCAAGAGTCCTTTAGAACAATCATTCAGAAGGAGTTTTAAAGACAGCAGTATTAGGTGTGGCCATGACTCTACTTTCCTATTGGCCAACCTATTACTTGTGCTTATTGTATTGATAGTATGAATCATGTTTAATGATTTCAGAAAAAGAATTTTTTTCTCACTCTGACATTCTTTCCTGCAATAGGCTTGTGAAAACTAGTTGAGTTTAGGAGTGATGTTGCTCTCTTCTGGGAAGATAGAGTGAGTTATCCACCTAGAGACTAGCTGACGTCTTCTGTAATGGATAGAAGCCAAATTCATGAATTTGCTTTGTAAGATCTTCGTGGCTCACTTCTCCAACCTCAGCTCTCGGTACTCCATTCCACGTTCATATGATTCAGAGCAGTGATTTCTTGCTGCTCGTCACCTTTGGATTCTGTACTGACTTGTCCTCTGTTCAGATGGTTTTGCCACTTCCCCGCGTGCTGAAGCTGGGTTTGCGATTCTTTGATGAGACTGTGTTAGGCTCCCCAGCAGAACTCGTTCTCTGTGTTCTCTGATTCTGCTATGTTGGTTCTGAAGTTATGGAATGACGTAGCCTGTTTTAATTAATCAGGATTTTGTGTATGCCATTCTGGGGTTGAACCTAGGGCCTCATGCATGCTAAGCATGCATTCTATCACTGACCACATCCCCAGCCCTATTAGCTTATTATGTATAATATACACAGAATCAAGTGTACAAAGCTTAAGTTTTCAGTTGATGAATCTGTCGTGCCAGAATTTGCTCCTGGACTATGAGCCTTCAAAAGATCAGAAACATTTTATGCATTGTCATATCCCCAGAGTTGGCTCAACAAGTGCTTAAATTAATATGAATGACCACTAGATAATTCCCCTAAGTCCAGTCAGTGTACATTTCTTCATGAAAAAAAAAAAGATACTGTTTTGTTTGGTTTGGAAAGAGAGGGAAACAAAAATATACTTGCTAATTTCTTACCACTAATTTCAATACATAAAGAGATACAAACTAAAACATTATGATGCCTTCAGTGGCAATTATGGATCAAAGAATTTTTAAAAAGGCTGTCTATTTTCTATGTATTTGATTTTATGAAGCTTTGTTAGAAGCTGAAATCTTGAGATAAGACAAAGAGATATAGGTTACTACTAATCCTAACACAAAAAGCAACTATTCCTTTTCTTAAATTTAAATTTAGATTGCTTAAGAAGTAGAATGATTTTCCTTGATTAAATTCAATGCTGGTGCATTAAGAAATGATACTTAGGCATTTTTAAAAACTAGAATGTAGAAAATTTGTTCTGAGTAACTTGATTCAACATGAGTGTTCAGTAGTCTTCCTTGAAAGATGATCGTGAAATCCATCCCTTTAATTTACATTAGGCCATCAAAGGAAGTAAACACATTTCCCAATTCAAAAGGCTGGCCCAGTTACCTTCTTTGTGTTAGAAAATCCAGGCTGCAAGATATCATTACTTTGCACTCACTGAGATTCTAAACTCTTCTTTGAGAGGTATATATGGAAGTACCCTCAAATGGGTCTAGATGGCCTTATCCCTTCTCAGCTTGTCCTAGTTTTATTGTACAACTGTCCTTCTTGCATTAATTAATTGATTAATCAGCTCATTAATTCACATATTCTGCCATTATCAGTGTCTACTATTTCCAACATACTCATTGCTTTGGGATATCAAAATAAAAGGTTAATATTTTGTCTTGACTAGTTTTAAAAAGTTAGTTTCATCCAATGTTATTAATTGACTAACTTTAACAAGTATTATTTGATATTTAGAATCTCTCTGTGCTCATTACCATCCAAGATGGTAATCTATAAGCTTTAGATACTAACGTTCAATCTCATTGATTGAAATAATAGCTAATGAGTTTTAAGTTCTTTGTATGGTCTTATACATTCCATTACAAGTTATGAAATGGAAGATTCAAACAAGCTTTTCTCATTGGTTCTCAATATTATCTAAGTACTACTAGTTAATGCCATATTGCTATAGGTCTTTTAAAAGACAATAAGTATCCTTGTCTTAAAAGGATATTATATATAAACAGAAGAAAGTATTTGTGTTATATACATGTTATTAGTTAGTTTTTAAATGAGTGGAGTGGCTTGTTGACAGGTTTTGGAGTAAAATGTAATTGCTTAGGTCTTCAACTGAGTTGAACTCATTGCTTAGACACCCCCCTACTGTAGTGTCAACATTGGAACTAGGGAAAAACAGGCAAAAATGATGCAATGTGCTTGGATCATGGTTTTAGAGAAGCCATAGATCTGCCTTCTGGAAACTCGAGCTCCTGTAGAGCGGCATCTGAAACCATTACAGGGCCAGATCATTTAATAGGACAGTCCAATAAAAGGTAACTTGAGACCCTACGATAAGAAACTAAATACTAAGTGATATGATTACTTACCAGTTGGAATGAGAAAAATAAGCTCTTCCTTCAATTTTCATCTCATGGGGGAGTAAGGAAAATAGTTCTGAAAATTAAATCCTGAATCCACCTAAGACTTGGGGAATATTGGTAGCTTCTCATAGCATACTTTCTAAGGAAAGAGATAATAGAAAACCCTTTTATCCTGTCTTCTGTGGCCTCTTTTAAAAGCCCAGGTCTGATTCAGGAACAACATCTCACATTCAGAGAAAACTCAGCTTGCTTTGGTCTTTGTCTATAAATCAAGGATTGACACCTTTTTGTGTCCTCCTTGAGAGAATTTTGCTCTCACTAGAGGGCAGAGAAAGAGTATGTCATTAATCACTCAAGAATTGTTTACCACTATGATCTAGAGGGCTCTTGCCCATGGCAGGCAGCAAAATTACCTCGGTTGTGTAAGAACAGCCTGAGTGGTTTACTTAGACTGGTCACAAATGTCTGGGCATTATTCAAGCGCTGTCTGAGACTGACGAATTAGCTTTATTTATTTTTTCACTGCCCTCTTCAGATTCACCTTTACACCATCCAGTCACATTGACAGGAGTGGAGGTTCTTGAAGTTGCAACATTACTGACTTCCAGCCATGTGACATAGCTTTTCAGACACTGAGTTAAATTTTAACCCAGACATTTCTCTTCAATTCAGGTCACCTACAGGCCAGACAAAGCCAAGGTCGTATGTTCAACCAATATAAGAGTTTTGTTGGTTCCTGTAAGTATAATGTTAGTCACTGTTTGAAATACTATACCATGGTTAATCATAAGTCGCAGCTGTTGTGTGCCTTTATTTATGAGCCCTTAATCAGGAGGACACAGCAAGAGTCACTGCCTGAAAGGAGCCTTTCATGAGGACTTCTTTGTAGACACTCCTTCCTCTTTCATTGTGAAAAGAACACATCTTCATGTTGGCTTGCAAAAAAACAATCATTGACTAGAATATGTTGGCCTCTCCGAAAGCAAATTTTCCTGTTCCAAAATTGAATGAGCAAACTATACTCTTCATTTTCCAGATAATGACAATAGAAATACTGAGCCCGTTGTCTCCAGACAGTTCTCTTTAATGGGCCACAAAGTTGATTAAATCTTAAATGTAAACCCACAGACGTTATCTACCGGCTCTGACAGAAAACTTTCCTATTTAGAATTCAGGTTGCCTATAACTTTATGTGTTTGTTGATGTTGAGGTAAGCACTTAGACCAGCAGTCTTTGATTGCTTCTCTTTACTGGTCCTCTCCCTGCACATCTTCCTGAGTCTGTCTGTCTATACCCTTCTCTCACAACTCTCCTTCCCTTCCTCCCTCCCTCCCTCTCCTTCTTCCTTCCTCCCTGTTTATTTCTTTACTTCTTTTTTTTTTTTTGCTTTATATGTATTTTTATAAGATCATTCCGTGGTTTACCTTTGTTCAAAGAGGGCCATATTCATATTCATTGTGTGAGCCAATATTGGACTATGTTGTTTACAGGAACAGATTTTTTAATCAGATAATTTAGTGACATGTTCCATTGTCAGATTTCTTGATTGATCAGCTTCATCCTAAATTGGATTTATAACACTAAAAGCAAATGCAATTCCTTTCTTTTTTTTTTTTTGAAGTACTCAAAATGTTTCCAAACTTTAAATTCATGTTTACTTTTTCATGCTAACATGTTTGTGGTTTTCATTCCTGTGGATTTTTACTCTTCACTCAGTGATCCCATGTGAATTCTCTACTCCAACCACACAGGTTCCATAGCATACATGCACCCACCTTTACCGTTTGCATCATGCTATCACCCCAAACTAGTGGTCTTCTCTCATCTCCTTCCATCATACTTGACATCCTTCAAGCTCACACTCGACTGTCACTTCATTAAATTTCCCCTCTGCTTTTCATGTTTTCCCCATCAGCAAGGGACAGCCGTGCTGAGGACCCTGAGCCATGTCTCTAGGCAGCATACATGTGATTAGTTTGGCACAAAGTCATATACCTCTCTTGTTTTCCCAATGACATATGGAAACATTCGAATTTAGTTTCTCAGAACTGCTCTGAGGAAGGGATAGTAAATTCAAAATTCCTTTAAAAATAATCCGTATTGCTCCCAAAGGGATTACCTAACGTGTCCAGTGACCAATGTATATGTATGTAGCTTTCCTACAATATCTAAAAACAAAAGCTGGAGTGTCAGTCATAATCAAAGGTGGTTCTTACCCTGTGCCTCCAGTCTGCTTGACCAAGCCACCATGAAGGAGGAGTTCTGGGGCGTGAACCTGTCTGAGTCAACGCATTTGTTTAGGCCTTCTTTGAGCTCTTTAACCTCTGGCTTTCTTTCCATGGTTTCCGCCTTTTTCAATGCTCTTTTTGTGTAGGATGGCATCTTAACTGTTAGAAATAAGAGGGGTCACGTCCATTGTGCCAGCAATAATCTGTCCCACTATGATCACACTCACTGGACTGGTGACCAGCAAGAGCTCAGGGAGAAATGGCATGGGACATGAGAACAAGCAAGCAAGTTAAGAGGGCTGTCCAGGCCCAAAACAGAATTTCTGGATTTGTTTAAAGAATTAAGCTTATGAATTACACTTTCCCTCTTTGCAGCACAGATAAAAATCTTTGCTTGAGGAACATTTCAACATCCCAGCTGTAAGTGTAACATACAACGGAAAATGTTTTTCAGTTTTGGAAAAAAAAATAGGCAAATCCTATTTTGGAATGAAAGACAAGGGTGGCTATGGAGAAAACATACTCAGGACTGAAGCAGCTTGATGAAAGAAGTTAAGAGATTTCTGTCTCAATCTTACTGTCAGTCTGGTCAGGAAATATCCAGTGTCCACTGTTGAGCTTTGTGGACGTTACTGTAACAGCAGAAGACATGGATACTGCCCTTGAGGGAGTGGAATTGAATAGACAGCTCAATGTATCAGGACATAAGTCAGCTGTAATCACAGAGCCATAGGCAAACTGCACACCAGAAGGCAGGGCATGGATGGTGACGGACTCCTGCCAGGGAGCTTTGGGTTTCTTGGATGTTCTCCGTGAACCATTTGTTTTCTTATAAGCAGGATTCCATGTGCCCTGACCAACAGGAGTAATCGGAGCGATGTTTACAGCTGTGAGTGTAGAACTGTGAGCCTCTTACAGGGCTGTAAACAGGAAGAGAGTGAGGCACAACATATGGCAGAAGACGACTTCGGTGTATTCTGCAGTAGAAAGGATAGGAAGGAGTGTTTGTATACAATATGTAAAATATCCTTTCCTTGCTTTTGTAATATGTAACTTTTGGTCACAACTTAAAAATTACTCTAAGTTGGTTTTACTTTCCATGACTTTAAAAAGTACAGAGCTGAGCCGGGCGTGGTGGCGCACGCCTTTAATCCCAGCACTCGGGAGGCAGAGGTAGGAGGATCTCTGTGAGTTCAAGGCCACCCTGAGACTACAGAGTGAATTCCAGGTCAGCCTGGGCTAGAGTGAGACCCTACCTCGAAGAACCAAAAGAAAAAAAAAAAAAAAAAAAAAAAAAAACAGAGCTGGAGGGATGGCTTAGTGCTTGAGGCATTTGCCTGCAAAGCCAAAGGACCCAGGTTCAATTCCCCAGGTCCCACATTAGCCAGATGCACAAGGGGGTGCATGTGTCTGGAGTTTGTTTGCAGTGGTTGGAGGCCCTGGTGCGCCCATTCTCTCTCTCTCTCTCCCTTTGTCTCTCTCTCCCTTTGTCTCTCTCTCTCTCTCTCCCTCTTTCTCTGTCAAATAAGTAAATAAAAAATATTTTTTAAAAAATACAGAATACTTCATTTTCCTCTAAGACTAGCTACTTTTTCATTATTTTATTTTCCTTATTAGTCTATTCAGTTCATAATTACTTATGGAAAGCCTATATCCCTTAAAACCCTGAGGATATAAAGTTGAATATATGAGCCTTATCGCTAAAAAGCCTGTGAAGAGAAACCAAGGAGGAAAACAAGTACCTCCTATTTTAAATAGCTAGGAGATAGATGATAGGTAGGTAGGTAGGTAGATAGATAGATAGATAGGACACTTATATTTGAAGAAAACTACAATTTTAGCTATATTGACCATATTGTCTTCATTACTTGCTGGTTCATTCATTCATTTGTTCATTTTGTCAAGCTAGTCAGTGCTGGAAATGTAACCTTGAGTCACCCTTTGTCCTTTGACAACTTTTTCCTTGGCTTCATGTGGAGTCACCAAGTTCTTTCAAATGTCTGTCTCTAAGTCGTGCTGAATCTGTTGTTTTTTTTTTTTTTTTCAATTTATTTATTTTTATTTTTTATTTGAGAGAGGGAAAGAGGCAGAGTGAGAGAGAGAAAGAGAGAGAATGGGTGTGCCAGAGCTTCTAGCCACTGCAAACTAACTCCAGATAAATGCATCTGGCCTACGTGGGTCCTAGGGAATCAAACCGAGGTCCTTTGGCTTTGCAGGTAAGCGCCTTAATGGCTAAGCCATTTCTCCAGCCCAATCTGTTGGGTTTTTAATGCATCTACCATCCTCACTACTCTAGCTATTTTCTAACAGTTCTCTCAGTTTCTAGCTTTCGAGCTTTTGGGATCGTGAGCCACTATAAGTACTACATTCACAAATAATGACAGTAGAAAAATGTGTGTGTTGCTATACGCCTGCTCTGAAATGAGGCAGTCACGAAATAACACACGTCTTTACCATGGACGATTCATTGAGATGTTAAAAAAGTTTTTGTTTGTTTTTCTCATGCTTGGCATGGTCAACTAGATTCATTTCGTGAACCACTAATGGCTTGAAATGTGTTGTTGGTTCAGTCCCTTTCATCATAGCAGCCTACCTGGTAGTTTTATATAATTTCCCTGCTTGAAGTCTTTCATTGACTTCCAAGGTACTTGTAGGATTCAACTTAGAGATGATAGCATTGTCTGTGACCGCCTTTGTTTCACCTTTACTCTTTCCCACCTCACAGTACATCCACCCATGTTCTGTCCCCGCCGTAGACTAGTCCTCCTTACTCAACTCCCTTAAGAATATTAGCTCCCCACTCACAACTCCTCTCTCTCTTTTTTACTTGTTATTCATTTTATGTTTTAGTTAGTGTGTTTTTATGTTAACTTTGACAGAGTATTGACCAGCCTGGCCTTGAACTTGGGATATTTTTCTGCCTCAGCCTCCAGAGTAGAAGGGATTATAGGCCTGTGGCATCCTCCCTGGCTTGAAG
Organism: Dipus sagitta; assembly: GCA_036346955.1. NCBI lineage: Eukaryota > Metazoa > Chordata > Mammalia > Rodentia > Dipodidae > Dipus > Dipus sagitta. The sequence goes on from CM070775.1 coordinate 119,474,564, forward strand.
TGTTTCTTTGTATGACTTTTGTTGAATATTGCTAGCTTTACTAGACAGCAGTTGTTGTGGTAGCAAAGACCAGCTCTGTTTTGTTTGGGGCTATATCCGTAGCCTCTATGTAGCCTCAGCAGAAGCAGAAGTATTTTTGCCACTTATTTTGTATCAAATTCTGTGGTTGGGCCCAAGGTACCAGGGTGAATAAGACATAAGCCCTACTTTCTTCTTCTTCTTCTTCTTTTTTTGAAAAAAAAGTTTTTTATTTTTATTTATTTATTTGACAGAGAAAGAGGGAGGGAGAGAGAGAGAATGGGCGCGGCAAGGCTTCCAGCCACTGCAAACGGACTCCAGACGTGTGCAAACCCTTGTGCCTCTGGCTAACGTGGGTCCTGGGGAATCGAACCTAGGTCCTTTGGCTTTGCAGGCAAACGCCTTCACTGCTAAGCCATTCCTCCAGCCCAATAAACCCTACTTTCAAGGACTTCTGCTTCTTTTTGGGGGGGGGGGCATGTGTTATGACTGAAGACAAAGTATCTAAGTGGCAAAATAGGTTAATGAATATATTAGAAAGAGCATTAAAATGATGCAAATCCTGTACACAAGGTTTCTTCAGCTTAATTGATGAGGAGGAGAGGAGGTTTTCTTGATTTAATCAAAACAAACTCAAGGCTCTACAGTGGGATTGATGAGTGACTGTGAGTTAATATTCCAGTGATTGGAGAGATTCAAGCCACTGATAGGTATTTTTATTTGAATGTTATTTCTTTATCATTATGTAGTTCTCAGTTTCAGAATCTTAATGTTTAAAAGACTCCCTACTTTGAAAAACCAAAAAAAAAGAAGAATCTAATGGTTATCTAAACTGGTCATCCACTTAATGCTGGAATAACTGGTCATCCACTTAATGCTGGAATGCTCAATTATAACATCTCTCACAGATGTTCATTAGACTTGAGCCCTTCCCATGCTAAACAAGTAACCATGACACAAAACAACCTATGCCACTTGGGGACTGGGTGAGTTATTAGAAAAAATGCTTCTTATGGGGAGCTCTTTGTCTTCTCCATTTGTCTGCCCTCTGGAGACCTGGAGATAAGTTTGCTCTTTTTTTCCACAGAACAGCCCAGAAGCCATTTTCTCGTAGCTCACCTGCCCAGTAAGTTCTGTTTGCCCAGTTGAGACCATCCTAGCTTCTCCATTTGGTCTTCACATGACAAGACTGCATGGCTTCCGCGCCCTGGCTTCTGTGGCTTAGGCAGCACGGCACAGGGGACCTGTATTTCCCCCCTTTACTCTGAACACTATAGTTTTTGCTAATCTGGCCTTAAATTGCAGTGGAGCTTTCAGCAGCCAAGTGACAGTATTGGCTCGTCCTCTGCTCACGGACTAAAACCCCGAGATCATCTCACATGAACTCTGGTCCAGCCTGTTCATTCCGCCCTCCCAAGCTTAGGCATTCCCATTTACTCCCATTCAGTCTCATCTCATTAAGCTCAGCACACTCTTATAGTCAGTCTTTTGTGGGGGTCTACAAGTTTGGCAAAAGAAGAAGAAGAAGAAGAAGAGAAAATTCAAACTCCAGTGAAGACCACAAACAGTTATTTGCTTTAAGTTCAGGAAATGAAAAGTTGTGCGGGTTTTAGGTTTCTCAAATTGCCTCCCTCCTCCAAGCTCACCCCCTTCCTCTTCAGTGCTTTGGTCCCAGGCCCTGTGGAGGATGTCTGCAACCCCCAGACTCCCTTCAGGGAGGGTCCGCTCCCATTCTCCCCTCCACCATTCAATAATAACTCAGATCTGTCTTGGGTTAGCCAAAGGAACATATCTGAGAAACCTTTGCATCCTAGCCCATGCCACCTACTTGTAGTGGAGAGTTGACTCGTGGGTTTTCCCTCGTTGTTCCCCCAGAGGAAAACAGCCTCCCCCCAACATGGTCCCTCAATCTCTTTTGTCCCCACAACCCAGCTCTGGAAAATATCTGAAGGCCACAGAACTGGGCGTGCCCTTTGATGTTTATATTGGCTGGCTCTTTTTTCCTTTTAACGTCTTCATATTCTTTCTTTCTTTCCTTCTTTCTTTTTAAATAATCAGGGTAGTAGAAAATGTGGAGAATTAACCGCATGACAGCAGCAGAGGAATTCATTAGAGAAACTGAGAGGAATTCTGCTCAGATTTCAGGCTTTCAAGCAAGAGTCACAAAGAAGCAATCGTCTTCTAGTTGTTTTTCCATCATTTCTTTTGTGGGACCTTCCTTGTCCATGAAACCAATCTCAACATCCGTCCGGCCTGGGGGAGCCTGAGAATGCAAGTCACCAAATGGTGGCTTTTAATTTGGAGATTACTACAACAATATTAAACACTTCCTCCTAACCGCCCTTTGATAAGATGCAACTCATCCATGCCTGAGAAGCCAATGAACAGTGTGTTTATTTAAAGTGTTATCCATTTAAAATTTGTTTTAGAACATTAAAAAAAAAGTGTGTGAAATTTTACTATGGAAAATTCTCAAATACACCAAGAAATGGCGAGGAACAACATTGTGCAAGTAAGTGTGTTCTCCTCAAATTTTATGTTGCCAGAAATCCTTCCATTCATGAACCTCAAAGCAGCTTCAATGATGGCTTGCCCATGACTTACTGGATGCATAAAATTTGATTTGAAGAAACTCGCTGAAATGAAACGATGGCTTCCTCTATAAATGTAGAAAGGCCCTGTTGGGTCCCCCAGATACTCTTGGTGTTAGTAAGATTTCACCTCTGTAGTCTATAGTAGTCCCATGCTTTGCTCAAATAGTAGAGTTTCTTACCATTCTAATTCTTCATGAATTTTTATTTTAAATCTAATTATATTAGCAGGTTTCATATTGACACTATTGAGAAAACAGTATTTTCTCTGGTACTTTTATATGCCTCAATTAGTTCATATTCATGTATCATTTATTGATCTTATAAATCGTCGGCATCTATTTATGATAGAAAGTTGCATATGATTCTTGTTCGGTTATTTTTATAGCATAGTTCTAGGTGACTATATCTGTCAGGAAGCAATGAAAAACAGTTCTTGAATATTAGTGATATTTCTGGAGACAGATTTTCTTGACCTGAAAGACTCATTCATATAATTGATTTTAAAGTCATTTAGTTTTAACGTTAAGCAGGTCCACTCAACTGTGCTTTTATCACACATGTAGGGCCTCACCCAGACAGGCGTAGTAACATAAAACATTTCTCAGGAACTGCTCTCCTTGTGACTTGTTGAGGGGTATAGGCTTTAGAACTTACTGAGGCTCAAATTCAGGCAATTGTGTCACCTGTCCATGCCATATTTCTTTTGCCTCCCAAGTAGAGAAAGACACAGGTATTTTCCACCTGCTTGTCAATGAGGGAATATATACATCAGTCGTTTTTTTTTTTTTTTTTTTTTTTGGTTTTTGGTTTTTGGTTTTTTGAGGTAGGGTCTCACTCTAGCCCAGGCTGACCTGGAATTCACTATGGAGTCTCAGGGTGGCCTTGAACTCACGGTAATCCTCCTACCTCTGCCTCCCGAGTGCTGGGATTAAAGACATGCACCACCATGCCCGGCTTTACATCAGTCTTCTTTTGTATCAATGATTAACAAGAATGAGTAATAGTTGTTGGGGTAATAGGGAAGGATCTAGGGAAGAGGACACTTGATCAAGGCTTGAACAAATATATAAGGCATCAGCCATTCAAAGGCCTTTGTAAAAAATATTTTATTTATTTATTTGCAGGCAGAGAGAGATAGGAGAGAGAATGGGTGCACCAGAGCCTCTAGCCATTGCAAAGGAGCACCAGATACATGCACCACTTTGTGCATCTGGCTTTATGTGGGTACTGAGGAATCGAGCCCCAGTCGTTAGGCTCTGCAGGCAAGTGCATTAACTGCTGAGCCATCTCTCCAGCCTTCAAAGACCTTATTTTTTTGGTTTTCTGAGGTAGGGTCTCGCTCTAGCTCAGGCTGACCTGGAATTCACTATGTAGTCTCACAGTGGCCTTGAACTCATGGCAATCCTCCTACCTCTACCTCTGCCTCCCAAGTACTGAGATAAAAGACGTATGCCACCACGCCCGGCTTCAAAGACCAATTTTAAAAATTATTTACTTATGAGAGAGAGAGAGAGAGAACATGAGCATGCCAGGGACTCCTGCCACTGCAAATGAACTCCAGAAGCATGTGCCACTTTGTGCATCTGGCTTTACATGGGCACTGGGGAATTGAACCTGAGCTATCAGGCTTTGCTTTTAACTGCTAAGGCATCTCTCCAGCCCCAAAGACCATTTTTGGAGGATCACTGATGCAAAGGCATTTAAGATACGTTGCTTGCTTATGATTTCAATTGGAATAAGGCAATGTGAGTATAGCACAAGAATGAAGAAAGTCACCATGTGTTGGGTGTATACCAAGTAAGGAAAGATGTGATTCAGCTTAGCTTTTCAAACAATAGCAGCCACTGGTTCTAAGGAAGTCTTCAGGACATGATCACAACCATGAATGTTTTTATTTGTGCTACTTATAGAAGTGAAAAATTAAAGCCAGAGAACTGACTAAATTACTTAAGTTGCAAACATATTCTGTAATTATCATGTTGTATAAAATATTTATTCAAATGGGGAAATGCTCATAATATAGAAAGGAGTGAAAAAATGGGTTTTAAAACAGTGTAATGTGATCTGTATTTTGTAAAATTCATTTATATTTTTTGACAAGGAAAAAGTAGGATGCTTAAGGTGTTAACACTAGTTTTATATATCTTTATGTATATTCATCTTTTTCTTTACTTTTGATATAAACATCAGAGAGAGAGAGAAAGAGAGAGAGGGAGAGAGAAGGAGGAAGATATCTACCAGAGAACAATGAAAAGCATCAGTTCTTGAAGACCAAGATGGTATCTCAGATTTGTCTGGGTCCATGAGTTATTTTTATTTTTACCAGGAAAATGTGATTTTATAATTAACTTTCTAAATTTATGCTTTAAAAAGTGTACAGTTATTTATTGATTGAGTTATTCCTTTCTTTTTAGATGATATGGAGTCTTTAATGAAAATTTGATGAATATTGGTAGGATACATAATATATAAGACATAATTTAGAGTAAAGGAAGCCTAGTTTAGGGAGTAATGAATCTGTAGGTAGTAGCAGTAATTTATGATCAAATGCCAGGTGTTTCAAATAGGATGGTGATTATGTGTTCTAAAGACTAAATAGCCAGGTGTGGTGGTGCATGCCTTTAATCCCAAGAGGCTGAGGTGGGAGGATCTCTGTGAGTTCAAGGCCAGCCTGGGCTAGAGTGAGACCCTACCTCAAAAAAAAAAAAAAGAAAGAAAGAAAAAAAGAAAGAAAAGAAAAAAAGAATGAATAGATGTGAATATAAAGGATGAGAAAGTCACATTTCAACAAATGTAAATTTTTTTTGGCTAGAGAGACTAATGCTAATAAAATGTAGAAACAGCTTCCTTAAGGGCTGAAGAAAAGATTTCATTCCAGAGTTTTTTGTTTGCTTAGTTTTTCCATCCATGTTTTGTTTTGTTTGTGTTTTTTTTTCTACATATTATTTAGAAGTAGAAAAATTGCAGGAGTGAAAATAATGCACAGAACTTATTCCTTTGCCTATATTTACCTATTGCTAATGATTTACCACATTTGTTTTATAGTTACTGCATCTGTCATGAGTTCACACATACACACACAATATTTTCTAAGCCATTTGAGAGTAAAATGTATTAATTTTGATTTTGTAGCTCCAAGTTCTTCAGTATGTATTTCAAAGAAAGGAGATATTTTCTTACATACCATAGCAGAGTTATCAACTTCAGTAAATTTGGTAAAATATTTTAAAATAGTCTACTTGTATTTAAGTTTTATTAATTAGTCCACTAATGCAGTAGTGCCCTCCATAGCAGTTCTTTCTTCCAGCTCAGGTCCAGTCAAGGATTAGATATTGTAATTAGTTGTGATATTTAAATGCCATATCTCTTTAATCTAGAACTTTCCCATAACCTTGTTTTTTATACTTTTATCTATTTTAAGATTAATTAACTTATTTCACAGAGAGAGAAGGAGGGAAAGAATGGGCATGCCAGGGTCTCCTGCTACTGCAAATGAACTCCAGATGCATGTGCTACTTTGAGAATCTGGGGAATTGAACTTGGGCCATCAAGCATTACAAGCTAGCACCTTTAACCACTGAGCAATCTCTCCAACCCTATTTTTGTCTTTGTCCCACCTTACCCCAGCACTCTAAAAATGTGTTTGGTTTTATTTGATTCAGGTTATGCCTTGCAAGCCAGGTTATGTTTAGTCATCTGGTTATCATTTCTGGACACACACAATGTCTAGCTGCCTCTCATTGGTGATATAAAATTTGGCCACCAGGTTAAAATGTGCCTAATTTTTTTCTCTGTTTAATTACTGGTTTTCTTTGGCCAGTGTGAAGTAACAATGGGACGTAAACAACATCCTGTTTCTCATCGCCACCCTCAATTTAGTATGAGATAGCCTAGGCTTAACAAGATGTCTATAACATCATGATTTTCTTCTCCAACATTCCCTTCACATTTTCCAGTCAGTACTCTACCTGTTCCTAGAAGTAGGATAGCTCTCCTCTCCCTCCATCCATTCACCCACCCACCCACCTTTCTACCCATCTCCTACCAGTTTAGGCTTGGGGATTCCTGTCCCTTTCAGTATTTCACACTATATTGAATTATTTTCGGCTTATTTTGTCCCTGGTTTAATTGACATATTCTTGTGTCATGTCCCCACCATGGGTTTTTGTTTTTCAGTATATTATGTTTTAGCATAATTAATTACCTTGTACTGCTTCAGCCCTCAAATCACCTATTTTTCTAAGAAACTCCAGTTCTTTTTCAGTGGCAGTAGTGTTACAAACCGTGTTCTAGCCATAGTTGTCTTTGCTTCTTGGGCCATTCATTACACACATTACGTATGCATAGATGTGTTTTAGAACTCATGAATCACACTGATATTTCCAATTTAAATCCATCTTCACAGACTTCTTATCTGCTTAATACAGTGCTAAAGTTGTAAAGGAAAATTGAAATAATAAACTTGAGATAATAAGGTGCCCAGTGGAGGAAAATCAGAAATGGAAACTGAGATGGTAAGGCTAGTGATCGAGACTGGTGAGTCAGCCACCCAGAGTTAGCAGTAAATCCAACCCAAAGACAAGACTGTGAGAAAGATCCTGCAAGACAAAGAGCAGAGGGTGCCTGCTGGACTTTGCAAGAAGCTACCAAAAGGAGAAGGAAATAGATCAGACCAGCCTAGAAAGGACATGTAGAAAGTGAAGTTGAAAAGCAGCCAAGCGGGCTGGAGAGGTGGCTTAGCGGTTAAGCGCTTGCCTGTGAAGCCTAAGGACTCCAGTTCAAGGCTCGATTCCCCAGGACCCACGTTAGCCAGATGCACAAGGGGGCGCACACGTCTGGAGTTCGTTTGCAGTGGCTGGAGGCCCTGGTGCGCCCACTCTCCTCTCTCTTTCTCTCTATCTGCCTTTTTCTCTTTGCCTCTTTCTCTCTCTGTCTGTCGTTCTCAAATAAATAAATAAATAAAAATTAAAAAAATTAAAAAAAGAAAGAAAAGTGGCCAGGCCTGTTGGCGTACACTGTAATCTTAGCACTTAGAGGCCGAGTCAGGAAGACTGCTCTGAGTTCAAGGTCAGACTGGGTCACATAGTGATTTCTGGGCCAGCTGGGTTACAGAGCAAGACCATCTCAAAAAGCAAATAATCAGGGGGCCAGTCCCACGCAGAGTCATGATAGTCAAAATTGGAAAGAATTTAAGAAGTCAAGTACTGCAGAGTGGTCAGAGAAAGTTGAAGACCAAGATGGTGCCTTTGAATCTAATGACTGATTGTGAAAAGAATTTTTTTTAATATGGATTTAGAAACTCATTTGGACCTTTTTTTTAAGAGTACTACTTTAAAGTAATAACCCAACTTATATTAATTGGTATTTGTTTAGTGTTTGGAGGACATTTCCATTTAGTTTTCCTTAACCATTTAGACATGTTCACCAAATATTATGTTATTTCTAATTGCATGCTAAGCAAGTTGTACCCTGTGCAGAAAGCACCCAAACCTAAGAGGCATTGTAGAAAGGCTATTTTTAGGGAATTTGTGTTTTTCTTTAAAAGCTTGGTTAGCATTTGGAATCGATATGCAGAGTAATATTTAAAAAGAAAACAACATATTTCCTCATCCCCCAAGAGGTTTCTTAAAATAGCATGTAATCTTACCTACAGTGGGAAAAGCTTTATAAATTGGCTTGGATCTAACCCAGATTACCTGACCAGAAGGGCCCCCAAGAAAAACAAGGTGTGGTAAAGGTCAAAGTCATGGTAATGAAGAGATTCGTGTTATGCCTGCTGGACCTCACTGAAAGCAGTGGCCCGGCCTGTGGCTACTGGCGTCCTTTCCACTGCTGAGACATGCTGTCTTTGTGGAGAGAGATCCAAACCAAATCTTTGCCCACTTTGAAAGCCAAAATATTCTTCTCATTCCTTTTGGCCGCAGAGAGCCGAGCTTTTGCTAATAGGATCCATGTCTGTGTGAACTGCTGATGCATCAACCTGTTTTCTACGCACTATGTAAGCAATGAAAAGTTTGATTTTGACTGCTTTGCTTCGCAGTCGTGGGGTGTTAGAAGTTACAGTGAGTCTCTGAGGTTACCTGTCTTAAACCTCGCACTTTGTAGTTAAGCACCAAAGGCCCAGGGAGGTGAGATGACACCTGGAGCCTTCCAGCTGGAAAATGGGAGGACTTTGCCTTAGGACACCTGACCCTCCATCCAGGTCGCAGCTGTATCTGTGCTGTAGCATCTCTGTTCAAGGCAAATCCTCTGTGGGGTTGTACATTCTCTCCACATGGTAGGTACTAGAGCTTCATGATGCCCAAGGAGTTCAAAGCCAACCTCACTTAGTTATGTAGTGAGCACAAGGCCAACCCGGACAACATGAGACCCTGTCTTAAAAATAAGAAGCGGGGCTGGAGGGATGGCTTAGTGGTTAAGGCACTTGCCTGCAAAGTCCAAGAGCCCATGTTCTGCTTTCCAGATCCCATGTAAGTCAGATGCACAAAGGTGAGGCAAGTGCAAGGTCACACTTGCTCACTAGGTGTGCAAGTGTCTGGAGTTTGATTTCAGTGGCTGAGGCCCTGGCATGCCAGTTCTCTCTCTCTCTCTTTCTCTGTCTCCCTCTCTGTATCTCTTTAAAAAAATTAAAAATTAAAAAAAAAAAACACAACAAGAAAGGGGACTGGAGAAATGGTTAAAGGTGTTTGCCTACATAGCCAAAGGACCCAGGTTCAATTCCCCAGGACCCATGTAAGCCAGATGCACATGGTGGCAAATGTGTCTGGAGTTTGTTAGCAGTGGCTAGAAGCCCAGGTGCGCCCATTCTCTCACTCTCTCTCTCTTTCTCAAGTAAATAAAATATTTTTTTAAATTCTAAAAAAAAAAAAAAAAAAAAAAGCAAGAAAGGAAGAGAGAAGGACAAAGAAAGAAATAGAGGAGAAAGAAAGAAAGGAAGAGAGAAAGAGGGAAGGAGGGAGAGAGGGTGGGATGAAATCTCCATAGCAACTGGCAAAAGCAAGGAAAGCAAGGAAATGTGCTTGTGATCATCATCGTGATGACTTGAAGTCCTTTCCCAGATATTCATGATCAGATGGTCCAAAAAGAGGAGGTAGGTCACTTTGCCAACAGAATTCCCCAGTCTGAGTCATCAAGTAACGTGAACTGAGAAACGTCCTCTATAAAATGTACATTTCATTTTCACATTCCATTCTTTACCAAGAGCGCAGTTTCCCTTTACTTCTGATCACTTGCTCTCAGGTTCTCTGCCGTGGCTTATGGCCAGGGGCATTCCCAGGCTCACGTGCTTGCCTGGTCTTCCTTGGCCTTCTCTCTGGTAAGACGTTCACGCACTCCACTGTGGCTGTAGTAAGAACACTGCTCGTGCTCACAGTTCTAGGTAGAAACATGTAAAATCAGTGTTCTGTGATCTCCTCCTGCTGCCCTCGGATCTGTTTGAAAATGGACTGCTCCCACCGGTTCAATCCCTGGACTTGCTTGCACAGGGATCTATCTGGCCATAGTGCTCTCTCACTCTGTTCCTATTGAAACCAGTGTTTGGAGAAGAGATAGCAATTGAAAACAAAACAAACAAACAAACAAACAAAAAACCTAGCCAGGCATGTTGGCACACACCTTTAATCTCAGCACTTGGGAGGCAGAGGTAGGAGAACTGCAGTGAGTTCGAGGCCACTCTGAGATTACATAGTGAATTCCAGGTCAGCCTGGGCTAGAGCAAGACCCCACCTCGAAAAACCAAAAAAAAAAAAAAAAAAAAAAAAAAGTAAAAGAGGGCTGGAGAGATGGCTTAGTGGTTAAGCGCTTGCCTATGAAGCCTAAGGACCCCGGTTCGAGGCTCGATTCCCCAGGACCCACGTTAGCCAGATGCACAAGGGGCGCACGCGTCTGGAGTTCGTTTGCAGTGGCTGTAGGCCCTGGCATGCCCCTTCTCTCTCTCTCTGTCTGTTGCTCTCAAATAAATAAATAAAAATAGACAAAAAAATTTTTTAAGAAATGAAAAATAGGCCAGGTGTGGTGGCGTGTGCCTTTAATCCCAGCACTCAGGAAGCAGAGGTAGGAGGATTCCCATGAGTTTCAGGCCACCCTGAGACTCCATAGTGAGTTTCAGGCCAGCCTGGGCTAGAGTGAAAAACCCTGCCTCTAAAAAAACAAAAATAAATTAATAAATTAATTAATCACAATAAAATAAAGGAAATATAGTATCTTTTTGTCTTAGGTCTAAGGCTTTAGGTTAGAGATAAATTGTATTATAGAGCATAGACTAGAGATGAGGCTCCCTTGAGACTGGTTGGGAAATAGAAAATCACTAGAGAATGTGTCAGAGCAGTTTGAAAAGTCACCTACAAAAAGTGGTTGTCTTTAGGCCTAAAATTGTCATAAATATAAGTAAACCACAGATGTTCAGAATGGGGGCTGGCCAACATGAGAAGCCCCTAAAAGTAAGCACTGATTGTACCCTTTGTCCCAAGAACTGCCCGTCACTATGGGAATGTTGGCAGACTTCATCTTGTAGTACCACTAGCAAAAATCCTCCTTCATTGAAAATTCAGTGTTATACTCAGGTCCTCCTTTCATTCTGATAGATTGTGTTTACAGTTTGCTTCTGGAGGAAAAACTGCCTACAACTGAAAATACCCTGTTCAGACGGTTATGATTGTCTGGTGCATGTGATAGATACTCAGTTGAAAGTCAACAAATTGATCTGGTTTACTATGTCAGTCTATTATAAATGTCTTTAAGATGAGGGACTATGCTAAAGTCTAGTCAACTCTGGGACATTTACAAAGTTTCTGTGCCTACAGGACTCAGAATGGGCCCCAGCTGTAGAGCTCATCCAGCCAGGATAGCCATATGGTACCATTTATTTTGGGAGAAAAGAGAAGGAGATAATGTAGCAATCGGTTGGAAGCTCGGGCTCCACAATCTAACTGACCTTGATTTCAGTCCTAAGTCACTTATTTGTAAGCTATATCGCCTAAGCCTGATCCCATTTCTGTGAACAGTGTCGTTGCCAGCAGCTTCAGAGGACTGCTGGGAGGATCTGTTAGTACATTCAAAATGCTTGGTCCAGAGCCTTCCACAGAGCTGCTGTCTCACCACCACCATCATCATCAGCAGCAGCAGCAAAGGGACATGTTACCTTGTGTGCCTTTTGGGTGATCAGCACATTGGACTGGCCAAGAACTCTCTCCTAATTCACTGGATCTTTCCCTTGAAACCACTACATAGGGTACAGACAGAAGTGTCCATTTTAACATACCACGGGCTGAGGAGATGGCTCAGCAGTTAAAGGCACTTGCTTGCAAAGCCTGAGGGCTTGAGTTCGATTCCCTAGTATGCATGTTAAAGCCAGATACACAAAGCGGTGTATACAGCTGGAGTTCGTTTGCAGTGGCAAGAGGCCCTGGTATATACATTCACGTTCTCTTTGTCTCTGTTTAATAAATAAATAAAAACATAAAAAAATTAAACACATCATTTATGAGAAACTATAGCCAGAGTATTAAAAAGAGGAAGACATTCTCATTTTGAAATATGTACTAAGGAAGTAGAAGGCACATTTTAGAATTTGCAAAACCTTGATCCTCAACAAATTTAAGATCAGTAAATGATTACTTTTGAGAAAAATATTAGTTGGAAACAATACGAGCTTGCTAAAAGGAAATAATTCTTATTTCTAACATAATTTCATTCTTTCATAGTTCATCAGGTTGGTCATGGAGATGTCAAAACATGGATTTTTATTTCTGGGAGCAATTTGGCAGAGATTTTTATGATATTCTTGTTGTCTTGCTGAGGTTAATTAAATAGATTTGTGGCTGGTTGAACAAATGTATCCTGGCAGTTTGGAGCTGGGTGATAGATTGATGTCCATCTGAAAGGACATTATGGTAAGCCTCAAGAATCTGTTTGCTGACCAATTTTCTCATTTAAAAATTTGATGGACGACCAAAAGATGTGCTTTTGCAACATATGGTTGACTCACAGTCAAAAGCAAAGTCTGGGGCTAAAGTGATGGTTTAGTGGTTAAGGCACTTGTCTGTGGAGCCTAAGGATCTAGGTTCTGTTCCCCAGTACCCACGTAAGCCAGATGCACATGGTAGTGTACGCATCTGCAGTTCATTTGCAGTGGCTGGAGGCCCTGGCACACCCGTTCTCTCCCTCTCTTCCTCTCTCTCAAATAAATAAATAAATAAATAAATAAATAAATAAATAAGTGAGGGCTAATGCAGCTAGTAAGTAAGTCTGGATTTTCAAAAGGTCTGTGTAGACTGTTGGGTGAACGTGCTGATGGTAAGCATCGTTAGCATTTGCTGAGCATTTTCTATGTTCTGAGTAGTGTGCTGAATGTCCTGTGCAGAAATCTTCATTTAATCCTTACGATGACCCTCTGAGATATATATTATTAATATTCCAGTAAAGCGGCAAAGCGATACTGAGTCATTTACTGAGGTCTCACAGCCAATTATGAGAGCTAGTAGTTCAATGCCAAAGCCCACAATGCCCTTAAACACTGTATTATGCTACCAGAGCTAGCGAGTCAAATGTGACTAGGAAGTGGTTCACAAAATGTTAAGTCTGAGAAAGAAGGAGGGAGCTTGGCTTGGTACCAAGTGATGGGCAAAAGTTTTAGGGGTTTTGAAGCTGATGGGAAACTCAACATGAGCCAGCACTGTCTGTGTGCTTTGATTCGAGTAACAACTAACACGAGTCCCAGGGTGCTTTACCAGAATGTGTGATGGTCACTCTGGTTGTCAGCTTGTCAGGATTTATGATCATAGCACCACAAGAACAAAGCTCTGGGAATGTCTGTGAGGGATCTTCTAGATTGGGTTAGATTTTTCTAGCTTAGGCGGAGGTGGGAGGACCCACCCTAACTAAGGGCACTCCTGGGGTGGGGTTCTGGACTGCAGAGAAAGGGAAGGCAAGCACGGCCACCAACCACCTTTCCCTGTCACTTGATTGTGGACGGAATGGGAAAAGCTGCTTCAGGCTCCGGCTAGCATGCCTTTCCCCCCATGATAGACTATAACCTCCAAGAAACCTTTCCTTCCTTAAGACGGTTCTCAGAGTCAGGCATTTGGCCATAAAGATGAGAAAGCAACTAGTGCTGCAGATCGGGGGTGGCCATAGCTCTTCTACTGTACAGTACATGTTCAGAGCCCCAAGTCACACCAGTTATTAACAGAGTCCTTGACTGTTACTGTCAGGAAAAATAAGCAGTCTGGATTTATAGCTGATGAGAGGCGCTGAACTCACCCTGTTGCCATGGAAAAGGGAAAGCTGAAGAGTAATGTGAAAACTCCCTTCAGATATTCACAAGGTCACGTGATAAGAAGGGTGGACCTCATCGGTGTTTAAGAGAGCTGACGTTCTTTTCATTCTGTGTTGAGAAATCAGACAGGCATGAGACAAAGGAAAAGCAAAACGTCAGCACCGATCGAGGAAAATGATACTGGGAAACGTGCTTTTGGAGTCCCTTCTCTTTCCATTTCCTGGTTAAATAGTCCTGGAGTCAGGCAAGGCACCTGGGCCCCGCAGACCGGGCTTTGCAAGGGCAGATCCGTCCCATGTAGAGAGGGAGGAAAATATTCTGAAGCCTTGAGGGCTGCCTGATTTCTCTACTCTGAATGAGAGATAAGGGAACCAAGTACTGATACCCACAAGAGTCCTTCTTGGATTCCTTGGAGATCTCCAAAAAGATTAGGGCACTGCTCTAACAGGAGGCTCCTCATGGTAAAACTTAGGGCCAGGCAATTCTCTTGCCTCTGTCATTTGTCAACCATAATTTCAGAGAGCAAACAAGCCCAGGGCATTGTTTTTTCCTTGAAATGTTAATTCTTTGTACAGAATGGAGTGAAAAACAAGACTCCTTCAGCATTGGTGGGGGTGGGAAGGATGTGCAAATGGACTTCTGAAGCCCCCTCCATAAGGTCCTCTTGAGATCAGTTAAGACATGCATTGGGTAAACAACAAAAAGTCCAAGTTAAGCAAGTCAGTAGTTTCAAGACTTTGAGCAATGAGACATGGTCAGTGTTCTGAGTCCCGTGGCTTGCCATGTTCGCAAGGTGGCTTTGCTCCAACCGTTTGTTCCCCAGTGTTTTGAGTTAAAAGGGAATGACAGTCTTAAGAATTTATGCATATGGCACTCATAGAGTAGAAGAGGCCAACTTCTGGGCTCTGGTACCCACATGCAACAAATATAGCTACGTCCTTCCCCCAGGACTCAATTTGTGAGCCTCTTTATTTCATTGTGTTGTAGTAACAAGTCCCCAGTTTTGTGGGCAATCTGTGAAAGCCAGCCTTCCCTTTATTTCAACTTTGTTGTTGTTGTTGTTTTCCCTTTATTCTTTGAATTAAATGAATCCTTAGGGGTTCTAATTATATTATGGTAAAAAAAAAAATAAAAGAACTTGGAGTTCTGAGAACCTAAAGAACAGCTTGTTTTCTTCAGTTTGATGTGTTGGGATTTGATTATCATTATAAAACTTTCAGGGTTGGGGAGGTAACTCAGTGGGGAGAGCACTTGCTGCATAAGCCTGAGGACCTGAGTTCGGATCCCCATCACCCACGTGAATGCCAGGCATGATGGTGCACGCTTACAATCCCAGCACTAGGAAGGAAGAGGCAGGGAATCTCTGCACCTTACTGGCAAGCCAGTCTAGCCAAATCAGTGAGCCCTAGGTGCCTTGAGAGACCTTGTCTCCAAGAATAAAGTAGAAAGTGGTTAAGACATTTGATATCAAACTCTGGTGTCCACACTCACATGCCACATGTGCACATGTACCTCCGTCCCATATACATACATGTACAAGCACATGTATACCCAGGCAAGAAAAAAAATGTCAAGATTAATCATTCCTGCTACTCGTAGTTACTGAGATACTATAAAAAATTCTCTTCTGAATTATCATCATAATAACTCTGTGTTATTATGTAGTCTTTACATTTTTTCAATTTATTTTATTTATTTATTTGAGAACAACAGACAAACAGAGAGAGAAAGAGGGAAAGAGAGAGAAAGAGAGCATGGGCACGCCAGGGCCTCCAGCCGCTGCAAACGAACTCCAGACGCATGTGCCACCCTGTGCATCTGGCTTACGTGGGTCCTGGGGAATCGAGCCTCAAACTTGGGTCCTTAGGCTTCACAGGCAAGCACTTAACCACTAAGCCATCTCTCCAGCCCATCTTTACATTTTTATAAAGTACTATTTTACATATAATAATCATCATAGATAATCCTGCTTGGAAAATCGAGCAGAAGGCAAGACAAGAATAATTGCCACCATTTTAGAAATAAGAAGCACAAATTCCAGAGAAAGCTGGTGGTAACAATTACAGTAGACATGCTCTGAACCCTACCTCTATGCTACTACCTGGGATAGGATGTTTAATCTTTTTTAAAAAAAATATTTTATCATTTATTTACTATGAGAGAGAGAGAAAGAGAGTATACCAGGGCCTCTTACCACTGTAAATGAATTCCAGACACATGGGCCACATCTGACTTTTACATGAGTACCAGGGAGTTGAACTCAAGTTGGCAGGCTTTGCAAGCAAGCACCTTTAACCACTGAGCCCTGTCTTCAGCTCAGGATGTTTAATCTTTTTATACTTGTTCCATGAATTGCAGGCTATTTTTTCCCCGTTTTGAGATGGGGAAGCTATGGCTCAGAAAGTAACTTTGCCCAAGGTCATACAGCAGTAAGTAGAAAAACCAGAATCAGGCCCAGAGCTTTCTGATTCTGCAATCCGTGCTTTTAGTCACTAGATTATTGCAAGGTAATGACGCTGCCTGAGGCCACTGGCTGCTTATTAGCCTAGGCAGGGCTGAGCTCTCTCTCCAGACTGCTTAGCACTCCTCTGCGTCCTGTAGCTGCATCACTGGTTTTTATTAATCATATTTTTTCTTTTGTCTTCAAAACATAGGGAAGAAACAAGTGAAAGAGGAGTCAACGATTTCTCTCATAACACAGGGGAACCTATTCAGTTCCAGAAAGTCTTGGGCTCTCAGGGGATTTTTAAGTAACTAATGTTCTCTTCTTATTTTATTTCTCCTCACCTGCTCTACCCCCTCACCATCCTCAGTTACTGCAGATGGTTCTTGAATAATAAAGATTCACATGTGAACTTTGCTGGGTACTCCTAGGCTACGACTTTGGGCATTGATAGTGACAGTATGTTTCTCAGAAAACTTGGGCAAACAAGTTCTCATATTAATTGCAGTAGAAAAACAAGTGAGAGAGTCAGGGAGGCTTGTGGAAAGAGCTCAGACTAACCGACCTTTGCCAACAGCCAAGCACATTGAAAGTTCCAGCTCAGCCTCCTCCTACCAGAGGGGCCTTAAGTGAGTTTATTGAAGCTCACTAAATCCCATTTCAACATTTTAAAATGAAGCCAACACTGATCTCATGGGTTTGTGAGAAAGAATAAGTGAGAAAGGTAGTTCAGTGTCCAGTGAGGGTGAACAGTGGTAGGTGTCGTGCTTATGCTGGCCTTGGTTAATCCTCAAGAGAGTCCTGGGACATAGCTGTTGTGAGTACCACGTGACGAGTAAGGAGACAGAGTCCCAAGAAGATTTGATCATTCTTTTTAAAAAAATATATTTATTTGTTTTTATTTATTTGAGAGAGAGGAGAGAGAGAGAGATAGAAAGAATGGGTGTGCCAGGGCCTCCAGCCACTGCAAGTGAACTCCAGATGCATGTGCCACTTTGTGCATCTGGCTTACATGGGTCCTGGGGAATTGAATCTAGGTCCTTTGGCTTTGCAGGCAAGGGCCTTAACTGCTAAGCCATCACCCCAGCCCAATTTGATCATTCGTAAAGTGAACTCTACCTTGGAGTAACAAATGTATTTTCCAAGTACTGTGAAATATGTCTTAAGTGTCTCTAAAGTGTTTCCCAGGAAAGGCTGGTATATCTTCTTGCACAGTTACATCTAAATTACATGTATCCCAAGGGTTCCTTTGCCTTTTTAATTGTTGCTATAAAACCAAATCTGCAGGGGCTGGAGAAATGGTTCCGTGGTTAAGGTGCTTGCCTGCAAAGGCTAAGGACCAAGGTTTGATTCCCCAGTACCCATATGAAGTCAGATGCACAAGATGGTGTATGTGTTTGGAGTTTGTTTGCAGTGGCTAAAGGCCCTGGTACGTCAGTCTCCCTCCCTCCCTCCCTCCCTCTCCCTCTCTCTCACACACACTCCTATTCTACCACTTTGGGCATTGATAGTGACAGTATGTTTCTCAAATAACTTGGGAAAACAAGTTCTCATATTAATTGCAGTAGAAAAACAAGTGAGAGAGTCAGGGAGGCTTGTGGAAAGAGCTCAGACAAAAAATAAATTTTAAAAATGCCTTTTAAAAAAAGGACAAAACCCTATCAATCTATAATTATGAGATATTTCAAAAAACCACCAATATTCCTCTGCTGTATGGATTTATATATCACCACCGTCATCATCAGGGATGAAGAGGGAAATAAATGCCTGGATAAGACCCCATTTCCTTGAACTTCCTCAACTCTATCAAAGTCAAATTTGATGTCAAGGGGAGCCTAAACAGTAATCTCTCTGTGACCTCTGACCTCCTAAATCACCGGGATTTGCCTCCATCTATTCTCTTGATGACTTTAATCATTGTTTAGATTAGTCATTCTAAGAAGCCAGGCTTGTAGGAAATCCTTTGTCTTCCAAACTCCAGTTCTGCTAGTTAATGCCTCCCCAAGTCACATGTCCCCTCAAATTCAGAATCCATCATCGGCAAAATGTATGCTTCCGGATCCTTCTGGATGCATTCCGCTCTCCTTCTGACTCTGACAGGACTGTGCTTCTCCCCTCAAAATGCTGCCATTCCTGTCATTTGCCTCTTGCGTGGCTGCGATGCCACTTCCACAGTCAGTTTAGTCAGCTCCTCACTGCTGCTTTTAGACCATTTTTAAGCTCTCCTCCCCCCACCTCCAAAAACAATCCTGCTTTTTGAATCTTATGATATGTGTAGCCTCAGAGAGCTTAATCCTCCTACACAGCAGAAAGGTATAATTTATAATTGATTAATAGGAAGTTTGTGGCACTTATATAAAGAAAATGGATCCTTAGCCCTTGACAAGAGCACAAGTGCTGTTTTTTGACATATTTTTATTTATTTATTTGCAAGCAGAGAGAGTAGAGAGAAGAGAGACAGACAGAAAGAACGGGTGCACCCAGGGCCTCCAGCCGCTGCAAATGAACTCCAGATGCATGTGCCACTTTGTGCATCTAGCTTTATGTGGGTACTGGGGAATCGAACTCGGGTTCTCAGGCAAGCACTTTAACCACTAAGCC
The DNA here is from genome assembly GCA_036346955.1 of Dipus sagitta. NCBI lineage: Eukaryota > Metazoa > Chordata > Mammalia > Rodentia > Dipodidae > Dipus > Dipus sagitta. Next base: position 119,493,495 of record CM070775.1, read on the forward strand.
ATCTCTCCAGCCCACAAGATCTGTTTTAATTAGTACTGTGTGACAGAGCTGTGTGATGAGAGCAGTCGCTTCCAGCAGCTGAACGAGAGCTGGGGCCTTAACCCACTCCAAATCAAGGACTACTGTGCCAGTGAGTGGAAACTCAGGCCCTGTCCTAGCGGTTATCACAAGTTTAGCTTCTTGGTAACACTATATTAATATATCTGATTTTCATAGACTTTGTGGAGAAAAGAGACAAGAAGACTGTGGGGCAGAATTGGACATTCTTGTAGAAAAATATTTTCCTAAAAAAGAGGAAGTCTTAGAAGACTTAGGATCTAGAGCATATAAAGTATTTGTCTACTGGTTTTTTTTTTAAAGACAACTTTGTATAATTTAGCAAATCCTTGTTTAAAGTTCGTCTTAACTAAGCAAGTGAGCCTTCTTGGATATCTCCATAATTCTCTGTTGTTACCAGAGGTCAGCAATGTTCCTTATCTGTAAGTAACAGGCCTTTAGACTATAGACCTAGTGGGGAATATAACTTTAATGTTGTGTAGTTAAACCAACTTCACACTATTTACAAGACATGTCATACAACACCGAAAACAAGAAATTAGAGTACGTGGAAAGTATGCTACTAAAATTAAGCAGCACAAGGAAAATTAACGTAAGCCTGCAAGTCACAACCTGACTTCTGTTTCAGCAGCTGACCCAGGGGCAAATGGAGCCAAAAACAATTTTAAGACTTGTTCTGCTCTGCCTCGTAAAGATTATTTGAAGTTGTCCCCACCTCTATCCGATTCCAAGTGAGCACCGGGGGTTAGGAAAAAGATTGTAATATTGCCTGGTTAGTCTTTAGTCTAACTTTGATTCTGGCCTCAGCAAGGTGAGAGAGATGTCTACTCTTAAGTATTGTTGGCAGTTGGCAGTACATTTCATAACAGTTTATGTCACTCAGTAATATTTGTCATACTCTGGCGACAGGCACTAGAGAAATATGTGCTTGTTGGAAAGCATGCTGTCATGCAGAGGGGTGACTTGATCTTGCTACCCTCTGAATGTGAGTACTACTGAGATGGCATTAACGTGAGTTTCAAATCTATTTAGCCACGTGAAGGACATCAGAATTTCAAACACACAACTAGGACATCAATATATTTCTGTAGCCAAGGCTGGCTTCAAACTCACAGCAGCCCTCCTGCCTCGGGCCCCAAGTGCTAAAATTATTAGGGTGACTCATTAGGTATGCCTGGTTTGTCTCTCTTTGAAGATAAAAAAACACAGAGAAGAATTATGAAAAAAAAAATGGCCCTGGTTATAGCGGAGACTTCATGAATCTATTTTGAAAACTTGGGCAACTAACATAATTTACCATATAACCCTAAAGTTTGAGTTTGTGAACTTTTCGGCATGAAGGTAGTGGGGTACGTATGTTATTGTAGTGTGCCACTCTTAGACGTGGTAGATTATGCTGCCATAAATAGATGTTGTAATAGATAGTGACTGGGGAGCAGAAAAATAACCAAGTGTGGTGACGAGGCACTGGGAACGTTTCTACAACCCGATTCGCTGGGTAGAAAGAGGGAAGACTGATGTAGAGACACTTTCAGAATTAGGGGGAAATGACAAAATACTAACAAGATTAACAAAGAGAGTGGCAACTTCTCCTTAGCTAAAATTCCTAGCATGGGTACACTAACTGACTCAGCACCCACATCTTGGGTACCAAGGCCTCTTAGTTCTTTTTTTTTTTTTTTTTTGGTTTTTTCGAGGTGGGGTCTCACTCTAGCCCAGGCTGACCTGGAATTCACTATGGAGTCTCAGGGTGGCCTTGAACTCACGGTGATCCTCCTACCTCTGCCTCCCGAGTGCTGGGATTAAAGGCGTGCGCCACCACGCCCGGCTGGCCTCTTAGTTCTTTGTGGCCAGGAGAAGTTGTAACTTTGTTTTCCTTTCAGGAGGAGGATTTATGAGAGAAAACAATAGGGAATTGAAATTATTTTCAAGAAATATAGCATTTAATCTGGCTGGACTTTATCTAGTCCATTGCATTTCTTCTCTTTGGTCTCACTGAGTCACATTAGTATTAAAATAAAAAAGGGTATTCTTAAGATGAAATAAGTTCCTAAATATGGCTTTGAAAATAGTCTTGAAAAGTCATGCACTGAAGAGGTTCACTAGCATCACCTCTCAGTCTGAGGATAACCTTTCCGTGTCTGTCTTAAACCCATTGTGTTATCTCATGAGCCCTCTTCATTCTGCTGTATCTTCAGAGGTGAGGAAAAGCTGCTGGTTACTATTTTCTGCCTCAGAATCCTTGTAAACTTGAAGAAACTGCTATTAAGTCATCCCCTTGGACTTAACATTTTCAGATAAAATCATTCCCATCACTTGAGTCTTCTATTTAAGTCCCATTTTCTAAGTATACTCCACCTGTGGCCTTCCTTTACACCATCTAGGTTCCAGAATTTGGTGTCATAGTCTGACCTGTAGTAAAAAGGTTATTTCTCTCTCTCTGACCTTCTCTCTCTCAAGAAAGAAAGAAAGAAGGGAAGTAAAGGGCTGGAGAGATGCCTTAGCAATTAAGGCACTTGCCTGTGAAGCCTAAGAACTCATGTTCGAATCTCCAGGTCCCACGTAAGCCAGATACAGTGATGCCAAGTGTGTAATGTCACACATGTACATAAGGGGGTGCACACATCTGGAGTTCATTTATAGTGGCTGAAAGGCCCTGGTGCACCCATTCTCTCTGTGTGTGTGTCTCTCTCTCTGTCTTTCTCTCAAAAAAAAAAAAAAAGATTATTTTGAGGTTCCTAAGCACTCCTCTTTATGACCGTTATTGTTCTGCTTGAATTTTCAAATTTCCAAAGTTTCAAATTGTAATTTTTAATTTTTTTATTTGCACAGGTGTGTATTTGCATATGTATGAGTGTGTCAGAGCCTCTAGTCACTGCAAACACACTCCATACTCCAGACCTATGTGCCACTTTTGTGCCTGGCTTTATGTAGGTACTGGACACTCAAACCTGGGCTTGCAGGCTGTGTCGGACAGCACCTTTAACTACTGAGCTATCTCCCCTGCGCTTAAATTGTAATTTTTAACTAAAATACAGTTTGTATATTCATATACCATAAAATGAACTCACTTTGAAGTACGCTATTCAATGATTTTCCCCTCTGGGTTGTATAACTGTCACCATTATCTAATTTCACAACATTTTCATTGCAGCAAAAGAGAAATGCAGTGCCCATTAGCTGTTACTCCCAACCTCCACTAAAACCTGGAAATTCCTGAAAACCAGTAAATCTACTGTTGACTTTATGAATGTGCAAATTCTGGACATTTCTTATAAGTGGAGTCATATACAATATATCTCCTTTTGTGTTTGGCTTCTTTCCTTTAGCATGTTTTTTTTTTTTAACTTAAAAAAAATTACTTATTTGGGCTGGAGAGATGGCTTAGCAGTTAAGGCACTTGCCTGCAAAGCCAAAGAACCCAGATTCGATAATCCAGGACCCACACAAGCCAGATGCACAAGGTGGCACGTGTGTCTGGAGTTCATATGCAGTGGCTAGAGGCCCTTGGCATGCCCATTCTTTCTTTCTCTCTCTGCCTCATTCTCTCTCTCTTTCTCTCTCAAATAAATACAATAAAATAATAACTTTTTTAAAAAAATATTAATTTTCCTGTGAGGGACAGGCACAATACAGTTCTTTGTCACTGCAAATGAACGCCCATTCAGCTTTATGTGAGTGGCTGGCAAATTGGATCCATACCAGCAGACTTTGTAAGCAAACGTCTAACTGCTGGGCCATCTCCTTAGACCCTAGCATAAATATGTTTAAGTTTCCTTCATGTTATATCAAAAATTAGGATTTCATTAATTTTTAATCACTGGATATTATTCTGTCCTATGGACACCCCACACTGTTTATTTTTGCTTGATTGTTAAATTCAAATAATCCTCATTATGAATCTCTAGGAAGACTCTGTCAGTTTTGAGCTTGAATCCTCTTAGTCTTTTAATTTTATTTTTATTTATTTGAGAGAGATTATGGGTGGGTCAGGGCCTCCAGCCACTGCAGTGCATCTGGCTTACATGGGTCCTGGGGAATCGAACCTGGGTCCTTTGGCTTTGTAGGCAAGTGCCTTAACCACTAAGCCATCTATCCAACCCATCTTTTAATTCTTTATTGTGCAATCTCATAATATCCCTTTAAATCTCTATAATGCTCAGCATCTTATTTATAAACTGAGGAAAAGACTAGACCTTTGTACAGAATCTAATTCACAGAACATTAATCATTCAATTTTCAGTAGCACCGAACATTACTTAATTTTTATGAATTATGTTTTGGATATAACAATTATGTCATTTTGTTATGCATCTAATAGTTCCTTTTATTTGATGGGTTTTTATTCCTCAAAAGCTTAGATATATACTAAATGATCTTAGAGAAGAGTATTTGTTCTATATGATAACTAGTTTACTAAGGTCATCCAAGGAGTAGGTGGGGTTAGATGAAGGAAGGTACTTAATGAAAGATGCCAAGCTGTTATAAGGTCCATCTCTTGTCCCTGATAGGAGTGATGTATTTCCTCTGCCTGAGGTATAAACATGTAGAAACAGCTGGAAGATTTTTATGAGCATGGCTTTACTCCTATGAACATGGCATAGATCTGGGGTTGTAACTCAGTTATGTTCTTGCCAGCAGTTGTACCCTAACTGTGGCAATCTATGATTGTGGGGTAGCAATACCAACCTTATAGGGTTATTATGCTATTTAAATAACTTCTATTAAGCACCTTAAATAATATCTGACCCATGGTATGTGCTCAGTATGTGGCAGTTATTATTCTCATGGAGTCTATAAATTTTTAAAAAGATGGACTGGAGGGTGAGCTAGCTACGACATCTGTCACCCCATTAATCACCAGGGTTGATTTGGAGGATCTGACTGGCTAGGCGGGTGTCCCCTTCCTCCATCACCACTCCATATGCATCCCTCCCAAAGCTGCGCACTTGGTCGAAGAGGACGACCTTCCCCAAAAAGAGGAGGACCAATCTTAGGACCAGGGTTCAGGAATAGGTGTGCTCCCCTGCTAGAACGTCCAAACAAGCTCTTAAAAAGAAATAAGTTCTATACTGGGCCCTGTTATCAGTGCAGGTAGTATTCTAATGATAGAAACAAAATGGATTGTTAATTACTAAACATAAGAACAAAATTTAAAACTTGCAGCCGGGCATGGTGGCACACACCTTTAATCCCAGCACTCGGGAGGCAGAGGTAGGAGGATCGCCGTGAGTTCGAGGCCACCCTAAGACTACACAGTGAGTTCCAGGTCAGCCTGGACTAGAGCAAGACTCTACCTTGAAAAACCAAAATAAATAAATAAATAAAATAAATAACCTTGGGAAAATGTACTGAGAAAACATGGAAAACATACAGTAATATTTTATTGCATTTTAGTGAGTTTATGGGAGTAACTATATGGAAAGTACTATCAGTTTCAAGAAAGAATTTTTTTTAACTTAAATATCCCTAGGAGTAGAAATTTCTGCAAGGGCTGGAATTCTATTTCCTTCATCTATGTCTGGAAGTCCTGTATAAAATGACTGCACAAAGTGGTGACTCAAGCAGTATGTTTGAATTGTTCATTCTAGCATTCTAGGTGTGACCCTTGGTGCTTACTGTATAGCTCTCATATGTGCCAGTGAAATCCACCCATATCTGTTTAAAATATATTTTTTATTTATTTGAGAAGGAGAGAGAGGTAGAGGCAGAGATAAAGAGGCAGGCAAAGGGAGAGTGAATATGGGTGCACTAGGGCCTTCCTGCCCCCTGCAAACTAACGCTAGACACATGTGCCACTTTGTGCATCTGGCTTTACTTGGGTACTGGGGAATTGAGCACAAGTCATCAGGCTTTGCAAGCAAGTGCCTTTAACCCCTCCACCCATATCTTGATCCGCACCTCTAGCCCAGACATCTCTCCTGATATCCAGCCCCACATATGCAGAAATCTGCTGGGCATCTTGAACTAGATGTTGGGTGGTTCCCTCCAGCTTACAATGCCCAAGTCTGTTCTATGTCTTTCATTCCAAAATAGCCATCTCTCACATTCTCCCTGTCTTATTTAGTGGGGAAAAAATCATCTTTACAATTTCTTGTCATGATTTTAGGGCACATTCTCTCCTTATTTCTCATAGCCATATATTTCCATGTCTTTTTTTCTCCTGGTTTTGACATCCCCTCCAAGACAGAGATCCTGTCTCATTGCTTATTATCTCTGCTTCGTATCCCAAGGCCTGATTTAGAATGTGTATGTTTTTAATAAATGTCAGTGAATAGGATTCTGCTTCTGTGGCTCTTCATTTTCTATTGAGAGGACACATGCAGTCACGGACATGTATGTGCCTGGGAGCACAGGCCCAGAGGACTCACACAGCCCACCACGTTCACCAGCCCGTCTAGTCCTTTAACTCCCTCCTCAGTTCACGGGTGAGATTTTGGTGCAATGGTTTGGGGGACATAGACTGAGAACTCTGCCATGATAACTCAACATTCCTTTTGGCTAGTTATGCCACATAACCCATGCTGCCAAACCATTCTCAGACATTTCTCAACCACTTTAGTTCTCCTTGTTCAGTTTTTTTTTTTTTTTTTTAATGAAAGAAAAAAAAAAAGAAAGAGGAAAAAAATTCTAACCTAAGAAATTGCTTTGGCTTTAAGGAGAATATAGTTTGCATTCCCAGTTGACCATTTTCCATTCTGTCACTATGATGTATTTGGAGAACAACAGCAAATAACCCCCGAGTCTTGCCATTGTTTCTCCTTTGGTTTATGTTTCATGCTCTGCTGCTTAGCCGGCAGGGAGGAAGGCTTAACTGACAAACCCAATTTCTATAGCTGTACTGATATCACCCATGATTCAAAACCACACTGAAAATGACAAATCAACCTCAGCCATAGTTTTTTTTTTTTTTTTAATTCCTCTTATTATTGAGAAACACACAGGCACAAAGAAGTTCATGTTTGCCAAACAATCCTGGAATGGAATGAAGAAAAAAAAAAAAGAAAAGAGTCAACTCATGGAGGGTAAATTTATGTAAACTTATGGAAGAAGAGAATGGCTTTCCCAGGACGGGCAGACCTTCCAAACCGCGCCCTCTGTGCCGTGTCATCCGGAGGAGAACCTGCTGGGGGAAGTAGTTGTTTTCTCACTCACAGGTTGCTTTGAAACTGTGTCGCAGGACTTGGATGACTCTCGAGAACAGATTTCAGTTAGAAAATTATTGTGAAAACAGCTCTTTAGGCTCCAGTTTCATTCTCTCCCAGTCACTGCCTTTGCCAGGCCTCCTCGGCTCCTGCCCTGTCTGCCTTCGGCTTGAGCATTTCCACTCATTCCTTGCTGTCCACTTTCAGTGCCATCTCCTCTGAAACGCCCTCAGATTTACGTTATAGTCTCTGCGCACCCAGTGTGTACATATTAGGCACTACTATTCAACTTGATGTTAATGTCAGATGCAGAAAATGGCTAATTTTACACTACCATGAATCTGATTTAAGATTCTTACAAAAGAATCTTTATTTTTTTTAATTTTTATTTATTTATTTTTTTTGGTTGTTTGAGGTAGGGTCTCACTCTAGCTCAGGCTGACCTGGAATTCATTCTGCATTCTCAGGGTGGCCTCGAAGTCACAGCGATCCTCCTACCTCGGCCTCCCGAGTGCTGGGATTAAAGGCATGCGCCACCACGCCCGGCATTATTTTTTTATTTTTTATTTTTATTTTTTTTTGTTTATTTTTATTTATTTATTTGAGAGCAACAGACAGAGAGAGAGAGAGAGAGAGAGAGGCAGATACAGAGAGAGAGAATGGGCGCGCCAGGGCCTCCAGCCACTGCAAATGAACTCCAGACGCGTGCGTCCCCTTGTGCATCTGGCTAACGTGGGTCCTGGAGAATCGAGCCTTGAACTGGGGTCCTCAGGCTTCACAGGAAAGTGCTTAACCGCTAAGCCATCTCTCCAGCCCATTATTTTTTATTTTTTATTTTTTTTCTTACAAAAGAATCTTTAAAGGTGGTTTGCTTTGAAGCCTCAGTGGCACATAAGGAAAACACAGGAGAAAAGTAAATTGGTTAGAAAAAAATCTTTAGGGCTGGAGGGATGGCTTAGTGGTTAAGGTGTTTGCCTGCAAAGCCAAAGGATCCTGGTTCCATTCCCCAGGACCCACGTTAGCCAGATGCACAAGGGGGTGCATGCATCTGGAGTTCGTTTGCAGTGGCTGGAGGCCCTGGCGTGCCTGTTCTCTCTCTCTCTACCTGCCTCTTTCTCTGTCAAATAAATAAATAAAAATAAAATATTTAAAAAATCTTTAAGATTTTTGAGAATGTTCACATTCTATTGTAAAGTTTGCAAAAACATTTTTATAAACGTCAATTTGGAAAAGTTGCACAAAGAAAAAGAAAGCACAGTAGAGACAGGAAGGTAAATTGTACTTCAGGAAGTCTATCTTCTTGGACATTGCTGAACTACCTACATCAGTGAAGGAACAATGATGTGCAAATCCAAACTGACTCATATTTATTTCTTTTCTTTTTTGTAAACTTTTTATTGACAACTTCCATTCATACATTATATATATGTGTGTGTGTGTGTATATATATATATATATATATATATATATATATATATATATATATACACACACACACACACACACACACATATATACATAATATATATATGCCAGCCATGCCTTTGGTCTCTTTTAATCCCATCCCTCCTTCACTGAAGCCCTTCTTCTTTCCAACTAGTCCCTCTTCTATTGAGTGTCATCATTTTTCAAAGTTCATTTTTATTTTTTTTTAATTTTATTTATTTATTTGTTTGCTCATTTGACACAGAGAAAAAGTTGGGGAGGGCAGGAGAAGAAAAGAGAATGGGCACTCCAGAGCCTCTAGCCACTGCAAATGAACTCCAGATGCATGTGCCACTTTGTGCATCTGGCTTTCCGTGGGTCCTGGTGGATTAAACCGGGTCCTTAGCTTTGCAGGCAGGTGCCTTAACCACTGAGCCATCTCTCTGGCCCCGTCATCATTTTCTTTTTGCACTTATATTATGCAGGTTTTGTGAAGGTAGTGCTGCTTTATTTATATTTGATACATATCTTAGAATTTCTGTTCAGCTCATTTGCTTTCTTACCCATGTTTTACCTGAGTTCTTATGAATCGCTTGGGGAAGTAATCAGAAAGATGCTGAGAACTGATAGGCAGTTCAAGTTTCAGTTTGCTACGAAGATGCTACAAATAATCTACTTTCTATCTAGATTAAGGTGGCCTATGTAGTGCTGCAAACCTAAGCATGATTATGAGTTGCTAATTTAGAGACCTATTCGGCAGGAATCATGGCGCAATTAGCTTGCCAGTTGATATTCAGGGCCATAGTTGGAAATTGTGCCCAGTTCTGCAGTTTGTAATTAATAGGGAGGGGTTGATTCTCGAGGTAGCTGAGAGTTCAGCCATAAAGATGATTAAAGGATTGGGAAAGAACTATGAGGGGATTTAAAAGAATCTGGGGTTAGTCAGCATAGAAAGAAAGGAGGACAAAGGGCAATTTAATAGCAATCTTTATGTACACAAAGACGCTTAGTAGAACCCAGTGACCAGTGTTTTCCATTTCACCTGAAGAAAACACAAGAGGCTTAAACTACAGTATGGATTTGGGATAGATGCAAGGAGGTATCTACCAACAAGTAAACTTGAACTATTCAGAAAAATGCCAGACCCCTTTCCCCTAATTATTTTACAATGAGTCATGCTGGCATGGTAGTGCACCCTTGTAACCAAGGCCTTTTGGGGAAGGGAATCTTGAGTTCAAAACCAGCCTGGGCTACATAGGAAGTAGCAAGATCCTGTCTCAAAAGCAAAGGTGGATCTTGCTGAAATACAATGGTGAAGAATTGATGACTTCATGGAATCTTGTCTGTTGTGTGACTTTTTTATTTTTATTTTTTTTAGGACTCTGCACATGCTTAGTGGTAGGCAGAGTCTCTGCTCCTGAAAAAACGCCCCAGGCATGCATTGTTATGTTTAGAAACTTCTTTAGGAGTAGTCAAGAGGAGCAAGAATGTCAATCAGGTGAAGAGATGCTACAGTGTGGTTTCATTCCTATAGAATTGTTCTATAGGATTATGCCATTCTCATTATCAGTGAGAATCACAATAGCTAGTATTCATTAAGGCCCTATTCTCTGCCAGCACTGAGCTAAACGCTTCGTATACATTATTTCTAACTTTTACAGTAACCCACTTAGATAGTTTCATCTCCATTTTATTGATGAAATGGTTAAAACTAAGTTGTGTCTAAAGTCCCACACTAGTGATTGGCAGACCCAGAATGTAAATTTCAAGCCAGGTGTCTTAGCTCCAGTGCCCCAAACCCATGATTCTTTTCAGTGTCCTAGAGAAGGCTGGGCATGTCATCTCTAACCTGGAGACTCAAGACACACTGGCTGATTAGCCTGTTTAGGAAATATGATTGGCTTGGTGAGAATGTTCACTTATTGCTCATAACCAATTCATATACTGCTTAATTGAGGCTGATTCATTATTGTTACTGAGACTGAACTGACGTCATTCTCCTGCCTTTACAAATTGTACTGAGTCACTGAGAGCCGTCATTTCTAGAAACCACCTCTTTGATTCATTTTTAAAGGAATTTAGATTCACTTTGTGTTGATACCTATTATAGCTCCTGCCATATCTGATGTGTTTGATAAACTTGTGTTGAATGAGATGAGTGAACTAAAATTTAACACTGATTAAAAGTAGCTTTTAGCTGGGCGTGGTGGTGCATGCCTTTAATCCAAGCACTTGGGAGGCAGAGGTAGGAGGATCGCCGTGAGTTCGAGGCCATCCTGAGAATACATAGTGAATTCCAGGTCAGCCTGGGCTAGAGTGAGACCTTACCTTAAAAAAAAAAAAAAAAAGTAGCTTTGGGGCTAGAGAGATGGCTTAGTGGCTAAGCATTTGCCTATGAAGCCTAAGGACCCCGGTTCGAGGCTCAATTCCCCAGGACCCACGTTAGCCAGATGCACAAGGGGGCGCACACGTCTGGAGTTCATTTGCAGTGGCTGGAGGCCCTGGTGTGCCCATTCTCTCTCTCTCTCTCTCTCTCTCTCTCTCTCTCTGCCTCTTTCTCTCTCTGCCTCTTTCTCTCTCTGTCTGTTGCTCTCAAATAAATAAAAATAAAAACAACAAAAAAAATTTTTTAAGTAGCTTTGTTTCAAAACATTTGCCACTGATCAATATGTGACTTATATCATCGATACTTTGTGTGTGTGTGTGTGCATGCATGCAGGCACAAATGTACCACAATGTACACGTGGAAGTTAGAGGATCACCTCAGGGTGGTAGGCCTTGCCCTCCACCTTATTTGTGACAGGGTTTCTCATTGTTTGCTGCTATGAACACCAGCTTAGCCGGCTCACAAGCTTTGGGATCCTCCCGGTTCTGCCTCCCGTGCTTAGCTGCATTGTGATTACATCCACGTGCCGCATGAGGTACTTGCATCCGACTTCATGTAGGTTCTGAGGAGCCAAACTCAAACTCTGGCTGTCAGGTCTGCTATCTCCTCAGCCCCATTACTGCTTCTTCTTCTTCTTCTTTTTTGAGGTAGGGTCTCACTTTAGCCCAGGCTGACCTGGAATTCACTTTGTGGTCTCAGGATGACCTCAAACTCACAGTGATCTTCCTACCTTGGCCTCCCGAGTGCTGGGATTAAAGGCGTGTGCGCACCACGCCCGGCTTTCCATCATTACTTCTTGACTGGCTGGTTTGCACATCTGATTCTTCCTTTGCAAAATGATGAACTTTAATCCAGATAGTTGCCAGTGTTCCTGCTAAGTCTAGGCTTTTGCAACTTTCTATACACAGTTAACATGAGCATGAAGTCACTTTTCTGGAACTCTAGAAATGAGTAAATTTAGAGAACAAAAAATCTAATGTTCTCTAAAAAGGCTATAGAAGTTCTAAATTTACAAAGAGGTTCTAAAAATCTTGTTTGTAAGCCTAAAAACTACTGTTCATGGAATAACAACTATTTTTTGCTGATGGGCAAAGTTGACTGACAGATTTAGGTATTGTTTCATATTTGTGATAGTCTATAGATTAAAATCTTATTTGCAAACAAGCTTCTATAGATATCTGAGAAGTAAATGTTTTCTCATGTATTACACTGTATATAACTCAATCTTTTGTATTGACTTTTAGTTATCTCTCTGGTCAAGCTAACACATTTTGTTGGCCAGGAACTAGAAAACTGAGTCACTATTGGCTGATTGGTATTGCTGGCCTGCCTATAAAATTCTCGGTGGAAGGACCTTGCTTCTTGGAGGGGGCATTCCATTTTAGAATACTATGTGATAAGAATCAAAATGATGAAGTAATTTCTGAGAGTGATTGAAAGTTCTCACTGAAAGTAAAACTGAGAAATTAATAGATGTCCCTAGGTTACTTGTTTACATTAGAATTGGACTTTGCCAATGCAAAGATGAAAAAGAAGTGACTACGGAGTCATAATCTTTTCACAGCTAGTTTCACAAAAAGGCCATGTCTAGGCTGTGAGGAGGAACTAGGGTTGGCATCCAGTCCTTGATTCAGTGAATTCCTAAAAGACTTTTACCATATACTGAACAGTGCTCCTATTTCAACTAGTGAGTCACCCTATCTCCAGTCAAAGAAGGTGGCCCTACAACATAGTGCTGAGAAGTGACAGAGGAATGCTCACCACTGAGACATCTCTATCATACCATATCTCCAAGGCTCAGGGTCCATTGCGGAAGATGTGGCGGAAAGAACGTAAGAGCCAAAGGAAGGGCACTACTCCTTACAATGCAACTGTCCAGACAGAAATTGGCCTCGATATCCATGACCTCGCAGTGCCTAGCAATCCCTTCACAAGACCCTCATAACAGGAGAAAAAGATGATAACATCAAAATAAAAGAGAGACTAACAGAGAGAGGGAAGGGATATGATGGAGAGCAGAGTTGTGAAGGGGACAGTGGGGGAGGGGAGGGAAATATCATGGTTTATTGTCTATAAATATAGAAGTTGTCAATTAAAAAATTACAAAAAAAAGAGAAGGTAGCCCTAAACAGTATAACCAACAGGATAAGCTCCCAGCTCCAGATTGGGGTTCACCTGTGCGCTCTTGTTAGACAGGCCTTCCACTTGGGAATAAGATCCAAGTTGGGTCATAGATCTGTTAGCCCTTAACACCATATATTAGTTTTCTTTCCCTTTGCCATGACAAAATACCTGACGAAAGTAACTGAAGGAGGAAAGGTTTGTTTCTACTTATGGTTCAAAGTTCCAGTCCACTGTGCCAGGAAAGGCGTGGCGACAGGGAGCATGCAGCAGCTGACCTCATTGTATGTGACATCAGGAAACAAAGAGAGATGACCGTCGGTGCTCAGCTCACTTTCTCCTTTTTATGCAAACCAGGCCCCCCAGCCCATAGAATGGTGCTATGCACAGTCAGGATAGGGCTTCTCATGGTCTAGAAGGTCCCTCAAAGACAAGCCCAAAGGTTTGTTTCTACTGTGATTCTGAATCCCGTCAGGTGGATAAGATTAACCGTCATATACCCCCAACCATCAAAGTGTTTCATTTAATGACCACTTAGATTTAACAGGAGGCCATGACCATCATGGGCCAACCTTCCCTCTTCATCCCATATTAAGATTTCAATTCTGACGAGGGTGAAACAACTCACATCATCTGTAGCATGTCACTCATTCTCCCTCTACTGACCTTTTCAGTTAGGTGACCAGGACTGATAAGACAGAGAGGAGACCTGACCTGTAGCCAGCTGAGCAGTAACAAAAAATACCAAACAATCTTACACAGATAATTTTCTCATTCAATTTAATATGAATTGTATTAATTCAGACTTTTTTTTCAGAGAGAGACAGAGGGAGAAAGAGGGAGAGAGAGAGAGAGAGAGAGAATGTGTGTGTGAGAGAGAGTGAGAGAGAGAGGGAGGGAGAGAGAGAGAGAGAGAGAGAGAGAGAGAATGGGTCCCCCAGGGCCTTTCAGCCATCTTAAATGAACTCCAGATGCATGCGCCCCCTTGTGGACATGCGTGACATTGTATGCTTCTGTCACGCGGCTGGCTGTGTGTGGGATCTGGAGGATTCAAACAGGAGTTCTTAGGCTTCCCAGGCAAGTGTCTTAACTGTTAAGCCATCTCTCCAGGCAGGTTCAGATATTTTGATTGCAAGTAATAGAAAATAACCTTGGCTACATACAAAATATGTCCATATCTAATAAAAAATACAAAAAAAGAAAGAAAGAAAAAGAAAATACCCTTGGCTGACTTAAAGAAAAACAACTGGAGTGGGTCACAGAACTGAAGGAATTGTAGAATAGAGTCCCAGAGCAAGCCAGCCATGAAAGTACAAAGAACTAACATTTAGAGACAACCACATCAAGTTATCACTGCTGGGATGAGTATAGTCCAGAGACTTTCAGTTAATTATTCAAATTCCCAGGAGAGGGCTTGTGTGCCTGGCTGGAATTTAAACTTCCCTAGGACAGGAAAGGCCCTATGCTGTGGAAGATGTCATATTAGCACTGCTTATAAGGAAGATAGATAGGAAAATCTAGTCTACAGCCTTTCTACCAAAAGAATGGAAAGCAGGCTCGGGAACAAGTGGTAATGACTCTAAGACCTGTTCAGTGGGGATTTTGTAGTGAGGGAGTAAATGCAGCATTTCAGCCAGTGAAATATGTTCAGATACAGAGATCTCTGCTCTTAACAGTTGACAAAAAAAAAAAAAGAAAGAAAGAAAGAAAGAAAACTTGTCCAGCTTAAGAATTCTTTTCTGAAATTTAATGTTCTTTTGCCTCAAATGTACTTTGACAATTCAAACCAATAATTAATAAGAAGTATCTTTTGTCATTATAGTTGCTCGGAATAGAATGACTTTTTAAAAATTCTTAGAATGGCCGGGCGTGGTGGCGCACGCCTTTAATCCCAGCACTTGGGAGGCGGAGGTAGGAAGATCGCTGTGAGTTCGAGGCCACCCTGAGACTACATAGTGAATTCCAGGTCATCCTGAGCTAAAGCGAGACACTGCCTCAAAAAACCAAAAAAAAAAAAAAAAAATTCTTAGAATGTGATAAAATATTGCCATTATGATCACATTTAGAAGGTCAGAATCTGTCAGAATATCCCAGTTACTTTCTCAGTTTTGAGTTGTGTAATATCTCTCTATCTCTATCTTTCTCTGTCCCCTACTCTGCTTACAAATAAACAAATATTTTTAAAAATAATAATAATTGCCAGGCATGGCGGTGCGTGCCTTTAAATCCGGCACCCGGGAGGCAGAGGTAGGAGGATCACTGTGAATTTGAGGCCAGCTTGAGACTACGTAGTGAATTCCAGATCAGCCTGGGCTAGAGTGAGACCCTACCTCAAAAATCAATAAAAAAGAAAAATATTTTCTTCAAAAGGATTTGAGTCTAAGAGAGCTTTGACTAAGTGACTGACTTCAAAAGAATTGCAAGAAGGATCTTTTCTGCTTCCATCAGCTGAAGGGTTTTTTTAAGAAGCCATATTGCAGAAAGTGGATTATAACAAAGGGGGTTTATAAATGAGGATGACACATTGATTTGGAATGTTTTCTCATCTGTATTTACTTATTCCAAAATATTCTCACTCATACCTTCTTCCTCGAGTGGATGGCCAGCTGTGTGCCACCTTTTTTGCTCTCTGTTTCTGCTCCTGATTTTTCTTTTCCTTAACCGCTCTGCTTTCCTTTCCCCAGCCCTGTGTTTTCTCTCCAACAAATCTTTTCTCTAACTTAACCTCATTTCTCTCTTTCTTTTCCTTTCTTGTTGCTTAGTTTGTAAATTCTATTCCTTTCCCTGAGGTTCTCTTATATTTTCCTTCTCTGAACCACAATTATGGTTCCCCCAATCCAAACTGCTTATCTCTTTGCTACTAATCTTCAGTATGTTTACTGAACTTTGTGCCAAAAGGCAGACCCTTTTCATGCCAGTGCAATGAAAAGCAGCCGCTGTCATGGCTCAACAAAGTCCCTGTGACCCATAAATCAATGGATAAGAGCCCTTGCACAGAATGTCTACATGTATGTATGTATGTGTGTATGTACGTATGTGATGTAGACAATGTTTGCTGGTTGGAGAAGTACTTGGGTCTTTTCTGGTAAGGAAGAACATTAACCAGAGCTTTGCCTAAATCTATTTCTTTATTAAGTTAGTGGATGAGATCTTAAGACATTGTATAAGAAACATGAATAACATTAAAGAGAGACACGGAGACAGGAGACCAATAAATAACCAGGCATTAGAATATCCCGCTGACACACTATTGATAGCAGACACAAGGAATATATTATAGACGCCATGGTAGGACAGAAAGCAGAAGCAGGAAAGAAAGCGATGGTAATAAAATCCAAGTGATTCGTATGTTTAAATGAAAGAAGACAGAACACATAACGTGAAAGGGCAAAGACATGGAGGTAGAGGCATAACCAGTAGAGACAAATACATCAGGAGAATGGGAACCCCTCCTAGATGAATAAAGCATTACATGGTAAACAGCAAGCAAAGGGAAATACATTTGTACTTCACCATTGTACTGTCTGTAGTACTTTGGGATCTGATGGTACTAGAATAATGTCTTCAATAAAAAACAAAAACCAGTAACTTCAGAAATCAAGTCCTCAGTAAAACTGGGAAAATTTAGAATAAGTGGAACAGGGAAGTTATGCAAACCTAAAATGGTGGGAAGTGACTTTAACTTGTGCTGACAGGGAAACCGTAGACAGAAAAGAAAAGCAAGATAGGTGTTAACTATCCCAAGTGTTAGAAAACCTACCTGGCCTAAGAGAACGGCCCAGCTGACCGTCTGCCAAGCACTGGGCTCGGTGCTTTGCGTCCACTTCTAAGTGAAACCTCGCTGTGTGTACGAGTGAAGCCAAGGATGAGAATGTTATCCACCGGGAAGAAAAAAGCAGAGGGGATTTTCTGAATTAGTTCCAAATTCATAAGGCTCAGGGGGGAATGACTTCGATTTTGTCAAGTCAGAGTGAGCAGCCAAAGGCTGCAGACAGAGGATATTGTCAGAGGTAAATCACCCAGCGAGTTCTGTTCTGTCTTATTGCAAGGTCAGAGGAGCATAGCGAGCCGGCCAAGTGTTTTCAACCATGGAAATCCCCTAACTTTCCAACTGCTGCGGTCCCACAGCTCCAAGCCTTTACTCACAGGATGGCTTCGTTCCAGCTTTCAAACTTCTCCAAGTTGATTAATCATTTTCTTGTTCTGACTCATTCAGGCCTCGAGAAAATAGCTAAAGGTGCTGGGTAGACAGTGTAGATCAAGGAGGTCAGATAAATTGGTTTGATGTTCGTCTATAGAAAAACCTAGAAGACACTGCCAAAAGGCTTTAAGCATATGTCCTCCGATGCTAGTATTTGGGCTCTGGCCAAAGGCCGTTGGCTCATTCATGTGTTCGAAGCAGAATGTTTTCATGTGCATTGGGAAACTTGGGTATGTGTGTTTTAGTTTCTTAATGTAAGGTTAGGTATTTTGTAGGCTAGTAACTTTGATGTTAGCATTCCATGATGACAGCTTATTTTTACATCTATTTAGATGGACTATGGGCCAGCTCACGACCCTCTGACATTAACAACAGCCAACACACACACACACACACACACACACACACACACACACACACACACACACACAGCTTGTTTATTTGTCAGGCACTGAATTCTAGTTTGCCCTAAGAGGCCGTATTCATAGCATTAAAAGGTCAGCTCTGATTGCCTTAGCCAAGGCTATATATGTTTCATTATTTTGTCTAATATTCATCATCATAAAGTTTATTTTTATAAACTTAATTCATTTCTTGTTTATGATTATACTTTCAAGTCATGCTGCAAAATCTTTCTTTTGCGTTTGGAATGCATTAATCTTTTGTCTTAGTCACTGAGTTCTTAGACATTTATTAAGCACCTGAGTGTACTAGACACCGGAGATACAGTTGTAAATCCTAAGACACCGTGCCAAACTTGGTTACACACTGTGATAGTGCTCTTTGAGTGCTATGAATAAAATACCTAAAGAAGCAGCAAATATTTCTTCAAGCTAGAGGTTGAAACCCTTAAATTGGAACTTCAAGAATAAGGAGACATTTGTGAGATCGATGAAGTTCGAACGAACACCATTAGCAGAGGAGACACATGAAACATATGAGGCGACATAATATGTTCGGGGTAAACAAGATTTTTTTGTTGTTGTTGGGTCATGACAAAAACACAATGAGCCTAAGTAAGTTAAGTTGAAGTAAGATTGCGATGGACCTGGTACAGTGTATCATAGGTACTAGAAGAGCTTTTGGGACACGGGCAGTTAAAAAATTAAAAGCAACTTTTCAGGAAGAAAATTCTGAAAATGTAGAGAGTGGGAGAAAAGGGTACCAAAGGAACCAGTTGGAAAGCTACTTTGTGTCCTGGAGATGGTCGTAGTCATGGGAGAGAGGAAGGGTCGGACTTAAGATGCATTTCGGAGGTCAGCTGGGTGGACTTCAGTAACTGGCTGGGTACAGGGGTTGATATTCACATGGCACCTTCAGTGAAGGACTTGGGTGCCTTCAATCAGAAAGCCGTCTCCGGGAGTGTTGAAGACCCTTTGTAACGTGTTGAGTTGGAAGGCAGACTCCAGTTACAGATAAGACATTCAGGTGGAGAAGAGAAACCATTCAGATAGTGATCAAGAGGGAGCCGGGGTCAAAGAACTCAAAGCCTGGGCAGATGACTGGATGAATAAAACAGAAGAGAAGTGGGGAGGGGGGGAGAGACCAAGGACAGCAGGGGGTGTATCGTGTTCAGATTGCATGTCAAGGAGCCTATTTGGGCTACAGCAGCGTTTTAGGAGTCACAAAGAGGATGTTTTACAACCATGTTTATTATTTATAGGGCAAAGTATACTTTGGGTTCTGGGTTTTTTGTTGTTGTTGTTTGTTTGTTTGTTTGTTTGTTTGTTTTTCTCCTATAGATAAGTACCAAACGTTTTTAAGGTTTCATTCAAGGCTTGTAGGGTGTTGACCCCTTGTAGGCTGTTACATTCGAGTCTGCTTTGGGGAGCCTTTGGAGATCCATTCTCTACAACGCACAAACACATGTTCCTGCTCAGCTTCTCCATTAACCCAAATTCCCAACAACTGCTGGAGCTGGGTAGATTTGCGGCTGTGCACCATGAAGTGTCGCCCATTTGTAGCCCCTTAACTAATTGCAGCAATCTGCTTCTCAAGTCTCTGAGAGGGCATGCAAATTGATCCCCCAGCACTTGTCCATTTTCAAGGACACCTGTATGACCTTCCATCAAATCAGCTGCCCCTTCACCTCGCATTCCCCTGCTGTTTCAATTATGGGAGCAGTAATGTATCAGCCTCAAAAGTCCCTTTCCCGGGAAATTTCTTCATAAGAGAATTATTGGAGACAACATTTTTGCCGTAGAGCCAGCTCGGGGATTTGAATTTCATCCAGCGTACAGAGCACCTGGGTTCAAGTGTCTAGTCCCGTCTGACGCTGAAGCTCATAAGCACATTGAGAAACTCTAAGTCTGTTCTTCCTGCTGTTTGCTGAAGCAGTAAAAAGTCAACGAATTCAGATAGTCCAGAGCCAAGTTGAAGGCTCACAAGCAGGAGGCCCCGACAGTGTTCTGGAATGCGTGAGCCTTGGTTTTAGTGCTGTGTGCACAACTGTCTGGGGAAGCTGCTGGATGGAGCTGCCTCCTTCCCCAGTGTAACACTTTTGTGGTGAAAATCAACTTCTTGTTTCGTGGTGCCCCTAACTTCTGGCGTCTTCCACCCCAGAGTTCAATAATTAATATCTGTTAACTGGTTCGATTTTTTTTTCCAAGTGTGGAAGTTACTTAACATCAAGAGACTTCTGAGCTACTTGAATGCAATCCATTTAAGAAAGTACATAGGACAGGCGCATGTACTTACCCAGGGCCGCATGCGGGCGCCCTGTAAATCCACCAGCCTGCAAAGATATTTTGCCTGACTCTAATGATGATGTCTTAAAAAAAAAAAAAAACCAATGTAGTATCAGCATGTAAATATTGAGAAATGTCACAAATTCACCCATTTAAAGTGTAAAATTCCATACTTTTATTTATTCACAGAATTCTACAAGTATTGTCACCATCAAATTTTGGAACTTTTTTTTACCCCCAAGAGAAATCTTATATCCATTAGCAAGTACTCTCCATTCCTCATTCCATTTTCTCATTCCCCTTAAGCAACTACCAATCTACTGTCTCGGGGACTTGGGTTTTTTTTTCTTTCTACTTTTAGCTATCATAAATATTTCTACATCTGTATATAAGTTTCTGGTAGTTACACGTTTTCATTTCTCTTGGAAATATACCTAGGAGTGGAATCACTCATTCATATCTTAACTCTGTATTTTAACATGCCGAGGGTCTGCCAAATTGTTTCTCAAAGTGTCCACAGCAACAATATATATGAGGGCTCCAGTTTCTCCACATCCTTGTCAACAACTTTTATTGCCAACCTTATAGCCAATCCTAGTCATTGTAAAATGATATTTCACTGCGAATTCAATCAAAAACATTTATTGATAGGTTGTGATGATGGTTACTCATCCTTGGGACTCTCAGCTTGACCTCAACTCTTAAAGCCCGACCACATAATGTCATGTAATGCAATAGGTCCCTGAGCTGTGGTCTGTGGAACACCTGCTTGTTAAGGATTCAGGTTCCTGGGTGCCGCTGAGGATCAGATTATCTGGGGATGGAGTGCAGTCTTAAGGAAGTTACGCATCACTGTTA
Organism: Dipus sagitta; assembly: GCA_036346955.1. NCBI lineage: Eukaryota > Metazoa > Chordata > Mammalia > Rodentia > Dipodidae > Dipus > Dipus sagitta. The sequence continues at coordinate 119,514,375 of CM070775.1, forward strand.
GCCCTAGTTTCTCAGCTGGTCAGTTTCTGCATTGGTTTTGTCAGGAAATTGGACATCATAATATCTGTCCTCCATTTCAGCTATGATAAAGTCCTGAGCATTCTGTAACCACTATTGTAAGACACAACTTCTGGAGGAATCTTGGCCCCTTGACAATCATAGACATTTACTGAGCAGTCAAATCTTGCAAAGCACTGTGCTGACTGATCAGGTCACACAGATGACTGTCTTCCTGACCTTGTGAGAATAGTCTCTTTGGGGGAAATCGTATCCCAATGAGAGCCACCTATCGTCTGAGGAAGATGCTGCCACTCTTTTGTCACTTCCCTTGGGAACACTTGGAGAGTGGAGGTGCATGTGTCGCTTTCCTGTGACCTTTCCCACACGTCCTCCTCTTCTCTGATTCCCGTTTTCTTTTCTTTTTTCTGTCATTCTCCTTCTCACAGTGTCACAAAACAGCACCGTGAGCACTCTTGTCGGGGTCAAGTGAGCCTGCACTGGGCAGCGCTCCGTGTGCGGCTGGAGGGGTCAGAGGTCACCGCTGCTTCTGTCTCACCCTGGGGGGGGGGCAGCGGTCACCGTGCTGCAGCCCCGAGGCCCTTACTGCACCCCAGGAAACTGAACTCTCCACAGTCCTTTTTATTTATTTATTTAATAATTAATTGACAGCAGCTCCAGGTGAGAGACGCTGCCTCAGGGAATTACGTGGAATGGCAGTAGAGAAGGGCACCCACAGTTCCCCTCTGGCCTCCGCACTCACATACACAGCGCGTGTACATCTGTGTGCACACATGCACACGCAAAAAAAAAAAAAAAAACCTAAAAAAAAAAGAAACCTAAATCTCAAGGTTGTACTCTAGTGCTTAACTTTGATAGTTTTTTTTTCCTCCTTCTTCCGTTATCTATCTCTTCTTTCACCCTCTCTGACTTCTACCCACACATCTCATCAACCCAGGCCAGTGGTACCAACCCATTTCTTTTTTTAAAAATTTTTTTGTTTACTTTATTTATTTAAGAGTGACACAGAGAGAGAGAAAGAGGCAGATAGAGAGAGAGAGAGAGAATGGGTGCACCAGGGCCTCCAGCCATTGCAAATGAACTCCAGACACGTGCGCCCCCCTGTGCATCTGGCTAACTTGGGTCCTGGGGAATCGAGCCTCAAACCAGGGTCCTTAGGCTTCACAGGCAAGCGCTTAACCGCTAAGCCATCTCTCCAGCCCTTACCAACCCATTTCTGAAAGCCTGGAGGTTGCCTTATGATAATCACGACCAGCAAAAACAGCCACGCGAGGCCTTTCCTCTTGTCCAGCAGAATCTGATAGGACTATGGATGTTTCAACCATCTCATTTCAGCTATTTTTTGTCCCATTGTCCTCTGGGTTTTAGCTAAGAAAATTTCTCCATTTTAGTGTAGCTCAGCACCTAAATAAAATGTTGAAATGGCTGGGGAGCATGGCTAAGTGATAGAGCACTTGCCTAGCATGTGAAAGGCCTTGGGTTTCGTCCCCAGCACTGCCCCCCCCCAAAAAAAAGAAGTTGAAAGGTCTTAGGGCTATATGATGAGATTACCTTAGAGTATTATTCGGATCCACAAATGGTTCTTGTTTTTGGATAGCCCCTGTACCTGGAAGGGCACAGTGTGGCCACAAGAGCATTCACGAAGGCATCTCGAAGCTGGAGACCTTTTATGTTAATGTAGCACTGACATCATCCAGAACTCATCTGTCTTTGTCAGCACCCTTGTTATCCTGGGCATTCCATCTACAGTGATAAAGATGACCTCCAGTCTTGAGTTTTCATCACCACACAGCAACCTTATTGTGTGTATTGGGGACCCCAGCCCATGCCTGTTACGTCTGTGGTAAGTGAGGTGACAGAAGGGCACCTTTCACCCCAGGATCTGGACCCCTTTAAAAGCTTCAATTCCACTTCCACGTAAAACCAGTCAGGAAAGGACAGACAGACAATACACAGGAACTTCTGCTGATTGTCTACCGAGGGAGAGTGGAGAGAAAAACAAGACGATAACCACTAGCAGCGTGAGCCTCTCTCCTCAGGAGAAAGGCCAATATGACTCAAGCTCATGGGAGTGACCAGAGTGCTCTTCGAGTACCTTCCCTACAGTACAAATATAATTAGTGCCTTTTGCTGGCCCAGTGTGTCATTAAGAGTGCTTCACTCATCAGGATCTCAGAGGTAAAGTGGCAGTAAAGGATGATTATTTATCTAAGTGAAGAAGGGTAAACAGAGGTTTCAGATGGCACACAACTTGCTCTCTTGGGGAGCCACCAGTAGAATAAAATAAAAGTGTCGAGAGTCCAAAAAGCCTCTCATGCTTGTTCATCTTCCTGCCCTCAGTTTCTCCAGCTCACAGGCGGCCCAAACCCTCCAGGACTTTAGCCTAGGGACTTTTGCCTTGGTAGTTTTCTTTCTCATAAATTACAAAACTAACTCATACTTTTTCCAGTTAAGCTGTCAGAGAATTAAGATCTATCTTACCTTTTAAAAAAAAATTATTTATTTGAGAGAGAGAGAGAGAGAGAGAGAGAATGGGCACGCCGGGGCCTCCAGCCACTGCAAACGAACTCCAGACGCGTGCGCCACCTTGTGCATCTGGCTTACGTAGGTCCTGGGGAATCGATCCTGGGTCCTTTGGCTTTGCAAGACAAGTGCCTTAACTGCCAAGCCATCTCTCCAGTTTGCTGGGTATGTTGGGAAGAAGCCGAGAAGGAAAAGGAAAGGGACACTGGCATTTGCTTCCTACAGGCCTGCTCAGGACACGTTCGTTTTATATATATATACTGTCTTACTACATGAAGAGAAAACTCAATTCATGTGGGCGTGTCTGCAGAGCAAAGCCATTCCGGCGAGCTGCCCGTCTTTGTATGTTTGTTCTGTTAGCCACAGGCTGTCTGTCATATCACACCTCTAACCCTGGTGGATACCTACGAGGGCCCAGTCTGCGACTCTTCTTGTCTTTTCCCAAAGTGCCCGTTCTTCCCACTTGGAAGCTGCAGTGTAACCCGCTTCTTCTCTTTCCTTTTTGTTTTTCTCTCCTGGTTGTGAGCACACGTGGCACTGCTTTTCCGTTGTCGGCCATGGTGTCGTGATAGCATGTTGGGTCTCGTTTTCACTCTAGTCTAATAAATGTAAGTGCTAGTTACGTTTCAGTTCTTTAAATTCTCAGAGTAGATTTTTGTATAGTTTCTGTCTGCCTTCCCCATCCCTGTGCCAGGCAGTTCAGCCCATGAATTTCCCCTACTCCCATTTCCCAGACCGTCACGTGATTGCCCTGCCCAACCTTGTCTCTCTTTGTGAACTCTCGAATTTGTAGCCTGCCCCGTCTTAGAGGACTAGTGTGACTTTGAGCATGTGCTGCCTCAGTTTCACCATCTGAGCACTCCTTGGGTTTTTATGAGGCCGGCGGCATCTGTCTGGTCTGAGGCTGGCCTGCATGGGTCCTCCACCACGCTGCTGTCAGACCAGTTTGTCAGCGGTCCTGGCGGTCCCTGCAGCTTCTCTGGTTTCTACCACCTGTGTCTCAGTATCTAAGGCCCTTGCAGGCAAGTTCACAGTGCTCTTTCTAGACCAGTCTTTTACAGCTCCCCAACATAAATCCCGGCTTTCCTGCTGGCCTGGGCTAGTCAGCGTTTTTACAGATGTATTTACCTTCTTCATTTCACACAGTCCATTCTGCTTACACAGAATGCACTCTCTCCTTCTTCTTCTTCTTCTTCTTCTTCTTCTTCTTCTTCTTCTTCTTCTTCTTCTTCTTCTTCTCCTTCTCCTTCTCCTTCTCCTTCTTCTCCTCCTCCTCCTCCTCCTCCTTCCTCCTCCTCCTCCTCCTCTTCTTCTCCTTCTTCTTCTTCCTCCTCTTCTTCTTTTTGAGGTAGGGTCTGACTCTAGCCCAGGCTGATCTGGAATTCATATTTAGTCTCAAGGTGGCCTCGAACTCAAGGCAATCCTCCTGCCTCTGCCTTCCAAGTGCTGGGATTAAAGGCGTGTGCCACCACACCCGGCTTCTCTTCTCATCTTTGCTCAACAGAATCCCATCGCTCAGGATGCCAGTCATGCCATCCTAACCAAGGAGCCCTTGAAGGGGATTGGCCACTTCTGAATACCTGGAGGTCTCTACTGAGATGGCACTGATCACAGCTTACCTAATTACTCATACCCGTATGCACTTAATAAATCTTTCTTGAAAAACAGAAAAAATCACCTTTGGTCACTTTATTTTGTCTCCTCAGTTTGAATTCAGTGACTTTATCCAATGTCCAAATCAGATTTAACAGGATTTCATTAACATATCCTTCCTCCTCCTCCTTCCTGAAATGGGATTTTATGAAGTTGCCTAAGTTGGTCTCAAACTCCTAATCTTAAGCAGTCTTTTTTCCTCAGCCTCCCTGGGACTATACACCTGTACTACACCTGTACTATACACCTGGTTACAGCAACATACACCTTAGGGAGCATACTAGGTGTTAGAATCTGTGATAATTGCTGGGGTTAAAAATAATAATTATGGGGCTGGAGAGATGGCTTAGCAGTTAAGGCGCTTGCCTGCAAAGCCTAGGGACCCATGGTCTACTATGCAGATCACACATGAGCCAGACGCATAAGGGTGAGGCAAGCGCAAGGTTGCACATGCCTACCAGGTAGCACAAGTGTCTGGAGTTTGATTGTAGTTGCTAAGTCCCTGGTGAACCAATTCTCTGTGTGTGTGTCTCCGACCCCCGCCCCTGTCTAAAAAAGAAATATATATAAAGCCAGGCGTGGTGGTGCACACCTTTAATCCCAGCACTTGGGAGGCAGAGGTAGGAGGAATTGCCATGAGTTCAAGGCCATTCTGAGACTACATAGTGAATTCCAGATCAGCCTGGGCTAGAGTCAGATCCTACCTCAAAAAAAAAAAAAAAAAAATATATATATATATATATAGTAATAATAATTATTATAGGGGCTGCAGAGATGACTAAGTGGTTAAAGGTACTTGCTTATAAAGTCTTATGATCTGGGTTCAATTCCCCAATACCCACGCAAACCAGATGCACAAAGTGGCATATGCATCTGGAGTTCATTTGCACTGGCAGGAGACACTGGCATGCCCGTTCTCTCTCTGTTTGTCTCTTTTTCCCTGTCTTAAATAAATAAATGAATATTAGTAATAAAAATAATTTTAGTTCCAATTTACTGACTCCTTCCTAGGTGCTAAGTATTATGCTAACGTACTTTTCATACACAATCACCTGTGATTCTCACGATACAACATGAGAATCTTATTATCAGGGTATTATGTAAGCTGTAGGTTAGGGAAGTTAGTTACTTGCTCAAGATGATCCAGCTAGTCAATAATAGGACTTCTCAGCATGGGGTATGATCTCCTTCAGAAGGTCACACACAACAAGAAGTCCTTTAAAACTCTGTGCTGGTCCTGAAGGAGCTGATGCTGGGGGCTGTTTGAGGATTATACTCCTCATATTTGGTGGCAAGTCGTTCCCTGAAGAGGGCTCCAGCAGTGCACTATAATATCTGTTGCATGAATTATAGTACCACAATAGTGTACTTCAAGAAAACTGTTTAAATTTCCAGACAACTCAATATGTAGCCCTTGCTGGTTTTGCACTCACAATCTTCTCATCTCCATTTCTGAAGTGCTAAGATTACAGAAATATACCACCACTTAATACTTAAATTATTAAAATGTACTCTTCGAGGCTGGAGAGATGGCTTAGCGGTTAAGCGCTTGCCTGTGAAGCCTAAGGACCCCTGGTTCAAGGCCCGATTCCCAGGACCCACGTTAGCCAGATACACAAGCTGGCGCATGCACCTGGAGTTTGTTTGCAGTGGCTGGAGGCCCTGGCGCACTCATCCTCTCTCTCTCTCTCTCTCTCTCTCTCTCTGCCTTTCTCTCTCTCTGTCTGTATGTCACTCTCAAATAAATAAATAATTTAAAAATTTTTTTAAAAAGATGTACTCTTCAGAATTACTTAAACTTTGAAAGCTAAGACAGTGTGTGTGTGTGTGTGTGTGTGTGTGTGTGCGCGCGCGCGCATGCGTGCACACACGCACGCATGTTCTTGTGTGAGAGTATAGGCATGAGCAGAGGTCAGAGGACAGGGTCACTCCTCAGTCTCCACCTCTTTTGAGGCACTGTCTCTCATTCTCACTGTACATTGCTAGTCTGGTCTGTGAGCTTCTCGGGAAATGCTGCTGTCTCCACTCCCCTCTTGCCCTTGCTGTGTTGGGATCGCTGAAGCCCGCTTTGGTTTCTTTCTTGTACATGGGGTCTGGGGATATGAACTTGGTACTCGAGGTAAGCTGTAGTGCTTTCTCTATCCACTGAACCATCTCCCTAGCCCAGTCCCAGACGTGTTAAGACAAACTGGTACTAGTAGCCTTTTGGTCACTCGGTACTTTGATTTATACATGATACTGACATTTCTTTCCTTTCTTTTTATTATAACCACAATTATGGGGTATTATAAGTTTTAGTATTCAAACTTTTTTTGTTCCAAAAACATGTGCAGAATTTTCATGCCTGTTTTATACTTAGGGATGTATCTTCAAGATGATTAACACTTTTAGCTTTTGCAAGTTTTGGAAAGCTAAAGCTTCTTTTTTGTTTGGGGTTTTTGTTTTGTTTTGTTTTGTTTTTTCGAGGCAGGGTCTCACTCTAGCTCAGGCTGACCTGGAATCCCCTCTACATATTCTCAGGGTGACCTCGAACTCACAGCAGTCCTACCTCTGCCTCCCCAGTGCTGGGATTAAAGGCATGCGCCACCATGCCCAGCTCTCATTCTTTCTATAAAGTATTATTCATGTTTCTGTGCCCATCATAAACTTTCTTATATTATATAGATGTTTTGAGACACAAGACCAACTTTTTCCATACTTTTTCATTCTTCTAGTAGTTTATCTTTGAAGATAGGTAGGTCATCTAGATTATTAAAAATGTTGAGCAGCATCAACTATTAAATTGTCATGACTGGTGTTATTTTGTGTTTTCTGAGGTCTGAAGCCCATGGACTTTTTTTTTTTTTTTTTTTTTTGATCCAGCCTTTTTCTTCCTGGGGGAGATCAGCTTCCCTTTGTTCACTTATTTATAGCTCTGCTGTGGGTATGGTTTGGAGCCTTGGATTTTATTGCTTCAATTACTCCATAGTAATTGACACACTATACACATTCCCGGTTCCATGTTGCCTTTCCATATGGACGCACACTACTTGATGATCATAATGGACTGCCTTTATTCTGGGGTATCTGTGAGATTCTGAATTACTACGTTGGTTTGTTCCTTTTAAACACAGGGCCAACCACAATGCCTATTGTAAACAGGCAGTGTTTTATTTCTGCTGACATTTCATCACCAAGGGTGCCTCTCAATCTAATTATATGTTGACTTGTAATCAACAGAGGCTTCCTCTCATTTGATTTCGTGTTGACTTTATATTCTCCCCCACACCCATACCCCAAAGCCCCCCCCCCCACCATTTGGAAACCTCCCAGATTATTGTCTCAATTTCAGATTTATTAAATAGATCTTCTTTCAGAATGGCCTGCTTTTAACTTATAACTTTTCTGTTCAGTGTCTCTGTTAACCTAGACTTCTCTGTTTAAAAACAAATGAAGCACACTGATATGTTGGTGGGTTCTGTGCGTTCATCTGAAGTGTCAGGAAAAGCACTATTTATGTGACTGTTGTGGCTGTTAGTCCAGTGGCTTACATGTCTCCACTATACAATAATATGCCTGACCTTTAGGAAACAAAAGCAGTCTTAGCCGGAATCCTCACTGAAGTCTGCTTTGGGTATAATGAGAAGTCATCAAATACGTAGAAACTGCATTTCCTAGGGAATCTAGGCTTCTTCCTGAATTTGGGAGTGGTGAAGGATACGCCCAAGAACTTGGAACAGATACAGCCTTGGCAGACAAACAAAAGAACTGTAGGGCGGGACTTCCTTTTTATTCCCCTGAGCTTTCTCTCCCATTATCTTTGAGAAGATGGAGCAACTCCGCAGACAGAAGCGGCCTCAGTATTGTCTTTTGTTGATAGACCACTTGTGTGTAGAGATTCCTCTAGCCCATAGTGTCTGCTGGACAGTTGGAGGCTTTTTGAAACCATTGTATTGTTAGAGAATAATTAGAGTGAATGAAGCAGGGAGTAGGGGTTCACAACAATTCTTTGTTGCAAGCAATTGCTAGTCTTGGCATCAATATTGGTAACAAGGCCAATCTACTGGAAGGAATCAAAACAAAAGATGGAAAGGTTGCGGTTGGTTTGTCTAATCCATCCAGTAAATCCACCCATGCGTGGCCATTGTGCCCTGTGAGCTCTCTGAAAAATGCCTTTGGTCACACTGCATTCCAAGCCACTGGGTGGGTGTTCTCTGCCACAGTGCTGTGCATGGATTTCCTAGAACGCTGCCCGTTCCAAGAGAAAAGGCGGGGGAGATGCGCAGGTGCTGCCTTGGCAGTCAGTTCACAAAGCAAGTAATCTCCTAGCGGTTGGGTAGATGAATGGGCATCTTATGAAAAGCTTGCGATCTTTTCCTTGACTGGACGAGCTAGAGAATGTCCTAACCCAAGAGAGTTGGATGTGTCTATAGCTACTAAGGCAAAAAACACCTAGGCAAGACCCTTTCCATCCTCTCCAGGCCAATTGGGCCCAGCTCCGGTCCTAGGAGTCTTCTTCAATTCACTTGTGTGTGATCTGCTAGAGGTTCCACCAGCCAGAGCAGGTCTAATAAACTAGGGTGACCATAAATTTGCTACTTCAAAGACAGTCTTGGGACTGAGGATATAGCTTAGATAGAGCACTTCCTTAGCTCTGGGTTTAGTCCTGGCATTGTAAAAAAAAAAAAAAAAAAGATAGATAGTAGTTCTTACCACTGAATGTCTGTTTTCTTTCACCAGTATGGGGAGCTGGAGTTGCTGGTAAATTGTGAGTCAAGTTGACCTGCAGCTGTGGTTGACTGGATTCTGAATGTATTAAAAACATGTGGAAGTAGTGTCTTCACATTGGAACCCTGGTTCCTACTTGGAGCCCGTCACTCATGTTTCCTACAAATACATGATACCTCATGTGTCCTCCTCCCCAGTCAGCTTCCCAACAAAGGTCCCGAAGTACCTATGGGCTCACCTCAATTTCAAATCGTCTAATACTTGCTTTCCAAAAGGACAGAGACACTAAGGCTATAGAAGAGTGGAGGTGGGGATGTCTCTAAGAATACTTAGGACCATATAACTCTAGTTACATATCCCTGAAATGTGGATTTCTGTACTCAGTATTGAATGGGATTCTAATACCACAGTCTAATTTAGGCCACGGGTGACTATTCAAGACCAACATGGAAGTCAAGGTGATGTTCACCTAATAATGCTGGTCTTAGAGTAGGTCTGAGTCTCAGGGGTCTGTGCGTGAGGAATCCTAGTTGATTGGGGCTCTTGCTGTGGGGACGGAAAGAGCAGGGATAGCAGTATGCTTATTTTCAGTTTGTCAGCTGCTCTGGAAAACAGCCAAAATGAATGAGATACGGCAGGCCTTCGGGGTTATTGTAAGCCAAAGACAGGCAAGGCCCCTCCTTTTAAAAGCTCTGTGGAATTTAAAGTTTCATATATTTGGTTTGATGCAAATGTAAAACCCCTGAACTTTCCCCAGGAAAGTGTTAGCTCCCAGGAGCACCCAGTGGTCCCTAACTCCCTAGGTAGATTGGGTCTTGAGGGTGCTAAAAAGAACCTGACACAACCTAATGAGCCTCTGGCTTTGGCCAGTGTAGAAAGATTAATGAAGACCTTGGTCAGACCTATCTCCATGGCCGATGGCAGATTATTAGAAAGACTTGAAAACTCCATTTGTCCTAAAGGATGGAAGCCTAGTCGATGAAGGCAAGGAAAGGGATACATTTTCTAGCGTGCCAGGGTGCATGCAAACACAACCTCCAGGAAGACTGAACGAAGCTGAGCCCTGGCATCGCCCCAGAGGAGAGGGAAGGAGGCTGGACATTGAAAACAAGGCAGCCCACGTGTGGGAAGAAGAGCTGGTGAGCCTGCTGTGGTCGCGCTTTCTGTAACGGAAGTCCACGGCTGGGCTTTTTCTAGGCACGGGTTGCACCCTTTACTGGCAGTCATATTCGAGGGCTGACCCCTCCGCAGTGTGACTTCGGTCTGATGTTCACATCACGAAAATGCCAGGCTGTTTTTACTGTCTTTCCCGACTAGTGTTGACATTTGTAAGGAAAGAGGAAATCTGGATAAAAAGAATTCTGTTTTTGGCATTGTTAAAAAAAAAAAAAAAGTATTACTGAAAAGAGCAAAGGCTGTTTGCAGTGCTACATGGAAGCGAAGTCATTCTTTGCCATTTTGGAAGGCCAGGTAGTCTGTCTGTTTGTTTTAGCCCGCAGTGGTTACTAATGGTTTCAGAACAGCTCAAAGAGATTCCAATACAGGACACAAATATCCCTGCTATAATGGCCATCTCTTCTATTGCTGTCTTTTCTGTCATACAACTGTTGGGATTTTTGGGACTTTTCTTTTGTTTTATTTTTTATTTATTTTTGAGGTGGGGTCTCACTTTAAGCTCAGGCTGACCTGGAATTCACTCTATAGTCTCAGGGTTGCCTCAGACTCATGGTGATCCTCCTACCACTGCTGGGATTAAAGGCATGCGCCACCACGCCTGGCATCTGTTGGGATTTTTCTAAAGAATTACATTATACTTGGTCTGTGATGAGCTTGTGTTTTCTTTGAATTCCAAAGAAACCCTGAGTGATCCCCTGGATGGTTCTGCGGCAGCGGTAGGAAGAATGGAGATCGTATCCAGCTTTTTATCAGAGACCTGGAAGGAGATGGTTGTTGAGTTTGCCTCTTACTTCTTATGTATTTGGAAACTGAAATTGAGAGTGGTCACGTGACTTTTTCTGCAGCTACCCAGCTAGTTAGCCTGGGAAACGAGAAGTTCTATTTCCTGAAGCCTAGCTTGTTATCACAACATGAGCTCTGTCCACAAGAAGGGAATTCAGTTCAGATTCCCGTAGCTTTCAGACGCTTTGTGAATATGCCAGTTTTAGTAGAAACAGCTAATCAAGGTAACTATATCATCCCCAGTGAAGCACAATTTTAAGGGAAGATATTTGAAATAATTTAAACTACAGCACTAATTATTAGTCTGGTGGGGGATTTTTCTCATGCTGTATGATGTATTTGAACATAGTCTTAGTTAAGACTTTCGTTTTTTTTTTTGTTTTTTTTTTTTTGTTTTTTCGAGTTAGGGTCTCACTCTGGCCTAGGCTGACCTGGAATTCACTGTGTAGTCTCAGGGTGGCCTTGAACTCACAGTGATCGTCCTACAGTCTGCCCCCCGAGTGCTGGGATTAAAGGTGTGCACCACCACGCCCGGCTCTTAGTTAAGACTTCTTTTAACCCTAAGACCACTTCTTTGAGAATAAACACAGGCACTGTAGGACAAGTTTACACAGCCCCACACAAATAACAGACATAAGCCAGAGAAGGGAATAACATAGAGGGGAAGTGGTCCTCGTGGTGCTTTACGACACTGTATTTACAGAAATGCCCCTTTCTGTATTTCTAACTGATCCTCAGGGCAGCTTTGTGGAAGCAATAGGAGTAGAGAAGTACAAGTGCTTTCCAGACGGCAGAACCAAAGCTCTCCAGACGACAGAACCGAAGCTCGTAGGCACTGGGTGACTTGCCCATGCAGTTAAGAAGCTACTACTGAATTGGAGCTCACGCCGTGGCTCGCACTCCATGCCCGCAGCTCGGTCCTTTACCTCATGACACTCACGTGTTGCTGATAAGGCTTTAGAAAGCGACTCCCACATCCTCCATTTACTTTATCCTATCTTGTCCAGGACAGACCCTTCAAGGGCTGCCCTTTCTCTGCCCCGTGCCAGCTGTTTCCACTGCCTCATTTGTATTACTGTTCTCGTGCCCTGCACGGAGGGGAGAAGTCTTTGGACATCCCACAGTGAAGTTTTAAGGGAATAAATTCTTTTCTCCTTTCTGCCCTAACTTCAGACCCATTTATATGAGAAGAGCTGTTGTAATCATTGGCAATGCCTTGCCAGGCTGCCAGTGTTGAATAAAGGGCCTTCAATTTTAGAAAGAAGACCAAAAAAAAAAAAAAAATTCGAGTTAGCAAAGTTCATGGTTCCTTTTTTATTTTTCTAACCCAGCATGCATTTTTAGCTGTTATTTGTTTTGTTTTTTTTTTTTCACATATAACACTAGATGGCAGGATAGCTACACTCCAAAGCACCATTTCCTTTGTTTCTTGCTAGCTGGGGGTACGGGGCCTTGAATATGAAGCATAAACCATCTGTGACTCCAGGAGATTAGACCAACCAACCTGGCCGATATTTTCTTGACAGGGAACTGGCTGCAGTGATTCTAAAACATATGCTTCCAAGATACTTTTTTTTTTTTTTAAGTTTCCCTCTCTCTTACTCTCCCCCACCCGCCCCCAAGCTCCTTTGCATTTTAGTTTTTCTGCCACATTGCATTCTGGTACAGTGGTTAGATAAGGCCTGTAGGGAACTGCTTCGAAATGGCAGATTGGGATGGATTTACCCAGTAGTGCTGGTATTCTTGCCTTCACATGCCACTGGGTCATGGAGGTCTTGCAGGTAAGGCACCTAAGCTCTTGCCCTGAGAGCAACAGCTGTCCCATCAGAGGGACAGCCATCTCAGCTGGGTCAGCTTAAAGAGACTTCCCTTGCTCACCCACATATACAGAGCAGGATTGTGATCTTTTTTTTTTTTTTTTTTTTCTTCTCATTATTGCTGTTTTAAAAGAAAGCACCATCTTGGTTCTCTGTGTAGCTAGTTGCAAGTACTACCGCATGGCCAGTATGTCTCCTAATAATTTACTGCCGTCTCCTACCATGGATGTCTCACATACCACAGGACATACTAAGCTAAATTCAGCCATAGAACATGTTTTGTCCTTTCATGTCGTAAAGGGTGTAAACTTGGGCTACAGAAATACTTCTTTGGTCTTTTTTTTTTTTACTGGAAAGGAAAGAATAGTATTAAAACAAAACATTACATGCCAACTGGTAATAATAATAGTGTGCCTTGCCTTAAGAAACTCCAGTAAAGCCAAGTTTGAATGTCGAAAATTGATCAAACAAAAAAAAAATGATTTTAATTACAAAAGCCTTCTTTACGGCTGAAACCACAATCAGATTTCATTAACTGGTGAGCAACAGTCCCTGATGTGAATTATAAATGATTCCACCTACAAAAATAAAGGGGAAAAAACAAAACCTATTTCAATCTCAACTTTTTAGGAACCCAATTGTTGCATAAAACAAAAAAAAAAAACAAGTAGCTTGCCATTTTACACACATACTTACGTCACATCCTGTACACTTCCCAACCCAGAATCCCATGGTAGTTTTCGGTTTTTAGCAGGGGGTGTGTGTGTGGGGGGGGGGAGTCCTGATAATATCCTAATGTTACACATGCAGCATTGGTGACAGGAAGGGGTCTTGATGATATGACCAAGGTGAGTCAGTCATCAGGGTAATCCTGTAGATTAGGGATCCAGGGGTTTTTGTTTATACGTTTCCTGACTGGGTCGCAATTCTTTCACTAAAATAAACTGTATGACTTGTAAGAATTCCTCAAACATCCATACATCAGACCAGGGATATTAGTTGCAGGCCACCACTATGGTGATGCTTTGAAGCTTGGAGAGGGTGGTGAGGTCTTCTCATTTGTTCCTTAAGAAAGAAATGTCATAAAAATTCCAAAGCAGAGATCAAATTTCCAGGGGGAGGGGCCTCTTTGTGGTGCCTTGTTTTTGCACTTGCATCAATTATTGTGTTGTACAGAATCCCCTTATGAGAGCTCAAGGGCATGCTCCAAACTTCTGAATTTAGCATTTATTCTGAATTCCTAATTTGTGATATTTTTGTTGTTATTCCTTCCTCTATCCTTCCCCGCCCCTCTTTGTCCTGTCATTATTTTGATATTTCTTTAATTCATTGATATTTTCTGCCTCTAAGTCCACAGCAAATGTGTCTTTGCATTTTTGAATGGCTTTTCCCTCCGTTCAGGCCATGCGTTTATGTTTTTGGAATAGAAGGATGGCAAAAATGAGTCATAGTTTGTTTCTATATTTGCTTCTGCATCAAGAAGCCGGATCTTCTCCCTATAAAACCTAAGCTATAGAGCTCTGTAGCGTACTTTTCGGGAGAACAATCAAAATGTAGTCCATTTCTTTAATTAAATACTTTCAAACATTACAAAATTCTTTGGATTTGTAATCTAAAGTGGTACTGGCCTTTTCATTTTTCTTAATAAGAAAAAAACATACCGAAAATAGACAAAACTATCCCCCAAATACTCGAAGAACAGGCCTTTCAGGGGTTCTCCAAGCCTGTTCCCAGCCTTAGGACACCAGTATTAGTTCATTGAAGGCCTCAGCTACATCCCAGTGACAGCTCAGACCTAGGGGGCTAGGATCCAACCCTAAGCAAGTCAGAAGTAGAGCTGGGGTCAGGAGGCATCTGCAGAGGGGAGATACTAAGGGCAAAATTAAATGTCTGCTACAGCCAGCGTGTAGCCAGAGGCTCACCAGTCGGAGCACTTCCATTCTCGTGGACACGAGCTCTGTGCTTGCCTTGATTTCAGCATAGAAACACAGTGAATATTCTTGAAGGTCAGTTTAGTAAACTCTCCAGCACAGCCTCATAATTTATATGAATTGGGAGGGAAAATGCTTCCAGAGAAAAGAGAGATGCTAGGCAAGCAACTTTGTCTCTGACTAATTGTTAAGAGGCTCTGCTGTTTGAAGTCATTGACAACTCCTTGATTTTTATATGGCAGAGTCAAGAGGAGGAAAAAGGAAAAAATTCATCTTCTTTGGTTGTACTTTACAAGGTGGAAGTTTTCTTCTCTCTCTTTCTCTTCCCCTTTCTCTCTCTCTTTTTAAAGTAAATAAGCAGGTCCCTTTATCTGTTGCTGATATGGGAGTATATCAATATATTCCTATAGTTCATTTCTTCATGAAAAAAATAATCTTTTAAATTTTTCTTTTTTAATTTATTTTTATTGACAAGTTCTTTCATAGTTATAGACAATATTTCATAGTTATAGACAATAAACCCATGGCCTCTTTTTTTCTTTCTTCCTTTCTCTCTCTCTTTCCCTTCCTCCCTCCCTCCCTTCCTTCCTTCTTTCCTTCCTTCCTTCAATAGATTTTTGTTTTTAGACTTCGCATCGCTAGCAGTGGCCAGTAGGCTCAAACTCTCTGTAAAGTCTAAATTTACTGTTGGGTCCTCCCCCTGAGTTTGTGCACCTCAAGGAGCCCATCCTATTAAAATTCCTTCTTGAAAGCATAAGGTGAAAGAGCCAAACATGTGTTGTTTTCTCGGAGGGAAAGCAGCTTTGGAAGGGAAGAGGTCCCAGCCCCTTTTCTATTTTAGATACTGGTAAATAACTTGGAACCTGTGGAAGCTCTTGAAGGAATGTAGAGGAGTTGTCCTTTTGACTCCAGTGTTCATGACAACAAAATAAAGGAAATAATTTTAAGTTAAGAGACTGTCTATGATGGGCTCTGCTCTCGGAAATACCCGCTGATGTCACATCTGTCCCTGTAGGTGCACAAACTCATTCACAGACATCCTTGTCCACTGCCTAAATGAAATTTTCACACTTTTGTGCTATGCTTTTCCAGCTTAGCCCTTACCAAAGTATGAAGTACTGGTTTCAAGAGAGTACAGTGCTGCTCAGGCTAACATGCTAACATGCTAACATGCTAACATGTGCATGTAAAATCTTCCATTTTGTAATGTTATCGTGTCTGTTCTCACTCTGCCACTTTTATTCAGTCATTTTCATGAAGACCGACCTGCATGAATCAGTAAGTACGGAAGGAACTTGGCTCATTCAGGTTTCAGAGGAATGTCTATTACAGACATTCTTCCTTTTGAGCCCCTTATTTCTAAAAGGTCTCTTGTAGTTTGTACAAAACAGAAGCTTAAATTCTTCTTCAAATCCTACAGGAACTGAGTATATCTCATCCAGGCAGCAAGATGGCGACTTTCTAAAACCATATTTTATCTCTGGAAATTCTGAGATTTTGAGAGTGACATAGCCCTAATTCTCATGAAAACAATCTGTATCAGTACTCAAATGATGGTCCTTTCTACTGTTATCCCAACAGCATGAGAAATTACACAAATAGGGGAGGAGAAACAGGACTATCTCAAATACTATATATGTATCTTGTGGAGGCCAGAGGAAAACACCAGGTGTTGTTTTTCTCAGGTACCATCCACCTTTAAAAAAATATAACTTATTTATTTATTTGAGAGAGGAGGGAGAGTGGGCATGCCAGGGCCTCTAGCCACCACAAACAGACTCCAGATGCATGTGCCACCTTTGTGCATCTAGCTTTACATGTGTACTGGGGAATCAAACCTGGGTCCTTTGGCTTTGCTGACAAGTGCCTTAACCGCTAAGCCATCTCTCCAGCCCTATCCACCTTTTTTTTTTTTTTTTTTTTTTTTGAAACAGGGTCTTTCATTGTTCTGGAGCTTGTCCAGTAGAGTAGACTGGCTGATCAGACACCCCTGGGGACCTGTCTGCCTCTTCCTTATCAGCACTGGTTTGACAAGCACACCCCATGATGCTAGGCTTTTTTACATGGGTTCTGGGGATGGAATTCAGCAAAGCAAGAACTTTACCTAAGGAACTTTACCTAGCCCTTGGGTATGAATTTTGAATTTACATTTAAGTACGGTCTTAGTTTATATTCTGGAAATTTAATACACTTCTCTTAGTTTTAATCTATTTTCCAACGTTTCCTTCATCACGATTATTTTTATTATTCATATACACATAGACAAGTATACATACACATCTCCCTTTTGCCAAACAATGAAAAAATGTGCACAATATTTCTAATAGAGTCATATAAACTGTTTTATAACTTCTCTTTTCTGTAGCAATATTGCAGAAATAATATAGTTTTTTTTTTTTTTTTTTGGCTTTTCAAGGTAGGGTCTCGTTCTAGCCCAGGCTGACCTGGAATTCACTCTGTAGTCTCAGGGTGGCCTCAAACTAACAGGGATCCTCCTACCTCTGCCTCCCAAGTGCTGGAATTAAAGGCGTGCACCACCATGCCCGGCTTAGTTTATTCTTTTTAAACAGCTGCCTGTTGTCACATTGTGTGTGTGTGTGTGGTGTGTGTGTGTGTGTGTTCATTCTTAACCCGTTTGTTGGACCGGGCGTGGTGACACATGCCTTTAATGCCAGCACTCAGGAAGCAAAGGTAGGAGGATCGCCAAGAGTTCGAGGCCAACCTGAGACTACATAGTGAATTCCAGGTCAGCCTGAGCTACAGCGAGACCCTGGCCTTGAAAAACAAAACAAAAACAAACACACGAACAAAAAAACTTAACCCATTTGTTGTTGATGGACATTTAGGTGGTGTGTTAGTCTTTTCTTGTTTTCTGTCACTATGCCAAATAGCTGAAAGAAACAAAGGGGGAAAGGTTTATTTTGGCTTTAGGTGTGAGGTTTCCATCCAGGGTTTGCTGGGTCCATTGCTTGTGGCAAGACAGAAAAGTCCTAAGGGAAGATCATGGCAGAGGAAAGCTGCTCACCTCCGAGCAGCTAAGAAGCAAGGAGGAATCACAGGAAGAGGCCGAGGCCAAGACACCCCACTGAAAGGCACACCCCCAGCATCCCCCTTCCTCTACCTAGCTTCCCACTTCCACCCCTCCACCACCTCCCAATACTGCATTCTGAATCCATCAGTAGATTGAACCATTGGTGAGGTCAGAACCCTCGTGATTCAGTGGTCCCTGGAAGAACCCTCATTGACACACCCAGAGACACTTCCAGAGACCAATGAAGTGGAGTTGACAGTGAAGATTAGCCATCACAAGTGGTTTCTGAGCCGGGCATGGTGGCGCACGCCTTTAATCCCAGCACTGGGGAGGTAGAGGCAAGAGGATTGCTGTGAGTTCAAGGCCACCCTGAGACTCCATAGTGAATTCCAGGTCAGCCTGGGCAAGAGTGAGACCCTACCTCGAAAAAAAAAAAAAAAAAAAAAAAAAAAACCACAAGTGGTTTCTGATTTTCCACTATTTTAGTCAATACTATAGTGTTATGTTCTCTTTTTTCTATTGAAATAACCACTCTTTATAAATTTGGTCAAATTCTCCATTCAAGGCAGAAAAATATAAAGAAAGCAAAATTTTCTTAGTCATAATCTTCTCTAGCATTGTGGTATATTTCTTTCCAGACTTTTAAAATTTATGTTTGTACATTAACAAAATTGATGTCATACTATCTATAGAAATTTTTCCACTTAACATTTTATTTTACATATATTCTCACATCCTTTAACCTTTCTTTTGAAAAGTTTTGTCTTTGGCTTATAGCTTATTTTTCTATTAAAATAGAAATGTGTGTTTTATATTGATTTACAAGAAATTTTTATATAGTAAAACTGTTAACCCTTTATCTTATATTTGCTTCAGTTATTTTTTCCTAGTTTTTCAGTTGATTTTTAATTATGTTTATGACATTATTTGTCTGTGAAAATTTTATGTAATCCAATATTTCAGTATTGTAGTTTTAGAAAGAAAGACCTTAAGGGAGGCTGTAACACTAGGAGATATATCCTTTCAGTACTTATTCACTATCATTTCAAGTATTTTATATGTATAAATATCTGTACACTTACTATTTGCATCAGTCCTTTGTTTCATTAATTAAGGCATAAGGCATATATAAGTAGCATTGAGGGGCTGGAGAGATGCTCAGCAGTTAAAGGCACTTGCTTGCAAAGCCTGATAACCCAGGTTTGATTCCCCAGTAGCCATGTAAAGCCAGATGCACAAGGTGGTACATGCATCTGAAGTTCATTTGTAGGAATAGAAGGCTTCAATCTCTCTCTATTTCTCTCTCAAATAAGCAAATAACAATTCAAAATTAAAAGTCAAAAAATTCAAAATCAAAAGAAGTAACACTGAGATTGAAACTCAGACAATGTGGCTGTGAGCCCATAGTCTTACCCACGGCATATATTGCCACCATATTTGACCTCAAGTATGGCCCTGTGTCTCAACAGTCACTAAACACAAATGAAAAGTATTCATCTTTTTCTTCTGATTACTTAGTGTTATATTTCATTTTATTGTGGCTGGATCTTACCTTGATGTGATGTAAAGTGGGCTCATACTGAATTATTTCAGTTAACGAATGTTTCAAATATACTCTCCCTTCACATTAATCACTTTTTCAATTTTTTATTTCATCAGAGTTCTTGGTTTGGTTTCTTTATTGACTTTGGTTTGCACGATTTTATAGAATCTCGTGTTGTTCTTAGATTAAAAGGTTCATGAAATAAAATGGATTATTGCTTCAAGTTTCTTAAAATTTATATGCATCTGCACATATCAGAAGCATCTAGGCCAGCCTGGGCTATACAGTGAGTTTACAGGCCAGCCTCAGCTATAGAAGGAAAAACTGTTTCCAACAAACAAAACAAGAACAAGAACACCCCTTGTTCTCCAAAATTAAGGAGGTCCATGAAATTGGACAATAAAGTATATCTCAATTTACAATAACTCTTAACAAAAATTGGGCACTTCCTTCAATCTAAATGTACACAATAATCAGTCATATTAGTAGTACCCAGGACTTTTCATAGCAGATAGTTAATATTATAGATGCATAGTCTTTTACTGCTTAAGAAGCACATTTATGAATATTTCTTTTTTAATTTATTTTATTTATTTGAGAGAGAAACATAAAGAGAGGGAGAGAGAGAGAGAATGGGTATGCCAGGACCTTCAGCTGCTGTAAACAAACTCCAGATGCATGTGCCACCTTGTGCATCTGGCTTACATGGGTCCTGGGGAATAGAACCTCAGTCTTTTGGCTTCCAGGCAAATGCCTTAACCACTAAGCCATCTCTCCAGCCCATTTATGAATATTTCAAATGTTTAAAATTATTTCAAGCCAGGCATGGTTGCACACACCTTTAATCCCAGCACAAAAGAGGCAGAGGTAGGAGGATTACCATGAGTTCAAGGCCACCCTGAGACTACATAGTGAATTCCAGGTGACCCTGAGCTAGATTGAGACACTACCTCAAAAAACAAACAAACAAACAAAAAAATCGAAACATTGGTTCTCTTATATTCCTATGTTTTATTATATGCAGTTGAAATCATATTTCTGAGACAAGGTAGCTAGGCTTTACCAATCACCTGAGCAAGCCAGTGGGCTTTATAAATACCCATAGGGTAGGTGGAGAGGCTGAATGATCAAGAGAACATTTGGGGGGATCTGGAAACTAGGCCAGCCTGTGCCTCTCTGATGCCTTGATTCCTTCACCTCTTTTTTTCTTTTCTCTTCCTTCCTTCTTTTTCTCCTTCCTTCCTTCCTTCCTTTCTTCCTTTCTTCCTTTTTTTCTTCTTTTTTATAGAGGTAAGGTCTCACTGTAGCCCAGGCTGACCTGGAATTCACTCAGTAATCTCAAGGTGGCCTTGAACTCACAGTGATCCTCCTGCCTCTGCCTCCCCAGTGCTGAGATGAAAGGCGTGTGCCCCCACGCCCGGCTCCTTCACGTCTTTCTCCTCTTAGTAGAACTGTTTGTCCTCTTCCATCTCCTTCTCATTTCATGTTCCTTCCCATTCCTTTTCACTCAGGGTCTCTCTTCCCCTCTGTCTTCCATTCTGTCCCTTCTGTTTCTTTCTCACTGCCTTCTTCTTTCACGCAGATCATTTCTTTTTCTTTCTCTACCTTTTTCTTCTCTCTTTCTGCCTTTAGGAGTTTGTGTTCCAGCTATTTTTTTTTTTAATTTTTTTGTTTATTTATTTATTTGAGAGTGACAGAGAGAAGGAGGCAGAGAGAGAGAGAGAGAGAGAGAGAGAGAGAGAATGGGCGCGCCAGAGCTTCCAGCCTCTGTAAACGAACTCCAGATGCGTGCGCCCCCTTGTGCATCTGGCTAACGTGGGTCCTGGGGAATCGAGCCTCGAACCGGGGTCCTTAGGCTTCACAGGCAAGCGCTTAACCGCTAAGCCATCTCTCCAGCCCTGTTCCAGCTATTTTTAAGAAGACAACAACACCTTTTGTCTTTGTGCTCTAAGAATGAATTCAAGCACAGAGATAAACGAAAAGGGCAGAGAGAAAGAGTTGATCATGTTGACAAGAAGTTGAGAGCAGGATTTGCTCCAGGCATAAAGGTAAAGGAGGCAGTTTTGAACTGGCCTTAGAGGGCATCTGCCTGGCTCACATGGGTGGCCCCAAGACAGCTGTAGACCCTGGTTATATGGTTTCCTAGTATCAAGTCCCAGTTTCATAACAGGCCTATTGAACTCCGTTTATGATATTTTCCCTCAGAAGACAATCATTCAGTCTGATTATCAAAGAACCCACAAGGAGATCGTGTTTTAGAGAATGAGACCATTAGACTGTATTGTTGAGTTGTAGTCATTTCTTTGGGACTGGTTCCAAAAGTGCGTATCTTTTATGGACAACAGTTATCATATAATTTTCTCACCTGCAGTGGAAGCTTTTGATGCCTGAAATGAGTTAGTTTTTAGTTACTGGATGTTTGCACTATGATATCCCCTATCCAATGCAACCTAATAGTCACTGGTTGCAAATGCCATTTATATAATCTGGATGGCTATAGAATTTTTCTTTCTTAAAGTAATTTCTACATCTGGGATAATGCCGTTTTTCTACACCAAAAACATTAGCTCGTCTTACAGCTAATATAAGCTGAAAATTAGAGGTGCCTGAGGGAGGGAAATGAGGCAGATGGATTGTTTACATGAGTGCTATAGTTTCACTTTTTATGCACCAGTCACCTTGGAAGAATTAATGCCCTGTAAGTGTGCCAATCAGATTGCCCCAGCCATCTCTAAACATTCCATTTGGTTTATTAGAATAATAAATACAGTGTGAAAAAAAGTTCATGTGGATCCAGGCGTGTTACACTGTGGTGAGTTGGAGAAATACGCGCTGCACCTTACCTCTGGCTTGACTCGGGCAGTGACAAGGGCTTGGACAGGTGGGGACAGGCTTACTGTTTGGGTATTGAATGTCATGACTGATCTCCACCATTATAACCCTTAGAAATCTCTGTAGGCTATTCAGAGCCAAAGCTGATGGCCACTTCATTGGCCATTTCTGTCATGCTTCTTGTCATGTGATGTCTACTGAGTGGTCTATTTGGAAAGGATTGGAAGGTTTTTTGTTTTTGTTTTTTATCATCCTTCTGGATGGATTTGGGTACCTGTAGTTACCCCCCAAAAAAAACTTATCAGAAAGTCCATTCGGGCTTTCGGCTGATTTTATCACTGGAAGTCTGCATTCATTTCTGTGAGGGAAAGTTTACTTTTTTTAATATGCCTCTTCTCATTTTCTTGAAGCTTGGGTTCCGCCAGCAACAAGCCCGCTGGGCTCAGGTGAAGAGCCCTGGAAGTCATCACACTGTGTTTTCCCTCAAGCTGCTTTCCTGACCCAAGGCCAGTTCTCTATCCTACCATGTTTCCAAGGCCCGGGTCAAATCCCACCTTCTTCCTGAACCTTTCCTGTTGTCTTAATCATGTCACTCATCTCTCTTGCTTCTAAACTTTTACAGCTCTGATGCTCATAGTAAAACAGAAACTTTTGGCATAGGCAGCAATTAAGTAAAACAAGACAAGCACTCGAACTTCAGTCTAGGGTTTCTTCATATAAGAGAGATCGTAAGTAATCAGTTTTTCCCATCTCCTTCTCTTCACCCCTCCCCTTCCTTCATAGAAGGGATTCAGTCCAGGACATCGCTCATGTTAATCACATATGCTCATTGAGCTATGCCCCAGTCCCAGTAATGGATATTTTTAAGAACAGAGTTTTGATTTTCTACTTATTTGCTTACTTTCTGGACTATAGATTCTAGGAAAAAAAATGAATAAAATCTGAAATTGAAAATGACAGTACAAAATGACCAATGCACCAGTCAAATTCATTAAGTCTTACTTATAAAGGGAAAATTATTTCAATGTCTAACAACAGAAAAGTTGGCTGTAATATGTACATATACTATATTGTTTATATTAGTTGATAATTTGAAATTAAATGATTTTGAATATTATGCATTAGTAAGAATTTTATATAAGGCTAAGCAGAATACAAATTTATGAAATGTATATATTAGGAGCAAGATTAGAGGGAAACACAGGGCTGGAGAGATGGCTTAGTGGTTAAGGCGCTTGCCTGCAAAGCCTAATGATCTATGTTCTACTCTCCAGATCCCACATAAGCCAGACACAGAAGGTGATGCAAGTGTGCAAGGTTGCACACCTGCACAAGATGATGCACACATCTGGGGTTTGATTGCACTCTCTGGAGGCCCTGGCACACCAATTCTCTCTCTCACACATACACATTAAAAAAAGAAGAAGAAGGAAACACACGACACATGTGGTAGTACATGCCTTTAATCCCAGCACTCAGGAGGCAGAGGTAGCAGGATCATATGAGTTCAAGACCACCCTGAGACTACATAGTGAATTCCAGGTCAGCCTGGGGTAGAGCAAGACCCTACCTTGAAAAACCAAAAAAAAAAAAAAAGGTGGCAATACAGATAAGTGAAAATGGTTGGTTTGCTGAAGTTGGGAAATTTTTTAACTGAAAGATTTTCAGCATATTATAAAACCCAAAGGTTTATTATATGAATATGTTAGGGCTTGAAGGTATTCTCTGTGACCATTTTTGGCATCCTAACTCAAGTGTAAGCTCTGTAAAAGTGGAGCCTATATCTTTCTCCCGCCCCTTGTGCTTTTAAAGGGTGGAGTGTTACAAGCAGGTAATTAATGCTTTGGATTCATAGATAGACTTGTTAGTTATGAGGAAAGTAAAGACAGTCAAGGGCTGGAGAGATGACTCAGCACTTAAAGGTGCCTGTGTGCAAAGCCTGTCAGCCTGGGTTCAATTTCTCAGATCCCAAGTAAAAGCAGATTCACAAAGTAGGGCATGTGTCTGGAGTTCATTTGCGGCAGCAAGAGGCCCTAGAGCATCCATATTTTCCCTCTGTCTCGCTCCCTCTTTTTCTCTCCCCCACGTATGTGCGCACTCTCACTCATAAATAAAAATATTATAAAAAACCAAAAAAATTTTAAAGACATTCAAGCTAAAGCATGGAATTTACTTTTTTGAGTACTCATTAGGTGGCAGATGCTGGGCTTTGGGCTAGATATTTAATATCATTGATTTCATTCAAATATTTATAAAATCGGTCTGGAGAGATGGCTTAGCGGTTAAGCGCTTGCCTGTGAAGCCTAAGGACCCCAGTTCGAGGCTCAATTCCCCAGAACCCACGTTAGCCAGATGCACAAGGGGGCGCATGTATCTGGAGTTTGTTTACAGAGGCTGGAAGCTCTGGCGCGCCCATTCTCTCTCTCTCTCTCTCTCTCTCTCTCTCTCTGTCTCTGCCTCCTTCTCTCTGTCACTCTCAAATAAGTAAACAAACAAACAAAAATTTATAAAATCATGGAAGTAATTTCCACTCACTTTTAGTGATGAGGTACTCAAAATTCAGGAACATAAATGACTTGTATGAGATGATCTGGTTAGAGAGATTAGAAACTATGCTTTAAAAAATTATTTGATTGAGCCGGGCGTGGTGGTGCACGCCTTTAATCCCAGCACTCTGGAGCCAGAGGTAGGAGGATTGCTGTGAGTTCGAGGCCACCCTGAGACTCCATAGTGAATTCCAGGTCAGCCTGGGCTAGAGTGAGACCCTACCTCGAAACCTCCCCCCAAAAAATATTGTATTTTATTTGAGAGAGGGAGAGAGAAAGAGATGGGAGAGGGGGAGAGAATGGGCGTACCAGACCTCCAGCCACTGCAAATGAACCCCAGGCACATGTGCCACCCTTGTACATCTGGCTTGTGTGGGTTCTGAGGAATTGAGCCTGGGTCACTAGGCTTTACAGGCAAGCACCTTAACTGCCAAGCCATCTTTCCAGCCCAGAAACTATGCTTTTATCCTTTGTTTGTTTTGTTATTCTAGAAATGTATCTTTTAAATCAATAATATTATGTTACCAAAGCCTTGGAAAGTTCCCATGAACTTTTTATCTTCATAAAACTTAAAGACTATAGCTGGTCCTTGTGGCATACATTTGTAATCCCAGCTACTAGAGAGGCTGAGGCAGAAGGATCACAGTTCAAGGCCTGCCTGAACTACAGAGCAAGATCAAGGCCAGTCTTGATAAATTAGTCAGAACCAACCCCCAAATAAAAAGTTTTTTGTTTTTTTTTTTAAGGGCTGGGCTTGAGAGATGGCTTAGTGGTTAAGGTGCTTCCCTGAAAAGCCCAAGGACTCATGTTCGACTCTCCAGGTCCCATGTAAGTCAGACGCACAGTGACACAAGCACATAAGGTCACATATGCGCACAAGGGGGCACACACATCTGGAGTTTGATTGCAGTGGCTGGAAGCCCTGGTGTGCTGATTCTGCCTCTCTCATACTCTCTCAGTCTCTTGCATAAAAAAAAAGGCCAGTCTGTTGGGCTTGCCTCAAAAAAAAATAAAAATAAATAAATAAACAAGAAAGGGCTGAGGATATAGCTCAGTGGTAGAGTGCTTGCCTAGTATGTGCACTGCCCAAGTTTCAATCCCAGGTATTGAGAAAAGGAAGGCAAAGAAAGAATATGGGAGAAGAAGAGGGGGAGGGAAGAAGAGGAGAGAAGAAAAGCTAAAGGCTTTAGATTGTAATAAATTTGTATGTATATTACTAATAATGATTTCTATAGTTCCTTGAAAGTATAATTTATTGTACAAAAACATGTCACCTAAGAATAGTCTTCTTGGGCTGGAGAGATGGCTCAGCAGTTAAGGCACCTGCCTGCAATGCCTAATGATCCGGGTTCAATTCCCCAGTACCCAGGTAAAGCCAGATGCACAAAGTGGTACAGGCATCTGGAGTTCATTTGCTGTGCTGGAGGCCCTGGCGCTCTCGTTCTGTCTCCACCCACCCCCCTGCAAATAAATAAATAAAAATTTAAAAATTTTTTGAAAAAAGAAGTCTTCTAATGTGTGTGTGAGTCTGTGTGCACATATGTGTGAGTCTGTGTGCACATGTGTGTGAGCGCCAGGAGTGTCAAGCACTGAATGCTTCACCTTTCCAGCCACGTTTCCACTCAAGGCTTTCCCACAGACTGCCAGTTGTTTGAGTCATGACCCATAAGACAGTTTTTCAGAAAGCATTGTTTCCCCTCCTTTACACAGTGGTACTGTTTAAGTCAGACTTTTGTGGTTGTGAAGAGTGGAGGCCCACTTAACCTTCCTCAAATGACAAAAATCTGTACTGCAAAGGAAGAAAAATCTCTCAGAAATTGAAAGACAAAAGCCGTGGCTGGGCAGAGATTCACTGATGCTTCTCAGCTACAGTCCCAGCCACTTCTCCTAGGCCCACCTCCCACGGGCAAATTCTCACCTTACTTTCTGCCCTTGACAGTGAACTTTGATTGGAGACAGACAGGTCAGCTTGGCTTGAAAAGTGGCCGGCCAGGCCACCAGTAGTGGAGGCTCCAGAATTCTTACGTAGGAAGTTTATCAAACAAAATACCCAACCAGGAGCAGCTTATGGAAGGAAAACTGGTTTAATGAGGCTTACAGTTCCAGAGGGCCCCATCATGGCCGGGAAAGCATGGCAGCCTGGAGTGGGAAGAAGGAAAAAGAGAGAGGGAAAGAGAGAGAGAGAGAGAGAGAGAGAGAGACGATAGCAAATGTGGCTAGGCTATAAATCCTCAAGGCCTGCTCCAAGTGACATACTCCCTCCAGTAGGGCTCCACTTTGCAAAGATTCCATAACCTTCCCAAATGACGCCCACCAAGCTAGGGGTCAAGTGTCAAGCACATGAACCTGTAGGGAGTATTTTACATTCAAACCACCACACTCTGTGATGTACATGTATGCTTGTGTGTATGTGCGTACGTGTGTGTGTGTGCGAGTGCATGTGTATGTGTGTGCGTGTATGTGTATGTTGGGCACTGGGACTTATCATCGCTTGCTATTATAGTTTATATTTACTTGTTTGCCTATATTCTTTTTATATGATACTAGATTACAAATTAACCCCGAATAGTGGTTTAAAACACTAACAGTGGGCCTGGAGAGATAGTTTAGCGGTTAAGGCATTTGCTTGCAAAGCCTGAAGGATCCTGGTTTGATTCTCCAGGACCCACGTAAGCCAAATGCACAAGGGCTACATGCATCTGGAGTTCGTTTGCAGTGGCTGGAGGCCCTGGCCCGCCCATTCTCTCTCTCTCCCTCCTTCCTTCTCTCTCTCAAATAAATAAATAAAATACATTAAAAATATTTTTGAGCCGGGCATTGTGGCGCATGCCTTTAATCCCAGCACTCGGGAGGCAGAGGTAGGAGGATCACCATGAATTCGAGGTCACCCTGAGATGACATAGTGAATTCCAGGTCAGCCTGGGCTAGAGTGAGACCCTACCTCAAAAAAAAAACAATAAATAAATAAATTAAATAATAAAAAATAAATTTTTTGAAAAACACTAACAGAGATTTATGTTGCTTCAGAATCTGGGAGTTGAGGAGATCAGCGAGTGAGTTTGTACACAGGGCCGCTCATGCAGTAGACGGGGCTCCCAGCCTGTGGTGTGGCTAGGGTGGCCTTGAAGGCTTCTCATTAAAAGTCCGGTGTCTTGCTAAGATAACTCAAAATAGTTAGAACTGGGATAGCTGGAGTTTCTCCTCTTCCTCTCCTCCTCCTCCTCTTCCTTTTCCTCTTCCTCTTTCTCCTTTACCTTCTTCCACCCCGCCCCCCATCTTCTTACACAGCAGCTACATGATAGACTTCTGACCTGGCACTTGAGGGCTCCCAGAGTTAGTATGTTGAAAGAAACAAGCAGAAATGATATGATCTTTTGAAGTCTAGACCCAGAACTCAGGTAGCACCACTTCCAGAACATTCTGTGTCTCTGGGCAATCCCAGAGACTCATCTTCATTCAGGGGAAGGGTACATGGATCCAGTCTTTTTTTTTTTTAATTATTTTTTGTTCATTTTTATTTATTTATTTGAGAGTGATGGAGAGAGAGAGAGAGAGAGAGAGAGAGAAAGAGAGAGAAAATGGGCGGGCCAGGGCTTCCAGCCACTGCAAACGAACTCCAGATGCAGGGCCCCCTTGTGCATCTGGCTAACGTGGGTCCTGGGGAGTCGAGCCTCAAACCAGGGTCCTTAGGCTTCACAGGCAAGCGCTTAACCGCTAAGCCATCTCTCCAGCCCGGATCCAGTCTTCTGGGAGAGTTATATTATAGAGCTTTCAAGCGCAGTTTAATACCAACACCATCTTCCCGACTACAACATTGGCTCCAGGAGGGCAGGGAATTTGTCCTGGTTGTTTCTATAATCACAACATCTAAACAGAGCCTGCCACATAGAAGGTCTTCTATTACATCGATTGAATGAAGTGATTAGAATTACTCAAGTCTGGAGGCTTTTTTTCTTCTCAAAATAAAAAAAGGAGAGATGCTAAATAAACATCCTCTCAGGTGGCCGTCAATGAATACAAGTGTTTCTTTCAAACTATGGAATTTTACTTCTCTTTCATGCACTGTTGCTAGTAATGATATGATTATAAATTATAATCAAATTCTTGAATTTCTCAAGAAATCTAACTGTAGCTTTTAGGTGATTGTGAATAAATCTTATAATGTTGAAAATCACATTTAGAGGTGGAGGTGAGCCAGACGGTGCACCAGCCCTTTCCCACTCAATCTTCGCTCCATCCGGACTACCTAGTCTCTTCATATTTGGGGGTGGGGGGAATCTGACAAACTGCAAAGACAAGGGACGTCGCTTAGCTGCTGAGAGAAGGCTGAGAGGTATAGCTCGGTGGTGGAATGTGTGCCTAATCCCATGTATTCCCAAGGCCCTAGGTTTGCTACCTAGCATGCAAAAGACAGATGGCCGACCAAGGTAAATACAGACCTGTGATGGGCATGTGCCATTATACTTTTTTTTGTTTTGTTTTGTTTTTCAAAGTAGGGTCTCACTCTAGCTCAGGCTGACTTGGAATTCACTCTGTATTCTCAGAGTGGCCTTGAACTCATTGTGATCCTACTTCTGCCTCCTGAGTGCTAGGATTAAAGGCATGTGCCACCACGCCCTGCTCACCATTATACTTTAAAACTATATATATATATTTTATTTTTATTAATTTATTTGAGAGAGAAGGAAAGAGTTAGAGAGAGGGAGAGAGATGGGGAGACAGAGAGAATGGGCACACCAGAGCATCCAGCCACAGCGAATGAACTCCAGACACAAGCCACCTTGTGCATCTGGCTTTCGTGGGTCCTGGGGAATTGAAACTGGGTCCTTTGGTTTTTGCAGGCAAGCACCTTAACCACTAAGCCATTTCTCCAGGCCCCACTATACCTTTTACATTAGCTCAAGTCTAGTCAAAAGAATGTTGGCAACAAATTTTATAAAATAAACTATCTTATGGCCCTAGAAAATTTTGGGAAGTAGAAAGTTATTTAGTTTAGTCTTTAATTTCCAGTTGGATATCTTCCAGTGCATACTTTTGTCAAAAATTTCCAAAAAAAAAAAAAAACACGGCCCAGCACTTGTGTCATTAGTATCTAGAGGAGAAACTTCCTTCCAGAATCTATAGATTCTCTCAGTCATTTCCTTCATTGTTTGTTTTGTTTTGTTTAATTCAAAAGCCTGTGGATTCCTCATCAAAAAAACCTAGATTTTGAAAATTCATGTGATATGTGGTTTTCTATCTCACAACAAAATGAGCTATATTATAGTTTAACCGAGAAAATGGTTTTGGGGAAATAGAGTGAATATTGGTTGAGTCTCAGGACTCAGGTTCAACTTCATGTCCTTTAAAATCATGTCACTTTAAGCCAGGCATGGTGGCGCATGCCTTTAATCCCAGCACTCGGGAGGCAGAGGTAGGATTGCCGTGAGTTCGAGGCCACCCTGAAACTACATAGTGAATTCCAGGTCAGCCTGGGCTAGAGTGAGACCCTACCTCGAAAAAAAAAAAAAAAAAATCATGTCGCTTTAAGGTCCAGTTTTCTCCTGTGTAAAAGCAAGGATAGAAACCAAATTTCCATCTGCATTATTATAAGAATTAAGTAGTCTGTGTAGAGGTAACTAAGGTGATGACTTGAATAATAGAAGATATTCTGGAGTATATTATTTATACATCCATTCACAATGAGATGTTACAACCATGCTAATGTTTGGGGTTAGAAAATGATACTGCAGGTCTGGAGAGATGGCTTAGCAGTTAAGGCACTTGCCTACAAAGCCAAGGGACCCAGGTTCAAATCCCCAGGACCCACGTAAGCCAGATGGACAAGGTGGCACACACATCTGGAGTTCCTTTGCAGTGGGTGAAGACCCTGGCACACCCATTCTCTCTCTCTCTCTCTCTCTCTCTCTCTCTCCCTGCCTCTTTCTCCCCCTCCCCCTCAAATAAACAAATAAAACTAAAATAATAAAAAGAAAAGAAAACAATAGTGCAAAGTATGGCCCTGGATATTGTAAATCAGTGAAAACGCAAAGACTCCAGGCGTGGTCTGAGAAGTAGTCTTCCTCTGGGCTCCTCCTACTCTCCTGTTTCTCTCTCTCTCTCTCTCTCTCTCTCTCTCTCTTTTTTGTTTTTTTGAGGTAAGCTCTCACTGAAGCCCAGGCTGACAGGCTGACCTGGAATTCACTATGTATCTCCAGATGGCCTTGAACTCACGGGCAATCGTCCTACCTCTGCCTACCAAGTGCTGGGACTAAAGGCGTGTGCCACCACTCCTTTAGTCCTGTTTCTCTTTTGGGACTTTAGTTAGAAACCCCATGTCACTTAAAACTTGGGCTATATAAATGGGCTATGATTCTCTTTTGTTGAGCTGTGATTGGTCACAGGAGAGTCAGCTGTGACCCTTATGATGGGTGAAGGAAGCTATTATCCCTTTCTGCCCCTATGTTAGTCTTGATTCTCTACTTAAAGCTATTCAGTATCTTTCCTAGTTCAGAGTATGGGGACAGAAATTCATATCGCTGGTTGCCACGACCACCTGTGTTAGTCACAGGTAATGAGTGAATCTTGAAGCCAGTACACTTTGGGCCTCGTCGGCCACATCAGTGAGCCATACTTACTTCTCTCTGTGTGTGATGCCTTCCACCATTAGACTATCGGTGTGGAATTCACTGACTCAGTGTCTTCCACCGCACTCGGTGTAGCATGTGCTCTTCCGTAAGTGCTCAATAAAAGGCTTAATTTTTAATTTGAAAGAGAGAGAGAGTGTGGATGTGCCTGGGCCTCTTGCCACTGCAAGTACTCCATTACCACATGTGCCAGTTTGTACATCTGCCTTTATGTGGGTACTGGGGAATTAAACCCAGGCTGGCAGGCTTTGCACGAAAGTATCTTTAACTGCTGAGAACTCAGGTAGCACCACTTCCAGTATGTTCTGTGTCTCTGAGCAATCCCAGAGACCCATGCACATTCAGGGGAAGGGTACATGGATACCATCCTTCGGGAGCATTGTGTTATAGAATTTTCAAGTACAGTTTAATACCAATGCGACCATTCTGACTACAATGTTGGCTCCAGGAGGGCCATCTCCCTAGTCCCATAAAAGGCTTTTAAATGAAAGTTCAGCAAAAACCAGAAAAGGAACTTGGCAGGGAAGAAGGCATCGATCTGTTGGCTAAGCCTTGACAATGTTTTTCTTCCTCTGGGGAGCGCTGTGGTCGTAGTGAGGCTTCCCAGGCCAGGTACAAGGAATCTGGCCTTTAGTTAGTAGCATGGGGCTTGGTTCCGTTAGAGAACTCGGCTAGGGTGTACCTGATGTTCCTGACAAGTAACGGTTCTGCACTTCTGATATCTCTTTCCTCTTATCAATAGGAAGAAAAGGAATATGATGTATAGAGAATCCTCACACGAGTCATGGACATGCTTAACTTTCGGTCACTTTAGGCTGGGACACTGAGCTCTTGAAATCTTTAAAAAAAATTTTTTGTTTATTTTTTATTTATTTATTTGAGAGCGACAGACAGAGAGAGAGAAGAGAGAGAGAGAGAGAGAGAGAGAATGGGTGCACCAGGGCCTCCAGCCACTGCAAACGAACTCCAGACACTTGCGCCCCCTTGTGCATCTGGCTAACGTGGGTCCTGGGGAATCGAGCCTCAAACCAGGGTCCTTAGGCTTCACAGGCAAGCGCTTAACTGCTAAGCCATCTCTCCAGCCCGTTCAAATCTTATTTTCCTTCTTTGCCCCTTTCTTAGTGCTTGGGCTAGCACGCACCATCTAGGCACGGTCTCTTGGTCAGAATACCACGGTCCAAACAGGAGGACTCTGGTTTTGTGGCTGTTTGTCTCAGAACTATTTACTTTCTCATCAGGTATTTATTAGCCATCTTCTTGGGGCCAGGCATGTGCTAGGCATTGATGAGAAAGTGAATAAGACAGAGGTCCTGTGTTCAAGGAACTTGGATTCCAGTGAAAGGATCTGGGTGATAGGCAACATACATATTTAAGATAAATTGTCATTAATGCAATGAGGAAGGTGAACAGACTGTAGACCACGTTGTCACTGGTACAGGAATTTGGGGTTCTTTGTATGCAACACACTGATAATTTCGGTGTTCACAGATCCTTGCCCTGTGAATTTGAAGAATGCAATCCACAGGGCTGAGGATGTTAAGAAAGGTTTTATTATAGCCTAAAACGTTGTAGGGTGGTGAGAGAAGTGGACTTAAGCTTAGCACGTAGAGAAGGAGGCAAGGCAGAGCTCTTGTTCAGGGAGGCAAGAGGGGTCCTGGGGAGCCCTCCTCAGATCCATTTTGTTTTTATGGGGAATGGCTACGTGAGGAAGACCAGGCACAGTAAAAGACCATATTTTAGAGCGTCTCCAGTAATCTTAGGTAAGGATCAGAGTTTCTATCATCTAGGAGGGTACAAGCTTAATCTAGAAATCTTTCCTACAGTATGTAACAACCAGGTTTCTGTAAGTTTAGTGACATTTCCTGCTTTTCATCAACAGAAAAAAAAAAAAAATGCAGGGGTCTGTTACCCTGACTGCCTAGCCAATTTCTTTCTCCTATGGTCGTGAAAACCCTCGCATAGCTTCAAGGCTAGTGCCACGGATGTGGCAGGTTAAGTAAGGAAGCATTCTGAAAGTGGGTATCTTCCCCGGCCTGGTGCAGAAGTTACTGCCTGCAGTTTTAATAGGCTTTCTCTTTCAGAAATCTTCTTTTGTTCCCGCCACAAGGCAAAAACAGGAAAGAGATCTGTGTGAAAGAATGCTCTCTCTTTTCCTTTTGTGGTGATTGTGTATCTTAAGAGAAGGCCTCAAAGGTTCCCGGAGCTGTCTGTCTTTTCATGTAAATGGAGCCCTTAAGCCTATTTAGAAGTGTGCGAAAAGCCTGTGGGAGTTGAGGTGCAAGATACTGAGCGGTAGCATCAGCATTTCATTTGATTTATTCAAGTTGAGCTGCATACTTGCTGGTATATAATTTCAAAAAATTTAGAACTGTATTTTACACTTGTACTTTTTAAATTACGTACTATGCATATTACTGTATACACATATTACTATGCACCACTTTAACTACAAAACAAAGTATCTTGTACTGAGAGGGTTAAGGGATTTTCCAGGGTAATTTTGATAATGTACAATTGTGCCTCCCATGCTGGCTTCGAATTCGGCCTCCACGTAAAATAAAGCACAACCGTCTATACTAGGTACGAATCCATCCCTGCTTACCCACAGTACAAGGATGAGCACAGTTGGGATTCTTATTCACCCCTCATCCCCCCAACCAGTAACTGGTATGAATTGGTGTAGGACTTTATGAGCAGAAAAGGGACAAGGCTGAAGGAACTCGTGACATTCTGGTGAGGAGCACAGACCGAGGCCAGAGACCAGAGATTGGGGACTCCTAGGCGAGGCAGGGGGGCTGACAGGTCATGGATGGGACTGTTGAGTTCAGTGAATACAGGGCTCAAATGAATACTAGCTAGCTCTGCGCTTAGTTGTGTTTGTAAGAGGGAGTAAGCCCTGTTGGATGGATATTAGCCCCTTCCCCTAGAATCTTCTACCTTCTAAGAAGGCTTGCTTGTACACTGCTCCAGGTGAATTGTCTTATGGGAATTAGGTTTGCAATGCTGCGGCTGTTAAGTAGAGAGCAACTGTGTCAAGAAGAGGAGCCAGGCAGGAGAATTAAGGGATTAGGGCCCAAAGTTTAGGAGCAAGTTTGGCTTTCTGTTGTTCAATGACCAGGGCAGTATGGGGGGAGGGCTGAGAAAATAGAGCGTTGGGGGAGTTAAGGTCAAACTTTGTTGCTCTGAAGAGACACTCCCTTGCCCTCTCCCCACCCACCCATGACCCTAAAGTAGAGCCTATTTAATCAGATGCAAAACACATTCTGAGGAGAAAAAGTAAACAAATCATAGCCCCACTTAAGTGCAATTTAAATTTATATTCATGGACGCTTGCTGTGGGATGTTCACCTACCCGCTGACCCAAATCCTTTAGGAAGCTAATAGAATTCTGAGTCACATCCTCCTGAGTTGGAATCCTTCCCTTCACTCCTAGTAATGGTAGGGTTAAGAACATGTTATTCAAAAATATGGCACCCTGATGCTTGCAAAAACTTTGCAGAAATTGGAAGGTTACTCTGTCTTTCCTCTCTCTCTTTTCCCATAAAGAGGTCCTAAGACCCTCATTGGATCAGGTGGCTTCTGTAGGTCCAGAGAAAGAACACATCCTTTACTGTTGAAGACCTTGGGACACAGGGAAGGAGCTGAGCAAACAGCCCTCACTAACTCCCTCCCCATCCCTTTTTTTTCACTGTTTTCCTTTGTCCAACAATACTTCTTCAACTGTCTCCTTCTTCATCAAATCTAAGAATAAAAGTAAAGCTGTGCTCAGGCTGGAGAGATGGCTTAGCACTTAAGGTGCTTGCCTGTGAAGCCTAAGGACCCAGGTTCAATTCCCCAGTCCCCATGTAAGCTAGATACGCAAGGTGGTACATGTGTCTAGAGTTCACTTGCAGTGGCTAGAGGCCCTGGCATGCCCATTCTCTATCTGTCTCTTTCACTCTCTCTCTCTCATATAAATATTTTTTAAACTATCTGATCTTTTTGTTAATTTTTTTTTTGTTCATTTTTATTTATTTAGTTGAGAGCGACAGAGAGAGAAAGAGGCAGATAGAGAGTGAGAGAGAGAGAATGGGCGCGCCAGGGCTTCCAGCCACTGCAAACGAACTGCAGACGCGTGCAGCCCCTTGTGCACCTGGCTAACGTGGGTCCTGGAGAAAAAGTAAGCTGTCCCCTTGAATCTTCACTGCTGATTAAATAAATGTGTTATGAGCTGGAAGCTGACTCCCTGTTGGCTAGGTGTCATAGTGCTGGAAGGTGTTATGCAGACTGCTGGGGAAGAAAAGTCATCAACAGTCTTGTTGTGAGCTACACAGTGACCAGCCAGGTAAGATGTGTCCACTAGTGTAATAGTGGCATGGCTGTTACAGGAATAAGCAGCTGCTCTGTACTTGGATTTGAGGCTTGCTCCATGGGAAAGAATTCATGCCTGGTACTGAAAACCTAGTTGAAAGCCTGTGGCTAGGAAGGTAATAGACCCTAAGGGGAAGTTTCTACTGTCATTTGGCTGAATGGATATGTTGTGCCCATTAAACTTCCCTCTAAATATTTATGTTTTTGACTATATGTTAGTGTTGTTCTCACATTAAGTTAGAAAAGCTTCTTTTTGCAGTTGGTAACTACCAAGGAGACTCAAAACTCATCACAGAGCTGAGAATAAGTGACTGTGGAGTGCTCAGCAGTAAATGAGACATCTATATCACCCTCTCCAAGGCTCAGGAAACATTGTGAGGGGAGGGGATGGAAAGAATGAAAGGGCCAGAGGATGGAGAGGAGTGCTGTGGGATACTGTCTTCCGGAGGAGACATGGTCATTGCATTGGTGACCTCATAGCAGCTGCCATCACCAGCACACCACTGGCCTCACCACCGTTCCGAACTGGGTGATGGAGAAGGGCATGTGGCCCCTCCCCTGCCTGAGGAGCACTTGGCAGTTAATGATATCAGGGGACCAGGAAACATGTTCTGCAATGGCACAGCCACTGGTAAATAGCGTGTGTTCTGGCAAATACTCCTCCACCCACACTCCTGCAGGCAACCCTAGTTAAACTCAGTGGGTCACAGATACACACGAAAAGAAAATGGCATCAAAGTAGGAAATGGACTACTTGGGAAAAAAAGATCATGGAAGGCATACAGAAAGGGGGGGGACGACAAGAGAAGATAATGGGAAGGGATTATGATCAAAATACATTATACATATACAGTTGTCAAAAGAGAGAGAGAGAGAAAAAAAAAAAAAAAAAACTCCCGTATGGCAAATATCTCTGAAGGCAGGTAAAGTACATGTGTCCTGTTTTTCTCCTGATAATCTGTTGTCAGATGGACTTGGCCATGAACTTGGCAATGAGTAAGAAAACAAAATCTTTTCTTCCCTTGCAGTAGCTGTCAGTTGTTGAGCAGGTCTCTGAGCCTCGTTGGCTTCATCTGTGGCAGAGATGGCCCCTGGCCCCCCCGATGCGCCGTGAAGTTGAAGCGAAGAGCTTGCCTGTAGTAACTTTCTTGCAATTTTTAGATTGCCTATAAAGAAACTACCCTAGGGCTGGAGAGATGGTTTAGCAGTTACGGTGCTGGCCTTCAAAGGCTAAGGACTCAGGTTCAGTTCCCTAGTATCCATGTAAGCCAGATGCACATGGTGGCGCATGCATCTGGAGTTTGATTGCAGTGGCTAGAGGACCTGGCATGCCCATTCTCACTCTCATAAATAAATAAATAATAAACTACCCTAGCAAAAGCATTGAACACACAAAAAAATTCTAACACATCATTCATATTAGTAAAGTGATCAAAACCCAAAATATAACCAGTGTATTCAAAAATCAGAATTTTTTTTTATTTTATAGAATCCTGGGAAGGCCAAGGAGTGAAAAGGAAGCAAGGGTGAAGGTATAGGGGAGAGAGGCAAGTGAGGGCACGTGAGAAGGACAGTTCTAGTGATGCAAACTTAATTTCAACAGAAGGTTCAATAAGCTGAGGGGCTGGCAATGGCTTGTTTGTCAAAGTGCAACCATGAAGACCTGACTGTGATGCCCAGAACCCACGTAAAACAAGACAGGCACGACGGCAGGCTTATGGTCCCCACGCCGGAGAGGCAGAGACAGGCGGATCCCTGGGGCTTGCTGGCCATCCAGGCTAGCCTATGTGGTGAGCTCCAAGCCCATAGCAGACCCTGTCTCAAAAAAGGTGGGAGGTACTCGAGGAATAATGCCCAAGACTATCCTTTAACCTCCATTCACAAATACACATACGTGCACACACACCTGCGTGCCCACACATGAACATGTACACACAAAAACAAAAAAAAATTTAACTTAAATGTTAATTTTATAATATTCATTTAAACACATAAAACTTTTATATATTTTTTTAAATTTTTGTTTGTTTGTTTATTTATTTGACAGTGACAGAGAGAAGGAGGGAGAGAGAGAGAGAGAGAGAATGGGCGCGCCAGAGCTTCCAGCCTCTGTAAACAAACTCCAGATGCGTGCGCCCCCTTGTGCATCTGGCTAACGTGGGTCCTGGGGAGTCGAGCATTGATCCGGGGTCCTTAGGCTTCACAGGCAAGCGCTTAACCGCTAAGCCATCTCTCCAGCCCCAAACTTTTATATTTTTAGTTACATAGTTAACATGGCTTCATGTACAGTAAAGATTAGAATATGTTACATTGGATTTTTTTCCCCCAACACTAATTCTTGTTTGAATACACAAAAGTACACTTTACTGTAAGCAAAAACGAATATGTCAGGCTTTCAATTCGGAAACCTGAGTCAATACAGCAGTCTCTGGGAGGAGGAAAGTTATAAGGCCTATGTTCTTTCATAACGGGCCCAGCCCTTCCCCCTCGTTTGACGTTTTCTTATGGAAAACATCTGGTTTCAATAAGCGCTAATGGCCGCCTTGATCATCAGAAAGCAGAATGTCAAAATCACAGTATAGGCAAGGTAAAGGAGATGCCAAAAAGAACATGCAAGGAAAAATCAGCAGCAAATTTCTTTTACATATAAATTTCACCTTTTCTATGTGCATCTTCCACTTGCCTCTTGTTTCTCTCCTGAGAACAGCCACAGAGCACAAAATATAAAGGTGAGTGATTGCCCCACTCTGCCAAATCCTGGAGATGCCTCAGCAAAGATACCCTCTAGCCCCACCCTTCATGAAGACTCACTTCACAAGCAGTGAATACAGGGACCTCGTGCTTAGGGAGGCACGATTATTCAAGATCATTCTCCTAAATTAATAGTCAATTTTGAATAGCCAATCTCTGCTGGTAATCAGGCATAGGAAGATCATAATGACCAACAGTTCGGCTATTTAGAACGTCCCTAAAGGAAACCTAACTGTCTCAAAGTCCCTGGTCATTGACTAGGGTTGGGAGTGACTTATAAGCAGGAATGGGACCAGACTCTTTTTCTGACAGTGTCAGAAACTTATAGGATCCACGGCCATACCTCTCTGAACACAGTCAGTGTTATCTGATCTTGGAAGCTAAGCATGGTCAGGCCTAGTTAGTACTTGGACAGGAGAAGTTTATAGGCCTGGTGATAGAGTTTAGCCAAGTGGAAAGGAAAAGTTACGGAGACAGTCATGTTTCGATAGCCAGGGGTTTGCAATGCCTTAGAGGTTCTGGGGTAACTCAGCATGTGGGGAATAACCCAAGTACAGAGCTACTTTTTAGAGGCTAGCGGACTTGGAAGTGGAAATGAGCCTATTACTAGGACTTTGTGGAGTCGTAGGGTTCTGAGAAGGATGTTGAAACAGGGGTTCTTTCAGAGAAGTTAGTGGAGACTGGTTTGGAGGGCTTGGAGAACGAGGTGTCAGAAACTTTAG
Source organism: Dipus sagitta (assembly GCA_036346955.1). Classification (NCBI taxonomy): domain Eukaryota; kingdom Metazoa; phylum Chordata; class Mammalia; order Rodentia; family Dipodidae; genus Dipus; species Dipus sagitta. The sequence continues at coordinate 119,553,384 of CM070775.1, forward strand.
GGATCTAAGGGAAGTCGAGGGAGGCAGCAAGCCTCTGTTGTCATTTCCCATCCATCTTGTCTGGCTGTTGCCTATTCCAAATAGGTATTCAGGCTGCTTAGGCTAGTAATCTAGGGCATGTAGACTAAGCAGAAGATTGGCCAAGTGACTAGACATCTTTGGATGCATAGGATAGTCTTGGATTTCAGTTTCCACTCCTATATGCAGTTCACTTGACCTTGAGGGATTCCTATTACCCTGATGGCTAGAGTGAATACACTCTTAAAAAAATTATTTGCATGCATATGTGTTTTGGGGCACACCTGAGCCTCTTTCTGTAGCAAACAAATGCCTCACAAATGCATTGTGTTTTGCATGTAGATTTATGTGGGTAGCTCTAATACAGTGAATACACTGTCATGAACCTATGATAACTATTATCAGGGCTCAAAATAAAATTCTTGTTTCCTTTCTTTTTCTTTGGCTTTTCCAAGGTAGGGTCTCATTCCACCCCAGGCTGACCTGGAACTCACTCTGTAGTTCCAGGCTGGTCTCAAACTTACAGTGATCCTCCTACCTCTGCCTCCTGAGTGCTAGGATCAAAGGTATGCGTCACCATGCCCAGCTCAAAATAAAATTCTTAAACTGGGTACAAAAGTAGGATTATAAAAACAGAGTTGTTATATGTTTGGGAAAGTGATTTAATCTTAATAAAGTATGTCCTCAAGATTTAGCACTCATTTATGGCTAAATATATCACAGTCATTCTTCGGTCTCATACTGAGAATTCAGCAATTATTTCCCAAGATCCACTATGCTGTGCTATGCACAAGACAATGAATAAAATGTGGTTCTTGGTGGGGTGTGTGTGTGATGTTTTTCTTGTTGTTGGTGGGTTTTTTTTTTTTTAATTTTTGGTTAGTTTTTGTTTTTGTTTTGAGGCAGGTTTCACTCTAGCTTGGGCTGACCTAGAATTCATTTTGTGGTCCAGGCTGGCCTTGAACTCAGTGATCCTCCTACCACAACCTCCCAGGTGCTGGGACTATAGGCATGATCCACCACCCCCAGACAGGATATGGTCCTTGCTAATGCTAATGTATGTATATATATATAAAGAGAAAAGAGAGAGAATGGATACTCCAGGCTGTGTAGCCACTGCAAACAAACTCCAGATGCATGTGCCACTTTGTGCATCTGGCTTTATGTGGGCATTGGGGAATTGAACCTGGGCGGTTAGGATTTGCAAGCAAGCACCTCAACTGCTGAGCCATCTCTCCAACCTGTCGTCCTTGTTTTAAAGATGCTCCTAGGTTATCAGGACAGATGGGAAAATACCTGAACTATATAACCTAAGATGACAAGTGCTATTCTGTTGATACAGATCAAGCAACACAGAGGAAGAAAATAATTCACTCAGGAAGATCAGAGAAATCCCGGAGGAGGAGTAGCTGGTTCACATTTAGAGGATGAATATGATTATCCTCAGCCAAAAGTGAATTGTAAATACAGCAATGTGAGAGATGCATAGCTAATAAGTTGTAATGCCACCAAACTGGATGGAGCATCTGCAGCTGGGCTTATAAATGGGTGGTCCCGTCACATTTGTTCCTCACTCATCTTCCTATTCACAAGGAAATTCTTATCTGCAAAGTAATCAGGAATCAAAGCAGGGACAAGGTAATAATATCCCTTCCTCACTCACTGCAAGGTTCATGGCTGACATCCCTGTCACAGAGACATATTATTATCAAGAGAAAAGCGTAACACATTTGCTCAACTAAAGAGCACAGGCACCTTCATGAAGACTCAGACCCAGCAGAACCATGACTGGAGGACAAGGGAGTATGATAATGGTAATAAATGGGGGGGGGGGGGGGAACTTAGCAAAGCTCAAGTTTGTTCAGTTCTTTTTGGCCTCTCAGGTCTGGACAGGGCTTCTCCAGTATGAGGGTCTTAGGACCTACTCCTAGGGGAGGTAGTTAGAGAATTCTTCTGTGGCCTATGCCAGAGAGTGACCTTCCTGCTTCTGGGAATATGAATAGATGACAGACAGATAGATAGATAGATAGACCCCCAGATATATATCTTTTGATATTTATGTATGTGCATATACATACACATACATTTCTTTAGCTTAAAATACTCAGTAGACCAAGGTGCTATATCTCAGGGAATTAAGTTCGGAATCCCCACATTTCTTTAGAAGGAGAATTACTTTTTAAATTATTTTATTTTATTTTTTGCTTTACTTATATTATGTGTGTGGGATATGTATGGGTGTATATGGTGTGGGGCGGCACATGGAGGCAGAGAACAACCTCAGTGAGACCTTCTTTTTGAGACAGAGTCTCTGGCTAGTTTGCTGTTGCCTGTGTGCTAGTCCAGTCGGCTCTGAGCTTCCTCATTGATTGCCCTGGCTCTGCCTCCCATTGCCATAGGTGTGTTGGGATTAGAGATGCGTGTGTCACTCCACATCTGGCTTTTTCCATAGATGCTGGGGAATTGAACTTAGGCTGGTAGGCTTGCAAGCAAGTGCCTATAACTGCTGAGCCATCTCCCCAGCCCAGTAATAACTTTTTGATATAAATGAAGCCGTCACACGCAACGTGGTTTGAATAAATAGAGGACCAACTGCACAGCCAAGTTGACTCTACCGCTTAAGAGCAAAGTGACTTTTTTTTTTCCCAAGTGACTTTTGATATCTCATGTATTCTTGGTGTCTCTGGCACCCCTATAAAATAGGAGTGATAAAGTACCAGCCTCTCACAATGTTGTGCCTCAAGTACAGAAACTAATGTGAGATTACTTTGTAAAGTGCTTTGAAAACATGTAAACATTGTTATTTTATCAAAATCACCAGCCATTTAATAACCATTTAGTTATGCAGTTCTGTGCCTCAAGTGAGCAGCTGTAGTGATGGAGGACCCTTGTCTTAAGAAATCAGAATCAGAGGGCTGGAGAGATGGCTTAGCAGTTAAAGCGCTTGCTTGCAAAGCCTAAGGACCGAGGTTTGATTCCCCAGGATCCACATAAGCCAGATGTACAAGGTGGCACATGCGTCTGGACTTTGTTTGCAGTGTCTGGAGGCCCTGGCATGCGCATTCTCTCTCTCTTTCTCTCTCTGTCTGTCAAACTAATTAATTAATTACATTTAATTTAATAGCAAAAGAAATAAAAATCAGAGTTGTGAGCCCCAAAGTATAAGAACAAAATCCTGAGTTCTCACCTGGCGTTCTTTCCTCTATGCATTGAAGAGTTCCTCGGGTCATCGTCTCTAATGACCTGGGTAAAAGCACTTTGACAAGGGAAAGAGTCTATAATCTCAGAACAAAAAAGAAGTTACTTTTTGTTGTTATTGTCTTTGGTTTTGAGCTCTAAAGGTGGGCCATTTGGCGACCCTGAGGTACTCTAATAATAAAAACACTGTGACAACCACAGATATTAGAAACATACCTCAATTTAAGCAGTCTGGGTAAGGCAAGTACATATGGTATTATATGGAAAAATCCCCTCATGCTAACTAGAAATGTAATTTAATGTCATTGCGTTGAACATCAAAGGGATGCTGACAGAGAGAACATGTTTACCATTGGAAACTTCAAGTGAAAGAATCAGTCTTTTAGACAAAGGCAGGAGGAAGGAATGAAAATCAATACTTTCTCTTGCTTATGGGAAGAAAACTTGAGAGATTACATTAATTACAAATTTTCTAAAGCTTCATTTGTAACACAGCAAAGTGTAAAGTTCAATGAGTTTTGGCAAATGTGTACACTACTAACAATCTTCCTGTTACTCCAAAAAGTTCCTCCATGGCTTCTTTTTTTTTTTTTTTTTTCTTTTGCATTCAGTGCCCTTCCTCCCCCTGGCCTTGGGCAAACATTTTTTGATGTTATAATTTTGCTAAAGTTTAATTTTGATTATATTATTCTGGCTAATAAAAAATGATGAAGCCGGGCGTGGTGATGTATGCCCTTAATCCCAGCACTCGGGAGGCAGAGGTAGGAGGATCGCTGTCAGTTTGAGGCCACCCTGAGACTACAAAGTGAATTCCAGGTCAGCCTGGGCTAGAGACCCTACCTCAAAAAAGCAAAAAAAACAAAAAAAAAATGGTGATGATGATAATGATGGTAATAGAGCATCATCAAAATGTGAGATTTAGATCTTATATCCTTTAGAGAGAGCACTTCCAGGAAACTCTGAACCTGTTTTCTCATCTGCCAGTGAGGATAATAATAACTTTTCTCTCTACTCATAGATTTGTTGTGATGAATCCAAAGAAATAATAAGTGAAGCTGGGCTGGGAAGATGGCTTAGTGGTTAAGGTACTTGTCTGCGAAGGCTAAGGAGTCAGGTTCGATTCCCCAGTACCCATATAATGCCAGATGCTCCAAGTGTGCATGCATCTCGAGTTTGTTTGCAGTGGCTGGAGGCCCTGGTATGCCCACGTTCTCTCTTTCTCTCTTTTCTCTTCCTATGTGTGAAAATAATAAATAAAATGTTTTAAAAATTAAATGAAGCGTCTTTAATCCCAGCACTCCAGAATCTAAGGTAGGAAGATCACTGTGAGTTCAAGGCCAGCCTGGGCTACAGAGTAAGTTTCCGGTCAGCCTGGGCTAAGAAAGAAAAGAAATAATAGATGAGAAATAGTTGTGTATAGTTTGATTGATTATTTGGAAAATATTAATGCAAATCAGAAGAATAGTACTCCTAGGTATTGGCCATTTAGCAGAATTACACCTGAACTCCCATGTTAGCAGACCTTAAAGGACAGTGTTTGAGTGTGTTAAGGGAGTTTTTTCTTTCTCTCTCTCTCTCTCTCTCTCTCTCTTTCTTTCTTTCTTTATTTTTTGAGGTAGGGTCTCATTGTAGCCCTAGAATTCACTATGTAGTCTCAGGGTGGCCTTGAACTCATGGCAATCCTCGTACCACTGCCTCCCAAGTGCTGGGATTAAAGGCGTGGGCCACCACATCTGACTGAGGGAGTTCTTTTGAAATATTTGACTTAAGGGTCCAGAGTTCTGTTCCATGGCTGTCTAGCTGACATCAGGAGAGAATAATCTACTTGGCTGACACATCTCAGTTAACCTCAGATTTATCATATCACTTTAGGTGTGGATATCACAATATGCTCAATGGCTGCTGTTGTCACAATGTTCTGTCATCATTAAACGGTTTGTTTCGGGCTCAAACATCCACTGGCCCAAACTTTGAGAACTGTCAGGTTTAAGGTTTCCATTTACACAAAGAGGCCTGAGGTTTTCAGATGTCAAGTCATGTGTCCGAGGCCTCCATGTAGCGCTGTCAGCTGCTGTGCTAAATCACTGTTGTTTTGAGCAAGCGCATTGCCTGTCATTTTTGTTGGAAACTGAGTACAGAGGACAAACTGACCAAGCCTCTGATAAGAGTTCTGTTCATTTTTCTTGAGCAGCAAGAAGAGAATTGTATTTCCCGCCGTCGAGAGAAACCAGATCAATTTTGTCGTCCCTGACTGGGAGACACTCCTTTGGCAGTCTACAGGCACGCCTGGCATATTCAGATCTCACTTGTGTTTCTTGGATGAGCTATTAGAATGCACACACACACACAGCACACACACACACACACACACGCACACTGCCGTTCATGACTGCGTATCCATATATATATATCTATCACTGTGTAGACTGTACATTTTCAAAAAAGGCGACCGGCCGTCAGCACGTCGCTCTCACTTCCCCTCATGTACATTTCGTAGCCTCCCCATAGGGAAATGAAACTGGTAGTGGTTGGAAGAGACTTGACTTTGCTGAGGTGGAATCTGCCAAGTGGCTGTTTGTGGGTGGTGACCTTTTTCTTCTTGGGTGGGGGGGGAGGGAGGGAGCTAGCAGGAATGACAGAGTTTTAATAGACTATCTGAAAACATCGCATCACAAGTAGATTCATAAGCCACAGGCTCCGCGGGTGTGTTCACCGGAGATAGAGAGAACCCAGGAATCCAAAGACCCCCGGTGGAGTTGTCTCTGAAAGTCTAAGTGTTTAGGAAGATGGCTTTGTGTACCACACTGTGGATGTTTTTCCCTCCTCTGGCTTTTCTTCTCCACGGAATTGCCAAATCCTCAAAGGCACATTGCATCTTTAACTTTCACAATATTTACCTTATCATCTTCGCTTGGTAGAGATGTCGTAAATACTAGCTCACTGGTAGGGTTGGACCACCTCCCGCCTAGGACGAGCTGAATTTCTGCTTGAGCGTATCCAGCTGAAAATACTCTGAGCCAGTGTGTAGATACTCAGATTCATTCGTTGTCACCACCCTGAAGAGATTCAGCTGGGAGAACCCCTAGTTCCATGAGACCCTTGATGGCCTGACCTCCCGTCTGCACTCATACGTCTTTGTAGCTCAGTGTCTCAGTCTCTGTATTTCTCCCAACTTTGGGTAGCATGAAAGAAAGAGCTCTTTGATATATTTTCTCTCTCTCTCTCTCTCTCTCTCTCTTTTTTTTTGTATGCAGCAAGAGAGATTAAGCACTCAAGAATATTATTTTATTTTATTTATTTATGACACATAGACAGAGAGAGAACATGGGTTTACCAGGGCCTCTAGCCCTGCAAATGAACTCTAGACACATCACTACCATGTGCATCTGGCTTACATGGGTTCTAGGGAATCGAACCTGGGTCCTTAGGCTTCACAGGTAAGCGCCTTAACCACTAAGCCATGTCTCCAGCCACACACATGAATGTTTTATGCAGGTTATACAGGAACAACAAAAAAAAAATCTGTATCTTCATGAAAAGGATTCAATGTTGGAGCTTTAACTTCTCAGAATGAAGCACATCTTAACACACAAGTCAGCTGATATCCATCCCTGCTTTAAACCCACCAGTGGCTTCCCCCCACCCCAAGTACTTGAGAGACCTCCAAGGCACTGCCTGACTCAGCCTCACCACTTCTCTGATGGTGCTCCTCACTCACTAGCCTCCGGCCACACTGCTCTTTGGGTCCCTAGAGTGTCTCATGTTTGTTTCTCTTTCAGATCTTTATGCTCATCTCCTCTGCCTGGTACTCTGGCTTGAATTCTGGTCCACCCCACAGTTGCCCCTCAGGTCTCAGCCGACATGGCCCTCTTGGACAGAGTGGCCTCTTCCCATCACTTTCCATACCCAGTACTTTATTTCTTCACATCCCTCATCTTGTCTGAAATTGTCTCATACATCTTTCGGTTTCCTTGCTTATTATTGGACCCTAGCCAGTCCACAAGGGCAAACAGACTTTGTTTGACCTGTTCTCTGCTATTGCCTCAGAACCTGCAAGGATGCCTGACCCCCAATGAGTGCTTAGCTAACATGTGGATTCTGTGAGGGGCTGGAACTGAGGGTATTTGCTCCTTTGCCTTTCTTCTCTCTTCTTCTTCTCTCCCATGAAAAAAATAGAGCAGGGCTAGACAGATAGCTTAGCAGTTAAGGTGCTTGCCTGTGAAGCCCAAGGACCCATGTTCAAGTCTCCAGATCCCACGTAAGCCAGAAGCACAAAGGTGAGGCAAGCGCAAGGTCACACATGCCCACCAAAGCGTCTGGAGTTTGATTTCAGTGGCTGAGGACCTGGTGTGCCAATTCCCTCTTTCTCTCTCTTAAAAAAAAAAGTAGTGTGATCTAGTGCCGAAGTACAGGACGTGGATCAAGGTCCTGGGTTCCCCTGCTCTGTTAACCTGAAGGCTCTGGTCCCGTCCAACTGTGGTGCAGGAACAGTTATTGCATAGAATCGAAAGTAGAAACATTTCAAATAATCAAGTAATGCTGTCCTAATGTCATCCCCACTGGTAATGTTGCACTTTGATCACCAACTAGACAGTTTCGTCAGGATCCTTACTCTGTGGAATGCCCCATGACCCGTCCCCAGTACAGGGAAGGGCCTATCGCATGTGCATGGTTAGACCTCAGGTGAACTTGGGATCCAGAAGGGCAAGGTGGTTCACCCAGGGCCATTCAGAGAAGAGGCCAAGCTCCAGAACTGTGTGTCAGGTCAGTCATTCCTCCTGCTAGAAATCTAGAATTGAGGATGAGTTCTCTGGAACTTTCCTTATGGAGGAATGCCTCTTCCATGAACTTCCATGAAGTTGTCTCTGTAACTTCTCACAGTCTTAGGGTGGACGCCCCATCGTACCACACCGTGAAGTAAGCGCTTCCTGCAGGATGGGCTAGGCTTTGTGAACTTGTGGAGGGTGTAAAAGAGCTTGCCATGTTGGGTTTGTTGAAGGTATCACATTTGGGTCACAGGGGTTCAGCCAGTCATCTGCTGTTATGGAGTGTAGTTTTTATGGGAATTGTTTTATAATGTTAACATCTGTGCTCTGAGAGCTTGATGAAGATATCATACACGTTGCCTGGGGAAGGCCACTGGTGTTGGGAGCTGATCCTTGTTTTTTTTTTTTTTTTTAAGGTAGGGTTTCACTCTAGTCCATACTGACCTGGAATTTACTATGTAGTCTCAGGGTGGCCTTGAACTCATGGTGATCCTCCTACCTCTGCTTCCCGAGTGTTGAGATTAAAGGCGTGTGCCACCATGCCCGGCTAAGGGGACTGATTCTTGATAGGTAAAATATTTTGCACTCTCTTTTGCTTGCCTAGCCATAGCTACCAACCTTACAATGTAATGACAGATGAACTGTGCGTATATTTTCTTATCTTCTTGCACTGTACATTTTTGGCAAGTTTGGAGACAAAGCCAATGCCCCTTTTGACTTTTCTGCTCCCAAGTGTTAGAGGATTTCTCTTTAAAGATTCTGAGTAATGAGGTACAGAACTGACTGGATGTATACCTGCCTCTTGCCTTTGGTTCTATATTCCTATTTCTCCTTTCCCAGAAAGCCTCCCTTGCCTACTTGCTTAAGACTGCAACCTACTCCCACACCATACAGACCCCCTTGACTTCCGTTGTTTCCCAAAGCAGTTATTACTTTCCAACACACGATATCGTTTTTCATCCGTTGTGTTTATTTTTACCCCACACTGCTTGAATGTAAACTCCAGCTGGGAAAGATTTCGTTCTGTTTTCTTCCATTGTATCCTAAGTGCCTAGATGACCGCCCCATGCACAGGAGCTTTGATGAATATGAGTCGGAATATGAGATGCATTGCCACTTTAGTGAAAGGCGTTGTAGCAGTTACCTTCCTGTGGCTGGGACAGAATGCCTGACCAGAGGCAGCTTATGGAAGGCAAGGGTTTAGTTGGGGCTCACACTTTCAAGGGGAAGCTTCATCACAGGCAGGAAAGCGTGGCACAAGCAGGAAGCTGTCACGTATCTGGGTGGAAGCATTCCAATTGAGCTAACTAGCACTGGGCTAATAAGCTTCAAAGTCTCCCCCGCCTCCCACCGTGACACACCACCTCCAGCAAGCCTCTACCTCCCAAGTTACCACCAGGTGGGGATCGGCTATCTGAAACCCATGACGCTCTGGGGGACACCTCGTTCACCTCGCCAGTGACGTCGTGCCGTGATGACGGACTTCAGCTTCGCTATGCGGCGATGCTGGCTTTGGCCTCCAGCTTTGCGATTTGCCAGCTGCGTGTCCTCAGAGAGTGATTTAATCTCTAGGAAATAAAAGGTGTGTTGTAAAAATCAAAAAAAAGATAAGGAAGCCAGCCAGGCATGGTGGTGCACGGCTTTAATCCCAGCACTTGGGAGGCAGAGGTAGGAGGATTGCAGTGATTTTGAAGCCACACAGGGGCTCCATAGTGAATTCTGGGTCACAAACAAAAAGATCAGGAGGCAATAGCACATAATGGTTGAGAGGCTGTGCTTTCTATTCCAACGGTCCTGCTTTCCAGGAACCGACTTCAAGTTTTCTCATTACCTTGTACAATCATTATAAACTCTCTAAGCTCACTTTCTTCACTGTCAAATGGTTATCATACTACGCCCTGCCTCACAGGACAGTGGTCAGGATGAAGGGAGGCAATGTCTGCGCAATGCTTAACAGATTGTTCAGCTCACGAGGGATTGGGGATGACCGTGATGGTATCTGTAAGGTGCTTAGTCTCCTTGCTTACAAATAGTAGTTGCTTAATAAAGGGTATTTCTGAAAAATAAGTTTGCCAGCACACTGTGAACCTCCTAAACTTGCCATCTTCTTTGCATTCACACTTCAGGGGTGGGGGAGGGAGGCAGATGCCTGAGGTGGTCTTGTAAGATACTTGTTTCAACTTGAAAGTGGAACCATCGGGACATTTTGAAATGTCATGCTGCTTTCTTTGTCCTGTAACCAATCAGTTCTCTCATTGATTTCAGGATTCTCTTCACAGTTTAGAAATAGCCAGCACAGAGGCTCTGCTCCACCAAGTGATCATGGGGTGGACTGACATAACCCATGTGTTTCCTCAGCTGATCAGGAGCTAGAGGGCTTGGCTACAGTGGCTGTGGTTTGGAGAGAGATAACGCTGCTTCAAGAGTTCCATTGGCTTCCACTGCCCTCTGCACACTTGCGAAGATGAGTGGTGTTCTTCCCAGAGTGGCTCCTCCTCTCCTGTGTCTCAGCAGGTCCTGTCACCATTGAGGAGCACCGGTCCCTCTAGCAGGACCACCTGAGTATGGTCGTGCTGTGTAATCCTGGCCATTATTCAGCATTGCTGTATCTTATGTTCCGCCCTTGGAAACAAATAAGTGGGGGGGTTTGTGAGGAGTAGAGGAGATATTATATGTAAAGGGTACTTTTGAATTACTCAGTTAGTAATATTTATTATTATGTGTACCTTATTTGAAAACTTGAAGTGTTCTAGCACCTTGGGATTATAAGCTTCTGAACAACTTTCACATTTTGAAAGTTCTGGAACTTCAGCTTCTGCCCATGTTGTCCTATCAGACCCTAAAAGCCCCTAGTGAAGAATAGCTCTGCTTGAAAAGAACCTCCCAGTGGGGCCTGGGGAGATGGCTCAGCAGTGACAGGTGCTTGCTGGCCCAAGCTCAGTTCCCCAGTATCCATGTAAAGCCAGGTGCGGCACTTGCTTCTGGAGTTTGCAGTGGCAAGATGCCTTGGCGCACCCACACAATCTCACTCTCTCTTTCTCAAACAAAAAGAAAGAAAGAAAGAAAAAAAGAAAGAACTACAGTGGTGCTACTGTGTCTTCCTGAAAGTGGCCAACCCCAGTGACCTCTTGATCACTTAATAAGGAAATGGCATTGGGATTGTGCACAGAGCAGTGTGTGGAGGACCCTGAGGTGAGGGCAACCCTAGGGGAAGAGGCTGCCAGCCAGTCGGGAAGGTGGTTTTACTGGGTGATCAAGCTTTGACTGAGAGCTTATCATATGCATGTGGATTTGGCCCTGTACTTGGACCCAAAGCTCACAACCAGTGTGAGCAGAAATCAGAATGCCAAGTAATGACTTTACAGTGTGAAATTAAGGTGTCCTGTGCATTGGAGAGGCATGTCTGCCTAAGTTCCCCTCAAAGGCGAGTTAAAGGAGAAATCTCACATTGTCGGGTAGGTGAATGGTGAGCGCAGAGCTGATGAGGCGGAGTTCAGTGAGCCAAGGGCTCCCAGCATGGATCAGGCCCTGTTAGCCGGCTGCTCAGTCTCCAAAGTGAAGATCTACCTGACAGGTGGCTTCTGTACCCACAGGAACCACGCAGGCTCCCTGGCAGCGTGGGTGAGGTTTGGAACCAGCAGCACCCGTCATTTACCTCTTTGGCTCTCCTTTACATGTAACTATTTGGCTGACAACTTCTTTCCCGCGTCTTTCTGATACACATATTATTTTTCATTTTCATCAAGCTCAAACATGGATATCGTTTCATAAACCTAACACAGTATTATTTTAATCTGAAAACAAAGTTCTCTGCCCCAATTCTGCCTCTGCCCCTCCTTCTTGCTCTCTGCAAGCAGCCACTGTCACCTCCTCTGTGGTGGGTTCGGGGAGTTTCATTGACATGCTTACACCGCTCTGAGTCTTCCCGTGTTAGACATTCTCCCATGTTTTCTGTGGTTAATGACCATTGAGCACTTGGGCTTCCATTTTGTTGTTGTTGTTGTTTGTTTGTTTGTTTGTTCTTGCTTTTGCTTTTGCTTTTGCTTTTTCGAGGTAGGGTCTCATTCTAGCCCAGGCTGACCTAGAATTCACTATGTAGTCTCAGGCTGGCCTCGAACTCATGATGCTCCTCCTACCTCTGCCTCCCGAGTGCTGGGATTAAAGGCGTGTGCCAGCTCACTTGGGCCTTTATCTCATTCAGCTTCCCTCTCTCCTCCCTTTCTTTCCAGTATGCTTATCATAACATTTAATTAGAACCATATTTGGCATTTACATTACTGTGCAATGGAAGAATTCACAGAACGACTACAAAATGTGCCACGATTATATCTCCTTTCCTTTTTTTTTTTTTTAAATTTCTGTCTGGAACACCCATTCTGTACCTACCCTTTAAGGACATTGAAACCATAGCTGCTCTTACATCGCCACCTCTAACAAGTCAGCAGCAGTGTTAGTACTGTCTAATACTCAGCCCATCTCCACACTTTCCTGAGTGCCTTAAAGTGTTTGTTACAACTGACTCGCTTGAACAGAGTCTAAATAAGGCACGTGAATTGCATTTGGTTGAGATATTCCCTTTCTTTTACTCTGTAGCACTTCTTCACCCATTACTTTATTTATGACTTTGAGGTTTTGCCAAAGTTGGATATAATATGTGTCAAATTCTAGATTTGGATGATGGATTCCTCACCATTTCCTTTAATTTCTTTTTCCTTCCTTTTTTTTTTTTTTTTTTGTTTTTTTTTGTTTTGTTTTGTTTTCTTGGTTTTTCAAGGTAGGGTCTAACTCCAGCACAGCATAGTCTCAAGGGTGGCCTCGAACTCAGGCAATCCTCCTACCTCTGCCTCCTGAGTGCTGGGATTAAAGGTGTGTTCCACCATGCCTGGCTAACTAATATATATATATATACATATATATATATATATATATATATATATATATATATATATATCATATAGTTATAGTTAGGGGTTTAGTAGGTTAGTATTTAGTTATATTTTAGGGCAAAAACATTCTTCAGTTGGTGCTATGTCCCCCTACTTTATGTCACCGGGCAATAGTTTTTACTGTACTCCCGTGAGCAGATTCAGGGATGGTGTCATTGAACTTGGGACTGAATGGTGAGTGATTGATGAGTGAGTTTCCATGGTAATAGCCCAATCTCTTCATGACCAAGTTTTCAGTCATCTTTTCAGCGAGCAGTTCTAGTATCCATTCGAGATCATGGTTGAGGTCTCTTATTTGGTGGCACTCATATTCAGTCTCTGTGTAACTGCCTGATCTCACCAGTGCTGATGGCTCACTGTAACTTATTTTGCTGTTTCCACATCTGTGTTCATGTCAAGGGCTTCTGTGTGGCCCCTCCCCCTGCAGTGTCCTATCAAATAACTAGATTCATATGAAAGTGACATCTTTATAGTTGCAGTGATTAAAATTTTTACTTGGATATCTACTTGAATTTTGCTATTAGCTTCAAAAATATAAACAGAAAAGTGGAAAGGTTTCTTGTCAGTCATATTGAGAAGTAACTGGTTGGGAAAAAAGTAGCAACAGACTTTTTTACGTAGTGGAACAATAAAGGGATTCTGTCTTGCCTTTGATGCCTCTTCTTCAGGGTGGGGAATGCAGTCTAATGAGTTCCTCCTGATGGTGAGGGGATGAGGGGGAGGATGCAGTGTTGCACACACAGCCATATGAGGATGTTTGGGTTGTTGTAGGTTAGTTTTTGCTCTTTGCTAAAGAAGATTTTTTTCCCCCTAAACCCTGTTGCATATGAATTAGGGCATTTCCCCCACCCCCTGTAACGGGGCCTGATACTCTTTGATATATCTTAGCAAAATTAGTTTCTCTGGGCTAGAGAGATGGCTTAGCGGTTAAGGCGTTTACCTGCAAAGCCAAAGGACCTCGGTTCAATTCCCCAGGACCCATGTAAGACAGATGCACAAGGAGGCGCACGCATCTGGAGTTCATTTGCAGTGGCTGGAAGCCCTGGCGCGCCCATTTTCTCTCTCTCTCTCTGTCTCTCTGTCTCTCTCTCTCTCTGCGTCTTTTTTTTCTCTCTCTCTCAAATAAATAAATAAAAATAAAATAAAATTAGCTTCTCAATACAGCTTGAAACTTGGCTGTCTTTGCACACACACAAGCACACTCAAGTCTCACCTCACTTCTTTTTTTTTTTTTTTGTCAAGAACACGTCCTGAAAGAACTGCCTTCTGTGGCAGGAGGGTACTATGGAAGCATGTTGTTTCCCTCCCCAGAAGGCTGGGACACTAGGCATGAGAAACTGGTGAAGGGAAGTCCTTCCTGGTGTCTCTCAGCTGGGGGCCTGTTACCTTGCTTTTCAAGAGGGCTCCTTTTTTTGTAATGTTTTTAATGAGAGAGAGAGAGGAGAATTGGTGCACCAGGGCCTCTAGCCACTCCAATCAAACTCCAAACATGTGTGCCATCTTGTGCTCGTGTGTGACCTTGCACACCTGGGTCACTTTGTGCATCTGGTTTATGTGGGACCTGGAGAGTCAAACATGGGTCCTTAAGCCTCACAGGCAGACACCTTAACCACTAAGCCATCTCTCCAACCCCAAGAGGACTCCTTTTTAAATACACACATATCTCTGTTATACATGTCTGTTCTGTAACTATAGAAAGAGACCACTTTATCCATGACGTTTAGTATTCCCGAGTTTCAGGACTGCCTCTATAATACTCTGAAAATTCAACTTCTCATTTGTTTTTGTTTCGTCTTTTTGTGGAACTAGGAATAGACCTTTAGGTCTTGTTTATACTGGGCAAGCTCTGCCATTGAGATATATGCCCTAACATTGCAAACTTACAGTGCCAGATTTTTTTTTTTTTTTTGGTGTTTTGATTTCTTTTCTTTTTTTTTTTTTTTGAGGTAGGGTCTCTCTCTAGCCCACTCCTGAGTGCTGGGACTAAAGGCATGCACCACCACACCCAGCTGCCGGATTCTTACAACAAGAGGGGTTCTGCCACTTGGAATGACCTTCCACATAACTAAGTTCCTTCCAAGTCCCAGGTTCAATGACACCATCCCTGAATCTGCAGCAAGGAATCATCCCTTGCCACCCCCGTGCTCCCACAGCTCTCTTGACACCTCTCCTGCGACAGGGATTATTTGCCCCTTTTCAGTTACTTTAGATTTTTTTTACATTTATTTGAGAGTGAGCGAGAAAGAGGTGGTTAGACAGATAGATGATAGATAGATAGATAGATAGATAGATAGATAGATAGATAGACAGGTAGATAAAGAGTATTGGTGCACCAAGGCCTTCAGCCACTGCAAATGAACTCCAGATGCATGTGCCACCTTGTGCATCTGGCTTATGTGGGTCCTAGGGAATTGAACCTGGGTCCTTTGCTTTGCAGGCAAGTGCCTTAACTACTAAGGCATCTCTCCAGCCCTACTTTAGTTTTTTAGTGGAAAGTAATAGACTTTGCTTCATCTTAACCATAATTAGTAGTGAATAAATATTTTACAATATTTTGAATTTTAATAATGAAATTAATTACTTGAGTAATTTTGTTTTTGCCTAAATATCTTTAGGGGAGTCTTTCATCAAGTACACAGCCAAATCTTAAACTTCATAAAAGGGGAGAAAAGAATGTGTAGAGGAAATAATTTGGATCTGAGAGTCAGACAAGCTTGCTTCAGGACCCATGTCGCCACTTCAGAGTCTCTGCTTTAGAGCAATGGCTTGTTAGTTAGAGGTCCTCTCTGGTCACAGCCAAAGTCACATTAAAACTCATTAAAGATCTAGTTCATCAAATAGAACTATAGATTCCTGAGTCGTGGTGGGTGACGCATGGCTGTTAGGGTCATGGGCTCTCAAAGCCCTTGAAAGCAGTGCTTGTGAAGAAAGCAGGCCTGGCAGAGGTCCTGCTTTGATGCCTTTGGAAGGATGGGCATACATCATCCATGGATGCTCAGGGCAGAGAGAGCACAGTGGTGCTGGGGAGAGAAACCTCAAATATAAACTATTCTTTCACCTCCTTACAATCTTGCCTGAGCCTGCCTGGTCCCAGACTGGCTTTCTCTCACTTCTTGCCTCTACTGTCCTTTCTTGGGAACTCTGACAGAGTCAGAAGGGGGCAACTTCTGATAAACTATGACGGACAAGCCTTACCTTGGCAATCGAGGACTACCTCGGTGACGGTGTAGGTTCTAACGTTATTCAGAGCTAGGATCTATGTTGAGAAAACAGTGAAGCACAGACCAGCAGTCATAGGACACCACAGTTCACAGGTGGCCCCACTTTATCTCAAAGACATTGAATTTTTCTTTTATCATCACTCACCTATCTCTGAATGTGGACTCCTCTTCAGGATCAAGAAGTATAAAGAACATGGGATATAGTCAGACCTGGACTTGGGTCTGTTTATATGCTGTAAACTTCATGCAAGTTATAGTTTTTCCCTAATGTAATATCAACATTATTGCTGGCATTCAGAAAGTTCAGATGCGATTTTATATTCATTCACATGTATTATGCATTTAAAAATAGTACCTAGGGCTGGAGATATGGCTTAGAGGTTAAAGGTACTTGCTTGCCAAGTTTGATGACCTGGGTTTGATTCCCCAGTACCCACATAAAGCCAGATGCACAAAGTGGTACGTGCATCTGGAGTTTGACTGTGGTGGCAGGTGACCTTGGCATGAACATTTCCCCCTCACTCTCTCTCTCTCTTTCTCCCTCTCTCTATCTCTACCTATCTTTCAAAAAATATTTTAGGGGCTGGAGAGATGGCTTAGTGGTTAAGGCGTTTGCCTATAAAGCCAAAGGATTCAGGTTCAGTTCCCCAGGACCCTCATAACCCAGATGCTCAAAGGGGCACATGCGTCTGGAGTTCATTTGCAGTGGTTGGAAGCCCTGGTGTGCCCATTCAATCTGTCTCTCACTCTGTCTCTTTCCTTCTCTCATATAAATAAATAATATATTTAAAATATTTTTAAAAGTAGTACTGGAGGCCCTGGTGTATTCTTCTCTCTGTGTCTCTCTTAAAAAAAGGGCCAGTCTGTTGAGCTTGCCTCAAAAAAATAAATAAATACAAAATAATACTTTCATTATTCTAAAGTAAACTAAAGAATTCGTCCCTATGACTACATTATTTACAAGGCTACATCTCATAGATTAAAAAAAGAACCACACTGTGTTCTGTTGGCTTTTCTGACTACCAGTGCAAATAGCTTCCTCTGCCTCTTAGCACTTTGCTTTCTTCTCTTCTAGCATGGGTTATCCTAGAAAAGAAACTTACTTGGAGAAGAAAATGAGCATGGTAGACTTAGTGCTGATCAAGTTACCAGTGTATTATTTCCCACACTGCCTATTCACTTCTTCGGGATTTTGATTTCCACAATAGGTTTCCTCATACCATACTTATACATGGGTTATCAACTCGAGAGAGGCGGTTTTTAAAGGTCATTCAAAAAGTTATTTTTAAAATTTATTTGGGAGACAGAGAGAAAGTAACTGAGTATGGATGCACCAGGGTCTCTTGCCACTGCTAATGAACTCCAAACACATTTGCCGCTTTGTGCATCTGGCTTTATATGGGTAGTGGGGAATTGAACCCAGGCCATCAGGCTTGGCAGGCAAGTCCCTTTGACTACTGAGCCATCCTCCCAGCGCAAGAGAGATGGTTTTATAGCCACATGATAGTGCTTCTTGCTGAAAGCTCAGCAAGTCACTTGATAACTTTATTCTTTTTAATAAAATGCTTCTTATCTTTGTGTGTGTGTGTGTGTGTGTGTGTGTGTGTGTGTACAAGTGCATGCATGGCATAGCATCATGGAGAGGTCAGAGGTCAACCCCGAGTGTCAGTCCAAACCTTCCATCTTGTTTGAAGTAGGGTCTCTCGTTGTTCATCCCTGCAAACAACAGGTTGGCTCCCTATAGGCTTCTGGGATTCTCTGGTCTCTGCTTCCCTTGCTTTATGTGGATTCTGGGGATCCAAACTCAGTAAGCACTTTAACCACTGAGCCATCTCCCCTTCCCAGTGTCTTTATTCTTAAGATAGAGGAATGCCACCTACAAAGTAAGGATATTTTGAATATTAAATGAGGTTGTTTGTGTATGTATTTATTGCAGTGCTAGCCTTTGAACCTAGGGCCTCATGTATGCTAGGTAAGTACTTTACCTCTGAGCTGCACATACACCCTGAGTCCCTTAAAGAAGGCTATTTAAACAAGGCACTGAGCATGGTGATTGGCACTGCGTAAATATTGGGTTTTCTTCCCCCAGCCTCTTCAGTTTTCATCCTCATCAAATAGCAGTGTTAGAAATCCAAAGTAAGGTGTGGTCTTGGGAACTTTAACTTTGAATAAAGGAGAGTCAAGGGAAGGTCAGCTTCGCGTAGAGGGCTTCAGGAGCCAGTGATGTTTGTTGGATTTTTAATAAACAATAGTGGCTTCTCTTCTCCTTCCCCTGGTCTCGGGCCTGCTGAGTCACTGCTCCAGCCCCTTGGCAACATGCTCTGTGCTGTGTCTGTGGAGTCAGTGAAACCCACAAGAAACCAGCACTAATAAATGGCAGATCGTTTGAGGGATTTCTGTTTGCGTTCCTGTGCTTGCTCCCCTGGTGAGATGGGAAACCTTTAATAAGACTTTCCTAAATCATGTTGCATGTGAAATGGGGATTTTTTTTTCCCCCTCTGTTCTTCTAACAAATGACCATTTCATGAGGTTTCTTTTCATTTTCTCATCGTCTTTCCTGCTCTCAGCTCACTCCACAAAGAGCTCATTCCTCTGCTGGTTACTGATTGATAGGCTGCTCTGTGTGCCCTCTAATTTTGCAATAAGCCAACAAGGAGTTGAGACCGCAACTTAAAGGGAATTGACTTATTTACTTGCCTGGATTCATTGGAGCTACAGGCTGATTTAGTCATTTCAGTGTGGTCCTGGGGAGGGCAGGAGGAGTCTGTGAAGAGCACTGTGGTGTCAGAAGCCAGGAAAAGAGGGCTGGAGAGATGGCTTAGCAGTTAAGGTGCTTGCCTGCAAAGCCTGAGGACCCATGTTTGACTCTCCAGATCCCATGTAAGCCAGTCGCACAAAGGTGAGGCAAGCTCACGGTTGCACATGCCCACTAGATGGCACAAGCATCTGGAGTTGGATTGCAGTGGCTGAGGCCCTGGTGCATCCATTCATTCTTTCCTCTCTCTGTCTGTCTGTCTGTCTTTCTCTCTCTCTGTCTCTCATTCTCTCTAAAAATTAAATTAAATTTTAAAAAAAGAAACCAGTAAAAGAGCTCACTTGTCCAAACCCCCCCCCCCCCTCCAGTCCAAAGAAAGAAGACATCTATCCTCAGCAGTGGTTCCTTCCAGAAAGTCAAGCACAAGACTTGCTGCAACTCCAGGATTCGGAATTCCCATAGCGCTTCAGCTCTGTGGAAATGGATAGCCACTGCCCACAGGTTTTCTGTCCCCCTTCTTTTTTTTCCCATCAAAGGGATCATAGTAACTCAAAGAGAAACAGCCATAAGCCTCCTTTGCTGGTCTTCTGAGGCCATGCCGCTTGGTTGAATGCCTCCAAAGACCAAGGGCAAACCTCTGACCTACCACCTCCCTCCCAGCCTTGTCTTCGCCACAAGGCCAAGTTCTCCATCAGGATGCAGAGGAACTACTATACTTCATGAGTTCATGTTCGAACATGCTGATTAATTTTTTCTTTACATTCTGCTGTACATAAACACTACACATAGAATAACCAGTCTGAAATATACACATGTCACTTGGAGTAGAAAAACAAGAACAAACCTAAATGGCTCACAGAGATCCCAAGGAAACTACAGATAGCCCTTATAAGATGGTTTGTTTGTTTGTTTGTTTTTCAAGGTAGGGTCTCACTCTAGCTCAGGCTGACCTGGAATTTCCTCTGTAGTCTCAGGGTGGCCTCAAACTCATGGCAGTCCTCCTATCTCTGCCTTCTGAGTGCTGGGAACAAAGGCGTGTGCCACCACACCTGGCCTCCTTACAAGATGTTTTCAAATATAAGATACTGTTGAGCCTTAATGATTGCTCCGTAACCACTACTACTCTCTATGGGTCAAAGTGAAACTGGAATGACAAATGCCCAAATGGAATTTGTCCCAGCTGTGAACTCCCATTCCAGAGCCCAGTGTTGTCTGCGGCTGAACCACATTTAACCCACTAACTGCCTGCTCTGATTCTACTCATATGTGGCAACTTTTCTCCTGAAACTCCTGTCATCACATTTTAGCAGAAGTGAAAATATCAGCAGAGTGGTTAGTGGCCAAGACAGAAATAGAATCCAGGAATCTTTGTCCCGTCCCTTGCCATACCTATTGGAGCATGATTCCTCCCCAGCCTGAAAACTCAAAGTTTCCAGCTCTACCAAGCAGAATTCTAACAGTTGACTGGTTTCTTCTTCCTACTGAAGTTTTATTTTATGCCTAAACGTCTTATAAAGTTTTTTTTTTCATATGCGAGTTTTGCATTAAACAATTTAATATCAGCAAATGTCTTAGTACTTGGAAGGCTGAGAGGTAAGAGTTCAAGGCCAGCCTTGAACAAACAAACAAACAAAAAGCTAGTTCCCCTTCTTTTCCCTTCCCTTAGAATGGGGTCAAAGACACGTTAGTATGTAAAATCTCATGAAGCCCACACTGCAAGTGGGAAGAGAAAAATAACACACAACACAGAAAAAAAATTCATGTACATGTGTGCCCATACTCATACATACATAAACACATGCAACACATATACACAAAAAAGGAAAATTCATATAAATTATTTGGTTCTGATGCTGAAGAAGATGTATAAAGAAGTTAGAGTTGGGGCTAGAATAATTAGGAAAAAAGTTTAAGTGATGGAATTTGAACCTGTTGTGAAATTTGGAAACTTGAGTCATGGGGGATATTTCTGACTAGGGCATTTGGGATGGGAACAAGAACCAGAGGAATTAAGCCATGAGATAGGAACGTGTAGGATGAGGATGTCACAGCAGTGGTAAGATTTGTTGGCACCTATTAAGTGTTAGGCACTCTCTCAGTGCTTTGTGTAGTATCATTTATCTTCACAATAGGTGTGACTTCTATATACATAGGTTATGCAGTTGGGGGAACTGAGGCATGGAATAGTCTCCCTGAGTCGGCGTAGACTAGGTGTTCCACAACTGTTATGTGGTGAAGCTGAGATGCGAGTCCACAGGGTGTTTGAGTCCAGAGCCTGGACTCCTCGCACATGGTGGCTGCTTCATTCAGGTCTCTGCTTTCCTCCTGCGCTGGTGAGGACCAGCTGGGAGCAAACTCAGAAAGGGATGCAGTTGGTTCTTTTTTTTTTTTTTTTAATTATTTATTTATTTGAGAGTGACAGACAGACACAGAAAGAAAGAGGCAGATAGAGAGAGAGAGAGAATGGGCGCGCCAGGGCTTCCAGCCACTGCAAATGAACTCCAGATGCGTGTACCCCCTTGTGCATCTGGCTATCGTGGGTCCTGGGGAGTCAAGCCTCGAACCAGGGTCATTAGGCTTCACAGGCAAGCGCTTAACCGCTAAGCCATCTCTCCAGCCCATGCAGTTGGTTCTTGATACTGTCAGATGAGAGGCGATAAGTAACCACCTGAAAATGAGGGAGGCAAAAGTGCAGGACCTCATGATAGCCCTGTGCAGGTCTGTCAGGCAAGCTTAGGCAGTGGGCAGCATCTGCGCCCCACCGTCCCCCGTAGCCACTCTGAACCTCACGCAGCCTCCTGTTTCCTGCTGGGTGTATCCACATGTCTACATATCCTCCAGATAGATGTTTCCAAGTCAGCGGAGTATCAGAGATTAAAAACCTGTTTGTTATCTGGCATTGAAGCTTATGCCTATTCACCAGGTAAATATTTGGCCATTTAGTGTATTTGTTCTGGAGCTATTCTTCTTATATCTCTCCTGTGTTAACTCTGTTTAATTGTAGGTTGATATTATTTGTCTATATTGATGTCATTTATTTAACTATGGACACAGAAGCATGGCATTATACTCCCCTTTAAAAATAACACCTTACATAATAGGTCATTTTTGAGGACATCAAATAAATAATTTTTGTCTAAGAGCATATCTGATAAGGCTGCAGATCTGAGAATTTGTTCCTAGGCAGATCTTTCAGCCTCCTTTTGAGCAGACAGCCATTGCTCCTATCTTATGCCATAGCTTCACTCTATAAATAGAATTGTATCTGTCCAGTCAGGGAGTTTGGTGAGCCTGTGGTAGCAAGCATGTCATGCCGTTTCCGTGTGCGACATAGAGGTACAAACACTCGCATTGGCTCATCTGTCACAGGAGGTTTCTCAGAGCTCTGGCTTCCGTCTACTGTAAGCTACTGTAAGTGTAACTGGGGCTGAGGGGATCAAAGTTGGTGTCAATCAAGTTGGATTCCCCCAAGAGATGTATTTTCAGACCCCACGGGGAGCAAATGACTCAAGAGAACTGTTTTCTTGGTCCCAGATGAATCTGAGGAGGGGAAGTCAGTTAATCCCAGCCATGTCTGATGGGGCAAAACTGTGTCTCTCTAACCCCGCTTGCAAATCAAAGAGAGGGGACTCTCCGGCACCAAGGCAAACACGTGAATAGAAAGCACCCCCCCTGAAACCAGAGCACCTGAAAAGGTCAGCAGAAACTCAGGGGGCCGCTGGAAATTCACCTCCCCCGCCCCTCTGGGGCACTCAGTGGGCAGGGGCAAGGAAATGGGTGAAAACAACCAAACAAACTTCACGCCGAGGTGACTTGGCCACAGAAAATGAACACACAGCTGGTAGGAAAGTTTCTCGCATGTTCGAGTGAACCTCGGAGTCATCTGACCATTGGCCTTGTTCTTTTCCACGCTCAGGCTGGCCAGACTTTCTTGACCCCACGCTAGCTGCAAAATTGCACACATTTGGGGAACGCACCGCTGGAAACCATGGTGGTGGTCCCGTCACCGCGAGCCAGTGGCGTGTTGCCATTGCCTGCATTGGGCCCAAGGATCATTGTCATGATGCCACCAAGGGCCAGGTCGGGCTGAAGGTGGAAACAGCACCCTGGTTTTCTGCCTGTGATCTCCACTGTCAGCCCTGTTGACACGGAGAACTAACCTCAGCCCACAGCAGCCAGGGAAACCGAGCTCTGTGTGCCACAGCCGCTGGCCACAGGTTTCCCCTGGGGTGTGCACCCCCGGGGGGCACGTGGGCCAGAGAGACGGCCTCCCTATCTGCTGCTGCGCAGGTACAGACGTAGGCACTGTCCCTTCCTGAGGTCACTTCCTCCGAACCCAGTGGCAGAGGCAGTTGCTGCAATGAGGGGGAAGGACGCTTAGCGACCCTATTGATTGTGACAGTGTGTGTGGCTCAGAGGACTCGCCTCTCCGGCCTCAGCCATTGCCCACCTCCTCTCCAGGGACTCTGCTGTTTAGAAGGGCACTTTCTCCGGCTTTGGTGCGCCCTGCACAGTGCAGTCCCCTACAGAGATCCCCCCACGCCCCCCGGGGTACTTGTGAGAGGCATCCGAAGAGTGAAAGTATTCTCACCATGGACACAAGCAAGGTCAAGTTGTCTCTCCCTCCCTCTCTCCCTCCCCCCTCCCTCTACCCCAGCCACTGCCAGGTGGCCCTGGGCAGGAAGGCTTTTGTAAGGGTGGAGATGGTGACAGCTGTGGAATTTTGAGTACACTGCTAGCACAAACGTGAACTGAAACATCGGAAGCATTTTTTCTTCTCGGCTCACCCCACCCACAGACATAAGGCAGCCATTCCCTTCATAGATTCTGTGGACTCAACACTTCAAGGTACAGAGGGGTTAGGCGCCTTCCCCAGAACTGCACAGGCGATTACTGTCAGAGCCAAAAAAATAAAAGGCAGGCTGCTGGAATCCCACACCCATGTTTCCTTCAAGCCAAAACTGAAATTTGGGATTTTATGACACATATTTCAAAAAAGGAAAATCCCCCACAGTTTTACATATTTTCCCAGATAACCATTGCCATGCAGGCAATCCTTCAAGATGGAAATACTGGGATACTAAAACCTTATCAGTTCTTTATTCTGTAACTGACAATTGATATTCTCTGAGCTTAAAGAAAAAAAAAAAACCATATATATAAAAGGTCTGTTTTCATCATGGAATGATTTATAATTTTCCAGAGCTTTGGCAAAACTAAGCCAGCGAATAGTAAAACCAGATTTGTTTTTGTGATGCTCACATTCCCAAATATTTGGTTGGAATTTTTCCTCACAACAAATATTGAATATCTCTTTCCAAAGCTGGAAAGTGGGCAGGAAAAGAGGCGGACGGGTCGGAGCCTGGGTCTGGGAACATGGCCCTTTGGACTTGCATGGTGGGCCCTAGCCTGTTCATATCCTTTTCCCTGGGCCTCTTGCCCTTACTGCTTTCCTTCCTTGCTCTCTTTTTTTCCTGTCTCCTTCTCACAGGGGGATCTGTGACAGCAGGAGGGTTGAGACACACATTGTCATGGTTAGGAAGCAAAAGGAGAGCATGCTGAAACCCACTCCAGGGCCTTTCTCTCAAGCCTTAATGATGAAAGGACTCGGTGAACCTGAACGATTTCTCACAGGAAAGTTCCGGCCTCTGTCTCCTTAAAAGCAAAGCATTCTTGTGTAAGCCTTAACAGAGCTAGGATCAAAATTCATAACGTCTGACTTATTCAAGGCCTTGTTTGGATAGAAAGGCCAGGTCACTATCATATCTGCAATGACGATGCTTTAAAGGTTACCATAAATAACATTTAAACAAAACAAAGCAAAACAAAACAAAACAAGGGCTGAAGGAACGGCTTAGCAGTTAAGGCGTTTGCCTGCAAAGCCAAAGGACCCAGGTTCAATTCCCTAGGACCCACATTAGCCAGATGGTGCATGTGTCTGTAGTTCATTTGCAGGAGCTGGAGGCCCTGGGGTGCCCATTCTATCTCTCTCTCTCTCTGTGTGTGTGTCAAATAAATAAACAAAAATTTTTTAAAGTTCAAAAAACCCTGGTGCCTGAAGCAGATAGGCCACTCTCAGTACAAAAATAGGAAAGAGTATGCCTTCAGAACCCATCAAAGGCAGTGCCTCATCATTTTGAAAGCACTGTGCTTGGGCCCAGGCTGGAGGTGAGCTCTCCTCAAGAGCTCTTTCTCTACACACACACACACACACACACACACACACACACACACACACACACACACACAGCCTGTTTACCTCAGGGTTGGAGGTAGTTGGGACAATTACTGCATCCAGCCCTACTGGCCCAGTTAAAGTGATTTTGAAACTTCTCTGTGTGTCAGGTTGTGGCCAATTTCCGCCGAGGAGTAGACGGAGGAGGAAGCAGCGTTCTGGTCATAGCAGTCGCTGAGATGCCCGAGGTTGCCTCGTGAGTTCTCTAGGCAGCCTCTTTGAGCTCTGCTGCACAAAGACATGGGTTCCACACTGAGCTTCATTTCCAGGCTCCCTATAACCTCAGAAACGACAAGCCACTCCTATCAGGGACTACTCCAACCACCAGGAAGATTGACACCATTTACATATGCTTGACTTTCCTGGAAGCTGAAGCTGTTTGCCTACCTGGCTTATAGTTACTTATGAGCGTAAAATCCTGGGTTTGTTATCACCTAGCTTTTGACTGTCGTTTAGTGGTGTCTGTCTAGACATTAGATCTAGACATCTAGATTCCTGTGTTCATGACTTTTATAGATTGAATTCTGTGGGTCAACACATCCAGGTATGGGGAAGTCCCCAGTTACTGGGCCTGAGCTGACAGATCATGTCTCCTCTCCTCTCCTCTTGCTGGTGTGGAAGGAGACTAGGCAAGAAGGCCTACAAGTCCCTCCTCTTAGCAGAGCTGTTGATTTCAGCCAGATGACTGCTTCACTCAGTGGAAAATGGAGATTACAAATTTTGACTCTCACGTGCCCCCACAGAAACCTAAATGATGTCATTTATCTTATTCACAGATTCTTTAAAAATATGACTAATAAAAATTGAGTTATTATTATTTTTTTACTGACCAAATAAGACCAGATGTCGTGTTCTAACCTATTATCTCCCTGGATGACCACAAACTCCCTCTTTGTTATCTTCTAAGAAGCAAGTGCAAGGGGCTTCTGCCACCTAAGGCGCCCTTGGGCCTGGCAGTTCCCTCCTCTGTTTCTGACAAAGCTGTCCCATTTTCTGTCCTGTCCATTCTGTGATCATGGTGGGCCCCAGTATGCTAAGGGGGCTACTCATCAGGGTCTCCACAAAGATACATGTAATCCTTCAGTGTGAAGTGAATCAGACTAGCCACATACAGCAGGTCCTTTAAGGCAGAATGTGTTCTGGACTAGGAGTAGTAACTTGCAGGTTGGTGTAAGTATACCCATAGAATAGTTGGAGAAAGATGGGCCAACGGAAGACAGGTGGTCAGCACTGAACACATATCCTAGTGGATAGCCGGCTCTGACAATGGTCTAATTCCCTGACCCTTTGGGTGCTTCTACTGTCTGGTTTCAAAGCATTGGATGTCTTAAGCTGCTTACTTAATACTTAGTGGAAATGGGTCATATAGATTTGGTTTTTTATGTGTGCATTTGTTGGTTTTTCATTCCCAGGACCCTCTGCCTTCTGAACTAAACTGCATTGATTTCCCAGCCATTTCCCTTAACACTCGACTTCAGTTTACCTGGGTCATGTTCTCTCTGAGTATTTCTCCCTGTGACAACAGGATCTGTTGGATTGTTTGTGAGCTTATGCTTGAATTTCCTTCTTTTCTGGAGATGCTAGTTGTTTCCTCAGGCATGGCACGGCACCGTGGTACACAGAAAGACTGAAAGAGTTTATAGAAGCAAGAAAATGTTAGGGAAGAATTAGAATCCAGGGACATGTCTTTAAAGAAGGAAATGTTCACCAGGCGTGGTGGTACACACCTTCAATCCCAGAATTCAGGAGGCAGCAGGTAGGAAGATCATGGTGAGTTTGAGGCCAGCCTGAAACTACAGAGTGAGTTCCAGGTCAGCCTGGGCTAGAGAGAGAGAGACCCTACCTTGGAAAAATCAAAAGAAAGGAAGGAAGGGAGGGAAGGAAGAAGGAAGGAAAAAAGGGAGGGGAGGAGGGAGGGAAGCAGGAAGGAAGGGAGGGAAGAAAGGAAGGAAAAACGAAGGGAAGACAAAGGAGAAAGAAATGTTCCCTCATTTGTATGGAAAGGCAAAGGCATTTGTATGGGACTGAAGTCTATGAGAGGCATATGAGGGGACCTTTTGCACACAATTGTGTCTCTTTACTCATCCTACAGCCGAGAGGACAATACTAGGAAGCCTTAGGAGTAAGTTGTCATTCCATAGAACTGAGTTGAGACAATACTCTGCACAATTGATAGAGCTGCTTCCAAGCCCCCAGCAGGAGGGTTCTCTTCTTCCTACTGAGTGAACTTTGAGCCGGATTCTGTCTCCTCCTGGCTTCACATGTAATCATGACCATTCAAGACTATCTTTCCCTTTCTCCAAGTGTCCCCCTCTGGCCTTTGAAGTTCTAGTTGATGGTGACCGGGGCGTTGTTGGATGTTTTTGGTAGCCACACTTCTAGAGCAATGGCAAAACGAGCAGATACACTTTCAATTAAAGTTTTATTGCTTTTAAAGACATAAATAGAAAATATCACATAAAAAAGAAAATATCTGTTCTTTTTCAACAGTGAACAATATGCTTTGCTAAAGGGAAGTGGACTCCTGTTTATAATTTTTTAAGATGGGCAACTATTGTATTTTTTAAAGCCTTTTGTATATCTGAACAAATTTTCATATAATACTGAGAATCACAGGCTTTTAAACAAGCAAAGGACAAATCAACAAGGGATAACTAATGGCAGGGATGGGGTAACATTTACTGTAGCAGCCTACAGTACATGCTAAGGACTCTGTCAAGTGCCTGTGGGTTAAGTGCTATCACATCTAGAGAAGTTAAAATACTTGCCAGTGTCACATAGGTGGGAAATGATAGAGCCCAGGATGTGAGCATGAGTCTGTCTGAATCCAAAGCCCTTGTCTTACCCACTGTACAAATTGCTCTTGAACAAAGTCAGTACCCAGCATCAGAGGCCCCAGTTGGTCCAGTGGAGCAAAGTCTAGAGAAGGCCCTCTGAAGTGTCAGAACTGTTTTTTTCCTTTCAGAAACCAGATAGCATTAAGACTCTTTATAACTTGTAGTACTATCTTATAAGTTATTTTAAGAACACAGTTTTTACGTCTCCAGATTGCCTCAGAGGAAAACACATCAGGAGGCTTCTGCCAAAGTGACAATTATTTGTAATCCATACTTTTGGAAATGTTTCCAGTCTATCATTTTTGCTATACACAGATTTAGAAAAACCACTCACTTAGTCAGATGATGTGATTAGCAAGCCCCTGAGTTTTGGTCTGTGGGTCCCCTTCCGTGATTTGATTTAAGACTCATAATAAAAAAAGGTTGAAGATAATCAGCACAACCATTTGTGAGCGTGTTCTTAAGCTATTGGAGAATGAAAATGTTTTCTTCTCCATCCGCTCATCCAATGGAACTGAGAATGAAGGTGGTGTTTTGTTTTTGATTTTGTTTGTTTGTTTTTTGTGTTTGTTTTGGTTTTTCAAGGTAGAGTTTCACTCTAACTCAGGCTGAGCTGGAATTCACTATGTAGTCTCAGGGTGGCCTTGAACTCACGGTGATCCTCCTACCTCTGCCTCCCGAGTGTTGGGATTAAAGGCGTGCACCACCACGCCCTGCTGAGGGTGGGTATTTTTCTTGCCCTTTTTGTGCTGGTGATCAAACCCAGATTCTCCCACAGACTAGGCAAGTGCTCTGCTACTGAGCTGCATCCTAGCCCAGGGCAGATGTTTTTGAAATAATCTGTAGCCTGTTTGAGGCCTTGCAGGGTATCGTTTCATTAGTTCTGTACAGTAGAACCATCATCTCAGTAAGTTTCTGTTACAAAACCAAAATTGAGAAAAAAAGTGATCAAATATTTTGGCTGATGCCTTCTCATTTAATATATACATTCCTGGAGAAGACGTACAGTGCCTTTACCTCTTAATGTTCCCCAGGTATGCAGTGACATACCTAACCCTCTTCAGTCTTTGTTTTCTCATATGGTGCCACATTTCTGGAGTCTTCTAGTCATTCTCATCTAGAAGAATCCCATTAAAAAAAAAAGATCAAAGTTTACATCTCTCAGAATCCACAAACTTTTTTTGTTGTTGTTGTTTTGATTTTTTTCAAGGTAGGGTCTCATTCTAGCCCAGGCTGACTTGGAATTCACTATGGAGTCTTAGGGTGGCCTCGAACTCAAAGCGATCCTCCTATCTCTGCCTCCCGAGTGCTGGGATTAAAGGTGTGCACCACCACACCTGGCTCCACAAACTTTTAAAAGCTGGAAATGGATACATTAATTTTAAAATATTTTTTATTTATTCATTTGAGGGAGAGAGAGAGAAAAAGAGAAAGGCCATTAGAGAGAGAATGGACACACTACGGCCTCTAGCCACTGCAAATGAACTCCAGACACATGTGCCATCTTCTACATCTGGCATTACATGGGTACTGGGGAATTGAACTTGACTCAATAGGCTTTGTAGGCAAGAACCTTAACCACTGAGCCATCTCGCCAGCCCCTACATTATTTTTTTTCCCTTAGTAGATAAAACATATTTTCAGAACAATGTTAGTGTCTGATGACTTGCCTTCAACTAATTGCTCTATCTTTCTTACTGTGATTTTGTTGCTGTTGTTGTTGTTTTTTAGGGCCTCACTCTAGCCCAGGCTGACCTGGAATTCACTACTGTAGTCTCAGGGTGGCCTTGAACTCAACAGCGATCCTCCTACCTCTGCCTCCCGAATGCTGCAATTAAAGGTGTGCGCCACCACGCCAGGCTCTTACTGCGATTTTTATACAAATTCTTTACAGTTAAATCAAAGGACTAAAATTGGTGGGAATGATAAGTGCAAAAATATTTTCTGATGTGAAAATTGTGATTACTGTCCTATTATTGGAACCAATATCTGAAGCATGTGGCAATACTTCATCAACTCATACACCATTATTTCAAAGGAAGCAGGGAAGCAGCAGGACCGGGGAGATGACTCAGTGGTTAAAGATGCTTTCTTGCAAAGCCTGATGGCTTAGGTTCAATTCCCTAGTGCCCATGTAAAACCAGACACACAAGGTGGTGCATATGTCTGGAGTTCATTTACAATGAATGGCAAGGGGCCCTGGCAGAGTATCTCTCTCTCTTAAATAAATAAATATTCTTGGCCCTTGAAAATGAGATTAAAGGAAGTAGTAATAACAATAATTTCTATTTATCAAGCATTTATTAAGTGCCAGACACTTCATTTACTATTTTGCATTGATTTACATTTGCATAACAATTCTATGAGATAACATTTTGCCCCGTGGACACACGGCACTGAACAGTTTAGTGTTTAGTCACCTTCCCAAGGTATACAGTGTCAGAGTTGGAATTTGAATCCAGTTTTTTCTTTTTTTAGGGGGGGAGGAGGTTGTCGATGTAGGACTTTGCTGTAGCTCAGGCTGACCTGGAATTGACTATGTAGTCCCAGGGTGGCCTTGAACTTACAGCGATACTCCTGCCTCTGCCTCTGCCTCCTGAGTGCTGGGATTAAGGCATGCACCACCACACCTAGCTTCCAGGGTTTTTTTTTTTTAATTTTAAAATTTGATTTATGAGAGAGAGAGAGAGAAAGAGAGAGAGGGAGAGAGAGATAATGGGCACACTAAAGCCTTCAGCCGCTGCTAATGAACTCCAGACCCATGTGCCATCTTGTGCATCTGGCTTATGTGAGTCCTGGAGAATCAAACCTGGGTCCTTTAGTTTTGCAGGCAAATGCCTTAAGCACTAAGCCATCTCTCCAGCCCATGAATCCAGTTTTATTGAAGCCTAAAACTCATACCACGTATTAGGAAGAGAGACATGAACATAATTCTGTATTCATGCTCATTTCTTAGAAGGGCAGGCTATTTGACTGTCCTAGGAGTTTGCACTGAAGACATAGTGTGTGTGACTCTGAGCAGTCTAGATAAGAGGGATGAGATTAGCAGATCCGAGGGGATCCTATAATACCCTGTCAGCGTTGCGGAGTAACTGGAGGCTCCCAAGTCTCCTTTAGACATAAGGACCTAACAGGTTGTCTCTGCTGAGAGGGCACTTCATTTCTTAACATGACATGGCCATCCTTCTCCCCCCTCGGCCCTCAATTAAGCTGCCATTGGTTCAGGATTTATAATGTGTCAGTGGCCCATTCAAGAGACAGTGACAGAGGTGTGGTGGAAAAGCTGGATAACAAAAACGGGAGGGCTAAGGATGCACTTGCCTAGCATTCAAAAAGCTCTGGGTTCAATCCCTAGTGCCACAAGAAAAAAAAAAAATTGGAGATTATTTCCATTTTTATTCATATCAAAACTGACTTTCAGGACTCACCAAGACGGTCCTTCTAAATGCATGTTCACGCCAAGCGCTGAATGGTGGACAAGGGGGTGTTTCCTGCAAGTGGCCAGGATGCTCAGTGGTTGCTACTCATGATGGAAACTCCACCCAGACTTTCAAAAAAAAAGATTGTGTTGAGTGCATTACCATTTTCCAAGGGAAAAATATGCATTTAATTTTTCCTTTAGGTTTCTAAACAAGACAGTAGATTTTATTAAAGGGGATTTTTCTGTTTTGTTTTGTTTTTCAAGGTAAGGTCTCACTCTAGCTCAGGCTAACCTGGAATTCAGTATGTTCAGGGTAGCCTGGAACTCACGGCGATCCTCCTACCTCTACCTCCCGAGTGCTGGGATTAAAGGCGTGCGCCACCATGCCCTACTTTAAGGGGGATTTTTTTAAAATAATTTTTTTGTTTGTTTATTTTTATAATTATTTGAGAGCGACAGAGAGAGAGGCAGAGAGCAAGACAGAGAATGGGCATGCCAGGGCCTCCAGCCACTGCAAACAAACTCCAGAGGTGTGCGCCCCCTTGTGCATCTGGCTAACGTGGGCTCCTGGGGAATAGAGCCTCGAACCAGGGTCCTTAGGCTTCACAGGCAAGCGCTTAACCGCTAAGCCATCTCTCCAGCCCTCTAAGGGGGATTTTTCTTTCTTTCTTTTTTTTTTTTTTTGTTTTGTTTTTTTGAGGTAGGGTCTCACTCTAGCCCAGGCTGACCTGGAATTCACTATGGAGTCTCAGGGTGGCCTCGAACTCATGGCGATCCTCCTACCTCTGCCTCCCGAGTGCTGGGATTAAAGGCGTGCGCCACCACGCCCGGCTTTAAGGGGGATTTTTAAGAACAAGATTTATCAAATGTGAAAATATTGTCTGGTGGTGGACCACATGTTTCAGTAGCCTTAGAGTCCATACTAGGAAATGTAAGTGTTATGAATGGAATTTTGTATAGGTTGAATTATGTTAGCTTGTGTTTTCAATGTGTAGTGAAACTCAGGACTTCTTTGTGAAGTCAACAAATTCGAATGATCTTATTCTTATTTCCTAAGTTGGAAAATAAAGCTGACTTTTGAGGCAGCAGGGGAAGAAGTCACATCCAGAACTTTACTGATTCCTTTTAATCAGTACCAACAATATCTTAGATTTTGGAAATAATTTTCAAAATTGATAAAATTCATAAAACCTGTACACGTGCACCTTAATTTTCTTTTTTTCTATTTTTAGCTAATATGATAATACTCTCGGGCTCGATTTTCTCAGCATTTAGGAAGAATTGATTAGCCATTTTAAGCTTTGGAAAAATGTCCGCCTGTTTTCTGTGTTCTGGGTTTTGAATAACTGACAGGCCTTACCTGAAGATAAGCTGGTGAAAGTTAGAGCTGGGGTTTTCCTACCTGGGCACTTATCAGTCTTCTAACCCACAGGCTGCCTTTTGATAGCTCTAGTAATTAATTTGGTCTTCTCCCTCTTTCTTCTCCCTTCCCCCTTCCTTCTCCCGGTCTGTTCACAGGTTATCTTGACGAATCAAATTACAACCCATCTGAGCGGAGCCCTCCCTTCTCAAGCAGACCTGGTGTCTCCGGCTGATGATTTGTCCCTGTCTGAAGGTAAGGGAATCTGTCCTGCAGAGGCTGAAACCTGACACTGAAGTACAGTTCCACTGTCCCTCGGCCTCCTGGGGAGAGCTGGTAGAGCGCAGGAGCCTGGAGACTTCGGCTTGGCCACCTTGCCATGCCGCCAATCTCCTTGTCTTTGGAGTGTCTCTTGCCCTGTCTCTCAGAGTGAAATCCCTTCTCACTTAGTGAGTCATCTCCCCAGGCATCCATCATCTCCCTCTGAGGGAGGGTTGGGCCTCTCCCTTGGGTTGCCTTGGGTCCTTACTACGGGGCCTGGAGGAGTGTTAAATGATTGTGTCAGTGTTACCACTGGGGAGCCTGATGCCCCAGAGTTGCCCTTGCTAGTTAGTGGTCCCTTGGCACTTTAGCCTTTTGTTTGGACTGGCTGAGTATGTTTGCTAGCTCCATGTGTGGGAGATAGTGGCGTTCCTGATCAGCTTTACAGAACAAGTAAGAAAAAAAAAAAAA
This sequence comes from Dipus sagitta, assembly GCA_036346955.1. Taxonomy (NCBI): domain Eukaryota; kingdom Metazoa; phylum Chordata; class Mammalia; order Rodentia; family Dipodidae; genus Dipus; species Dipus sagitta. Next base: position 119,586,873 of record CM070775.1, read on the forward strand.
AAAAGGAAAAGAACAAAACACTCCTCATTGGTAAATCAGCAGACTTTTCAGCACTCCTCCATGCCAGCAAAGGTCAAACTGGCTGTGGTTTTGATAGCAGTGAGCTTTACGTAGCTGGAGGAACTACGTCAAGAAGCCAGAGGGTGGTTTCTGGTTTTCTTGAAAGCTCTTCTAGTTGTAGTTGACTTTCAGGCCTGGGTGAATGTGTATAGCTCTCCCTAGCCCCCTCTTCCCTTTCTACTTCTGGAAATTGTTTGTGATGGAATGGGAGGGGGGAGACTTCTGGGTTTAGAAAGTCTCTGGAGTGGCCAGGTGGTCTCCCAGGGATCAGCCTTGGTATCTTTCAGAGGGAAAACTAACGGCACGCTTAGAAAAGCTTCAAAATATTTTATGCTGTCACCTTCCTACCACCTGAGCTGCAAATCTGAGTTATCTAGAATTCATTCCCCTCAACTCCTTTCATTATCAAATCTGCTTTAGCCTCTCTTTCCAAATATAGTTTTCCTCTGACCACTTCTTTTTTTTTTAAATTTGTGTTGTCATCAACTGATTTATTAAACTCATAATTGGTCTCTATCATATCCTCTACTGTCGACTTCCTCAGTTTGGCTTCTTTCTAGTGTCCTGAGAAATGTCTTTCCTGAGAATGAGCTAAAATCAGCAAACCAATTTTAAAATGTTCAGAGATTTGGAGTTTGTTGTAATCAGCCAGGGTAGAAATGGGGATCAGCAAATGCCAAACTTCCAGTATTTTCTTTTCTTTTGGATAAGCCAGTTTCTAGATTTTTAGACTAAAACTAAGGTTATTGCTAACCCTTCAGAGTCTGTCCTTTCCTTCCCATTTGACCTACCAATTCTTTAAACGAAGATTCAAAGGCAAGTGTGCTGTTGGTCCCCTGCCTGCCTTCTCCGCTCTGCATCTCACCTCCATTCCTTTGCCCAGACAGTTCACGGTGTCTAGAAGAGCATTTTCCGCTTGGGCTTCTGCAATCCCTTCTCTTCCAAAGGCCACTCCAAGTTTAAAAACTGCCTCTCCCTCAGAACCACCTGGCCTGTACAATGAGCCTCACTCTCTCCTCCTCTTCTATGGCCTCTCAACCAGCTCAGTTGTGGAAATAAAAGGCCTAGGAAAGTTAACTCTACATGTTCTTTTTTTTTGGGGTTTTCGAGGTAGGGTCTCACTCTAGCCCAGGCTGACCTGGAATTCACTACATAGTCTCAGGGTGGCCTCTAACTCATGGCAATCCTCCTACCTCTGTCTCCCGAGTGCTGGGATTAAAGGCATGTGCCACCATGCCCGGCTCCTTTTTTTTTTGTTTTTAATTAAAATGGCAGATTTTTAAGGGCACAGACTGTTTTATTGTTTTGTGTCCATATTTTGCATTAGTTCTAGGCGTATAATAAGCAGGAAGCAAATGTGAAATGAGTAGCATAGTACTTTGTAAGAACAGCAGCTGTGATAATCACACGGGGCATCTAGGAACATCACTAACAATTGTTGTTATACTAATTACACACACACACACAATGTACACATTTGTTTAGCTCAAAGAAAATCAGAAGAGACGTACCTTGTTTTGCTTTGTGTTTTTATTTTTTAAGGTACGGTCTAGCCCAGGCTGACCTGGAATTCACTATGTAGTTCTCAGGGTGGCCTCGAACTCTGAGTGCTCAGATTAAAGGCGAGCGCCACCATGCCCGGCTGTCTTGCTTCCTTATTTCAAAGTCAGCAAGTATTTTCTGTATATTGGCTTCCTGTTTTATATTAAGCAAAGAAGAAGATCAAAACAGAGAAAAGAAGAAACAGCCTTGGATGCCATTATTGCTGCAAGAAAATGGTGAGGTGTTTATAGTAAAGGGCATTACTAGCTCATCCTAAAATAACTGCTCCTTATTATGAAACCCAAAGGGGAATGGAAGCAGTTGGTTTTTTTTTTTTTTTCTAAATATTTTTCTTGTATAGCTGAACAGGTAAAGAGGACCACAGAACTTTTTTTTCCGCCTAATATTCTATAATGAAGCTACTTACCAGCAAATTAAAATGAATAAATTTGGGATAGGGGTATAGCTCAGTTATAGAGCCCTGCATGTGTAAGGCCCTGGTGTTCTATCCCCAGCACTACAAAAAAGAAAAAGAGAAAAAAAAGAAAAGAAAAAGATTTCTTAGAGCATGTATTCCCCCTTCAAACATTGAACTGGTTAATGAGATATATATATATGACATATCTATCACACAGATATAAAAAATTGCTTTGTTGTAGTTTCAAGTATTTATTCAGTCAGCTTTGCCTGGGTGTTAACTGTAGTCATGGGCCAGTCATTTAATCACTTTGGGTCTCAGTTTCCTCTTCTGTTCAGTGTTAGACTAGAAAAATAAGGCTGCTCGAGTCTTTTCCAGCGCTGATACAATTAGACGGTGAGGTGGTCTACAGCTGAGGGGCAGCCACACACAGATGGGTGGAGTTCTGATCTACCCAGTCCTGTAATGGATTTCCCTTGCAGAGCAGAGGCCGTGGCTGAAACAGTGCTCCCTTGAAAACAGTCGTGGGGTGAGCACAGCAGCCTAGAGCATGAGCTGAGGTGACCTGAGAGGGGTGCGCCCAGCAGGGACCAGTTCAGGGGAATGAAGTCCCTTCTGCTCTGACGCAGAGGGGATACAAGTGACCTGGCCCAACTGAGAGATCCCTTCTACCAGAGCGGATACTGTGCTATTAATATCTGCCAGCTGCAGGCCCAGAGCGTCCCCCTGCTGAGATCAAAGGAGCTCCTATCTTAGCTGGAACAGGGTCATCTGCACAGGGCTGTAAAAGTGAGTCCTGGCTGGCTGCAAGGACGGCTCTTTAGGGGGAGCGATGGGGGGGGGGGGAGAAGTCAGGAGACGGGGGAGGTGCTCTCCTGCTCCTTTAATCTCAGCTGACCAGCTGTTGCCCTCCCAGTGTTTGCAAAGTGGAGAGTTCTTTGTTTTTGTGTTGCTGGGTCACCCACCACTACACTTACTACATTTGTGGCTGGGTTGTTGCTTGGACCAAGCCGGCCAGTGTTCACTGCGTGGAGCCCATGGTAGGATCCCTTTCCGTAGCCTGTTGAGTTACTCAGCTCCTGGGCAGGACGGCCAAGGACGGGAGACGTGAATGCCATTGGCCCAAGGACTTTTCCTGACCCGCTTCTGCTTTAATTGCTTGTGCCAGGAGAAGGAATGGGAGGGCAGATTACATTTTCCATCTTTAGTTTAAAAATAACTCCTCACGCGTGCTGTGTGCTTGGCCACTAGCAGCTTGCCTTTCGCAAACTTTCTCATTTCTTTGGGAAAATAGAACTTTCAGGACTTATGCACACTGGACAAAGTTATAGTCATCCCATTCCCAGGGTGTTTCTCACTCTCCTTGCTGGCTGACACACACTTCTGGTTGTGTCTGTTTGTGTGGGAGATGTATGGAGAGAGGAGAAGACAGGCAAGCCTAGAATTCTATACAAAGTGAGAAGGGAACCGGGAGAGGAGGATGTTGCAGATACACCAAAGTATCAGTGTGAACACTTCTGAAGTCTTACAATTCCGTGTAATCCAGACTACCATCAGCCACAAGGTCATTTTTCTTGCTCAGTAGATCAGAATTAAAATCCTATCAGTAGATTTAGGCCGTGCGGTGTGTGTGTGTGTGTGGGGGGGGGGGGGAACGGGCACACGCCTTTAATTCCAGCACTCGAGAGGCAGAGGTAGGAGGATCGCTGTGAGTTCGAGGCCATCCTGAGACTACATAGTGAATTCCAGGTCAGCCTGGGCTAGAGTGAGACACTCAAAAAACACGACAAGGGCTGGAGAGATGGTTTAGCAGTTAAGTGCTTGCCTTTGAAGCCTAAGGACCGCGGTTCGAGGCTCGATTCCCCAGGACCCACGTTAGCCAGATGCACAAGGGGGCGCACGCATCTGGAGTTCGTTTGCAGTGGCTAGAAGCCATGGCATGCCCATTCTCTCTGTCTACCTGCCTATTTCTGTATCTCTCTCTCTCTCTTTCTCAAATAAATAAATAAAATACTTTTAAAAAAACACAACAAACAAACAAACAAAAAATCCTATCAATAGATTTATCTTCTTAATCTTTAGACCTGCTTGACAGTATATATCAGAGCTGGGAAAGGCTTTAGTAATGTTCTATCTGCACCACCTATTAATTAAAAGAATATATATATATGTTAGAGGTTTTAAGTTTTATATCCTTCTAGACCTGGCACCGTGATTCAAAATATTTTCTTCTTCAGTTTTTGTTGTTTTTGGCAAAAACTTCAAGGTATAGACTATCACAGATCTCAATTACTGGTCAATGTGACTGTTCTATTTCTTTGCTCTTGCTAGATCCTCTTTGTGGTCGTTGAAGATTCTAAGGATTACTGACCTCAGTCCCAGGGAGCCTTCCTTTTCTCCACGTTAACCACTAGGGATGGCCAGGGAGATGCTCAGCTGGTTAAATGTACTTGCTTTGCCAATCCTGCAAGCCAGAGTTTGATTCTTCAGTACCCATGTAAGACCAGGCGCACAACAAGGAACACACGTCTGGAGTTTATCTACAGTTGCAAGAGGCACTGGTGTGCCCATTCTTGTTCTCTCTCTCTTAAATAAGTTAACAAAAATATTTTTAAAAAACCATTAAGGAAAGGATTTAATAGTCCAGGCAGCCAAAAAAAAAAAAAAAAAATGCGTATTCTGTTCTGACCTAGGGTTTGAGCAGAGCTGGTTGACTCTCCATCTACTGGGACACGGTAGGTGACATTGGTGTACAGAGTTGAGCTTTGGGCAGGATTGAAGCTCTGCTCAACCCAGACCAGTTTAGCTTGCTGTATCATCTGAGGATAGCAGTTATAAGTGTGGCAGCATGGTGCACTGCACGGGAAGGTAAACATTGTTGAGCTGTCACCCCGACATTCCAGCACCTGGCATATTGGCATCTTTTTTTATTCCCTTGAATAGTTTCTGGTAGATTCTAGCACATGAAGGCTAAAAATGAAAAGTGTAGGGAAGGGTCAAGGAAAGAACAAAAGAAAAAAAGAAACAGCAGCTCTTATTCAAACCAAGTGTGGTTTCCAGTTTTAGTGCTGGGAGCCTTTCTATTCCTGTCGAGTCAGGGAACTGATGGCTGATTTCATTTGCGAGAGAAAGTATTTTGGGATTCAAATTCCCCTAACAAGCCACCCCTGCAAAAAGCTGGAGTCCATTTGAAAGATTAGATGCGAGTGTGTGGCTTGTGTCTCTTTTAAAATAAATTCAGCAAGCAAGAGCAGCTCGGAACAGTTGGGGGAATCGGGGACTCATGGTTGTGAAAGAGGCAGACTTCAAAGCATGGTATGAATTTTCGAGTTTTATTTCCACTCTTGCTTTCCAGCTGGATCTGCTCTGGATTTACTGCAGGATGTTTGAAAATGTGGCTCCCTGCTAATCTCAGACAGTTGCTATGATCAATGGTTTCTTTCATTTCCGATAAAAAACACTGGTGTTTCTGCTTAAATTGTGTGTACTTTCAGCTTTATTATTTTAGTTGTGATTTATTGTTCTGCATTACCCAAATTTGTAATCCATTAACCACAAACTTTTGGGTGGGTTGCTCAGGTTAGCCAACTCTCTCCACACATTAGCTCCAAGGCTCTTTGCAGCACAGGCTCACGCTGAAGTTCATCGGTTTGTGCAGCCTGTGTCCAAAGAGTGTGGGGTGGAGCAGGTTCAGTCCTCAGTCATGGGGGTACGGTGTAGGTTAGCTATAATTAGTGCTTTGAAAGCCTAAGATGTCACCATGTGACTTCAGGGTTAATATTAACAATTGTGATCAACAGTATTAGCATTAGCATTTCCATAGCACTTTAAGATGTCTGAAAATGATGAATTTCTTAATCCGCTTCAAGCAACTGAAGCATGAAGGAGAGAAGGGAGTTACTCAAAGGCCACACAGTGAGGGAGAAGGGGCAGTGCCAGGAACAGAAGTCACAATACTTCCCATGAAATCTTAGATTTGGACACTGCTGCTTCTTAGGAGTGAGTTTCGGATAAAAAAAAAATATTTAAAGGACCTGGTGATCTTTGAGCCTTTGATTCCAAAGCCACAGACATATGTCAACATGCAAGGCTTCGCGTGCTCTTATTCACAAGGACACACACATCTGCCCATGTTTCACTTTGCCTGGTATCCAAGAATTCACAGCACTTTGACTATATTACTTCCAACAACTATTCAGATGCCATGAAAGGTCTAATTTATAGAAAAAAAAAAAGATTAAAAACACCAAAAAAATGTGTGGCATTTGGCTCAAGAAGATCTAAATATTTTGTGAGGCAAGGAAAACTAGAGTTGAGAGGAGATGGGCATGGCCTACAAATGTCAGAAAAGCTATAAATCTCAGGAGGGAGGGGACCTTGTTGAGGCTTTTCAGCAGGGAGGCTTTTGGGGGGGGAGTTGTGTGGCAATGTAACCATGGCTGAGAGATCAAAAGGAGAAAGGGAAAGTCGACCACCAGGAAGTACTTCTAGTCAGGAGCTCTGTGTAGTTTGCCAAAGGGAGACACACTTGAAGCACAACGTGCCTTGTCATCAAGTTGGATGAGGGGATGAGACTTGGGAGTACTTTGTGTGAGGGGTGAACCACATAGTTGTTTTGTTTTGAGACAGGGTCTTGCTTTATGTAGGTCAGACTGGCCTTGCATTTCCAATCCTCCTGCTCCCGAGTCCCAGTTGCGAGGATTATGAGCCTGCATCTCTATGCCCTGTTCTGGGATAATTTTTTTTCTCTCTCTCACACAAATATTTATTTATTTAAGAGAGAGAGAGAGAGAGAATGCGAATGGGCATGCCAGGGCCTCCAGCCACTGCAAACCAGCTCCAGACGCATGAGCCACCATGTGCATCTGGCTTACGTGGGTCCTGGGGAATCAGACCTGGTCCATAGGCTTCTCAGACAAGCGTCTTAACCGCTAAGCCATCTCTCCAGCCCCGGGGTAAGTGTTTTGAAAGGATTTCCCCCTCATTCTCAGACCTCTTTACCATGTAGAATTTATGGTCTAGTCTCCAACATCCAGACACATTCCTGTAAATTATTAAGGTCAAAGGGACCAAAAGTATCAAGATCAAAAACACCAAAGCCAGGCTTTGTCAGTTGCCTCAGCTTCATAGGTAACAGGCCAAAGCTGAGAGAACGGGTTGCCCAGGGTTGGCATGATCCTTGAAGCCTTCAGGTTGGAAGGATTCTCTGAGAAAATATCCTTATTGGCCATCATCACAGAGAATTCTCCACCAAGGGCGGGAGCCTGGTAGCTCTGACTGATCAGGAAGAAGGGGAGAATAGCTGGTTTTGTCCAGGGGATGGTTTAGTTTGTGTTGTAATGTGGTATGAAATACTTACAAAATACATTTGTGACGTTTAGTAAGATTAGTGGGAGGAATATAACAAGGTCCAGCCAGGTAGTCTGCCCCAAGAATGGCCCAGCTGAACTCTGATCTCAGTTCTGATATGTCACATGCTCAAAGAAGATGGATGACTTCTCCCAATATACTAGAGCTGTTCTTCAGTCAAAGACACGGATTGGGGCTGGAGAGATGGCTTAGTGGTTAAGGTGCTTGCCTGTGAAGCCTAAGAACCCAGGTTCAACTCCCCAGAACCCACGTAAGCCAGACACACAAGGTCATGCATGTGCACAAGGTGACACACACATATGGAGGTCTATTGCAGGGGCTAGAGGCCATGATGTGCCAATTCTCTCTCTCTCTCTCATAAAGGAAAAAGATATGGAGTAGTTAAGTTCCCCTATTAGAACCTTTTTTATAGTGGCTGTCATACTTTAGCCAACCTCAGAATCATGGGGAAGTTTTATTAATACACACATTCTTGGGCTCTCACTCCTCGAGTTTCCATTGGTCTGGAGAGAGACCAAAAAATATATATTTGTAACAACTTGTGAGCAGTTGATGATACCAGGGACCACAGTGAGAACTACTGCTATATTCATTGGTTCTATCCCTGCTAAACACCAGGAGTACCAAGACAAGTGTGTCTTCCTGTGAGCTCTCAAGGAGAAAACACCCTTCAGAGGGGAGGCAGATACGTAGGAGGGGGGCCTTGGCACTCATGCAGCCATTTGCCTCCACCGGATCATACATAGGTTGGGATAGAGCAGCTGTTACAAAGTTTCAGGGCTCAAGCCGGGCGTGGTGGTGCACGCCTTTAATCCCAGCACTCGGGAGGCAGAGGTAGGAGGATTGCCGTGAGTTCGAGGCCACCCTGAGACTCCATAGTGAATTCCAGGTCAGCCTGGGGCTAGAGACCCTACCTCGAAAAACCAAAAAAAAAAAAAAAAAAAAAAACAAAGTTTCAGGGCTCTGTTTAATGCAAAAACAGAAAGCCACTGGAGTTCACTTTTTTAAAAGAAATATTTTTATTTATTTATTTGAGAGAGAAAGATACAGAAATAGGCAGGTAGAGAGAGACAGAGAGAGAGAGAGAGAGGGAATGGGTGCACCAGGGCCTCCAGCCACTTCAAACGAACTCCACATGCATGCACCACCTTGTGCATCTGCCTTATGTGGGTCCTGGGGAATCGAACCTGGGTCCTTTGGCTTTGCAGGCAAGCGCCTTAACTGATAAGCCATCTCCCCAGCCTGGAGTTCACTTTTTAAAGAGCAAGGTTATTAGTAAGAATAGCTGACGTTTATGGACTATAGTCCTCACAACAGCCTTCTAAGGAGATATCACCCATTATTATCCCATGTTGTAGACAAAGAATTCAGGCCTTTCTTGACAGCACAGTTAATGGCACAGCCAAGATTCCAACCTATGGAGGCTGGGTCCAGAACTATCCACAAAGCTCTTCTGAGAAGAGATGAGATTCTCTTTACCTATATGCAAATGGGAACCAAAACATAGATCACACAGAGTTAGAAAGGTTGAAACACAAGCCATTCTATTTGGTTTTCTTATATTTACACCTTGGAGTTTTTTGTTTCTGTTTTACGAAGTAGGGTCTCGCTCTAGCCCAGGCTGACCTGGAATTCACTATGTAGTCTCAGGGTGGCCTCGAACTCATGACAGTCCTCCTACCTCTGCCTCCCAAGTGCTGGGATTAAAGGCATGTGCCACCATTCCTGGCTTCACTGTTGGTTTTATTAGCCCTGACCCTTGACCTTAGGACATCATTGGCCCGAGTCACCTGTAATTCTGTACAGGGGTTGTCCTCTCATCCAGTCAGCTGTAGCTAAGAAGTCATATGACAAAGAACACGGCCAATGTACTACTCCTTTCTGCAGCCCCAATGAATGAAGGCAGTGGGGGTTCTATGTGACAGAGTCCTTAGGAGGGAGAACCCATGAGGTCTGCACCCCAACATAACAGCTAATGGAAAGACTGTCTAGCTGAGAAGATACTAGTGTAAGTTGGCTAGATAGGAGTATGGTACCTATTGACCCTTTCAGTGTGTCACGAGAAACTTGCCCCCTGGGGAGACAAGGACACATGTCTTCACTCCAAATAGGGCTCAGATGGCAGATGGCAGACCAAAATATGAGTAGACCAATACCAGTTCAATGAAGCAATGAGTTTGTTGGAAGGTCACTTACAGAACATGAAGAGGGGTTAGTTATAGGGACATGGGATCCCCAATGCAGCCCCAGTGCAATCTTTGATGGAGATTCCTGTGTCACAGCTACTCCTTGGATGCTTCTCCCTCAGCCTCAGGATGAGGGCTTACTTCCCAAGCATTGGGACCCCAGAGCAGGGGCGCCACAGAGAAGTCTCATTTCACCCTTAGTGATGACTTCACTGTGGCCCTTCTAGAAGCTCCTTGTCCCTGTCCAGGAGTATGAGACCACAGAGCAGCACGTCAGTGGGGCTCACTGTATTGTGGTTTCCCCCACAGATGTTCCTCCCTCAACCTTGGGGTGAGGGCTTACTTACAGAGCATGGAGACTCCAGAGACACCACCTCAACTGAGCTCTTTGTTCCTAGGTCTTTTTCTTTCTATATATTCTATCTCCTCCCTCTAAGGTCAAGCCTAAACCACAGGTGGGGGTCTGATGAACCTCCCCACACCTTCCCTGGTGAGTTAGCCAAGCGTGTGTTTTTTATTTTTAATTTATTATTAATATTTATTTGAGAAAGAGAGAGAGAAGAAGATAGATAGATAGAAAGAGAAAATGGGCATACCAGGGCCTCTAGCCACTGCAAACAAACTCCAGACGCGTGTACCACCTTGTGCATCTGGCTTATGTGGGTCCTGGGGAATGGAACCTGGGTCCTTCGGCTTTGCTGGCAAATGCCTTAACTGTAAGCCATCTCTCCCCCCCAACCCAGCTGCTTCCAGTAAAGCCGGCAATGGTTGTTTATACCTTTCAATGCAGAGGAAATTTGCCATACGATGCAGTCACACCTATTCTCAGCATCATCTCCTTTTTTGGGATTAAAGTTTTGGTATTAGTTAGCTATCACTAATCTAGATCTTCAAGCCAACACATTATGATAAAAATAATTCAAAATCATTTTCTTTCTGGCCCTAAATATCATCTGACTTCTCTTTGATCTAATTTTTATGCCCACAACTATCTAATCTATCTAATCTTTATGCCCATAATCAGTCCCTGGATTTGTTTTCATGGAGAAGAGAAATCTCTTCTTTTTAGCCAGAATTCACTACTTGCTCTAAACTATTATGATCTATTGAGGTAAGAGGCCTAAACCTAACTATGCATGCTCTGCCTTATATTCAGGGATACACGGTAGAGGGACATTAGCACAGACAATACCCCATGCTTAATCATCACCTATCACCTACCCAGGACAAGGCCAAGATGGAGACGCCAAGGAGGCAGCTGGGACATGCATACATTGGAGAACTCGACTATGAGCTATAACCTTGCCTTGACTTTCAATAAAATGGAGCAAATGTACTATCTTCAGGAGATCATCTTGAGTTTTATGAGTTAAAGTAAAATTGTATACATATGTGCACAGTGTCTGTGTGTGTTGAGGGGTTGATTTTTCTTAATCCTATTTTCATCTAGTAGATCCATTAAAAAGTGATGAAGAGGGCTGGAGAGATGGCTTAGCAGGTAAGGAGTTTGCCTGCAAAGCCAAAGAACCCAGGTTCGATTCCCCAGGACCCACATTAGCCAGATGCAGAAGGGGGCACACACGTCTGGAGTTCGTTTGCAGTGGCGGGAAGCCCTGGTATGCCCCATTCTCTCTCTCGTTCTGTCTCTCCCTCTTTCTCTGTCAATTAAACAAATATATAAAAATAAAAATATTTTTTAAAAAGTGATGAAGAGAATCCAAGTTTCCTGGCAGTATCACCTCCAGCTATAAAAGATGGATGCTAACCCATTTGGGCAGGGAATTAATGATAATATTACATATACATGATATATAAATAAATGAAGGTGGAAAAATGTCCAAATAAGTTGCATGTAGTGGTGCACACTTGTAATCCCAGCACTGGAGAGGCTGAGGTAGGAGAATTGTTATGAGTTTGAGGTCCCTCTGGGCTACAGAGTGAGTTCTGGGCCAACCTAAGGTAGAGTGGGACCCTGCCTGAAAAGAAGGAAGGAAGGAAGGAAGGAAGGAAGGAGGGAGGGAGGGAGGGAGGGAGGGAGGGAGGGAGGGAGGGAGAGAGGGAGAGAGGGAGAGAAGGAGTTAAGTTAGTTAGTTCAAGTCTTGCTTGGGCTACCTACGAAGACCCTGTCTAAATAAATATATAAATAATGTGTGAAAATGTCATGATGAAACCCATTGTTTTGTATAAATTATATATGCCAATAATAAGAACAGAAATAAAACAAGCAATTGAAATTTTCAAAGTAGATTACCCCGGAAACCTGTCAGTGAGTAAGTGGCCTCAGAGCCCAGGGGCAGATCCAAAGGCTCCTTCAAGGAACAAGCTGGATCCTGGGGTAATACCTTTCCCTTTGAGCCAATAGCACTAAATCACCTTAGCTCCCAGTCTTTAGAATGTAAGTTCCTTGAGAGTAGGATATTTGTTTCTTCTGCTCATTGCTAGATCTTCACAGACAAGAATAGTGTCAGGTAGGAGCATGTACTCAACAAATATTTGATGAATGAATGAGGTGAGGAGAGGGACAATCTAAGGATTGTTTAGAGCCTGGGACCTATATTTACCTAGAAAGCATGACACCACTATTGTTGTTTTTATCACTCACACATCATAAATACTCCCAAATATCTTCAAAGTATGTCAGCACTCACTATGTGATAATTGACAATAGGCAGGGTGAAAAAGTGTTAGAAAGACAGAACCCAAGTGTAATGAGTCAGCTTTGTGGGAGGAGGAATGGATCTCATTCACACAAGGTGGTGACTGTGGTAGGTTACTCTGATACACAATAAGGATATTTGTTAGGCAGACGCTGCTGGGGAAGCAGACGGAAGTTCCAGTCAGTGCTGTTTGGGAACCTCACATGTAGTGGTGGGGAGCGCGATGGGCTAGTAACGAAGTAGACCGGATGTCATCGTAGCCCAAGTGTTAAGAGATTGTGGGGTGAGCTCCTGGAAGTCCCAGCTTGGGGACGGGACTCTCTAGGAAGACTCCACAGCAAGAAGACACTTCAGTTGAAGTGTCTTTGGTAGTTCCTGAGAAGAGACAGAGAAGGGGAAGGTTCTTCCAGCAGAGGGGAAAATCCCTGTGATAGAATAAAGGTAGCACACAGACTGAGGTGGAGGCCAGATTGTGAAAGGACTTGTCCACCATGCTGATCGGTTTGAATTCCTGCCGCCCAGGGTGATGCTGGGCCCACGGAAACCTGAAGTGACAGGTCATTTTGTAGTTCAAAGATAACTCTCAGGAAGCACTTTCTGGGCTCTAGAAGTAATGGGGATGAAACTAGAGAATTTGGATCTTGATCTCTTATCACTTTGGAGTAGAGATAGCTCTACACTCCTTTAGAGAAGTGAGAACTTTACGATATAGGTTTAGCCTTTCTAAGATCTTGAGTGGCCATGTCTAGTTTTTATTTCCCATCTCATCAACCTGGAAGAGAATTCTTTGCTATATTAGGCTACTGTAAAACGTCAGGTGACCCTGGTATGGTGGCTCACACTGATAATTCCTGCTCTTGGGAGGTGGAAGGCAGGAGGAACAGAGGTTCAAGCTCATCTGAGGCTACGTAGTGAGTCTGGAGCCAGACAGAGCTACATGAAAACAAAACAACAATAACAACAAATCAGAAGAGCCCTTTCTCTATTTATCAAAATATTTTCCAGTGAGAGTAAGTGTCAGGCCACCTTTGCTAAGAGGTGAGGAAATAGCAAATGATTTGAAGTTCCAAATGGCGCTATGGAAGCCAGGCATGGCGGCGCACGCCTTTAATCCCCAGCACTTGGGAGGCAGAGGTAAGAGGATCGCTGTGAGTTCGAGGCCAGCCTGAGTTTACATAGTGAGTTCTAGGTCAACCTTGGCTAGAACTAGATCCTGTCTTAAAAAACAAAGCAAAATAAAATAAAATGGCACGATGGAAACAGATGCATCTTTCATGTTCCTTTTGCGGTGGTTATAGCAGTAATATTAAGTACCTGTAGTATGGCAGCTCCACACTGAAGCACAAGAAAAGCTCAACAGGTTGTGTGGTCAAGTTTCTGTTGTTGTTTTTGCAGTGCTGAGATTGGACCTAATGCCTTGTGCCTGTGGGATTCAGTTTTCCCCTCATTTTAGAAACAAAGACACTGATGCACAGACCCCTGCTTGCTGGTGACCACACTGGTAATTAGTCAGTATTCAAACCCGGATTCTGGCTCCCATGTCTGTTCCTAAACACTACACCTGTGCTCAACTTTTCAGAACCTGCCCTGGGTACAGCTATAGCCCCATCTTTCTGTGGTTGCCACAGTTGAACCCCATATTCAACATAATTGTTGCTGTTTCTTTACCTTGAAAAACCATCTGAGCTATTTTGAGCAAGTCATCAAGTCATCTAATTTCTCTGGACCTCCTTTCCCTCAGCCACATGCAAAGAGAACTGTTTTAGATAATACCTGGCTGGCCTTTTCAGGTTTTTGATCTTTACAAGAGCAAACTGATATGTTCCCTTTTGAGCCTCAGACAAGTTTCTCTATTAATTCTTTAAAGATGATCAGAGAGAGGGCTGTAGGGATTGCTCAGTGGTTAAGGCACTTGCCTGCAAAGCCAAAGGACCCAGGTTCAATTCCCCAGGACCCACATAAGCTAGATGCACAAGGTAATGCATGTGTCTGGAGTTTGCAGTGGCTGGAGGACCTGGTGAGCCCATTCTCTTTCTCTCTCTCTCTCTCCCTGCCTCTCTCTGTCTCTCAAATAAATAAAATAAAAATAAAAAAAAGAACAATGACAAGAAACATGAACAGAGAAAGCCTGGGCTGGATCAGCCCTTCTGAGGCTTTTGGTGAATCCCTTGTTACAGTTATTACATTGGTTATCTTACAGAGTAAAAGTCTTCATTTTTTGAATCTACATCCCATCATTTTTTTAAGCATGCTATCCTCAAATATGTAAATTGTTGTCTATAAAACATAGCACTACTATACTATTAAGTTATATAAAACACTCTAGAAATAGAAAAATAAGTTTTAGATAAAATAAGATTCTAGTATTTTCTTGCCACATCCCACTGAGTCATCTCATGTATGCCTATTGCTGGGTCTAGTTCAAATTTCTCCCTTGTTGTTATTGGAAAATTCTTTACTATTCCAAGAATAGTGAGACTGAGCCCAAAATTTGAGCATTGGCTCTATCTGTTAAACAGTTCATTTGTTCATTCGTTTGTTCATTCATTCATTCATTCATTCATTCAGAATAAAGCATCCATGATGTGAAATGCCTCTTGGCTATTCAGGGTAATGATCAATTTTAGCCTTGGCCCTTGCCATCTCGAACATAAAGGCTAATTCTGATTGTCAGCTTGTTTGGCTGGAATCCTAGAATTTCTGCCTACTGTAATTTACTTTCATCTAAATTGGCCACGTGTTGTGCTATAGTGTCTGCATTGAACAGGGAACGATAAGCAAATAAGGAAAAGCCAGAAAAGGAGGTTCGTTAATGAGTTGTCAGGATGAAGGAGGAAGATTTTGTTTATTTATTTATTTGAGAGAGAAAGAGGCAGCTAGAGGGAGAAAGATAGAGGGAGGGAGAATGGGTGCGTCAGGGCTTCCAGCCACTACAAATGAACTCCAGACGCATGTGCCACCTTGTGCATCTGGCTTTACCTATGTACTGGGGAATTGAACTCAGGGTCCTTAGGCTTTGCAGGTAAGTACTTTAACTGGTGAGCCATCTCTTCAGCCCAGAAGGAAGATTTTAATGTCAGCAACACTAATATGAAAGAAAGGTCATCAAGAGTTCGTGATGGTGGCATGGACCACCATCATAGCATATCAGGACAGAACATTTTAGTTCCTTCACTGTTCTATTGTGAATCACAGTGTGTGCAACAGCCTGATATCAACTAATAGACAACCTTGGTCATTGGTTAGACCCTGCCCTAAAGTAGCAGGCTGTGAATCAGCATGTGTCTCACCAAGAACTCACTAGGTTAGCCAGGGTAGGTCGGCACAGCTTCCACTGTGGTAGGTGGCTATTTTTCTTGGCAGGCTGTTTAATGAGCACCAAATCAGATCAACTGTCACTTGGTTCTTAGGGTTGCCTCAGACACAAACAATTCATGCATCCTGGTGAGGTGGTCATGTTAGAGAACCTGGTTTTCCTGTGCTGATCATCTGTTCTTCCTGTCCCTCGGGGCTAGAATTTGGAGGAGCTATTGAAGCAACCTTGAGGAAAGCTGTTTGCCCTTCAAATTTTAGCTATTCATTAAGTATATTCAAAAATTACTTGTAGCCAAAGCTTTACTATCAAGGACAGGTCAAGTTAATTATCAAAATAATAATTTAATTAACTTCCCCTTTGATCGGGTGAAGTGGGAGACTATGATTCATAGGTCTTTCTGGTGTGATAAGCAATGTGTAGTCTGTAATTGGGGTAGTCACCTTGTCCTCCGTTTCTTTACCTATTACTAGACCAAAGTTGTTCATGCCTCTGATAAAATTCATGACTAAAGCCTCACCTTGTTGTTGCTGGGTTTTTTTTTTTTCATTTTGTAAGAAATCATTTTCCATCATGATAATGTACTTACCAGTTGAACCTAGCATGATTTGTTCTAGATGTGTGTTAGAGCAAATCCAAGCTGTATAGTTCTCCCAGAAGAAGTCATCAACCATTGGTGGTCATGGCCTTTGACAGTTGACACTGGGAACCACAATGGGAACAGAGGAAATATAGTTTTGATTCTCTGGCCTGCTGATAAGCATCTTGCAATTCTAACTGTATCTCCAACTTGTAACAAGTATACACCTGCTGGGGAAATCTTTGAGAACATATAGCTGGTAACTTATCTATTTGGGAAGACGTAGTTGCACGGCCAAAGTAAGACTCCATTGGGCAGGGCCTGGTGTAGAAAGAGGGGAGAGAATGTGTTGATCCCCGGAAGACATATGATGGTGTGCAGGCAGTGAGTTCCCATCGGGAAAGGAATCTAGAAAGGTGAGGAGTCTCATGACAAAGAAGGCGATTCTGTTGACCAGTCACCCTTGTTCAGACTGAACGTGGATGAGAAAGGAAGAAACTCAGCTCCTCCTGGATTGGATGAAAATATTGATACATTTTTTTTTCCTAGTTGGAATTTGACAGGGTCAGTTCATGTCTGGGTTTTCAGCACTTAAAACAGGGCCCTTTTGTCCTGGGAGGCGGCTGGACTGGTTTTTCCTCCAGGCAGGTGCACAGAGGGCGTTTATTGTAGCCTGAAACACAAACACCCAGGCCCTAGGCCCTGATCCGCACACTCTCCTGCATGGCTCAAGGAAATAAAGTGAACAATGACTCTTGCAACAGGCAAGTACTGTAAATGCCACTCCTGAATGAAATATTTCTTAAAACTTTGTATCCGTAACTTGATCGGCTCTTAAAACTTAATTATATGTCAGGGGAAAGGAAGCCATTGGCTCCTCCAGCTGTCCAGGTTGAACGAGAGAGCGCACAGTGGAGCATATCCGATTCGCGGCCTCACTTAGGTAATCAGATTAATATCTCCCGAATTGAATTCACCCCTTTGATAGGGAGCCTTTCAGCTGCCTTGTTTCACGTCTCAGATTCTGACAAAGCTGTGCGGCCTTTGGGTAATTTCCCTGAAATCTATATGCGGGAAGCCTGCGCTCTTTCGAGCACTTTTTTGGGACTTGTACCAATTAAATCTGTTTCTGGCACACTTTTAATGGCATACTTTCCCTTGAGTCAACAACTGCTCCAAAACCTGAGGTCATTTGTTTAATTTAAAAGCAAAGGTTATGGAACAACCATTTCGGGCCTCACCAGCCAAGCCCCTGCGGCTTTGAAAGGAGGGATGAGGAAGGGGGAAGGCTAATCAACTGAATTTCTTATACACAAAATTAATTAATTAATGTGTCTCTGTTAAATGAGAATTAACCCGGAGTTGGTCCATACCCGCTCTTGCCAACCATCTGTCTGTCCCTTTCTCTGCAAAGCTATCCCCCTTTCTCTAGCTTTCTTACCCAGGAGGGGGTGTCACCCTGTTATTGTTGTTCTTGCAAAACAAACATCTGGACTGGATTTTTGTCAGCTGGAGTCAAGAAAGAACTGTAAATGATGCAGTGAATTTTTTTTTTTCATCCTTATTAAATTTATTTATAGCCAGTCTGAAGCCAGGAAGCATGCCTGAGCCCTTGATTGGAGGTTCTCGAGGAACGCAGGGGTAGATGGCATTTTTTTCTCCCTGTTGTTTTCTAAATAATATCAAAGATAGAATTACATAATTCCCAACGTGGGTTTGTTTGTTTTGTCCCTGAAGGACACTTCATTAGGACATTTTGTGCGTCAGAATTCTTCTATTGTATTAGCTTATCCAGCATGCCTTCCTTTCTGTCAGTGAGAGACAAGGAAATGTGGCTGCCGTGGTATTTCTGAAAAGTTGCAGGGATACAGACTGAGTTTCTGGTCTGAGACATGAAGCAATGTCACAGGAGTTCCTTTGCCAAAGGAACACAAGTTGGATCCTGTTTCTACCATTTTCCATTTAACGAACTCTCAAATCTTAAAGCTGCCAAATCTCAAAAAACTCTCATTCATTCTTCTCATTGCTGAGGACAGTACAGGGTTCCACAAGAGTTATCCAAGTAGTTTGCTCTGCCCTTAGACCTTATTACATAACAATGCCCTGGGATTTATACAATTATTTAAGAAACAAAACTTGCCAGCAGAACGAGTCAAATGATTTCCTGAGTTCTTCCTAATACTATGATCTGAAGGGATTCTTTGATTTTCTTTGACAGACATTTATATCTGTTTTTTTTTTTTTTTTTTTTAAAAAGGCGTTTGGAATGAGGCTTGCTACCCACAGGCATTTTCCTCTCCAGAGAAGACACTATTCGGCTTTTGCCACCCAAGCCAGCCATCCTCGGCCTGAACAATGGAGCTGAATGTTCCCCATCTAGCTAAAGGTTCATCTCTGTTGCTTTGAAAGTGAATTAGAACCAAATGCACTATCTGTTGGAAAAGCTGCCGTTGATGTCAGCACACAGACAATCATGAGAAGAGAGGCTCTTAAGAAACAGAAGGGAAAGTTCATGGCAATATCTTAACACTGATTTTCCTTTTTTTTTTTTTTAAGGTAGGGTCTCACTCTGGCCCAGGCTGACCTGGAACTCACTATGTAGTCTCAGGGTAGCCTCGAACTCATGGCGATCCTCCTACCTCTGCCTCCCGAGTGCTGGGATTAAAGGTGTGCGCCACCACGCCTGGCCAGTTTTTCTTTTATTTGTCCTACAAACCTAGCTTTGACATAACATCAGCTTCATAACACTGTCGTGCCACTTGAGGATGGGTGTTCTCAAAAATGTTTGAGTCTTCCATGAGCTGTCTCAGGGAAGCTCTTCTTAGAGAAAGACTCTCATGGACTTGGAATGCATAAAAGATAGTGTTCTCCACCAAGAAAGGTGGCCCTGTATCCACAGGACTCCTCGGGTGTGGCAATCTGCTACCCACTCTCCAGCTGACTTAATAATGCCACTTCTGGCCCTGGCAGTAAAATGAGCCACAGGGAGGTCATTCATTACTCATCACTACCACAATTGAGAACACTGGATCAGAAAGAGAGAGGCCCAGGGGTAAAGAGCATTAGCTATCAGGTAGGGAAGAAAAACCAGTCAGAGTGAGGGCAAGGAGTTCTAAGCCTACACTTCGTTTCTTCCACAGTTTTCATAACTTTTATTAAATCTCCCTGAAGAAGCCTTTTTGTTTGTTTGGTACTAAAGATTGAACCCAAGCCCTCCTGAGTAGCTAGGATTATAAACCTACACCACCATATCCAGCAAAGCAGCATTTTACTTTTTTTTCCATTTTAAATATTTTTATTTATTTATTTGCAAGCAGAGAGAGAGAGAGAGAGAGAGAGAAGAGAAGAGATACAGACAGAGAGAATGGGTGCACCAGGGCTTCCAGCTGCTGCAAACGGACTCCAGATGCATGTGCCACTTTCTGCAGCTGGCTTTACATGGGTACTGGGGAATCAAACCTGTGTCATTAGGCTTTGCAGGCAAGTTGGCTTAACCACTGAGCCATTTCTGACGCCCCAAAGCAGCATTTTAAATTATAGTATGTGCTGCTAACACATACAGGTAATGATGGGGTTAAAGCATCTGACAAAGGTATAGGAGAGAACTGACAGTTATGGTATTGGATATTGACAGTTTCTCTAGAAAAAAAAATGATGGGGAAATAGATTTTCCATCTGTGCTGATATGTAATGAAGCTTTTTTAGACATGCAGGATACCATATGCAAATTAACTTCATTAGCTATCATGGGAATTTATTTGATTTTTTTTTTTTTTTTTTACACACCTATGAAGCCTAAAACCCACATGACAGATACAATCCATGACAGCATCAGGAAGCGTCTCACGGTGCTGTCGGGGCCACTGTTACAGGTGTGGGTGTTTGAGGTGGGACAAGTCAGGCTGAGTATGATGAGGGCACAGGGTAGTCTTTTGAAAAATAGGTCACCTTTCTCTCTGAGGAAATCTGGTTTGTCTAAAACCAAGTCCACAGGATGAAGGATGACCTTGTTTATGTGCACTGGCTCTAGGCTTTTCTCTTGCTTGGTCTCACTAGCCCCTCTGTGAGCCTTTTCACCTCCTCCCTCACAGACCATCCCCAGAAATGACCTGATGGTGCAGCCTTACTCATGGAGACTTTGCCCCATCCTGATCTCCCAGCCCAAAGCTCCTGTCACTCTTCACTTTATTGGAGATAAACCTGCTTAGACCTTGGTCTTGTATCCATTGCCTCTTACCTCAGCCCTGTGCTCCTCATCTTTTGTACAAGGAAACTTGGCTTTTCTAGAAAGTTTCTTGGAAAGAAGAGCAGAGTCCGCTTTGCTAATGGCAGCCTAGCATGAAATCTAGTTTTTGTTTGTTTGTTTGTTTGGGTTTTTTGTTTGTTTGTTTGTTTTCGAGGTAGGGTTTCATTTTAGCCCAGGCTGACCTGGAATTCACTATGTAGTCTCAGGGTGGCCTTGAACTCTTAGCAATCCTCCTACTTCTGCCTCCCAAGTGCTGGGATTAAA
Source organism: Dipus sagitta (assembly GCA_036346955.1). NCBI lineage: Eukaryota > Metazoa > Chordata > Mammalia > Rodentia > Dipodidae > Dipus > Dipus sagitta. The sequence goes on from CM070775.1 coordinate 119,607,509, forward strand.
GGCACGTGCCACCATGCTTGGCTATGAAATCTAGTTTTTAAAAAACTAAAAAAAAAAAAAAAAAAATCAAATTATCTGAATAGACTACTCCTAAGCACCTTTGAAGAGGAAATCATTGCAAGAAAATGAGACTTAATAAGTAGGCAATTTGGGAAGTAGGCAATGGTGATTTGAAAAGCTTGACACATTAATATATATGTATGCTCTTTTCCCTCTTTTCTTATAAATAGATAGTAGTTTATGTTAGGAGGACATTCAGGAAAAAAGCCTTCTATTTTTTTTAATTTCCAGGAAATCTGGCCACTGTGTGTCTGTAGCCAGTGACACGAGGAGTGACTTAGAACATCCTGAATTCCTGCTCCCGTGAGGACCTTGCATTCTGTTTTCAGAGTATCCCGGTCCTATTACAGCCTTCATGGTATCTCAACTCAGGGTCATCATTTTCCCCTCTGCTGTCATGCCTAAAAATAGCACTAGTGCTGTTTGAAGATTCCCCCCATAAATGCTGTCATTTGGGGGAGGGAAGGATTTAAAGAGACAATAACTAGATATTGGCCTCAGACATTATGATTCAACAAAGGGAGCCATCGAAACTCAGCACCATTATTTTACTCCACGTCATACGTGTCGCGTAAATATTGTTTTGTATATCTGTGGGGATAACTGGGCTTCACAAAGGCCCAAGTAGCATGTGAGGGGTACGTGTAGTTTTGTTTTGCTTTCTAGCTGGTGAAAGGCATTCAGTGCATCTGCGCTGACAAACCAAAGTAAGTGAGAAGAACACAAAGCCGGTCCAGTCGTCTGTGCGCAAAGCAAAACACAGAACTGATCCACCATGCTGCCTCCCTGCTGTCTTCCCGTTGAATGTGTGTTGTGAATCAAAGTCCAGAGGGAGAAGGCTCTATTGCTGTATCTCTGTTCCACCCAGCCATCAGAGCAAGATTGGTAGGATCAGTCGTCAGGGACTGCCCGACTGCCAGTGGGTAATACGCCTGTGTCTGAGTGGCCGGGTCAACAGCTATGCTTCTGACTTCCAAAGAATCAAGGCAATTTGGACTTTCAAGAAAAGGAAAACAAACAAACAAACAAACAAAAAAACCAGAGGTAACCCAACTCTGGTAATCACAAAGCCCAATTCAATGAGAATGTCTAGTTAGACCTTCCTTTCCATAGTTTGTAGATTTTTTTGCCAGCATAATTCTCAAGCTTTTAGTATTTATCCTTTCCACATCTTTGATTTGCTTGGTGACATCGTAGCCTTTCTATTTATAGAATTATTGTTGCTAACAGCAATATGGATAGTATTGAAAATGTTAAGAAATATACATGGTTAACAAAATATCCAGGGTATGGCCTTGGGAAGGTGGCTCAGTTGGTAAAGCGTTTGCTCTACAAACATGAGGGCCTGTGTTTGGATCCCTAGCACCCACATAAAAGCTGGGTGCAGCAGTACATGTTTGTAATCCCAGTACTGGGAAGACAGAGACAGGAGGATCCCTGGAGTTTGCTGGCTTTAGGTTCAGTGAAACCCCTGTCTCAAAAAAAAGAAAGAAAAGAAAAGAAAAGAAGCCGGGTGTGGTGGCACACGCCTTTAATCCCAGCACTTGGGAGGCAGAGGTAGGAGGATCACCGAGAGTTGGAGGCCACCCTGAGACTACATAGTTGATTCCAGGTCAGCCTGGACCAGAGTGAGACCCTGAGACCCTACCTTGAAAAACAAAAAACAAAAAACACACACACAAAAAAAAAAAAGAAAGAAAAGAAAAGAAAAGAAAAGAAGAAGTGGAGAGCAATTAAGGAAGACATCCAACATCAACTTCTGCCTTCTGCATGAACAAATGTGCCGTGTACACACACACACACACACACACACACACACACACACTGCCTAGGTATCAGTACTAAGCATGAAAGAGAATGATTACAGCCACTGGGCTATCTATACAAAATACCTTTATTTTAATGACCACAGACAAATCTCATGAGTTGGGTGTCTTGAAGAGTCAGAACCCAGGGTGGTGGAAACCAAGTCGACCATGTTCCTGATTTCGGGCACTGTACACCCACTTCCACATGATTACACCTTTCAAAGTTTATAGAAAAATAGTAATTTATGACTTTTTTTGTGGTTTTACAAGGTAGGGTTTCACTCTAGCTCAGGCTGACCTGGAATTCACTATGGAGTCTCAGGGTGGCCTTGAATTCATGGCGATCCTCCTACCTCTGCCTCCCAAGTGCTGGGATTAAAGGCATGTGCCACCACGCCCGGCGTAATTTACAACCTTTGAGGACTTTGCTGGTTTCTTATTTGAAACATTATTGCAGTTCCAAGCAGCTGATGGCAATTGTACTTGCTTATACCTGGTTAATTCTGATATTCTGTATGGGAAACCACACTGCATGTCCATGGGGCCTTCCCATCTGCCTTCTTTGTGAATCTCTCCTTCTTTCAGTGCTTCCAACTTGGGCCCCAAAGAGGGGGTACAGCAGCTGAATGTCATTCACTTGGGCTTCAGCCCTGGCATGCATCTTTCTGGAAGGATGACTGAATCCCATTCTTAAGTCTAAAGTTCCTCTTGATTAGCGGCTCCTTTTGTGTGTTGTTTTTAACGGCATCTCTGTCTTTCATGGGTAGCTTACAGGGACGTATTTGAGAGCTCCTTCCAGCTGGGAAGCTGCCCAGCTCCCACCAGCTGAGTCGGGGGATGGCTTCCCTTTAGTTCCGCTGCCTGTGGACTACAAGGGCTCCACTTCCAGCCTGGCCACAGTGGCCCTTGTCCTCTGTGCAAACTTGGCTCTGTTCTGTGGGTTTTCATTCTCCAGCCATCTGGGCGTTTTGAGCACCCCTCTTATCTTAGTACCTTGGCACTCAGGACCACATGTCATCCTACCATAGAGTTGGAAACAAAGGAATCCTTCACCTCTGGCTTACAGTTCCCTTGGAACCGTCATAGGTTGAGTGACAGTCAGGGAGAATGAGAGAGCTGGGCATAGATCTGCAGTGATGTGAATGGTTTTGCTGATAGAAGGCCCACAGATGGGTGACAATAGCTAGGATTGTTCCGTACCAGGATTCCTAGTGCCTAGCTTCCTCCTGTTATTCCTTGGCTATTTTGAAATCTAGAAGGAAAGAGATTAAAGACCCTAGTGACCTCTGGTTTTGTTGCAGCCTCTACAAGCCTAGATGACTAAGCGTGTGTGCTATATGGATGTATCCAGCCTTTCTGTAAAGTATTCTGAGAATGAAGCCTAGGGGTAGAGTGCCTTCCTTACATGCAAAAAGCCGTGGGTTTGATTCCCAGTTCTGCTCTATGCGCATCACTAGTTCTTAAAATTCCTCTTTCTACCTCTTCAACTGTTGATTTGGGCAGGGTTGGATCAGTCACTCACTCTTCAGAGAAGCATCTGGAATGATTCATTCAAGAGTGCTGATGACAAGTTCGCTATAATTTTCCTGCCTGGAGAAAAATAAGCATTTGATCAAAGATAGTTCCACTGCACTGAGTCTCTTCTGCTCTCACCCCAGCCCTCTGACTCCCGGGCACTCGTTCTGATTCTCCAACCTACCCAAACCTCTCTCGGACGAGGTCAACAAAACACTGTTGTAAAACTGCTTCCAGTTGGGGATGTGAAACACAGTCCCCTGAAAAGCAGACTTAAAGCGACTACATGTTTTCAGAAAATCTGATTTTATATTTGGCAGCTAGTCATTTGGTCCTTGGCATTCATTCATTCTAAGATTCCGCATACTTGGTTCGTCAAAGCACTGTAACTGTGAGATCTTGTTTATAGAGCCAAAGGTGATGCCACCTCATTTCACACCAAAAGCAAGTGGGTCTTACTTATTTTGATACTAGTTAAGATTGAAGAGATACAGACAAGTTAAGATTCATTTACATCATCCACTGAGTGCAAATTTTAATCTTCTGGTCCCTGTGACAGTCACTGGTGGGCACTTTCCTATAAAGCATGTGACCAGTTCAATTAGAATCAAGTTCTAAATCATGGTTTCTATTACCATCCATGGCTGGCTGTCAGAGCACAATTTTCTACCAAAAAAAAAAAAAAAAAGATAGCTTATGACAGACACTTGGTGTAACAGTTTCTTTCTCATGGCTGGGACAAAATACCCAACCAGGAACAGCTTATGGAAGGAAGAGTTTAATTTGGCTTACATGTCCAGAGGAAAGAGTCCATCATGGCCGGGAAGGCACAGCAGGAACAGGAAGGTGGCATCGTCATACCGTAGCACAGAAACTAGAGAACGGCACTTGGGACCGGCTGTAACACCTCAAGGCCTGCCCCCAGCAACACACTTCCCTAGGGTTCCACAACCTTCCAGAACAGTGCCACCAGCTGGGGACTAAGTATTCAAACACATGAGCCTATTGGGAGCGTTTTACTTTCAAAGCACCACATTTAGGATGGGTTCACCCAGAGGCATCAGTCTTCGTCTTGTTTGTGTCACATAGCTCAGTTCTCATGTGAAGATCAACTTTCCACATGTTACCTTAACTCCCTCTAGCTGGCTCAGTTCCTTTCTAAGACTCAGAGACGTGCCAGTCCCAGGTACGTGCCTGGCAAGCCTGCAAGAAACAGTGGAGTTAGCATGCAGGCTTGTTGCTCCCAGAGCACATGAATGATACACTCATTCCCTGGGCATGGGTCTGTGAAGGGGCTGCATGCTTGGGTACAAGCTGGCTCTACTACATGCTAAATGGCCATTAGAAGAGACTTGGAGCAGCATGGCAGCAGATCTATGGCCAGGTAATTAATCTGAAGGCTATAGCTTTTTTTCCACATAGGAGATTAAATGCTTGCTTTTGGTCAGGTGGAAAGAGGCCTCTTGGACAATCTGATCCAAAAGGCCCCATGTTGGGCCAGCACAGCATTCCTTGTACGTATTGCTCCTCTGGTCATAAAAGAGATCATTTTGCTTGTGTAAGTAATCAGGCCTGCCAGCATGTGTAGCTTTTTACCCAAAGTAAAACATTATTTTTACTTGCACTGACTTTTATTATCATTTTGTTGTTGTTGTTGTTTTTGATTTTTCAAGGTAAGGTCTGGCTCTAGTCCAAGCTGATCTGGAAATCATTACATAGTCTCAGGGCGGCCTCAAACTCACGGTGATCCTCCTACGTCTGCCTCCCGAGTGCTGGGATTAAAGGTGTGCGCCACCACGCCCGGCTTTTATCAGTTTTTTCCTATTAAAAGAAGTCACTATTTCCTGAAGTTGAGGAAGAAATATTAATTATTGAAGGCATTTCTGATGAGACCAGTAGCATTGTTCTTTAGATAGAATATGTTAAGCTTATATGCTATTTTCTTTAGGGCATTAGCAAATAGAATTCATGTAGTCTATTATTCTTTTATATATCGTGTTGAGACAGTTTAGGTATTGGTTCTATATTCTCCATGTGTCAAATAAAAATAATAAAAAGCCAAGCATTAAGGTCAACTTAGTTGAATGACAAGAAAGAATTCAGTTTATGGCCCACGTTGCCAACGTGCTGTCTTGAGCTTTTACATTTGTTAAGTTCTACATTTTGCCCTCCCAAGGGCATCTGAGCAGTGTGTAATTTGGGTCAAGGTATAAGCAGTCCACAGCCAGGTTGAATGGAAGAAACACATGGCACTGGTTTGAGTTGATCAAGCTGGCACAGATTCTGCTGGTCAAAGAAGTGTTTTTCAAATCATGGGGAGCCACTAGTGACAGTGCATGGGTGCTTTGATGGTGGCCTTTGGAAATACTTTTATAATTTAAAACTATTCCCGTGGTAGGCCAGGGGTGAGGTCTTACTTTAGCCAACACGCAGCATTAGGCAGAAGAAACAGAGCCTTTCTGGCTGATGTGACCAGTGTGTGGGCCCTTTTCCACATGTTTCTAATTAGGGATGCAAGAGAGTAGATCCTCTGTGGAGACTGTCCTTCCCTTCTTTTCTGTGAGGCAGAACAACAGGGCCTTTGTGATGACCTTTCTAGAACTGTTTACATTTGGTGACCTGCCTGAGCGCTCCTGCCACAGTGGACTTACCTCCTGACTAACGAGAAACAGCCATGATAATTCTTACCATAGTAGGCCTGGGAGTTTAAATGAAAATTAAGAAGTTTACCTATTGTTGAGTACTTTAAATTTTATATTCAGTTTCTTGAGGTTTAATTTACATAGCAGAAAATTCATCCACTGTAAGTACACAATTCAGTGGCCTTTAGTAAATGAATAGAGCTATGTCATCAACACCACCATTCGGTTTTGGAACTTAAGTTGGGCTTATTTCAAAACTTTCAATAATCATAACTGGAATGTAGGTTATGCTGAAATGCAAAGTAAAGGCTATCTTGGGCTAGGGAAGAGGGCCACCCGGGAAGTCATTTGAGACATCTAGTCTCAGGCTTCCCGGAGTACATGAAGCCCTGAGATTAGCATTTGCAGAGAGGAAGATTTTCCATATTTTGGCTCTCCAAATGACAGCACCACCTTGAAAACACTGAGAAGCTGCTGTAGAGCCTGCCTCACATGTCATCATCAATTAATGTCTCCTGAGTATGAAGAACAGATACAGAAGATGAGCATATCAGCTCTCCCCAGTGAGCTTATCATTCACACTTAGCATCTGTCATTCACGTGCCCTCTCATTTTCCCATTCTATTTTAGATGCAATAGATAGTGAACCAATGTACTTACCTTCAAAAACGAATAGTCTAGTGGCCTATATGATAATGTCAATATGACACTGTGCTGTGTGGTCGAGATAAGTACTGTGTGGAATCAGAAATGTCATCAGTAAAGGATAACTTAGAGGAGAGAATAAGTGCCGCTGAGCACTCTATCATGAGAGGCTCTGTGACAGCACCCACCAGGTCCTTGTAAACCATGAGATTCCGACGAGATGTACTGACTGGAAAAGTGGAAAACAGCAAAACACACTGAGGACCATTTCACAGAAGTCTTCCTCCAAGCCATAGCTTTGGAGCTGAATTTGGACCAATAGGGTTTCAGAAGGTATGGACAGGCATAGGAAGCAGTACAGACAAAAGCTGTGAGCCAAGGCTCAGGGCAGGGGACTTTAGGATATGTTCTGGGAGCAGGGAGTAGTAGTTCAAGATGGACTAATATATGTATCATATTATTTAAGTTATTTCTATATATTTGTGTCGGAAAAAGGGAAGTCAAAGGACTGACAGACAAGCTCTGACTTCCCTTGCCCCATCCAAAGAAGGGCTTCCAGAATCAGTTCGTTTCACTGCTTCTTTACAGATTCATCATAGTGTCACCATTACTGGGCCACCCGTCAGAGCACCAGTGAGTTTTCACTCGTGACTCCCAATGACTTAAAAAGCATTTATTTGGTAGTTGGTATGGTGGCTCCCACCCCAAGTCTCAGCACTCGGGTATCTCAGGTAGGAGGATTACCATGAGTTTGAGGCCAGCCAGGGCTAGAGTGAGACCCTGCCAAAACAAAACCAACCAACCAAACAAAAAAAACACATTTCTTTGTCTAGCTCATAATTAGTGCCAGGTTGGTAAGCTGGAAACAGTTCCATTTGTTTGTCCAGTTCGACCTGATGGCAGACCTTTGTGCCCGAGCCAAGAAGTATAGCATAATCCTTTCAAGATGAAAAAGAACACTATTGGTTATTTCGAAAGAGCCATCACTGTACTTAAATAGCTTTAGAAAGAAGATCTAAGAAAGGAAGGGGGGGGGAGAAAAGTAATAGTACTATTTATTTAAAAGTGTTAGGACCCTCCATAGTAAACTTATTTCTAAATGTGAGTTGCTGAAGACATTGTATCCGGGGTTGTTTGGGGATATTTGAAAAGTAGGGAATATCATTGTCTCCCACTCAGGAACGGGATGAGATGAACTAAGTTGCTCATGATGTTACCAAGGAAAAGGGAGTTTCTCATTTGTTTGTTTGCATGGATGGTCTACCTACTGTGTGGCCTCACTCAAGACCTGGCAATCTCTCTCTGGGATCAGTGTGAACAGCCAGGCTGCAGTTGGAGCTGGAGACAATGGGCAGCATTGTTGGGCATTGCCCTTTAAGCCCCAAAGGTTAATTTCATAGTCTTCAGTGGCATTGAACCTGCCAAAGAAAATGCTGCTTCATTTGGGAGAATGTAATTTCTGGATGTTTATTTTACATGAAGAATAAAGATATAGAGATTTTTGGAAGAACATAGCTTAGCCTGTTAGCCTTACCAACAAGCTTAAAAAGCAAGGGTCAGTCGTCTTAAAAGTGTCACATCTTAAATGTCAGCCTACCAATAATTATTTAGATGCCATCAGAGGAAAGCCCATTGATATATATATATATTTCTCTAGACTAAGATGGTTAAAATAAACTCCTATGTGTGGAAGTCATTTTTTTTAAATACATACAAAAAAAAAAGTCTGTGAATTTTGGACTGTATTCACTGGGAAGTAAAAGCCCTAGGAATTGTGTGTGGGTTTTGCTTGGTTTTATTTTCTAAGGGAGTGCTTAGTTATGGATTGGGGGCTGGTGACTTTGCCACTCTGCATGCTAAAAAGGGCAAAATTTTGGCCACTGTTTTAAGTTTGTCAAAATCTAGGACACTCAGTGATTAGAATTTTAGATAAGCAACATATAATTAGCATGAGCACACCCCAAATACTGTGCCGAGATGGGCCTAGACTGAAAAATGGTTGGTGGGGCTGGGAAGATGGTTCAGTTGGTAAAAAAAAAACACTCGCCATGGAAGCCTGAGGACCTGTGTTTTGAACCCCCAGCACCCACGTAAATGCCTAGAGGAGGTGGAGGTTTCCTGTAATCCTGGTGCATGGGAGGCAGAGAGAGGGAGTCCCTGAGGCAAACTGTCCAGCAGCACCAGTTGACTCGGCAAGTTCTAGACTCTGGTGAGACACCCTACCTTAGTGAAATAAAGAAGGGAAATAAAAGCTGGGCATGGTGGTGCACGCCTTTAATCCCAGCACTTGGGAGGTAGAGATTGGAATATTACCATGAGTTCAAGGCCACCCTGAGACTACATAGTGAATTCCAGGTCAGCCTGAACTAGAGTGAGACCCTGCCTCGAAAAACCAAAAAAAAAAAAAAAAAAGGAAATAAATAAATAATCAAGGAAGACACCTCTGGCCTGTGTGTGTTCACCTCCCCCCCCCACACACCACACCACACACACACAAATTGTTCATTGTCTTAAATGTATTATTTTATTCTGTGCAGTTTTTAATTCCTTATTAATATACATATTTAATTTTGGTTGTCTCCTCCAGCGCCTCTCTGCCCCTTCACCCCTGCTTTTACCCTCCCACCTTCAGTACTCCCCCTTTGACTTTCATATCGCTTAAGATCTGCTACCTTCCCTATCCTATCTGAAATGTATCTGAGCTTGAGATTCAGCTGAGCCTCATGTATTTATTCTTTACTCAACCTGGCAACTCTGTCACTTATACAATAAAAATGCTATCCAAGGAAGTTAGGAGCTTTTATGGTTACTGACAGTTACTGTCAATTTAACACTAAAACAAAACAATATATGAGATGAATTTTGAGCCAGGTCATTTGTTCTGGTTCTGTGAAATGAGTCCTTTCTTGTTCCTTTATCTTTTTTTTTTTTTTTTTTTTTTTTGAAGTAGTGACTCGCTCTAGCCCAGGCTGACCTAGAATTCATTACGTAGTCTCAGGGTGTCCTCAAACTCATGGCAATCCTCATACCTCTGCCTCCAGAGGGCTGGATTAGAGGCGTGTGCCACTATACCTAGCTATCCTTTCTCTTTTTGTAGCTACCTTGGAGGGTGCATTTTTATTGGGTTGGCCCTCTTAGGGGTTCCTCTAATCTTAAATCACTCCGTGTAGGCCCCCTGGATGGCTTAACTCAAATATCATGTCTGAAGGCAGACTCCCTTTGAAAGTGAAGGTCCACTTCTGGAGTACTCTTAGGTTCTTGGTTCTGTAAAATGGCCACCTGGTGAGGTAGGGTCCCACTGGATGTGTCTCTTGAAAGACAAGAGCTGTTATTTACTGGCTATAGTGCTAATCTCCCACATCTACCTACGTGGGTTCATATTATTTCATAACAACCCTATGAGATAGGTAATGCCATTCCTATTTTACAGACAAGGAAATGAAGGACAAGAGAGTCTAAGTAACTTGAACTGAAAGGCAGAGCTGCAATGAACATTTCCAGCAGTCCATTCCAGAACCCTTGCAACCTAGCCACTGTACTGCCTTGGGGGGTGCCCTTAGATCCCCACTTTCCCACTTCACTAGTATGACTTGATATTGGAACCAACCTTTTTTCTTCTTATTCCATACTAGATGGAACCAACAGAAACTTGTCCTAAAACTCTCCATCCATGGTGTCACACGCCCGTCTCCCCCAGAAACCTTTGCCCTAGAAGATGTTAACTTCAAATGCTCCCTATTGTGTATGAAGCTGGCTAAACCATAAGAAACAAAAAGCCAAGGATCTTTATGACAACATTTTTAGATGGGTTGTCATCTTACTATTCTGAAATGGTGTCTTTAAACGGTGTCTTAGTGTCTTTAAGACACTCTCCGTCGAAGTCAGACTTCGTAAACAGTTACCAGCCAAAGCTACGCTTGCCCGGGAATCACCATTGGCCCAAGGTGGCCGTTCCTCTTAGCCGCTGGGCCTCAGCAGTTCTCACCCAAGGCAGCGGGCAAGCCCTGCTCCGCCACCCACTCTCTCCTCTCAGCTTTCTTCTTGGTTAAGAAGTAGCAAAAACCATGCATTGCCCAACACCACTTTCGTTTTGAACTAACACATCTCCCTCCTGGTACTCAATAATGAAAAAAAAAAAAATCAAGTGTCAGCATTTGGTCTTACATAAACCATTTTCCTTGCTTCAGCTGGGAATTTCAGCCCATCATCTGTTTTAGCCACAGTTGCACGTGTCAGACGTGTCCGTGGGTATCCCAGTGACGGTTCTCAAACTTGTGGGTTGTGGACCCAAGGGTCTGCAGAAATTTCTCTCTGGGTCACAAGAGAACACTGAGAACTCTTTCCTAGCCTTCTTCGTCCAACTTCTGTAACATCTCTCACCTTTCTGCCCACTGTACGAATCAGCAAGTCCCCTCTTCCGTGTCCTCCACACCCTCTTCATGTCTCCTAGTGCTGGTTGTGCTACATTTTGCCTTCTTCTTGCTGAGAACTGACTCCTCCATTTCTAAAATCAAGTCCATCCGATTCTAAAAGAAAACCTAAAGGAAAAAGGGAGAGAAAGAGAAAGGGAGAAGGAGGAAGGGAGGGAGGGAGGGAGACAGGAAGGAAATGGAGTGGGAAAAAGCAGTACAGGGAGACATGATGTTACAGTCAAACGAGGAAACGAAAGACATCTGAAAAGAGTAATATAGGTTCTATTCCCAAAAAGCAGGATAGCCCCAGTCACCCCTCCCTTCGGTTCCTGCTCCACACATCCCTGCATCCTTTTCTAACGTCTCCCCACTGCAGCTCTAATTTGGTCAGATCATGTGCTGTTTCCCGCCTTTTGAGTGCAGGAATGCCAGTACCACGAGGGCTTTGGGGAACAATTTAGTGAGTGGTAGTCTGAGACGATTTCAAAAGCAGCACTGGGAAGACAGGCACTGATTAGTTCTTGCCTTTGGCATTCTGATGTCTCTGAGGAGGCTCAGCAAGGAGCGGGATTCGATCTATGGTCTGCTGCTTCTTGGAAGCGGGAGGGGCAGCACTGGTGTGGACCTCGAGCGAGTTTCTTAGGGTGATCACTATTTCGACTTCCTAGTGACGCTGGGAGAATTCAGTGGGATATTACACTTAGAAATCATCCACAGTGGCGCTTAGCACATACTAAGCACTATAGTAAATGAATTTAGAAGGCAAAACAAGAAATGATCATAACGCCATTTTAGTCCCATAACTAAAGAATTCTATTCAGCTTCTTGGATAGCTCAAAGGCCCAAACTAAATGCAAGTGGCAATTTGTAAAAATATTAGGGGCTGGAGAGATGGCTCAGCGAATGATAGCACTTCCCACACAAAGCACGAGGGCCTGAGGGGTCCTGAATTCGATCCCCCAGCACCCATACAGAAAGCTGAGCGCAGCCACACATGTCTACAGCCCCAGTCCTGTGGGGAGCAGAGACCCAAAAATCACTGGGGCTCTTGAAAACTGCAGGCTCCAGAATCAGGGAGAAAGTCCAGCTCCAGGAAACGCACGGGTGAGCAGTGGTGGTGTTGGGGGCGGGGAAGACGACATTCTCCCCGGCCTCCGCACATGCGCACAACAGGGCCAATGTATCTGCATATACGCATGCGTATACGATACACACCATACCACAATACAGATGCCACCTTACATATTCTATACACACACACACACACACACACAAACACACACACACACATATATAAACACACACAACACATTCCATTATTTTCACTCAAGGGTTTTGATGGCCACTCAGCCTTGATGTACACAGCTTACTGAAAATTTGCCTCACCGACTATTAAGCATCCCAACTCCCTTTCCACTACGCCCTCCGCATGGTATCCATTGCTCTTGCTGCCTTTCACATAGGCTGTCAGCATGAGTGGCCCTGTATTATCAGGTTTCTGTTTGCCTACAAAGCCTTTCTCCCTTTAGGTCTTGTGCTCCTATTGAGGGCTTAGCCCCACATTTATGATCATTGTGTGGCATTCTCTGGGCAGTATACATAAATGGTACTCTATCTGCGTGTTTTGATTGGTTTGCTCTGAGCTTGTGCAGAACAGGAGAGTGTTGGTCTAGGATCTGAGCGGCATCTGGAAGACTCTGGCCTCCAGGTCTCCCAGCTGCACTCAGTTGAAAGGCCAGCTCCCTGCTTTGTATTGGGACAATTAGAAGCTCCATTGCAGGCCGGGGAGATGGTTATCTTGAAGCTAGAGGTGTTGGGGAGTGTGCTGGGATTTGAACATGCGGTGAGAAGGAGAGTGTCTGCAAGCAGAAAGGGTTACCTTTGCATAATTACCAGGAATGCTTTCAAGTAGCCCCTTGAAAGGTTGGTTAAGAATCGGGCGTGGTGGCGCACACCTTTAATCCCAGCACTTGGGAGGCAGAGGTAGGAGGATCACCGTGAGTTCAAGGCCTCCCTTAGACTACATAGTGAATTCCAGGTCAGCCTGAGCTACAGCGAGACCCTACCTTGAAAAAAAAAAAAAAAGAAAGAAAGAAAGAATGTACTTTCTTTAAGGCTAGCCTAGTGGGAAAGTGACTAAATACAGATCTGGAGAAACCCATCTGGAGAAACCCATGTGTCCACTGCTGAAAGGTGTGCAGGTGAGGTCAAACAGGTCATCGAACACTGAGACTAGTGGCTCTGTGGCAGCCATCCAGGGGTGGGCTGTGTTTTGTATCCCGTGCAGCTTTTGCTGAATATGTAAATAAAATTACATGGGTGAAAGCCGGACTTGGTGGCACACACCTTTAATCCCAGCACTGGGGAGGCAGAGGTTGGAGGATGGCTGTGAGTTCAAGGCAAGCCTGAGACTATGTAGCAAATTCCAGGTCAGCCTAGGCTAGAGTGACACCCTGCCTCCAAAAACAAACAAACATAAAAAGATTACATGGGAGAAATTGGTTTTCGAAAAGTAAATTCTGCCACTCCAGTACAATGCCACATACATCCTCACTGTCATAAATATATTTACACAAACCCATGTGGCCATGTAGACCTCACGTGTTGGAGATAAGGCTGGAAAACACAGTTGGGAGAATTCAACTGCGCTCCCCACCCCCATTTGGGGGTACTTTTGAAGTTTGTTAGATGTATGGTTTTAATAACCCTGGCCAGTAGATTTGGCGCCTGAGAATTTCAGAAGAGGAAGAACTGAGAGAGGACGATGCGTCTTGCTTCTGGGGGTCAGCCCTCTTGGCAGCTCACAGTTATAAAAGCTATTTTCCTCCAAGCGGAGCACAGAGACAAGATAAATAGGCCTTCCTGACTCAAAGGCAGGGACTCTCAGGGAGCCCATTGGGTCTGGAAACCGGAGCCGATCGGAGCAATGCCACATGCAGGGGGAGACTGGCGCTAGTTCCCACTGGGCAGCCTGTGGCCACTGAAGATTGCCATTGGTGCCGCTTAGGGCAAGGTCCCATGGAGACTCCAAAGATGCGAGCAGTCCTCTCTCTGACCCTTGTCCTCTGGCCAGTGTTCACTGAGTACTTGTTATGTTTCTGATACTGGGCATCGAGTCTGAGGCTTTGGCATCAAAGAGCCATATACTTAGGGAGCTGGAAAGCCAGCAAGACATGAGCCGCAGCACCAACAAAAAAGTACCAGGGAGACCTACCTGGCATCAGCGAAAGGGATGGTTGATACCCCCGGAGTGAGAGCAGGAGCAGAGGCATTTCTCTGAACATTCACGCCTGACCGTCAGCCATGCTATCCAGATACAAAGAGAACATTGTAGAAAGCGTCTAGAGGCCTGTTGACTGGGAGACCACTGTGAGTTCTTAGAAGCTGCAAAGACAGCCCGGGCAGTAGGAAAGAAGCTGAGAAAAGGTCCTAGGACAGGAATCCCAGTCACCAATAGCTGGATGAGGTTATTAGCCTCTTAGAGGATGATATGGCCAGTAGTTACACAGATAAGTACCCAACAAGTGTGTATCTGTCAGCAACTTTCAAATAATCTGTGGTTTAATGTTCTAAATACCAGTGAGGCCATGTTGAAATGGACCAGTCAAGCCGAGGAAGACTGAGCAAGCCATATGTTCCCAACACATATGTCTGGCTGAACCTTTGTGAGCCTCCCAGGCACCATCCCACCGACGTTCACCCCTTGTTATCCTGGACACCACAGAATATTACAGAATTGCTTAGTAGTTTGTCTTTCCCAGAATATGCTGTGTTTCTTCATTCATCCCTTTAACTCTAACACCAGGCACAGAACCCAACACAAGGTCAAATTCAGGATGGGGCCGGTCCGTCTTGGATGTGCAGGCCACATATAGACAGAAACTGACACGCGGCTTTAGGGGACACTTGCTCTGGCTTTCAAGTGATCTCTTCTGATGATATAAAAGATCTCTCTGTAACTTCCCTTTTTCCTGAGCCGGGCATGGTGGCACACGCCTTTAATCCCAGCACTCAGGAGGCAGAGGTAGGAGGATCGCTGTGAGCTTGAGGCCTCCCTGAGACTACATTGTGAGTTCCAGATCAGCCTGGGCTAGAGTGAGACCCTACCACAAAAATAGCAAAATAAATAAATAAGTAAATAAGTAAAAATTGATCATAAGATACAAACTTCTGTTTCATGCTATAGATGAACTGTCACACATAATTTTTCATTCTAGAGCATAACTTTTTTTTTTTAACCAGTTTCTTCCACTTTTATTCTTAGCCATTAGTTGTTTTTTTTTTTGTCTCTGCGTTTCTGCTCACATTTCCTTTTTCCTTATATATTTTATGTCATCTCTCAGGCTGCCTTTGACCTATTGGCTCATGCTTGACCCTCAGCAGTCCTTTGGCTCTGCCTCTGCCTCTGCCTTACTGATTTCTCAGCCTCACCAGAAGGTGTTAATGCACACGATGTACCCTGGATTCTGTGTCTTCTCCAGAAAAATTGTTCTCCAGTGTCTCTGGCTCTTCGGGAGCAACGAGCACAGCACCTTAGTGCTCAAGAAGTGGGTTTCAGTCAAGATCCACTTGAGAAGTGAACAGTTAGGAATGGTAGAAGACCTATTAGGAGGTCAAGCCTTTGGGCTGGGAAGTTGGCTTGGCAGTTAAAGGTGGTTGTTTGCAAACCTTGCTGGCTCAGGTTCAACTCCCCAGTACCCGTGTAAAGCCAGTTGTACAAAGTGGCGTTTGCAGTGGCAAGAGGTCCTGGTGTGCCCATTCTGTCTTCCTCACTCCTTGCAAATAAATAAATGTTGTTTTAAAAAGCGGTCAAGCTGGGTGTGGTGGCGCACACCTTAAATTCCAGTACTCTGGAGGCTGAGGTTGGAGGATTGCTGTGAGTTTGAGGCCAGACTGAGACTAATTGCAGGTCAGTCTGGGATAGAGCAAGACCCTACCTTGAAACCCCCCACCAAAAAAAGTAATAATAATAATAAATAAAAATTAAAAAATAGCAGGCAGTCAAGCATTTGAGTGGGGCTACTAGACTCTTAATCAAGCTGCTAATATTTCTGGTGTCTTCTTTAAAATCAAGATCATACAAGTTGGGCATTCCTAATTCAAAAAAACCCAAAATCTGAACCTTTTTGAATGCCAACATGATGCCAGAAATTTCTTTTATGACACAGTAGAGTCAAAATGTAGGCACACTAAGAATGATTACATAAAGTACCTGCAGCCTGTGTGTATAAGGCATCCATGAAACACAACTGACTTTCACATTTAGAGTTGTTCCTGTTCCCTAAAATATTTCGTTGTGTATATGTAAATATTCCCAAATCCAAATGATTCCCAGACCTGAAACACTTCTGGCTATATCCCCCACCCCCATAAGGAACTTGAGAGGGTTAAATGAACTGAGACGTGAAAGTCTCCATGTGGCGCTGACCCCAGTGACAACTCTCGCCATCAACAGTCATCCACAGCCATGGCGCTCTAAAGCATGGAAGCTGGGAGATTTGGGTAAAGAACGAACGTCTCCCTAGGTTACATTCTTATGAAGTCTGAGCTGGGAAGGTTGTCTTTTCAGCTACCTCCTAGGGTACTTTCTGCTCTGCCCTTTTCTACACAAGAACTGTCTGCTCTCATGTGAGATGGAACATCTCGATTAAAAGAATTTTTTTAATTTTTATATATTTATATTTATATTTTTATTTATTTGAGAGAGGCGGATAGACAGAGAGAGAGAGAGAGAATGGGTGCACCAGGGCCTCCAGCCACCGCAAACGAACTCCAGATGCGTGCACCCCCTTGTGCATCTGGCTAATGTGGGTCCTGGGGAATCAGACCGGGGTCCTTAGGCTTCACAGGCAAACGCTTAACCGCTATGCCATCTCTCCAGCCCGAGAATATTTTTTTTTTAATTTTTAGTCCTTGATCTATATTTATCTTTTGAGTGTCAGATAAGTATATTGCTTTCTTCAGAACTTCAAAGGGGAAGTCCATGACCCAAAATAAGTAAAAACCACTGCAGAGGCATCTGTGGTGTTCTGTGAAGCAGAGTGAAGCCAGACATGGTGGCACACACCTGTAATCCACGTATTTGAGAGACTGAGGCAGGGGGATTGAGTCTGAGGTCAGTCAGGCCAGCCGGGATACATAGCAATTTCTAGGCTAGACTGAGCTATATAGCAAAACTCCGTTTCAAGGAGAAAAAGTTAAAAAAAAAACAACAAAGAAATTTAAAAAAAAATAAGACTGAGAAGAAAACCAGGTACATGGTGGAGGTACAGTTAGGGTAATACAACTGCTGTTACCCAAAGCACTTTTGCCATTCCACTGAGTCTTAGAACTTGATGTCACAACTCACATCTACAAGAGTTTTCATGGGGGCACTTTTTCTGAATGCCCGTGTTTTGCTAGGCCTGGGGACTGGACAGATGAATAAGACATGGTTACTGCTGTTGAGGTGCTCGTTGAGTTACAGTCCCCCCCCCATCTTTGGCTGAACACTGTTGGATAATTTTATTATTCATACATTGATGGAACCGCAGTGCGCTCAGTACTATCCTGGACAGCATTAGCCACAGTGCTGCTTGTCCCCACACTACCCGAGGAAAAGGAAAAGACTGGCAGGTTGCGAGGGCAGCCAGGGGTTTGAGGAAAGGGAAGAGGGACTGTGCCTCAGTGACGGAAACCGAGCAGTCCTGGTTCCAGGACTCTTGTGACTGGGTTTTGAGTAGAAAACTAAAGGCTTGATCTCATCACAGACCTCCTTAAGCCTCGGCTTGGCCTGCATTCAACTCTAATAAAGATAATAATAAATGTTAGGACTAGACATAAAATGAAGTGCAGGTTGCCATGAGAACTTTTTCTATAATCTAATAACTTTTCTTCAACCTAATGCATTCCATATTGTGTTGATAGCAGAATGCTATCAGGAAAGAGACAGCATAATTTATCGGGGATGATTCAGGAAACTTAAATAATCTCAGGAGTATGTTTCAGTGGATGGATAGGTATGGAGAAACTTTGGGGCTGTATTCAAATGAGCTCCATCAATGCCGCTGACTAAGAATGACACAGTCTTCTCCTGGTCGAGTCTCCTACTGGTGTTTCTCAATGGCCAAGCCTGAGAGAGCCATTTTAAGATAACCCACACAGCCGGGCATCATCAACACGCCTTTAATCCCAGCACTCAGGAGGCAGAGGTAAGAGGATCACTGTGAGTTCAAGGCCACCCTGAGACTCCAGTGACTACAGAGTAAATTCCAGGTCAGCCTGGGCTAGAGCGAGACCTTACCTTGAAAAAAAAGAAGATAATCCACACAGGCCAGGTTCCAGAGGGAGAGGGAACGACAATAGATCAGAAGGGACATATAGGCTGATGTCTGACAAACTTATTTTCACTCTTAACTATGCAGATCGACCGGCATGTGTGTGTGCTTCAGTTTTATCTCTTTGGGCAAGGTAATTTTTAATAGGTTGTAAAATATTCCTGCTGTAGTTATTACATGATCAGTTTGATGATTTCAGTTATTTTACTCACTGTCTTATTAGTTTGGGCTTTTCCCTTTTCCTGCCCAGGGAAAGTTGCATATAAATTAAAACCTATGGGCTGCAGAGATGACCCACTTGCTTGCAAAGCCTGATTGCTCAGGTTTGACTCCCCATTACCTACATAAAACTAGATGCACAAAGTGGTACATGCATCTGGAGTTTATTTGCAATTGCAGGAAGCCCTGGTATGCCCATGCTCACTTACTTTGTCTACTTCTCTCTCTGTCCCTCTCCCAAATAAATCAATAAATAAAAATATTTTTTAAAGAATAAATAAATTAGGGCTAGAGAGATGGCTTAGCAGTTAAGCGCTTGCCTGTGAAGCCTAAGGACCCCAGTTCGAGGCTCTATTCCCCAGGACCCACATTAGCCAGATGCACAAGGGCACACGTGTCTGGAGTTCATTGGCAGTGGCTGGAGGCCCTGGCACGTCCATTCTCTCTCTCTCTCTCTCTGTCACTGTCAAATAAGTAAATAAAAATAAACAAAAAGGTATTCTCATTGAAATAAATAAATAAATTATTCTGTTTTCCTCCAAAACACATAGAGTAATGTATTTTTCAGAAATTTGGCTTCTTTCAAAGAGGATTTTTCTTTCCATCTTTCCTCTGTTTCTCTCTTCCACTTTCCCCTTCTATGCTGAGGCCACGAGTATGTTACATTTGGAGACATCTAGCCTGGTGCTTCCCCAGCTTTTCTCAAACAAAGACTCCTTTGGGAATCCACCTAAATTTCCTGGTTCCTTTCGCTTTTAATACCAATGCCCATATTGCCCATATTACTTTTATTACTTACAAATATTTTTATAATTAACCTAAGACTCAACATGGAACCGAAGGTAAACAAAACTGTAATTACTTTAAGTTATAGCTACTATAAGTGAATATTAATCTTGAAGAAGATATTATTAAAACATAGAACAGTCATAAATTAAATACCAACTTATAATTGTAAAAGTACATTAGTGACTGTTAAGGGCAGTGTAAAGTAGAATTTAAAAGTCAATCACTGCACCTCAGTGATTATGGTGACTATAGCATACTTCTTTTTTTATGGATATTTTTATCACACACATAGCGTAAATACAAAGTCTTACGATTGATCTCCTGGTAGTAAACGCTTTCATTTTTATTAGGTACGTTTGCTTTAAGAGTAATAAATCACACATTGTGTCACCGATTTCGAGAGTGAAGGGACCCATCTCAGCCCGGATGGGCTGGATTCGAGAGTTGCATGCCTAAGTAGAATTAAGCGATGCGGACAGGGAGGTGAGGAGGGCAGATGTCGACTTTATTAAGGAAAATATAGAAAAAAGATTCCTGGGAGAGTGGGAAAGTTCCCCAAAAGAAAGAAGGTGGGGGGGGGTGCTGGATCAGGGGCTTAAGTCCAGGAATATAAAGGTGGAAAAGCCCCCGATGCCAGGGCAAGCGCACTTAGGATTTTCACCAGCATCTGAAGAAGAGAAAGAAAAGGAAAATTATGCTTTTTGAGTTAGAACTCAGAAAAGTGGGCAGGATCCGCAGTGTGGGTCTTTTAGCAACTATACCTGGGGAGGAACTTCCTGGAGCTATAGTAATTCCTGTAGGCGAGGGGTCTCTTGACTAGGTAAGTAACTGGTAGGCTTTGTTCCTCTGGTTGGAAGTGTCTCTTCCATTTCTAATGTTACCAGGGAAGCAAAAGGGTGGGGTCCTTCCTCCAGTCACCTCTCAGCCTAATGTCAGCCTACCTACAACATTCCTCCTTTGACAGTTAAGACTCTAAAATCATTTGGGAGATGGGTGGGACATAGAGGGGTTTGTAGCGTCTCTACGCTTGACTTTCAGGCCTTGGAGGATGATCAGAGGGGACCCAGGTGGATGGAGTTAGATCGCTGTAGGACTGTCTGATATATCAGCTTCTGAAGACCATTGTTTTCTGGGACTGCATTTTCTATAATCCCTGCTTTAATCTTGTAGGGCAGATCAGCATTATGTTCTTTCTCTTAGGCCCCGTGTCCTTAACTACCTACCTACAAAGGGAGACTACCTCGCTTCTAATTTCTGTTAATAGGACAGAAAATGTCGATTGAGGGGTAAAGTTGGGTGTCTGTTCAGGGGATTGTGGCGCATTTCAACACAGTATTTATACGTTTCGTAATAGGATTTGTCTTCTCATTATTTACTTGCCCACATTTATTTTACTAACATATTCAACAATAAATCACTTTCCAAAAGTGGGTGTTTTCCTACCTCTGATCTAGGTACCTAATCTGCGTTCTCTGCCGTCCTCACTTCCCTGTGGAGTCCTCTGTCCCTCCTCCCTCTCCAGATATGCCACATACCTGACTTAATCCAGCCTTGTCCTGTGACCGCCCTGTGTGGTTTATGGAGCTGCACTGAAGTCACTGTAAATTTTTGATTAGCGTCCTACTGACTCACGGGACAAGGAAACGGCTCACTTCAGGCTTTAAGTACGCCCTTTGTCTTAGGTCCGTGGGGGCAAATTTCTCTTACTTCTTAGCTTTCGTTCCCTGAAACTATGCAGAGGACTAAATCTCTTCACCCCATTCCTCTGTACCCTCCAACCCCATCCTGACCCGACATCGTCTCCCGTGCATTATTGGGCAATGCTGCTACTGTGGTGCTTAGCGTCTGAGATCGTGTACTGGTAAAGAGCCAGTGACCACAGAGCTGGGCATTGGTGACTTAAAGCCTTTGCTGACTCCATGCCGCTTGTCACAGCTAGTGCCATCTGTGGACTCCCTGAAAGCCACGAGGAGACACAGAGGGCTGTGGGTCGAGGATGGTTGAGCTCTGTCCCTGCTCAGCTCCCGTGTTTTGGAACCAGCAGCTCATTTTTCCTTTGAGGAGCAACCCTATCCTCCTCTCCATCTGCGTGGTTCATAGGCAGCTGACACCCCCCCCTCCACCTCTGTAAGTTTATCTGAACCTAGAACTGGCCAAGCAGATATTTGGGTTTGGTTTAGGAATGAATATGTGACCCAGCCTAACCATATAAAAACCTTCTATAAGAGCTTAGCCAGCTGGAGAGATAGCTCGGCACTTAAAGCACTTGTTTGCAAAGCCCGAGGGCCTAAGATTGATTCCCCACTATCTACATAAAGCCAGATGCACAAAGTGGTGCATGCAACTGAGATTCATTTTTAGCACCCTGGCACACCCATTCTCTCTCTCTCTCTTTCTCCCATGCAGATATATAAATAAACATTTTTTAAAAAATTTGTTTATTTCTATTTATGTATTTGAAAGCAACAGACAGATAGAACGAGAAAGAGCCAGATAGAGAGAGAGAGAATGGGTGCGCCAGGGCCTCCAGCCACTGCAAACAAACTCCAGATGCATGCACCACCTTGTGCATCTGGCTTACGTGGGCCCTGGGGAAGCGAGCCTTGAACCAGGATCCTTAGATTTCACAGGCAAGTGCTTAACCGCTAAGCCATCTCTCCCGCCCAGTGAACATATTTTTTTAACAACAGCTTACTACCAGGAAGAAGGAGCCACTGTCTACTCTATTACTGACCTGGTAGAACATCAGCACGTAGCCATGCTTTGAAAGGGCCTGCCCAAGGACACCGTACACTGCGGAGCAGAGTGTGGAGCCAGAGGAAGAGGTGCATCTTTATCTGAGCGCGTGGGTCCAGTTACCTTGGTGCTGTGATCCTGTTAGGTCCACTCCCTGCCCTATTGTTGCTTTGCCTACTACACCGACCTGAGTGTGTGCACAGTCACTTAGAACCCACATTCACATCTCAGAATCCAATACTTCCTGGAACCCACAGTCCCACCCAGGCCACAAACTGCTACAGTAAGATCAGTGTGTTGCTTATCACTATGACAAAATACCTGAACAACAATAACAACAACAACAACAAAACTTAGAGGGAGGAAAGTTTTGTTTTCTTTTTGATTTTTGAGGTAGGGTCTTGCTCCAGCCCAGCCTGACCTGGAATTCACTATGTAGTTTCAGGGTGGCCATGAATTCACAGTGATCTTCCTACCTCTGCCTCCCAAGTGCTGGGACTAAAGGTGTGCGCCAGCACACCTGGTTGGGAGGAATTGTTTTTTTAAAGATTTATTTTTATTTATTTATTTATTAGAGACATGGGGGGAGGGAGAGATAAAGAGAGAGGAGAAAATGGGCACGCCAGGTCCTCTAGCCACTGCAAACGAACTACAGATGCATGTGCCACCATGTGCATCCTGGCTTACGTAGGACCTGGAGAATTGAACCTGGGTCCTTAGGCTTTGTAGGCATGCGCCTTAACCGCGAAGCCATCTCTCCAGCCCAGGAGGAATTTTTTTATCTTTGGCTCATAGTTCCAGAAGTTATAGTCCATTGTTCTTGGCTCGTTCTGGGCCTATGGTGAGGCAGACCATCATGGCCACGGGAGCATGTGGCAGAGACTGACACTCATGGTGGATATAGAGGGGACTGGCACAGATGGCCCCCAGGGACTCCCCCTCCCCCCAGTAACCTCCTTTCTCAAGTTAGGCTCCATCTCCTAAAGCTCCCAGAATCTCCCAAAATAGCACCACCAGCTGGGGACCAAGCCTTCCATACGTGGGCCTTTTGTATTGAGGTACTTCATGCCTAAACCCTCACAGTCAGCTGAAGCTGAAAATTCCAGACAGCTACAGAGTGTGTTCTCCCTTTTCCTCGGATTCAGAAAGCACAGTGACACACATATGGAACTCAGGAATTCCAAGAGGAAGCTTGGGGCTGGTAACATAATATATCACCAGCTGTGTGGAGCATCTGTAATTAGATACAGTTATCCCTCATGTCCAAGGGGGATTAGTTCCAGGATCTGCCCCAACCCCAACAGATACTGAAGATACTGGAGGCTTAGCCTCCTTATATAACGTGATAGAATAAAGATGGAAAAGAATGTAAATGTTATGCAAATAGTTGTTACAGGGCATTGTTTAGGGAGTAATGACAAGAGAAAAAAAAAAAAGGTCTGTGTGTTCCGTACAGACACATTTTCCCCCCCTGAAGACCTGTAGTCCACACTTGGTTTAATCCATGGCTGTAGAACCATCAGACATTGAGTACCAATGGGGCATCAAAACCCTGGGAGTCTGAATTATTACCTTCTAAAAACCATTCTAGGGCTGGAGAGATGGCTTGTGAAGCCTAAGGACCCAGGTTCGACTCCCCAGAACCCACACAAGCTAGACGCACAAGATGACGGCATGTGCACAAAGTCACTCATGCTCACAATGTGGCACACACGTCTGAGGTTTGATTGCAGTGGCCAGAGGCCCTAGTATACCAATTCTCTCTCTCACTCATAAAAAAATTAAAAAAAACATTCTAAATCATTCAAAGATTTTTTTTTTACTTTTAAGCAAGCTAATGATAAAGATATTTTTGTGACATAAAAGTTCCCAGTAAAGGATCAATTATGTATTTTTAAAAAATACTTTTTAAACCTAACATGGTGTTGGGTGGGGTATGTTAGCAGAAGCCTGGTGTGAAAAACAGAGCCCCCATATTCAGCATTAATAAGGTATTTAGTAGCAAAGCTATCATTCAGCTACCATGCCCAGTTCGGGACTCTGTATTTTCAGACAATGTGGAAAGCAATTGAGATGTTTAAAAGCATGGAAAATCAGATCTCTGAAGAATGATGAAAGTGTACTATTTAGCTGAAAGAAAAGAAGATTGAAGGGAGACAGTAATTGGTGTTTAAGTATAGAAAGAGTTCGTATAAAGAAAAAGATAGCCAGATGTTTTCTTCTTCCACTGTTGCCTAAGACACTTCATTTATACCAAAGAAGTGTAGGGTTCTTTTACTGCATGAGAGGCTGGGCTGGGTGACCTGAAGAGTCCTCTTCATTAAGATTACTTTTCAGAAGACACAAAACCAGTTGCTACATATCTTAACAGGTAACCCGAAGAAACATTGGCTGGTCTGATTGAGATACATTTCTGCCTAGGAGTTAATTCCAACACTTAAAACTTGCTTGTGAAGAGGCAACTATTGTGTGTGAACAAATAGCATAAAATAATGGGAACAAAGGGGAAGAATAAAAAATGAATGCTTATGATAAAAATCTAGGAATTCTCTTTTTGTCATTGGAGTTTAGCTTCATGATTAGTTTCTCTACTAATTATCCAAGAGTGGCAAACCATAGGATAGGGTAGTAATAGCAGCCAGTTTTTGAGGTAGGGTTTCACTCTAGCTTAGGCTGACCTGGAATTCACTCTGTAGTCTCAGAGTGGCCTCAAACTCATGGTGATCCTCCTGCCTCTGCCTCCAATGTGCTGGGAGTAAAGATGTGTGCCACCACACCCGGCAAGAGAGAGATTTTTTAATTAGTGTAATCATTCTGGTTTTATATACAGAAAATTATTTTGTATTTTGAAAGAATAGAAGCTTTGGCATTATTGCTTGGATGAATCTAAACTTGTTTAAAAGTTAAAGTAAAAAAAAAAATGTAAAGGCTATATGTTGCTTCACATGTTTCTCTACTAGTTGGACCATTTCATTAAGTTCTACCATGTGGTGCTCAGAGTGCTTTGTATAGCATGAGTTCCTCTGTCTGCATCCACACACCTACTAATTAACTCCACAAGTGAGTTCTGCAATTTCCTGGGCCACGTTGCTTAGACAGTTTCCGCATGTTCCATACCAGCAGTCATTTCCCCTTTGTGGATCACACGTGGTCACTTAAAAGTAATGTCTCCAGGAGGCCTTTAAGGGACGATACTAATAACAGAGGCTCACTGACTTCATAATAGGTTTATTCTGAATATTTTCAAGTGGTTAACTTCTAGGTTTGTACTTTCCAAGTCATGGGGGAAATAACTGGGAAGAGAAAAGAGAATCAATGTCACAACCTTGATTTTGAAAGGTTTGAGGGAAAGTTTGTTGAAGACGATGATTTTGGTGGCAAGGGACTTTACAATACCGTTTGTTCTTACTTTCCAACTGAGCAGTGCGAGATAAATTAGCTTGGAAACAAAACCAAGCAAGCAAACAAGCAAAACGCTCCCAAACAACAACAAAACCCTGATCAACATAGTTCATGTCGTGTGCTGACCTTTGAAAGCTGATCAGAAATCAAGAAGCTGGCTAGGCAATTTATTTGCACATTTGCCCTGTGAATCCTGTCTTGTTGAAAGATTCAATGAAACAAATGCTCTCCCATAATTTCCTTTCTACAGAATCTACTGTATAACCCCCCCATCCCCCCAAATAAAAATCGCTAAAACACCCTCCTCTTTCATCCTTGGTACCTACATGCAAACACAAATGAGATGCACACACGCCCTACCCATGTATAATACACGTCTCTACATGTAAACACACACTCCGGTCCTTTATTTATTTATTTTAACAGAATAAAGGTGATTAATCACAACACAATTCATTTTAAGAGTTCAGACTTGACAAGAGATCATTATTTCAAGAAAACCCTAGGCGACTAACCTGCTTTTCATAGTATTGTTTTCTTTCTAGTCCTCTGTGGGGTACACGCCTCTTCCTCACTGGGAAAGATGGGTCTAGCTCCGTTGAGCAGCCTCACTGTCTACGTTTAAAAGATTAAAGTCCCCTCGGGGAAGGAGTTTATAGCATAGATTCACACACCTCAAGGAAGAGAAAATATTGTTATCTGTTTATTTCTAAGACAAGGCTCCAGTTAGCCCCTGGGTAAAAAAGCTAAACATATTTCCCACACTTTCTTAGAAGAAATAAGGCTGTCTTTTTAAAAATTCCAATTTAGCTTAGTTTCACCTTCTCTTCAACATTTTGTAAGCTGAGAAGAAACATTTTGAAGTCATCTCATCTATTTCTTAGCTTTATAAAATATTTTTATTTATTTGCAAGCAGAGAGAGAATGGGCACGCCAGGGTCTCTAGCCACTGCAAATGAACACCAGATGCTTGCACCTCCATGTACGTATGGCTTATGTGGGTTCTGGCGAATTGAACCTGGCTCCTTAGGATTCACAGGCAAGCACTTTTGAAAAATTTTTTTTGTTTATTTTTATTTATTTATTTGAGAACAATAGACAGAGAGAGAAAGAGGCAGATAGAAAGAGGGAGAGAGAGTGAGAATGGGCGCCACAGGGTCTTCAGCCACTGCAAACAAACTCCAGACACATGCATCCCCATGTACATCTGGTTAACGTGGGTTCTGGGGAATCAAGCCTCGAACTGGGGCCCTTAGGCTTCACAGGCAAGCACTTTAACCACCAAGCCATCTCTCTAACTCATATTTTAATTTCTTAATGACATTATTTTCTATTTTTGTCTATTTTGGGTAGTTTTTTCTAGTTAATTTGTGGGCCACCTTTACATATTATGATACAAATATGCCCACCTCCTTAAGGCTAGAAGAATTCCTAACTGTCCCTGACTGTACCAAGATACACCCGATCTGGTGGCTGTGTGTGGGGAGTCTCTGGGCAGCAGCAGGAAGGGTTGAGGACTTCCACCCTGGGCAGGACCCTGCTAACTGGTTGCTCAGCTGAGACCTGGGCTATCTTTCACTTGCCTGGCCGATCTCCTGGCCACTCCACCACTTGATACTTCTATTTCCTAGTGACTCAGGGAATCACAGAATGAGGAAAAACAAGTCTGCATGCTCCTGAGCTGTCAAATAAAAGCCAAGAAATAGGCGCCAGAGAGATGGCTTAGTGGTTAAGATGCTTGCCTGCAAAGCCTAACGACTTAGGTGTCCTGGCTTCAATTCCCTAGTACCAATGTAAAGCCAGATGCACAAAGTAGTATCTTTCTCTGTAATAAATAAATAAATAAATATAAAATAAAACGACACGAGTTTGCATTTTAAAAATGGTATAAAGATTAAAATGTAATGCAGAAATGAAAGGCTGCTCTTGCTAGTCACTTTGGCAAAGCAAAACAAATGCTGGTGGACATGTGAGGAAGCAGGAACTCTGATAGTGGGAGAGTAGACTGGTATGGTCACCTTGAAGAACCACCCAGCAACAGCTGATGAGACATGGAAGGGCACAAAGGTGCAGGTCAGAAGCCACAGTGCCTGGGTGCCCAGGTGGGTGCCTCAGAGACATCCTGTGCCTTATGTGTAAGATTGTGAACAAAAAAACCTGTGTTTCTATTTATGTATTTAAATAACGCCTAGAAGGATGAATGCCGTTTCCTGATAGCGATTGTCACTAGACAAAAGAACTACAATTGTGGTGCTTCAATTTGAGTTTTGTTTTGTCTTGTGTTGTTTTGTTGAAGAGTCTTGCTAAATTGCCCAAGTAGCTGAAACTACAGATGCACACAACCATCCCAGGGACTTAGTACTTATATAGATAGACAAATAGATGGTTGGGCTGGGTGTGGTGACTCACGCCTTTAATCCCAGCACTTGGGAGGTAGAGGCAGGAGGATCACTGTGAGTTTGAGGGCAGCCTGGTACTACAGAGTGAATTTCATGTCAGCCTGGGCTAGAGACCCTTACCTCAAAAAAAAAAAAAAAAGAGATAGACTGGCAGATAGATAGATAGATAGAT
The DNA here is from genome assembly GCA_036346955.1 of Dipus sagitta. Classification (NCBI taxonomy): domain Eukaryota; kingdom Metazoa; phylum Chordata; class Mammalia; order Rodentia; family Dipodidae; genus Dipus; species Dipus sagitta. The sequence continues at coordinate 119,635,624 of CM070775.1, forward strand.
AGATAGATAGATAGATAGATAGATGATATGTAGAAGGAAGGAAGGAAGGAAGGAAGGAAGGAAGGAAGGAAGGAAGGAAGGAAGGAAGGAAGGAAGAAAATACACACAAAAAGAAAGTCTGGAAAAATATAGAGGTAGTGTCATATTTTCCTCTGTACTTTTCTGCATTTAGTTTTTTTCAGGGTTAGGAAAAGATCACCATCCCTGCAGTTGACTAGTACAATCAGCATTCTTTAATCCTTCCTGATTATCTGCTTCACATTTTTGTGGCTCTGAAACAGTCAGTTTTGCTTTGTGTTACTAACAGTTCTCACCAGGACTAATTCACCTGCCTGGAGCTGACGATAAGGAGGTACTGAAAAAGCCTGACAACTCAGGAGTGGGGGGGGGGGTGTGCTGTAGAAAAGGCCTAGAATCTTTCTTTCCTTTTTTTTTTTTCTTTTCTCAAGTCTTTTGTAGCATTTGACATGTCTCCATGATCATCTACAATTCCTTTCTTGGAACGAGGAAGCCCAGGCCTTTGAAAGGACCCACTTGGCTAAATAATGGTGGAGGAGGGCCCAGCATCTGTGACATGGGAATTACTGAAATCTCTACAGAGGCTTCACTGGGAAAGCACCTACTATGGGTTTGGTGTCATGGAATCGGTCACGGGCCAGCAATGCTTCAAGAGACTGTAAGGAAAGAAATAAAAAGGTTGTAGCAATGAGGTTAAAAAATTAATCAGAGGCACACTTGCCTAACGTGGATCCTGGCTGTACCACGTCCAGCTGTTTTACCTTGGGCAAGTTACTTAACCTCTCTGCCACTGTCTCTTTCATCATGGAAGTGAAAAGAGAGATGGCTTAGCAGTTAAGGCCCTTGCCTGCAAAGCCTAAGGACCCGTGTTCGACTTTCCAGATCCCACATTAGCCAGACGCACAAAGGTGAGGCAAGTTCAAGGCTTCACATGCCCACTAGGTGGCGCAAGTGTCTGAAGTTTGATTACAGTGGTTGAGGCCCTGGCACGCCAATTCTCTTTCTCTGACTCTGTCTCTCTCTCTCTCTCTAAAATAAAAATAAAAATATTAAAAAAGAACAACACCTACTTCAGAGATTATTCTGAGGGTTAAAAGAGCTAAGGTAATATGTGAAAACAGCATCTGATATAAAACGTGTTGAACAAAGGCTAGCTGTTATTACATCATTTGTGGAACTGTTGAGGAAGCTAAGGATTTAAGTATGGTTCTTCCATCTTAATGTCTTAAACCACATACTTATTCAGAACTGTCATTAGTGTCTTCCTTTGTATTTGGCTTGGATGAATCTCAGTTTTACAGTCAAGGAAGCAGAATTCAAAAGGTAAGGTCATTTATTTGTCCAAGAACAATGCTATAAATGCATGGTAGTGATCAGTTCTTTTTCATCCTGTCTCACTCCTCACCTGTTCATCCTTCTGGAACATGCAGGGCTATAGATGGGATATACAAAGCAAGCAAGATAGCCAAGACTCAGTCTCTGTGGCTCTGACTGTCCAACACCCAGATCACTGTCATGGTAACTATTACCTATAAGTTCTTAAGGTTTTGAAGGAAGACAATGCCCCTAAATCTTTGCACTTGTGTTACTAGAAGTGCTTTGAATCTTAATATAAGATGATACGGAGTCCTGTTCCTGGTTAAACTTGTACCTATTTGATGGGAGAGGTTTCTAAGTCCCAAATCGCATTCACTTGCTCCCTATCAGTTCTAGAAAGTGATGCCATTGTCTTATCAATCCCGATGTGCCTTTCAGATACCAACCCACTCATCAGTAGAGGATCCATTTCCAGGGTTTAGAGGAGAGGTACCATCTTTATCTTTTCCTAGTTTTAAACTAAACAATGGAATTCTTAAAAAATGAATTTCTATAGAAAACTATAAATTTCCTTCTTCTGGTCGCTCAAAAATTATTTTTACAGGGGCTGGGGAGATGGCTCAGTCAATAAAGTGCTTGCCACACAAGCATGAGAACCCAGACTCCCAGCACCCATAAAAACACCAGGCATGCCTCTAATCCCAGTACTGAAGACAGGAGGACCTTTGGGGCTTCCTGACTAGGTAGTCTAGCAGAATCTGTGAGTTCCAGGCTTAGTGACAGATTTAAAAACTATAAGGTGGGAAGGATTGAGAGAAGACACCAGACACTGATCTCTGACCTCCACATGCGTGTGTAAACTGCACACACATAGCATGCATAAACACACAGAGAGAGAAAAAAAAAATCTAGTAAAAAAAATTTCTTTTACAAATATCCCAGTAATTTTTCTCATCTAGCTTAAAAAAGAACCATGCTCTCACACTGAAATAATTTCCTTTGTCAAAGTAATGAGGGTGATTTCACTTGCAGTTTACTTACTAATTTATTCCATAATTTGGGTGCTAAGCTTGCTGTCAGATGAATGCAATCAACTTTTGGACTCAGTTTCTTCCTGTGCAGGGAGAATTTCTGTACCAAATTCTTATGTAATTGCTTCTTTTGCACACACCCATGTCTTGTTTTCATGTGGACCTAGCCAAGCCCATCACAACCTATAACCGCCCAACTAAATAATCTTTTTAAATCTTTGATGCCATGCACAAAAGTGACTTAGATTTAAATCTGCAGGGGTTAGCTTATTTTACTTTACTTTTATTTTGTGACAAGATCTTGCTGTCTAGTTCTGGTTGGTCTTGAAGCCAGCAACACTCTTGTCTCATGCTACAATTGTAGGCATGGGCCACCATGCTTGGCGTGATAGTTAATTCACATGTAAGTCAAACATGAATTATTCCAACCCCTTAGATCCTTCAATCTCTTAAGACACGTGGCTGAACTTGACCTCAGTTTGCTCAGTGTGAAGTAGGTGCTAAGGTTATTCGTTGCAGAATGCAGCTTTGTGGAAATTGTGCTTGCTGTTCAATCCCAGGATTTCTTCTTCCCCGTTTGCCACTGTAATCTTGACCCAGAATACCCTCTTGCCTCAGGTGCCTGGCAGAACACTTCCGGCTACCTACCAGTTGCCATTCCCTGTGCCTTGGTTCTCAGGTTGAACTTTTAAAGTTTCACCTTGTCTCGCCTATATCCCAGATCTGTTGCATCAGAACTTCTGAAGGCAGGGCAGAGGTTCTCACAAACCTCTTTAGGGGACCAGCATGGTGGTGCACGCCTTTAATCCCAGCACTTGGGATGCAGAGGTAGGAGGATCACCATGAGTTCAAGGCCAGCCTGAAACTACATAGTGAATTCCAGGACAACCTGGGCTAAAGTGAGATCCTAACTCGAAAAAATAAAATAAAACTTCTTTAGGGCATTTTGATGCTCAACCTAAATTAAGAACTACTGTCTTGAGCTGGGGAGATTGCTTGATGGTTAAAGGTATTTGCTTGCAAAGCCTTTCACCTGGCGTTCAATTCCCCAGTACCCACATATAGCCAGATGCAGAAGGTGACACATGCATCTGAAGTTCGTTTGCAACAGCAATAGGCCCTAGCATGCTGATACATTCTGTCTGTCTGTCTGTCTGTCTCTCTCTCTCTCTCTCTCTGCTTGCTAATAAATAAAGAAATAAAAATATTTTAAAAATAACCACCTTAGGCTAGAGAGATGGCTTAGCAGCGAAGTCACTTGCCTGCAAAGCCAAAGGACCCAGGTTTGATTCCCCAGGACCCATGGAAGCCAGATGTACAAGGTGGCACATACATCTGGAGTTCATTTATAGTGGCTGGAGGTCCTGGCACGCCATTCGTTCTCTCCCTCTCTCTCTCTCTCAAGTAAATAAATATAAAATATAAAAAGAATTAAAAAAATAACTACTCTCTTATTGCCCAGGCTAAAAGTCATTTGTAAATAACTGAAACCTGCTTAAACTATCTTAACCAGAGATAGTTACTGTAGGGAATAGAGATGACAGACTCAGGGTTATGAAATCCAGCTAAGCCTCCCTCAGAGACCAGAGCTGGCCTGGAGAGATGGCTTAACAGTTAAGGCACTTACCTGTGAAGCCTAACAACCCAGGTTTGGTTCCCCAGTACTCACATAGCCATATGCACAAGGTGTTACATGTATCTGGAGTTTGTTTTCATTGGCTGGAGGCCCTGGAGTGCCCATTCTTTCTTTTTCTATCTGCCTCTTTCTCTCTCTCAAATAAATAAATAAAAATATTAAAAGAGGACTGGAGAGATGGCTTAGCGGTTAAGGCACTTGCCTGCAAAGCCAAAGGACCCAGGATAAATTCCCCAGGACCCACATAAGCCAGATGCACAAGATGGCTCACGTGTCTGGAGTTTGTTTGCAGTGGCCAGAGGCCCTGGAGTGCCCATTCTCTCACTCTCTTTGTCTCTCTGTTAGCCTCTTTCTCTTTCATGCTAATAAATAAATAAATAATTAATTAATTAAAAGAATTAAAAGACAGAGAGAGAGACAAGGGCCTAGAATGGTAGCACTAACAAAGGCCAAGGCAACTTGTCCCTATTCTCCATGTGGGTCTCTCAGTATGTCCAGCTCACTTCAGGCCTTGGTGGCCTCAGAGCTCCATCAGATTCTCTGTTTCCTCCTTCTCAGCTAGCCAACTGCCTGGTGAGCACAGAGTTAGAAATAGTGCATGTTCAGAACTCAAGTTTTCATGTCGTTAGCTCAGCTTCCCAGCGCGGGCAGACTAGAATGGACCAATCTACCCCAGAGAAAGGAGCTGATGGCCTAGCACAGGGGCTGCGCCTGCCCTTCATCCAGTCATGATGTGGTGTGAGCATGGTTCCAAAAGGCCCACCTGTGTGTGGGTTTACGTTGAAGACTGTCTAGATATCTCTATGTGTAGCTTTGGTTTTCTTTAAGAATATTTGATTTATTTATTTGGGAGAACAGGGGGAAGAATCAGAGAGAGACAGAGAGAGAATGGGCATGCCAGGGCCTCCAGCCAGGGCCTCCAGCCATTGCATACAAACTCCAGACGTATGCACCACCTTGTGCATCTGGCTTACGTGTATACTAGGGAGTCAAATCAGGGTCCTTAGGCTTCATAGGCAGGTTCCTTAACCACTAAGCCATCTCTCCAGCCCTCTTTGTTTTGTTTTATTACAGGGTCGCACATAGTCCGGACTGACTTTGAACTCACTATCTAGCCAATGCTGGTCTTGAACTCTTGTTTTCACTTCCTGAGTTCTGGGACGACAGGTGTGCACACACATCCACCTCAAAGTGTGCCTTCAAGCTTGCCATAGTCTTCATCTTACCCCAGCATCTACACCAAATAACTGTTTCTATTTCAGCTTTATTGATGATATTGTGTCTCTCACACTAACTTTGATATAACTGGGGGATTCTCTTGTACATATTGTTAAGGTGAACATTGAATTATACTATCTCTTTGTACCTTCATCTCCCTTTCATAAATATGAAGCGATCTAAATGGGAATGTCAGAGCCTTAGGAAGTTCGCCTCTAAGTAGTACAGCTAGAAAGTACTGAGTAGAGTCCGGTCGTTTTCTCTGCCACATACACCTTGAATCTCCGCATGAAAAATGTTAAAGGGGACTTAGGTCGTTGAATCACAGATGATGCTGAGATGGGATCTCATAATGCTCTTTTACAGAGAAAGATGCTGTGTTTTGTCTATGCAAAGGTTAAGAGAGGAGGAAACACTGTCAGGCGTAATATAATATACTGTCTGGCACAAAGCTGGTGTCCAGTGCTATCTTATTAATAGTGTTTACTTTGCAATATTTCTCAGAAATGACTTGCAGCTGGTTTTGGACCAGTGGAATGAGTTACCAAGGAAACTAGATAAACTTTTCCTGTGCACTCCTTTTCTATATTGTCACCATCTTCTACAAATGAGACAGCCAAAGACTTCCATGACACTTGGCTGTCTAAGAGTCCGATCTGGAAGCAAAATGCTAAGCCCCCACCGCTGCCTTCAGTGCTCCGAGATCTCCACTGCATTCAACTGTCCATTTCATCCCTGCAGGTCAGGGAGAACAGTTAATGTGTCAAAAGTCTGGTTTTCCTGACGTTGACACCTTCAAGGAAGCGTGACAAACAAGGGACTTCACATAGCAGAGGTGATTAATCCATGCAGAAGCCACTAAGGTGAGCTGGAGAAAGAGAATGTTAAGATAAAGAACAATATTGCAACCAGTTAGAACCAAATATGAAGTTGAGCTCTAAAGGACAAGGACCAAGGTGACTATATTTCAGTAAATTGCAGCGCGCATGGATAAAATAAATCAAAGAAGCAGAGCAAACATTGAGCTTTAAGTATGACATAATAGAAAAGAAACAAAAGCTAACGGTGAGGGGCTTGGGAGATGGCTTAGCGGTTAGGAGCTGTGTAAACGTGAGGACCTGAGCTAGAGCCCCAGCCCCCACATAAAAAGCTGCTGCCCGCAACTCCAGTGCTGGGGTGTTGGGTGGAGACAGGAGGATCACTGGTGCTCCCTAGTCAGCCAGTCTGACTGTAAAAGCAGTAGCTCTGTGTTCAGTGAGTATCTCACCGCAGTTTTAATTTGTATTTCCCTCATATTAGGAATGTTGAGCATTTCTTCATATAGCTATTGACCATTTGTATTTCCCCTCTCAAGAAATGGATGTAGGGTGAAGTGAGCCAGCTTCTTCCACCATGATGAAGTTTCCTCTGGAATCTATAATCCTGAAATAAATCCTCTCCTCCCATAAGCTGCTTAAGGTCAGGTGTTTGTCCCTGCAGTGGGAAGGTCACCGCAACATCCCTTCCCACCTCAAAAAAGCATTTTTAAAAAGATTCTGCATTTGTCTTTGGATATATCCAGAGAATAAAATAAAAAACTAAGTACATTTATTCATATTCCATCTCCTCCTAAAACAGAACGTAAGATGGTAAAACGTGGCAACCTGGCCCATGACATCCAAAAGCCACAAGAACTGAGGAAGAATTTTCCAGGGCGTCCTGAAGCAGTTTCATTCGATATGGTTTCCTAGCCCAGGATGTAATCGTGGAGGTGTTTTTAAGCCCCCAAATCTGGTTCTTCATTTTCTGTCCCCTCCCGTAGAGAATTGCCCTAACTGATAGCCAGTCACCAAAGCACTTCCTTTCTTCCCTGCTGCCCTTGGCCCATCTACTCAAAGGACAAGCTTTCTTCTTCTTCCTTGGTACTTTTCTCATCCTACGTCTGATGCCTACATTCAGGCATTAAGATTCCCCTGACTATTATAGTCCCTTCTCTGCCTCAGGGCTAAATATCCTTTCAGACCTAACAGTGTGCTCTGACTCTCCCAAGCTTGAACTTCCTAAAATAGTGTCTTTTTACTGTCTCTAGGATTTAGTCCAAACACCTGAGCAGGCTCACAGGGCTCTGAGGGTCTGGCTGCGGCTGGCTGAGTCTCGAGCAACATGTCTCTGAACGGCTTCTCCTCCCACTCTTCTCTCCATCACCTTCCTCCCCTCAAACACTGAGCCCGCATGTGCTATGCAGAGCTATGGTCTGGGCTGCTTCTTTATCACCTTCCTTCCTCCAAGGACTCAGGCAAAATGCCTCTTTCATACCTCACCCTCTTGAAGAATCAAGCATTCTCTTCCTTGTGCTCTGTTTGGTGCCTTACAATCTTCAACAGAGTTTTTGCCCATGAAATGTTATCATAGTATTTAGCTTCCACTGGAGTAAAAGATCATGAGGACAAAGGATAAGTCATATTTTTTTTTTCCTTTAGCATATAGCGTTTTACCTGGCAATATGTTACAAATGCATGTTTATATACATGGAGGAGTACTAATTTAGGGGGATAAGTTAAAAACATTTTTAATTATGTATTTGACAGAGTGACAGAAAGAGAGTGAGTATGGGCACACCAGGGCCTCCTGACACTGCAAACGAACTTCAGACACATGTGCCACTTTGTGCATCTGGGGAACTGAATCCCAGCCACCAGGCCTTGTAAGCAAGTGCCTTTTACTACTGAACCACCTCTCCAGTCCATAACTTAGTAAATTTTTTTACTTCCTCTAATTATGGGATATGGACTAGCTATTCCACACAGTGGTTGGAGGTCCCCTGAATCATAAAGGTTTGGCTTCAGAAAGCAAGTTTATGAACATCAGCAGGCTCTGCCTATAGTAGTTTCAACTATTGATATTAAAACTTACTTCTCAGATCTCTCTCAAGTGTGCACCCTGGCCAAGTATGGGTGGAGTTCTCCAAGCCCAGGCCGATTGTCTGGGACACCTGGTGTAGATGTGTCCACATGGGATGGTGCAAGTCCTATGTCTCTCTGGACCCATGGAGAGAGTAGGTCATTTTTCCCTCTCTCTGGAGCTGGCAGCAACATTTTTGGGGGCTTTCTGATGGTTAAGAGCTCTCTCCTAGCCCAGCAGCCATGCCAGGGTAGGAAGACTTTTATTTTTTCCCCTTTCTTTTATTACTGTCTTCACATTGTTTTTTTTTTCCCCTGGTTTTCAAGGTAGAGTTTCACTCTAGACCAGGCTGACCTGGAATTCACTGTGTAGTCTCAGGGTGGCCTCACTCAAGCCTCTGCCTCCCAACTACTGGGATTAAAGGCATGTGCTACCACACCTGGCTTGCCTTCTTTACCTTTGATCCTTCGTGGAAGCACACATTTTTTAAAAATCCCTTCTTGTATTTTTTCCCCTAAGACCCATGTTCTGCTTCTTGGAATTCTGGGCTACATACGTGTGGCCTACATAGGGCTTTGGGTTCCCTGTGGTGTACTTTTCTTCTCCCCACTTTGTCTTCCCTTACTTCCCAGTTTTCTCCCTGCCCCACTCCTTTGTACAATTTAAGTAAAATGTGGTATTTTAAAAATAAAAAATAAAGCAACTACTTGTAGTATACAGAAAGAGGGCTCCTGGTCAGCTTTGGTCTTTACCATAATACACAGAAAGACTTCATGAGAATCCAAGGCAGAGGGTATCTGTGTGGCTTGAGAAAACATCAAAGCTTTAGAATACCTCATCCTTCTCAATCAGCTTAAATGTACACCACCCCAGGGCTGGGATAAGATAAATTAATCTTCAGTACTCTATCCATACTCTGAAAATCAACAAGGCAAGACACAAGTCAAAAGAATGAAGAACGTGGTGCACGCCTTCAATCCCAGCCCTCGGGAGGCAGAGGTAGGAGGATCACTGAGAGTTCGAGGCCACCCTGAGACTCCATAGTGAATTCCAGGTCAGCCTGGGCTAGAGTGAGACCCTACCTTGAAAAACAAAACAAAACAAAACAATGAATAATACTGCTAAGGTCAGCACGTGCCAAGTAGTCATCACGTGGTTCACACTCTGGGAGGGCATGGTCAAAATATAAATGAAAAGACATTCTCTAAGAATCCAGGGCTGGGACTTAAGATGTACGAGTGCTTTCTGTGCGTGCATGGCTGCCCGAGTCCAATCTCCAGCACCCATGTATGGCCGTGCATGTCTGTAACCCATCCCTGAGAAGGGCGGAGGAGGGTAGTTGCTGGGGCTCTCTCACAGTGTGAGATCCAGGTTCAGCAAGAGCCTCTGTCTCAAGGAAATAAGGCAGAAGAGCCACAGAGAACCCCTGACGCCCACCTGTGGCACACAGGGCACACATATGTGTACACACACTTACCATGTACTACTATACACACTCCCGCCCGGCAAAGAATTTACATTCCAAAGCTATTAATGTTGTTGCACGTAATATACCCCCCTGTGACAAATTCTAATGAAAATGTAAACTCACTTTTTTTTCAGTTTTGGATTTTCAAGGTAGGGTCTCACTCTAGCCCAGGCTGAACTGGAATTAACCATGTAGTCTCAGGCTGTCCTCGAACTCACAGCAATCTTTCTACCTTAGCCTCCCATGTGCTGAGATTAAAGTCGTGTGCCACCACACCCAGCAAGACTACTTTTTAAATTATATAAAGTACTTTGCAAAACACAGACAATTTTCCTAAGGCTTGGCTCAGTAGCAGCAACAGTTTGTAGGGGTGGTAAAATGAAGAGTACAACAGAGCAGACTCATGGTCTAAATCATAGATTGCAAGCCGATGCCTGCTGGTATGGAGTCACATAATAATTAAACTTGGGAAATTTTTATTAATAATTAAGATTTCTTACTGAGGTTCTTTGTGATGTGGGGTCTACATGGTTTGAGGGAATACCTGCAAAGGCATCCACATTTGGGTATATAGATTCTAATATCATGTTCTAAATACACCATGTGTATTTAGCTTACTGTGTGCCCCAGACATAAAGCAGGTGTGTTGAAAAATAGAAATAGAAATTGAAGAGTACCTTCATCTCATCATTTAGATATGAAATGAAGAGACCTCTTCCGTAAAGGACTAAGTGAATATTTTAGGCTTTGCATAGCAGATGCTCTCAACCCTGCCATTACAGTCCAAAAGCAGCCGTAGATACTTCATGAATAATTAAGCACGGCTGTATCCCAGTGAAAGTTGGTGGATAATGAAATTTGAATTCCATACAATTTCCATATGTTACAAGATAGTTTTCATTTGTCTTGTTCAACAATTAAAAATGTAAAAACAACTCTTAGCTGATGGCCCATATAAAAACAGGAGGCCGACTTCACCTAGTACATAGGCCAAATGGATATTGACTCATTATCATCTTAAATGCTTGGGCTTGGGATTTTTCCAGCTCATTAGCTCCCCCCCAAAAGAACAAGCTAGGATGTTCTGTCCTGTATATAAGAGAAAGGCTTTCTCTCTTCCCCAACTTTTTTATATTCTGAAGGAGCTGGATTGATACCCCACAAACATGGAAAAGCCAAGTTGTTCACCTTATGTTGTCTAAGCCTCTGAGACTAAGTCTACATTTCACACAGCCCAGGTGATGAGTGAGCCCTGTGCTTTCCACCCGGAACCCTACACCATAAGCATGTGTGTCCCAGTCATATTTATGTATGGAAAGACTGAGTGAAATCTATTAATATCTTAGCTGGAAAGAAAACTATAAAATTACACATATATGCAAGCTTGTGTGTATTCTGCAGTTCAAAGTGTAGTCAGCAAAAAAAAAAAAAAAAAAAAAAATGCATGCTATTGCACTGGGAGGAAATCGGTGTCTTTGAAATCAAATACCCTGCCATTGGCATATCCAGGCTTGAAACCCGGCTGCAGCTTTTAGCTTCCACCACATGTTTACATTGGAAATCTCTCTGTGCACATATAGAGTTTGTTCTCTTATGAAATCATGTCTCTAGGGAAGGATAATTTAAAGCCATTTCCGTTTGTTATGTCTGAGCTGAACTAGACTATTAGGGCTTGTTAACGCTGGATAAACTTGAGCCCTATAACTGCCTTCATCTGCAGATTATAGAATCTGTCCAACAAATTGCATTCTGATGTTTTCAGAATGATGGCTAAGCGAGCAAGGGCCTTTTAATTTATATTCTATCACATGACTATCTTCGTAATCACAGATCTGATTTTCATGCTGACTTAGGATTGTAGCAATGATAGAACTCTCAACTAGGCTAAATGCGGCCAAAATCAAGACACTAAACTCTATCTGCATGCTTCTATAGCAGAGCAAGCAAATGCTGGCAGCAGAAAATTGCTGGCAAAGCATCTTTCTTCAGAGCATCTCCGTACCCCCAGCCTTAGCATAAATCAATGTTAGGTCCACTGAGATATCGTGTGTGGTCTGCATTTAGAAATTTCATTTGAAAATTATATTGTGGCAACCATGAGACAGATGGATAAACTACAATAAGTTTCTCTGGGTTAGTGTTTAAGTAAATAGGACTAAGTGAAAATAGACAGTTGCCCTGTTTTAGTGAAGGGGAGGTCATGGTTGCCCCAGTACGTCTTAACTCCCTCCACCTCCATTCATCAAACCCACTGAGCACACTTACCGTAATACTTACATTCAAGTATGTGGCTTATTGTTCTACAATGTTAGACAGCAAGACATCAGAAAATCAGAATTGCATCTATGTGACTTCTTTTATGAAAGAGTCTGCCAGAACTATTAGTACAGATGCAGTAAAGTCATAAATAGGGTGACACCAAGCAGTCATGTAACTATACAACATGGTGTCCCCTCAGTCTAGAAAGGAACTTTTCCCTCATGGTTCCCCTGAATTCAGTTCTTCTCTCAATAAACTTGTGAAAGGCACTGTCCCAAGTCCCAAGATTGGTGGCAAAAGTGAAAGGCAGACATAGGGTAGTGGTATTCTGAACGAGACCAGGGTTTCAACTGGGAAAAGAATCTGCCACACTAAGGGAACAGCAATAAACAAAAGTTCCAAAACTAATGAAATACAGACAGAACATGTGGAGAGAACACGAGAATAACCCCTCTACTCCCCTCCTTTGTTCCATAATCATTTAATGAATGCCTATAGTGAATGAGAAAAAACCTGGCCTCTGCCCACACAAAGCTTACAGTCTAGGAGAGGAACAAGCATGAGTCAAAGAGGCTCAGAGTAAATAACAAGTTATAGCCCTAATCCCTGGCTCAAAACAGAGGACACTGAGGGCTTAAGAGAGCACTGCAGGGGGCTGAGAAAGATTGCTCAGTGGTTAAAGGTGCTTGCCTGCAGATGCTACAGGCCAAGGTTCAGTTCCCAAGACATCTACTTAAGCCAGACACAAAAAGTGGCACAGCATCTGGTGTCTGCTTGCGGTGGTTCGACGTGCTTATGCATGCACACAAATAAATGAGAGTGGAGCACACTTGAGGTGCCTGCCAGTGGAAAGGAGAGTAGCATTGGTGAGAGCATTTGAGGGGGGGAGTCACTGTGTCCATAGCATATGTGAAAGGCTACAAGACAGTGTGGGTGTGTGGTGTGGACACACTTGACAGGAGCAGCCCACAGTAAAGGATGTGTCTTTAAGACCAAAGGGGAAACTCTGTCCTATTTTAAAAAAATGGAAGGGGTTAGGGCATGAGATTTGCATGTTGGAAAGATCACTCTGGGTGTAGTGTGGAGAGCAGATTAGCTAGCTGGTGAGGAGTTCTGCTGGAAGGCACATATGACTGTCCAGGTGGGTTATGACAGCTGCAGCGGAGTGATGGTAGTCATGGGCTGGGGGCATAGCTCAGTAGTAGAGCATTTGTCAAGCACGTGCAGGGAGGTGAATTCAAGGTCTGCTTATCAGTTTGGTTGTGGAGAAACTGAGGTGCTTTGAGATGCTGAGAAGATGTGGTAGGAAAATCTCAGTATGTGGAGCTCAGTGAAGAGATCTGGGCTGGAAATGAACATTTGAGTCCCATCTCCCTACAGGCGACTCTTGAACTATGAGTGTAGATATGTAAATATTAACCGGATATGACCAGAGTTAGAACTGGTACCAAGGTATAACCCAAAGGGTCCATTCCCAGTGACTCTAGTGAAGCCTGTCTCATAAAAGTCTCATAATCTCCCAAAACAACACCACTAGCTGGGGACCAAGTATTCAAACACATGAGCATATTGGCAACGTTTTTACATACAAACCATAGAATTGTACCCTTAGTGCCTAAAGGACATTTCATAACATGATATGGATTCAGTCCAGCATCAAAGTCTCCATAGTCTTCCAGTGACAATGTTGTACAAATGTCCAAAGTTTCTTTTGAGACTCAAAGTCTCCTCTTAACTGTGAACTTCCATAATTTTTTTTAAGTTACATACTTCCAACACGCACTGGCACAGAGTAAATATTCCCATTTCAAAAGGGAAGAATAAAGGCATAGCAAGAAAAGATTGGATTAAAGCAAGATCAGAATTTGGGAGATTAAAAAAAAAAAAAAAAAACTTGGGCAAAGCCAGAGGACCCAGGTTCAATTCCCCAGGACCCACATAAGCCAGATGCACAAGATGGTATATGTATCTAGAGTTCGTTTGCAGAAGCTGGAGGCCCTGGTATGCCCCTTCTCCCCCCCCCTCCCCCCGCCCCGCTCTCGCTCTCTCTGCCTCTTTCTCTCTTGAAATAAATAAAAATTTAAAAAATATTTTAAAGAAAAGCAATGTCAAAACCCAGTGGGGCAAACATCAACCCCTGTAGCTTTGTGTCCAGTATCTGAAGCTCCTGTGGTCTCCATGTCCCAACATGCTTGCATAGCTCCGCCCCACAGCTCTGTTGCCTAAAGCACACGTAGCTTCTCTCTTAGGCCGGCTCCACTTCATGCCTGCTGTCTTTTTTTTGGAGCATGCTCCATGTTCCTGGCATCTTCAGTGTCTTGGGGTCTCCACTATAACTTAGACTTTGCCTTCACAGCTCCACGCACAGCCCATTCAGGGACTCCATGCAGGGAACTTGACTCTGCTACACATGCCTGGCCCCAGCAGCTTTCTAGTACTCTGGTGAAAGCCTGCACAACCCCATAACTCTCTCATTCTGCATGCCCGAAGAACCAGAACTGACTGGACAATACCCAGTTCTGTTGCCAGCTGGAGATGGAACCTGGCCCCATGTGCCACAGCTGCAGCTGCCTGTGAGTGTTTGGGCAGCTGAGCCTGAGAAAACATTTCCCTAGGCAGCCTGCTTAGGCAGACACTTTCCTTTTATTTTATTTATTTATTTATTTTTAAATTTTTTGTTATTTTTATTTATTTATTTGAGAGTGACAAACACAGAGAGAGAAAGAGGCAGATAGAGAGAGAGAGAGAATGGGCGCGCCAGGGTCTCCAGCCACTGCAAACGAACTCCAGATGCATGCACCCCCTTGTGCATCTGGCCAATGTGGGTCCTGGGGAATTGAGCCTCGAACCGGGGTCCTTAGGCTTCACAGGCAAGCGCTTACCCGCTAAGCCACCTCTCCAGCCCGACACTTTCCTTTTAAATAAAAGCTGTTCAAGTAAGTGTGCATTACTATGTCCTGAAGCTTCTAGCGGGTGAAGCCTTGCCCTCCACACAGCATTCTTATCGTTCCCATGTAAAATGTGAGGCTTCCTTGATTGCACTCATCTCTTAAACCATCACAGCTGATTTGCCCACACCTGCCCTGCCTGCAACTTAACTGTGTTCATATTCCTTTCCTCATCAAACTGCACATTTCCCCCATTGTTCTGCTCTGCTTCCTGCTTGGAATTCTCACCTCAGACTTGGATAAGTCAGTGACAAGTAGCCATGCCATAGCCTGAACGCTATGCTGCCTTGAAATGTCCTCTGCTAAACAAATCATTCCATTATTTTTGAATTTAGCCTCACTTAATTTTTACAACATGGACAGAATGCAGCAAGGTTCCTTGCCAGAATATGACAAATGGCTTCTAGTCCAGTTACTGGGAGAGACCTGTTCCCCTCCGAAACCTTGTGAGCACAGCTCTCACAATGTCCACATTGCTATCTGCATTCTGGTCTTCTGCACTCCCATCAGAGTCACTTTATTAAGCTCTGCTTATAGCATTCTAGGGCTTGACCAGCCCGTAGTTCCCAACTCTCCAGCATCCCTTCCAAACCATTTTCAAAGGCCTGAGAACCACATGATCAGATTTCTCACACAACAATGATCCCACTTCTCTACGCCAGTCTTCTGTGCTAGCTACTTTTCTCATTGCTGTGACCAACTATCTGACACAAAGCAACTAAACTAAACTAACTTGTTTTGGCTAATGGTTTGAGAATGCAAGACATCATGGTGAGGAGGGCATGGTGGTCGGTCCCATCTCCTAAAGGTCTCCTAACCTCCCAAACAGTGATGGGGACATGAGGCTACAGGAGACATTTCACATCTAACCTGTGACAATCCTGTTTTTTTTTTTTTTATATGACACAGCTTTTCTTTATGTAATACAAGCTTATGTCCACAAACAAGGAACAACTAATTCAATATTCCACTAAATGGCTGTGCCATGATCTATTTACCCACTTCTTGATTTTTGGTCAAGTAAGTTTTTTTTTTTTTTTTTTCCTTCTTTCATTAAAAAATTGTAATGGCTGGGTGTGGTGGCACATGCCTTTAATCCCAGCATATGGGAGGCAAAAGTAGGAGGATTGCCATGAGTTCGAGGCCACTCTGAGAATACATAGTAAATTCCAGATCAGCCTTGGGCTAGACCAAGACCCTACCTTGAAAAACAAATAAGCAAACAAAAAGTTGTAATGAATATCCTTTTACATCCAGATTGCTGTACTGTTACAATTATGTCCTGATGATATATTCCAGAAGTGGTATTGATGAGTTTTATGCATGTTTTAGTTTTTACATGTATCTCCAATGTACAAATCACCAATGTACAAATTTGTATGGTCATCAGTTGTGAATTTTTGGTCCCCCACACTATTGTCTAAATGGTAGTTAATCTTTTCCACTTTTTGTGACACTTTTAAGTGAAACTGGTATCGTATTGTTTTTCATGTTTGCTTTACTTTGTTGGCTGGGGGGAATGAGTGTCTTTTTTTTTTTTTTATTGTCCATTAGTATTTCCCCTGTGGTGACTTGCTTGTTTGGTCCTGTCTGAGAACCCTGGGAGTGTTATGGTCTGGTTGGCCTATGGAATGCAGGATCTGGGCTATAAATTATTCTTCAGTTAGATTGTATGATATGCAAGCCCATGGTAAAAGAAAATATTGAAAATCATTAGAAAGCTATTTTGAGAATATCCTGTTTCATGATTAAGCATTCCATAGCGTTGGAGTGTCCTTACAAAAGAAGAAACCCACAATGCCAACTGGAGACGTGCCAAGCCCAGACAAGGTGGGACTGGGCTGGGCCCTTCAGCTGCAAGTAGCGACAGCAACGCAGGACACCTCAAATCCACACTGCTAGGGGAGGAGCTGCTGCCAGAGCGAGCACACCCACCTGCTCCAAGCCCTGGGCCAGCCTTGTTCGGGTTTTATGATGCGTCTGAAACCAACTTTTACTGCATCCTCCCACCACCTCACGAAAGACCACGGGGGGAGGGGGGCAGGAACAGAGCCCACCAAAAGGAGCAAGCGGAGCTTGCTGTCCTAAGTAGGGGATTGGCTACTCCAGAAGGCAGCCGAGAGTAAAGTACAAAAGACATAAAGCACACCTCGCCTTAATCCCTTCCATCCGCCCAGAGCTTCCAGAAAGCTCATAAAGTCTCCCTTTCTGGGTGATTGGATTCCTTTAGCTCAGGGGCAGGCGGGCGTTTTGTTGTTTGAGGAGAGGGTTTGGGGAGCTGGGGAAAGGAGAAAGGCGGGCACTGGGGAAAGAAATCTCTTCTAATTCAAGGTACCGCTCACGGTAAATACAAACAGCTGCCGCCCGAAAACACGCCGGGGCCAGGGCGTGGGGCGGTCTATGCATCAGCCGGCCTGCACCCCCACTGCCCCCCAGGCCCAGCCTGTGCCTTTGGCCCGGCCACCTCTGGCCCTCCTGAAGGAGCCACACGGAGCTGCGAGGTTTCACCTTTTCAGGCTCCTTTTGGCCAAGTCAGAGGAATCACTTTGAACGCTGCTGGCAAAAATGTGTGTGGTGGGTGGTGTTTTTTCTCTCTCTCTCTCTCTAAAAAGAGTGGTTGCTCTTTGCCAATAGTTAGAAGCTGGAACTGTCTGTTCTTTTTGTTCAAAATAAAGACTTTAGAGACCAGTCCTTTCAGACACTGGAAAAAAAAAAAAAAAAAAAAGGAGAAAAGGGGAAGAAAAAAAAAAAAGAACTTCTTCAGTGTGCATTTGGTCTACGTCCTTTTTGCATGTTTGCTTTTGACCTTTCACAGTGTTTGCACGGTGCAAAGAACTGCTTGGCCTGGGCGGGGCTCCTGGGTCCCCCCACAACAAACACTTAATCAAAACAATTTATTTGGCAGTTACAAGAAGAATTTCCCAAAGTGTGCCTAGTCTTTCTCGCTTTTGAACTCCTACTGCAGGCAGAGAAGAATGCGCCCACTTGTTCTTCCTTCTGTGGCCTACTCTTCCTCTCCGTCCTAACCACACAGCCGCCTGGCCTGGGGCGCTCGCTGCCTCCCAGCTCAAAGCTCGCCCATCACCTGACCCATTTCTCTCCTGGAAGGCCTTTTCCGCACTGCAGGGAAACTCATGCTCACCACCATAGAAGGCTAGTTTGAGCACACTGAGCATCCTTAGAAAGCCCCCCAGTATCGCTGTGATTTCTGCAGCTCCCTTTCACTGGCTGGGAATAAGCCCTTAGGTGCCCAGCCTAGAGCCTGTGGGAGTCAAAGCGGCAGATGCAGTAAGGGGGTGGCTTGATTGAGAGTGCGCCAGAACCACGCCCATCTGTGGGGCGCGGGGCACAGCATCTTCCATACCGTTGTCTCTGATCCTCCCAATAGCCCCACCTCCCGGGTCGTAGGTGGTAGTGTCCCCACTTTTGGATGAACTTGAGCCGTAGTTTGAGGCTGACATCACGTAGCTAACAAATGGCTGGGTCAGAGTTAGCCTCCAGATCTTAACTCATTTCTGCTCTATTTCAGGACCTCTGAGTAGGTGCTTGAGAAAGGCCTGATGAAGGAAGAAAGCAGCTCTGAAATAGTGTTGTCGTTTTTTTAATACTTATTTGAGAGAGAGAGAGAGAGAGAGAGAGGAATGGGCACATCAGGGCTTCTAGCCACTGCAAAAAAAAAGGAACTCCAGATGCACGTAGCATCTTGTACATCTGGCTGTAGGTGGGCACTGGGGAACAGAACCAGGATCCTTAAGCTTTGCAGCCTTAACTGCTGAGCCATCTCTTCAGCCCCGAAATAGTTTCGAACCTAAGGAAATCTTGGAGGTAATTTCAAGAACCATGGCTTTTCCACTTGGGTTCATTGGCTTTGCTCCCTAGAGCTTTAGTCCCTCCGCTTCAGGACCCCATATCACCCTCATTCCCCACCCGTACCCCCTGCAGTCACACTCATGCTTTTTTTTAGCAGGGGTAGTGATGGAGAGAAGAGAGAACACGCACCCATCCTGTCTTGTGTCGTCAGCCTTATTCCTCTCAAGTCTCTATGGTTACCACCAAAGAAATGAAGCTAAGTTAAATGAAGTCACCACTTGTATAAATCCAAAGTAGCCACATTTTACAAGTAATACAACAACAAAGTTAGCCACATTGTACAACTAATACAGAGCCCATAAGAAGACACCTGCAAACTTCCTTCATGAAACTGTGAACGTTTAACACAGACTACATGTAAAGAGCCTGCAGCACTAGTACACACATGAACTCTACAAATATATGGCTGGGCTAAAATCTTTAAATTTTTTAAATGCAAATGAGCCAAGAGAATTGCGTTAATATTAATAATTATTACAGGGACTAATATCCATTACTATATATCAATCACTGTTGTAAGGGTCTTTTTCGTATATGAACTCATTTAATATTAACTAATTTCCAAAGAAATCCATTGTGTAGATGAAGAAATGGAGGCACAAAGAAGTTGAAAAAGCCGGGCGTGGTGGCGCACGCCTTTAATCCCAGCACTCGGGAGGCAGAGGTAGGAGGATCGCCGTGAGTTCGAGGCCACTCTGAGACTCCATAGTGAATTCCAGGTCAGCCTGGGCTAGAGTGAGACCCTACCTCGAAAAAGCAAAAAAAAAAAAAAAAAAAAAAAAAAGAAGTTGAAGAGATCGTGTCCAAGTTTCTGACTGCAGCGCATATGTTCTACCAAAATCACACACTCTATAAAAAGCGTGGTGGCGCACGCCTTTAAACCCAGCACTTGGAGGCAGAGGTAAGATGATCGCCGTGAGTTCAAGGCCACCCTGAGAATACATAGCAAATTCCAGGTCAGCCTGGATTAGAGTGAAACCCTACCTCAAAAAACCAAAAACCAAAACCAAAACCAAAATAAAAATAAAAATAAAAATAAAAAAATAACAGATATGTGCTTAGTTTGTGTTTTCAGGGAATGAGTATGTCTTGAGGTTGGAACCTTTGGTGTTTTTCACAGTCTCCGGCACTACTGAGATGGGGGAGGGCAGCCAGCAATTTGTGTTATGGTAAATAACTCAAAATGGGCAGAACCATTTTGCACTAAGCCCAGCTTCTCTCAAACAAGTATTTTCCAGTTGCCAACTTGGTATTAAACCTGCACCAAAACCTTTCAATGAGAAAAGGGTTTTGGCGCAACATAGCTTTCATATTCAGCAAACTTACCACTTTTGTTAATCACTTAAAAAAATATTTTATTTATTTATTTATTTATTTGAGAGTGACAGAGAGAGAGAGAGAAAGGCAGAGAGAGAATGGGTGCGCCAGGGCCTCCAGCCACTGTAAATGAACTCCAGATGCATGTGCCCCCTTGTGCATCTGGCTAACGTGGGTCCTGGGGAATCAAGCCTTGAACCGGGGTCCTTAGGCTCCACAGGCAGGTGCTTAACTGCTAAGCCATCTCTCCAGCCCTGTTAATCACTTTTTTTTAAATGCAAAATACCATGTCTTCATGTTTTGTAGGGGCCAAAGCAAACTGTATGGATAAACAGAATTTTTCTAACTCAATATATTCAGAAATCAGTTTTATGCATGGAGTAAATGATGAATGAACAGATAATTCATTAATCAGTAAAAATATGTATAAACCTATATAGTATATATTTCCATAGAAAAATACACGCCTATGTAAAAGAATTTCACATCTAAACAGTATGATATGCATAGATGTATTACTATATATTTAATTAAAAAGTGTGTGCAGGGCTGGAGAGATGGCTTTCTGATTAAGGTGCTTGCCTGTGAAGCCTAAGGACCCAGTGTTCAACTCTCCAGATCCCACTTAAGCCAGACACACAAAGGTGAGGCAAGCGCAAGGTCGCACATGCCCACTAGGTGGCGCAAGTATCTGGAGTTTGATTGCAGTGGCTGAGGCTCTGGACACCAGTTTTCTCTGTGTGTTTCTCTGTTTCTCTTTCTCTAAAAATGAAAATAAAAAGTGTGTGTATGTACGTATTGTAAATTCTGCTCAATATAGAGACAGAAACGTCTTTGGTGCTACCAACACTAGATCAAGCAGTGTGCTACACTCCTCTCACCTGGGCTCCCTCTGGCTTTCCCCTCATGTTGTTTGTCAGGCCTGTGGTCAACATAGACTTGTGGTTCAAGCAGCAGGGCTAGGGGCTGGTGTCACCTCTGAAAATAAAATGTAATGTTTCTCCTGTGAGGGAGAGCTGGAAATTAAGACGGGTGGGGAGTGTGCGTGCGTGCGTGCGTGCGTGTGTGTGTGTGTGTTAAAGGTAGACATGTCTACTTCACAGAGACCCAAGGAGAAGAGACCAAAGAAATGTGTTAGCGCCCATGAGCGTGACTGGCACGTGCGAAGGCACATTTCTGGCCGCACGACATGTTTGCTTCCCCGAGGGAGAGCAAGGCTTCCGTCGGCTGGCATCTCCCCTGGCACTGTGTGTGGCAATGCCAACACCTGTTGAGTCTTTACCTTAGCTTTGCTCTGCCACCTTCCCTCTCCGTCATCTGCCTCCTCTCCCTCCTCCATCTTCCTGGCCCCTGGATTGCCTTAAATTGTTCGTTCCCTGCCTCCGTGCCCAGACAGCACCTCATCTTCTCCTGCCGCACTGTTCCCAGCCTGTTCCCTCGAGCAAGCTTCTCAACTCAAGACACCCATGAAACAGAGTGCGACACTAGCCATCAGCAGGCACTTTGTAGCAAGGGCCAATTAGAGGCCAGGGTGACCAGGATGAGCAGCAGGACCTGGGGAAGCGGAGGCTCCTGGGGCCTGCAAGCCTCCTTCCCCGCTGTGCCTGAAGGGATATCATTGGAGGACTGGCGGGCTGTGGAGGGCTTTGCTGGCCAGCAGTCCCCCTCCCCCCCAGGCCCTCCGATTCTCTTTTCTTTTCCAGTGACACACACTGCAGTGCCTCTGAGGTCATTTGTTTCCCACAGCCTCACAGGGCGCTGTGGCAACAAGGGGGACAATGATCTCTCACAGGAATGATGGGAGGCCTTGTTTTGCCTTAAATAAGCCCCTTCAAGGGAGCAGTAAGGTCTGTTGTGTGTGCGGTTTGTTTTTTCAGAAAATCCTCTTGCCCCGTAGTTCCAGTGTGAAGTACTCAGGCAACTTCAATGGAGGACATAAAGAATCTTATGTGTGTGTGAGAGGGTTTAATTTTATTTTTATTGCTGCTTTGAGACCAGGGTTGTGTTTTCCCTTCTAGCAGTTACCCTCTTCCCACTCGTGCTCCCTAGACCCCCCAGCATTCTTCGGATAGTTTTAGGCAGGAATTGGCAGGTGTTGGGGGCAGAGCGATGCCCACGTCTCCCTGCTGGCCTCCGATTACCCTCTCCTTCTGGTGAGGGAGCCCAGCAGGAATTTAGAAATGTGTAACTGCACAGTTTCCATCTACTGCTGGGTCTGAAGGAAGTGCTTGCCATGGGGCATGGGGAGCTGGGATTCACAGCAAAGGGAATGTGGAAGCCAAGGCAAGAGGAAGGAGGGCCTTGTGTCCCACCTCAGAATAGACTGTCTCCTTTAGCCCCACGCCTCCGGGGAATACGCAGGGAGAAGGAGACTGGTGTGTGAAGTAAAGAGAAGTCAGGTTCTGCACCTGTTCAGCTGTGTGATGAGGACTGACGTGAGTGTGCCTCACCCACACCCTAATAGCGCCACTAGAAACAAAGGAAGTGTCCTAGCTGTGTCCCGGCTCTGCGTCTCATGTTTTAAGTCTTCAAAACGTAGAGCACAGTTTAAGTGTGGAGCTTGCATGACCATTATCTGGAAAGGCTTTGCGTGCTGTATCGTCATATCATCTAGATATTCCATCGGAGAAACTGAGGTTGGGCAGATTAAAGTCTTTCTTGAGACCACACAATGAATTCATTGGAGGGCTTTAGATGAAAAACCAGATCCTTTACTTTCCAGATCATTAAGTAATCCATGTGATATATGAATTCTCTTGTTTAAAAAAAAAAAAAAGGCAATCAAGACACTCTGTGATCTGAGCCACCTGAGCACATATATCAGAAAGTCATCTGTGTAGTGCACGGTGTCTCGCTTATATTTTAAGGACACCTTTTCTTCCTTTGATGTTTATAACTCGTTTCTGTTTACAAAATTTTGTCACCTCTGCTCTATAGCAGGCTCAAAAGCTGTTGGTGTTCTTGTCAGGACACTAGCAGAATATATTTGTTCACTTAGCTCTTCATTTCCTGACTTTTTTCCAGTGACAATTTGAATGTGTGTGAGTGAGAGAGAGAGAGAGAGAAAGAGAGAGAGAGAAAATACAGGAAAGGAGAGTTTTCCAGATGTGTCAATCGGTCACTCTCTTATAAACATATAACAATTCAATGACTGGTATCACCTTGTAGTAAATTAAAGAAACAGTTTCTAATAACAAGTTATACTAAAGTTTCATAAACGTCCCGAAGGTTAATTCTTCTCTTAACAACCTCAGTGTCGCTGGAATTGTTCACTGCTTCTAAAGTGGAAGGCATGGGAGTTTTGATAAATGGTTTGGCATATTGCTGTGTCTTTGCACCATCTGCTAAATGCTTATTCTCAACTGAAGCACTGTCCATCAATTTCAAGAAACAAACACCCTATAGTCAACTCCAACAGATATCCTGTGTCTCTTTATGACAGGGATA